>CM066032.1:606826399-608063006 GCA_033557465.1 Ichthyophis bannanicus
ACCTCTGACAGCAGCATAGTTAAATGCTAGCAACAGTTACATACCTGTAAAAGTGATCTCTGGGAAAAGCAGGAATCAGTCTCCACATATGGGTACATCGGCAACCAATGGAGCCTGCAACAGGCATACCTACCCGTTTCCAAACAGTAAGCCTTGGGCAGCATACCTGGGGCCTGTACACTGACGTCGCTGCCCTCTCCAGAGCCTCTCTCCATTAGGGTTCCCAAGCTGAGACAAGGGTGAGTTGCGAATAGGAGGATAGCTGAAAGGATAAAACTCATGGGGAGCTGGGAGGGTTGTCCAGACTACTACGTGCTGTTCACAGAAATCACCTGTTACACCTAGCTCCGGAAACAAGCAGGAATGTGTGTTCACATATGTGGACGCCCTAGCTATGGAGGCCAGGGGAAGCTCCCTGAGATTTGCAGTGCCGAGGCACAGGTGGGCATCAGTCCCTCACGTATCTCCACCATCCCATGTGGGATGGAGGGTGGGATTTGGGATGAATGGACCTTCAATGAAAGACAAACAACTCACCGAAGGACTACTGGGGGGGGGGGGGGAGTCCGCAGTATGCATGATAAGTGCATTACACATATCATATGAACTCACATATATAATGTTTACGGACTGGAGTTTAGGGGTGGAGGGCAGGATGGGGTCTGCTGGATACGGCGACATCACAGCAGTGGGGATGACGGGCCTACCTGGAGCGAGCAGGTGATCCAGGTGTCAACTGGTTTGGATTGTGATGGCACGTCCCCAATGGCAAGCATTATGGGACACATCTGGGACCTTCTGGAGACCCAATCTTCCGAAATAATTAGGTATGACAGACGCAGACCCGACCGGACTGAGACACCTATCCCAGTCCTTGCGGGGAGAGCGGTTTATGGGGGTAACCGCATTCCCTAGTAACATAGATGTCTCAGCAAAAGGGAATACATGTACACTGTCTGTCCAAGCTGCGAAGAGATCTGAAAGACATCTACGCACGACGCTTCAAGGGTCGGGAACCTAAGTAGACATGGATGCTGATAGCCATCATACTGCATCATAGTGCATAACAGGCTCTTCAGACTGAAGAATAGTGTGCGGATGGGGATATACACTGTCTGATACGTCAGTCAGTTCACTCTCTTACATGGACAGTGAGGTGAACGTATGTAACATATATCAATCCCTACGAGGTATCCCCACAGACACATATCTAGGTACAGATATACGCACATATCTGTATTACAGGATATGTTTGGAGACATGTGTGGACATATATACATAGGCAGCTATATTTATATGTTTGTATATAATGTTCATAATAAAACACATATCTATATGTATCCATCTATCTATCTATCTATCTATATCTCTCTCTATCTCTATCTCTATATCCATATATATCTATGTATAGTTAGATCTATATCTATATCTATATATACACACATTTATCTCTATATATATGTGGCCCATGAATATGCACCGGCAGCAAATTGACATATGTATGTAGAGTTATATGAGGACCTATTCACATACATGACTTTATTCTTGACGACACATGTCTGCCACTGAGCCCCACAGTTAGTTTGGGATGGGGTTATGTGAGTGTGAGACATTCTATTCGTAACAGGAGGCCAAGCCCACCTGAACAGATACAATGATCATCAATCTCCATGGCATACAGGGATGCAGTATTGCAAACAGCGAATCACCAGGATGGTTGGGTGACAACAGGGATAAAGCCCAGTCTGTGCGGACATGGCTAACATCTGTTAGATATCTAACATGGCAAAGGTACAGAAATCCAGCCGACGGATACCAAGGGGACACACTGGAGGGATATGGCGGTACTATGCGTTCCCAGTAGCCGTGGTAATAGTCATGCATGAACATTCCACCCTCTATACAATACAAAACCAGAGGTTGCAGTAAACCCACACAGACCTCTGATGGGGTCATAAACCTTGTCTAGCCATATAGCGTCGCCCTATGAGGATGGTGTTCGCTCTATATCAGGGCCCTCATAGTGGATGAGCTCTCTGAGAGTGCAGAGAGCATATGGAGGTTGAATTTGAATGAACTGTCTGTAAGCAGATACAGTGCCATATCCCCTGGAAGGAGTTGTTCCAGAGATAAGAGGTGTTCAGCCTACAATGAGTGAAAATAACCATGGACTAGCTTGGAACCACTACTACGGTTGAACAGGAACTGTGAGATAGAGAAACAGGAACATGTGGGATGTGTCTGCAGGGCAATCACTGTGCCTCCTGCAGGCACAGCAGCTGTAGAAATAGATGGGTGGCGGACATGGGCAATGGAACAAAGGACAGGGGATGGTCCTGTCCCTGTCTACTGCGTTTATCCAGCACATATGTTCATGGCAGGACAAGCAATACCCTGAAAAGGAGGCTAAGGAGCATCTTAGTAAGGTAACCCTCAGCCTACGAAAGTCCTGGATGAGAGGGTGTGGAATGTAGGTAACGGAGGGGGTGACGTACCCATAGGGGACGTCAGCTGATGGCACAGTGCTCATGTTGTGACAGACACTATTATGGGATAGTTGTACCCCCTCCTCTCAGTGATGAGAGGAAGACAGATCTATAACCCAGAAACAAGGATATCCCGACATCTTAACCTCATGAGAAAGGGTATGCAGTGTAGTCTCCTTGGGGAACACCAGTGCGGCACCTATGAGAATACACTAACTGTATGTTACAGTTCCCCGACACCTATGATTTGTGTGAATGCTGCGGCTGCCTAGACTTTGTAAACATCAGACCATGCTGAGGTGTTCCTCGCTGTGCTACATCTGCATGATGGGCAGGAGACCTGACAACTCCTCATTTCCAAAAGAAAGAGGGTCAGGTGGGACATTTCCTACCCCCTGACACTGATGGTGGATTGGAATGGCCTGTAGCCCTAGGGACGTCAGATGAACAGTGGGCAAACTGACGTACAACCTCCTTGTTGATGAGGCTTTCTCCAGTACATGGTGATTGTGCCACAGTAGGTTGAGGCCATCTATTCAGACCTGCAACCTCGAGCCAACCCTTGCAACGTGCTACAATGGGTGTACCAGTGGATATGCCTACAGACCCACAAGGGTCAACATAAGCACGTGAGAGAATTATGATATACCATGCCTAGGACTTAGAAGTTATGAGTAGTCAGCTACCTTTGACTCTGCCACGAAGGGCCTCAAACGGGACAGGTGTTGTGTGACCTCCTGGAGGGCGTGACTCATATAACACATATGGGATATCATCCGGGATGGCAGCATAGACGTTTGGACATTGTGACGTCCAAAAGCATCATGTGCTTTAGAAGCACGACCTGGCAGACAGGATGACTGCTCCGTTTAACGTTTGACCTTCCGCATTGCTGATTCCACTACCAAGGAATGGTGGGGGGTCGGGTATTATGAGATCCTGGAGAGGGTGCCACCTCATACAGAGCATCAGTTGCTGAGGCAGGGGGAGGAGGAGCCCTCCAAGGTGATATCCACATTTCCAGGAGGCAGACCTGCGAAGAAGGATTTATAAGAGACGTTAGGTTGTCCGTTCCTGCAGTGGCGCCAGTGGTAAGCGGAAGGTCAGGGATGGGAATAGCCAGATAGGTTGCCATGTCAAGGTGGAATGTCTGAGACGAAGGTCATCCAAGGGAAAACATCCATGGCAAAGGTAGGTTTGCAGTAGCAGCCTCAGCACCAGAGGGTGCAGACTGATTATGAACACAACACCTAGTGGTGGTGTGGAGGCACTTGCGATCAGGAGACAATGCAGGAGGTACTGCATTGATCACTCCGGGTATCAACTCCACACTGGGTATCAATAGTACAGCCCTTGATGTTGTCATCGGGTGGCTGCTGAAGCGGCACCAGGACAACTGGCGTGGCATAGCAAGTCTCCGTAGACGTGCGTATCCTGAAACAACAATGTGCAGTTTCAAAACACATCGTGACCCAATCCTCAGGAGTACATATCGGTCATGGAGTAGGCATCTAAGAGGGTGACTCGATCGAAGTATGCGTTGATGGTACGGACATCGGTATCAGCAATGCCAACACACAGAACCCGGTCTGAGTGTTATACATTGTTTTGGACGGTAACAAGGACATGCAATGACATGCGTCGGGGGAGGGAGAGGCACTACATACCGTTGCTAGTGACACGATATCGGTACTGCTCGGAGCGGATATCTACGGCAAGCATGGCTGTGGTATGTTCTGTGAGGGGTGAGGCCCTGGATCAAACTGCAACCCCTTTGATGCTTTGGGGCCAGGTGGCTCCCGCAGCCTATGTGAGGGCAATGTTTGTTTGAGGGTACGGACGGAGCCATCCCCATGCTGGCCATGAGGCGTACCACGCAAGCATTAACTAGTCCTCAGAGATGTTGTGTGGGTTACCTGATCCTGTAGAGTGGGGACAGCTTGTACCCCATGTGGCATGGGACAAATGTTATCGAGGGAGACCTGAGGACGTCATGCTTCCAGCACCGTGTTTGGACAAGGCAATGCAGGCGGGAAATGGTCATGACCTATACTGGTTGGACAACAGTAAATGGAGTTTAAGCAGGAAACGTTGTTTCCACAGTCATAGCATCCCCTCAGTGACGTTGGCTCCATTATGCACAGGCCTTGTGCCCCAAGAGGTTGGGACATGAGGATGCGGAAAATGTTTATCACGATTCTGGACATACACCCCCAGGGGGTACCTGTGTCGGTGGCACATACAGCCGCACACCCACGATCACAAGGGAGATAGGTGTTGACATCATTTTCACACAAAGGTTTCTGCGGTGACAGGAGGACGTCCTTCGGGCTCCATGGAGGCCTCAAACACTGAAGGGAGGCTCTGGAGAAGGAGGCAGTTCAGCGCGCAGGCGCAAGGGATGTTGCCAAATACGTTATGATCGTTAGCTGGGCAGCATTCCCGTGCAGGCTCTGTCGGTACTGACAGTCACATATGTGATGGCTCATTCCTGCTTGTACCTGTAGATGCATCTCGGCAGATAGCAGACAATCCCAACTGCACTCACATAACTATCTACACAATGGTGATCCCATGGGGGTCATGAGTCGTAATGGATATGCGTAGCATACATACCTGCCTGTGTGTGTGCGGTGTCCAGGGCCGTAGGCAGCCCATATGTGTAGACAGGACCGAGTCTCTGTGCAAGCTGCTGCTCCAGGGCTGAGCATGGTTGGTAGGGGGCCGCCGCCACCTGTGCCACGTGCATGCTGTTCGTCCTCACACATGTGCTGGCGCACACCTCTTTTGATGTCGGAGACCCTCTTTTTGAGGCTCTCTATGTCCCGCGGGTGTCCCCCTGCCTCAGCCCACGCTTCTGCTTACCTCCTCCCACGCCGCATTCCGCCCTGCTGTTGATGTCCGTGTGCTCAGCCTGCCAAAGAGAACCTCGTATTGCTCTAGCACCATGGATAGGAGGTTGTGGTTCTCCCCATCTGTGAACCGTGTGGCCCTCCTTCTCAGGGCTTTCAGGCACAGGGACCCTCTTCCTTTTCCCAGTGTGTCTGCTGGGAGCAGGCTGGCCCCTTGCTGATGGCTCACCCTCCATAGGGCCTGCAGGTCCTGGCCCCAGTGGCACTGGTGGGCCCACCTCCTCACCCTCACCCTCTCCCAAACTCGCCCTCCCCTATACCTCTCTCTATCCCTCCCTCTCCCCTCTCTCTCTCCCTCTCTCTATCCCACCCTCTCCCCCTCTCTCTCTCCCTCTCTCTATCCCTCCCCCAAAACCTCACTCTGTCCCCCACACTATCCCACACTCTATACCTTACACTATGCTCAACCAACACCCTCCTCTCACATGTCCGCTCCCCACTCCCCTCCTCACCGCACATCATCCCTTCTGCCTCTCCTACACCACGTACAACACAGACACAACAGCTATATACTCAATAGCAATAAACCAACACAGTAAACGGAACAATACACCCAACAGTACAGAGACAAATGACAACAACAAACTAGTTGGCTACAGATACAACACACCTCCTACTATGAACCCTCACCAACCTATTCCTCCACAACCTATCTCTCACAAAACTATACGTCCTCCAACAACCCTCAACGTTTTCCAGGCGTGTAGTGTTTTTATATTTGTTTTTGCACGTTGGTTACATTGCGCATGCGACATTGTGCGACGGTGCTGCTTGTGCGCGGTGCGTAACTGCACTTACGCATAGGCGTTCGTTGGTGGGTTTGGTTGTGTGCGAGGCACGCATGTGCAACTCTTTGCGCATGTGCGTTTGTCTGTGCATCGTCACGCACAGGCAACGCATCCAGACAGGCATAACGAGATGCACATGGGCGCCGTGCACAAACCAACAAACATAAGCATCAAATTGCACATGCGCCTCGCACACATCCACACGCACATGCGCTATCATTTGAACGTGTGCGGCGCGCACAGGCAAACGCCCATGCGTATCGGATTGCACATGCGCAAACTGTTGTACAGGGGCGCCGCGCACAAGCGGCGAAGTCGCACAACGGCGCATGCGCACTCTACGGACATCCATTTACCTATATAAAATGATGCTGAACATTTGGCCACATTGAGGGTTGTTTTGTAGGCGCGGCGAGTGTTGTTTGGGAGATAGAGAGAGCTGAGAGCAGGTGTTGTTACTAGTGTTGTTTGTAGTGTATGTAGTGTTTTGCTGTTGTCTGTTGTGCTTGTAGTGCATGTACTGCTGATTGTAGTGGTTTCTGTAGCGTTTGTAGTGTTGTATTGTGGTATGTAGTGATTGTAGTGCTCATTGTAGTGTTCTTTGTTGTGTTGTCTGTAGTGTCTGGTCTTGTGTGGCTAGTGTCTGTATTGTTTTGTAAGGTGTCCAGTGTTTCGGGAGGTGTGTGTGTGTGTGTGTGTGTGTGTGTGTGTGTGTGTGTGACCACAGTGGAGGGATTGATGGCGGAGATATATGTTGTTGCATGTGCCCGAAGACGTGGGCAGATGCTGCGGTTGCTGGACAGGGGATATGGTGTCCATGTGGCTGTGGCACAGGGCATGGGTGTGGACCCGCAGCAAATCAGACCTGCTCCTGTGGAGGCGGCACAGAGATGTGCTGTGCGTAGACGGCGCAGACGGCGTGCCGAGGTGCAGGCTCGGCAGACTCGCCTCTACAGGCCCAGGGCCCAGCTCCAGGGCATGCGTGAGGACCAGGTCATCTCCCTTTACCGACTAAGCACAAGGGCTATTAGGGGGCTCTATGAGGATCTAAGACCTGACCTGGAGCCCCTGACTGACCGGTCCCATGCCATACCGGGTTTAGTCAAGCTCCTTGCTGCCTTACATTTTTTTGCCTCTGGCTGTTTCCAGTCATCTGTGGCCGCAGTGGGTGGCATGAGCCGCCCCACCTTCTCACGCTGTCTTCACCAGGTACTGCGTGCCATGGTCAGCCGGGTGGGGAATTACATAGGCCTTCCCCACAATAGGCAACAGTGGGGGACCCTGAACCAAGCCTTTGCGGCGTTAGCCGGGATACCACACGTGATGGGAGCTATTGATTGCACACATGTTGCCCTGGTCCCGCCCAGAGACAGGGAGGTGGTGTTCCGCAACCGCAAACACTACCATTCCCTGAATGTTCAGGTTGTATGTGATGCTAATCTGCATATTCTGAATGTGGTCCCAAGGTTTGCAGGGTCCACCCACGACTCCTATATCCTGCATCGCTCAGCACTATTTCAGCAATTTGAGGAGGGACAGTATGGGGACTGTATATTGCTGGGTGAGTATTTCCAAATATATCATGACATCATGCATATATGTGTGTGTTTGAGTAACATCTCTCATATAGTGCGCCGTTTCCTCTATGTGCAGTTGGATATTAAACTCACATTCAGCAGACAGAGGAATGTTCTGAGTTTACATCCTTAGGGGGTTGTACACGTTGAGTAACAGGGGACATGATTGGACATGTAACATCAGTTGTGAAACAATATCTGTGATAAACGTGCTGATGGTGGTGTTTGGAACTATGCACCTGTGCAGATGTGTATCCTGGTTGTAGTTTGCTACCTGTGTGTGTATTTCATGTGGCCACAGGGAGGGGGAGGGGGTTTAGTGTCCTTCTCACCCAGCTGTGCATACGTGGCTTTGGATTAGAACTGCGGTATGTCCTGTAACATTTATGTCCTTGACAATCAATGCACCTAACACTTGTCATGTGTGTGTGACGGCAACACACTCACTCAGTACTGTGGTTGTTAGCCATTTCATGTTAGCTAATGGGGGGGGGGGGTTGAGACGTATGATGTATGTTCCTGACCTTTGCAAATGGGAGTACATGTTTGCATCGGAATGTTAATGGTTTAGGCCTGTGCCATGGCAGGGGGGGGCAAATAGTCTAGGGTTTGCATTACCTTGGGCCACTGGAGATGTGTGGTACGTAGGCATCATTGTATGTGATTATCCTGCTGTTATTCAGCATTTGGTAAGGGTGACAGCAAGGGCAAGGGGCCAACTTGGGGCCATACAGAGAGGTATTGGTAGCACATACACAGGAATGTAGTCAAACTCAGTAACTGTGATATTGGTAGGCTCATGTGGGCTACAGTGTGCAATTCTGTGGAGCGCTGATCAACACGGATGGGAACATGATGGGGACAATGCCCAGGGTGTCTACTAACATGGTTGGTGGTCAACAAGCAACAGCATATGGCGTCAGGCTGCTATATGTAGATATGTAGACCTTTCAGGACACGGGGTGTGGAGGTGAGCTTGTGTTGATCTTGTCAGACCTCCAGGTCAGACATGTTGTGTGTTGGCACCTACATTGCCTCACAACACATTATTGTGGTGTTTAGTTTGCTAACATATACATTTCACATGTTATCTGTGTATTGGTGGTTTAGTCTAACCTTGGTGGTGGTAGTGCTTATAACATTAACTGCATAACAAGACGCATGTGCTACACATAGCGTATCTGTGGAGGCACAAATGGGACTGTGGTGTTGTTTGGCATGTCTGCACAGAATCAAGAGGCCCTTTGTTCCATTTCTATCACCAGAGGTCTTATTTTGGCAAATGTACATTTCTGCTGTCAGAGCTTTCTGTCATGAGGTGTTATGCATTTGTTTCTTACGTCTATACCTGTGTCAATTTGTGCTGGCATGCGTCCATGTATTCACCTGTAACATTTCGTTTTGCAGGTGATGCAGGGTATGGGTGTCGCCCCTGGCTGCTGACCCCTGTGCGTCAGCCACAGACACGTGCAGAGCGGATGTACAATGAGGCCCATGCCTCCAGCCGCTCTGTCATAGAGCGCACCTTTGGCGTGTTGAAAAGTCGCTTCAGGTGTCTGGATAGGACAGGTGGGGCCTTACAGTATGAGCCAATGACTGTTGCAGAGATAATCCTAGCCTGTTGCATCCTGCACAACATTGCTCTCAGGCATGATATTCCTGCAGAGATTAATGAGGATCTGGAGGAGGATCCACCGTGCCCCCCTGTACATGGCAGTGGTGACACACAGGCGGGCACAGCGGTCAGGCGGAGGTTGATTGCAGAGATATTCACTGGTATGTATTGCATATATTCCCACATATATGTGTTGTTGTGTGCGTGTGATGGTTATCACGGGTGATGTTTCTGACCATGTAGCTATCTGCTGCAACACTGCATTGTCATTACACTGAACATCCAATGGTAGCATATAGCCATGAGTGTGTGATGGACACTGTGCACAGGGCACAACAGCAGCTGTTGGTGTATTGTGTGGGTCAGTGTGGATACACCTTTCGGATCTTTTTGGGCTGACAGTACCAGTCAGTGGCTGTTTGTGTTAACAACTGCTGTGCTAACCCAGTTATGTCTTTTTCGTGTGTGTGTGGAGCACGGTGTCAGGCATATGGTACGGGGTTCACTGTGGGAGGGAGGCACATGTTTGTGGAGAGCTTTCCTGTGGGCTCTTTGTTCATCTCCTACAATCTGTAGGTGCTTGTGTGTGTGTTATGCTCCGGTGCGCTGGCTATGTGTGTATGTTTGTTAGGTATGGTGCAACGTGTCAGACATAGCCCAGTACACATGCGCATGACTACGTTCCCATGATGTGATTGCTTACTTGGGACGGGTGTTGGTGCAAACACACATTGTCCCGTACGGAATACCTCCTCACGTAGCACAGACATGGATATGGTGAGTCATGTGGACATGTGCAGTGTGGAGCCAGGGGTCCATATCATTGCTACTGTTTTTTTTGGAGATGAGTCATTCATTGCAGTATTTTACATGTCGACACATACAGAGGTTCAGCGGGTCAGATCACCAAAGGGTGAATGACTGTAGCCAATGGTGACACTGCATGTGTGGGTGATGTTTGCGGTTTGCAGTTTTTTCATTTGCCGCATGGCATATGTAGGTGATACTATCTCAACATTTGCCTCCTGGCTCTGGGACATGTGTGTAGGGCAGGATAGCACAGTCCACATCCACAGATACCTTGTGGACACTAGCAAGGGATGTTATGTCCGCATACACACCCCGACCTAGATGGGAGTTATTTAGAGCAGATGCACATATAGCCTATCCATGGTTTAACATTCTCACTGTCACACAGTGGGATGAGATGTAGCCATCATGGTCAGGTGACAAACAGACATGGGGGTATTGTTTGACAGGCATGGTGCTTACATTGTCATGTTTGTCAACACATGCGCAGCACACAACTGTCAGTATTATTTGGTGTAGGAGATGTACACTGCAGATGATGCATTTGCACAGTGGATACAGGAGGTGTTGATGCATATTTCCGGGTGTCACAGCTATTTAGACGGGGATGACACAACATTTGGAGAACACTACACATGGAGATGGGGTATTGGTGTCAACATGGGTGACACAGTCAAATAGTGTCACCTTGGGATGCGCCCCAAACATGGTGGGTGCAGACACGTCTTTGGACCAGTGCGCGGAACAACAGAGGGGAGGGGAGGCGAAAGTGGGATTCTGGGGACCGTCACTTAGCATCAGACATCTACATGCTGCCCTCCCATGTGAGATATCAGTACAGTGTGAGAGTGAACAGTCATTCGGCAGGCCATGTTGTGGTGTCTGACAGCTGGGGACAGTGATTTGCAGTGTGGGATTCACAGCTAGAACATGTCATATTGTTTCTGTCTGGTGTTTTGTCCACTCCACAGGACATCATTCCTGAGGATGCTGTTCCTGTGTGGCATTTGCACGTGACGGTACATCAGCCAAGATGCTGTGGTCCAGGGTATGTGGATCTTCAGCTACATTGTATGTGTGTGAGGTCAGGGGGAGAACATGTCATCTGGGATGTGTCATATTGTGCAGATGTTGTTGTTCATTTATTTTCCTTGAGCCTCCCTGACCCATATCTTGCTGTTGTCACACATCTCCCCATGTGTTTGTGTACAGTATATCCACTGGACAACTTGTTCAGCCATATTTACAGCAGAGCTACATGTGTGTGTGTTTAATCTTGTTTGCTGAATCCAACACTTGCTGCCTCCAGCAACATAGTTCGATCAGACATCAATAGGGTATCTATGCATGTGACTGGGCGGTTATGTGCACAATGTTGCACTTGTGCACATACAGGCCATGTATTACAGCTGTCCCGCTGACCTACGCATACTGTGTGGGTGTGTGTTTCTGGGTTAACTAAGTGGTGATGCAGTGTCCTGGCATGGTACATTATCATGTGGGTTGAGGGGTGTGGGTACCCGGGGGGCATTGTTGGGTATGCTACCTCTACCGTACTGCTGTTTACCTTGTCATCATGGTCAACATGTGTTGTGGGCTGTGAGCAGAACTCTGTTGTGTGTTTGGTGGGACGAGTGTTGAACAACTTTTCTTTCTCTCATATATAGGCATAATGTGGAGATGCATCACAAGTGACTTTACATGCTGATTCTACATGTTTGGCTGACATTGTCTCCCTTCACTGTGACCAGATGTGGCTATGGAGTAGCTGAAGGAATTGATGACATACACATGATGCACAAACGGGGTATGTTGTACCTTTCTTATTTGGGGATTAAATCTGGCTGTACCTGTTGTTGGGTTTCGTTTCATCTAATGGACATGTCATGTTGCATCTCTGTGGACACATACAGATGCATATAGTGTGTTGCTGTGAAATGGCTGTGTGACATGGAATTGTAACTAACCATAGCCATGTAAGACCCGTGTATGCATTGACATTTACTGATGGCTATAATCTGATTTAGATTTGATGTCCATATCCTGTAATGTTTGCCTTTGCATCCCTTTATTCCCTATTTTGTGCGTTTTGGATTTTGGCAATTTGTGGTGTTTTGCACAGTGTCTAATAAGACCATACTTATCCTCTTGTGACACAGGACAGGAGACATAATGGACCCCTTTCCTCTGGTGCACCTGGGCTCGCCATCCAACACCTGTTGTGGGACAGACCACCATGTACGTGTTTCTGGAGATATCTGCCATTGGATGTTTGACGTTTGAGAGTGGAACACAGGCCTGTGATGGACATTTTTCCTCTTGGACTGCTGGTTTGGCCATGACTGACCTGTACAACACACAGTTTGTGCCATGCTGTGGCTGAGAGTCATGCTGATTGCAGGGACACAGATGACCTTTCACGGAGTGTGTCATATTGGAATGTGCCACCTTATTATGCATTCCCATGTTTGCAAGGGATGTTTTGAACTGCTCAGTTGGATTGCAGAGACACCTTGCTTTTGGGACACTGTGCGCATCAGGGACTGACATTCACTATGTATTTTGGACATTTCTCCACAGTTGGTTGGTGTATTGGTTTTGGCCATGTGTGTGACAGGGCACACAGGATACGCTCATCTGTTTGTTTTAACTAAAGCATACAGGCATGTTTGTGGCATAGAGGCACAGATGGAGCAGTCCTTTTGTCTATGTCCAATTGCCCTCCACCTGGACATGATACAGGCTTTGACACAACCACATGTTCATGGCCACCACCATCCTTGATTGATGTTTGGGGTGGGCAAGGGTGATTACATGCATGTGTGGCATCACTGTATCATGTTTGTGTGCGAATGGTGATTGTGCTTGTGACTAACTATGTTTGTGAGACACAGAATGTGGATCTATGGCCTCTGTGTGGTTCATTGTAAGATGTTTGGCCATCATTTGCTTATGAACATGCTGGTTATTGTGTTTGTTTACTGTGCAGACGTGACACTCTGCATGTGTGTACACACCTTGCATTGCACGTCTGCACAGTCCTGTTTGTCCCCTGCAGTAACGTCAATCTCATTGCACCATTACATTTGGTGTGTGTCAGTGTGGGTGTCCATTGTCCTCCTGCACTTCTGCAGTCCATGTACCATGCTATATATGTCCAGACACTGTCTACCCACATAAACATGCAGGGTGTACCTCCTGCATGGTATTATGTCTGTAGCTTTCTGAAGGGTTTTTGATGTCTAGTCTCTCTGTGTTCATGTGCCTCTGCTACCTGTTAGCATATGGTCATTCTGCTTGTGATGATATTTGGGGTGTGCATTGTAGCATATCTGTCTTGAGGATCAGCCATTATGTGGTTCTGGAACATTACGTTCTGAGCTTTTTTTGTCACATTACAACATTGCCCCAGCATCTGTTTTCTTCATTTGTGTGCCTCCTGTGTTGGGTGATGGCTATGTTTCGGGGGTCGGTGATTTTTGTCGTTTCGTCATCATGCAACGCCTACAGTCTCCATGCACTGATATCTGCGACACACAATTGAGCCATGCTGCAACAAGTGGGGTGTGTGGGCCTGTTACCCAGGGCATAGCATGCACCTGATGCACATTATGTCTCATGTCTTTCATGTGTGCTCAGGGCAGTGACCTTTATGTTGCATGTGGGTTTTTAACCTGCTACATATGTTTCCATCTTTCACCATGGAGGGACTCACCTTGATATTATGATTGCAGTGTCTAACGTATGTGTGAGGAGCAACCATAATAAATATGTGTATTTGACAGACATTTGTCTCTTTTACTACTTGATCATGGTGACAATCATGCAACACAATGGGTGCCTTTGATTCAATCATGACTCCTTGTGCCCCAGGGACTCCATGGTTTCCTTGACGGTGTCCCTGCAGTGACTTGAACAAGGTACATGTAGTGCCAGTGTGAGATGAGGCCTGTTTGGTTTGTGTCCAAGACAGCTTTGTGCGCACTAGGCTACTCCTCCACTCTTTGTGCACATTTACACTTGTGTCTACTGATTTGCTGGTCATGTCCACAGCCCACCTGTGCTCACATCCTTGTACAATGGCAGCTGTGTATGTGTCTGCTGTTTGGCACATCACTGGGTATGATACGTTCCCATATAGACCCTCCCTTTGGACTATTACTTCTGCCTTGTGCTCATTGTGTTCTTTGTGGGTGTGTTTGGAGGCATGTGTTTGAACTCATTGGTTTGCAGGTTTTATCCCCACATTTGTATTTATAGTTTTTCGATTATGATAACTGAGCCATCATTAAGCAGCAGGTTCATCACCTATACACACACCCTTGTCTGTCGTCATTGTACAGCAAGGTGTGCACTCAGTGCTCCCTAGCCATCATATATTATCTGTTACATAGGTCTCTTTCGTGATGGTCTTTACAGTGCAGTGCACCTGGGGGTTTTGTTGTGTTGCGGTTCTGGTGGTGTGTGTTAGAGTTGTCGTCATGTTGAGTTGTCTCCTGTCATGCCCGAGATTGCTACCCAGCTCCACCAGGCATCCTCTGCTACCCTTGGGGTTTGTTTTCTTTCCTCTTTTGCATGCTTTATCGACTGCATAACATCTCATTGTGTGTGTGTGCATGTGCCCATGGAGCCAAATACAGACTGGGATCTGATCTGTAAACACCAGATCTGCATGTGCATTTGTTCATGTTTCTTCTTGGGGGGATTCCTGTCCTTATAACCAGCATGCATCTTGTGTGATGGCTTGGACTATTTCTGTATGCAGCCTTTGCTACTGCGCTCACGTTGGTGGTGTGTCCTGGCGTTTTTTCCATTTGCATTTGTGGTAGTGGTCGTAGGTGTGATCCCTCTCTGTTCCCTTGGATGTGTGTGCTTGTCCTGCAGATGTGGTTTCGATTTGTTTTACGGTCATATGTCAGCAGATTGGTGTTGTGAGCACATTGTACCCTCATCTGAGTTGTGAGCCATGCTTCTGTCCATCTTCTGTCTGCCAGCTGTTGTGCCATCCTACCCTGATGTGCATGCTGCTACGACACGTCCTGCATTCCTACACCTTCCTGCATTTCATGTCCCCATGGTTGCCTCTCGTGTGTGTGCTGTGCATAGCACTGCTACTCCACTGTCATCCAGATATTTCACCTATCCTGCCATTTCAGTCTCCTGTGCTGGACACATCTTCCCATCCTATGTCACACACTCTCATTACAGCATGGTACATTGCCATCACTCTGTACATAGCTACACCTATCTCCAATATGTTTGTCCATTTGTGTAGCTGCCACATGGACTGGGGCTGCTTTTTGTAGTTGAGCACCTGTGATCTCTGTTCTTGTTTTACTTCTGCATTGCCTTTCCTTTCAGCTCTGTGACGTGTTTAGGTTACATATGTGTTTGCCACATACCTCTGCTGCCCCTCACATTTGGGGAGCTTAGTGCTTCTGGGAAACGTTTTTTGGTTGACCTATACATGATTGAGCATCTTATGGCACACCTTCCATTCAGTCAGTTTATGGGGGATCTACTATGCTGCCCTGGGAGTTGCCAACATGTGAACATGGACGATGGATAGCATTATAAATCACCTTTGCTGACGTGGTTGTTTATGATGTGCATTCTGGTGCACCCTGATAGGTGCAATACTCTCTGGTGGGCTTCTGTTTAGGTGGCAGCACAGATTGATGTACAGGTGCATGACGTAGACAGACTTACCTGAGCCAACGGTAATCACTGCTCATCTAACACCATGACGCCTGCACCATCAGTCACTGTCCTAACCATTGTGCTACACTGCTGTTCCTTCTTGCACGTCTGCTCACCTACTTACGATTTCGATGCGTTACAATGCACAGTGATGCCAGCACAGACAGTGCTTCGACCTTGCCCTGCCACATACGTCACCCTGTAAAGCGCCCTATACGCAACATTGTGGGGTGCCTTGGTGGAGAGTGCACCTTCAAATGTGATCTTTAAGGTACATTGTAGGGCGCCTTATGCATCACCTTATATTACAGTGCTTTTTGATAGTGCATTTGCTAACAGTAGAAATTACAATAAAATGTGACATGCCTCCTAGATTGCTATTCCTCATAACAGGTAATGGCTCAATCAGCCTTATTCATTGTGCACAGCACGGGATTGAACCCATGATGCCAGCACTATTGGTCAGTGTTTTCAGCATTGTGCTATGGCTCTGTTCCTGTGTCTGGACATTTGCGCACCGCCTTATGCCCTTCACAACTGACAGCGCACCGCCTGATGCCGGCCAAAACGCACAAGATGGACAGCGCGCAAAATTAACAGCACAACGCCTAATGCCGCACGAACTTAATTACTGCCGCCCACAATTAACAGCGCAACGCCTAATGACGCCCAAAATTATTATGCCTCCTAAAGCAGTTTTAACCATGAAAATTCATGCCTCAGCCAGCCTTTTTCCTGGCGCACAATGGGGGATTGAACCCCTGATCCTTGCACCACTGGTCAGTGTCTTCAGCATTGTGCTACAGCTCCGTTCCTGTGTCTGGATGTTTGCGCACCGCCTTATGCCCTTCACAACTGACAGCGCACCGCCTGATGCCGGCCAAAACGCACAAGATGGACAGCGCGCAAAATTAACAGCGCAACGCCTAATGCCGCACGAACTTAATTACTGCCGCCCACAATTAACAGCGCAACGCCTAATGACGCCCAAAATTATTATGCCTCCTAAAGCAGTTTTAACCATGAAAATTCATGCCTCAGCCAGCCTTTTTCCTGGCGCACGATGGGGGATTGAACCCCTGATCCTTGCACCA
Organism: Ichthyophis bannanicus; assembly: GCA_033557465.1. Taxonomy (NCBI): domain Eukaryota; kingdom Metazoa; phylum Chordata; class Amphibia; order Gymnophiona; family Ichthyophiidae; genus Ichthyophis; species Ichthyophis bannanicus. The sequence goes on from CM066032.1 coordinate 606,843,382, forward strand.
CTGGTCAGTGTCTTCAGCATTGTGCTACGGCTCTGTTCCTATATGTGCCCAGCAGCGCCCCACTTAGCCTTCCCACGCGCTAATGTCGGGCCCGCAACTGTGCGCGCCGCGCACACGTACGGTCGGGTTTTTTCCTTTTTCTGCCTGACCCGCCCACTCCTTTTATGGCACAGGCACACTACCGCGGACCCGCACGATACGAATGTTTAGTAAACATGCCCCTTAATAATAAATAATGGCTTCCACATGGAAATGGTAGAGATAAAAGGAGTAATGGAATTCAAACAAGCATTGGATAAGCACATAGGATCCCTAATCGCAAACGAGTGGGGGGGTGGATCTATGGCACTGCATCAAGAATGAAATTAACTTTTGACAGCTCTAATGGTCCTTCTCTGTGGTCATCTTTATATTTCTATAGGGCTGTTTACTAAAGTGTTCTAAGCAGTTAGCACACAAATTAGCACACATTGTTATTGAAACATAGAAACACGATGGCAGAAAAAGTCTGTCCTTCCATCTCAAGTACAATAATCCCTGTTTTTCCTTTAGAGATCTTCCGTGTATGTCTCATTCTTTTTTTAATTCAGGTGGAGGCCAATTCTGTTCTGTGCGTCTCCTGCCTGTCCATCCAGTCAGAATCAGGATGTACTCCAGTGGCACCTGATTCAGCTCCTGTGGGGGCTAGACATGCACAAGGTACTTTACTGTGTGCCAACTCTCATGGCTGCTGAGAGTACAGAAGTACAGGAGGCATTAAGTGCACCTGTGCTACTAGCAAGAAGTTACCTTGGTCAGTCGAATTAAAACCAAAATGAACCCCTCCCCCTTTGTATCCCAATCCTCCTTCTGATCTGCATCTACTCTAATCCCCAACTTCTCCAATGAGGCTCTTGATCCCCCTATCACCCTTCCTGATGAAGCCCCAGACCTTTCCACTAGCCCCTCTCGATGAGGCTCTAGATCCCCCCTCCCCAATCCCTCCTAGCACTTACTGGAGTTGTCCCTGTTGGGCTAATGGGGGCAGGAGCAAACCCAGATGTTCATTCCCCCATTGCTGTGTAGGTGCAAAATAGCTCTGACCTCTATTGGTAGTTTTATGGTCTACCGCTAGGATTCAAGCTCCTTTTTTGGCAGTCTGACCCCTAATGGCAGTACTGTGAGACTACTGCTAGGGGTCAAGGTTATCATTTTGCACCCAGGCCTGTGATAGTGAAAGAGTGTGTGTCTGGGCTTCGCTCATGCCCACCCCCTACTAACCTACCAGAGATGTCCACAGAAAAACCTGGAAGGAGAGCCAGAGGGGTCTGGAGCCTCATCAGGGAGGGAGGGGGGTTGAGAGCCTCATCAGAGGGTGGAGGATAGTGAAGATGCAAATCAGAGGGTTGGAGGGGGGTCGGGATGCTGATGAGGGGAAATCAGGATTTTTTAAAATGTAGCGGGCCATGGTAAATGCGTCTAGATCATGCATGTACCATGCTCTCTGCCAATGCATTTACTGCATGGTAACTGTCTGCCCTGTGCAGTATCTGCAGGCAGATGCTGGGCACTCCCACTGCATTTACTACACAGGTTTTTGCACTTACAGCGTGTTACGTTTTGCACCTAAGCACAGCAAATGCAAAAATGTATCACACTGTAGTAAACAGGCACCTACGAATGCATCGGCACTTTTTTAGTTTTACATATTAAATGTATAAATACAGTACAATCCTGCATAAGATGTGTATTATCGGCATCTCACATTTCTAAGGCAAAACGCTAGATTGAGGAGGTCAGGTGAACTTTTTATACAAAACAAAGGGCACTTGAAAGATATTTAAAAACTGTCAATGGAATCTAAAAATGTACTCCATAGGAGCCATGCATCAAACAACAGCTGACATGAAAAATCGTAATTTCTAGGTTTCCAGTTCCATAAGGTCGGAGAGGTGATCGTTCTTAGCTGATATATGAATAGTATACCTATCCCCTGAGGTTTTTAAGACACAAGGGAGTTGAGATTTGAGAACCAGCTCGGGTAGCCTAGCTTATCAAGTCACAACATTTGAGGGCGCATCAGTGAACTTTCCCTGGGAACTCAAGGACATCTTCTGTTTTGCTGAGTGCAAGCAACAGAATCTGCATAAGAGTAGTAACTAAACTCTTTAAAAGGCATTTGTGAAAATGTACAGAATACAGTCTCTAAATTTAATCAGGAAGCAAAATGCCATATTACAGTTAGCTGCGAGCTAGCTGGGTAAGTTTTGGGCTATTTCTTTGCTACAGAAGGAGGTTTTAAAAGCTATTAAGTGGAAGGGAATAGGTTCACATGGGTACAGCTGGAACTGACATCTTTCTGCCAGTTTTCATTCTTAAATGATTTTTACACAATTAAAAAAAACCTTGTGGTATCACAGAGATGATTTTGATCCCAAAATTTCTGCATTTTTTTGTATTAAGAACCAGAAACCAATAACCTGTTTAATAACAATAAGTAGTGAAGGAATAGCCTAATGGTTAGAACACTGGCTTGGGAACAAAGAGACTATGGTTTGATTCCCACTAGCACTCCTTGTGGCCTTTGGCAAGTCACTAAACCCTCCATTGCCTCAGAAAAATCCATGTTATCAATGTCCCTGTTTAATTGACATTAACAAGGGGCATGCTGCTTACTAAAGGGCATTAAGATAACAGGTGTTAATGGAAGCAATAAGGGGCATTACATGTGTGCTGGGTGGGTGTTACATGTGTGCTGGGTGTTACATGTGTGCTGGGTGCTGACATAAAGAATGTTATGGGTCATTTAATGTGCATTAAGAAGACCTTGGGTGTTAAGTGACAAGCATGCACCTTAAAATCTGAAAATGGCTGTAATCCTAGTGCTGGATAAAGGAGCACCAAGGAAAGGTAATGGATGGAAGGACAGGTGGGAACTGATGGACCCTGACATATCTGTGGGCACCTTACGTGGCAGCCAGTAAAGTGGACGAGCATGTGGGAGGCAACTGTACCAATGCAAAGGGAAGTGCCATTGTAAAATGGTACAATGTCAGTGTGTGGCATAGGATGGGGAAGATGTGTCTCCAAGTGGAGGCAGGATGTGTGCAGTGTCAGGAGGACTTAGTATGAGTGGTGATGTGCAGCTCAGGCACAGGAGAGGTGTGTGTGAAGAACCAAAATGTGGAAAAGAGTACCAGCAGCTTGCACAAGAAGACATGACTGCACACAGCAAATAGAGGCAGATGGATGAGTTGAAGGAAGGCTGGTGCTTGAGGAAAGGGTGCTTGGGCTGGCAACACCAATGTGCTATAGGTGCCATCTCCAGCACATTTGAACTGTGTGTGAAAATGTGCTCCAGTGTCACTTGGAAGGCCTGATACCAGACATGTGGGACTCACACCTGTCCCAGCCACACAGCCACCATACACAACAGCTCAGACAAATGTGCAGATAACAATTGCACAGGTGTCATCCATACTGGACAAATGGGGCACATACAGACATGAGGTGATACCAGCAGGTGGCTATCTGAGGGGTAGGAAGTGTCTGCATGTACTGCAGAGATGTAAAGGAGCCAAAGCTCTACAGTAACAGTAATGATGTCATACATGACTCATGTTGCCTAAGTAGGTTACAGCTGTATGCATGTAACTGCCTGTTAGTATATTGCTGTAGCAGTGCAGTCACATCGGGATACATCTTACTGTCAACTGGTCATGTCTGATGATAAACAGGGACTGTACAGACCTGCAGTCAGCTGAGCCATTGGTGGGTTAAGTGATCAGCTCAAAGTCACAAGGAGGTATTGTCAGTCCATGAAGGTTGTGGCAGGCATAAAATATGACAGAAACACATTCTGAAATGTCACATAAGGAGTGGTAGTGGGCCTCAAACCCTGGTATCTTGGTCCCTAAGCCATTGCCATGACCAGCACACCATGTTTCAAAGCAGGGGCCTGATATCTGCAGAGTGAATATATCTGATCCCTCCACCCCCCTGCAATGGGCTGCAGCAGAGTCAATAAAGCCATGCTCTCAGAAGGCCATGATGGGGAATAGTGTGGCCAGAATGCATAAAAAAGTAGAAGGATGAGTGTCAGCAAGTCACAGCAGAGCCTGGACTGTTACAGGTAGGGAAATGACCTGAGTAACATACAGGCAAACCCTTCTCCTCTGTTTATGGGGACATTGCACTAACCAGTATGCTACATCTCCACATCTCTCTAACCTGCAATGTCTGGCGTCAAAGAGCCTGCAGGTCTCTGCACAAACTGCTGTGTGTGCTGCTATAGGTTAACCCTACGCGTACCCATGATGCACTGCACATGCAGAACAGAAGTCTGCAGCTGATCACCAAATGGAGAATGGACTGATCCATGACATCAGCTCAGTGACATGGTCACTGCTCCATCAGAGTGAGAGTGTCCTCCCAGCATGACATGCTGTAGCCACCGAGTTTAGGCAATGTGAGGCTCAGTGAGGTGTAGAAAGTCACAAAACAATGGAGAGACATACACACACACTCATATCACTGAGCTGTGCAAAATTGAAGATGGTTGGCATTCCTGCCTGCCACTTTGGTCTCGATATCAGCCAGGGCCGGTCCGTCCATTGAGCAAGAATGTTTTTTGCACAGGGCCCCGCGTTTCAGGGGGCCCCGTGCAAAAAACATCTTGCATCAGCCCAGCTAGGTTAAAAAAACGCAAACCAGCTGCTGCTGCCGCTGCCGCCCTGGCAGCAGCAGAATCGACCATCCCGTGGGGCCCCCCCTGCCCTGCAGAGTTCTCCATGCAGTCTCAGCATCGGCTGTCAGAGCCGCGCGAAGAGAGAGCTTCTCCTCTCGCGGCTCTGTTAATCCCACCGTGGGGCTGATGGGATTTCCCATCAGCCCCGCGGTGGGATTAACAGAGCCGCGAGAAAGGGACACTCTCCCTTCGCGCAGCTCTGAAAAGCCTACGCTGAGGGAGCTGAGGCCACATGGAGGACTCTGCAGGGCAGGGGGCCCCCGCGGGATGGTCGATTCTGCTGATTTTTTTTTTTTAACCTAGCTGGGCTGATGGGGGGGAGGGGGTTAGGACTGGTAATGGGCTATGGGGGGGTTAGGACTGGTAATGGGCTGATGGGGGGAGGGAGTTAGGACTGGTAATGGGCTATGGGGGGAGGGGGTTAGAACTGGTAATGGGCTATGGGGGGATAGGACTGGTAATGGGCTATGGGGGGGAGGGGGTTAGGAGCGGTAATGGGCTATGGGGGGGGCTAAGACTACAAGTGGGCTGATGGGGGGGTTAGGACTGGAAGTGGGCTGATGGGGGGTTAGGACTGGTAATGTGCTATGGGGGGGCTAAGACTACAAGTGGGCTGATGGGGGGGTTAGGACTGGAAGTGGGCTGATGGGGGGTTAGGACTGGTAATGGGCTGTGGGGGGGGGGTAAGACTGGAAGTGGGCTGATGTGGGGGTTAGGACTGGAAGTGGGCTGATGGGGGGTTAGGACTGGTAATGGGCTATAGGGGGGCTAGGACTGGTAATGGGCTGGGGGGTTGCAAGGACTGGAAATGGGATGAGTGGAAGGGGGGCTTGAACTGTAAATTAGTTATCTCCAAGTTATAATACCCTGTTCAATGTAATTTCAGTTTGTTCAATGTAAACCGCACTGATGCAGAATAGCGCGGTATATAAGAGAATGTAAATAAATAAATAAATAAACTGCATATAGCTGATGGGGAGGGGGGCTTGGAATGGAAATGGGCTGTGAGGGGAGGGAGCTAGGACTGGAAATGGGCTGAGTGGGGGGGGGCTAGGACAGGAAATGGGCTGATGGAGGGGCTAGGATAGGACTGGAAATGGGCTGTTGGGGGGTGCTAAGATTGGCAATGGGCTGTGGTGGGGGCTTGAATTGAAATGGACTCATGGAAGGCTAGAATTGGAAATAGGCTCATGGGGGGGCTTGGATTGGAAATGGGCTGAGTGGAGTGGAGCTAGGATTTGACATGGGCTGATGGTGGGGCTAGGAAAGGACTAGAAATGAGTTGATGGGGGGGCTGGGATAGGATTGGAAAAGGGCTGATGGGGGGCTAGGACTGGAAATGGGCTGATGCAGTGACTAGAAGGGAGCGGATGCTGGGTGGGGCTGGAACTAGAAGGGCACTGATGTTGGGGGAGGATTAGAATGGGATGGAGCTGGGAGAATGAAATGGAGAGGGAAAAAATATTTTGTGTGGGAGGGAAGACAAATCTACAATTGGCCGGATATTGGGAGAGTAAGTGGGGATTGAGGATGGAGGGGTAAAATTTGAGTGGATAGCATAGGAATGAGGAAAGAGCAAAAGGAGAAAGATTAGTATGTTAAAGCAGATGTAGAGAGAGAATGGAAAAAAACTAGAAGAGAGAAGAAAGGACAAATGGACAGCAGACGATGGAGAGTTAGCAGAAGACACGAAGAAACCAGAAGAAAGTGTCTGGAGCAATTGCCACTGAAAAAAAATGCACAAAAGATAGAAAAATATCTCTTTATTTTGAATTTATTAACTGGAATATGTCAGCTCTGGGAAATGTGCATCATTAACGTCTGCGCTTTGTTTAGTATAAGAGGAAATTAATTTATGGTTTTATTTCTACAGTGTTGTTGTACATTCCAAGTTTGGCTTTTGGGGTTCCCAGTTTAATTATTGTCTAAGTGTTTCTAAATTGTGATTCGTTGTTTGGTGATGGTCTATGTTCTGCATGTGTAACTGAGCTGAGGTATTCTGTTTATATAATTCCTATTTGACATTGCCACTTGTTCTCTTTCCCCAGTAGGTCATGTATTGTTATTCTCTGAAATGTATTGGTTTAATATTTGCAGTGTTGCCTTTTGATAGGTAGGGTATGGTGCTTTGTGAGTCCTGGTAGTGCTGTTAGGATACGGCGGGTTTGCTATGGGTTCTAAATGCAAAAAACCCTCGATTTCCCACATATATCCTGCTATAGAAACTGACCTAATCTATAGCTTATCACCCTTATTTGCTTTTATTTTTGTTGGATCGCTCACCATGAGAAGAAACTTTTCCTCTCTCGGAGTGAGCCCTCCTTTTTAATCAATTTTAAAATGACCCCAAACAGGCCATAACCGGACAAAACAATACTTATTGCTGTCCATACCCGTGTCCATAATACACTTTGAAACTTCTATACCAAGCCATATCCAAATATGCAAGGAAAGTGTACTTAGCTTAGTCCAATGCCAAAGAAGGGCAGTATTTGTAACCTCCAAGCAACGGTGCAAAGTAAGGCCAGCTTCCAACTTCCTGCTCTCCACCTCCAGGAGTAGCTTAACAGCCTGGCCAGCAACCGACTTCAAAATAGGAGACGAAACCCTTCTTCAGCCTATGCACACAAGGTTCATGCGCAACACCAATCAGTGTTTCAAGCTGCACCCGCTTCTCAGCTCTTCCTCAGGCAGATGAACCCCGTTGAATTGCAGTTCCAGTTAAATATAAATACGAGAATGACGTCATATCCTGTGCTGTCAAAAGGCCACAGAAATCGCTCTCTCACAGTACCCCACAGAAAGTCATAACGGAAGGCTCCACCAGTCAATGACCATATTCAAACCCTCAGGGGCCATAGATCCCTAACGAAATAACCATTGCTGTTCCTTATATTGTAATCGTGTCTGGCGATCTCCTCCTCGAATGGGCTGCGGAACAACCTCCAAAACTCTCCAACGTAAGTCACTGAATTGATGGCCCGCCTGCTGACAATGCAGGACCAAAGGTGCTCCAATTTGCCTTGCATTGATCCTTGAACGATGCTCCAGCAGACGTTTCCGAATCGGACGCATTCAATCGGACGATTGAATCTTCCAACAACAAACAGTGTTCCAATCTCACATTGTCTCAATTTGCAGCTTTGCGATCTTTGCAGGAAGACAAGCAGATTGTTTGTTGGAGGGCTGACAAAGGTGGAGCGACGGTTCTTTTAAAAGCAGCTGATTACCATAATAAGATGTTGCAGCATTTGTCAGATGTGAAGTATTATGCCATTTTGCCGGCGGATCCGACTAGTCAGTTACGAAGTCTGATAAAAGATTTGACCTTGGAAGCTGTAGATCGCAGTTGGATCACAAAAAAGGAGTATGAGTTTCTAAATCCTGCTTTTCCAGTTATCCCCATAATGTATATGGTCCCTAAGGTGCACAAGTCATTATTGGACCCCCCGGGGCGCCCGATAGTCTCGTGTCGGAATTCTCTTTTAGAACCTCTCTCAAAATTTTGTGACCATTTTTTGCAGCCTTTAACTAAGTCTGTTCGCTATTTTGTGAAAGATTCCTTCCATTTTTTGACTATGATGTCACAATTGCATGTTCCGCCTGATTCAATTTTAGTAACGATGGACGTTGTCGCATTGTACACTAATATCCCTCAGGGGGATGCTTATGACGTCCTGGCGGAATTAGATTGGTCACTTCCATCGCGGTTGCCTAAACATTTTGTGTTATCATTATTGAGGTTAGTTTTAGACCACAATTATTTTTTGTATGAGGAACAGTTTTAACCATCAGAAGTTCGGGGTGGCCATGGGGGCTACTGTGGCCCCTTCGGTGGCCACCTTGTACATGGCCCAGTTTGAGGAGCAGTATATCTACGGGTCTCCCGGGTTTCGTTCTATCCTTACCTGGAAAAGGTTTTTGGATGACATCTTTTTTATTTGGACGGGCTCAGAAGGGGCTTTGGAACAATTTTTGATATGGATCAACTCTCTGAATGAGAACTTGCAGTTTACTCCTAAATATGATCATTGTCAGATTGAGTTTTTGGACCTCACTTTGTTTCAGCATGGTTCATCCTTACATAGTACTTTATACAGGAAGCCTGTCCAACGCAATGTACTTTTAAAATATTCCAGTTTTCACCCTCCAGCTTTGCGGAGAGGTTTGCCGTTTGGGCAGTTCCTTCGTATTAGGAGATTATGTACTTCGACACAGCAATATCGTTTACATGCACAAGATCTCAGTGGATTGCGTGGATACCCTGCCTTATTGATACCTAAAGCTTTTAAAAGGGCATTATATAACCATCCTGATTGGTGGGGGGAGGGTTCTCTTGCTCGCCCCAAAGAGAATGCGGTTATTGGGGTTGTTCCCTTTGTACCTCATGCTCCAAAGATTGTACAGGTTCTGAAGAAACATTGGGAGTTGTTATCTCTCCATTCTTGTTTCCAAAGACCATTGTTAATAGCGTATCGTAGATGGGTAGTACGGACGAGTAATCATAAAGAATGTCCTCCTTTAATTGAACAGAAAGGGCATTTTGCCTGTCGTAATTGTGATTTTTGTTCTACTACTTTACAGGGGACAAGTTGGGTGGATCCACATACACAGTTTTGTTGCAAGTCTTTGCATTTTTCTAATTGTCAAACAGAATTTGTAGTTTATGTTTTGATTTGTCCCTGTAATTTGATATATGTAGGTCGCACAATGCGTCCGATTCGGAAACGTCTGCTGGAGCATTGTTCAAGGATCAATGCAAGGCAAATTGGAGCACCTTTGGTCCCGCATTGTCAGCAGGCGGGCCATCAATTCAGTGACTTACGTTGGAGAGTTTTGGAGGTTGTTCCGCAGCCCATTCGAGGAGGAGATCGCCAGGCACGATTACAATATAAGGAACAGCAATGGATATTTCGTTTGGGATCTATGGCCCCTGAGGGTTTGAATATGGACATTGACTGGTGGAGCCTTCAGTTATGACTTTCTGTGGGGTACTGTGAGAGAGCGATTTCTGTGGCCTTTTGACAGTACGGGATATGACGTCATTCTCGTATTTATATTTAACCGGAACTGCAATTCAACGGGGTTCATCTGCCGGAGGAAGAGCTGAGAAGCGGGTGCAGCTTGAAACACTGATTGGTGTTGCGCATGAACCTTGTGTGCATAGGCTGAAGAAGGGTTTCGTCTCCTATTTTGAAGTCGGTTGCTGGCCAGGCTGTTAAGCTACTCCTGGAGGTGGAGAGCAGGAAGTTGGAAGCTGGCCTTACTTTGCACCGTTGCTTGGAGGTTACAAATACTGCCCTTCTTTGGCATTGGACTAAGCTAAGTACACTTTCCTTGCATATTTGGATATGGCTTGGTATAGAAGTTTCAAAGTGTATTATGGACACGGGTATGGACAGCAATAAGTATTGTTTTGTCCGGTTATGGCCTGTTTGGGGTCATTTTAAAATTGATTAAAAAGGAGGGCTCACTCCGAGAGAGGAAAAGTTTCTTCTCATGGTGAGCGATCCAACAAAAATAAAAGCAAATAAGGGTGATAAGCTATAGATTAGGTCAGTTCCTATAGCAGGATATATGTGGGAAATCGAGAGTTTTTTGGATTACATGTGTTGATTTCCATGGGTATAGTTTAGGGGTAATGGGTTCTAAATGGGCAGCGTTTGTAGTAGTTCCTAATGTGCCTGGTGGTTGGTACTGGATTATAGCAATGTAGAAATCTTTTAGTCTTTCTTTATCCATATACTCATTAAGAGGCATGTTTACTAAAAGTTAGTGTATGGTAACATTAAGCAAATATTTATGCAAATGAGGCACCTTATGCAAATGAGGCCCCGCACCGCGTCTCCGCACATGGCTCTGCACCCCCCTTGGGCTGCCCCTGATATCAGCACAAGCATTGTTAACATGTGCTAATAGTGCAGGAGCTAGTAGCGCAGTTTGATGTTAACACTCACTCATGTGAGCTGTGGATAGTGGAGCCTGTGTGGCTGATGGGTGTTTGTACCCTTGCTGGCTGATTCATTGGGGGTTGCACATGCTTGTATTGTACTTGCACTGTAGGCTAAAATTTAGCCACAGGGACATGCAATATACGATCCACTGCCAGGACTTGAATCTGTGACTTTCTACTTAAATAGGAACCAACTGTGTGCACTGAGCCACAGTGCTGCCATATGGTTACAGCAGTCCCTGGGGCTGACATGCTTCCCATCAGACAGACCTTGGCACATGTTGCAATGTGCATGGCGCACAGGACTAGGACATGGCTTTGGTCTGTTGCAGGCGGATGCTGCTGCCTCCTCCACTAACACACCCCACCATGCATGCCCATGTGCTATCAGTGTTGGTGGTGTGCAGTCCTAGCCCATCCAACATGCGGGTTGGTGGATGCCTAGGCCGCAAGATCTGAATGGGGGGGCAGAGGCATACATTGTTGGCCATACAGCCCCCCAACCATCTGCCTCTGCAGGAACCCCATCACTGCCTGCCAATGATAAGTCTCTGGGGGAGGATGACACTGCTGTGGTAGTCCCCTAGGTGCCTGCATGTTCCAGCTACCTGGAGGGCTACAGGTGCTGGCACTATCGGCCTCTTCCCCCATTACTGGGTTCAGCAGCATCAGGGGGACCCAGCTGGGATCTCTGCTTGGTATGTCAGGACCCTTGGGCCGCCCCATGTGGCACATCTTTCTACAGCAGTAGCTTGTCTGTGTGCTGCCACTGTCACTGTGGGATCATGACGGACATCACAGATGGTAATGCAGATGGCAGGATACCCCTATGAGGAGATGCTAAAGAGGTTGGGGTTCTTCAACCTGGGGAAGAGACGGCTGAGGGGAAATAAGATAGAGGTCTATAAATTAATGACTGGAGTGGAACAGGCAAATGTAGATAGATTGTTTATGCCATCAAAATGCAGAAAGACTAGGGGACATGCAATGAGAATACAGTGTAATCCATTTATGACTACTAAGGGAAATTATTTTTTCAGTCAATGCGTAATCAAACTCTGGAATTCATTACGGGGGATGTAGTAAAAGCTGTTAGTGTAGGGAGAGTTTCATCTTACCTGGGAGTCTGCCGCATTTGTACCAGCTGCGCGGAGCAGCGCAGTGAGAAGGAGTTGAGCCGCGGTGCTGGGCTGCAGGCATTGTGAGGACGCTCCTGCCTCCAAGGACCCCCCTCCGGTTCCCATAAAGTGCTGAGGGAGCCGTGTAGTAGTGGGAGAGTTTCATCTTACCTGGGAGTCTGCCGCGTTTGTACCAGCTGCGCGGAGCAGCGCAGTGAGAAGGAGTTGAGCCGCGGTGCTGGGCTGCAGGCATTGTGAGGACGCTCCTGCCTCCGAGGACCCCCCTCCGGTTCCTATTTAGCTCTGTCAGCTTACTCGCAGCCGCGAGTCGTGGCCCGCGTGGTCGCGTCCTAAGGGGCGCGTCACAAGGGGGAGGACCTGCTCCTTATGTGCTCCTTCGGTGCTCCTGAGAATCACTCTAAGCACTGGCCGTTTCATCGTAGTGCCCATGGGGAAACGGAAAGGGAAACCTGGTGTTAAATCTGGATCCAGCAATGATGAAGTAGGAGGAAAGCTGGTTGGACCCATGGACAGACATGTGATGGCATCACTGCCTGCAATCTTGCCGGAAGAGGTCTCTTTGAGCCCTGAATCCCGGCTACCCCCTCCCTTTCCTCAGCCATTATCTTCTACTTTTCTTGATGCTCCTTTAGAAGCTCCGGCTCTTTCCCTGAAGGCTGTCAGTCCAATTGGTGAGGATGTTCCTCTGCCTATTCCATCCGGTGAGGTAACTCTTGTGGACATTTGGACTGTAATTCAGCGAATAGATAAGCGTCTAACTCCAACTGTCTCTGCTTTATGTGCTTTTACACAGGATGTTGTGGATAAATTTGTAGATGTTGATAAGCAGATAGGTTCTTTAGTTCGTGCTTCTGCTCATGCTGATTCTCAGCTCCAGACGAGCAGGGATAGTAATGTTGCTTTAATTCGAGATATTTCTGCTGTTTCTTGTCGTCTGGAGAGTTTGGAGAATCAGAAAAGGGCAAGAAATCTTCGTTTCCTTAATTTTCCCTCAACTCACCTATTGTCCTCTGAAATTTTGCTGAAAAAATATTTCTCTGAGATATTGCACCTGCAGAGTACTTTGGAAGTTGCTCACATCTACTCATTTACACCTGTTTCAGCAGTATCTCACCAGGTAGGGGAGATTACCCCTCCTGCTGAGTCTGTTGCTCAGGATCTTACAGCTTTTTTGGAGGATACTCTGGATCTCATACCCAAGCGTTGCACTCTGGATCTCATACCCAAGCTTTCAGTCCTTAGGGCTTATTTTAAGCACAAGGACGATTTATTTTGTGGTTATAAGCTCCAAATCTTTCCAGATGTGGGGCGTGCTACTCAACTTCGACGTAAGCAGTTTTTAGAATTAAAATCAAGAGTAGTGGCTTTAGGGGCGTCTTTTTTTCTAAAGTTTCCGTGTCGCTGCTTGGTAACTTATCAAGGGCAAAATTATGTGTATACTGATGTGTCACAATTGCAGAAACTTTTGTTAACTTCTGAAATGGCTAAGAAATAGGTAGGTGGTTTGATTTTTTCCATTGCTCCCTTATGTGGAGTGTTATCACTCTTTATTGCTTATTTTTACTATGTGACTTAGGTTTTTGTTGATTCTCTTTCTTGATGTGATTAATATGCATCAATTTTGAAAGTTTTTTGAATTTTGTCATTGCTCGATTGATCGTTTTGTTTTGATTGGATATGTAATTCAGAAAAGCATTAAATAAAAAATATTAAAAAAAAAAAAAGCTGTTAGTGTAGCTGGGTTTAAAAAAGGTTTGGACAAGTTCCTGGGGCAAGGTTCATAAACCATTAATGAGGATCTGGGATATCCACTGCTTGCCCGAATACAAGGATTGTGGATCCTGTGTGTCTTTTGGGAAACTGGTAGGTACTTGTGACCTGGATTGGCCACTGTTGGGCACAGGATATTGGGAATGATGGACCTTGGTCTGACACATTATGGCATATTTATGATATTATGTTCTTATGTGCCACCTGGGTAGCTGCCTGGTCCACCCTGTGTACCAGCAACCCCCACTGCATGACCCACGTGTCACCCCCTTTGACCCATTTGCACCATCAGCATAGTACCCTTTCATACTTGGGCACTATGCTGTTGCTGCTAATTGAGCACAACTATCACTATCTTCTGCTCCCCTGTCTGTGCATCACATTGTAGACGTTAGAATAGGCTCTCTCTGCTCAAAATATACCCTTTCCACCAGGTTTTACTTTGCGTTTGGGTTCCCAGCTTTAAAGGGCTTTAACACACGTTAACACAACAGGCGTTAAGGGAATACCCATTGTTAACTCCCTTTCTCTGCCCTGTTAACACCCACTCTCCACCAACAGCTCCCTTTACACTGCAGGAGCCTTTAACGCCTGTTAAAGCAGCTTTTTCTCCGTGTTAAGGGCACAAAGGTGCTGATAACAGGCATTAATGGCATACTTGCTCCTTTAACGCCCTTTAGTAAACATACTCCCAAGTTTAAGTTACAATGTAAACCACTTTGATTGAAATGATAAAGCAGTATGAAAAACTTGTGAAATAAAGAAAGTCTAAGGCCTAACTACTGTTCTCTGGTGATGAGATTATATAGTTATTTCAAGGCCTGTTTTGTAGTCAGAAGTTAGTCACCAGGCTTTGTCATTGCAGAAAATGGCACATATATTTCTTTACCTAATCCTTGGCTGGAAGTGGTGTCTTTTTCAGGATTCAAGAGGTTTCCAGTTGAAATTTAACTGTTCACTTGCAAAAGAAATTTAAAGGTGATGATTTATCTAAGTCCTGCAGTTGACCAGATAAAATATCAACAACTATGTTACTACTATTTTTGCAAAGGAAAAGATAGTGGAGTATCTAAAAGCCAGTGGACTGCAGAATCCAAGACAAATTGGTTTTACCAAAGGAGATCATGTCAAATAAGCCTGATCAATATCTTTGACGGACTAGCTATTTAGATCAAGGGTAAGAACAGTGACGGGGGGGAGGAGTACTGAAAGCAATTAACATGGTTAGCAGACCTGTTCACCATGTTAATTGCCTTGGCTGGGATATTCAGCAGCACTAATGTGGGTGCCCTTCTGGATGCCCCGATGCTATCTGCTTCATATCAGGACATTCCGGGGCCGGAGATATTGAGCAGCTGCCCTGTTATTGACAGGCAGCGAAAGTCAGGCACAATAAAGTCTGACCTAACTTTCACCATAGAAGCTAATTGGGCAGCAGCTGAATTCCCCCTCCCCCCACCAAATAAACTTAAGAAAATACAATACGACTATGTAGGTTATTTTTGTGTAAATAATGGTATTTACATGTATAGACTGCACATACAATATGTGGCAATTTTAGAAAACCATTATTTATACATACAGATTCACACCACAGAGATTTCAAGGGGGCATAGATTTCAAGTATTGTGGTCTTGGCTTGGGCAGTCCAAAAATCCAAAAATCTACATGTGCATTAGTCCCCATCTTACATTGGGAATACAGGTATGTGAAAAAAATGGTCCTGTCAGATTTTACACCTGCCCTGAGGTACGTGCAAGTGTTAGCTACCAGATTAGACCTGGGGTCTAAATCAACGGCAAATGCCAACCTTAATCAAATTTCTCCCCCCCCACCCACACATACATACACATTTCAATCCCCTCTCCTTGAACCTCTTCAACATCATTCCATCAACTCTCTACCCTCCCACATCATTCCTTATATCACCATTTTCCATACTCTATCAACCCCCTACCCCCATGTATTCCCCCATCATCACTCCATACACCATTGTGCCCCTCCATATGCCCTCATACCCCCACCCCCAGCTCTTACCAGGGGTTCTGTAGTATTTAATAGGGGGCAGGTATGATCCCTGGAGACTCCTGCCTCATCAGTACCTGGTTTCAAAATGGCACCTCTGACCCCCCCCCCCCCCCCCACCTCCTCCTCAGCAGTAATCTCACAGTATTAGCATGATCAAGTTGACAAGTAAGGGCTGCATACACTTATGGCAGCTTGCCCCCTAGTGCTTGAACCATGAGATTACAGAGTTCCTAGAAAAAAAATTTAAGAAAGCGGCCTTTTTCCACTTCACACAAAAATTTCAACCAGTCCTTTTTCCACCTTCACTCAGTCTTAAGAAATACCCCCTTTCACTCAGTCTTAAGAAATATCCCCTTTCAGGATGAGCTTAGCAGCTATGATTGACTGCTTCTTTTCTTTTTTTTTTTCCATTCTCTCTTTTCTCCTATTTTTCCACTGTTACCACTGTTATGTTCAACATGATTCTTCTTAGGGTGGCCTTTGTTCTGCTACACACACATGTTACTTTGCTTGCCAATTACTTTTCTACATTTATCCTATATGTTATTACTGCTTTAGGTTGTATACCGCCTGGATGTACCTTTTCGAAGGGCAGTCTATCCAATACTCTAAGAACATAAGATATGCCATACTGGGTCAGACCAAGGTCCATCAAGCCCAGTATCCTGTTTCCAATAGTGGCCAATCTAGGTCATATGTACCTAGCAGTTTCCCCAAAAGACACAGGTTCCACAGTGCTTGTATTGGGTCAAGCATTGATATCCTGGGTGCCTTCTTAATAATGGTTTATGGACCTTTCCTCCAGGAACTTGTCCAAACCTTTTTTAAACCCAGCTACACTAACAGCCTTTACTACATCCTCCGGTAACAAATTCCAGAGTTTGATTACACATTGAGTGAAAAAATATTTTCTTTTATTGGTCTTAAATAGTTTACCCTGTAGCTTCATTGCATGTCCCCTAGCCTTTCTATATTCTGATAACATAAACAATCGATCTACGTTTACCCGTTCCACTCCGTTAATTAATTTATAGACTTCTATCATATCTCTCCTCAGCCATCTCTTTTCCAGGTTAAAGAGCCCTAACCTTTTTAGCCTTTCTTCATAGGAGAATCCTTCCATCCCCTTTACCATTTTGGTGGCTCTTCTCTGAACCTTTTCTAATATCGCTATATCCTTTTTAAGATACGGCGACCAGAATTGCACACAATATTCAAGGTGCGGTCACACCATGGAATGATATAGAGGCATTATAATATCCTTTGTTTTATGTTCCATTCCTTTCCTTATGATACCTAGCATTCTATTTGCTCTCTTGGCCGCCGCTGCACACTGGGCCAAGGGTTTTAACATGGTATCCAGAATGACGCCTAAATCTTTTTCCTGGGTGGTGGTTCCTAATGTGGAACGTTGCATTGTGTAACCATAGTTTGGGTTTTTCTTTCTTAGGTACATAACTTTGCACTTGTCCACATTAAATTTCATCTGCCACTTGGATGCCCAGTCTTCCAATTTATCAAGATCTTCTTGCAATTTTCCACAATCCTCATGGGTTTTAACAACTTTAAATAGTTTTGTGTCATCTGCAAATTTGATAGCCTCACTCATTATTCCCTTTTCCAGGTCATTTATGAATATGTTAAAAAGCAGTGGACCCAGCACAGATCCCTGGGGTACTCCACTATTCACCTTTCTCCCTTGGGAAAATTGGCCATTTAGCCCTACCCTCTGCTTTCTATCTTTTAACCAGTTCCTGATCCACAATAGTACACTGTCTCCTATCCCATGACTGCCTCCTATCTCATGACCCAAAAGTCTCTGATGAGGGACCTTGACAAAGACTTTCTGAAAGTCCAGATACATCAACTAACTCACCTTTGTCTACCTGTTTATTCACACCTTCAAAAAAAACATAACAGATTAGTAAGACAAGATCTTCCTTGTCTAAAGCTATGTTGGCTGTCTCCCATTAAACCATGACTATCTACATGTTCAGTAATTTTGTTCTTTATGATGGTTTCTTCCATTTTTCCGGGTACTGACATCAGGCTCACCGGTCTGTAGTTTTCCGGATCACCCCTTGAACTCTTTTTAAAAATTGGTGTTACATTGGTCATCCTCCAATCTTCAGGTATTACAGATGATTTTAATGATAGTTCACAGATTACTAATATCAGGTCTGCAATCTCATATTTCAGTTCTTTCAACACTCTTGGATATATACCATCTGGTCCAGGTGATTTGCTACTCTTCATTTTATCAAATAGTTGTAATACATCTCCCCGGTGTATCGATATTTATTTCAATTCTTCCACAGTATCACCTTCAAATACCACTTCAGTCCTGGTTAAAATTTCTACATCTTCCTCAGTAAAGACCGAAGCAAAGAATTCATTCAGTCTCTCCACTATGGCCTTGTCCCCTCTTAGTGCCCCTTTTACCCCTCTATCATCTAATGGTCCAAGGCCTGTGACACTCTCACAGGTCTTTTGCTATGAATGTACTTGAAAAAGTCTTTATTATGCATTTTTGCTTCCACAGCAAACTTCTTCTCAAATTCTCTCTTTGCTTGCCTTATCAATGCCTTGCATTTAACGTGCCAGCTCTTGTGCTGTTTCCAGTTTTCATCATTTTGCTCTTTTTTCCATTTCCTGAAAGATGCTATTTTGGCAATAACAGCCTCTCTGACCTCACCTTTATACCAGGCTGGTAGTTTTTTGGACTTCCTTCCACTTTTCTTAAAGCATGGATACAGCTAGTCTGGGCTTCCAAGATAGTATTTTTAAACAACACCCAAGCTTGATGTAAGTCTTTAATCTTTGCAACTGCTCCTTTAAGTTTTTTCTTAACTATTTTCCTCATTTTATCATAGTCTCCCTTTCGAAAGTTAAAAGGTAGTACTGTGGATTTCCTTACCATCCCTCCTCCATTGATTAAATCAAATGTGATCATGCTATGATCACTATTGCCAAGTGGCCCAAACACCCTTATCTCTTGCACCAGATCTGGTGTTCCACTAAGGACTAGGTCGAAAATGGCTTCCCCTCTGGTCGGTTCATGAACCAGCTGCTCCAAGAAGCAGTCATTTATTTCATCTAGAAACTTTGGGGTATGTTTACCAAACCGTGGTAATGTTACTGTCGTTATTTTCCCCGGTAATGTTACGGATGCCCATATAAAGGAGTGGGCGGTGCATCGTTAAAGCAAGCCATGTCAGGTAACGCGTGGTACAGTGCGCCATGGACCCACCGCTCGTGAACATCACAGCCAACGGGAAGCAGAAACACGTCCGAAGGGGTTGCAATCTAAGGCGCGCAGATAGTAGAAGATGTGCTGAGGGATGTGCAGACATGGTGCCTCATGAGAAACGGACTTCAACAAGGATTCCGACACAATAAAAGGGGAGAGGGTTCCTCTCTTATTTTTTTGTTGGGGTTGGCCAGCCAAGTGAACAGAATTAGTCTACACACCATTGTGGCCTCTCCTTTTTAATTATTACATTATTTAAGAATATAAACGCTGTACTTAGCTTTGTTGATGTTAAACAGACAAGTTACTCGAACTTGAAAAGAATACCGTCAAAAATCAGAAAGGACGACGTGCCACGTTTTGGGCTTAACAAAATCTTCAACCCTACTTCAGGTCAATCTCATCCCAATAAATCCAAAGCTTTAGTGAAACTAAAATGGAGGAAACATCTCTCTTAACTGAATTCAGCACCTGACATCACTGATGACAAACACCAGCCATCATCCAATCAAAATGTGATCCAAATATCCATTAGGGGGATCACACTGACCAGGGAAACCCACAAAAGGAAATGAGTAATCACACTTTCAGCCAAAAAATGAATGAAGGAATTAGATGATCGTATACCAATCAATTTGTGCATTCAGACCTTTAGGAGAGACAGTATCTAATGAAAAGATCCATAAAGTACAGCGTTTATATTTATTTATTTATTTATTTATTTAAAGTCTCTTCTATACCGCGCTATTCAGCATCAGTGCGGTTTACAATAAACAACGAACATACACATTTCCAATAGTACTTTGTGTTTACATATGAACAGGAGAATCAACTTGGCTAACAGGGTAACTATATACAATAACAATATATACAATTTACAGGCAACAGTGGTGTGTAGACTAATTCTGTTCACTTGGCTGGCCAACTCCAACAAAAAAATAAGAGAGGAACCCTCTCCCCTTTTTTTGTATCGGAATCCTTGTTGAAGTGTGATTGTTTTGATTCTGATTCGGTTTTTGTTTTTTTTATTTCATGAGAAACGGAGCCATAGGTGTAAGGCCATAGACTACAGGCAGCTGATATCGCAGTCTGTAATGGGGATGTGAGCCACAGTTAACACATGCCCACACACCGTGAAATGGTGTGCAGTGAACACAGCATGCAGAGGAGTAAACAACGGTAATGGAAAGGGTGCCAGGGGTCGGTCTGAAGGGCCAGCTGTGTGAATGGTGTGTGTATAAGGGCAAAATGGGCAAGGAAACCAAAAAGGAATAAGAGGGAATTGAACCAGTACACTGAAAAGCCCAAACAGAGCTCTCTGACACTAATACCAAACCTCTGAGCCACCTACCCACCCAGACAACCCAAAGAAAGGAAGCATATGTAACAGCTAGCATGTGATGGATAGGCTACATGTAGGGGACACTGCAGTGTACAGTGAAGAGAAGGAAGGGTGTGTGGAGAAGGGACGAAGCCGGAGGCATTGTATGGTAACGAGAGTAGAGCAGACGAAAAGAAAGGAAAAGGAACCTGTGGGACTCAAACGCACAACCTATGTTAGCTCCACGCACGTCTGCAAACACTATCCCAAACAACCACAACAAGCACAATGCAAATATGTTCCACCAAGTGGCCATCGTGTCTGCTAGATTATCACACAGTAGTGCGGTGTACACGTGTTGCATCATACGCGTGTTGCTTCTTACGCATGTTGCGGAGAATGCGCGTAGCAGGGCATCTGACGCGCAGCGCACACAAGAATGTTTGTGATGTTAGAAACCTCCCTACGTGCCTTATGAGATATGTCTAAGCACCTTAGAATATGTGGATGGATTATGGCGCATAACAACGCATGTTCCAAACAGACGTTACACGCAGTATTATGAGCACTGCACGTCTTCGCTGCTGCAATGCGCATTCACTGCAATGTGCATAAGACGCAACACTGCGCACTACAGTAGACTACCTGTCCATTGCCCTTCCTCTGTGCTCCCTCCAGTTCTAGGACTACAGCTGTTCCCCAGCCTCCAACCATCGTCTGACATTCACCAGCAACAGGCACAGTCAGACTGTACCTGCTGCACCACACCAGGTGTTCCAGCCATGCACAAACTAACCACGGACATTCCACTAGCCAGTCTATCTTGCATGTTCACAGCGTAACTATGCACACCCAGACCTGGGTTGTATAGCACAGGCACCTGGCAGATGCCCCAGTGATTAGCCCTGCAGAACAGGGAGCACACATATATCACTTGAGACAGATACTATGTGGGAACATAGCTGTGCCATGGTCACTGTTTGGTCAGTGTGAGAATGCCCTAACTGCAAGACGTGCTGTGGCCACCTTGTCCATGCAGGTGGTGGTTGGGCACTACAATGTCCCAGCCATTGCCCTACACCCTCTGCAGATGCATCCTGCCCAGTCCGCCCTGTCCGGGCCATACCCACAATACCTTGCTCCTCACTATGCACATTTGCAGGCTAACGCTGGTAATAGTGGAACATTGTGAGCCCAGTGAGGTGTAGGCAGCCACAAAACAATGGATAGACATACAAACACACACACACACTCCTATTGCAGCATTGTGCAAAGATAGGGGTGGTTGGCAACCCTGCCTGCCACACTGCTGACATTGCCAGACTGTGCAAGAGGTAGTAGTAGTGCTCCTGTGGTGGCTGTGGTTCTGTGCTGGGGCCAACAGACTGACTCTGCATGGAGCTTTGGATAGTGGAGCTTGTGTGAGTGGGTGTTTGTACCCCTGCTGGCCGCTGCTTTGGGGATCGCACATGTTGATGTTGTATCTGCATTGTAGGGTAAAATATAGGGACATGCTCTGCAGGATCCACAGCTGGGACCTGAACCTGTGACCCTCTGTGCTAGGCTACACTGGCTGTGTGTACTGCACCACCCTGTTGCACAGAAGCCCAGCAGTCCCTGGGGCTACCTTTACTTCTCCTCAGCCAGACCTTTCCTGTTGCACTGCACACCACGTACTGGTACAGAGCATGGCCAAGGTACACTGCAGGCAGGTGCCTCTGCCCCCTCCAGCACCAACACACACACCCCTGCCATGCTGAATGGCCATATGCTGTTGGTGCTGGTAATGCGCAGTCCCAGGCCATCCACTGTGCAGGTAGGCGGTCGCCTAGGGAGTGGGGTCTGGGGTGGGGAGGCATACATGGACATCCACACATCCCCCCCATCACCGCCTACCTTATGTCCCTTCCACATGGGGGAGAGATGGCTGGGGGGATGTCAGGTCAGTGCCCTAGCAACTACTGGCTAGGGTGGACCAGGTAGATGTAGGTGGATTGTGTTTGGCCTTGGTCAGCTGCTGTCTTGCTAATTTCCAGTTTCTATGTTCCTATGTGCCACCTAGGCGACAACCTAGTCTACCCTGTGCCCCAGCTTCCCCCACTACATGTCCTGCCTGCAGCCCCCTATGTCCCATTTGCACCATCGCCATAGTGGCCTTTCATACTTGGGCACTATGCTGTTGCTGCAGATGGATCACTACTATCACTTCTCTTGGGCTCCCTGCCTATTTTGAACATTGCTGATGCTGAAATAGTTTCACCCTCCTGCAAATGTGCATCTATCGACAGGTTTTCAATCCCGGTAATGTTCAGCCCTTCAGTTCCCCGCGTTAGTGTTGCGGGAGCTTCTCCCCGCCCACTCCTCGCCCATTAACCCCTTCTCTCTGCCCTCTCTCCGCCCTCTGCAGGATTTACCATGGACGGTGACGTTAACGTGTGTTAGGTACCCTTAACACACGTTAACGTTACTTAAAGCGTGTTAACGTAGCCGCTGCTACATTAACGGGGTTTAGTAAACATGCCCCTTTATCTCTCTAGCTTGTCCTGCTGTGACACTGACCCAGTCAATACGGGGGTAATTGAAATCACCCATTATTATTACTCTGCTGTAACTTTTGTTAGCTTCCCTGATTTCTTTGAGCATTTCAAGATCCATTTGTTCATTCTGGCCAGGCGGTCGATAGTACACCCCCACTGTCATCGCCTTCCCCTTTTTTACATGGAATTTCAATCCATAGAGATTCTACAGCAAATTTTGTTTCCTGCAAACTTTAATCCTTTGTGACTCAATGCCCTCTCTAACATAGAGCGCAACCCCTCCACCAATTTGATCAGCTCTATCATTACGATATAGTTTGTACCCAGGTATCACAGTGTCCCACTGCTTGTCCTCCTGCCACCATGTCTCTGAGATACCAATCATATCTAACCTCTCATTTAGTGCTATATATTCTAACTCTCCCATCCTATTTTTTAGACTTCTAGCATTTGCATACAAGCAATTGTGTTTGTCCATGGTTGATGAGGTGAGTTGGTTCATTAGGACAGTATCAGTGTGTGTTAGCCAAGATTCTGTAATGCACATTATATCGACTTTCTGGTCTTGCACATAATCTGATATAATGTGGATCTTATTACGAACAGAGCGAGCATTCACTAGAGAACATTTATCACAGTAAATGGTGGCAGATAAAGATCAGTATGGTCCATCTAGTCTGCCCAGTAAGATGGCAGGAGTAGGTGCACCCCTCCTGCCACTCTGTGCAGGCCACCCCTCCCCATGTCTTTGTTTAGGGGTGAACCCACCGCTCCATGTAGGACACCCCTATTTGATGAGAAATTAGATGGTTCGGTTCGGTTTATTTTGATTTTATTTTGATTTGTTGAGATTGCTGTGCATTTATGTGAGGAGAATGTGGAGATGATGTGGTGTATATACAGTAGGTATCAATCACTGTTGTCTTCTATATGTGTTTGGATGCAGTGATAACATAGTTAGGTAGTGTCTCTCTCTATGGAGTATAGGAATCAGTCCGTACCTTAATTGTGTGGATCTGAATGGTGCTAATGGAGATATTATGAGGATGAGTAGTATACCGGTGTAGAGCCACTTCATGTTTCCAGGTGATTGTGGGTTTGCTCTTTTCAATAAGAAGTATTGTTCGTGTTCTTAATTAGGCCTGTGTATTTATCCCAATGCTTGATGGCTGTAGAGAAGGTCTTACCTTGGGAGGGATGTTTGCTGTAGAACCTCCTATGTGCTTTCTGTTTGCTCTGATTTCAGTGCTTCACATGCAGGGAGAGTTGTCGGTGTCAGCAGTCTTTTGTGGAGTTGTGAGAGGCTTTAGTTGCTGTGATGTCTGCAGGGAAGTCTTGTTTAGTCAAAAGGCAATTACGGTGATCATTTTGTTTTCTTACTGCATGGTTCTCATCTCTATTGATGTTTAGAGGTGAGTGATTTTCATGGTTTGTTGACTGTCTCTGTGGTGGTTATGCCTGCTGTGCTGTTGTACCTGTTTGAGGTTACATTGGGTCTGGCGGCAGTTGTCATTGTGTTTCCTTCTGTGGTCATGTTACCATTTCAGTCTTTCATCAGTCGTTCCCTCTGGTCCCAAAGGGCCCTCTGGCATTTGAATAGTTGGACTAGTTCCTCCCTCCTCTGATGTGAGCATACATCAGAGAAGGGATGGATCATGCAAGCATGGATTTGGAAAGACTCACGTTTATTTTTTTAATTGGATGCCCACTCCACTGCTGCTACCACTGCTGCCAAGTAACCACAAAAAGAGGCAGTGGGGCAAAGGCAGGTAGCGTGGGGAGCTGTCTTGACATGGAGGTGTGGGATTAGGCAAGATGCTGGGCATGGGGCAAATGGCAAACCTGTGATGGGGGTCGGGAGATGCGCCAGATGTGCAGTTCACACAGGAAACAGCTAAGGCTTGGTACGGCCCTGGCTGGAGGATCCATGTCCTTCAACCCAGTCATAGGTTTCTGACACTAGATAGCACATTTCACTCCAAAATACCTTGGTAATACTCTGACTCTATAATTCCTTTAATGCACCCCAGACCTCCAGTTCCTGAAGCAGTAAAACAGCCCCTCGACCTTATGGAACCTCTACCATACTTAACTTTAGGAAGGGTGTTTCTTTCCTTATAAGCTTCATTTCTTTGCCTGTAAATGTACCATCGGTCTTCATTGCCAAAGAGCTCAAGTTTGGTTTCATCTGTCCACAGATTTTCCCAGAAGGACTGTGGTTTCTCAAGGTGGGTTTGGGCAAAAATCAGGCGTGCCTTTTTATGTTTGTCTTTGAGCAGTGGAGTCCTCCTTGGTCTTCACCCATGAAGTCCTTCTTTGTTTAGTGCATGGCACATGGTGCAATGCAGGTTGAAACCATCACTCCGGATTGCTCTAATCAGCCTTAAGCTCTTTGGGTGTTGTCGTTGGTGTTTTTCCATCATTTCACCCTAACTTTCAAATACTTCTTGGATTAATTTTCCTCTTCCCACCACATCCTAGGAGGTTCTTGACAGTTCCATGAGCAGAAAACTTTTTAATAACATTGCAAACTGTAGACACAGGAATCTCAAGGTCTTTAGAAATAGCCTTGCACCCTTTAAAGTTTGATGTTTAGTGATAATGATGTGTTTGACAATCTCAGGAAGCTCTCTTGTCTTTACCATTGTGAAAATGGAACAGGGAGTGAATGTGGCCATTTTAAATATTAGAGACATCTATCATTAGTTGATTCAAGTCATGGGAGTACTGACAATTTGTCACAGGTGCATCTAATTTTACTGCAATGGGAATGCGGTTCTTCTGTTCAAACTGATGTGAATTGTTTATAAGGATGCCAATAACCATTTCCTAAATTGAAATACTAGTTAAGCCCAAAGAAATCACCAGGTCCTGGTTGATCTTGTTTATGAGCGATTAGAGGATCTACTATACCTGAGTGGCTACGAATTTTGATTTTGCCGCCATGGAGAAATCCTATGATATCGCTTTGGGAACTTGAAGGACGATTTTCTTCACAAAGCTAAGTTCTTGCTAAGGAGCTTTATTGAAAATACGCTTGGGATGTTTTATGTCATCATTATTGATCCATGAGTAAAGGAGTGGCATGCATTCATGCAGCCAGTTCCGTTTTGTTTTTAGGCCTTTAAGTCTTATTTAAACTTGATTAAAAGGAGGACCCACTATGAGAGAGGTTTTCCTCTCAAGGTGGGTGATCCGACAAAAAATTAGATACTCTGTATATCTTTCACCTGTTTGGTTGTAAAGGAGGTGATTTTTTTCGGGTACGACGTCATCTTGATTTAGGACTAACCATGTCCTGGCAATGTCCCAGTTTTTATACTATTTCCTACTGTTTCCTTTTTTAATTGGTCTTGATTTATTTTATTCTTTTATGTGTCAAATATGTGTGCATATATAGTCCAAAGTCATTTCATTGACCGCTTTTTTTTTAGAAGATACTGGACATTAAGGGGCTGAACTGCAAGGGTGCCAATAATGTAGACCACAACTATATGTGCCATCATGTTCAAGTGTATTTGCAAATTTTGTGGTATGCTTGTGCACTTGCTGGTATCTACATGTGCAAGTAGCAGATTTTAGAAACCTCCACTTACAGGAGGAACCAAGTAAGGAGAGGAGTGGACTAATATTTTTTAAGGTGGTGGTAGACATCCCATAGGCTTGTACAATTACCCCCCTCAATCAGTTGTGGAAACCCCAGGTTCTCATGAGCAAGTATCTAGCCCGAATATGCCTTGGAGAAAATGAGATGCTGACACAATCATTTCAAAAGATGCACGGTTATTAGCACTGTAAAATGGGAAGTGCATATATATATTTTTTGCACACCCAAACCACAGCTACAGTACAGTATAAATGCCCATTTGGAATCTCTGCATCTTAGCCATCTACAAACCAAAATAGCATCTTTGTAAAATTATTATATGCACTTGTACCTACATGGGGGAGTGGTCTAGTGGTTAGGACAAGGTACTTCAGGCCAGAGGGCTGGGGGTTCAAGTCCCACCTGGGGACAGCAATCTCAGGCCAGAGGGACTGGGATTTCTAGTCCTATAGGCACTCCTTGTGGTCTTGGGCAAGCCACTTAACCCTCCATTGCCCATGTTCCCTGTAAGTATTAACATATGTGTATCATATCCCCTCGTGTTAAATGCATCCCCCAATTGACCGCTTTGACCCAGTGAAAAGCAGAATATAAATACAGCTAAATAAATAAATGTGTAAAAGTCAATATTTCTATGTGTAGGTGTTTCCAAAGGGATCTCCTATGCATTTTTGCTTTCCTGACTTCTGTTAAAGTAACATTTTAGAAAAGGTGTGCAAGTGCAAGTTGGGACATCCAGAGCAAAATGTGCAGGGAAACTCCAGGGATGTCTATGTTCCAGCTTGATTTTGAAAACACAGATGCCCCTAAAGTGGATGTCCATGCCAACATCCACTTAGACATCCCCACTTCCAGATACTTGGGGCAGGGACGTCTATCCCCTACTAGTTTGCATACTGGGATGTCCATTGCCATGGCAAAAAGAAAACAAGAGCCCTCCTTTCCCATCGGTGTTTGTTGTCAACATGGCAAATATAGGGGATAGGCGTATATCCTCCGGATGTTTGGCTGGCAAAACCCGCACATTTCCTGTGCCTATTTGTGCTTGGAGCAGGCATAAACTTGGATGCAGGGCATTTCTGAAATCAGACCAGGACATCCAGGATCTTGGGAATGCCCTGGGCATGCCTACACTACGCCCCAATTCATACTTGGCCGTCCTTGCACCAAGGACATCTTTGAAACCACTTTCCAGAATGGCTCCAGGGACGTCGCTATACTTTCAATGTCTGTATGCCCGTTTTCAGATGTCCAAAAAACGAATTGGACTTCTAAATTGACCTCCCTTAGTCTGATAGGGGATAATTTTACAAGGACTCACATAAATATATGCTCCATTTACAAGTGTAAGTCACCTATTTTCAAGGACGTATGCATGTGAATGGTCATTTACGCACGTACGTCAGCCTGTCTCTATTCTGTAAATATGTGAGTAAGACCGATTGCATGTACTTACACTGTGGGCCCGCACATGGCAGAGCCTGGAAAGTGCATGGGCAGAGAGCAAATTTACATGCAGAAGTTATAAAATACTGTACCTTATGCATGTCCTTTAGAAATATAGGCACAGGCACCAGCCCTAGGGCTGGAGGAAGTAACTGCTAATAGATTTAAGGCACATTTTTGGACACCTCCACCCCTATTTTATAAAGAGAGCAAAGTGCCTGCATTGCTTTATAAAATAGTTTCAAGATAGGCACATTCTGGGTGCCTAAAACTAGATGCCTGTTTATAAAATTATGGTCCACGAGACTATTGTTTAAATGAGAGAACTTTTTCAAGGCAGTAATAGGAAAGACATCTTGCGTATATGTTTTTCCTTTCCGGCTAAGAAATTAAAAGAATATTACTGGCCTGTGATCAATGTGTCTGTATTTTTCCAAAAATTCTTTTTTTGCAAGAAGATGTCTTTTCCTATTTCCCGCATTTGCTAGCTGTTAAAAGGATAATATTCTCATGCAAATATATTTTAAGCATCTTCTGGGAGCAGACTTTCTCAATGTGCTTCTTCTGTAATTACATGAAGTATTTTGAGACAGAATTCCTTGTAATAGCTACTAATATCTTTTTGAAGATTTATTGTTCACATGTTATTTGAGTAACAATTTCCTATAGTTGTACTTTATTTGACCTCGTTATGTTGCATTTTTGAGCCAAGATTGTGTATTGGCAGCCAAAGGGGTCAGGGACTGGTGCTGAAATACAAACCCTAGGGTGTTTTGATTATTTGCTGGGAGAAGGAGAGTGAATAAAGAATTGGCAGTTATCCCCACTCAAAAGGCCTAGGCCTCATTCATATCTAGCTTTGATACAGAGTACATACTAATAACATAGTAACATAGTAACATAGTAAATGACGGCAGATAAAGACCAGTATGGTCCATCTAGTCTGCCCAGTAAGATGGCAGGAGTAGGTGCACCTGCCTCTCCGTGCAGGCCACCCCTCCCCACATCCCTGTTTAGGGGTGAACCCACCACTCCATGCAGGACACCCCTATTTGTTGAGAAATTAGATGGTTCAGTTTATTTTGATTTTATCCTCTTGCTGTAAAGGGATCCACTGTGTCTGTCCCATGCTATTTTGAATTCCATCACCATGTTTACCCCCACCACTTCCATCGGGAGGGCATTCCAAGCATCCACCACCCTTTCTGTGAAAACGTATTTCCTGACATTGCCTTTCAATTTACCACCTTGCAGCTTCCTGTTATGCCCTCTAGTTTTACAGTTTCCCCATCTTTGGAAGAGGTTTGTTTGTTCATTATTTCCTTTTAAGTATTTAAAGGTCTGAATCATATCTCCCCTGTCCCTCCTCTCCTCCAAAGTGTACATGTTTAGGTCTTCAAGTCTCTTCTCATAAGGCTTCTGTTTCAGGCTCGAAATCATTTTGGTCGCCTTCCTCTGAACAGTTTCCAGTCTTTTTACATCCTTTGCAAGATACGGTCTCCAAAACTGAACACAGTACTCCAAGTGAGGCCTCACCAGTGACTTGTACAGTGGCATAAATACCTCTTCCTTTCTGCTTGTGATTCCTCTTTGTATGCAGCCCAACATCCTCCTGGCTTTTGCCACCGCCTTGTCGCACAGTTGTGCCACTTTGAGATCTTCAGAAATAATCACACCAAGGTCTTTCTCCTGATACATGCACACCAACCTCTCGCCCCCTATCGCGTACATTTCCCTTGGATTTCTGCTACCCAAGTGCATGACTATGCACTTCTTTGCATTAAATCTTACTTGCCAAGCATTAGACCATTCTTCCAGCTTTTGTAGATCTTTCCTCATGTTAACCATTCCCTCGGGGGAGTCCACTCTGTTGCAAATGTTTGTGTCATCTGCAAAAAGACAGACTTTTCCATTCAGTCCTTCAGCAATATCACTCACAAATACATTGAACAGTGCCGGGCCCAGGACAGACCCCTGGGGCACTCCGCTAATCACATTCCCTTCATCCAAGTGAGCTCCATTTACCTTCACCCTCTGTCGTCTGTCAGTCAACCAATTTCTGATCCACCTTAGGATCCATCCCCAAGCTACTAAGTTTATTGATAAGCCTCCTATGAGCACTGTACCCTCTAAGCTGTGCGCATGTGCACGCGCACACACCCCACCGAGTGAGCGCACATACTTTACAACAGAGCGCACAAAAATTATGGTTCTGATTCTGATAGAAAACAACACAGACGTCTTAAAATTTAAAAGTTGTGATTGTAATTACTAGAAATTTTCTGCTTCATTTAATAATCATCTATTTTCATTTAAAATGGAGTGGAGGAGTGGCCTAGTGGTTGGGGTAAGGTACTTCAGGCCAGAAGGTCAGGGGTTCAAATCCCACTAGAGGACAGCAACCTTGGGCCAGAAGGACTGGGGTTTCTAGTCCCACAGGTGCTCCTTGTAATCTTGGGCAAGCCACTTAACCCTCCATAGCCCATGTTCCCTGTAAATAGTTATCTCCAAGTTATAATGCCCTGTTCAATGTAAACTGCACTGATGCAGAATAGCACAGTATATAAGAGAAAATAAATAAATAATAATTTGATTAAAATCAATGTGGTGTACATACTGTATTCTGACATGTATTCAAATTATAAAGTATATAACTCCGAGTGTCATTATGTGGCGCACAAAAATTAAACCTTCCTTCAAAAGCTGCACAACTGATATTTTATGCGCAGACAGCCTACAGAAAATTAGAGGGAATATTGCCTATGAGGAACAGTATCAAAGGTTTTGCTGAAATCCAGGTAGATGACATCCATCGAATGCCCCTGATCTAGTTCCCTGGTCACCCGGTCAAAGAACTCAATCAGATTTGTTTGGCAAGATCGTCCTTCGGTAAAACCATGTTGCCTCGGGTCTTGCAACCTGTTGATTTTGAGAAAGTTCACTATTCGCTCTTTCAGGAGCACCTCCATTACTTTTCCCGCCACCGAGGTAAGGCTCACGGGCCTGTAGTTTGACACTTCTTCCCTGTCACCACTTTTGTGTAGAGGTAAGACATCAGCCATTCTCCAGTCCTGAGGAACTTCTCCTGTTTCCAAGGATCTGTTGAAAACATCCTTTAACGGCCCTGCAAGAACCTCTCTGAGCTCTTTCAGTATCCTATCCGGTCCCAGGGCCTTGTCCACTTTCAGTTTCGCAAGTTGTTCTAACACATCATCTTCTGTGAATGGCATGGTATCTACTTCATTCCCATTTTTATATTTGGGAGTCACAGGTGGTCCTTCTCCAGGACTTTCTTTAATAAAAACAGAGCAGAAGTATTCGTTTAGCAATTTCGCTTTTTCAATGTCACTTTCCACGAGTCCATTCGCAACACTTCTGAGTCCTGCAATTCCACCTCTGATCTTCTTCCTTTCCCGAATACACCTGAAGAAGGATTTGTCGCCACACTTAACATCTTTAGCCATCTTTTCCTCTGCCTTTGATTTTGCTATCCTTATTTCTCTCTTTGTCTCTTTGAGTTTGATCCTGTATTAATTTCTGTGTTCCTCTGTTTGCGAGCTTTTGAATTTTGTAAAATCTGTGTTTTTGCCTTTATTTGAGCAGCCACTTCTTTGGAAAACCAAATAGGTTTTCTTCTCCTCTTGTTTTTGTTTACTTTTGTTACATATTTATTTGTTGCCCCTTTTATTGACACCTTTAGTTTAGCCCATAGCAATTCCACTTCCCTTATCTCCTTCCACCCTGTCAGCTCCTCCTTTAGGTACTCGGCCATTTTATTGAAGTTGGTGTTTTTGAAGTTTAGGACTTTGAGCTTGCTATGATTGGCCTGTACCATGGCTTTTATCTCAAACCACACCATGTGATGATCGCTGCTGCTCACAGTGGCACTCACGCAGACATTCGACTTGCTATCACCGTTGGTGAGCACCAAATCCAGCGTTGAGCTTTCCCTGGTTGGTTCCATCACCATTTGTCTAAGTAACGCATCTTGGAGAGCATCCACAATTTTTTTGCTCCTTTCCAGATTTGCAGAAGGAGTAATCCAATCCACATCAGATAGATTAAAGTCACCCAATATGATTGCTTCCCCCTTTGTGGCTATCTTAGCAATATCTATGACCAATTTGTTATCTATCTCTTCAATTTGTGTCGGAGGTCTGTAGACTACAGCAGTATGGATGACAGTGCCATCTCTTCTTTCCAACACAATCCAGAGTGCTTCTTCTTTTCCCCATGCCCCCTGCATTTCAGTAGCTTTAATATTGCTTTTGACATACAAGGTTACTCCTCCTCCTATTCCATTTTCTCTGTCTCTTCTGAATAGATTATAGCCAGGTATGGCTATATCCGAATCATGAGATTCACTTAGCCATGTTTCTGTAATGGCCACAATGTCCAAATCCATTTCCACCATTAGGGCTTCCAGGTCTGGAACTTTGTTGGCTAAGCTTCGAGCATTTGTGCTCATTGCTTTCCAGCATTTAACTGGCTTGTGTGTATTTAGCATTGATTTTGTTCTGCCTACATCTTCCCACTTGTTTTTGATGTGTGGTTTAAAAGTGTGGCTGTTTCTGATTTTAATCTGCTTTTGCAGGGGGTGACGTCCAGAGCTTGACTTTCTACATCCGTCACCCCCTTTTTCTAGTTTAAATGCATATCCACATATTCCTTGAATTTTTCACTTAAGAATCTTTTCCCTGCGACAGAGAGATGTAGTCCATCAGCACAGTATAGTCTCTTGTTCCATCTGTAAAAACAAAGACAGGAAGCTTTTCTGATAATAGCGACTTCCATTGTCTCTCTTGAGCCTGGTGAAGTCTATGCACATCACACCCACAGTGTGTCCTGATAGCCCCTGATGAAGTGACATACGAAACATGGCCTGTGTTGGGCTTAGGCCACTTATTTGGTTATAATAAAGTCATTGGGTGTTGAATCTGCCGCTTCCTGTCTTTGTTTCTGCTCATTTGAGTGGCTAGCGCTGTTCCTTTTGTGGACCACCTCTTGTTCCATCTGTTACCCCAGTCGCCAATAAATCTGAATCCTTCTTGTTTGCACCAGGTCTGGAGCCATGTATTAAAATTGTTAATGCGATGCAACCTTTTTGCCCCCTTACCAAGCACAGGTAGAACCTCTAAGAACGAACCTCAAATTTCAATTAAGGTCTTACCAAAAGGTGAGAATCTCAAACAATGAACAACTTGAAAAAGTTTAACTTTTGAAAAAATTTCCAATTTTAATTTAAAAAGTAGTGTAAATTAATTTTTTTTATGTAAACAAACAGCAACAGTATAAAATGTTTCCCTTTAAAATATTGACCTTTAACAATGCTTGCAAGTAAATTTGGTTTTCTATAACAATATGTTTTCACAAACACATTGCTACAGTGCACTATAACAGTGACTGTCAACCTAGTCTGCATGCATTGCTTCCATTGTATGCAGATCTATCTCATGCATATTCATTGTGGATATCCTCAAAACCTAACTGGCCTGAGGGTCCCAGAGGACTGGGTTGAGAACCACTGCATTATAATATAGTCAATTATATTTCAAAGTACAGGTACAACTTTCATCTTTTCCTTTGTGAACAATTCTTTAAGAGTTTCTATTTTCTACAGGTTTATAATATTGACCCTTTTAACAACAGGCAAGTATTAGTTAACCTGTTAGAGGTTTGAAGTTTCTTTACTCTGTAGTAGAAGAACTCTAACACTGTCTTTAATCTGGAACTTTGCAGGTGAACAGATATTACCATTCAGGTAAGAAAATCTTCTGTTTCAAAAAAATTGTAACTAGTGTGTTTTAAAAAAAATAGTCACTGTTGTGTGTTGGTCACTTATCTCAATCTTCTTTTCCAGGTCTTGCTGCTTTCTTGAATGTTGAGCACCTTAGGATCCCTTCTGCTCCAGTGATGTCCACTTGCAGTCAGTATGTCATAAGATACCTACTACCTAACTTTAAAAATCAATAAGAGAAAACTATCTTCCTAGGTTTGTGTGCAATAACTAGAAAAGTGTTCCTCTCCATTTTTCTGTTTGCTTCTTTCTATTACTTGTGAGGCTTGCTAATCCCCAAAAAATAAAAGATAAGTAATGTCCCTATCTTTCTTTTCCATAGAACTCTCTGTGCCAAACCACATTTTTCCTTTATGTGTCTTTGAGTGCCAGAGCCAATCAGTTCAGAATATAACAATTGCCAACTAAATTTAGTTCTTATACACATTCAGTCCTTCTCTCTCTCACAAATATACTCTCTCACTTCTCAGTTCTGGCTGTTTCAGAATCAAACTAATCTTGTGAGTGGTGCTTTTTTTTTCAAAATCAGCTAAATATCAATGATTTTCCTCTCACTGCACTGGGAGTTTTATATCTTCAGCCTTACTTTTCCTTCAGTGCTTGAAGGACTCCAGTGCTCTGGAAATCAAGTATCACACAATTTCTATTTTTTAAAACAGTGCTGAAATTAAACTCACTTCAATAAATCACTTCAAGTTCACATTAAACTTGGCTTTAAACTCCTTTAATGAATTATAGAGCTTCTTCAGCCTTATTCCTGTCTCCAAGGAAAAGGTTCCCACATTTAACTTTAAGTTTGGGGCTCTACAATTTGGGGCAGAGACGATTGAGGGGAGATATGATAGAGGTCTATAAATTATTGACTGGAGTGGGACATGTAAATGTAGGTCAATTGTTTATGCCATCAGAATGTAGAAAGATTAGGGGACATGCAATGTGGCTACAGTATAACCCATTTAAGACTGCTAGGTAAAAACATTTTTTCAGTAAACGCATAATCAAACCCTGCAATTCATTACCGGAGGAAGTATTAAAAGCTGTTAGTGCAGCTGGATTTAAAAAACATTTGGACAGATTCCTGGGGAAAGATCCATAAACCATTGTTAAAGAGGACCCAGGATATCCACTGCTTGCCCCATTACAAGCATTGTTGATCCTGTGTCTTTTGGGGAAACTGCTAAGTACTTGGGACCTAGATTGGCCACTGTTGGAAAAAAGGTACTGGGCATGTTGGACCTTGGTCTCACATAGACTGGCACATTTTCTAATCTTATGTTCTTATGTGCCACCTAGGCAGCTGCCTGGTCTTCCCTGTGCACCAGCAGCCCCCTGTGTATGAACCATGTCCACCTCCTTTGCCCCATTTGCACCATTAACATAGGGGTATGTTTACTAAAGCGCACTAAGGTAGCATGTGTTAGCATGCGCTAACGGCGGCAATAAGGTGTCTTCATGTGGAAAGCGCCCTGGGCTTGTAGGAGGCATGGCAGCATAAAGTGTCCTATGTATCCTTTAACGTGCTCTAACGGAACAAGGTGCAGTAAGGTAACAAGCATGCACTTTAATGTACAAAAAAGGCTGCAACCCAAACGCAGGAAAAAGGAGCATCAATGGAAGACAATCTGAAGGTGATGGATGGATGGACAGGTAGTAATTAATGGACCAGATGAACCTTTGGAAGTACAACCTTGTTGTAGTCAGTAAGTGGGATGTGCAGATGACACCCAAGAATAATGTATCAGTGTGGTGTGCACATGTAACTGTCAGTACTGTCAGCAAGTGCAGTCTGACTGTAAATGTTAGACCTATGTGGTTTAGACAGGTGATATTCCATGCCTACTCCCTGAGAAAATGGTAGGGGCCAACAGGACTCTAATAACAGCACCATGCAAGCCTAGATGCCCTCATGGTAGTTGGCATCCTTGATATCAGCAGTCTAACACTGGGTATTGACATGTACTATTCTAGGTGGGCCACAATCCAACAGGGGCAGGACATAGTGTCAGATGTGATTAGTGCATGCTGCAATTGTACAGTAAACAAGGTAACCAGCATAATACACTACTAACAATACCTACCACACACTGGCAGTGATGTGGAGCTGTCGTATAGCCAGCAGAGATCATCTCTAACAGTGCAGGTTCTGGGGACCAGGTACTGGGCACCCATTCTCACCCTCAGGGTGACCACAGAAACTGCTCGGTAGCATGGTTTGTAGCTGCTCTGTGCTTGTATCACACACTGTCAGTGCATCTTATGGAGATGATGTAATGGATCAGTGCATTCTCCATTTGGTGGCCAGCTGCAGACTGCTGTACTGCATGTGCACTGCATCATGGGTACTGGAGGGGTTAATCTATACTGGTACACACAGCAGATGTTTTGTTTTGTTTTTTAGGGAGTGACCTGCATTCTCTTTGTATCCAGCCATTGCTGTGCAGCAAAGTGTGGAGGTGTGGCCTACTGGTTAGTGCAATACTTCTGTAAGCAGAGGACAGGGGTTCAATTTCTACTTGCTCTTTTTATGGCTATAAGCTACTCAGAGCATTTCCGTGGCTGTAGCAGTCAGGGCTCTACACTTCAGTGCTGCCAGTCCATACCACCCTCTCCTCAGCTGCCATCTTTCCTTCAGCCCATCTATCTGCCTCTGTCAACTGTGTATAGTCATGTCTTCTTGTGCAAGCTGCTACACCATGACCTACACTGGTACTCTTTTCCGCAGTTCAGTTCTTCATACTCGCCTCTCCAATGCCTGATCTGCACATCACCACTACTACTCTGTCCTCCTGTCGCTGCAAACATCCTACCACTTCTGGCTCCGCTGAGGGACACATTTTCCCCATACTTTGCCACACACTGACATTGCAGCACTTTACATTGGCACCACCCTGTGCATCGGTACAGCTGCCACCCACGGTCTCGTCCACTTTACTGGCTACCACATAGGGTTCCCACCAATACGTCAGGTCCATCAGCTCCCACCTGTCCTTTCTTCCATCACCTTTACATTGACTTTCCTTGATGCTCCGTCCAGCATTTGGGTTACAGCCATTTTCGTGCATTAAGGTGCATGCTTGCCACCTTAAAGCATTTTTGTCATCTTAGTGTGCCTTAAAGTGCATGCTTTCCACCATAAAGCACGTTTATCACCTTAATGTGTGTTAAGGTGCATGCTTATCACCTTAATGTGCAATGTCCTGTTAACGTGCGTTCAATGGCCCATGGCACCCTTAACACTGGTACGCCCTCTGCCCACCCTGTGCCTTTAACACACACTGCACCCTTATTGCTGCCATTACCACCTATTACTTTACCGCAATTTAGTAAGCATACCCCTTAGACTAGTCTTTTTGAAATACATGCGGAAAAGATACCGAAGAAGGGAGGTCCCCTGCCCCTTACAGTCTAGCTCAACTCCGCCCAGATGTCCCAGATTTGTTCTTCAAAAATCTGATAGCCCTAATATTGGAAATTGTGATGTCTTTTATTGAACCAAATTAATGACTTTTTGAATTTATTAATTCATGTATTTAGATCCATTATTATTTTAAAGGTCTCAGAGTCCCTTCTTCAGATATCATTTTCCCACTCTCATATTCATCCCTCTCTTTGTAAATTAGCTCAAAGCCTCTCTCTAACTTTGTATCCAGATCTGATAAATCCTCATTTTGCTCTCAGTGCAACCAATGAAATAATGTGCACAATATTTTTTTACTGTCGTTATGTAGGGAAATTTTATAAGTAGGCACCAACCAAGATAAATTCATTAAATCCTGCTCGGAAGTTCTACACCCTGAATCCATATCTCCATGAACAATCTGATTTCTTCACTCTTGCTGCTTTCAATGAGCTGAAGCCATACTGACTCACATGACAGAAACAATGAATCAATTCATTACTTAGTGGGTCGAAAGCTCTGTTTTGACATTTTGCATTAAGTAGTAACTAATTGCCCAATTCTAAATGCTTTTTAAAACGTAGTTGAAGAATCAATAATAAAGTAGCTGCATTTTTAAACAGAAGAATTAACAGAACTATAAAGAAGGAAATGAAAACTATAATATGGGAAAGGTCCCCAGCAGCACAGAGCTCTCTCTCTCCTATTCAGTGTCTTCTTTCACATGGGTAGCGACCCTATGGGCTGTACTATATTTTCTCCAAAGGGAATCTTCCAGAATGGGGGTGGGGATTCCTGTAGCGCAATATAATTTTAGGGGAGATGTCAACAAGTCTCATGAATTAAGCAAGGGTATAAAATGGCTCAGCAAGACCTTGGGGGTCATAGTACACAAAAGGTGACAGGGGGCTGCACTCTGATGCCTCTAGAAGGATAAGAGCAGTGGTTCTTCCTTCACATTAGGAGAATTACCTGTTCTTCTCACACCAGTTGTAAAATAGTCCTGAAGAGGAATTTGTCTGAGCTATTGTCCAGGAGGGTGAAAAATTCCAGGTCACATGGATAGGGGCCTAATATTGGCAGCTCTACCAACAAGGTATTTGCTGTAGTTTGTGGATCTTAGAAAGTTCTAACACATATAAATTGTACACATTAAAAACAAACTTGTGAAAACAACCTAAAAACACCTAAAAATCAGGAAAATTTCAGAAAAATCCCCAAAATGAAATGAAAAACTTTTGATATCCAAAACAGATGCTCCTGAGAAATACAATTCTATCCCCCTACCATGAAAGTAAAGAAATATAAACAAAAGGCTAAACACTCTTCCTTAAATATAATCAAGTCAACTTCCTGTTATGAATATAATAAGTGAGAAAAAGACCTCAGGATGGCTATAATCCCACCACACAGTGATTCAAATCACCATAGGGGAAAAAGCGAGATTCTCACATCACCATTCTTAAAAAACTCCCCTTTATCAATTTTCTTTGAATACTAATAATTTGTCAAAAAAGTACTTTTTAATTATTTTTTTATTTATTAATTTTCTTAAAATCTACAAATTCCATAATAACCAAAAAACAACTTATAGTCAAAGCATCTCATTCAAAGTTAATGCACCAATCTCTTCCACTTCAATACAGCGACGGACTTCACTGGAATTCACAGACTTCCCATTCACTCACCCCTGCAAACAAGTGAAGGGTTATAGTATAGCATCCATTTAGCCAATTCTTAAACAGTGTTCCGAATTACTTCTCTTAATCTTAACATTCCCACGGTCCACAAATATCTCTGTTTCTCCTTAAAAAAGGCTACATCAGGGGCACATGGTTGCATCTCAGATGACAATTCAGGGAAGCCATGCATTTCCTCAATCCTTGAGCTCCTACTTTCACATTCATTCCCCCCAATCTATGCTCACCCCCTACTAGTGTCTCCAATCTCCTCTTCCAACAAGGACTTCTCTGTCTACCTAATCTCCCACTCAAACCCCCAAGTCCTAGTCCTATTTCTCCCATAGGCGATCAGTGACTCAGCAATTTCGAGAGGCTAAAATAGGGTGGGCTAGGGCAGGGTGGTAGAGCGAGTTAACAATCCTTTGTGTGGGGGCATTTCTTAACACAGCAATTATGAACCCATATACTGTGTGGCTCTGGTGCAACTACACCAGCTGCATCTCCCCCCCCCACCCCCCCACCCTCCCCCATTATCCCTGTTACTGATGGTAATATGCAAATTGAATACACACCAGGGAATTATGTGCCAAAAATTCAAAGTAATGCACCAAAATAATAAAACATATTAAATAGAACAGTATTTGCAGTATTCTGGAAATACATGCAGGGACTTTAACACTTGGCTCCTAGTCAGCCCTAGCCCCCATCAGTCCAGTATCTTCCTGTTGGCCATTTGGTTTGCAGCTTGTCGTGCTGTGAGGGCTTGCGTGCATCAGTGATGCTGAGAGCTAAACTATCGGTAGTTTAACTACTGGCAGGGTCTCCCAAGATGGACAGGTCTCAGCTGAGGTGCCAGACAAAGACAAACCACCCATCTGGGCAGAAGCAGAAGGGGATAGTGTTGACGGCGGAGGATCACATTTTTGTGACAATGGCAACAACACCAAACTTAAACTGCGCGGAAGAAAGGCCCGGCAATCTACTTCTGTATCTTGCCATGAAAACCCAATGGATAGTTACAACAAATCAAATTGTGCTATGGTGCTGGAAGATGAGACCCCCAGGTCAGAAGGCACTCAACCAGCTACTGGGGAAGAGCTGAAGACTTTTCAGAGTAAAGCCAGCATTTATGATGTGGTTGGATCAAAGCCCTTGAGAAGTCTGACTGCTGATGTAGCTGCACATGAAATGAGAGTCAGAAGCTGTAAAGATGTCTTACACATTGGAACATGGAACGTACGAAGCATGAACCAAGGGAAGTTGGAGGTGGTTAAGAATGAAATGGAACGTGTACAACTTGATCTGTTGGGTGTCAGCGAACTGAAATGGACTGGCATCGGGCACTTTGCATCAGATGATCACATGGTCTACTATGCTGGAAATGAAAGACAAAGAGGAAATGTTGTTGCATTTATAATAAAGAAGAAACTTGCAAGAACTGTAATGAAATACAATGCAGTCAGTGAACGCTTAATCTCTATTCGTCTACGAGGATTGCCTATCAACACAACTATAATTCAAGTATATGCCCCAACAACAGCTGCAGAAGAGAATGAAATTGAAGAGTTCTATGAACAAGTACAAGCTGAAATTGACAGAATATGCAAACAGGATATCCTGATAGTCATGGGTGAGTGGAACGCAAACGTTGGCAACAAAGAAGAAGGCAAAGTAGTTGGAAAATATGGACTTGGCAACAGAAATGAAGCTGGAGAAAGACATAGAATTCTGCAAGACCAATGATCTATTCATCTCAAACACCTTCTTCCAGCAACACAAGCGGTGACTGTACACATGGACTTCACCCAATGGATTGTATAAAAATCAAATTGACTACATCTGTGGAAGTCAACGATGGAAAAGCTCTGTATCATCATCAAAGACAAAACCTGGAGCTGACTGTGGTACAGATCATCAACTACTAGTATGCAAACTCAAGCTAAAGTTGAAAAAGAGCAAACCACTCATGAATGCAGCAAAATATGACCTTGAGAATATACCACTGGAATTTAAAGACTGCCTGCAAAATCGATTTGCTGCTTTAGATACAAATGACAGAGCTCCGGAAGAGTTATGGAATGACATCAAGAAGGTTGTGTTGGAAGAAAGCGAGAAGTCTCTACAAAAGGTGAAAAAGCAAAAACGGCCAAAATGGATGGCGGAAGAAACTCTGAAAATGGCCCAGAAACGCCGAGAAGCTAAAGCCAGAGGAGAAAGAAAGACAATCACAGAACTCAACAGAGATTTCCAACGTGCAGCAAGACAGGACAAGGAAAAGTACTACAATGACACTTGCAAGGAAATAGAAACAGAAACTATTAGAGGAAGAACAAGATTGGATTTTCTGAAGCTACGAGAGTTAAAGAAAAAGTTCTAGCCTCGAATTGGAATGTTACAAGATGCTCAAGGTTCTATGTTGAATGATGCTGAGAAGATCAAGAAAAGGTGGAAGGAATATACAGAGTTTTTATATGATAAAGATCAAGTGGACCAACAGCTGTTTCAACCTGTACCTTATGATCGGGAACCATTGGTGATGAAAGAAGAAGTTGAAGCAGCATTGAAAGCCTTATCAAAGAACAAAGCACCAGGCATTGATAGCATTCCTATAGAAGTATTGCAGTAATCTGATGCAGCTGTTACCATACTTACAAAGCTCTGCCAAGAAATATGGAAGACAACATCATGGCCAACTGACTGGAAAAGATCTGTGTTTATACCAGTACTAAAGAAAGGTGATCCAACTGACTGTGGAAATTATCGAACAATCACTATGATCCCACATGCCAGCAAGATTCTACTGAAGATTATTCAAAAGAGTCTACAACCATACCTGGAACAAGAACTACCTGAAGTGCAAGCAGGGTTCAGGAAAGGGAGAGGAACGAGAGACATCATTGCGGATGTGAGATGGATCCTTGAAAAGACTAAAGAATACAAAAAGGATATCTATTTGTGCTTTATCGACTATAGCAAGGCTTTTGACTGTGTAAACCATGAGAAACTCTGGGCCATATTAAGAAGCATGGGTATACCAGAACACCTGATCATTCTCTTGCGCAATCTGTACATTGATCAAGAAGCAACAGTTCAAACGGAACAAGGAGAAACAGAATGGTTTAAAATAAGCAAAGGTGTAAGACAAGGCTGCATACTTTCCCCCTGCCTGTTTAATTTATATGCAGAACAAATCATCAGAGAAGCAGGATTGTATGAAGACAACAGAGGTGTGAAGATTGGTGGAGGACTCGTCAACAACCTTCGCTATGCTGATGATACTACATTACTGGCTGAAAGTGAAGATGATCTGAAACATTTGCTTCTCACAATCAAAGAACATAGTCTCAAAATGGGCCTGCACCTTAATGTAAAGAAGACAAAGATCAAGACAACTGGCATAATCAACAGGTTCATCGTTGAAGGAGAAGAAATTGAAATTGTGAACAACTTTATCCTACTTGGATCAATTATCAATAAAGAAGCAACAAGCAGTCAAGAAATCAAACGACACATTGTTCTTGGCAGAATGGCTATGAAAGACCTAGATAAGATTCTCAAGAGCAGAAATGTCTCTCTCCTTACAAAGATTTGACTTGTTCAAGCCATGGTATTTTCAATAACATCATATGGATGTGAAAGCTGGACAGTGAAAAAGACAGACAGGAAGAAAATTGATGCCTTTGAATTATGGTGCTGGCGGCAAATACTGTGTATACCATGGACTGCCCGAAGAACAAACCAGTCGGTACTAGAGGAGATCAAAGCTAAGCTTTCTTTAGAAGCTCAGATGACAAGACTTCGACTTTCATACTTTGGACACATCATGCGAAGAGAGAGATTGAGAAAGGCATCATGCTTGGCAAGATAGAAGGTCAACGCAAAAGAGGAAGGCCAGAAATGAGATGGATCGATACAATAACAGCAACTACGCGTGCCAGTCTGTCAACAATGAGCCACCTGACTGAAGACCGAACACAATTTAGGATAGCTATCCAGAGGGTCGCCATGAGTCGACTCCGACTCGACGGCACTTAACAACAACATCATTCAGCAGCATTTTAACAGAAATTCTATGGTTACTGGCTACTATGAAATGATTAACCTATCAGTTCTTTACATAGATTTGTCAAATGGTAAGGTTACCATTTGGTTACTTTTTTAAGGAAATATTGGATATTAAGAGCTTGATTCTGTCCCACACATTCTGTGCATCCGGTCTGAACCAGACACAAAGAGGGGATCATGATTCTGATCCCACAGGGCACGTCTAGCCCCACGGGATCAGAATCGCGAACAGTCTTAAACGTGCATGCCGGGACTGTGATTCTGTCTGGCCTGTACCTGCAGGACTGCCCCTGGCTAACTCAATCAAGGCTCCTCCATTGAAGAGCCACGATGCCAGCTGCCTGAAAAAAAAGGGTTTATTCCCTGCAGCCCAACCCCCAATCTGGCCTTCTAAGGCCAGGGTCGGGCTGCGGGGAATGTCCCCTGGCCCCCCTGCCCCATCTGCGCCCCGGCATT
This sequence comes from Ichthyophis bannanicus, assembly GCA_033557465.1. Lineage (NCBI taxonomy): Eukaryota > Metazoa > Chordata > Amphibia > Gymnophiona > Ichthyophiidae > Ichthyophis > Ichthyophis bannanicus. The sequence goes on from CM066032.1 coordinate 606,886,556, forward strand.
GAAATTAAGACACGTCCAGGGAGGTTATTTCACCTCAGTGGTGGAATAAATTCCCTGCACATATCGCTGGCCCTGGACATATAGGGCTTACATTAGAATCGGCCTAGTACGGCCAAGGCCAGCGACCGCCCACTGCCCGCCCAGACTCTGCCCTCGGGCTGCTCATTCCCCACCCCCATCTAACTGCCCCGCACAACTGGCAGGGAAGTTAGTAGGGAGCAGGAGCCGGCATGAATAGCAGGACTGAATTGAAAGTGTGCCAATAATGTTGACCACAACTGTATATAAAACACACAGGACTGAGGGGATAACACAGGCAAGGAACATAAAGGAGAGAATTGCAAGCTATGGTTATAAAAATAGTACCAGAAATATTGCAAATATGGCACTACAAACATAAAATTAGCATTATCATGGCAACAGAGGGTAACTTCAATGACCACAACAACAGCAACTGATAACTGATAATGCCAACCAGAAAGCAAGGCGAGGGAGACAACTAAGAGGACAAATGAGGAAACGCCTGTGAAAAGAACAAAGCTTTTAAACTTTTTTTAAATCTCAGATAATTAGATCCAGATCTCAGAACTGAAGGCAAAATATTGAAACCAAAGGCATAAAAAAGTTAAATGCTGCATGCCTTGTTTCTTCTAATCTAACAGCAAAATGAGTAGGGGGAACAAGTGACTGCTACTGTGAAAACCTAATAGGCCAAGTAAATGTATGAGGAGTAATAAAAGAGGCCAAATAATAAGGCAATCCTGTATAGTAAGCTCGGTGTACCAGTAAGAGAATCTTAAAATGAAGTCTTAAAATAACAGGAAGCCAATGTTATTCAGAATGGAGAGATATAACATGACCCCATGAGACAGGGTGTATGTCCCGTCACCGCCAAAGTCCCGGGGGACCCTGGCCAGTCCCTGCTCTGGGGGTATGGACCTATCTAGGAGAGGCCCCAAAAGCAGCAGATGAGGACACCCAGGCGCCAAGGAAGAGCTTGAACCCCTGCTCCCTCCCTGGCCAGGAGACATAGAGCCCGGCTCTCTGACAACACCTGGGATGAGAGGGAGGTGGAAAGGGAGGTGAGGGACTTGGCCCAGACCCCCATGGAGATAGTTCTCCTTAGGGAGGATCCAAGGGACCCCCATCAGGAAGAGGAGATGGAGCTGGGAAACAAGCAACAGCTAGTCCCTGAAGAGACACCCATGGGCATTCAGCCAGTGAATAACACGCCAGACTTGGGGTGGTAGTAGCAACAAGCAGCTACGTGAGAGGTGGCGGGGCGTCCAGGTAATTCCACACTTGGGATGCACCCTGGCTGAATCTGAGACTTTCAAGGGGGGAATATATTGTGATATTGGACATGAATGTTTGTATAAACTGAAGGGCATTCGGAAGATGTCATTTACATTTCTGACCTAATTTGAATAGTATTCACATTGTGTGTTGATACAAAGGACCCTGGTGAGGGCTGCTTTGGACCCGGGGAAGGAATAGTGCCCAGAAAGGGGGGGGGGGCAGACCCCAGTGTGGGTCTCTGACTCTCACCTGATTGGCAGCTTCCTGTCCCCGATTCCAACAATGGGGAGAGAGAGGGTAGAAAACAAGTTTTATTTTCAATTTAGTGATTGGAATATGTCAGTTTTTAGAATTTATATTCATTATCTTTATATTTTCAACTGTTTCTACTTCTCTGTTGATTTGTCTGGTGGAAGTGATATTGTTGTTGCCATGGGGTGGTTGGGGGAATGGGAGAATGACTCTTTTCCTCCTCCATGCCTTGTTGTTCAAACCCAGAACTAAGGTTTCCCTTCCTCCCCTCACACACCCCTACTTCAGAAAACAAGTGCCCCAGATTTGCCTACAAAAAAATCTGGTAACTAGAGTCAGGAGGACAGGATGTGACATTATTTTGGGTGCTGTGTCCATTGCTGATCTGGTTATTAACTGAAAGTGGAATTGTATTTTTCGACCTTTCTTAAATTCCTTGAAGGAGAATTCTAATTCAAGTTCAGTGGTTGAAGAGTTCCAAAGAGAGGAAACAATAATCGAGGTGATTAAACAGAAGTGAAAGAATCAAATAGCACAAATACGCTGCCTTTATAACCCTCTCAACCCTCTGCTAATCTCAGGAGCAGTAGCCGGGTCCAGGAAACCAAAATGGGTCTCCCATACAAGACCCTCAGAGAACATTTCAATCTAGTAAATTATCTTGAGTCTGCCGGATTGAAATGCCACTTTAAATAGGCCCATGAAATCCTTTGTGTTGTCTGAATAACAACATTTAATAATAGCGAAACAGCCAGATTATGGCCAGAAGAAATAGCAACTAGTGTGTCAGATATTTCCTGTCTATTGGTGCTCAGACAACAATAAAGATCCAGGATGATCTGTTTGTAGCTTTAATGCAAATTAAAGGCAATTTAATTTCACAGAAATCGTTTTTCCCTCCACCACAAACTACCTTCTTTTCATACAAGCCTCCACAAGGTTTCCTTAAACTAAACAAGCAGGAACCTGAATATGAATTACCGGGAAAGAAGAAGCATCCAACGCAGCTCTCTCCGCTCTCTTGACTAGAACTAATTTTAGAAAACTGAATATTTTGTTTATCATTTCTCAATACTGCAGAGTGAGTGTGTGAGCTATATGGCACATGCCAGATTTTTCAGTGATGAGCTAGGTAAAAGGATGTTTCTTCAAACATTTGGGTTTAGAAAATTCCTCATTCATTTCTATTAATTATAACAAACTGATCATCCCTTAGCTTTCCATTTCCTTCCCTATAATCCACGGCTTCTTCTGCAGTCTGAGCACAGATGCATTTTCAATTGAAGACAGAGCACAGCCCATTGTAAATGAGCTCCAAATTTCTGATGGTGCATTCTTAGTGATAGTGTCACTCTCTCTTCAAAGCTAAAGCCTTCTTCCCACAAAGCAAAGTGTCACACAGCTGTGGTTACTATACAAACGATGGCATCATAGCCATGGAGGCAAGTTTCAAATACCCCCCCCCCCCCCCCCCCGTAGCTGCAGACTAGGAGGCCACTTTTAACACATAGGTGATATGCAAATTCAAAGGACAGAATCCCTGTTGTTTCCCTCTGAAACTTAGCACCCAGAAGTGTTCACAATAAAATAGTCTTCGTACCTTGCAGAGGTGACCGTGCAAGAATAAAGTAGCATGCACACAGTGTAAAATCTGCACGTGCGCTGTTGTAGTTTTTTGACTTAAACATGCCCCCATGAATGCATCATTTTAACATGCTGAAGAGTATGTGTGTTATGGACGGTACCAATCCTTTAAGCCACATTTCAGAGCTGTAATATTCAGTCGGGCTATTTTACTCATTTAAGTGCTTTTGAAAATCTGCCTTTCCAGGACAATGAATTCCTTTTTTCAAAAAGTGGTATTCAGGAAATGATTGTGATATAGAGAATGTGTTTATGATTGCTTTTATTTACTGTACCATGTTTTTATTTGTTTATTGATGCATCGTTTTATTTTGTTGTAAACCACCTTGAATGGCATTGGTGGTGTATATAAGATATGAAGGCAATTGTAGATAGTGCCTGAAGGTCAGAATTCAGACATTCAGGTCGTGTTATAACAATTTTGGTAGTATTTTAGAAAAGGCTCTGCCAAATGTGGAGCATTTTCTAAAACAGTGCATAATTGCACATGCATTTTCAAATACCTGCAGCCAGATGAGCCATGTTACAAATCTACATGTGGCAAAGTCAACAGAGGAAACTTGGCAACTTTCACATGTAAGTGCCAACCATTCAAAATTGCAATGTGTGCCTTTGAGTCAATGCTGACTCCTGGCAATCCAGAAGCTCCTGGCTTTTCTAGGCAGAGTGACCAGAAGCAGATTACCAGGTCTTTCTTCCAAGGCAATTGAGAGTTAAGTGATTTGCCCAAGGCCACTAGGCTACTCCTCTGCTCTACTGAGCTGTGCATATGGACCATTTTGCAAACCTTCATAAATACTTGGCTATACTTTATTCAGAAAGGACAGGGTAGGAAGAAGGGGAGGAGGAGTGGCACTATATGTAAAAACTACTATTAAAGCTTTGGAATTACAGAGCTTAAAAGGGAGAGAGGAGGCATTGTGGGTTAAACTAGAAAGAGGGAAAGAGAAATCTATTTGCATTGGTGTGACATACAGACCTCCCTCACAAGAGGAAGAGGTGGACAGAGAGTTAATTGAAGACATATGCAGCATTGCTAGGAAAGGGGAAGTGCTACTGATAGGAGATTTCAATATGCCAGATGTTGATTGGCACATTCCTGCTGCAGTATCATCTAGAAATAAAGAGATCCTGGATTCTCTACAGGGTGAACTATTCAGGCAATTGGTAACAGACCCCATACGTGAAGGGGCCATACTGGACTTGGTGCTTACCAATGGTGAAAGTGTTTCTGATGTTGTAGTGGGAGATCATTTTGCATCCAGTGATCACCAGATGGTGTGGTTCAGTATTAGGACTAGGGCTGTTAGAATCCATTCCAAGGTGAGGATCTTAGACTTTAGGAAGACTAACTTTGCAAAGATGGGCCAATACCTTAGGGAGTCGTTAGTGGGATGGGAACAGCTGGGGGATGTAGAAAAACAGTGGGCAAAACTGAAAGGGGGTATTTTAAAGGCAACCAACCTTTTTGTTAAAATGGTAAATAAAGGCAAAAGGAACAGGAGACCGCTATGTTTTTCGAAGGAAGTAGCTGAAAAAGTGAAGAAAAAGAGGGAGGCCTTCATGAAATACAAGAGATCACAGAGAGAGGAAGACAGGCATCTGTATTTGGAAAAACTTAGAGAAGCTAGCAAAGTAGTCAAGAAGGCAAAGATTCAAAAGGAGGAGGAAATAGCCAATGCAATAAAATGGGGGGATAAGATATTTTTCAGATATATTAGTGAGAAGAGGAAGGGCAAAAGTGGCATTGTCAGACTCAAGGGTGCAGGGGGGGAATATGTAGAAGCTGATTAGTATAAAGCGGAATTGCTTAACAAATATTTTTGTTCTGTGTTCACAGATGAAGAACCAGGAGCAGGACCTCAGAAAACACCCACAAATAAGAACAGAAGCGAGGGACACCTTGAACAATTTTCAGAAGACTGTGTTCGTGAGAAACTAGCTCAATTTAAAGTAGACAAAGCGATGGGACCGGATGGGATACAACCTAGAATACTGAGGGAACTTGGGGACGTTCTAGCAACTCCACTGACTGACCTTTTCAATGCCTCATTGGAGTCGGGAGTGGTGCCAAAGGACTGGAGAGAGGCTCATGTGGTGCCTTTACACAAAAGCGGAAGTAAGGATGTGGTTGAAAACTACAGGCCGGTTAGTTTAACTTCGGTGGTGAGTAAATTATTGGAAACGCTGATGAAAGAGAAAATAGTGAGGTTTCTGGAGTCCAGCGGATTACAGGATCCGAGGCAGCATGGATTCACCAGAGGCAGGTCTTGTCAGACAAATCTGATTGATTTCTTTGACTGGGTGACCAGGGAGTTGGACCGAGGGAGAGCTCTAGATGTGGTGTATTTAGATTTCAGTAAAGCCTTTGACACTGTTCCTCACAGGAGACTTATAAACAAACTGAGCACCCTAGGGATGGACCCTAAAGTTACTGCTTGGGTTAGAAATTGGTTGGGTGGGAGGCGACAAAGAGTACAAGTAAATGGAGCTCACTCTGAGGAGAAGGATGTTACCAGTGGTGTGCCCCAGGGATCTGTCCTTGGTCCGATTCTTTTTAACATCTTTGTTAGTGATATAGCGGAAGGGCTGTCGGGTAAGGTTTGCCTCTTTGCGGATGATACCAAAATCTGCAATAGAGTAGACACCCAGGAATGTGTAGATAACATGAGGAGGGATCTAGCTAAGCTTGAAGAATGGTCTAGAATTTGGCAGCTGGGATTTAATGTTAAAAAATGTAAGGTCATGCATTTGGGCTGCAGCAATCCAAGGGAGCAATACAGTATAGGAGGTGAAGTACTTTTGTCCACTAAAGAAGAGCGGGACCTAGGCGTGGTTGTGTCTGATGATCTTAAAGTAGCTAAACAGGTAGAAAAGGTGACGGCAAAAGCTAGAAGGATGCTTGGGTGCATATGGAGAGGAATGGCTAGCAGAAAAAAGGAGGTGATAATACCTCTGTATAAATCTTTGGTGCGACCTCATTTGGAGTATGGTGTGCAATTCTGTGAGACAGCACCTTCAAAAGGATGTGAACAGGATGGAGTCGGTGCAGAGGGTGGCTACTAAAATGATTAGTGGGCTTCGTCCCACAATCTCCTCACCTCATCGGAGCAGCGGAACAGAGGGCAGAGCACGTGTGCTCCTCCCGCACCTCCCCTACCCAATCGGGGCCTTCTCATAGCCTTAAAAGCGGCTGCACGCCGCCGGGAGTCCCTCTGCAACGTCCCACAATCTCCTCACCTCATCGGAGCAGCGGAACAGAGGGCAGAGCACGTGTGCTCCTCCCGCACCTCCCCTACCCAATCGGGGCCTTCTCATAGCTTTAAAAGCGGCTGCACGCCAAGGCATGCCCGCGCCTTGCGGGCCCGCGCCTGAGGGCCTCGCCAGAGGGCCCTTTGGCACGGCCCTTAGGCAGAGGCCTTACCGAAAACGCCTGATCAACATCCGACGGATTCAACGCTAGCTTACGTGAAGTCCACTCTGGTTGAACTCGCAATAGACGCAAACATCGAAGCTATAACAGCGACGCTCAAACACCTATCAGCCTAAGCTCCTCGAGAACTGAGAGCATCAATGCGTCAAAAGACCAAGGACACAGCAAGTATAACTGTATTGTTATCAATAACCTGCTCCTGTACACTCTACTGCTAATATCCAGCATACTGCAAGAACTTATCATAGCCATTATAATACTGTTGTCAGTAAGAACTTATTACAGCCATTACAATACTGTGGTCAGTAGGAACTTATTACAGCCATTATAATACTGTTGTCAGTAAGAACTTATTATAATACTGTTGTCAGTAAGAACTTATTACAGCTATTACAATACTGTTGTCAGTAAGAACTTATTACTTATTACTGCCATTACAATACTGTCATCAGTACAAACTAGCATCTCATAAGCTATTATACTGTTATCTGCAAATCAATAATCTTTATACTATTGCCAATACTAAATTAGCACATTGTTCCACCACTGCCTATAGTCCTTTAACTGTTGCCAATATCAATTAGTCATTGCATTGTTGATAGCAATTGCGGATCACTGCACTGCTGCTAGCTATTGCACTATTATAGGCATTGCATTATTTCTATCTAACCTAAAAATGTACAAGGTCCTTTTATCGATCACTACCCTCCTTACCTTTGGGCTCCCCTGCATCACAAACGCCCTCAACCACGATACTAGCTACATACCAATACTGCGTACATATGGAAGGAGATGGTTTGAATTCTCCCACCACACAAATGCAAAACGCAACCACACATCCCTCTCCCATCTTCTTAGCATTCCCCTTCAAGTCATCAACAAAGCCCAATCTGAGAAACTCCATCGACAACGCCTCCTAAAATGTGCATTGATAAATGCCAGATCCATACGATCAAAATGGCCCGTAGTCATGGACTTGATTCCTCAATACAAGCTCGACATCCTGATGGTCACAGAATCATGGCTATCTGACAGCGACAACATCCTTCTGAACCAGATGCTGCCTCCTGGATTCGACCTCTACACATGCCACAGATCCACTCAAAAAGGAGGCGGAACGCTCATCCTTGCTAAAACAGATCTTAACTTCAAGCTATGCAACTCCTCCAGCTCAACCCACCTTGACTCCCTCACTATATCCAATGATCTCTGCTCAATCAACCTGCTTTATCGAGCACCATCCCCATTACCGGATGACCTTCCAACAATAATTGAGCTTGCATGCGCAACATCCACATCACGCTCTCCAAATTGGGTAGTTGGTGACTTCAACCTCCCTTCTCTTCATGACAGCCATTCAGAAGCATTTCTAGACGCACTAGAGGATCTAGGTTACAAACAATATGTCGACTCTCCCACCCACACTAAAGGAGGCAAACTAGACCTCATCTTTGCACCTCATTCCAACACCTTAACACACCAAGCCCTTCAACTATCAGTTATACCAGTACCTTGGTCTGATCACAATCTTATTCAATTCAATATACCCACCTACACCTCACATGTGAGTCAAATACCATCTAACTCACCCGGAACCCATGCAGTCCGTTTTCAACCTCTCAACCGTGACAAAGTCCTAGATAACCTCCATCCACTCTTGACCAACACTACCCTCAACTTAGATGACCTGGTATCCAAATGGGACGAGAACCTCAGAGCCGCCTCATGTCCAGTGCACATGGATAAGAAAATAAGAAAACGAGAACACGCACCATGGTTCTCTACTGACCTTCGTACATCCCTCATTCATCTACGCAAACTTGAAAGACAGTGGCGCCAAACCCACTCACCAGAAGCCCTTGAAACATATAACTCACACCTAGCTACCCACCGTGAAAAGGTAACATTGAGCAGGAAGCTATACCACACAAACCTACTGAAGCGCTCCATCAATAAACCTCATGCTCTATTCAACTTAGTAAGATCCATAACAAGAGAGCCAGTTTCAGACCAACCTGCAACACCTCGGCCACAGGACTACGCAAACTACCTGCAATCAAAAATGATTAAGTCCAGCACATGCATAAATACCATCAACCCCATTATATCACCTAAGGAATCTCATATAACTCCATTTTGCAACTTCAATACTATATCATCTAGTGAAATTGAGAGAATTATCGCCTCCATCAATCCTAGCACGGCACCTAACGACCCATGCCCAGCTAACTGGATCAAAGATCTGCGACATGATCTAAGCCAAATCCTATGCAAAATTCTGAACCAATCCTTTCTAACAGGCTCATTCCCCCAGAGTCTTAAACACACCTCTATCAAGCCCCTACTAAAAAACAGTAAGCTTGATCCATCCAAAGTTGAATCATTTAGGCCAATCTCAAGCATCCCCCAGCTTGCAAAAATCATCGAGAAAGCTGCCCAACAACAACTCCAGCATCACATTGACACAGAAGCACCCCTAGACAAATCACAACATGGATTCAGAGAAGCACATGGAGTCGACACAATCCTTACAACCCTATTCAACGATCTGATCACAGGAATAAACAACATCAAACAAGGATTTGTTCTCATCTTTTTAGACATTTCTGCTGCCTTCGATTCTGTAAACCACGATATACTAATTCAACGTCTGAGAGAGAAGGGGATTCGAAGCACAGCACTGGAATGGTGTAGATCCTACCTTTCCAACAGGTGGCAACAAGTTAAAACAGGCCAGAAATCCTCAGAGCCATTCCTACAGTCTCAAGGCGTACCACAAGGATCTTCACTATCGGCGTTAATGTTCAATATTTATATGCAGCCGATTTGTGAATTGATCAGATCCTTCAACGTGCAATGCTTGGCATACGCTGATGACATCCTCATATACATGCCGTTCAAAACTGACCAACCAGTGTTTACTCCAATAACCAACTGTTTCGGAGCAGTAGCTGAATGGTTGCTGACTCAAAACCTAAGAATAAATCATAGCAAAACTGATGTCCTATTTGTTACAAGGAATCTTAAGTTTGTACCTCCGCCGTCACTGCTGGTCAACAACACAGAACTGACGTCCAAACCCACGATCCGATACCTCGGCATAACATTAGATCAACACCTGGACATGACAATGCACGTGAAGAATGTGACAAAGAATATATACCATAAGATCAGAACACTACGCCACCTCCGTCCACTACTGGACTATACTGATTACCGGTCAACCTTCCAGGCACTAGTCCTGCCACATCTAGATTTTGCAAACATCATTCTCCACGGGCTCCCTCAATCAACCTTAAATCCACTACGTCTGGCTATGAATACAGCTGCTAGAGTCCTCTCTGGGTCACCAAGGTCTGCTCATATAACGCCTATCATGAAAGACCTACACTGGCTACCACTACAAGCCAGACTCTCATACAAGTCACTAGTTTTGACCTTCAAAGCCATGAATATCTACCCACCAACACCAATCAGAAAACTAATCCATAACACCCCTGAAAATAGAAACAGAAGGACTACAACTATGAACACCTTAATAGTTCCCAAGATGATGACATCATGTACTAAAGCCACATCAAACAGAGCTTTTTCATTGTTCGCACCCAGGAATTGGAATAAACTTCCCCACGAAATCCGCGGCATCAAAAGTCTATTACAATTCCGCAAAACCGTAAAGCATCACTTATTCACAAAATACTACCCAGAAGTGTCCATGGACACTCACACAGCCAACAGGCCTCCCACTCACACCAAACACCCTAGCACTTTAATCCAACCAGAAAACGGTTAGTCCCCATGAAAATCTACCTTACTACTATAGACTCATGCTACCCATGAATACATGTTCAATATTCACTCGAGTTTAAATATGGTACATAATTAAAGCATATAAATAGTATAATGTTTATTGTACATAGTTATCCCTGTTATTCCATGTTTTATACTCCCTTGTTCTCTGTAAACTCGATGTTACCTGTACACATTGCAGTATATTTTGTTCGATGTACACCGCGCTGATTTTAATAGCGCGGTATATAAGAGATGTTAAATAATAATAAATAAATAATAAATAATTATAAAGCATATGAGGACAGACTTAAGGGTCTTAATATGTACACCTTAGAGGAAAGGCGGGATAGAGGTGATATGATTGAGATGTTTAAATACCTCCATGGCATAAATGTTCAGGGAGAGAGCCTCTTTCAATTGAAAGCAAGTTCTGCTACGAGGGGACATGGGATGAGGGTGAAGGGAGATAGATTCAGGAGTGATATGCGGAAATATTTCTTTACAGAAAGAGTAGTGGATCCGTGGAATAGTCTCCCAGCGGAGGTGGTAGAGATGAGGACAGTAACTGAATTCAAAAAAGCATGAGACCAACACAGAGGATCTCTAAAGGTAAAAAGTGGACTGTTGTAGTTGTTGTTATGGAAGGACAGACTAGATAGGCCATGTGGTCTTTTTCTGTCATCATGTTTCTATGTTTCTATAAATCAATGTCACCAATTAACTGAAGGTGCTGCTACCTTTAATTTCAATTTGGAGAGGGAAATAAACAGTGGATGATTATTTATTTATTTATTTAGCTGTATTTATATCCCGCTTTTCACCGGGTCAAAGCGTTCAATTAGGGGATACATTTAACACGAGGGGATATGAGACACATACGCTAATACTTACAGGGAACATGGGCAATGGAGGGTTAAGTGGCTTGCCCAAGACCACAAGGAGTGCCTATAGGACTAGAAATCCCAGTCCCTCCGGCCTGAGATTGCTGTCCCCAGGTGGGACTTGAACCCCCGGCCCTCCGGCCTGAAGTACCTTAAGGAGGATAACCTTCTTAATTCCTTCTGTAAAGGGCTGGCCAAAACAAGCACATTTTCAAAACCTATACATGTCAGGGAACTGTTGTAAATCCTCATGTAGATAGAAACATGCATTCCCCTATAAGAAATGGGGAATACACCCAGTCTACACTCTATCCATGCCCCTGACATAGGCTTTGCAAAATCTATGTGTTATGGTCATCCACATATAAACGCTGGATTTTATACATGGAAACTGTGAATAAGGCAGATACAGACTGGCCACATTCACAGCACACTTTAGTTCGTTAGATGGTACTGGATCGTGTCACATGCAAGGGCTCTGCACATGGTTCGACAAGCAACTCTAGTTGCTGTGCTGGCAACCTCCAGTGATCATTCTCCAGGGAACACAAAGAATATCCGCTTCGCTCTGCCTTTAAAGTAAATCATATAAGCCTTCTCAGTTAAGGAAACCATTCACAACCCAACTGCACAATGTTCCTATGGTATTGAGTTACTGCAAGTTAGTGACCCCCATGGTAAATTAAGCTGTGGGGGGGCATATTTAGCAGTGATGGCAAGGCAAAATATGATGATTAGCAGCCACCACTTTAATTGGGACTGAATATTCAGCAGAGGAGCATTTCCGGTTTCCGCTATTGAATATCTTGGTTGGCTGGCCACTGGAGATGCTATCCAGTGGTAAGCAATATTCAGCCCTTCACCTGAACTAACTTTAACCGCTTACACTATCTGCTTAGCAACTGATCAGATAGCGGCTGTTACCACCACTTCTCTGCCCACAGATCACCCAGGTTTTAACCAGGCGCTTTTTTGCCAGTCTGTAGGGATACTCAGCAGTACTAACTTGTTAATGCCTCTGGTGACCACGTTCTAACCAGTTTCAGTTCTGCTAACTGCCTAATATGTTTTTAATTTTCTCCCCCCCTCCCCATGAGATTTAGTGCAGCTTAGTTACTAACCTCCTCAGTCTGCAAATCAACACATGCTAAAAACAAACCAAAATTAATTTGGATAGATTTTTTTCATTTCATTTTGAATCAAAACAAACCTGTTCCATTGTATTTTGTTTCAGAAAGAGCAACCAGGAGGGTTTTCCCCACAACACACAAATAGCCAACCAACCATGGTGAAATCTTATTCTGCATGATGGACAAAAGAAGAGTATGTTTCCTGACATTGCATGCCACCCAACTAAAGAAACCATGAATTTTAGCTCTAGAAGCTGCTTTTTTCCTGTTTCCCCTGCAAATACTTCATAGTTTTTCAGGGATTTGATTATGTTATCATGGATTCATTACTTTTCAAAGAGTTTTTCAAGCTGAAAGAGTGAGTGATACTGTAGTCTTGCTTCTTTCTGTTTCCAAAGGGTTTATTCTATGTCTTATGATTGTTAATGAGAGTTGTTCCGGATATAGATTTGACAAATTTGGAAAGGTGGTATAAGGTTGATGATCTCTCCTTTCTACTTCTCTTGACATGGACTATGCTAGATTTACTTTTCTTCTGTTGGATTAGATTCTTTATGTGGCAATTTCTGAGATTACCTGAATTTTGCTTTATTGTGAAATGTATAAAACTGTTCAATAAAATAAAAAAATAAAAAAAGCACCATTCAATAAAAATAATTGTTAAACAAAACTCGCTTTAAAGGGTGAAAATTCAGATTTACTCTCACAGTGGAACCTCATTCAATGTACATTTGAATCCAAAGGTGATTAGCTATCACAGAACATTATCAAATAAAAAATATTATACAATGTAAAATATTCAGAATAGACTGATTCGTGCAATATACATATATAGTCAACCAATGCTAGAAAGCAATGAGCACAAATGCTCGAAGCCTAGCCAACAAAGTTCCTGACCTGAAAGCCCTAATGGTGGAAATGGACTTGGACACAGTGGCCATTACAAAAACATGGTTTAACGAGTCACATGAATGGGATATAGCCATAGCTGGCTATAATCTATTTAGAAGAGACAGAGAGGGTAGAAAAGGAGGAGGAGTAGCTCTAAATGTCAAAAGCACGCTGGGGATGTGGGGAAAATAGGAAGTGTTGTGGATTGTGCTGGAAAGAGGAGATGGCACTGTGATCTATACTGGTGTAGTCTTCAGGCCTCCACCTCAAACCGAAGAAATGGATAGTGAATTGATTATTGATATTGCAAAGGTAGCCATGAAGGGGGAAATGATCATATTGGGTGACTTTAATCTGCTAGATGTGGATTGGAGTATTCCTTCTGCAAATCTGGAAATAAATAAACAAATTGTGGATGCCTTCCAAGATGTATTACTGAAACAAATGGTGATAGAACCGACCAGGGAAAGCTCCATGGTGGATTTAGTACTCACCAACGGAGATAGGGTGTCGAATATTCGAGTGGATGCCCATGTGAGCAGCAGCGATCATCACACAGTATGGTTTGAGATAAAAGCCAAGGCAGAGTCCAATCACAGCAAGCTCAAAGAGCTAGACTTAAAAAACACTGACTTTAGCAAAATGGCCAAGTGTCTGAAGGAAGAGTTAGCAGGGTGGGAGGGATTAAGGGAAGTGGAATTGCAGTGGACTAAACTAAAAGAGGCAATAAAAGGGGCAACAGATACATAGTTAAGGAAAGTAAATAAAAACAAGAGGAAAAGGAAACCTATTTGGTTCTCCAAATAAGTGGCAGCACAAATAAAGGAAAAAACACAGATTTTACAAAATTCAGAAATTCGCAAACAGAGGAACACAGAAAAGAATACAGGATCAAACTAAAAGAGACAAAAAGAGAAATAAGGATAGCAAAAGCAAAGGCAGAAGAAAAGATGGCTAACGATGTAAAGTGTGGCAACAAAACATTTTTCAGGAATATTCGGGAGAGGAGGAAAATCAGAGGTGGAATTGCAAGACTCAAAAGTGCCAGGAATAGACTGTGAAAAGTGACATTCAAAAAGCGAAAATGCTAAACAAAACACTTCTGTTCTGTTTTTACTAAAGAAAATCCTGGAGAAGGACCACCTGTGGTTCCCAAATATACCTTCCTAGAAAATCCCCAGGATGTCATTGACACTAGAGCCACCTTAGTAGTTTCCTTTGCCAAAAACACTGACAAGGAGCTTGAGGAATCACTTTTTTGGGGTTCTAGAATACAATTGTTCCCTGATGTTTCTAAAGCCACCCAGGTGAGAAGGAAGACTTTTCTTTCTTTTAAATCTTGAGTATTAGCTCTTGCTGGTACCTTTTACCTTAGATTTGCTTGCAAATGTGTGATTACATTGAATGGGGTTAGATATGTTTCCAAAATCCATCCCACCTGGAGAAGCTTTTGAGGGATGGAGAGCTACTGCCCCTTAGGATCAGGGTTTAGGAGGTAAATAGTGCCATATGCTTTTGTACTATATTGGAGTAGAGTTGTATGGCAGTAATTATGTGGTTTATGCTGCTTGCTTGCTTTGTTAAATTGTTATCTTTGTTTTTTTGGATGTTCCCTGTGATGTGGTCTAATTTTCCCTTCTTTATTTTTTGGAATTGTTTATCTTCTTGCTGTTTTCTTTGAGGGGCATTTGGTTCCTTTGTTCTTCTTTGAAAGGTAAATGTTTAAATGCAAATAAATGGAAAAAAAAGAAATGCTATACTAGGTCAGACCAAGATCCATCAAGCTCAATATCCTGTTTCCAGCAGTGGCCAGTCCAGGTCACAAGTACCTAGCAGTTTCCCAAAAAGCACACAGGTTCCACAATGCTTGTCCTGGGGTAAACAGTGGATTTCTTGGATCCTCTTTAATAATGGTTTATGGACTTTACCTCCAGGAACTTGTCCAAACCTTTTTTAAAACCCAGCTACACCAACAGCTTTTACTATATCCTCCGGTAATAAATTCCAGATTAGCACTGAGTGAAAAAATATTTTCTCTTATTAGTCTTATATGGGTTACATTGTACCTTTATTGCATGTCCCCTAGTCTTTCTACTTTTTGATAGTGTAAACAATCAATCTACATTTACTCGTTTCAATCCATTCATTAATTTAAAGACCTCTATCATATCTCCCCTCAGCCGTCTCTTTTCCAAGTTGAAGAGCCCTAACCTTTTAAGCCTCTTCTCATAGGGGTATCCTTCCATCCCCTTTACCATTTTGGTGGCTCTTCTCTGTACCTTTTCTAATTCTGCTATATCTTTTTTAAGATACAGAGACCAGAATTGCACATTGCAGCCATAGCGGCAACCTTTTTCACTGGAGCATTGCCCAGTACCTGCATGTCTTATATGACAAAGGAGCAAGTGTGCATGGCCCCCTGGAGAGGGCAGGATGGTCTGGGATAGACCTCATGGGTCATGAATGAGGTCTGAGCTTGGTGTATATGCAAAAGTACTTATCTTGTCGTGTACAGCAAGTCACAAGGCAATGCATACCCTGCACATGTGCTGCCTCAGGGGTTACTTCCACACTGCAGCCCAGTGAACCTTTGTGTGTGAATGTTGTTTGGCTTAGGAGATATAGTGGAGGGAAGGACATCTTGCCCTCACATGTGACTTGGTCTTTGTACAGGAGATTAATACTGCTGCTATGTGTCTGTTATGCAGATGCAGTACTGAATGTCCAGTGCAGTCTGTACTGTAGGTTTACTGCCAAAACTGAACTCACTATCTTTCCCCCTAAACCCACTTCCTCCCTTCTCCCCTTCTCTGTTTCTGTGAATAACACTACACTCCTTCCTGTTTCCTTAGCTCGCAACTTTGGGGTCATCTTTGACTCTACTTTCTCTTTCTCTGCTCACATCCAACAGATAGCTAAAACCTGTTGCTTCTTTCTGTATAACATTGGCAAAATTCATCCTTTCCTTTCTACACACACTAAAAAGACCCTCATCCACTTAATGTAACCTGCTCCTCACTGGTCTTCTTCTGAGTCATCTTTCTTCCCTTCAGTCTGTTTAAAACTCAGCTGCAGGGCTTATCTTCTGCCTGTGTCACTATGCTCATGTAACTCCTCTTCTCATGTCACTTCACTGTAGGGTTACCAACTTTTTCACCGAGAAAAGCCCGACACCTGTGGCTCGCCATGCTCCACCCATTCTCCACCCCTAGTCCCACTCCTGCCCCGCCCCCAGCCCCACCCACAAAAATTACCGAGGATACGTGTAGGCTAACTTCCTTGGTCAGATAATAATTAAACTGGGAACCCCAAAATCCAAACATGAAATGTACAACACTGGAGAAATAAAACTATAAAGTAATTTCCTCTTGCACTAAACAAAAATGCAAAGATGTTATCAATACACACTTCCCAGACCAGACATATTCCAGCTAATAAATTCAAAATAAAAAGTATTTTTCTACCTTCTGTTTGGGCGTTTTATTTTTCAGTTGCAATTGCTCCAGTCACTTTCTTCTGGTTTCTTCGTGTCTTCTGCGAGCTATCCATTTGTCCTTTCCTCTCTTTTAGATGTTTTCCATTCTCTCTCTATTTCTGCTTTAACATACTGATTGTTTCCCTTTTGCTCTTTCCCCCAATTCTTTCCTTATTCCTTTATCATCCATTTAAATTTCACCCTTCCATTCTCAAGCCCCTCTTACTCTCCCAATACCCAGCCCATCATAGACTTTTCTTCCACACAAAATATGTTTCCCCTCTCCATTCTCATTCCCCATCTATTCTAGTCCACCCCCAAAATCAGTTCCCTTATAGTTCTAGACCCACCCAGCATCCACTCCCTTCTAATCCCATTCTCCCATGCCCCACATCAGCCCATTTCCAGTCCTATTCCAGCTCTTCATCAGCCCATTTCCAGTGCTAGCCCTCACATCACAGACCATTTCCAGTCCTAGCCCCCCCCCAATCACAGCCCATTTCCAGTCCAAGTCCCCCATCACATCCCATTTGCAGTCCGAGTCCCCCCGCACCATCACAGCCCATTTGCAGTCCTAGCCCCCCCCCCCACCATCACAGTCCATTTGCAGTCCTAGCCCCCCTAATCACAGCCTATTTCCAGTCCAAGTTCCCCCTCCCTCCACCACTGCCCATTTCCAGTCCAAGTCCCCCCCCCCCATAGCCCTTTTCCAGTCCAGGTCCCCCTCCCCATCAAAACCCATTTCCAGTCCATGTCCCCCCCCACACACATATCCCTTTTACAGTTCAGGTCCCCCCCCCCTTCACAACCCATTTCCAGTCCAAGTCCCCTAATCACAGCCTATTTCCAGTCCTAGTTCCCCCTCCCTCCACCATATCCCATTTCCACTCCAAGTTCCCCCCCCCCCATAGCCCTTTTCCAGTCCAGGTCCCCCTCCCCATCAAAACCCATTTCCTGTCCATGTCCCCCCCCCCCCCACATATCCCTTTTACAGTTCAGGTCCCCCTCCCCATCACAGCCCATTTCTTTCCAGTCCAATGCCCCCCCATAGCCCTTTTCCAGTCCATGTCCCCCCCCCTTCACAACCCATTTCCAGTCCAAGTCCCCCTAATCACAGCCTATTTCCAGTCCAAGTTTCCCCTCCCTCCACCATAGCCCATTTCCAGTCCAAGTTGGCGCCCCCCCCCCCCCCATAGCCCTTTTCCAGTCCCGGTCCCCCTCCCCATCACAACCCCTTTCCAGTCCATATCCCCTCCCCCCCCATAGCCCTTGTCCAGCCCAGGTCCCCCCCCCCCCAGCCCTTTTCCAGTCCAGGTCCCCCTCCCCATCAAAACCCATTTCCAGTCCATGTCCCCTCCCCCCCATAGCCCTTTTACAGTCCAGGCCCCCCCCCCATTACAGCCCATTTCTTTCCAGTCCAGGTTTCCCCTCCCTCCACCCTAGCCCATTTCCAGTCCAAGTTCCCCCCCCCATAGCCCTTTTCCAGTCCAGGTCCCCCTCCCCAGCACACCCCAATTCCAGTCCATATCCCCTCCCCCCCCATAGCCCTTTTCCAGTCCATGTCCCCCCCCCCCAGCCCTTTTCCATTCCTTGTCCCCCTCCCCATAAAAACCCATTTCCAGTCCAGGTCCCCCCCCCCCCCATAGCCCTTTTCCGGTCCAGGTCCCCCCCCCCCCCGTCACAAACCATTTCCAGTCAAATTCCCCCCTCCTAGCCCTTTTCCAGTCCAGGTCCCCTCCCCCCATCACAGCCCAGGCAGTCTTTGGCCTCCCCCCCCAAAACCGCGGCTGTCTGAGGCTTTAGAGGGAGCCGGGGAAGCCCGCGCGAGGCCCCGGCTCCCTCTGTACAGCCGCCAGCGTGAAGAGCCTTTTCCTTCACGCTGGCGGCTGTTCCTGTGAAGCCGCGAATGCTGGGAAAGGTTAAAGGGCATTGCCTTTAACCTTTCCTACCAATCGCGGCTTCACAGGAACAGCCGCCAGCGTGAAGGAAAAGGCTGTACGGAGGGAGCCGGGGCCTCGCGCGGGCTTCCCCGGCTCCCTCTGAAGCCCTCCGGGTTGGGAGAAAAGCCGTTTTTTTTGCTCTGGCCGCTCCCGATCTTGCGGCCAGAGCAAAAAAAAACGGCTTTTCAAGGGCCGGTTTTGCCTCTGCGCCGGCAGCCGGCCTGGCCATAGAAAAACCGGCCAGGCCGGCTGAAAACCGGCCAGTTGGCAACCCTACTTCATTGGCTCCCTATCCATTTCCACATCCAGTTCAAACTTCTCCTACTGACCCACAAGTGCATTCATTCTGAGGCTCCTCACTTCCTTTCCTCTCTTATCTCACTCTACACCCCTCCTCAGGAACTCCACTCCTCTGGCAGATCCCTTTTATCTGTGCCCTTCTCTGCCACTGCCAACTCCAGACTTTATCCATTCTGCCTCGTTACTCCATGGGCCCTATATTCATTTGGGCAGGCTATGCGCCACTATGGTGCATAGCCATACCTGCCAAATCTTAACCCCAGAGATTCAATGCTGGGGTCATATGTAGCCCCAGCATTGAATAACCAGGTTTGCTGCACATGCCCAGAAACTGCAGTAGCTAACTGGTGAGCCACAATATCACTGCTGCCCAGTTAGGGACTGTGGCTTAAAGGTAGATGAGGGTTTTCCTTGCCTACCTTTTAGCTGCAGGTCCCTAACCGGGCAGCATGCAATATCGCTGCTGCCCAGTTAGGGACCATTGCCATCTCCGCTCCTTCCTGGAACACCCCCAACACGCCTCAATGATAAGTGGTTAGCATCGGGGTTCATAAGGGAAAAGAGAGGGGGATATTCAGCAGCAGTTCCTTATCATCACTTCAGTCCAGTCCCTTAACTTCTGGGTTGCGCAACCCTTCCAGCAGCTTGGAGGCTGAGCCCATCATCCTTTTGATGATGGTGGGGTATAAATACCCCTGGCACCACCCACTGGCACCAGTAATCTCGGCCTCCAAGCAGCTGGAGGGTTCCTGTAAGCCAGAGTGCTTACGGGGTCTTGGCTAAGGATTTATTTATTTATTTAATTTGTTTAATTCATTTAATTTCTTTAAGTTAGACTATCCTGTTACTTTATTTTACTTTATTTTAGTCTAGTCTTGTGCCTTTAAGTCTCCTGTTCCTCCCCCTCCCCCCCCCTTCCCCTCTTCCCCTCTGCCGTCTTCGGCTCGGCTCCCTTGAGGCTCCGGAGGAAGGGGATTTCCCGTGCAGCGGAGAGGACAGGAGAGTTCTCCTCCCGCGCACGCCGCGGCCCGTTTCCCGGCGATCTCCTGACACGGCCGCTACTGCCTCGCGCTGAAGCCCCCGAGGCGGCTGAGCGCTAGAGGCAGCACCGACACTTCCTGCAGTGGCGTTTCCTGCCTCGCGCTACAGCCCCGAGGCGGCTGGGCACTTGAGGCTCTTGCGGTGGAGAAAAGCGGGTGCGGAGTGACTTCCTCCTCCGTCTCCCGGTCAGAGAGCCCTTAGTTTTTTGGCGGCGTTCATCCTCCACCCGCAAGCCCGGCCTCCACGTGGCTGCGGCCTACCGCGTGGGAGCCGGCAGAGGACGGCTGGTTCCCTCATTGCTGCTGCTACGCGCCAGAGCTTCAAACCGCAAGTATCTGGTTAAAATCCTCCTTTCCATCTGTTTTTTTAATTTCAGGGTAAAATCTGAAGTTTTGGAGCCTTTTTGGTGCCGTGTTTTTTCACGGCTGGAGGGGAGGAGAGTGCTGGGAGCCTTTGGCTTCAATCTACTTACTTTGTTTCAGTTTTATTTACTTGTTTTACCTTGTTGCCCTTTTGTTACTTTTCAGCACACTTTAAGTTTTAAAGTTCTTTTGGCTCTGGGGGTAGCCCGGTTCAAAAAGGTATGATGGGCAAGCTGCGGTGTCCTTCTTGCGGCACTCGTAGAGGGACGGTCTCAGAAGCAGGAGTCTGCAGGGGGTGTGCAGCAGAGGCCGCTTCCATGGAGCAGGAGATCCACCTGAGCATGTCTCAAGCTCCTCAGGGGTCAGGGGACCGGAAGGGGGAAGGGATTCCCATTCTCCTCCGCCTTCATCCTCAGATGCTCCAGGCACTTCCCAGCCCCTTCCCTCCCTCTCCTCGGGGGCGGAGGGAGACTGGGGTCAATTTTCACCAGAATTTGTTCTGCTTTTGCACAAAGCCTACTGCTTACGCAAGCAAGGTCCGGCCGAACCAGTAGCAGCGAGGGACAGCATTGATGCGGGGCCAGGAAACGCTAGATCCCTTGTGCCGGGGCCTCCCCCCAAGCGCGCTAGGCTATTGGCCAAGGAACATGTTGAGTCTCTGCCTCGGGACCTCCCTGAGGAGGAGCTTTTGGACAAGGAAGGAGTAGATGAAGGGGAGGAGCTTGAAGAGGGAGAGATCCCTGAGGAGGAGCAATCCCGCATAGTCAGAGTTTTTAGGCGGGAGGAGCTCCCGGCGTTAATAAGTGAGTCTCTAAAGGTACTCAATATGGCTTCGGAAGCTCCAACAGACGAAGAAGCTCTGGAGGATCCGCTGATCCAAGCCATAAGGAAATCTCAGAAAGTCTTTCCAGTCCACAGAGTGGTTCGTCAGATGATTCAGGAGGAATGGAACCAGCCGGAGTCTACCCTGAGAGGAGTACGTGCGATGTCTCGTCTATACCCATTGCCAGAAACAGACAAGGACCTCCTGAAATCACCTAGGGTGGATGCGGCTGTGTCAGCGGTAACGAAGAAGACGACTATACCGGTCGAGGGCGGCGCGGCTCTGAGAGACAGTCAAGATAGAAGACTGGACACCCTGCTAAAACAAGTCCTTGACGTTAATGCCCTTGCCTTACAGGCCTCCGTTTCAGGGGCTTGGGTGGCTAGAGCCTGTTTGAGATGGTCCCAACAGCTGCAACTGATGGACAGTTCTTCGGGCGACTCCCAAGAGGTGGCGGCCAAGTTAGAGTCTGGTTTGGCCTTCTTAGCAGATAGCCAGTATGATCTTATTAGAAGTCTGGCGAAGAATATGGCCTCGGTGGTGGCAGCCAGAAGGTACTTGTGGCTGCGTAACTGGGTGGCGGATGCTTCTTCAAAGGCTCGCCTGAGTCGACTTCCTTTCAAGGGGAAGCTATTGTTTGGGGAAGACCTGGATAAGCTGGTAAAGAAACTGGGAGAGTCCAAGTGGGGTAGGATCCCCGAAGATAGACCAAGACTGGGTCGTTCTTCGGCATCGGTGCGGAGCCAGCCAAAGGACTTCCGAAGATTCCGACAGCCCAGACCAAACCCTTTTCCCAGGGGCCATTTTCCCTCCAGGGGTCAGAGCTTCCATGGGTTTCGCGGGGCAGGTAGAGGTTTTGGAGCCTCCTCCTCCTCCTCGGCACCTAGAAAATCACAATGAGAAAACGGGGGTCCAGGAGGGAGTGCTGCCGGTGGGAGGTCGCTTAAGGCAGTTCCTTCCCGCCTGGTCCCGAGTCACATCCGATCAGTGGGTGTTAGAGGTGATCCGAGAGGGTTATGCTCTCGAGTTCACAAAGAGAGTAACCCCCGCATTTATTCTGTCCCCCTGCGGTCCACCGGAAAAGAAGGCGGCGGTGGAAGTCACTCTTTCGAGGCTCATAGCGCTGGGAGTGGTGTTGCCGGTCCCACAAGACCAAAGAGGGTGCGGTCGATACTCCATTTATTTTGTAGTGCCAAAGAAGGAAGGTTCCTTCCGCCCTATTCTGGATCTAAAGCAAATCAACCGCTGCCTCAGAGTTCCTCACTTCCGCATGGAAACCCTGAGGTCAGTGATTGCTGCCGTCCGGCAGGGAGAGTTCCTGACATCCCTGGACTTGACGGAAGCATATTTACACATCCCGGTCAGAAAGTCTCATCAACAGTTCCTAAGATTTGCCGTTCCAAGCGGCCATTTCCAGTTCCAGGCCCTTCCTTTCGGGCTAGCGACAGCTCCCAGGACGTTCACCAAGGTAATGGTGGTAGTGGCCGTGGCTCTTCGGAAAGAAGGAATCCTAGTCCATCCTTACCTGGACGATTGGCTGATATGAGCAAAGTCGGAAGAGGAGAGTCATATAGCGACCGCCAGGGTCGTGGATTTCCTCGAGAAGTTGGGATGGGTCATAAATCGTGTGAAGAGCAGTTTAGTTCCCAACCAGGAGATCGAGTACCTCGGAGCTCGGTTCGACACCAGTAGGGGAAGGGTGTTCCTCTCAAAGCAGAGGTTATCCGACCTGAGAAATCTCGTTTCCCGTTTTCTGTTAATAAGGTGCCCCTCGGCCTGGCATTACCTTCAACGGCTGGGCACCATGGCAGCGGCAAAAGAAGTAGTCCCTTGGGCCCGGGCTCATATGAGACCTCTCCAGCGTACCCTCTTGCGGCAGTGGTCCCATCAACATCACCCCTTATCCAGACGGATTCCCTGCCCTCCCTGGATCAGGAGGTCTCTGCGGTGGTGGACAAGCTCAAGGAACCTGGGCTGCGGGATGCCACTCGAGACTCCTCAGTGGACTCAACTGACAACGGATGCGAGCCTAGCAGGCTTAGGCGCTCACTGCGAGGGGCAATTCACCCAGGGCCGCTGGACCCCGAGAGAGTCACAGTGGCCTATCAACAGGCTGGAGTTGAGAGCGGTAACCTTAGCTCTCCGAGCTCTCGAGCTCTTGGTTCACCAGAGGGCAGTCCGCGTCCTATCCGACAACGCTACCGCGGTGGCTTACATCAACCGTCAGGGGGGAACGAGCAGCCCGTCCCTGGAGAAGGAGGCAGATGTCCTCTTGCAGTGGGCCGAGAGTCATTTGCTGGCGCTGTCGGCGCAGCACGTGGCCGGAACAGACAACGTGATTGCCGATTACCTCAGCAGGTTCAGGATAGACCACGGAGAATGGGAGCTGGCGCAGGAAGTGTTCTATCTAGTGGTTGCCCGGTGGGGGACACCAATCATGGATCTCATGGCTCGGTACACGTCTGCAAAGGCGAGCCGGTTTTTCAGTCGCAGAAAGGAAAGGATGTCCGAGGGCTTGGATGCCCTGGCCCAAAGCTGGCCTTCAGAGGGCCTTCTCTATGTGTTCCCTCCCTGGGCGCTCATAGGGAGGGTTCTGCGGCGGGTAGAAGCCCACCAAGGATTGGTAATTCTCATAGCCCCAGATTGGCCTCGACGTCCTTGGTACGCAGATCTCGTGAGGTTGACGGCCGACCGGCCGTGGCGGCTTCCCTGCAAGGAGGACCTCTTGCGCCAGGGTCTGGTTCTCATGCCCCACGTACATCGGTTCTCGCTTATGGCATGGCTATTGAAAGGGCGAGGTTCTTGAAGCAGGGGTACTCGGGCTCAGTAATCTCAATCTTGTTGAGCGCTCGCAAGCGTTCCACCTGCCTTTCTTACGTGAGAGTGTGGCGTATCTTTGAAGCCTGGTGTTTAGAACGTTGTATCAGGCCCCTCTCGGCCTCGGTCCCCGAAGTCCTGGAGTTCTTGCAGGCAGGTTTTGAGAAGGGTCTAGCGCCTAGCTCCTTACGAGTCCAGCTGGCAGCTATCTCTTGCTATAGGGGGAAGGTCAGAGGCAAATGTCTAGGGGTACATGCAGAGGTGGGCAGGTTTTTGAGAGCGGTTAGACGGTTACGTCCCCAGCAAAGATCTGTTATCCCTCCTTGGGACCTCAACCTAGTCTTGAGTGTCTTATCTGGAGAACCGTTCGAACCACTGAGGAAGTCCTCCCTGAAGGACTTGACGCTAAAGACGGTATTTTTAGTGGCGATTTGCTCGGCCAGACGCGTTTCAGAGCTACAAGCCTTGTTGTCCTGACCTCCCTTTCTCTCCTTCTTTAGGGATAAGGTGGTCTTGCGTACAGTTCCGTCTTTCTTACCTAAGGTCATCTCTCCTTTTCATGTAAACCAGTCGGTAACTCTGCCCTCTTTCGCGGAAAGGGATCAATCGGGAGATGGAGAGAAGCTTAGGCTCCTGGATGTACATAGGGTGCTGAAGAGGTACCTCGCCCGCACGGCGCCTTTCAGGAAGTCAGAACGCTTGTTTGTTCAGTTTGGAGGGCCGCATAAGGGAGAAGCGGTGGCCAAGGCTTTCATCTCTAGGTGGATCAGGGAGGCGATTGCCTTGGCTTATCTCCTCAGAGGGAAGCAGGCTCCAGGAGTGCTTAGTGCGCATTCAACTAGAGCGCAGGCAACGTCCTGGGCGGAAAGTAGTTTGGTGCTGCCACTGGACATTTGCAGAGCGGCCACCTGGTCGTTCCTCCACACCTTCACCAAGCATTACAGGCTAGATGTCCAAGGGGCGTCGGATGCCAGGTTTGGCAGTGCAGTGCTTCGGTCCGGGATAACGAACCCCTCCCAGATTTAAACTGCTCTGTTACATCCCAGAAGTTAAGGGACTGGACTGAAGTGATGATAAGGAAGAAGTAATTAGTCCTTACCTGCTAATTAGTGTTCCTGAAGGAACTTCAGTCCAGTCCCTGATCCCGCCCGAGTTACATAGCTTCAGGTGGCGGACCGAAGACAGGTGACAGAACAAATTTGTGGGGTCTCTTGCTTAGGACCCGCACTAAGTGGCAGTCCGTGAAAAAAAAAAAAAGGTTCAGCAGGAAAGGGGGGAGGGCCTTCGCGGCCTCAGGGAAACCTCCTCCTCCTTTCCCCTTTTTCCTTTACCTCAAAAAAAAAAAAAAAAAAAAGGGTTTACTAGTTTAGGATGCGTGTTAGTTATTGCAGGTTGTCAAATGGTTATAAGTTCTTTATTATCTATCCTTTAAGTCTGCTTTTGCAATAGATTACTGGTGCCAGTGGGTGGTGCCAGGGGTATTTATACCCCACCATCATCAAAAGGATGATGGGCTCAGCCTCCAAGCTGCTGGAAAGGTTGCACCAACCCAGAAGTTAAGGGACTGGACTGAAGTTCCTTCAGAAACACTAATTAGCAGGTAAGGACTAATTACTTCTTATATGGTTTGCAGAACAAACTTTCTGAGTCGGTGCATCGGGGTCCTTCTCTGGCCCTATTTAAATCCAGGCTAAAAACCACCTCTTTGAGGCTGCTTTTGGATCCTGATATCCCTCACTCTCTCATTCGCTACTTATGTGTACTTTGCCATACACTAGTCCTCAGTGTTGTGTTGTTTTTTCATCTTGATTAGATTGTAAACTGTGATAAGCAGGGCCCGTGTCTTACATCTTTATGTACAGTGCTGCGTACGCCTTTTAATGCTATACAAATGATTAGTAGTAGTAGTAGTAGTAGTAGGTAGGCCCTCAGAGTGGTTTACAATTGTCTCAGAATGTGCCTGCCAGTTGTTTCAAGTCCTGCGCTTAAATCAGTGGAGGCAGGGACCTGTAGTCTGGTTTATTCTAGAGAGTGCTATAAAGAAAAGTGTGGAGGTGAAGCCGAATGGCCAGAGAACTGGTTCAGTAAGGAGCAGACCAGCATTCAAATCCCATTTGTGGCCTTGGGAAAGTCCCTTCCATTGCCTTGGAAGAAAGGCCTGGGAATATATCTCCGGTCACACTGCAAGAAAACCCAGGAACTGCTGGGTCAGCACTGACTTGAGGGCATATATTATTCTTATTCTTTTTTTATGTGTTATGATAGCACATTGGTTCTGCAAGCATGCACATTGCAATCATACCCATCTGACAGCATGACTTTATTGGTTCTGTTGCAGCACATTGCAACCGCTTCCGCACAGTATGCCAGGCTATAATCATGTCTATACTGGATTACGCCAATTCGCTCTACCAAGGATTGCCTAAACAATATCTCCACCCCCTGCAGCTGGTACAGAACACGGAGGCCCGGATCATTACAAACACAGAAAGAAGCGAGCACATCACCCCAGTACTTCATCAGCTGCATTGGTTGCCCATCCACTCACAGATAAGATATAAAGCAACCTTAAACATCATTAAAATCTTTCATAACCTATCAGCCTCCACACTACAGAGCGTTCTAACCAAGGACTCCAGCTCAAGACCCAGACAAAGCAACACAGCGAACAAAATCATCACTCCAGCTGGCTTCCAACGTGCCAACCAATCTACCATCAAAAGAGCCCCATCCCTCGCTTCACCAACACTTTGGAATGCCCTCCCTGAACCGATGCACTCGGTGAATTGTAATAATAAAATAAACAAAGGGCATTAAGGATTTCAGGAAGATGCTTAAGACACTACTCTTCACCGAGCACTATGGCTCCACCAATCAATAATACCCATACATCTATCACCTTTTAGCATTGTTTTTATTGGTTTTGTATTGTTTTCCTTTCCCCATCCTTTAATGTCCTACCTTGTATCCACCTTATTATGTAACCACTTTGATTGAAGGAAATGTTAGTATATAAAACTTGATAAATAAATAAAATAAAGGGTTGTACTACTTGACCCTGTAGATGCATGACACATGAGTTGTACATGATTGGAAAATTTTGTGATAACTGTGAATGAACATCTTTTGCTCCATCATATATGTGCAGTACATGCAAGCATGTCACACTCCTGGGGTGGCCACCTGCACAGATCATCACACGTCCTTACTTGCTCCATATGGCCAATATTAGAGACACATCAATTCAGAGACATGAGTGGATGCCAGGTATATAACATCATGTGAGTGACCTTGTTCCACCAGACAGTATGAGTGTAGACCTTATCTGTACAAGAGCACTTTGCATTTGCATGCAGCTTGTACAGATGTGTGACTGTTATATCTTTGGATCATAGCCTACTTATTTTTCCAGATGTTAAATGCATATGTGTCAGGATAATTGTATGGTGCCTAGAGTAGCTGAGTCAGCTGTGAATCTGTAATAGATGGTTGACCTTCCCTGTGGCTCATTACAACTGAGGTTAGCTGCATTTGTGAGGTCTTATTGGGTACATTAGGGCAGCAAGACCATGCAGTACTCTCATCCACTCCCATCCATCATGTTCACTCATGTATTCTCGTGCCAGCGGCTACACCCTGGCACACACTGTAGCATTTTACTCATTAGGGTGTATCACTCACATCTTACCTGCAATTGATATGCAGGTCATCACTGCTTCCCAGGCATTCTTTCTATGCCTACATCGTGGCCATGATGGCTACTCCATGGCACACCTCTACCCACTCCTATGCCGCTCACTGACATCACAGTGGATTACATGAACACTCCTCATTGATACAGTCCTTTGCTCCCCTCCAGCACTTTACTTTTGACCTCTCCATAGGCTCACTTATCTCACATTAAAGCAACCATTCTTAGTGCACATTAACCTGCACGCTTGGTGCTCTTAACGCCCTCTGTCTGTTGTCACAAGGTGGACCTATCGGAGCCTGAGAAAATGAAAATCAGCAGCAGTGATCAGAGAAGAGATGACAGTATAAACAAAAAAATGTCAGATGGTTGCTATAGACAACCTAGGCACACGTGGGTAAGGGCTGAGAAGACACACCCAGATAGCAAGCAAAGGGAGTTTGCTTTGCCTGATAGGAATCAGCTGGGTAGAGGTGGAGCCCAGAAACACAGAGATATAATACGCTCCCAAATAGTTAGAGAGGGAGAGGAGGTGAACCAGCAAGTCTCACAGCAGGGGAGACAACGGTCAGCGCAGCAGAAGCTGGGAAAAGTATGGAAGTGGAATGAAAGAGAGTCTGAATTACTGGGACAGCATGCAAGCCCACACGAAGGTCTGAGTGAGTCTCAAACCCAGAGTGAAACATTTGGAAGGCAGAAGCCAGATATTGAATGCATGTGTGAAGAGCACGGGAGACGTGGGGGAGTTGCAGTACAAGGTAACAAAGCCAGAAGTGTTGACAGTGGCTGTTTTCTACCAGAGTGGGTAAAACCCTGCAGCAATAGAAAAAGCCACCCAGAAATAAGCTTTGGAAATAATCCCTTCCCTTGTGCTAGAAAACCCAGGAGAAAAGAAGCTCACTTACTTGGAGAAGCTAGAGATTCTAGTATCCACTTTAAACTCGCAGAGTTTGAGCAACCTCCGTGTAGAGCAGTGCAATCTAGGGCAGCTGTGAGGAAAAGGCTAGACCCGAGCACGCTCAGAGTCTACCGTAATCACTCTAACAGCAGAGCCAGGGAAGTTCCTGAATGTCCTTATGCTTACCAGCAGGGGCTGAGTTCTCATAAGTCTCATGCAAAAGTATATGGTAGTTCCCAGGGAGGCTTGGAGTCAGAAGGACAGCATAACTTCCTGCTTGACGAGGAAAACCTACATTATCCTTTTGAAACAGCTGACCTTAAAAACGTGAGTGTTAATGAACCAGAATCTATGGAATATGAGAATACAGAGTTAGCCACAGTTCCTGAGCCCATGGAATGCTCAGTCTCGGTAATTGACCCAGAGTTTTCCTTAAGGTGAAAAGGGTTGAAGATAACCTGAGTAAGAGTCACAAGTTGTGGGCTGGAAAACGTGTCTCACAGAAAACCATGTGAATGAGCTGTGCTGTAGCAGCAAAAAGGAAAGCCTGTGAAAAACATTGAGAATGTTTAATTCTTTTCTTTTTGCATTTAAGCTGAAGTAAGCTATTTTTGTTTAACCTTTTGATTTCTGTTATATGCCCGAAGTGGGTTGTTTGCTTTGTTTTGCCAAGGAGAAAATACCTCACGGACGGGGAATAAAACCCTGAGTTTGGAACACAAGTGTCTTTTGTGGTTTATAGAGAAGGTACAACTACCACCCTCAGGCAGTACCAAGGCCTCACCGGTAGGGCACCTGGGGGTGCGACACTGTTTAATGCCCACTAATCAGCCACTACTACCCTTTGCATGGGAACGCCTCCTCCCTGCCCCGGTCTTTAACACCCACTAGGGCCCTTAAGGATGCTATTAGTGCATGCTAAATGGTGCATCCTTAATGGTCCTTCGTAAGCATACTGCTTAATGTTTCCTCTTGAAGTTACATTAATGCATCCGTGCTAACTGCAAACCTGACAGCATACAGTATTTACTGTGCAATGTGCAGTCCATGCCCACTCTCCATCCAGCCCCTGCCCCATTACATGCTAAGCAGTTAACATGGGATATTTAACATGCTGGCTGCTCGTGATGTGGACCTAAGCTAATGGCACCAGGCATTAAAACGTATGTTAACTTTAGGCGTTAATATTAAAGTGCTCAATAGTCTAAAATAAACACACATATAACATTTCAAGAAGACGCACCTAAAATCCCTCTTACAATTCATCAGAAGGGCTCCAGGAATCCAGAAAAGGTAACACCACTTCAAACACAAGTGTGATCTTAAGAAAAGTTTGATCCTGTACAATTAGGTGACATAGTTCATGCTGTGCTGGGGGATTTTAAAGAGCTTCCTGTTAAAACAATGTATGAAGAATGGAATTTTGTATTTAGGGAGTCAATGGATGCTATTGCAGCTCATAGATGGAAGGATATTTCAAGAAAACAAAGGTCATCTTGGTGCAATGATAATTTGATACAGTTAAAGTCTGGTTGTCAAAGATTAGAGCAGGAGTGGAACTAAAATAAAGCTCCTCTTAGAATACATTGGTGAAAAACAGATAAAATTTTACAAATTAGCCATTGCTAATGCTAAAAGGTGCTTCAAGGGGACAAAATACTTCAAGAGAGCATCTTATAAAACCTAAGCATGAGCCTCAAATGATTGGTCATGCCTTGTTGAAAGCTTCAGATTTAGCTTTGAGGCCCTTTTACAATACCATCGCATAGTAAGTGCATCACTTATGCACTGACTTTCGAGGTCTTGCCCAGCATGTTCCTGGCAGATAACGCATGCTTGCAAATGCTAGTGTGGCACACTTAAGGACATATTTACTAACAAGAGCACATACAGCATGCAGTCAGGCTGTGAAACCACTGCTGAGGCCCATTCCAACTTCAGGGGTCATGTGCATCTATCTCCCTGCCATTGCCATGTTGATAATAAGTGATAATAATGCACTCCCTATTGAGTTGGCACTAAATGCGCCTGCACTAATGCTCACAATTGCAGTTAGCGTGTGGCCAAAATGCCTACATTAACTGTGATGTGCCATCAACGCCCACGTTATGCCCCCATCTGCCTTGTCTCCTTCCATTGATACTCTAACCATTTAACATGGGAATTTTTGCACAGGGCCCAGCACTAATCTTTAGCATGGCACACTCATTGCACACTGAACGGCACTAGCAGTTAGCGTGGTTTAGCAAATGAAGCCCTTAACACGGCTGCATCCATGACACCCATAGAGGCGTCATTAGGTGCACTCTTGCCCCTTCTCATTGAGCATGAAGCAATTGCCCTCGCGCTAGCGGCAATGTGTTCTCTACGCCTACATTCTGCCGACTCCCTGCCCCTTTGCACGATAGCTGATTACTGTGCACTTTAATGCGCATGCCCCCCATGAACATTCCCGGCTGTCAATCACCGTATGTTAAAACATGCATTAACCAGTTAATGGGCTTTGTTACCACTTTGTTTTTTAAAACTAAAATTTCAAATATAAAGGAATTAGTCTTGAAAGACATGAGTTCATTAGACTCTGATATATGGAAACAGGAGGAGAAAAACATAACCGGAAGTTGTTCATTGCAAGATATCAAGCTGATTCTCTATGAACTCACTTTAATCTAGTTTCAGAATTTCAGCTTCAAAGATTAATTAGGAAGTTTGCTAAGTCCATAATATCCTAGGGCCTTGCCCAAATGCACTATTTAAAAAAATTATTTCTAAGATGTTGCAATGGCTTACAGCTTTTATTAATAGATTTCTGAGTGAGGGATATTACTAAGCAGCGCTGTTCGCATGAACTATCCAGCATTCTAATAGCACCGATGCTAGCCACACAGCATGGGGGGTTCTACACTATTTGCTTAGCATGCCACAGGCTGTGATTGGGGCAGAGTGTGGGGGTGGCAGCCAGTGGCAGCTAGCTTGAATGATATTTCCACACGCTAGCTGTCACGACTGCCAGTAGCATGGCTGCATCTAACACCACCTCAAGAGGTGATGTTAAGTGCAGTTGTGCTGCTGTCAGCCTGGTACCATGACTGCTTCCCAATGACAAATCCATGGCAGTGCCACATCAATGCCCGCCTTCTTCCCCCTGAAGACCCAAACTCACCCTGCCAATCAAGGCCCCCCAAGTTACGCCCTCCTCCCCCCTGCTGATCAACAAATGTATTATGGCTTAGCAAGGATCAGAGCTCATTGTTGAAAGAATTTTATTTTATTTAACTGTATTTATATATCGCCTTATCATAAAATCAAGGCGGTGAAAGTACAAAACAAAGAAAACATCTTGTAAGAAGAAGAAAAATACAAACATTGTAACATATAGTCATACAACACAATAAGCATTACAATAAACGTTTGTTAATTACAAATTTAAAATTCAAATAACATATAACAAAAACACTAATATAATTATTTGTAGTGGGTAGGTAAATCATAAAATTAAGTAATGTGCCCATAATTTTCAATAAAAAGCAAAGTTTTTAATTGCTTCCGAAAGTCTTTGAGTTCGGTTGATGATCTTAATTCATCTGGAAGAGAGTTCCATAAAATTGGTGCAGCTAATGAAAATGCTCTCTCTGTAGTGACCTTGAGTGTATTTTTGAAGTTACTTGAAGAACTTAATCTATGAGATGTACACTTTCTTCTTGGTCGAGAACTGGGGTCAATAAAAATGAGGGAGTAAAGACTATTGGCTGAAATGTGATGTTTTATTTTAAAGATGTTGATAATTGTTTTATATTTGATACGAGTTAGGATTGGTAGCCAGTGAAGATCCTTACTTACATTACTGTTTTCAAAATATTGGGTTTCATCATAGACCCTAGAATTATAACGGAAGATCAAATGCAGTTGTTAAAAAGACGTACTATAATCTTTAATTAGATTTCTTCGTAGTTTTGAGTAAATAATTTGCTACAAATTGTGCAGGCTATGATCACAGCACAATTTGATTATTGTAATTTGCTTTATCTGGGTAGACTGCAGGCTTTTCAAAATGCTGCAGCCAAAATGATTGGGGGGGGGGGGGAGAGAACTTAATTGGCTTCCAGGACATGCAAGAATGTTATTTAAAATGCTGACTTTTTGTCATTTTAAGAGCTGAACCTGCTTTAATGAGACAAGTAAGCTTTGATTTCCCAATCCTAGGGATTATTGTTCGAAATAAACTATGGAAAAGACCCTAGTGTGTGGAACAACTCACAGAAGTTAGAATGGAATCTGATTTTAAGCAATTTAGGCTTGGATTTTTAATGAGGAATTTGATAACATTTAGGCAAATAAAGGTCAAAAACAAGTTGTAGAGGATACCTTTTTATTGGACTAAATATATTTTTGACAAGCTTTTGAGAGCTACACTCTCTTCATCAGTAGGGACCAACCTAATTCACGATTTCACGGCCGTGGCATTTTCCGTGAATTTTGCCGTCTTCTGTGAAAAATGTGAAGTTCCCCCAAAGGGGTAAGAGAGCCAGTTCGGGAGCTGCTGACCTGTGTGTGGCAGCCCTTCTGACATCATTTCTGGGCCCCGATAAAAGAACTGCGCATGGTGCTTCAATTTGGGAGCGTTTACTTACAGCCTGATTCCCGTGGAGGGGTGAGAGAGCCGGTTCGGGAGCAGCCCTTCTCTCAGCTTTACACTCAGCATGCAATTATTTTATGAGAAAGGTAGTTTGTTGTGACTTGACGCTACTATATAGAACCTTTAGGTTTGGTGGAACTTCTGGAATTCCCTTTCTAAGTTCTCATCTGCTCTCAGATTCAAGCTATTTAGTTTTAAATTATTAGTAGGATCTGTGCAGTACACAAAGGCTTAAGGGTCTCATTTCGGCTGTCTGCCGTTGCCTGTCGCCGCCACTTTTTCTTCTCTCAGCGGCAGCAGGAAATGGCAGACAGCTGAAATGAGCCCCTTAAGTCTTCTCGCAGCATGCTAAGCAGGGAGGGACCAGACCTGCTTAGCATGCCGGCGACTTGCACATCGGGCGCGCCTCTTCTCTTCCGCCCCATAAAGTGGCTAGGTGGAGGTGCGGGGTGTTGCGCGCCCGATGTCCCGTGAATTTTCCATGAAATATGTTGAATTTTCAAAGACCTCCTGTGAAATAGTGCATTTTTCCCATGAATTTGGTTGGTCCCTAATGATATGGTGCAAAAGATGTCATGAAAGGTGCTACAATGGGGAAACTAACCAAAAACTGGGGACATGCTTCAACTTCCACAGACTGTTACAGAGAAAAACAGGACACTATCCCAGTAGACGAACACTTCTCAAAGTTAAACCACTCCCTTAACAACATCACAATCAAAGTCCTGAAAGAAAACTTCAAGGACATACATGAAAGGAAAACATTTGAAATTAAAATGATCACATATTTCAACACTGACAAAGAAAGTAATTAATAGAGACATTGAGTTTTCTTACTCATTACTAGACATAAAACATTGAAATGTAAAAGGTTGCTGTATCCTCGCCTATGGGGTCTGTTTACTAAAGGCCGGTGTTGTGCGGTCCGCGGTACCGAGCGGGTGCCGTATAAGGAGTGGGCGTTCCGTCGTGAAGAACAGAAGCTGTGATTGACAGATGCGCTAAGGTGCGCGGCGCCCGTGTGGTTAGTGCCCTGTGACATTACGGCGTTTGATCTGTGCACATAGATCACACTGCTCACGGTTTTTGGGCTTCCACTATTGTGCTGCACATTGCTGACGGAAACGGTTTCTTTTCCCTGCACAGCACCTCTAACGCGAGTGTTTCACTGGCGGTAAGTTTCTTTGCAGATTCGGGCACGCTCCTGTGCGGCGAGTCTCTCCCCTCCCACATTCCGCCCACTGACCCCGTCTCTCCGCCCCTAGGGGGCCTTCCTCCGCCCTCATTTCGCCTTGGCACGCCTCTTTCGCACATTACCGCCCCGCAAATGTGCGCGTTGTCGGCGCACGCTTGCGGGACCCGTTAATGTGCCGCGCACTCGTACGGGGCGCTTAAGAGCACTTAAATACATCTTTTAGAGCGCTCATGTGCGCCCCGTACATGTGCGCCGTTTAGTAAACAGACCCCTATGCCTTTCATTGTAATTTGATGACACACGCAGACTGCCTGGGATCAGACAAGACCTGTCTGATGGTAATTGTCACTATATTCCACAGTTTGCTTTGATATGTAATGGCTAGGGACCAACCAAATTCACGGGAAAAAATGCACTACTTCATGGGAGGTCTTTGAAAATTCAATATATTTCATGGAAAATTCATGGGACATCGGGTGCACCTCCACCTAGCCACTTTATGGGGGTGTGAGAGAAGAGGCGCGCCCGATGTGCAAGTCGCTGGCACGCTAAGCAGGTCTGGTCCCTCCCTGCTTAGCATGCTGCAAGAAGACTCACTTCAGCTGTCTGCCGTTGCCTGCTGCCGCTGAGAGAAGAAAAAGTGGTGGCGGCAGGCAACGGCAGACAGCCAAAATGAGCCCCTTAAGCCTTTGTGCACTGCACAGATCCTACTAATAATTTAAAATGAAATAGCTTGAATCTGAGAGCAGATGAGAATTTAGAAAGGGAATTCCAGAAGTTCCACCAAATCTAAAGGTTCTATATAGTAGCATCAAGTCACAACAAACTACCTTTCTCATAAAATTATTGCATGCTGAGTATAAAGCTAAGAGAAGGGCTGCTCCCGAACCGGCTCTCTCACCCCTCCTCGGGAATCAGACTGTAAGTAAATGCTCCCAAATTGAAGCACCATGAGCAGTTCTTTTATCAGGGCCCAGAGATGATGTCAGAAGGGCTGCCACACACAGGTCAGCAGCTCCCAAACCGGCTCTCTCACCCCTTCGCGGGAACTTCACATTTTTCACGGAAGACGGCAAAATTCACAGAAAATGCCACAGCCGTGAAATCGTAAATTAGGTTGGTCCCTACATATCATATATACTACATTCATAGAAAAACATGAATGTGAGCCTCTTCTATTGCATCAACTAAGGGGGGTGGCAGCAACAGCAGCAGCTGGGGGGTGTGGCGGCAGCAGCAACAGCTGTGGTGGGGCAACAAGGCAGGGGTTTCGGTTAGCTCTTGGGGCAGGGACTGTGCCATAAAGTTAACATGTAGATCATTACCACACATTAACTATTAAAGCAGCATCCGAGAATATTGAAGGAACTTAGAGAAGTTCTAGCAGTTCCACTGTCTGACCTTTTCAATGCTTCTTTAGAGATGGGCATGGTCCCAGAGGACAGGAGAAGGCTGCATGTGGTCCCTTTATACCAAAGTGGAAGTAAGGATAAGGTCTGAACTACAAGATCGTTTAACCTCTGTGGTGAGTAAACTAATAGAAAAACTGCTAAAACAGAGGTTAGTGAGGTTTCTGGAATCCATTGCCTTGCAGGATCCAAGGCAACATGGTTTTACTAGAGGCAGGTCTTGGCAGATAAATCTCAGTAATTTCTTTGACTGGATGACCAGAAAGTTGGGCCAAGGAAGAGTTCTAGATGTACTTAGACAGTAAAGCCACACAGGTGACTTATAAATTAATTGAGTGCTCTAGGAATGGGCCTAAAGTAATTGACTAGGTTAGAAATTGGTTGAGTTGAAGGTGACAAAGGGTACAGGTAAATGGAGCTCACTCTGAGGAGAAGGATACTACCAGTGGTATGCCACAGGGATCTGTCCATGGTTCAATTTTTTCTAACATTTTTGTGATATTGCAGAAGGGCTATTGGGTAAGGTTTGTCTCTTTGCAGATAATACCAAATGTTGCAGCAGATTGGATGCTCAGGAAGTATGGATAATATGAGGAGGGATGCAAAGCTTGAAGACTAGTCAAGAATTTGGCAGCTCAGATTTAATGCTAAAAAATGCAGGATCATGCATTTGGGCTGTAAAAATCCAAGGGAGCAGTATAGAGGGGTGAAGTACTTCTGTCCATGAAAGAAGAGCAGGACTTGGACGCGATTGCTTCTGATGATCTTAAAGTGGCTAAACAGGCAGAAAAGGTGGCAGGAAAAAACAGAAGGTTGCTTGGGTGCATAGGGAGAGCAATGGCCAGCAGAAAAAAAAAGCGATAGTGCCTCTTTATCAGTCTTTGGTGCAACCTCATTTGGAGTATTGTGTGCAATTCTGGAAACCACATCTTCAAATGGTTATAAACAGGATGGAGTTGGTGCAGAGAATGGCTACCAAAATGGTCAGTGATCTTTGTCATAAGGCATATAGGGACAGACTTATAGATCTCAATATGTATATTTTGGAAGAAAGACAGGAGACGGGAAACATGATAGAGATATTTAGATACCTCCATAGCATAAATGCACAGGAGGAGAGCCTCTTTCAGATGAAAGAAAGCTCCTCAATGAGGGGCATAGGATGAAGGTGAAAGGAGATAGATTCAGGAGTAATTGCGGAAATATTTCTTTATGGACAGAGTGGTAGATGCATGGACTAGTCTCCCAGTGGAGATAGTAGAGACGAACGAGGACAGTATCTGAATTCAAGAAAGCATGGGACAAACACACAAGATCTCTAAAGGTAAAAAAGGGACTGTAGAGCTTAGTAGCTGTTATGGAACGGCAGACTGGATAGACCCTATGACCTTTTTCTGCCATCATGTTTCTTTGTTTCTAATTCAAATACATGGAAATGTGTCACATAATTGTGGCAAAATCTACGAATTTCTACTGCAGAGTTTGAAAACGTTTCCCACAAGATACTGAGGTGGGAAGGGCTCTACTGTGATTTCGGGTGAGTTTTTGCTCCTGCCTTTCTTCCTTTCTGTATGTTTTCTCTTACCTCTCATTCTAGCTTTTCTTTATTTTTATTTTATTTATAAGTTTTTCTAAACCGCCCCTTCCAGAGATCAAGGACGGTTTATAATTAACAAACGATTACATTAAACTTACAGTAAACTTAGAACTTAATGTGGAACAGCGATGTTCTAAAGAAATAATTTGTAGAGTATATACAGGTAAGATCATACTCCTTTTTCGATCCTCCTTTTGTGTCTTCTCTATCTTCTTTTCCTTCTTTATCCCACTTACCTTTTCACTTTTCTGTAGCAATGTGATTTTTTTTCTCTCTACTACCCCAGGTTTTTTTTTTAAATGAATCTTTTCTTTTCTGGTCTTCCTAACCTCTTTGCTTTGTTTTGTTTCTCTCTCTCTTTGTTATTCTCAGTGGCCGCGTTTTCTGTTCTTTCATTACTGGACTGTAGCGTTTTATTTATATATTTGATAGTCAATCTGGCTGCTCTCCTGGGTACAAGACAAGACAGAGACGCTGCTTCAGAATCATTCCAGCCTTTTCAACTTGATAGAGGATGAGAATCATTGCTTCCAGCGCATGCTTTTAAAATCATGGTTTTCCGAACTGCAGAACAGTGCAATGCAGTAAACAAGTACAACCAACATACAAGGACATTACAACAAGATTTGCTAGTACGCTTTACACATAAACCAAATTCTCATGGGGAAAAGACTTTATGATTTACAGTTCAGAACAAACATCAATCTAAAGTATACTGTAGTGTCGCTAGCATTCATGCACTGATTGCTTCCAAGAACGTCCATCTGCAAGAGAAGGTTTGAGTTCAACTTTCTTTGAGATATTGAATTTCCTTTCACTGGATTGGGACTAAAATGTTGAATCTGAACTATAAATTAATGAACCTCCAACTCCCATGGGCTTTGCTATGAAAATAATTATGATAAAGTAGTTGGGAGTTTATTATTGCTATCTGACTTTTAAAACAAACCACTGGCAGGCAAACTTAATTATATATAGTATCTGGACTCTGTGACTTCATGGAAAAAATTCTTTCAAAGAATACTGTGGCATTATGAACCAGACAGTAACTCGCAAAAAGGAACTACTCTACATTAATCCACTTGCCAAGATATTTTTAAATATATAGTTCATTTCTTTGCCTATATTAATTTCACTTGTCTATATTCAAAGGGACTTGTATCGTATGTTTGACAACCATAGCTAGACACATAAGTGCCCTATCCATGAATTTTCAGCAGAGGCAGGTGAACCACAGCCTGTGAATGCTTAAAATCCGGCCTGCTCCACATCACCAGCGTTTACATTACCTCTGGCCCGTCCTTCCATGGCCACTGCTGACATCAGCACACAGAGCCCTGGAGGCCTGCCTTGGACAATGTGACCTTAATGCGTGGTGAATATTGTTCCATGACACAGTCAAGAGGAAATTCTGTGGGGTAGTTACTAAAGTTCTCTATGACAGTAGCACACACTATTTGGCCTTTAACACACGTTAATGGCAATAGTGTGCGTGCTAAACACCTCATTAGTATGCAAATTGAATAACACAGCTCACTGTGATTACCGCAAGCCACATTATTCAGGGAAAAATAATGTCTGCTTAAAGCATAATATTAAAAGACCAGCTGTGTACAGAGATCATCGGTGGTTTGGGGGTCCCCACCCCTCCTTAACCATCAAAGAGCAGTGCCCTTCCCAAAAATAACCTCACCTCCCAACTCTTGCCTCTGACCCCTCACTCCCCCCAAAGGCAAGATCACAAACCTACCCCCTTTAAGACCACCCCCAAGACCCTCCTCTCTATTTATGAAGTTATGTACATTTGCTTTGATTCCATCTTCTTGCTCTGTAGCGATCCTCTTTGTCTGTCCCATGCCTTTTTGAATTCCGCCACTATTTGTGCTGGCACTACCTCCTTCGGGAGGGTATTCCAGGCATCTATCACCCATTCCGTGAAAAAGTATTTCCTGATGTTGCTTTTTAGTTTACTTCTTTACAGCTTCATTTCATATCCTCGAGTTCTACAGTTTACCCATCTTTGAAAAACATTTGTTTGTTCATTAATACACTTTAAGCATTTAAAGGTTTGTATCATATCCCACCTGTCTCTCCTCTCCTCTAGGGTATACCATGGCTTGAACAAGTCGAGTCTTTGTATGGAGAGAGATTTCTCTGCTCTTGAGAATCTTGTATAGGTCTTTCATAGCCATTCTGCCAAGAGCAATGCGTCATTGGATTTCTTGACT
Source organism: Ichthyophis bannanicus (assembly GCA_033557465.1). Classification (NCBI taxonomy): domain Eukaryota; kingdom Metazoa; phylum Chordata; class Amphibia; order Gymnophiona; family Ichthyophiidae; genus Ichthyophis; species Ichthyophis bannanicus. The sequence goes on from CM066032.1 coordinate 606,926,290, forward strand.
GCTTGTTGCTTCTTTATTGATAGTTGATCCAAGTAGGTTAAAGTTGTCCACAATTTCAATTTCTTCTCCTTCAATGATGAACTTGTTGATTTTGCCAGTTGTCAAGATCTTTGTCTTCTTTACATTAAGGTGCAGGCCCATTTTGAGACTTTGATCGTGAAAAGCAAATGTTTCAGATCATCTTCACTTTCAGCCAGTAATGTGGTATCATCAGCATAGCGAAGGTTGTTGATGAGTCTTCCACCAATCTTCACACCTCTGTTGTCTTCATACAATCCTGTTTCTCTGATGATTTGTTCTGCATATAAATTAAACAGGTTAAGGAGAAAGTATGCAGCCTAACACCTTTGCTTATTTTAAATCATTCTGTTTCTCCTTGTTCCGTTCAAACTGTTGCTTCTTGATCAATGTACAGATTGTGGAAGAGAACGATCAGGTGTTCTGGAATACCCATACTTCTTAATGTGGCCCAGCGTTTCTCATGATTTACACAGTCAAAAGCCTTGCTATAGTCGATAAAGCACAAATAGATATCCTTTTGGAATTCTTTAATCTTTTCAAGAATCCATCTCACATCCGCGATGATGTCTCTCGTTTCTCGCCCTTTCCTGAACCCTGCTTGCACTTCAGGTAGTTCTTGTTCCAGGTATGGTTGTAGTCTCTATTGAATAATCTTCAGTAGAATCTTGCTGGCATGTGGGATCAGAGCAATTGTGCAATAATTTCCACAGTCAGTTGGATCACCTTTCTTTAGTATTGGTATAAACACAGATCTTTTCCAATTAGTTGGCCATAATGTTGTCTTCCAAATTTCTTGGCAGAGCCTTGTAAGTATGGCAACAGCTGCATCAGATTGCTGTAATATTTCTATGGGAATGCCATCAATGCCTGTTGCTTTGTTCTTTGATAAGGCTTTCAATGCTGCTTCAACTTCTTTCATCACCAATGGTTCCGGATCATAAGGTACAGGTTGAAATGGCTGTTGGTCCTTGTGATCTTTATCATATAAAAACTCTGTATATTCTTTCCACCCTTTCTTGATCTTTCCAGCATCATTCCACATAGAACCTTGAGCATCTTGTAACATTCCAATTTGAGGCTGGAATTTTTTCATTAACTCTCGTAGCTTTAGGACAGTCGATCTTGTTCTTCCTCTAATAGTTTCTGCTTCTATTTCCTTGCATGTGTCATTGTAGTACTTTTCCTTGTCCTGTCTTGCTGCACATTGGAAATCTCTGTTGAGTTCTGTGATTGTCTTTCTTTCTCCTCTGCCTTTAGCTTCTCTGTGTTTCTAGGCAATTTTCAGAGTTTCTTCCATCATCCATTTTGGTAGCTTTTGCTTTTTCACCTTTTGTAGAGACTTCTCGCTTTCTTCCAACACAACCTTCTTGATGTCATTCCATAACTCTTCTGGAGCTCTGCCATTTGTATCTAAAGCAGCAAATTAATTTTGCAGGCATTCTTTAAATTCCATTGTCATATTCTGCAAGGTCATATTTTGCTGCATTAATGAGTGGTTTGCTCTTTTTCAACTTTAGCTTGAGTTTGCATACTAATGATGATCTGTACCACAGCCAGCTCCTGGTTTTTTCTTTTTTGATGTTATAGAGATTTTCCATTGTTAACTTGCACAGATGTAGTCAATTTAATTTTTGTACAATTGTGTGAAGTCCATGTGTACAGTTGCCACTTGTGTTGCTGGAAGATGTTTATGGTTTAGGTACTTGATATACCACCCTTTACTTGCACATTAGAGCAGTTTACATATATGTATATATTAACAGGTACTTTTTATTCCCTTGTCTCCAAAGGGCTCACAATCTAAGTGCACCTGAAGCAATGGAGGATTAAGTGGCTTGCCCAAGGACACAAGGAGTGGCCATGGGACTAGAGACTCCAGTCCCTCTGGCCTGAAGTTACTTGTCCCCATGTGGGAATTGAACCCCTAGTATTCTGGCCTGAGGTAACCTGTCCCAACCACTGAGCCACCCCTCCCACCAAGATGTTTGAGATGAATAGATTGTTGGTCTTGCAGAATTCTATCAGTTTTTCTCCAGCTTCATTTCTGTTGCCAAGTCCATATTTTCCAAACACTTTGCCTTCTTCTTTGTTGCCAACATTTGCATTCCCATCACCCATGACTATCAAGATATCCTGCTTGCATGTTCTGTGAATTTCAGCTTGAACTTGTTCATAGAACTCTTCAATTTCATCCTCTTCTGCAGCTTTTGTTAGGGCATATACTTGAATTATAGTTGTGTTGATAGGCAATCCTCATAGACGAATAGAGATTAAGCATTCACTGACTGAACTGTATTTCATTACAGTTCTTGCAAGTCTCATCTTCCAGCACTATAGTGCAATTTCTTTTGTTGTGACTATCCATTGGGTTTTCATGGCAAGATACAGAAGTAGATTGATGGGCTTTTCCTCCATGCAGTATAAGTTTAGTGTTCTTACCATTGTCACAGAAATGTGATCCTCCGCCGCCAACACCGTCCCATTCTGCTTCTGCCCAGATGGGTTTTCATGGCAAGATACAGAAGTAGATTGTCGGGCCTTTCCTCCGCGCAGTTTGTTTAGTGTTGTTGCCGTTGTCACAGAAATGTGATCCTCCGCTGTCAACACTGTCCCATTCTGCTGCTGCCCAGGTGGGTGGTTTGTCTTGCTCTGGCACCTCAGCTGAGACTTGTCCATCTTGGGAGACCCTGCTAGTAGTTAAACTATTGATAGCTTAGCCCTCAGCATCACTGATGCACACAAGTCCTCAGCATCACTGATGCACACAAGCATGACAAGCTGCAAACCAAGTGGGGGCTCTCACTCATTACACTTTTCTATAGATAGGTATTGCCACTTGGAAAAGCAAGTCACAAAAACAATCTTAGGTTCCTAAACTTTTCTCAGTCTCCCCTTATATCTTCAGTTCGTATGGTGAAAAAATATTTGATGGAGGTTCTTAGTATGTCTTCTGATGCTGTTTCCCCTCTGGTTATGGCCCACTACCTGCCACCAGTGCGGTCTGTTCCTCCAGGTGAGAATTCTTTGAGTCCTTGCTAGAGGTGGTGACTCAGAGATCAACTTTGATTGCTACTTTTGGCTTTAGAGCTTGATTGTGCCATTGTGCTTCAACTGTATTTCCGTAAATTGATAAGTTCTTCCTTGGCTCGAAAGTGCGTATTTTCCCAGATATTTCTAGGTTTGCACAAAAAAAGCACCACGAATTCCTGGCCCTGAGACCTAGGGTTGTAGCCCTGAGCCTCATTTTTACATTGTGATGTCCTTGTTTATGGGTGGCTTCTTGTGAAGGGAAAACTTGTATGTTTTTTAAGTCAAGAGCACTGCTGGACTTCTTATCTGCAAGGAAGAATGTAAGGATCCAGGTTGGCACCCTAGAGGCAGCACTATAAAGCCTGCTGGAGACGATCTTTTGGGGGGATACTTTTGATTTTGATTATGTATAATTTTCCTCTGTAATTATATTTCTTATTTCTTGGATCTAATTTCCTTGATGTGGGCTGTAGAGGTTTTCTTTCTGTTTCTTCGGAATCTGAATGGATTTTTCTGTTGTATATTTTTGAATTTCTGATTCACTCTTGTTCGTAGCGTATGTATTAATTGCATAAACCAAAAAAAAAGATAGGTATTCCTACTAGCACTCCTTGTGGCCTTGGGCAAGTCACTTAACTCTTCATTGCCTCAGACAACAGGCCTAGCAATCTACTTCCGGTTACACTGCCAAGAAAACCCAGGAGCTGCTGGGTCACCAGGAGTCAGCACTGCCTCAAAGGCCCGCACACATATACACATCAGCAGCAGCACTTCCTGACTAGATCTCAACGACATATTCAGCTGATACCTTTTCATTTTTTCAGCAAGCTAAATTGGTCTTCCTTCTTTGAGTACTCTGAATGTCAGAATCAAAACTTTGAATTTAATTTGTTCCATGACCAGAAGCCAATATAGTTTTCGTAACATGCTGTAATAGGGCGACTCTCTCTGCAAATTTCCTAAAATCATCCCTGCTGCTATATTTTGAACTAATTGAACTTTACACAGTAACCACCTGGCTGCCCTAGCAAAAGTGCATTACAATAATTAATACTGGAAATCACAAAAGAGAAATGTTTTACTATCCCAGTAGTGATGCAATCCTTGCCTCGAAGATAGCTTGCAAAATGCCTCCATGTCAAGCTTCTCATCTACAATAATTTCTAAATGTTTCACTGGAGTCCCTAAAGCACTGTCACTGTCAATGATTCGTAAAGCAGAGTTATACAGTCTTCAAGATTCCCGTATTAGCATTATTCAATTATGTTTAAAGGCTTATAGTTTCCTTAATCTCCTCCACTTGCACAGTTTCGATTGGATGCAGCCACCGCAGAGCAGCTACCCTGTTTGCGCCCCCGACTTCCCCCAATACCAACCCTGGTGCCTTTAATTAGATTGTAAGCTCTGACGAGCAGGGACTGTCTTTATATGTATCTGTACAACACTATGTATGTAACACTATATAAATGATTAATAGTGGTAGTAGCAGGCCCCACCAGCAAGAAGGAAAAGGAGCACTAAAGAGTTGGCAGAAGTTCTTAAGTCCTGTCATCAAGAAAAGAGAATGAGGATTGCTAAAGAGCCAATGAGTGTTCCCAGGTCCTGTTGCGAAGAAGAACAGGAGTGCTAAAGAGCCGGGCCCCTCCAACAGAGTAAAAATAGCAGAATGAGAAAGCAAGGGATGGATGAGGGGATGGAGCTTAAAGGGAGGAGTAGGCCTAGGAGGAAAGAAAAGGCAGAGCATAAGGGAAGGGAGAGGTTAAGAGGAAAAGAGAAGAGGGGAGGGGCATAAGGGAAGGGGCAGGGTTAGAAGAGCAATTGGGAAGAGACAGTGAGTGTATTAAGTAAGAAGGGAAGAGAGGGAGGAAGTGAAAGGCCTGTGGCAAGAATGGAGAAGGGCACAAAATTGGGTAGCAGGGAAGGAGGGAAGGGAGAGTGTATGGAAGGAAAAAAGGGAGAGCAGGAGAGAAAGTAGGAAGGGGAATAGTGCAAGAGGATGGGAGGGACAAGGAGTGGGTGCAGGAGATCAGGGTAAATGCACAAATGTACAGACACAGAAACACACACTCATCACATACACAAAGCCACATGGGCCCTGGCCCCATCAAAAACTACAGATGGTAGGCCGCAGACCACCCGTGGGAATCCCATCCCCCATGGGCAGAAGAAGAAAAGCCCCTTTCTGTCTGCAATCACAGCTTCTCTTCTTCTTCTGCCTGTGGGGGTTGGGGGGCCCTACTATATGTTGCCTGTGATCATTGCAAAGACCCTTCCTGTCTGCCCACAAAGATCGCTGGCAGACAGGAAGGGTCTTTGCATTGATTGCGGCTGGCAGGCAGCAATCTGTCCATGGGGATCCCATCCCCCACAAGCAGAAGAAAACCCACGATCATGTTAAAGACCCTTCCTGTCTGCAAACAGGAAGAGTCTCTGCCCATGGGGCAGGGCTTGGGCAGAATTAGGGTGGAGCTTGGGGCGGTGCTTGGGCCACACCCCAAAGAAAAAGCCTTTCTGCCACCCCTGCACAGAACCCCCCGATGCACACATGTACAATATGCACACACACAGGTACAGACAGTTTACACATATGCACTCAGGAACATAGAGTTCCCAGCACACGCACACACCCACACAGAACCCTTTCTCAATCATGAACGGGTGAACTGAAATAGAAGGGTGAGGGATTGATAGTTGTAGCCCAGGACAGCGAATTATGGACGAGATGGTTTACAGCGAAAATTGAAAAAACTGGCAACACAGACATATGTCGACTCCATAAGAAAGACCTGGAAACAGTGATTTACCTCATAGTTAGCTGGGAAGTTCTGATGGTGTAAAATTTCTATAAAGAAAGGCATAACAAAGTATCACGCCTCTTCCATTGGAAACACTATAAACACTACAACATCACTGTCCCTGAAAAGCACTGGGTCAGACCCTAAGAAAATTACAGAGACTGAAGAGGTTATGAACACCTGGAACATTCCCATTCTGATGGAAACTCAACATAGAGGTAAGGGAGAAAAATACCAGGATGGCATTGATAATAGAGGAATCGGCTCCGAGTGATTATTCTGTGAATCGTATGGAGAGGCAGAAGATCCTGAAGTACCAAGAAATGCAGTCAAAGACCAAGAAAATGTGGCAGTGTTGAAGGACTATCCTCAGTCTTGAAGGACTGTCAAAAGAGACTGCTACTGCTGGAAAGAAATCTGCACTTGTATTTACTTCTGGGAAATGATCTAAATCTTGGGGAATAAGGAATTCTTTGGGTTAAAGCTGATTAATCTGTGTAACTTAGAATCCAGTGTATTTCTTAATTCAGTGAGGGCCTAGTATCAGCACAAAGCTTTTAATTTAAATTTAAAATTGAATCAGGGCCTAGTATCATCACAAAGCTTTTAATTTAAATTTAAAACTCAGCAGAGAGCTTTTAGTTTAAGTTTAAAACTCAGTCAGAGCCTAGTATCGGCAGAGAGCTTTTAATTTAAATCAGACCAGAGTATAGATTAGCATAGAAGGAAGAACAGGGTAAATATTCTTTGAGTAGAAAGAAAGAAATTGTTTCTAGAGACCTTTACAAAGAGGCCTTCTAGTTAGGAAGCAAGAGATCTGTGAATTTGTTTTAAATAGGTGTTAAAGCCAAATTGACAGATCAAAGGTGCAACTTGAAAGGCTCCCTCTGTCAATCCAAGGGCTGTGTGAGTCACCCAGGAAATTGTAAACAGATTACCTTAGAAGCACAGGTCTGGGACCTGTGTAGCAAGCCAACATTTACTAATTGTTAATTTCTCTCCCATCCATCCCAGGCATAATCTTAGCTTTATAGGCTCTTAGACCTATTAAAGAAGGGGGATCAAATTCATTTTCAGGTTCAACTGGTTATCCTCACCAGGAATAGATTAATTAATCTTGAGGTAAACAAACTCCCTTAAACATATTTGGTATAGTTGTATGAGCACAAGTATCCCTAGTAACTTTAAACAACTTAAATAGCTTAATAAAACCTTTAAACTAAAATGCAGACAGCAGTCCAGCAGCGAGATGGTGGCTATCCAGTCTTGTGCATTTGGAGAAACTGCCCCGAAACAAACCATACAACACACACACATCTGCACTGAACCCTATAACACACACACATGCATGCACATAGAGGCCCTGAAAACATGCCACTCACACACAGAATCCTTCGACACTCACCCAAACTAATGAAGTTCATTACTGTCATGGTATACATAAAATTAACCCATTTGAAGAAACTGCCCCCCCCCTCCACCAGACATACACACACACACACACACACACACTGCCAATACTCTTACCTCCCTTGACACCCACACTCATGATAAACACACATACACACACAGTGCCAACACTCATAGTCTCAACACATACACTCATGATACACACCCTCACAACATCTATGCCCACCCACCCACTCGCATATCTCCCATTACCTTACTGAGACACACTTTACCACAGTTGTTTCAGATATGCCTGCATCTGAGATTGGAGGAAAGGGGAAACACACTTAAGCGTGGAATTTCCAGCTTGTTAGCAAATGCAGCTATTCCATCCCTGGCTATTCCTCTTTCACTATACCCTTTGCTTGTAGAATTTTATCAGCACTCTTAAATAAATTAATTGAAAGGGCGGTGTTATTCAGTTGATAGATTTTGTGTTAAAAATGGGTGTTTTCAATCCATTTTAATCAGACTTCCAATGCAGGCATGGCACAGAGATTGCATTAGTTTCAGTTGGAAAACTAAAGTAATAACCATGACAAGCCGGATTTAGGCATAGGAAACATAAGCAATTGTCTAGGGCACCGATTATGAAGGCACCAAATACAGTACCTGAGCTTATTAGGAGCTCTATAAACTCAGGGGGAGAAATCTCCCCTGGCCACTGCTCTCCAGTTCTGCCTATGGGTGTTAATATTTTAAATTTGGCTCTGAACCATATTTAGATGTGCCAGCAGCAGGGCCGGTGCTGTGATTAAGCGAACTAAGCAGCTACCTAACATGCCAAACTTTGGAGGGCCCACTCCACTAAAGTATCACGGGCTCTCCAGATCCCAGGCATCATTGAAATTATGATTAATCATGAGGAGAAAAGGATCTCAGAACCATTTGAGCTAGAGGTATGGGCAAATCAAATTAGCCCCCCCAACAGTGCTCAGAACATCACCAATCAGCAAAAACTCCTCCTTTTCTTCTCTTATGATCTTTATATATGTGTTTATCCAAAAATCATTAATTTCTTTAAGCCTTACAAAATGTCTTTAAACTTTAAATGACAACTGACACTTGGTTTTCGGTTTGACATGCTGATGCATGTTTCTGCATGCTAAATAGCTTGCTTTCGGTATAGCATAGACGACCCTGACCCCAGTTTTTGAATGGAGAGGTATATCTGTCCGCCAGCAAGCGGTGGCCCAAGGGTCTCTACCACCCTAGGCAGACCCTCCATGTCACCTTCCGGCCCGCCATACTGTCCCCCCTTGTGCTGAAGCAGCAGTGGCTGAAATGCCACTTTAGAGCTGTGTCGAGCCTTAAAGTGTCCATGCGCATGTGCGCTAATGGCCTGCCGCTCCAGACCCTCTTGGAGGGGGCAGAAGTGGCAGGGAGGATTAGGTTAGTGATGCCACCCACCAAGGTCTGCCACCCTAGGTGACTGCCTAGCTCGCCTAGTGGATAGGCCAGCTCTGCCACCGGTGCAGACATCCATTTCAGGAACATCCAGGTTTCCAAAATAGGGCCGAAACCTTTTTGGATGTTTTGCCCTGGACGCCCCATTTTTCACCTGGATGTTCTTTCTAAAATGCCACTTAACGTATGGAATTGTTAAGTGTCCTTTCTTTAGTGGAAATTTACCCAGCATGGTTCAAAGCTCAGGCTTTTTCAGTTATCTTGAAATGGTAAAATGAACTCCCCCAGACTTTATGAATGGAGAAGGAGGGGATGTGTTATAAAAAAAAATGTAAACCTCATTTATTTTATTTTATTTTTTTTTAATTTTTTATTTAAGGATTTTCCAATGCATCAAGAAATTACAAACAAAAACATGAGAGAAGAAAATATCAAAATACAATAAAGAAAATTTTCCCACAATTAAAGGAAACACATCAAGGGAAGAAATCGCCTCAAACAACAAAAAGAATCAATCTAATATAGGAAATAAGAGGTTACAAAACCCCACAAGGGGGAGCTGAAAAAACAAAATCATTCCTCCACTAACGAACCTCCCTCCGCTTTTGAATCCAAAAAACCTTTCAAGGCATTAACATCATTGTACACAAAAGTTTGTCCCCCGAGGGTAATCACGCAACGACAGGGAAATTTAAGAAAGAAAGTTGCCCCAAGAGCCACTACCTGTGATTTTAATAGCAAAAACTGTTTACGCCGAATCTGCGTATAACGACAGACATCTGGGAAGATTTGGATGGCCTGACCACAAAAGGTGCACAAAATCATACAAATTATCGGTTTTATTGATTGTTTTATGGAATGTATTATTCAAGTTATCCTGCCATTTATTGGTTTTATTGTACATCATGACAAGCATCTATGTAATCTGTGCAGCAGCATAAATTCTGCCCAAACAACCCCCGCCATGCGAGGGGGCCCGTGCAGGAAGGAAGCCCACACAGTCTATTGCACGAGAGTCTCTAGTCTATATTGACTATATAGATTTTGAATGAAATCCCTTTTTGGTTTAAATTGAACGAAGTATTTTTGATTGAACTTCAGTTAGCATTCAGAAAGAGACCAGCATTGGATGTGACCACACAGTAGTATGACAAACTTACTTTTGTTTGCTGCGCTGCCCCCGTTCCATGCCCAGCTGTTAGCTTCCAGGCCAAAGTCTCATGATAACAGCTGTACTGCCAGACACCTCCAGGCCTGGAACGGAAGCAGCACAACAAACAAATAAAAGTAAGTTTGCTGCGCAGAGCTGCCACTGTCATCACTGGAGCAAGGGGGGGCAACAATGGGGAGGTCACATCACTAAGGGAGAGGGGGCTTGGGGGCCCCCACTAGAACTTTCGCCACTGAATCGGTGGTATAGAAAAATGGTTATAAACAAATATAAATAAAATCTGAAGCTGAAAATATAGGTTAAACCCAATTTCTGATTCACTGCGTCTCCACCAACCATCCCTTTCTGGATTACTTTTGGATTATTAAAATCCAGTCCCTGAGAATAGAAGAGGCTGGGAATTGTAAAAGAGCCACATAAACGCATCTCTAGAGTTGAGTCTATCAAACTGGATAGTACGGTAATACAAGCCTTTAGATTAACATAGGTATAAAACATTATGATGCCCTCAAGCTACCTCAATGTAAAAAACATGCATATAAAGGAAGTGTAAGGAAGTATAAGAAATCAGCAGTGAAGTTTGAAAAACCAGAGGAATCAAGAGATGGAAAGTTTATCACAAAGTGCCAGAGTTGAATTTTAGATGTATTACTTATCTGTTCCAAACTTGAGCTCAAGGTCGCTTACATTCAGGCAGACAAGTTATTTCTGAGCCCAAAAGGGCTTCCAACATAGTTGCATCTGAGGCAACGGAGGGTGAAGTAGCTTGCCCAAGATCACAACGGCTAAAATAAGTGCTTTCATGACATACAAACCTAAGCAACTAGTTATAAAATTACCCTCCACAAGTATAGTGCCGCTGAAAATTCACGAATGGTGACTTATATGTGTGAAGGGTAATTTTATTTTATCGTGCACAGGCCAAGAGCGTTGACGAGTACGTACAGTACTGGGAGCCTATTTTATAAAATAAAGCACGCGTATGGACATGCCTTCACCTAGATGCCATGGTTACCGTGAAACTGCCCATGCCTAGATTGGCACGGCGTTTTTTTGTTTTATGGTTGCATTGTTTGCTGATACAGATGAGAAGGCACTTGATACAGGAATTTATTTTCCGAAACGTGCACGTCGTGCAGAACATTGCATCTTCAAAAGACAACGATTTTACCGAATGTGGTTTGAACTTTGGGCAGATAAGTTTAAAGTTAAAAATGCTTTCGAGGTGGAATACCTTATAAAATTTAAAAAGCAGCTTGTCGTCTGGAGTGGGTTCGACATACAATTCTTACCCTCCTTTGACTCGCTTCGACAAAAGATTATAAATAATGTTGGGGGAGCTTTAATGGTGAATTTTTTATGTGGGATTATTTAATTATTCACTGTCTTAGGTTTGTGGGAATTCTTAGATTGGCACAGTGGCATTAATAAGTTATAGTATTCTATAACTTACATGTATGGATAGATGCCCCGCCTATTCTCTGCCCAAGCTCCTACCCAATGCACACCCCAGCTGAAGGTACATGTAATGGGCCTTATGCATGTGCTTACCGAACAGCGACTGCAGTAAGCATATGCATTAATGCCCATTCACATATGCAAGTCCTTTAGAATAGGGTTTATGTGTATTTCATGTTGCCCTATATAAAATCACCCTTTTAGTGGCTGCTACTAAATATTTAAGCCCTTTTTGAATATAAGCCCCATGGGCCTAATATTCCAACCCTTCGGTGAAGGTAAGGCAGCAAAAAAGCAGTGTTACACATATAAGTGGTGCATATCCAGATATTTGGCATCTTCAGTCAGCCACCAACGTATCAATATTAGCACAGTGAGCATGGCGGTAACTGGATATTCATAGGGATGTAACAGGTGCATGGCCGCAACATATCCAGTTAGCAAAGATATTCAGCGGTGCATGGTGCTGAGCCAAACGCCATAAAACGTGTATCTTTAGGCCAGGTTTTTGGGTGGATTTGGCCTGATGATACGGCAGTACATGTCATGTGGAGCATCAGCAAAAATGGCTATCAGCTTTACCCGTGGACAGGAACCGCCCATGCAATGTGGGGCCTTCACAGACTGCAATGGAGATGAAGACATCACCGATGTGCCAGGGGAGAGAGGCTGCAGTACAATGTGCATCAGTAACAGCAGCCATTGACTCAGCATGAGAGGCACAGATACCGTACTCCACAGATACACAGGCCAAGAGTAACGTACCTGCAACTGTTGGAGGAAGAAGTGTAACAATGCTACCGGCTAGACAGTGACACCATAACAATGCTGTGTGGGATGTTGTGCAGGGAGCTAGAGCCAGCAACCACCCAAAGTCAAGCTCTACCAGTGGCTCTGAAGATGACTACTGCACTGGGGTTCCTGGCCACAAGAAGCTTCCAGCATGTGGTGGGTGCCATCACTGGCATCACCTTGTCTGCCACATGCTGCTGTATGAATGTCTTCACCACTGCTCTGGTGAGAAGGAGCCAAACCTACATGCAGGCATTGTATGATATAGCTGGTTTCCCATCCATCATTGGTATCATTGACTGCACACATGCTGCATTAAGGGCACTGGGTCTGGACCAGAGGGAATTCTGAAACCACCACAATTACAACTCCATGAATATGCAAGTGATAGTCAATGCCCACATGCTTACCACAGATGTATGTGCCCATTTACTGGGCTCCTGCCACAATGACTTCATCCTATCTCAGTTTGGCCTGGGACAAGCAGCAGCCACAGGCTACCTTGGAGATGAATAGTTGCTTGGTAAGTGGATACAGCTGTGAGCAAATGTGATAGAACTGTGAGTCATGCAGTTATGTGTGGAGGCACCCTAAATGGGAGACAGTAGAGTGGGCACATGTTATTTGATGTGCCCCAACCCAGGTGTATAGTCAGAAGGGAGAATTGTGGGGCCAGGATGAGAGGCTGTACATTATTGATGCAGTCACATTGAGAACACATCTGAACAGTATCAGGGGACTCCAATGGATAAAAGTAGACCAGAGGTGGAAAAGCCTCAGAATGCTCTGAAGCAGTGCATCTTGGAGACATGACAAGAGTCTGAACAGCAGCCAAGCAATGACATGCTGCACAGGGCTCTACAGGAAATGTCACTAAAATGCACTTTTCATGTCCCTTTCTTGTAAAAGGCACTATAAACATGTCCACCACCCACCCTTCCAGTCTCAACACATTTGGCACAGTTGCTGTACTGATGTGTGCCTGTCCCCCTGCTCCTTCTTTGTCTATAGCTACTGACACCTATACGTCACCCCCAGATACTGCAAGGGGGAACGATACAACCAGGCACACCTGAGGACCAGGGCAGTGGTGTAACGGACAATTATGGCCCTGAAAAGCTGCTTCAGATGGCTAGACTGCAGTGGGAGTAAGCTGCTTTACAGCCCTGCATCCTACATAGCATCACTATTCAGCATGACATCCCCATCCTTAAGGACAAAGTGATAGAGGGGACTGATGCAGCAGAGACTGAAAAAGAGGAAGGGACACAGAAGGGGAACCAAGAGCAGATGGCATTAGGGCTCTCCACCAGAAAAAGACTCATTTGTGAAACCTTCTAGAGTAAGTGCTTTTATACTGTATTTATTACAGTGCAGTCAAACAAGCATTACATAAATAGTGCCCTCTTACCATCCCCACCACCCAACTCATGATCAGGCCCTGTCCGCTTCCCCATCTCGGCACTGCGTCGCAAAGGCACAGTCTCGGAGGCGTTGCTCACCGTGTCCTCGCCCTACCCTGTGATGGAGTCTGTATCAGGTGCCTCGTCGGCCTCTGATGATGCTGTAGGGTGCCCATCTTGAAGGACAGCTGCATCTTGCCCCTGACAAGAGGCCAACAACTGGCGAAAAGTGTGTGACATGGAGGCCATGTAGGCTGCCATCTCCCTGAGGAGCCGAACCTGTGCCTCTGTGCCTATGCTCATCCATGTGGTAGTCTAGCAGCATCTGATTGCTTGCCTGCGGCTCCTGGCAGATGGCTCGCAACTCAGAGTGGATGTCCTCTGTGGACTTCAGCAAACACCCCCCCTCCCTGAGCATCTGTTGGTACACTTCATCTGCCTCAATATCTCCAATAATCTCCTGGATGGGGAAGGGGAGTTCACCAGCTGCAGGCTGCACAGAGTCAGGTTCAAGATCCTTGCTGGTCATGGTACGCTGCTCTACTCCAGAACAAATGGGAGTTGTCTGAGGTTCTAGTGCTGCACCTGCAGGACCGCTGGAGCCACCACTCCCTGGTTGTATGCAGGGCTGGCTCAAGGGTTTCTACCACCCAAAACAGACTCTCCATGCCACTGCTCCCCCTTGAAGATTGTGGTACCGTCCCCCTCACAACATCCAACTTCTCACCTGGGGAGGAGGTGTGACAGCACAGTGATGCCTCTGCTGTATCAGGCTTTAAAGTACTCAAACTAGTGCAATCATGGCCTGCCACTCCTGCCCCCCTCCAATGTTGCTGTTGGAGGGGACAGGAGCAGCAGAAAGTTACATCAAAGTGGGGGAGGCCATGAGCATGCTAGTATGGGCACTTTAAAGACCAATACAGTGGAGGCATTGCTGTGCCGCCCCCTCCCCTCATGTGAGAAGACAGATGCCAGGAGGGGGAGCATCATGGTGGGCTAGGCAACAATGATGACACTTTGCTGCGAAGAGGGACCGATGCCACCCACGGTGGTCCTGCTGCCCTAGCTGACTGCCTAGTCTACCTAGTAGATAGATCGGCCCTTCTGCATGAGCCACTGTGGGCTGTGATGGTCCTGGCTCTGGTTGGTCTATAGAAGAACAAAAGTTACACAGGTCAGGCTTCAGAACTAGCCAAGGGAACAATGGAGGGAATGCACTGAGTGCACACCAGCCCTGATAAAAGAGGGGTCGATGGTCCCAATGCAGCTCTCTGCCTATGTAGCTGTTTCCCCATACCAGATAGGGGTGAGAAGTACAGTTACAGTGTATTACCAGCAGTAGAGAAGTAGCATGCATTAGCAGTATGTACAGCAGGTCTATACAGAATGCATGTCTGTCTAGGTTTTGAATGTGGCCTGTAGAAAGCTAGAAAGAGTGGATATGCATATCTGACAATATAGCATCTGTCTGCCACAGATTCCCACAGCACATGCCCAAGGTGGAAGCCAGCTACCAAGTAGTCACACAGCAAGGAACAGCCCACAAGGGTGAAGGGTTACATGACACTGTCTGCTCACCTGCGTGTACAGCATGTGTGTCCAAGGCACAGTAAATGCACTGTAAAAAGCCCCGAAGTCCCTCGCACCTGTGCATACCCAAACACACCAAACAATTTACTGTGGAGGTGTACTCCTTACTCATAACTGACCCTATCCATGCTTTGCAGGTATGAGTCACATCACCTATGAGGGCACAGCTCTGGATGGACAGGATGGAGTTCCAGGCACAGCCTGAGGATATGGCATTATTTGCCAAGGGACAGCAGTGGCGTAATTACACTATACTGTTCTTCCCCTGATGGTACAATAAACCACCCCATGATCCAACAATGGGGCACATGACAACACATCTGAGTCTCTATGAACAGGT
The DNA here is from genome assembly GCA_033557465.1 of Ichthyophis bannanicus. NCBI lineage: Eukaryota > Metazoa > Chordata > Amphibia > Gymnophiona > Ichthyophiidae > Ichthyophis > Ichthyophis bannanicus. Next base: position 606,941,746 of record CM066032.1, read on the forward strand.
GGGGGGGATAACTAGCAGTGAATGAGTAGCAGTGAGTGAGTAGAAGTGAGATGACAGTCAGGATGGGTCATAGGAGGGCATGGAGGATGGCATAAGGATACACTAGTGCATGGTAGATAGCATGCTGGGGCCAGGGGTGAGGGTAGGCGGTGATACATGGGAGTGGAATATCAGGTGTGCAACAGCAGTATGGATGACAACCCAGCACCCTATGCCATTTGGCAAAGCAATCTAGTATGTTGCAGACTAGCCAGGGAGCAGGAGCTTTTCACCCTCTTGTGCGGCAGGAGCAGAGCTCTTGTGACCCACAGTGCCAGTGATGGTGATGTCATCCATGAATTGCAGCACCTGCTCTTCTAGGGGGCTCAGTGGTCTTTGCTGAGCAGATGGAAGCTTGCTGTTGGCTGCCTTCTTTTCCTTTGCACTCTGCCATACTACCCTTCACTTTTTTTCAGGTCCTCCAAATCCTGGTTGTGGTGATGCACAGCATTCACCTTACAGGCAATCTGCTGCCAGTCACATGCTCCTCTATGATGAGCACCAGGGTCATGGCGGTCTCTGAGGCTGTGAAATTTGCCTTACGGATGTGTCTCATAGCCATGTTTTCTGGCTGTGGCATCTGGATGGCAAACCATGAGGGGGACATAAGGCTACCCACTCAAGGTTCTTAAAATATGCGATACCCCGCCCAAAAGGATAACAATAACCTGCATAAGAATCATGCTCAGGAAGCTGAGTATCGACGCTAATGATGGGTGCTGGGAGCCGCCATACCCATAGAAGAGGCTAACCATGGATATTCAGCGTATTGCCCAGTTACTAAAGAAAACCAGGTAAGTGGAATATCAGTTATGGCATGCAAAACATCCATACTCTGAGCCATCACCATCACAGCACGGGTATGCCAAGGTGTCAGCTGCTGTGGAAAGGTCCATGCACCAGGCAGCCAGACCATGGACTAGATTGTAAGCTCTGATAAACAGAGACCATCTTTTACATGTATCTGTACAGCACTGTGTACATCTTGTAGCACTATACAAATGCTTGGTAGTACTAGTAGTAGTAGCAGGACAGGTATGGGTGGGTATATGCTGGCCACTGCTGGTAATACACTGTATACCAATATACCTGTAGCATATGAGGTATATGGCTGCTGGTTGAGGCACAGTGGTGTACAGCTAGTAGTACAGCCTAGGACAAGAGCACAGGGAGGCTGATTGCTGTGTGCACTCACAGCATGACGCAAAACCTTTGGTTGCTGGATGCTATGTGGGGAGGAATAGGAAGTGCACAGGAGCTATATCCCTAGAGAAGAGGTACAAGGCATGCCACAAAGGTGACTGACCTGGGAGGCATGGAAACAACATGAGAGAGCACAGCCCATGGCTCACAGCAGTACCACTGAGCAGTAGCAGGAGACTGCTGAACCCATGTTGAGGTCCCAGAACCCCAGAGGCACCTCGAGAGCTTGTCAGGGCTGCAGCCCTGTGCTGTGTGTCCTAGGCCCCTGCCACGCCACCCATACTACTGCTCCTTGTTCCTGACATGTGTGTAGGGGCCTGTCACTGTAGTGTGGCTCCCTTCCAGTTGTCCATACTTAACTCCTCCCCTAACTCTGTCAACCAGAAAGGGGACAGTATTGTATGTGTAGCCCCATATATCAACCATTGGAAGCAGTGCTGCAGGTGCCACATGGCACTGGATACCAACTGTCAGATATCCTGGCCAGTCTAAAATTCCCACCCACGGTATGGTGAATATGTGCTTACCAGGATAGCACCCCATGCTTGCAGACTACTTTGCTGCCCAGACAGCCCTCACCCTCCAAGATGAAGGAGACACTAGGGGGCACAGCAAGGATGTGGAGGAGGCCTGCAGCTGCCTTACAGAGCATCCCAACCAGGAGGAGTGCTGCTAGGTGGCTATAAGAACATGTGTTCTGCGGGATGTCGCTATACAGTACAAAAGAACTTGTATACACAAGCACCAGGCAACCTGTCAGTGTGCGCAGTACCTGGGTGGGGGCCCCATGGCAGGGCCAAAGGAGTTGGTTGAAGAGGAGGGGACAGTGTCACCAAGTGAAAGGGGGTCTGTACTTGAGTTAGTTCAGGTGTGAATGGTGTACATGTAGTTTGGGGATAGTGATGGAGCAGCAGGATGTTTGATGCATCAAAGCCCAGGGATCACTGGTTCAAGACCTGCCTCTGTATCAGAGAAGAACATGAGATGCATATCTGCCCTTACTCTGCTGCAGTTAACATTGTGCCCTAATGCTTAATCATGCCTCTCACCAACAGATTGTTTTAGCTCCGTGTCTTATGGTCCTGGATGAGTTTTGAACCAGCATTGACATAGCAGGGGCCACAGGACAGGGCATCTTGTCATGCCTCAGTCATGTGCAGGCAGCAGCACCTATCCTCAGCAGCTGTTGACACTAGCCCCCATAACTGTGCAATGATTGTGCAGTAAAGACACACCCAAGTAGGCGTGGCATGATCACTGGCTAGTCTGCACCACAGTGTCAGGAGTCCATGCCATGAACACCCATGTGCCCCCCCCTCCCATACTGGGTGCCCACTCCAATCTCATTACCCATTCCCTAGGTGCCCCACAACAGTACTACACTGCATACAAAGGCATGCACACATATGTTCCCTGGGGCCTGTGTCCAGGACCCAACAGGCAGGATCCATGCTCTTACCTGTTTTACATACACCAACACCCAGGTACATGTGCGACAATGCACCCACCCATATGTGCAAGTCCTGTCAGCAGATTGACATCTCAACAGACTGCACCTGCACCCTGGCTTACAACATACTCCATACCCATACCTCCCCTGATCTCACTACATGGTATCCCTCAACCTTGCCGCCATGGGATTGATGGCCTAGCCTGTGCCCTCAACATACTATATATACACACCCAGGCCCCAACATTGGCTCAGCACCCACCAAAGGCCCCGACCTGTAAAGCGTAAACCAAAATCCACCACCCCAATGTGTCAGACATCCACCTATGTTGCAGGAGGCAATGACAACACTGTGAGGTGTAATAACAGACCTTTATTAAACTGACACACTAAAATCTTTGCACATGGTCAGGGATAACACTAACCCAGAAGCATAGGGCCCAGCCCCTACACCCCCCCTTTCCATTCCCATCCATCCCCCCATTAGCCCTGCCAACATCACTCCTCTCCAACTTTTCCCCAAATGCCACCCCACCCTTTCCCAGATTAGTCTAGGGCTCATGCGGACTCTGGCTGCAGCTCTGCAGAGCTAGGGCTATGGTCTGTAGCCCTGTGCAGATGCCCCCCTGCAGACTCCACCACTGTCTCCCTCAGGAGCCACAACTCATCTACCAGAGTAGCCATGACCGCCACTAGCTCCTGAGGGGGGACCAATGAGGTACCCGGGACAGGGTCTGCAGGGGGCATCCTTGGTGCCTGTTGGCTTAGGGGGCCCTGGGTGTCAGCAGAGCCTCCAGGCCACCTGACACCACCCAAGATGGTGCCTGATGGCATGGGGGGGGGGGGTGTAGATGTCTGCTCACGCACAGAAGATGCTGACACCCCATGCTCCGCCTGGTCTTCTTCCTTAATAGCCACAAATGGTCTGTCTGGCCCCTCTGTCCCTAGCATTGTGCTTGATAGACCACCCTTCAAGTGGTCTCAGCAGATCGGTGTTCAACAAAGTCTTAAAGTACAATAAAACATGTTATAAGAAAAGAAATCCATTAAAAACAGGAACCAAACATAACAAAAAAAATACATAATATTAAATATTAATACATCACAAAACCATTTTACACAATGTTGACTAACAAATCAAAAATTATAATAAACAAGCAAGTCTTGAGTTAAATTAAACAGACAAATCAAATGCTATATTAAACAACAAGTTTTCAACTGTGACTTGAAGGATAGGAAGGTTGTAGCTAACCAGTTGTCAGGGGGGAGTGAATTCCAGAGGACAGGGGCTAGAAAGTAAAAAGCAGAGGAACAGGTAGAGACTAATCTTACTTAGGAGGGTGATGGTAAATGTAAATGGTAAGTATGAGTGTCACAGAGAAGAAGATGGGTTGAATATGGAAGTAACAGATCTGAGAGATATTGAGGAACACCAGTGTGAAGTGTTTGAAAAATTATTGTAAGAAGCTTGAATTTTGAGCAGAATTTAACAGGAAGCCAGTGATGATTTAACAAAAGAGGGGTGACGTGCTCAAACCGGGAAGCATGAGAGAGGATACGTACTGCTGTTTTCTGTCAAGTCTAGAAATTACAAGAGAGAGAAGTAGGGTAGCTAGGGAGAAAAGTTAAGAAAGGAGTGAACAGCACAAATTTGGCAAAGAAAGTAAAAGGAACAGCAGATGACCGAGGTGGTATGTGCATGAAAGACAAGGTAACGCATCGAGTTCACTAAAGGAATAGGACTAAGGGAGCCAAGGGTGGTGAGGAACAGCCAAAAGTAACCCAAAGAGCATAAGATTTGGCAGGATTCAGAGAAAATTATTACTGAGTCATAGAGAAATGCTAGATAAGCAGTCATTAAGAGAAGTAAGATCTGAGACAAGAGAATTAGTATGATGGATTAAGATGATATCATCTGCATAAAAATATGAAGAAATACCTTGCTGCTGAATAATAAGGGACAAAGGGACCAGAAAAATATTGAATAATAAGGGAGCCAAGATAGAACCCTGTGGAACACCACAGGGAAGTGAAAAAGCAGAGGAAGTTGAAACCCCTGAATCTATCTTGAAAGAGCTTTAAGAGAGATAAGAATGGAACCATCTAAGAACCATACTACCTAAACCAAAGTCTTGAAGATGAGAAAGAAGAGTAGAATGATCAACAAGGTCGAAAGCAGCTGAGAGATCAAGAGACACCACCATCAAGATATTACCGTAATCATGAGATTGATGGATCTCACTAACAAGAGATAGAAGAATGGTTTCCGTGCTATGGCCCTGGCAAAAACCTGATTGTCTAGGGTGAAAAGCAGGGACTGAAGTGAGGTAGGAGTGAGTTGAGCAAAAACAATTATTTCCAATAGTTTAGAGACAAAACGTAGGGTAGAAACTGGGCAATATTGAGTAGTATCTGAGGGATCAGCAGAGGAGGTTTTAAGGATAGACCAAACAATAGCATGCTTCCACAGAAGGGGAAATGTACCACAAGGCAAGCTGTTATTAATCATGAGCAAGATAGAAATATAGAAACATAGAAAAATGACAACAGAATAAGACCACATGGCTTATCTAGTCTGTCCTTCCATATCAGCAACTACAACAGTCCCTTTTTTTCCTTTAGAGATCCTCTGTGTTTGTCACATGCGTTTTTGAATTCAGATACCGTCCTCATCTCAACCACCTACACTAGGAGACTATTCCATGGATCCACCACTCTTTCCGTAAAAAAATATTTCCTCATATCACTCCTGAATCTATCCCCTTTCACCCTCATCCCATGTCCCCTCAGAGCAGAACTTGCTTTCAATCGAAAGAGGCTCTCCCCCTGTGCATTTATGCCACGGAGGAATTTAAACATCTCAATCATATCACCTCTATTGCCTTTCCTCTAAGGTGTACATATTAAGATCCTTAAGTCTGTCCTCATATGCTTTATAATGAAGACCACTAACCATTTTAGTAGCCACGCTCTGTACTGACTCCATCCTGTTTATATCCTTTTAAAGGTGCGGTCTCCAGAATTGCACACAATACTCCAAATGAGGTTGCACCAAAGACTTGTACAGAGGCACTATCAACTCCTTTTTTCTGCTAGTCATTCCTCTCCCTATGCACCCAAGCATCCTTCTAGCTTTTGCTGTCACCTTTTCTACCTGTTTAGCTACTTTAACATCATCAGACACAACCACACTGAGGTCCCGCTCTTCTTTAGTGGAACCCCTATACTATATTGCTCCCTTGGATTGTTGCAACCCAAATGCATGACCTTACATTTTTTAACATTAAATCCCAGCTGCAAAATTCTAGACCATTCTTCAAGCTTAGCTAGATCCCTCCTCATGTTATCTACACCTTCCTGGGTGTCTACTCTATTGCAGATTTTGGTATCATCCACAAAGAGGCAAACCTTACCCAACAGCCCTTCCGCTATATCACTAACAAAGATGTTAAAAAGAATGGGACCAAGGACAGATCCCTGTGGCACACCACTGGTAACTTCCTTCTCCTCAGATTGAGCTCCATTTATCTGTACCCTTTATCGCCTCTCACTCAACCAATTTCTAATCCAAGCAGTAACTTTAGGGTGCTCAGTTTGTTTATAAGTCGCCTGTGAGGAACAGTGTCAAAGGCTTTACTGAAATCTAAATACACCACATCTAGGGCTCTCCCCTGGTCACCCAGTCAAAGAAATCAATCAGATCTGTCTGACAAGACCTGCCTCTGGTGAATCAATGCTGCCTCGGATCCTGTAATCTGCTGGACTCCATAAACCTCACTATTTTCTTTTTCCTCAGCGTTTCCAATAATTTACTCACCACCAAAGTTAAAGTAACCGGCCTGTAGTTTTCAACCACATCCTTACTTCCACTTTTGTGTAACGGGACCACATGAGCCTCTCTCCAGTCCTTTGGCACCACTCCCGACTCCAATGAGGCATTGAAAAGGTCAGTCAGTGGAGCTGCTAGAAGATCCCCAAGTTCTCTCAGTATTCTAGAGTGTATCCCATCCAGTCCCTGCACTTTTCTACTTTAAGTTTAACTAGTTTCTCATGAAAACAGTCTTCTGAAAATTCTTCAAGATGCCCCTCGCTTCTGTTCCTGTTTGTGGGTGTTTTCTGAGGTCCTGTTCCTGGTTCTTCATCTGTGAACACAGAACAGAAATATTTGTTAAGTTGGAGGCAAGATGGCGGCAGGGTATTCATAGAAACATAGAAACATAGAAATATGATGACAGAAAAAGACCACATGGCCTATCTAGTCTGTCCTTCCATAACAACTACAACAGTCCCCTTTTTACCTTTAGAGATCCTCTGTGTTTGTCCCATGCTTTTTTGAATTCAGTTACTGTCCTCATCTCTACCACCTCCACTGGGAGACTATTCCATGGATCCACTACTCTTTCCGTAAAGAAATATTTCCGCATATCACTCCTGAATCTATCTCCCTTCACCCTCATCCCATGTCACGCTCGCTAGTATCCCTGCGCTGACCGGTCCTCACGGTAGTTTTTCCTTTCGGCGCCGAGTGAGTAGAGATTGGGCGCCGAAAGAGGAAACAAGCTTACCTACCCTTGGGGATGGCTTCTTCAAATGCCCCCATTCAGAGGACTCTGGAGGCGTGCGGCTTTCCGGTGGCGGGAACGGGAGTAGCGTCTACAACAGAGCCGGCGATGTTGGAGGAGTCGGCTCTTGGTGCATCTGGGGTGTGGCTGTCTCCTGTGCAGCACGCCCCTCCGCCTTGATCTGGAACTAGTTCTCCCGAGGTCAGAGAGCTTCCTGCCGGTTTGCCGATGTGCTTCCCGGTGGATGGAAGTGGAGAGGGCTTGGCCTCAGGTGAAGTTTTGGTATCTTCCTCTCCCTTGGTCGGTGCTGCGGTGGATGGAGGTGAAGAGGTGGAGCTCTCCCCACCTTCTGGAGACCCTTCAGCTGCAATTGGGGATTTGGACTTGATTCCAGGTTTATTTATTTATTTATTTAACTGTATTTATATACCGCTTTTCACCGGGTCAAAGCGGTGTAACATATAACAAGGGGGGTAAATTCTTTATAGGGTGGGGCCATCACCAGGGGGGCAACATTAATGATTTGGGGTGGACATAGACATGTGCATTTTGCAGTATCTAAGCATTAGTTCTTGAGGATGGGGTGGGTTTCTGTTCAGAGATGCTCTCGGAATAGGATTGTTTTCAGCTGTTTCTTGAATGATGTGATGTCGGTGTTGTTTCTGATGAGGGTTGGCAGAGAGTTCCAGAGGGATGGGGCATAGAGTTCAAAGGCTCTGTTGCAGGTCCGTTGTGTGGATTTGGTTCTTTTGTGGGGGACGATGATGGAATTATTGGAGGATTGTCTGGTTGATCTGTTGTGAATCGGGCGGGGTAGTAGAGTGTGGAGTGCGGTGTTCCGTGTTTGGTGGATAGTCTTGTGGGTGAGTAGTATAGCTTTGTACTTAATTCTTGCTTCGAGTGGAAGGATGTGGAGGTCTCTTAGGATTGGGGTGATGTGATCCCGTTTTTTCGCATTCTGGATAATCCTTGCTGTGGTATTTAGGGCAGTTCGGAGGGGGTTGGTTTGTGTGGCAGGTAATCCATGGTAGATTATGTTGCAGAAGTCCAGATGGGGGAGTGTCACCGCTTGCATTACTGTCCTGAAGTCTTGAGGTTCGAGGAGGGGTCGGAGGCGTTGCACAGTTTTAGCTTTGTGGAATATCGTCCCGGTGGTTTTGTTGATTTGGTGTTTAAAGGTGAGGGCTTGGTCAATGATAACGCCTAGATATCTTATCTGAGGTTGGATCTGAATTTGTGTGGTTCCTATGTTGAGGTGGTTGGGTGGTTTGAAATCTGGTTCTTTTGTTACTATAAGGGCTTCGGTTTTCTTTATGTTGATGGAGAGGTTGTTCTCCTGTAGCCAGTTGGACACATCGGTGAAGCAGGCTGATAGCTGATCATTTGCTGGGTTGGTGGTTGTGATCGGTGCGTAGAGCATTATGTCGTCTGCGTATATGTGGAAGTTGATGTTGTGGGTGCGTATGATTGAGCAGAGTGGATGGAGTGGACGGTTTGAGAGACCATCTGTGATAAATTTGGAGGCACTGTGGGATGCGATATCTACCATGAATACCTCTCTGCTAACTGTTGTGGGGGTTGTTAAAATGGATTTTCTATCATTAAAGAAAGAAGTTGCCGAGGCAAAGAAGCTACAGGAGGAACAGGTTCGGCATTTGTCTGGTGTGGAAACAGAACTGGAACATCTTCGTGGACTGTGTGCGGCTCAATTGAAGGATAAAATCTTACTGTCCAAAAAGGCTGAACATTTAGAGAATTATACTCGAAGGAATAACTTGAGACTTTTAAATTTTCCTAAATCTCCTGTTATGTCTGCTATTGAGATGGTTCATAAATATTTCCAGGAGGTGCTTAAACTCCCTGGAGATAATTTGCCTCCAATTGTTCGCGCACAGTACTTAACAGTAAGCCCTACCTCTGAGAATCGAGTCCAAGGAATTGGGGATCTTACCGCGTTCCTGGAAGATTCTTTAGAGGTGGTAACTGAGCGAACCACCTTTCTTGTGACCCTGGCTTTAGAGCCGGATAAATCTACAGTTCTTCATGCTTATTTCAGAAATTTCAATGTTAGTTTTCTAGGCACTAAAGTGTATGTGTTTCCTGATTTAGCTAGAGTTACCCAGTTAAGGAGAAAAGAATTCCTGGGTTTGCTCTCTAGGGTTCTTTCCCTTGGGGGTAGTTTTGTTTTACGGTTCCCCTCTCGGTGTGTAATTTCCTATGATGGTAAGATTTTTCTTTTTTTTTGAGCCTAGTCAGCTATTGGATTTTCTGATTGCGAGGGAGGGTATTGTGGTGCCAACTGCAACCAACATGCCTGATGCTTAAGTCTCTACTCTGTTATAATCTGTTTACTTTTTTTTAAAATTAATTTTTTTCCTGTGGCCTCCTCCTTATATTGCCTTTAGGAGGGGAACGAATCTTGGATGATGTTTTTTTAGTTTCTTTTGTGGTTATACCTTCTAGTTTGGTAGTGAATGTAACTATCATCTTATTTCCTGCATTCTTGTTGTACATGAATGTTTTTCAAAAATTAATAAAAATTTAAATTTAAAAAAAGAAATATTTGTTAAGTAATTCCGCTTTATCCTCATCAGTTTCTACATATTCCTCCCCCCCCTCCCCCCCATTTTATTGCATTGGCTATTTCCTCCTCTTTTTGAATCTTTGCTTTCCTGACTACTTTGCTAGCTTCTCTAAGTTTTCTAAATATAGATAAATGGAAGCAATGCTAGTGATGGAGCAAAAAGCCAGGGGGAGGGAATGGGATCAGAGAACGAGATTGTCTTATGGGCAAAATTGAAGACTTTAAGAAGCTCAACGGCAGAAATTTGTGAGAAAGAAGACCAGATGTGAGATAATGTAGGCTGTGAGTCTGGCGAGGGATTCATAGTATCATTGAAAGGGGAACCAGGAGGAGAGAGGGGTAGAGGACAGTCAAGAAGCTTGCAAAGAAAGCTTCTATAAGTCATTCAGGGTCCTCATCTGCTCAGCAAAAAAATATTTCTATTCACATCAAATCTCGTCTGCTGCCAATTCTACACATAAACTTTACTCCATTCTCAATTTCTTGTCCAAACCCACTACAACTCTTCCGGTGCACTTGCCATTTTCTCTTCCATCTCCCTCAGCTTTGGCATCTTACGTGTGGAATTGGCAGCAGACGAGATTTGATGTGAATAGAAATCTCTTTTTGCTGAGCATACATGGACCCTGAATGACTTATAGAGTTCTTTATAGAGACAAAGAGACAAGGTTAAACAGTGCTTCCTCCAACAGCGTTCTGCCCGACGAAGTTGACATCAAGAAAGATGAAGGCCTTGATGATACCAAGAATGCCTGGAACTGGGGAACATTGAGAAGCAGAAAGGGGGGGCTACATGGTCCAGGGGAGTTGATAGAATGGAAGACCATAATTGGGCTTGAGCATCAACAGGGAGGGAAAAGAATTCAAAAGGAAAAATGTCCCAAGCAGTAGGAAAACAAACAAGAGTGGTGGAGGAAATGTAGCGACAAAGCTTGCTAAAATGCCTCGGTAGAATAGAACCCCTTGAAGAAAATCACAAAATGGTCCTACCAGGGAACTAGACAGGAGGAAAGTGCAGATGGAGAAAGGGATAGCCCAGAGGAAGAGAGAATAAGATCAAGAGTGTGGCTTGCAGCATGGGTGTGGAAGGAAAAATACTGTGATAAAGAAAGATCAGAGAGTAAGCAAATTAGAATGAGGAGCCTCATAATTTATTTATTTATTTATTTATTTATCTATATTTTTTCTATACCGCCCCTTCCAGCGATCAAGGGCGGTTTACAAGGAACATTTTAACAATTGTACACCGATGTATACATTTACATTGAACAATCAGATTCAACTATTACAATGAACGGTTAAGTTTAACTATTTATATTGAACAAAACTTCAACTTCAAGATGTATTAGTAATACAAACAACCATTAAATTATTTACATTGGATATTTACAGTGGTTGTGTTTTGTGTATATTTTGGAATTTATTTCCTTTTATGACGTAATGAATATTAAAATTACCCAATAGAATAAGATGAGAGGAAAGTAAAGAAACCTCTGCAAGAGTATACATAAGGGATTCCCAGAGATGGGGATAGACGAACAGACTAGGAGAAAATAGACTGGGGGAGAACCATCCAGACATAACAAAGGGATTCAGGGTATGTCAAAGCAGGAGAGAAGACTTGAGAGACTGGGATATGAGATCTGAAAAGGGCTGCAACCCCTCCGCCAGAGAGACCAAGCATGATGGTAGAAAAGACTGAGTAACCTGAGGGGGAGGCACCTCTGGAGGAGGGAATCCTCACCATCTTTCAACCAAGTCTCTGTCAAGAACAGGGCATCCAACAAATGAGCTTCCACTAGGTCGTGGACAAGAAGGGTTTTGGCCTGTAAAGAATGACAATTCAACAGAGCAGATTGAAGTGCCTCAGAAGTAGTTGGTCCCCTAAGTTCTGAAGTTAAATGATGTTATATGGCAAGATAAAAGATTTGATGGACACTGGACGTCTGAGGATGTTATAAAAGCCCTAGTTTGAAACAGGCAACACCCATACAACAACGGAATAGGAGCCATGTCAGAAAATAGTAACAAGGAGCATAGGATGGAGCATAGGGTCAGGCCCCAAGAACAGAATGACTTACGTACCCGGAGAGTGCAATCTAAAGAAACAAAGTTGGCGTCAAAGTGTGAGTCTTTACTAATGCCCCTGGATTCGCCACAAGGAGCTCGCCGAAGAAGCACAACATGCTCCTTGGGCGTGCTCCTTTGGTGCATGCCCATGACACGGAACACCACTGGTGTTGAAGAAGTAAAGACAGCCAGATTACCTTTTTCACCGCAGTCGCAGTAAGATCTGGGAGGGTGGGACAAATGGATAGTGAGCGACAGAACCTACAAAAATAATATGGAGTCACACAAACAGGCAAACTACAGCAAAAGTAAAGATAAAAAGGGCATGCACAGTTGAAGGTACAAGGAAGGCTGCCAATGTTGAAGAAATAAAGGCAGCCAGTTTACCTTCTTCAGCACGGTCACATGATCAAGACAACATCAGATCCAGGAGGGTGGGACAAACGGATAGTGAGGACAGAACCTACAAAAATAATACAGAATCACACAAATAGGCAAACTACAGCAAACGTAAAGGCAAAAACGGCATCAGAATGCACCCTCTGTGCCACTCCCTGTGCCATGCACATGGATAGAAGCGAGACTGTCACAGCTCCCTGACATCCCACCACCCCCTGGGGGTACAGTTCCCAGCATTAGTGCGCTGCATCCAACCTAGCTATTTGTGTGTGAGGCATTTGGAGGGCAGGTACTCAGTGTGGGCCTATGTGCATAAAGCTACCTGCGCTAGGTACTGAGGACTGAGACTGCCAGCACCGGAGGGAGTGAACTGGAGCTCCTCCTCACCTCCTCATGCCACCAATCAGCAGCCCAGAGCAACGGCTGAAATCGCCGCCTCGGGGGTGCGCCCAGCAACAGGACTGAGGCTGCCAGCACCGGAGGGCGTGATCTGGAGCTCCTCCTCACCTCCTCATGCCACCAATCAGCAGCTCAGAGCAACGGCTGAAATCGCCACCTTGGGGGCGCACCCGCGCCTGAGGGCCCTTTGGCGTGGCCCTTAGGTGTGGCACGATGGCGAGGTTCATACAAAGGCTGCCATTGTGCTGGGCTACTGGGTACCCATCCTCTATTTGCCTGTATGTATGTATTGTAACCCTGATGTGATGTAACGTTTGTTATCCTGTGTGTATTTCTCTTGTCTTTAATTAGATTGTAAGCTCTGATGAGCAGGGACTGTCAAATTTATTTGTCTGTACAGTGCTGCGTATGTTGTAGCGCTTAATAAATGTTAAAATGTTAAATAATAACCTGAAAATGTGTTTCTTGGGTGGGAGTCAGCAGGTCTGCATTAAAGCTGATGTGGCTATGATATATGTGCCTCATGACATACATGGCATTTGATGAAGCCATGAAGGACCCAGCAGACCTATCATGCTAGGCTAGCAACATATCAGATGTTATCCACAAGCTGAGGCCATGCATGTCTATCTATCTATTGAGCATTTATATAGCACTACTAGTCATACGTCAGAGCTTACAATCTAGTCAAGACAAAACACAGAAGTCAGGATCTGAATGCAACAGTGAAGAGGTGGGTTTTCAACCTGGATTTGAAGAGGGCCATTTGCTGTATTTCCTGGGGGATGTGTACTATGCCATGTGGCTGGCTTACCTGCAGCTGCTGCACCTCCTCTCTGAGACACTTGGGGGTATGTTTACTAAAACCCCGGTAAAGTGCGGGCCCCGGTAGTGTGCGGGTGCCATATAAGGAGTGGGCGTTCTGTCCTGAAAAAGAAAAGCCGGAATTTACATATGCGCTAAGGTGCGTGGTGCCCATGTGCGCCCCGCACCTTAGCGCATGAGATAGCTGCGCGGGAGGCATAAGTGGCGCGCTGAAGTACAAGAAAAAGCATAGAGCGACAGCACAATGGTTAAGACACTGACCAATGGTGCAGAGACCAGGGGTTCAATCCACCAAAGTGCCCAATGAACAAGGCTGGCTGAGGCATTAATTTATGAGGCATATTAATACTGGGCGGCATAAGGCGGTGCGCTGATGTTTATGGAGGCATTATAATACTGGGCGGTATAAGTGGCGCGCTGATGTGTAGTAAGAAAAGCAGAGCCACAGCACAATGGTTAAGGCACTTACCAATGGTGCAGGGAGCAGGGGTTCAATCCCCCACAGTGCCCAATGGAGACAGCTGGCTGAGACATTTAAATGATGGGCAGTATAAGGCAGCACACTGATGGGCATAAGGTGGCATGCTAATGGTTTAGGAGGCTTTTTAATACTGGGCGGCATAAGGCGGCGCGCTGATGTGCAATCACAGGAACAGAACCACAGCACAATGGTTAAGACACCAACCAATGGTGCAGGGATCAGGGGTTCAATCCCCCAAAGTACCCAATGAACAAGGCTGGCTGAGGCATAACATATTATGGGGAAGATTGCTTTAGGAGGCATTTTATTCATATTTTAATTATCACTACTAGCAAACGCACTCTCAAAGCGTGTTAACATAAGGCGCCCTATAAGGCACATTTTAAAGTGCACTGTCAGCCAAGGCACCCTAGAATGTTGCTTATAGGGCACTTTAGAGGGTGCAGTATGAGGTACCGCAAGGTCAGAGTACTGTTTTTTATGGCAGCACTGTGCAGTTTAAGGAATGAAAAGCATAAGTAGGTGCACTGACAGGCAAGGAGGAGCAGCAGTGGAGCACAATGGTTAAGGCACTGACTGCTGATACAGGGGTCATGAGTTTGCTCCCCAGTGTGCCTAATAAGTAAGGCTGAATAGAAAAATCAAAAACCTATGAGTAAGGGCCAATTAACTAATAAATCTAAAACCCAACCTCAGAACATAGACCTTCACTATTAAATATATGATTTTTTGTCGGAGCTGACCGTAGGAAGGTCGGATCAAATGCCGACCCCCACCAGGCGGGCAGCCACTTTTTATTATTAAATCAAGGTTCTTCACCACAATTAAAATATCATTTTTCAAACAGTTCACTGAAAACTTATCTTGGAGAGAGCGCTGTTGGTAGAAATGGTTCTCAACACGACGCGCGCGTTTCGGGCACTGACACCCTGTATCAAGTGTATAATCCAGAAATTAGAAATTCAGCATTCTTCCTTTATAACGCCGTCATTGCAGCACAGGTCATTTCTTTTGGCAAAAGGCAGAACAAGCGCCATTTTTAAAGAAGAAACCTACCAATCAGATCGGGCAAACCCCCACATGATGGGGGACCCCTGGTCTGATTGGCTAAAAACTTGAATACGACAACACTCATTCATAACAGGCTTTGCCATTCAATTTCTTTATTAAGACCTCCCGGCTCCATTGAATCAAGGTAGAATATCCAACGTTGTTCTAATAGTTGTAGACTCTCTTCCCTCGACCCACCACGGGGATTATTGGGCACATGGTCCAATACAGTCCAAGTTAGTTGATCAAAAGTATGGCCAAAATCAGCACAGTGAGAAACTAATGGAGCTGAAAGTACCGTTCGGCGAAGCCGAGACGCATGTTCACTCAACCGACGTTTAATAGGACGAATAGTTCTCCCAACATAAACTAGGGGACATGGACATTGTATTAAATAAACTACATGAGTAGAATCACATGTTGTATCCCATCGGCGTTGGTATTTGCGAAAAGTTGTTGGGTGCTGCCATTCTATACCTATGAGTGTTGTATCACAAAAAGACATTGCCGACATGCAATATGACCAGTAATGGGGGGTTTATAATTTAAACGATCTTCACACATAGTTGTTTTAACCAAAATATTGCCCAGATTGCGACCCCTGAAATAAGCAATCTGCAACGGAACTTTAAAACACTCATGTAATTGAAGGATTGACCAATGAGTTTAAGAATCTCTAACACATCTCTACTCCGATTAGTATAGGGCAGAATCCCTGTGATATTAGAATCATCTGTAGATCTTGCAGATGTATATGCTGGATCAAGCAACCATTCTCGGTGCGTATAGCGTGCTCTTTTATATGCTTGATCTAAAACCGTATCGGGATAACCCCGTAACTTTAACCGCTGACGAAGATCAATAGCATGCAATCTAAAATCTTCTACAGAATGGCATATACGACGCAACCGAAGAAATTGTCCATATGGAAGCCCACGTCGAAGGGGGCCAGGATGGTAGCTATTATAGTGCAACAAACTGTTTCTCTGAACAGGTTTACGATATAAAGAGGTGTATAGATGCCCATTATCTAAACTAATCTGAAGGTCAAGAAATTCTATAGTGGTTTTCTCTATTTGTGCAGTAAATGCTATATTAGGTTTCAAATCGTTCAGCCAATTTATAAATGTTTGAAGCGATCCTATATCAGCTGTCCAAACAAAGAAAACGTCATCTAGAAACCGCTTCCATAGTAGCACATGTTGATAAAGGACTGATTGCTCGATCAAAAAAGCTCCATATCAGCTAGATAAAGGGTGGCAATCGAGGGAGCCATCGTAGCTCCCATGGCAATCCCCGATAATTGCTGGTAATAAATACCTTCAGACACAAAATAGTTGCGGGTAAGAACCAATTCTGCCAGCTGTAGTAGAAATTGTTTCGGTAGACGTTCTGGTGCAAATAAAAATTTTTGTTGTAACAAATTCAAGGCTTCAATCTGATCAATTTTGGTATATAGAGAAACTATATCAAGAGACACCAATAAAGCTCCTGAAGGAACCACTAAATCTGAAATCAATTGTAAGAGATGAGTTGAATCTCTAAGATATGAATGAACCAGACATGCTTCTTTTTTCAAAAATTCATCACAAAATATTGATAATGGTTCCAAGAGAGAGTTTCTACAGGACACGATGGGTCGTCCCGGAGGGGCTATAAGTGATTTATGAATCTTCGGAAGAAGATATAAAACTGGGCAAATAGGATGCATCCGAAATAAAAAAGAATGCTCACGCTTGGTTATCCACCCATTATTCAAAGCCTGATGCAAAATAGTTGTTATTTCTTGTATAAGCTGAGGTGTAGGATCCTCTGACAAACGTTTGTAAACATCACTATCACTTAGATGTTCATGCAAAACAGTAGTATATTGTGATAAATCTTGAAGAACCAGCGCACCCCCTTTATCTGCACGTCGAATAATTAAAGAGGGATCAGCACATAATTCAGTTAAAGCAGAGTGTTCATCCTTCGTCAGATTTGAAAAACATTTTTTCGGGGTTTTCTCAATCAATGATAAATCTCTTAACACCAGGGATTGAAAAGTAGCCAATACCGAATCCATAGGCAATTCTGGAGGCAACCAACGAGACTTTGAATAAAGAATAGAGCCATCATTCAAAGAAGCACGGTTTTGAAAAAAAATGTAGAATACGTAGCTTACGAAAAAAACGATATAAAGATCTCCTCATTTCAAAAGGATCATATCGAGCAGTAGGGACATATGATAGCCCATAATTCAATAATTTATCTTGAAGTGGGGTCAATACTCGACTTGAGAGATTAACCACTATTGTTGAGTTCTTTTGTACCGTTGACGAGTGACTGGCGGGTCCCAATCGTCCGACGTTGTATATTGTCTGGGTCGACGGCCTCGTCGAAAAACCGGACGACCCCGGGAAGATTTTAAAGAATCAGAACCCGAGGTACTATCATCTGTATCGTCAGAAGTACGATCAAAAGTAACAGTCTTCCGTTCAAGATCCAATGAATCAGTCTGCTCATACATCCAATAGTACACTCGTTTAGCTTCGTAATCATTTTTATCCCGTAAAAATTTCTTTGTTTTTAGAGACTTAATATAATCAGTATAGCCCCTAATTTGGCGATCAAGATCAGTTAATTTAATCTTCCATGATTCATCCCCATTGACTTCTGTAAATTGAGCTTGGCCTCTGAAATTTCTTTATTCAAAATTTCTTCTTCCTGAGAGGTACGTTCTAAAATAAGTGCCATCAAATCAAAGCTACATTTATTGGAGATTTTATTCCATTTTTCTACAAAGGCAGTATCCCATTTAAACATCTTTGGGGCTCGAGTCATTCGAAGACCCCGCGGGATCACCCGGGATTTCAGATATTGAATCATGCCGGCACCATGTAATTGTGCTCGCACCAAACGTTTACATTGTGTTTTATATGCGGCTATTGAAGAGGAAACCACACTCCCCACCTGGTCCTCTTCTAAAAGACAAGGTCGTTGTCGAAATAATTCAAGCTGTTCTTCAGTAAAGGCAAAGGTATCTTCCGCCATAAAGAGGTACGTAGTAAATAGAAAAATCAAAAACCTATGAGTAAGGGCCAATTAACTAATAAATCTAAAACCCAACCTCAGAACATAGACCTTCACTATTAAATATATGATTTTTTGTCGGAGCTGACCGTAGGAAGGTCGGATCAAATGCCGACCCCCACCAGGCGGGCAGCCACTTTTTATTATTAAATCAAGGTTCTTCACCACAATTAAAATATCATTTTTCAAACAGTTCACTGAAAACTTATCTTGGAGAGAGCGCTGTTGGTAGAAATGGTTCTCAACACGACGCGCGCGTTTCGGGCACTGACACCCTGTATCAAGTGTATAATCCAGAAATTAGAAATTCAGCATTCTTCCTTTATAACGCCGTCATTGCAGCACAGGTCATTTCTTTTGGCAAAAGGCAGAACAAGCGCCATTTTTAAAGAAGAAACCTACCAATCAGATCGGGCAAACCCCCACATGATGGGGGACCCCTGGTCTGATTGGCTAAAAACTTGAATACGACAACACTCATTCATAACAGGCTTTGCCATTCAATTTCTTTATTAAGACCTCCCGGCTCCATTGAATCAAGGTAGAATATCCAACGTTGTTCTAATAGTTGTAGACTCTCTTCCCTCGACCCACCACGGGGATTATTGGGCACATGGTCCAATACAGTCCAAGTTAGTTGATCAAAAGTATGGCCAAAATCAGCACAGTGAGAAACTAATGGAGCTGAAAGTACCGTTCGGCGAAGCCGAGACGCATGTTCACTCAACCAACGTTTAATAGGACGAATAGTTCTCCCAACATAAACTAGGGGACATGGACATTGTATTAAATAAACTACATGAGTAGAATCACATGTTGTATCCATCGGCGTTGGTATTTGCGAAAAGTTGTTGGGTGCTGCCATTCTATACCTATGAGTGTTGTATCACAAAAAAGACATTGCCGACATGCAATATGACCAGTAATGGGGGGTTTATAATTTAAACGATCTTCACACATAGTTGTTTTAACCAAAATATTGCCCAGATTGCGACCCCTGAAATAAGCAATCTGCAACGGAACTTTAAAACACTCATGTAATTGAAGGATTGACCAATGAGTTTTAAGAATCTCTAACACATCTCTACTCCAATTAGTATAGGGCAGAATCCCTGTGATATTAGAATCATCTGTAGATCTTGCAGATGTATATGCTGGATCAAGCAACCATTCTCGGTGCGTATAGCGTGCTCTTTTATATGCTTGATCTAAAACCGTATCGGGATAACCCCGTAACTTTAACCGCTGACGAAGATCAATAGCATGCAATCTAAAATCTTCTACAGAATGGCATATACGACGCAACCGAAGAAATTGTCCATATGGAAGCCCACGTCGAAGGGGGCCAGGATGGTAGCTATTATAGTGCAACAAACTGGTGCCGGCATGATTCAATATCTGAAATCCCGGGTGATCCCGCGGGGTCTTCGAATGACTCGAGCCCCAAAGATGTTTAAATGGGATACTGCCTTTGTAGAAAAATGGAATAAAATCTCCAATAAATGTAGCTTTGATTTGATGGCACTTATTTTAGAACGTACCTCTCAGGAAGAAGAAATTTTGAATAAAGAAATTTCAGAGGCCAAGCTCAATTTACAGAAGTCAATGGGGGATGAATCATGGAAGATTAAATTAACTGATCTTGATCGCCAAATTAGGGGCTATACTGATTATATTAAGTCTCTAAAAACAAAGAAATTTTTACGGGATAAAAATGATTACGAAGCTAAACGAGTGTACTATTGGATGTATGAGCAGACTGATTCATTGGATCTTGAACGGCAGCACCCAACAACTTTTCGCAAATACCAACGCCGATGGGATACAACATGTGATTCTACTCATGTAGTTTATTTAATACAATGTCCATGTCCCCTAGTTTATGTTGGGAGAACTATTCGTCCTATTAAACGTTGGTTGAGTGAACAAGCGTCTCGGCTTCGCGAACGGTACTTTCAGCTCCATTAGTTTCTCACTGTGCTGATTTTGGCCATACTTTTGATCAACTAACTTGGACTGTATTGGACCATGTGCCCAATAATCCCCGTGGTGGGTCGAGGGAAGAGAGTCTACAACTATTAGAACAACGTTGGATATTCTACCTTGATTCAATGGAGCCGGGAGGTCTTAATAAAGAAATTGAATGGCAAAGCCTGTTATGAATGAGTGTTGTCGTATTCAAGTTTTTAGCCAATCAGACCAGGGGTCCCCCATCATGTGGGGGTTTGCCCGATCTGATTGGTAGGTTTCTTCTTTAAAAATGGCGCTTGTTCTGCCTTTTGCCAAAAGAAATGACCTGTGCTGCAATGACGGCGTTATAAAGGAAGAATGCTGAATTTCTAATTTCTGGATTATACACTTGATACAGGGTGTCAGTGCCCGAAACGCGCGCGTCGTGTTGAGAACCATTTCTACCAACAGCGCTCTCTCCAAGATAAGTTTTCAGTGAACTGTTTGAAAAATGATATTTTAATTGTGGTGAAGAACCTTGATTTAATAATAAAAAGTGGCTGCCCGCCTGGTGGGGGTCGGCATTTGATCCGACCTTCCTACGGTCAGCTCCGACAAAAAATCATATATTTAATAGTGAAGGTCTATGTTCTGAGGTTGGGTTTTAGATTTATTAATAAGTAAGGCTGGCTGTGGCATCAGCTTTGCATTGTACATATTTTTTCCTGCAGCACTTTATTTTTATTTTATTAATTGCTGCCAGCAAACGCCCTCACGTGCCGTAATTGAAGGTGCCGTATAAGGCACCCTATAAGGCAAACCATAGGGCACATTAGAAATTGCACTGTCCGTCACAGCACCCTAAAATGTCCCCTATAGGGCACCCTATAAGTTGCATCACAGGATAATGTATAGTGCACCTTATATGGACGGGAACCATAAGGTGCCCAATAGGGCGCCCTATAAAGCACCCTCAGAGGCACCTCATGGGTACAGTACGCTGAGGGTGTTTTTGCTGGCATCAAAATATGTACATTAAAAAAATATAATGCATTGGACAACTCAATCAAACAACCCCACTGTGGGTTTGAACCCATGACCTCTGGCTTCAGAGGCAGTGAATTAACCATTGGGCTACAGCTCTACAACTGCTAGTAAGTCCCTGGCTGGCTGCAGAGAGCATGCACGTCACCACACAGTCAGTC
Source organism: Ichthyophis bannanicus (assembly GCA_033557465.1). Classification (NCBI taxonomy): domain Eukaryota; kingdom Metazoa; phylum Chordata; class Amphibia; order Gymnophiona; family Ichthyophiidae; genus Ichthyophis; species Ichthyophis bannanicus. The sequence goes on from CM066032.1 coordinate 606,963,035, forward strand.
TGCTGTGGTCACCAGGATAGAGTTAGCCCACCCATACCCATGATGCACTGCACATGCAAATCAGCTGTCCACAGATTAACACAAGATGGGCAATGCACCCCACAGCACCTCGGCCCGGTAGAGGGAAGTGACCATGTGCACCCACACACCACCTTGGCCTGGTAGGGGGTACTGACCATGTGTTTTACTGGCACAGAGTAGCTATACACTGTCACATTGTGCGGGTACTGTGCTCACCCTGAGGGTGCAATGAGGCGCCCAGGACCAGGTCCACAACACCTTCCATGACTGAAAGAGACCATGCCGGAGGTCTAAAGCAGTGTTAATGTGTGAGATAGGTAGTTCCTGCACAAACATCTTGGATATCTCTGTCTGACTCAGTCAGGTATAGACCCTATGGACCCCTAGGTGGGCCATGTACCACCACCCTCACTCTCAGGGCTGAGGGTGGCAAACAGGGTCTCCTATCAACAGATCCACATTCTACCTCCCTGCAAAGGTGGCAGTAGAGGGGGTCCATCAACCTGGGTCCTGCTGAGGAGCAGACACCCCCACAGGGCAGTCAATGCAGCTCTATACACATCCATAACACAATAGCAGACAGACATTAGGTCTGGATATGGTGAGCTGCACTCCACCACTATCTGATACTCTCCTGCAGCAAGTCATCATCCACTGCACCCTGCTCCATCACAACACATACCAGCTGCAAACAGTGTGCTAGTTAGTCCACAGTGCATGTTCCCAGTGGAGATAGATGCATGCACCCAGAACTGGGATGTCAGCAGACACAGCAAGCAGATAAATCAGTGACTGGGCCCCAAAAAGAAACCCATATCTATTACATGAGAGAAATATTATATGGCACTATGGGGGTGCCTAGCCATGCTGTGGTCACTGCACAGTCAGGGTGAGAGTGATCTCTCAGCAGGACATACTGAGGTCACCCTGTCCATGTAGGTGGTGGCCGGGCACTAAAATGTCCCAGTCAGTGCCCTATGCCCTGTGCAGATGCACCCTGGCCAGGCCACCCTGTCCGGCCTATACCCATGGTACCTTGCTCCTCATTATGCACATTGGCAGCCCAATACTGGCAACATTGCTGGCAGTGTGGGCTGTGGAAGGTGTTTGCAGCCACCACAGGAGGGACTGAAGGTGGCAGGAGCTATTGTTAAATGGTATTGGATCACCCCCTAAAGTTGTCTAACTTCTTGACAAAGAGGCTGATAGGAAAAAAGGAAGTAAATTTGCAACAATTTTTGTCCTGTTGAATTGCTGCTTTAATGAGAACAATTTCTGAGTTTTACGCACTATTACAGATTAAATTCACAATTCAACATGATGAAACTGCAGGTGTAAACAATGTCTGCAGATTTCACATATGAAACTAACCCACATGCAATTACATGCATTGCTGAAATAAACTGTTCTTTAACTGTTCTTTAACGTCAACTGATGAGCTTTTATAGGGTGCAGTGAAATCAACCACAACCTATATTCCCTTATTATCGTTTGACAGCAGCTGTATGTTAAATGATTTGCATAACAGCGCTTCTCATGCTGTACATTCAAGAACCATTTGGAAGAAAGCTGAATGAGTGCTTTTGATAGCTTGCAAAACATTCAGATAATCAAGTCAAGTTCCCATTTAAGCATAAGCAACAATCATGATAAATGCAGGAATCTCTCTAAATCCCCACTAGGTATTTAAATACCTTGGTTTTCATATGTGGTTAAGTGAACTTTATTTCCATTCAGTAATTCTGTGGTCAGCTTGATCACTTTAATGTGGCAGCTGGGGCAACAGCACAGGGAGTAATGCAACTGAGTAAATAATATATTATGTCAATTTCTCAGACCACAGAAGATTTCTGAAGTTCCCAGAGGCCTGGTTTTACGTTGTTATATATTTTTTTCTTGCATTGTCATGTGCAGTGTGTTTTGTGGTACTGTTCTTTTAAGTAATTATTTTAAAGTTCACTGGCATTATGATGAACCAGGGCATTAGAGAACACCGTGAACCCAGAGACCCCAGCTCTGTTTCCCTATCCACCAATCACTGTGTGGCGTTAAGGAAATCACTTAGCCTTCCTAGGATCATTCTAAAGGTTGTGAGCCCTCTGTGCCAGAGGTTTTGCAGTCATGTGAATTATCATGTACAGTGCTATATATACAAATAGCATTATATAGAAAGAAATAAAAATAATTAATATATATATCCAATAGTAAATTAATAAAGCACAGTGCAATTCAGCTGCTGCTGAAAATCAGCAAGTCTGAGACACACACTATAAATTGTGTCACATCGGGTTAAGCTCTCAGAGGAGAGAGGTAGGAAATGCATTTTGCCATTAGGCAAGCAAGAAGTCTACTGGCTGCCCCCTGGTGGTGAAGGTTGCAGCATTCGATTCTGTGGCACAAGAGATCAAGGTTCAGATCCCCTGTCCAATGCTCCTGGCTGACTGGGCCTGAGAGTAGCACAGAAGTAGTGCATAGAGGCTTACGGAGGGAGGGAAGACATGTAGTGTTACAGTGGCATTGCTTATGGCCAACTAACAGCACTAAAACTGAGTCTTGGAGGTGGCATCCTTCCAGTCTACTGAAAAGGGTCATCCTCACTGGCCAGGCCATCCATCTACGGAGGAGAAAAGTGAGAGCAACAGAGACCACAGAGAGATTAAGGGAAAAATACTATCCTAAAAAAATTGTCTTAAAATAGACATTCATTGTGAACAAAGTGGAGAATCCAGGATGGGATGAACTAGCTAACCATGCCATTTCAGTGCTTATATCCTTGGCTGGGAATTACTTTCTTAGGGTACCACAGTTATTGGATAAAGACAGGGAAAACTAGGGTTTCCCATTTGCTACCATATTTTTCACAGAGACAGTACACAGATACCTTATAGCAGACCTATCACTGGGAAGAAGGTCTCCCAATTCACAGCATGCACCTGGAGTGCATAAGGTCTCTGATGCATAGATGGAGCAGTCACCCAGCCCCAAAGGTTTTCAAGTAGCAAACATCCTCAAGACTTCAGCATCAGAGTCTTGCCAGTAGGTTACATTATCCCGTGATGTTAATTTCTTGCCAGGTGCTGGAATGGCAGTGTGTAGAAAACCCACCATGGAAGTGCAGCCACAGCAACTCTCCTGGCAGCAACAGGATCCATGATAGAGGAGGTCCAAGGATTCAAACAGCATTCGGCCTTAGTTCTATGAAAGACTGGGTTGACTATGGAGAAACCAGAGGCTTTAGATTTACCATCATTGCTGGAGAAGCTCCTATCTGGACAAAAATGTAAAATAGGACTGGTGAGAATTCAACGGATTTGATTTTTGTTCTTAATACTGCTAATAATGTAGTAGCTAAATGGAAGGTCACTGTGATGGATTTTGGATTAGTTAATATAGTGAGAGATAAGTCTTCCACAGCAGCTATGATTCCACATTTAGAGGAAACTAGAGATTTATATTTGTTAGAATGCATTTGTTCCATTAGTGCACCTTAGAAATGTGAAGGCTTATTTTAGATAGGACGTGGAGATTGGAATTGAGATGTCAAGGTCTAGACTACCCAATTCCAACAGTATTTTTGAAACAGCTCTGCTAAAAGTGGAGCCATTTCTAAAATACACAAAAGGGCATGCAGGCACGCACTGGGATTTATATCCACGAGCAGTGGGGGGAGCCATTTCACAAATATACATATCGGGTTTGATAGAAGTGATTGAGTCCCAGGGATTTATTCTTCCTGAGATTGTCTGGGAGTATGTGGATCACATCTGTCCAGCTGAATCCAAGGCCATGGGCTTGATCCAGTGCAAGATTAGCAACAGCAGGGATTCTCTGCTATATATCATGTCGTGCTCATACCTGAACAGCAAGCAGAAATATGGCACTGGGGTCAGCAACAGGATGGAAGTGTATGTTACACCTCTACCTGTCTTCCAACCAGTCCTATGTAAACTGCGCTCATTTGGGAGCCCAGGATTGGAAGGGGCACACAGCAGCCTGTTGCTGTCACTCATCCTGCCTCAGAGCTCCTCTTTGGCTCCTGATGCAGTGTGAGTTCTCATAAGCTGAGAAAGAGAGAGACTGTAACATTTCAGGAGTGGACCAAGAGGAAAACATCAGGTCTCATCTCCTGCCAAAGCTTCCCAAAATAGTACATCAAAACAGCTGTGTGCCTCTAGACTTTTATCCCTTTGAGGAAAGGTCCCTGGGGCTGGGGGAGGCCATCCCATACCATGTTCCTCTCTGGTATGTTTTCCCCTAGTACAGAGACAGTCCATGAGTACTCTATTGTCGTTTCATATCTTGAAGCGTATCTGGCCAGTGACAGTGCGGCAGAGGAAGCCAGCAGCTCAGGTTTACATGATGTGCTGCAATCACTTGGCAATACTCTTCTGATGATAGTTCAGCACTATGGTTGGCCATCTGAAGTACCAGGGGGTGCAGAGCATGAGGTCTGAGGGAACAGCAGAGCTCCAGAATGCAAAAGAGCCACCTAAGCCCTCCGATTGCAATTTGCCAGGAATGCTGCCTTCACTCCCTCTGAATCTCTTAGACTGTAATAGTTATTTTGCTTGCTTGTTTGATGTTAAAGATAGCTACTGGAAATAGACACCATTCCGGAGAGACAGTAGTGCAAACTGTCAAAATCAGCCTTAGCTGAAGAGAGAAAGTGTGGTCAACTGCTCCTCAATATAGCTCTACACTTCTTCCTCCTCACATGACAATGAAGGGAAAAAGAACAAGGAGAGGGTGGTCTTCAGAAACACTAGCTTTTCTCCTAGGACAAGCAGGATGAGTCAGCCACAATTGGTGACGTCATCCGACGGCGCCAAGACGGAAGTACTCTCCATAGCTCAGAAGGGCTTTGCCCTTCTGAGCATGGGCCACTTGGCCCCACCCCCCTGCCCGCCCCTAGCTAGCCAGTTTTCAGTTCTTCCGCCTTGCCAGCAAGACGGACCTTTCTACTCTCCACAAAATTTAACTTAAGAAATCCTAAGCGTATGTATATTGTTATCTAATTTGCTTCATTCTTGTCAGAGCCTTGTCACTTGCTAGGTTAATGTTACCAGGCTCCCTTCTGAGCGGTCCCGACGGAACCTTGTTCCAGCAGACCATGTGCTCCAGTCTCAAAATCTTAAAAAATGCTTACTGTTTGCGTTTTTCTTATTCTTGTCAGTATTGTATGGCATTTAAACTTGCATTAATACCCTGTCCAAGCTTTCTCAATTTACTGGGCTGCGCTTAAGCTCCTTACCAAACGCTCTCAGTCTCTGATTCCCCTGTTTGCGTTTTTCTTATTCTTCTCAGTATTGTATTGCATTAAACTTGCACTAACACTCTGTCCAAGCTTTCTCAATTTACTAGGGCTGCGCTTAAGCTCCTTACCAGACGCTCTCAGCTTGACTCCCCGCCAGCTGTGCCGCCGATCCGGGTGTGCCTAAGGGCCTCCACCCCGACCGCAGGCTTCGCCACCACTCAGGTTGTGCCTAAGGGCCTCCAACCCCAGCAGCGAGCTTGATATCCAGCGCTCTCAAGGCCTAGAAGATCACCCGGGTGGAAAAAGCCCTCGCGGCAGCCCTTGCCTCCTCGCACGTGGGTGCCATCGCGTTTCAAGTGCCTCCGGTCTTGCTTCCCGCAGATCCTGCCTCCGGCCGGCCACGAGGTTCTCATGGCGGCGGCCATTGCTACCTGCATCATAGGCACGGCTCCTCCCCCGAGCGCCATTGGTCGGCGCGGATCCTAGCAACTGCTACTGTTCCTGCACACGAAACCACGCCCCCTCTGCCGGATTGGACCCAGCACAAAGCCTTCTGGCTCCACTTCTCCGCCGCAGCTTCACTGGCTGGTGCCTCTTCAGGCTGGCCCACTCAGCTCTGCGCCTCTGGCTGGCTCCTTGCATGATTGGAAAGCCTCTGCTGACGGACCCTTCTCGGCGCGGAGGCAAGGATGGCACTGACACTCTTACACCGGCGCAGAAAATCCCCTCTGAAGCTGAAGGGTAGCGTCTGGAATCGACAGCCACGGCACCATTGGCTGGAGCATCGACGGACGGCGCGGCACAGGGGAGGAGGGGCCGCACTCCTGACGGCTCGCTTTCGGCACAGAGGTCAGAATGGCGCTGACGCTCTCTGTACCGGCGCAGGAAATCCCGAGTGTAACACAATGGTTCTGAACAAGCAGGGGCCGTGGGTCCATCCCCCTCCACACCTAATGAAGAAGGCTGGCTGAGGCATTACCTGCACAAAAGCTGAAGGGTAGTGCTATTTCACTCGTGAACAAAATTGCCACTGGCATTCACATTCTGGCAGTGGCTATCTCTTACCAACTACTCGCTGTGCCTGTAAAATTCACACCCAAATCCGGGTAACTTATCTTAGGTGTCCCTGGCCGGTTTGCCTTACAGCTTCCTACGTGAAGAACGGACATTGCAGTGGCCACAGTGTGGTGCAGCGGACGCAGCCAGTGCATTTAGGACCAGAAGGTCAGAGTTTCAAATCCCAGCTGGGGCTCCTGCCAACCCAGCCCCCTTATTTTTGTGCCCATCAGCAAGTCACTTAATCCTCCATTGCCTCGGAAGAGAGATACGGCAATCTACTCCGGTGGCACTGCCAAGAAAACCCAGGAGCTTGGGTTGCAAGGAGTCAACACTACCTCAAAGGCACACGTTGCATTGCATTGACCAACGGGAACAGCTAGCCAGGCTACCCGCTGAATATAAAAGGTGTAGCTCGATGGCTAATGCATTGACTTTTGAACCTGAGGCATGAACTCAATTCCTCAGTGGGGTCACTGAGTAAGGCTGTCTGCCGCTTTCTCCCATCTGATGATCACCTTAAGGAAGCAGAGTCCCCCTACTCCTAGGATTACAGTCAAGAGCTGTGGCACAATAGTTTATACACCGACCGATGGTATAGGGTGTGTGAGTTCAATCCCCATGTAGGTCCAAGGTATAAACCTGGCTGAGGCATCACCTTCATGGTTCAGGACACTCAGCATGCTCTGGGGCTCACATTGGGCCCTTCAAATCACGCTGGTCCCTCGGCCAGCTCAAACCCAGAGAGTGAGCAGCTGACTATGAATAGGTCCAAGTCCCCTCCAGCGAGGAACAGACCCTCCTATGCCTATCACGGCTCATCGACAATGAGGTTTTTGTTTTTCTTGTCTCTTTGGGACCCTGCGCTAAAACCAGTAGCCAATATGATACCGGCCGCACATGCTGGTGGGAGCCAGCACGGCGCAGGGGCTTACCCTGGTACATCCACCAGGACCTCCCTTCATCCAGCATGACAGCCCAACTGCATGCTTGACCCTTTGCGCCATACCTCCACTACCAGTGGAGGAGCGGCCTAGTGATTGGCACATCCTTTCGTCCCCAACAGGTAAACCTTGGGTAGACTACATCCTGGTCTCTCACTGCCAAGGGACCAGGTGTCCTGCCATTCCGTGCTATTAGAAGGCAAGGATAACAAGAGGGAGTGTGAGACAAAGGCAAGACTGGCCAAGCCACCGTCCATCAAGTCCACATCACCAGCATGGTCACTTCACAAGCAGTATGAAGCTGCTAAGGATGCCCACACCTTCTGACCCGTGACTGTGGCACCTTCTCTATTATGCGACAAAGGAGGGAGGTGATAGGGCACAAACTGTGCCATCTGCGGGCCACAGAGCCAACCACTATGGATCTACTCACGGAGACACGTTCGGCTGGGGGCCTCCTCCAGTGTGACAACCTAACAGACCAAAGGAGTGGCAACAGCGCGGCACAGTGCGTACACGCCAGTGCATTCAACTGACCAAAGGAGTGGCAACAGCGCGGTACAGTGCGTACACGCCAATGCATTCAGGCAAGCCCCAGCTGTGGCTCACCTATCTCGCTAGGGCTCTCAGCGCCGGAGGATCTCACCCCCCCCCCCTTGGACTGAACGACAGCCTCCTTCAGACAATGCGGCCACTCGAGGGCCTGGAAATAGCAGTGGCAACACGGTGGTGTGGTGCACACAGACAGTGTGTGCAAGAACAAAAGGTCACAGGTTCAAAGCCAGCTAAGGCTACAGCCAATCCAGTCCGTATATTTATGCCGGCAGGCAATCAATAAGTCACAATGCCCACCTGGACCAAGCGAAACCTATCCCACAATGAGAAACACTTGGTCGGTCATGCCAAGCCAACGGGTCTTCAATATGACACCGTGCACACGGCTAGTGTGTCCTGGTACAATGCAATTCCCCGCCATTACCTATCGACAGAGCTTGGGCAACCTCTTAATATCGCTCGGGACAACGCTTATGACATTCCCAACGGGAGCACGAGCCTAGTGGTTCAGATCATGAGTCATGCGACATGCCTCAAGGGCTAAGATCACTGCATCTTGCCTTAAGTGGGAAAGTCACTTGCCACATGCATCAGCAAATGCATACAACAGCATTTGCACCACTAAGCCATTCGGTCTTCTTCTTACCCTACTCCCTCCACCCACACGGTCTTGTACAGACAGCCCTAGGCCTACCGACAGAAGGCCGGCACTGGTCTGAGAAGGCCGGCACTGGTCTGAGCGACGCTTCGGTTGCACCAACTGGACTCCTCCACGAGCCTTCTACTAAATAGAACCACAGCACAATGGTTACGACACTGCCCAATGGTGCAGGGATCAAAGGTTCAATCCTCTGCAATGCCCAAGGAACAAGGCGGGCTGTGCCATTACATATTATCTGGAATGGCACCGCGGTGGTGCAGTGCACACAGACAGAAGCAGAGGGTCACAGGTTCAAGTCCCAGCCATGACCCCGACATCCCAGTCCCCGCAGTGCAAGGAGGGCCCGTCAGGGTGAGCTATATGTCTCAGCAGGGACCAAAATAAGAGTTAACCTGCCTCAGCCTCGGGAGCGCAACATCCTCCTCATTCAGCCAATGCGGGAGCCATGCCTGCCCATGTACTGCTGAAACGAAGTTGCATTGCTACGCGCCATCTGGTCGCTATCACCCCTCGGTGACCCTCTGGATGGTTGTCCAAACTCATATCATGTCCCCGCAGGGCTGCTCATTGTGACAGTCAGGCAAACCCGGCTGCTGTGATCCCTTCTGCGTTAACCTATCTTGCGGGACGATCACCCACCCAGAGGGCGGTTGAGCCAAACCCTTGACACTCATCCGAGGTGCAATCCTCCTGAATCGAGCTACCTCCACGCTTCCTGGGAGGAACGGAGCCCCACAGAAACAGAATAACACACGGCCCATGATAACACACCAGTGTCAACAGACCTAACCCTGTTCCCATCTTCACAGGACTTCCACTTTCCCCAGGAGGCCCTGTCCGTAACTAACTACAGCTCCTCCGGCCTAGACCAGACAGGAACCTCAGCCAGGCAGGAAACTCATGCTCTGGCTTCAGCATCAACACAGTCCCCTCATATATACCGTGCCAGGGACTAGCATTAGTGAAAACGCCTCACGGCCTTCTGACAGCACCGCTACCCCTGTGACCGTGTCGGCCAAGCATTCGGGCCACGGAACAGATGCCAGCAGCGATGCGCAAGCATGCAGGGAGTGGGATATGCACCAAGGCAGCTTTTTGACGGTGTTCAGCTGTACACAGTATTCTGTACCAACAGTGGCCAAATTGACCATGACCCCCGGTTCCTCTGTTATCCTTTTATCGGTTCAAGTGTCTAAAAAAAAAAAAAAAAAAAGCAGGGGGGGGAAAGCCCCTCTTCCCAACAATACATCTATGCTCCATTCTTGCACCACACGCATGGCCAACTATTGAAATCCGCTACGCAGGGGTATCGACGCCTGTGCTCCTGCATTATGGGAACTGCTCTGCGATGTACCTACATCGGTCACTGCACAGGCGTGCCTTGTTATCACACCCTCTGTACATGTGCATCGCGCACGGCGATAGTGAGTTCCGTGTGCTTCGCAACAGCGGTGACCCATCCTACTACCACTGCCCAATGGCACGCACCACGATAGCGGTGAATCCCGTGCTACGAATATGCTCGGTGGGGGACTCCGCATTGCTAATGGGCCTGCATCTCGGTTACTGCACAGATGCGCCCTGCAACCACACCTTCCTACGGTGAATCCATCACTACTGTTGCTCGATGGCTATTATTGCTCGAGAGTTGGATTCCACACTACGGCTGCTCGATGCTTACATCTCTCTTACCTAACCGGTATACCTTGTAGCCCTCTGTACATATGTGCAGCGTGAAGGCAATCCCAAATGGGAAGAACCTCTCAAATGCTTCCCCCGTAGCGCTGCTACTGAAAAGACGTACAGCGCCACTGAGGCCCGACAGGCCCTTTCGCATCATGCTCCACAAAGGCAATTCTGCCTGAGAGAGTGTCTCGGCATTTTCCCCCATCCACCACAGCGCGTGGCAGCTTGGGAGGCACCAATTGTGGCTGACTCATCCTGCTTGTCCTAGGAGAAAACGGAGTTACTTACCTGTAACTGGAGTTCTCCGGGGACAGCAGGATAAGTCAGCCACACATACCCACCCACCTCCCCTGGGATGGGGTCTGCCTCTTCCGGGTGCCCGCCTCCTAGCGGCAAAAGGCTCAGCTAGGGACGAACTGGCTAGCTAGGGGCGGGCAGGGGGGTGGGGCCAAGTGGCCCATGCTCAGAAGGGCAAAGCCCTTCTGAGCTATGGAGAGTACTTCCGTCTCGGCGCCGTCGGATGACGTCACCAATTGTGGCTGACTTATCCTGCTGTCCCCGGAGAACTCCAGTTACAGGTAAGTAACTCCGTTTTCCACTAAGTCTGGTGCTAGCCATGAACAACGAGGAGCCCTGATATCCCCTGCAATGGAGAATATGGAGCAGATTCTGACCAGCATTTAGCGGGATATTCATCCGGGTTGGACATATATCCCCACTAAACACTAGGGTGCCAATTTCACCCACAGAGCTCCCCACATATACAGCAGAGATATGCAGGGAGCTCTGTACTTGGGTGGGCTGAGGGCAGGCCAGAGGCGTGACCCCTACCCCAGATGTACAAGGCCAATTTCATTGTCGGCCCTGTACGTCCGGAGTCAGTGATCTGGACAGGGGACTTATTCCACCTCGGAGGTGGAATAAGTTCCCCTTGATGTCAGTTAAGGAACAATCTGGGACCGATAAAAGAGGTTATGGGGTGCAGAGGATTCCCCGCAGCCTGACCCTGGCCACGGCAGGCCCAATAGGGGGTCAGATGGTGGGGAAAAGTCCATTGCTGCGTCTGCCAGATCAGAGCTCCTGCATGGAGCCACGGTGCCATGGCAATGGAACACCATGACACCATGACTCCATGCAGGAGCGTGGCTGGGCTAGCCAGAGAAGAATTTGCACGTCCAGAGGCCCAGAAACAGGGCATGGCCATCCAATCCAGGCTGTCTGCACCTGATTCTGATCCCGCGGGGTCATCTAGCCCCTGCAGGATCAGAATCGGGTGCAAATCTGGCCTGTCCAGGTTTGGTTGCCCGGATGGGCTGGAGGCGCCCAGATCTGAATTGGCCTCCACATGTTCACTGGGCACACTAGTTGGAGGGCAGGACAGGAAATGCTGTACAATCTTGGCCAAACTGACAACTTATGTACCCAGTATGCCAAGGGTTCTGTGTGCATAGCCTCAAGGGGCTCTGCAAGGTAGTGTATCCCCAAAATCAGTTCAGGAGTCTGACTTATGGCAAGTTGATCTCTGCAACTTAGCAATGCAGTTTGAACTTCGGTCACAAATGATTTTTTCTGGCTGAGGCTCATGGGCCTTGGGCATGTAAAACCAGGGAGATGGGGAGAGTGGTAGGTGACAGTGTGGTACTTATGCTAGCAATACTGCTTGCTGGCATGCTTGGTATCACCACTGCCACCATACCCTCCCTCTTGCACTCCCTTTTCTCTATCTCAGTCACCAGCTTTTACTTCCAGTAAGCCAGGGAGCTGCATTGCAGAGCAAAAGTTCCTTTCATTTGAGTCATGAAGACCAGCTAGCATAAGCATCATCCTTCATAAGGGGTTCCAACCTTTTTCCCACTTGACCATAGAAGAAGTTCAACATCACCAAAACCTCTGCTGTGAATATCTGTCGCTGCTGAAACCCCTCTAACTTGGCCTATAAAATATTCACTACCAGGATAAGAACACTCAGGATAGCCCTTGTGGAACTCAGTTCTTCTGTGACATCCTTAAAGGGCTTCAGGACTTCAATCACATGCGTGATATTTGTCCAGTCCTTGTGCATGTCATGGAATTTCACCTGGTACTAACATCCGTTGTTACGCAGGTGCCCCTGTTGCTTCCTGTTTATCACGTAGCTCACACCCACCCTTCAAACTATGGTGAAAATACCCAGCTATTTTTCAGCACTCTTGATCAGTTCCCTCAAGGCAGGACTGCTGGTTCTCTTGCTGCCCAGGCCTAGGAAATCTCTGACAACAAGGTGCAGCAAATGTGCAGAGCATCTTATCTCATGAAAGCCCCCCTCCTTCACTGCCTTGACCATGTTCGCCCTACCCTTTGTTACAACAAAATCTGGATGCATGGTGCTCTTTTTATGCTCTATGTGCCAATCCTGCAGCACTGCCCTTATTTCTGCTAAGATCTGGGTCCACGTATGACTGTCATCCATTATCTGGCCATGTAGCATAGCGATTGATACCCTCCTGCTGTTCCTGCCCCATCAGACCTGCAGCCTGTTCCTGCCTTCGCCAGGTGCCAGCAGTGTGCTGTCATGGAGAGGTAGGAGTATGTGGTATTCTGACTAGTTCAGATGTCAGTGGTGAAATGCACTTTACAACTGGCTTCTGCTTTTGCCAACTCTGCCTACGGCTGCTGACACAACTGATTATACAGGATAGAGATTGCCTGCCTACTAAACCTTGCCCTGTAGGGCACTCATTAAAAAGAAGTTAAGAGATGCAATAGCTTCTCAAGCCCCACCTTCTGAACCATCTTCAGAGGCTGGTCATCCAGGGCTATTATTTCCCGAATGCACTAGGTCACCATCATGGTCTTCTATGATGCTTTGCTTTGATGCATGCCAGGCCTGCTGCCATGCCATCTGACTAGTGGAAGAGGATAGGGGCTCCGATTGGAATAGGAATTTTTTTCCTGTATCTGTCCCACCACTGCTATTTCCACTCCAGGATGGAATCCCCAGCCTAGAATCTACCCCTCCTTTGTACCGAGCTAGAAAGGATGCTGTTATTCCAAATGATGCAGCATGCCACTGTTTGTAAGATGACCATCCGTTTCCCTCTGTTAATGTGCTTCCTACAGCAATTGTATTCTGCGTATTGCAGGTTACAAGCACTTTAAATTGCTTTGATATGTGCAAGGTTTTATGAGACTTCCCCTGTACTTTTTTGGGGGGCGGGGGCTGCTGCTATTCCATGCTTGGGGGCAGAGAAGAGGATGAAAGGCCATCAGCATCCTTCCCATTCTCTAATTTGTCCTCTCTACTGCCAGGATCTCTTTCTACCTCCTCACCAGTTGGCATGCTAAGAACATCCTCTTAAACAGCCTCTTCAGCCAGTACATTTTCAGTATCTGATGATCCAGATGTAATCTCAACCATGAGGATCCTTTGGATTCTGAATCTGCTAAATCCAGTTCCACAGACTTTTCAGCAGATAAAACAGTGTGCTTGCTGCAAGACTGATTTGCCTTCACCTGCTGCTTCTGTTACTGTATGTCTCCCTGCTCTGCACCATGTCAGTCTTCCTTTGCCAGACACCTGCTCTTCCATAGTTGCACCAAAAACTTCAGCTCTTTCTACACTCCTTGTAAAGACATCTCTTTAGCTTGGGTGGCAGACTAGAGGCACCCTGTCTCTTTCTGTGCCAGTAATGCTCTTGACTTCCCTTCCTTCTTTCCTTCTACAAGCATTTAATTTTCCAGGCATACCCTTCCCACGTATTATTATATGCCTCGGCTCAGCCTGCAGTAAGTACTGAAACTCTTCACAGGACCAATGCAATGGAGAAATTTGTTTGCCCACTGCCCAGCTATGCAGCTAATGCTCTAATGAGATTGGATTCCCAGGAACAGTGTCTGTGTTGAAGCGTTTTACTTTTACATTTTTATTTGTTTTTTACTAATCTAGGAATAATGGAATTGAATAGATAGGACAGTAAGGTGCTCTGTTCCCTTCCACCTTCACAGCTGTCCTGCCTCAGATACCATGGCCAGAATCCTATTCTCAGCCTCAGCTCAGCTCTGAAAGTGCCCAGTTAGACTGGGTGCCTCTGCTGACACCCTTGAAAAGACCAATGGAGGTGGGATGTATTTGCCAACTGCCCAGCTATGCAACTACAGTATAATGCTCCACTGGGACTTGAACACCTTATCTGGCTCATGTAGTGTTGTGTCTCAGAAATCCCTCATCCACCTTTAGTGCTGCCTGAGATCCTTCAATCCATATAAGAGCAGACACCAGATAGCACCCGACCTGCTAGAGGTTTCGTTATCTCTGCCTCAGGGGTAGGCATTATTCCAGGAGAAAGAAGGACAAAGCCCAACAAAAAGTACTCAATGCTGCATATCTTCCGAAGCAGAATAAAAGAAGCAAGGTGTATCAACAGTAGTAGGTTTAAAGAGCTTTATCGTAGAAAACACCCCAACGCATTTCTGCAAACACCTTCTTCAGGAGGTACAAGCCTCAAATAAAAGCATAAAAATATAAAAAATGAATAAATGTATAAAAATATCAACTATAATAAATAAACCTATAAAAGTAAAATATACATAAAATATGTATATAAATAAATAAATCATAAAACATACTAAAACAGTAAGGCTGATAGAGCATATTAATATGCCCTTGAGAATTATAACAAAATACATATTCCACAAATGTAGAGAGAGACTGTCTAGGGTGGAACACATGCCAAAACTTTTAGTGATTAAAACGTCAGGAAACAGACACTGAAAAGTGGAGAGATGAGGAGGAAAGGTAGTACATATTTCAAATCGTAAGACTCACTCGTGTTGCTGTTCACAATGACTTGTTCAAACAATTGATATGCCACATCTAGCAGTCCTGTGGTGCAAAACAGGAACAGTTTCATTCCTAGCGAATAAGTTAAGTGTCGGAAACTAGTGAAAGTATCACAGAAGCCAAAAGGAAAGCAGCCTAAAATCAACTTAAAACAGAATAAAAATCTTCACCGTTAAATCATAATTCATGAAGAATGAGGTATCTTGCCTTCAGCACAGGGACCGTATGCACTTGAGACACCATTTGAGTAAAGGACTGCGACAGAAAAACACAGCCCATTTAAAGATGAAAACTTTCACGCCAAAATAAGTCAGAGTGCATTTCATGCCAACTTAACACATTCCATAAGCCAGACAAAGACTTGATATTTATTTATTATTTGTTTATTTACAGTCTCTTATATACCGTGCTATTCAGCATCAGTGCGGTTTAAATGGAACACAAACTTACAACAGGGCGGCAAGCCGCTCTGTGTTTACAGAGAATGGGTGCTAAAACTTGGGTAACAGGGGGTAACTATTTACACATAGGCGTCATGTTTAAGTCATATCGAAAGTAGACTAAGTTGAGGTTGGATTGCCGATATGTTGGTGTGGCTGTACTAGGTTGGGGGGGGGGGCTGTTAGTGTGCTGGCTACCGGGTAGTACTTGAGGAAGAGATGGTACTTCACTGACTTCCTAAACTGGGTTAGGTCAGGAATTGCCCGGATGTTGGGTAGTAGAGCGTTCAAGCATTTGGGTGCACAGAACTTGAAGGCCCTGTTTGCTGTTGCTTGGGTGCATTGAGTTATCGCCTTTGAGACTTTCAGTGTATTGACTGCTGCAGATCTTCTGGATCTGTTGGGGGATATGGTGTGGATAAGCTCCGTGAGGGAAGTAGATGAGAGCCCATTGATGGCCTTGAATGTCAACAGTAGGGGCTTGAATGCAAGTCTGCCATGAATCGGGAGCCAGTGCAGCTGTTTCAGGATGGGCGTCATGTGTTTGCTTCTGGGCACCCCGTGAAGGACTCTCGCCGCGGTTTTCATCGCAAGCTGAAGTGGGATCAAGGTGGATTGTGGGAGCCCTTGTAGTATTGCATTTGCGTGATCAAAATGTGGTATAATCAGTGCTTGGTAAACTGTCCTGAAGTCGTCCGGCTCTAGCAGGGCACGTATGTGCTTGAGTGTTCGGATCCTGTGGTACACTGTTTTCACTTTGTTACTTATGTGCGCCTTCATGTCGAGGTCTTGGTCTAGAGTGACGCCCAGGTATCGGATTGTGGTTTTGGTCTGTAGTTCTGCTTCATTAACCTTTAGATGGGGAGGCGGGTTGAAATTTTGGTTCCTTGTAATGAAAAGGACCTCTGTTTTCTTGTGCTGTATTCAAAGGTTCTGGGTTTGGAGCCAGTTGGATACTGCAATAAAGTGATATCCCACATCCACCGCAATGAAGTACCGGTGAAAATAAAAGCCATATATTCCAATTTATACTAACCTGTAGGCATGTCTGACAAAACTGTGAGCACTGTATATGGGTGCATATAGATGGCAAATGAATAAGCAGGAGAGGTGCACCAAAGCATCCAAAATCTAAAAAGGATATGAAATGATGCTAAGGTAAAGACAGACGCTCAAGTGAAAAACCGTTGCAAGCATGTATAAGGTTTAAAAATTAATTGCATATTAAAACCATGAGTACGGCCTTGAGAACAAAGCATACTGTCATCCAAAAAACTCACTTGCTATTATGCACCAATGGAAGTAGCCGTCAATCAGAATATGTTGATAGTTGAAAAATATATGTAACTAGCATAACTTGGGCTAAAAAGAAAAATATGTAGAAAAAGTAAAAGAAGACGAATAAATAAGCTAGAGAGGTGCATAAAACAACTTGATATCTATTGGATTATAAAAATGGAAATGATGTATTGATAAAACTTGCAGACCTGGTCAAACGTCAGTGATAGTAAAAATAAATATATATAAAGGAACATAAAAGCAATCCCCAATGCTAAGAGGAAACCAATTATAGTAGAGTAAAAACTAAGGGCCCAATATTCCAAAGACATTTACCAGTAAACTATGTAAATGCCTTAAATCAAGATATTCAACGGCACTTACATGGTTAGCATCAGAACGTGTCGGGAGTGTTCTGGGGCAGAGCGGAGGCGGTGACAAGCGATAACTAGGCAGCAGCAATATTGCATGCTGCCCGGTTAGCGATTTGCACCAAAAAGATAGGCAAAGAAAACCCTCACCTATCTTTCAGTGCAGGAGCTAACTAGGCAGCATGCAATATCACTGCTGCCCAGTTATCTAATGTGGTTTCCGGTGTGTGTGGTGATCCCCGGATATTCAATGCCGGGGCCATATATGACCCCAGCATTGAATATCCGGGGTTAAGGATCGGTGGCACTAAATGTTTAAATGTGTGTGATCATAAAAGGAACCACTAAGATCAATGAAGAGTGGGCTGCTACAAATAAAAAGAATTATGTAAAAGGCGGGCAAGCATGGGGCAAGCATGTACTCACTGTAGTGATTCTGCGAGTGCAAAGGGCACCAGTGAAAATATTATTGTACACTGACAGTGTGTGCCAGAAAAAAATAAAAGTAAAAATAAGGAGGACATAAAAACAATCCCAAGTACTAAAGGAAAAACAATAAAAGATGAATAAAAAGTGTTAAAATATGTGTGATCATAAAGGAAGCCACTAAGATCAATAGAAAGTGGACTGCTACAATAATAGTCTTTCAGCCTTACTGCTTTAGTATGTTTTATGATTTATTTATATACATATTTATGTATATTTTACTTTTAATGGTTTATTTATTATTGTTTAATGTTTTTATGCATTTATTCATTTTTAATGTTTTTATGCTTTTATTTGAGGCTTGTACCCCCTGAAAAAGATGTTTGCCAAAACGCGTTGGGGTGTTTTCTACAATAAAGCTCTTTAAATCCACTACTGTTGGTACACCTTGCTCCTTTTGTTTCTGCTATTCCTCTGCAAGTGTGTTTGCTCTCCTTTAGATCTCTATCTTCCAAAGCAACCATGCAATGCAGATCACCCTACCTTACTGATAAGGGTACAAGGCTTTTGACTGTGTAAACCATGAAAAACTCTGGGTCACATTAAGAAGCATGAGTATACCAGAACACCTGATCGTTCTCTTGCACAATCTGTACATTGATCAAGAAGCAACAGTTTGAACTGAACAAGGAGAAAAAGAATGGTTTAAAATAAGCAAAGGTATACGACAAGGCTGCATACTTTCCATCTACCTGTTTAATTTATATGCAGAACAAATCATCAGAGAAACAGGATTGTATGAAGACAACAGAGGTGTGAAGATTCGTGGAAGACTCATCAACAACCTTCGCTATGCTGATGATACCACATTACTGGCTGAAAATGAAGACGATCTGAAATACTTGCTTCTCAAGATCAAGGAACATAGTCTTAAAATGGGCCTGCACCTTAATGTAAAGAAGACAAAGATCATGACAACTGGCAAAATCAATAAGTTCATCATTGAAGGAGAAGAAATTGAAATCGTGGACAACTTTAACCTACTTGGATCAACTATCAATAAGGAAGCAACAAGCAGTCAAGAAATCTGACAATGCATTGCTCTTGGCAGAATGGCTATGAAGGACCTAGACAAGATTCTCAAGAGCAGAGATGTATCTCTCCATACAAAAATTTGACTCGTTCATGCCATGGTATTTTCAATAACATCATATGGATGTGAAAGCTGGACAGTGAAAAAGATAGACAAGAAGAAATTGATGCCTGTGAATTATGGTGCTGGCAGTGAATACTGCTTATACCATGGACTGGCCGAAAAACTGACTGATTTGTTCTTCAGGCAGTCCATAATATACACAATATTTGTTGCCAGCACCATAATTCAAAGGCATCGATTGTCTCCTGCCTTTCTTCTTCACTGTCCAACTTTCGCATTCATATGAATTTATTGAAAATACCTTGGTTTGGACAAGTCAAATCTTTGTATGGAGAGATACATTTCTGCACTTGAGAATCTTGTCTAGGTCCTTCATAGCCATTCTGCCAAGAGCAATACACAATTGGACTTCACTACTCAGTATTGTTCTGTCAAATAATAACCACAGGTGCTATACTGTATATCTTCCAATCATCCATTAATAGTAGGTGTGATGTTATCCTATGGTCATCAACACTTATAGCAATAAGGCTAAATCAATAGCCTAATGAATTTATGAGTACTGAATAGAGTTAGTGCCAGGCAAAACAAGAGTGGTCATGGGGAATCTTCCTGAAATATTCCCTGCTGGATCTTGATGCAAAGAATGTCAAACTGTTCTTCTTCATAATTCAGATGGAGTATAGTGTGCCACATTTTCACGGAATAACTTTATATACTCAGGGGGTCATTCTGTCCCGTAAATAGCAGGGATGTACGTCCCATCAGGACATCCATCCCCGCTATTCGTCCCCCTGCTGGCCCCGTCAATACCCTCCCCATACATACAGCAGGTTTGTATGGGGAGGCCTAGATGGGGGCGGGAGGGGGCATTCCGGAGGTGGTGCGAGGGTGGGACATAGGCTGGCTGTGATCCCAGATGTACAGGGCCAATTCAGAGGTCGGCCCTGTATGTCCAGGGCCTTGAATCTAGATGGGGGACATATTTCACCTTGAAGGTGGAATAAGTCCTCCTGGACGGAGAGGTATCGCTGCGGAGGACCCAGGGACACAGGTGAGGGGGCACAGGAGGTTCACCGCAGCCCAACCCATGCCTTGGAAGGCCAGATAGGGGGTCAGGCTGCGGGAAACAGGCATCCAGGTTCAGCGGGCCAGGACACCATGGTACCATGGCTCCCTTCACGGGACTGGCTAAGTTAGTCGGGTAGTTGCTGGGACGTACAGCTGGACAGAATTGGGTCCAGGCCTGCACGTCCAGGCACTAGACCCGATTCTGATCCCGTGGGGGCTGCAGGATCAGAATCAGGTCTAACTTTGCATGCCTGATTCTGCCTGGCCGTACAGGGGGCTGGATGTACATGAATGGAATTCTCCTCTCAGTCAATCCAGAGTTCATCCTGCACTTTTTAAGGCAATTAATTTTCCAAGAGTGTAGAATACTATCAAAAGCATTCTCATAATTGATCCATGCTGTACTGAGGCTTCTATTTTTCTTACAGCAGGTCATAATAGCTTTACGAAGTGGAGAAGTAGCCTACTGGTTCAAGCACTGACTTGAGAACCAAGAGACCAGGGTTCAATTCCCACTAACACTCCTTATGGCCTTGAGTAAGTCACTTAACCCTTCATTGCCTCAGAAGAATCCAAGCTATCAATGTCTCTGTTTAATGTACATTAATAAGTTTAAGTTAAAATGTAAACTGCTTTGACTAAAATGATAAAGTGTTATAAAAAATCAGTTAAATAAATAAAATATGCAATATCAACTGATCTTTGGATCTATATGATCCTTTTTTATATAATTTATGTGTTTTATATTCTATTTGAATTTATTGCAGTGTACAACTTGTAAACTTTAGGTAAGCAAATTATAGGCTGGTAGTTTGGAGATGTTATTTGGGTATCTTTTTGAAAGAAAAAGTGTTTTTTTCTGTTATTAACACTGCAATGTTAATTCTGATTGTCTGAAAATTAAATTTTTGCAGTTTGTCTGATCTTGATGGAGGGATGTTAAGTGTTTGAGTAAAAGCTAGTACTCCATCAGAGCCAAATCTTTTCCATTTTGATGTTCTTCTCAACTGAATTTTCAGTCCTTTAGCTGTGACTTCAGACCATTCCATAACTTTGATGCTTGCCTATTCTATTGCCTTCTATGTGCTGGGGAGTTGTTTTACTTCTCTGTTGTACTCTATGGAATCCTTATATAAGCTTCTCCAGAACTTTTCTTTTTCAGCTTTAATTGAGGGTACTTTAACTGTACTAATATTGTTCTCTAATTTCGTATAGTACTGCCTTGAATTCTGCTTAAATAATTGATTTTGATATCTCCATATTATTTTCTTTATATCTCCTCAACTTCTGTGCTTCTGCTGTTACTTTCAGTATGTCATTGGAGGATATAAATACACAGCCACCTAGAGTCTACTGGCAAACAACCTAACGTTTGGCTATAAGTTTAGGAATATTTACATTGCTTACGTTCCTTGCATAGCTTTTAAATCAGATATCTGAGTGTGCCCTCAGTTCATATAAGGGCTACTGGCCAGGGACACTTTTGATATATAGCTACTTGGAATTGAAGTACACATTTGCTTTTAGATTTGCAGAGACCCGGTCTTCTACGTAAGTCTTCTACTTAATTTTGCAGCAAAGGATGTACATTTTAAGGTTACAGGGACCTTTGCATGGTGGGCTGATACATAGAAGTAAGATTTCATTTTGAACTTTTCCGTTTCCATTGTTCTGTTACAGGCCTGCTTCGCAGGGTGTGGCTAATTCAATCAGCTCTACAGCCTGCTACCTGCTCCTGGTCATCACAGCTCCAAGAGACTCTATACAAAGCTAAGCTTTCAGACTTTACAATTGCCTGATTTTTTAATATAATTTTTCCTTGCTAATTTATTACCTGTTTTATTCTCTTAGAAGACTACTTGGGCACTGTGGTGTGTTAGGATAACTGCACCAAGGGAATGGGACAAACACCAAGGGAGTGGGACAAACACCAAAAAGAAAAAAAATCACAAATAAAGACCTTGCTCTTCTGTCTCCATCCCATTTCTATCTGTTCACATCTTGATCTACAATCTAGTGGTAAACAACCTAACATTTGGCTATAAGTTTAGGAATATCTAGATTGCCTAAATCCCTTGCATAGCCTTTAAGTCAGATATCTGAGTGTGCCCTCAGTTCATATAAGGTTTACTGGCTAGAGACACTGAACTTCCCACCCACCCTACCCCTCACCCCACCTGCCCCAGGGCTGCATTGCCTATATAGTCATCATATACATTGACATCTGTTCTTTAATTAGGTGTTACACCACCTTTTCTCCTTCTTTTAGGACCACTTATTCAGCATGTCATGTATTCAATGCAATCTGAGAAGAATCATTTGGAGCCTAAGAGCTTGCCCTATATGCCTCCAAGTTATTTGCTATGCGTAAAGAATTGACTCTACTAAGGGAAGAATTAACTGCAATTAAACACACTTCTTCTAGGGTGCAAATTGAACAAAATCCACCACCACTCTCACAAAGAACCAAACAGCCCAGGAACAAATGGATCACAGTGGGCTCTGGTAGATTGTGTCATTAATGCAGAGACACTCTCTACATCCCTGCATAATGCCTTCTCTGCCTTGGGTAATGAGGGTGTCCAATCCATGGAAACTGCAATGCCTTTAAATGAGAAAGTCAATGCCCAATCTTCTGATAATGCACCAAATATGAAGAAAAAAATCACAAAACAGAAAACTACGACTACTTGGAGATTTCATCATCAGAGGCACCAACTTGAGAACACAGTTCAGAGAAGATGGTCAAATGCATCCCAGGCTCTTCAGCTAGCAGGAATACGAACCAAATTGTTGGTATAATTAGTGCAAAAAGTGAGCTTTCCAAAAATGAAGTTGTCATCCACTTGGGTACAAATGACCTGGCTAGAAACAGTGCCTCTGCAGGGGACAGAAAGGCTGCATCACATAAACAACTTTAATACATGGCTCCAAACCTGGTGCAAACAAGAAGGATTTGGATATATAGGCGACTGGGGAAACTGATGGATCAACAAGAGACTATACTGTGCTGATGGACTACATCTCTCTGTCACAGGGAAAAGGATCCTAAATGAAAAATTCAGGGAGTATATGGACAGGCATTTAAACTAGGGAAAGTGGTGATGGATGGAGAAGGACAAGCTCAGAACATCACATTGAAACAACCACACTTTTAAACCACACATCAGTGACAAGTGGGAAGAGGTGAGTAGAACAAAATCCATGCAAAATACCGGCAAGCCAGTCAACAAATACTGAAAAGCAATGAGCAAAAAAACTTGAAGCCTTGCCAGCAAAGTTCCTGACCTGGAAGCCCTAATGGTGGAAATGGACTTGGACATTGTGGCCATTACAGAAACATGGTTTAACAAATCACATGAATGGGATATAGCCATAGCTTGCTATAATCTATTTAGAAGAAATAGAGAGGGTAGAAAAGGAGGAAGAGTAGCCCTATATGTCAAAAGCAATATTAAAGCTGCTGAAATGCAGGGGACATGAGGAAAAGAAGAAGCGCTGTGGATTGTGTTGGAAAGAGGAGATGGCGTTGTCACCCATACTGGTGTAGTCTACAGGCCTCCAACTCAAACCAAAAAAATGGATAGGGACTTAATTATTGATATTGCAAAGGTAGCCATGAAGGGGGAAATGATCATATTGGGTGACTTTAATTTACCTGATGTGGATTGGAGTATTCCTTCTGCAAATCTGGAAGGAAGTAAAAATATTGTGGATGCCTTCCAAGATGCATTGATTAGACAAATGGTGATGGAACCAACCAGGGAAAGTTTGATGCTGGATTTAGTACTCACCAATGGAGAAAGTGTGTTGAATATCTGGGTGGGTGCCTATGTAAGCAGCAGCAATGATCACAAGGTGTGGTTTATCTTTATCTTTATCTTTATCTTTATCTTTATTATACAACTTGATTAACCGCCCAGGCCGGAGCGTCAGGGCGGTGTACAATACAAATTATAGGCTACCGAAAATAAAGTTAGAAAGGAACGCCAAAAAACTGACAGGAAAGAGAGGTAATAAGGAAAGACTGAAAGAGAGAATAGCCCGATAGGGCAAAGTGGGCAAGGTAAAGGGAGGGCAGAAAGGGGAAGGAAAGGGGACGGATTGCTGGGGGATGCTTATGGGGGGAGGGCACGACCAGAGGACGAAGCACCATCGACAGGAGGGGAAAGATCGAAGGCTTGGCAAAAGAGGTGAGTCTTAAGAAGATTTTTGAAATGAGGGTAGGAGAGTTTGAGATAAAAGCCAAGGCAGAGTCCCCTCACAGCAAGCTCGAAGACGTAGACTTCAAAAATACTGACTTCAGGAAGATGGTCAATTGCCTGAAGGAGGAGTTGGCAGGGTGGGAGGAGGTAAGGGAACTGGAATTGGAGTAGGCTAAAATAAAGGAGGCAATAAAAAGAGCAATAGATATGTAGGTAAGAAAAGTAAATAAAAACAAGAGGAAAAGGAAAGGAGTGGCTGCACAAATAAAGGAAAAAAACACAGCTTTTACAAAATTCAGAAGTTCGCAAACAGAGGAACGCAGAAAAGAATACAGGATAAAGCTAAAAGAGACAGAAAGAGAAATAAGAAAAGCAAAATCAAAGGCAGAAGAAAAGATGGCTAACGATCTAAAGCGTGGTGATAAAACTTTTTTCAGGTATATTCGGGAGAAGAGGGAGATAAGAGGTGAAATTGCAAGACTCAAAGTGCTGAGAACGGATTCGTGGAAAGTGATGTTGAAAAAGCGAAAATGCTAATCAAATACTTCTGTTCTGTTTTTACTAAAGAAAATCCTGGAGAAGGACCACCTGTGATTGACCAAATGAAAATGGAGTACGTAGATACAACACCATTCACAGAAGATGATGTGTTTGAACAGCTTGCAAAAATGAAAGTGGACAAAGCCATGGGACTGGATGAGATACATCCCAGGATTCTGAAAGAGCTCAAAGAGATTATTTCAGGGCCTTTAAAGGATGTTTTTAATAGATCCTTGGAGACAGGAGAAGTTCCGCAGGACTGTAAAAGGGCCAGTGTGGTACCTCTTCACAAAAGTGGTATTAGGGAAGAAGTGGAAAACTACAGGCCAGTAAGCCTTACCTCGGAGGTGGGAAAAGTAATGGAGGCACTTCTAAAAAGGAGACTAGTGGGCTTTCTCGAAACCAATAGGTTGCATGATCCGAGCAACATGGTTTTACCAAAGGACAATCAAGCCAAACAAGTCTGATTGAGTGGGTGATCAGATAACTAGATCAAGGGCATGCGATGGATGTGATCTACCTAGATTTCAGCAAAGCCTTTGATACTGTTGCTCATAAATTGAACAGCCTAGGGATGGGTCCCAAGGTGATGAACACAATACAACACAAAACACCTCCAAGAACTCACAGGCACACTAGCCGCATATACCCCAACCCAAAGTACAGGCAACATTCACCTTTAAAAGGCATGTACCTAGTTCTAAATAATATGTTAAGTTGTTAAGTGTTTTAAGTTTTTATGTAAATAGCTCTAAAAACAACGGCTCTATGTAAAATGTTAGTTATATGTAAACCGCCCCTGATCTCTGGAAGGGGCGGTATAGAAAAATGTAACAAATAAATAAATAAATAAAATGAACTGGATCAGAAATTGGTTGACTGACAGATGACAGAAGGTGATGGTAAATGGAACTCACTCAGATGAAAGGAAGGTGATTAGTGGCATGCCACAATGATCGGTCCTGGGCCAGTACTGTTCAACGTATTTGTGAGTAATATTGCTGAAGGACTGAATGGAAAAGTCTGTTTTTTTGCAGATGACATGAAAATTTGCAACAGAGTGGACTCCCCTGAAGAAGTGGATGTCATGAGGAAAGTTCTGCAAAAGCTGGAAGAATGGTCTAATGTAATGAAGAAGTGCAGTGTCATGCACTTGGGATGCAGACATCCAAGCAAATTGTATTAGATAGGGGGGCAATAGGTTGGTGTGCACAGACCAGGAGAAGGACCTCAGAGTAATTGTTTCTGAGGATCTCAAAGTGGCGAAACAGTGTGAGAAAGCAGTGGCCAAAGTCAGAGGGATACTGGGCTGCATACAGAGAGGAATTACGAGCAGAAAGGAGGAGGTACTAATGCCACTGTACAAGTCGCT
Organism: Ichthyophis bannanicus; assembly: GCA_033557465.1. Classification (NCBI taxonomy): domain Eukaryota; kingdom Metazoa; phylum Chordata; class Amphibia; order Gymnophiona; family Ichthyophiidae; genus Ichthyophis; species Ichthyophis bannanicus. Next base: position 606,988,890 of record CM066032.1, read on the forward strand.
GGTAAGGCCTCACTTGGAATATTATATTCTGTTTTGAAGACCATATCTCACAAAGAATATAAAAAGACTGGAAACGGTTCAGAGGAAGGTGACCAAAATGATTTGGAGCCTGTTCCAGAAGACATATGAAGAGAGACTCCAAGACCTAAATATGTATACTCTAGAGGAGAGGAGGAATAGGGGAGATATGATACTGACCTTTAAATACTTATTAATGAACAAATAAACCCTTTTCAAAGACAGGGAAGCTGTAATATTAGAGGGCATAACATGAAGCTGCAAGGGGGTAAACTGAAAGGCAACGTCAGGAAATACGTTTTCAATGAAAGGGTGGTGGATGCTTGCAATGCCTTCTCGATGGAAGTGGTGGGGGCAAATACAGTGACAGAATTCAAAATGGCATCGGACAGACACAGTGGATCCCTTGATAGCAACAGGATAAAATCAAAATAAACTCAAATAAAATAAATATCTCAATAAGTCGAGGTGACCTGCATGGAGCGGTGGGTACACCCCAAACAAAAGCATGGGGAGGCATGACCTGCATGGAGCGGCGGGCGTACCTACTCTTGCCACCTTGCTGGGCAGACTAGATGGACCATACTGGTCTTTATCTGCCATCATATACTATGTTACTATGTAAGGTCTTCTGTTAGTGCAGCTTATTTTTGAATTTGAGATTTTGAATCTTTCATTATTTTAGATATCTTCAACCTATTGAGGTATTCATCCATCAGCGACACACCTTCACATAATGATTATATTTTTTGTTCAACATTTTCCCAGGGAGGAGTTTTCTTTCTCCTTTTCTTCTGCCTTCCATCTTCATTGGTTGGACTCTCTGTTATAATTGTTGCTGCATAATATTGTATCCTATTTATTTCCATGTGATCAATAAATGGTCCCTTTCTGAACAGACTGCTAAAACATCTATCCACTCTTTAGTCATCTCGACTATTGCAACCTCCTCCTTGTTGGTCTCTCTCTGAGTCACCTCTCTCCCCTTCAATCTGTTCAGAACTCTGCTGTGCGGCTAATCTTCCGCCAGCCCCGATATACTCATTCAACCCCTCTTCTCAAGTCACTTTATTGGCTCCCCTTCCGTTTCCGTTTCCAAGTCAAACTTCCCCTTCTGACCTATAAATGCATTCATTCTGCTCTTCCACTGGCCTGCTTCTCTCTATGCCCTTTTCTTGCACTGCCAATTCCAAACTTCAATCTTTTCACCTCACTGCTCCCGAGTCTGTACATTAGGCTTCATTTCTCCCCCTCTTCAAATCCATATTTAAGGCTCACCTCTTTGTGCCTGCTTTTTGATCCCACTCCCTTGTTTTCCTTGTGTCTCCTTACCTTTTCCTATTTGTATTCCTTATTCTCAACTTTTGTATTGTCTGTCTTGATTAGAATGGAAGTTCTAATGAGCAGGGACCATCTTTAATATGTATTTGTACAATGCTGAGTACGCCTTTTAATGCTATATAAATGATCAATAGTAGTAGCATTTGTCTTGCTTATCATGGTTTGTGCTTTGAATATCAAGTTCAATTTGGATAAATTTCCCTTTCCTGGATCCCTGCATATGCATTCATTTCCACTTGGAGCCCGATTCCTGTATGTGCACATCTGGGCCGTCCAGATGAGCAAAAGATAGACAGGGCCAATATGTACCCAGTTCTACACCCACAGGATCTGGACATTCATGCAGTTGCGGGATCCAGCATACAGATGGCCCAGTGTGTATCCAATTCTACTGGTGGAGACATCCTGTGCTTTGCCCGGCCAGCCCCCCCCCCCCCCCAATGCTCCAGATAGTGTGTCGGTGCAGTGACGTCCCATAGCCATGGCACCGGCACGCCCAGCCTGAGCACCCGATTGCCCCACAGCATTGAGACCCTGTCATCCTGCCACCTGACCCTGGCAGAGGTCACCAAGGCCAGGTTCAGACAGCAGGAGCCATTCTGTGGCATCATCATGTGGGATGGGGTGCTACAGGCCATGACCAACACAGCTTCCGGCACTTATTCCACCTCTGAGGTGGAATAAGTCAGGCATGCAGCAGTCAGCCGGTGGACATACAGGGCCCTGACCTAAATAGGCCCAGTACGTCCAGCCACTTTGCCACGCCCCTGCTACGCCTCCATCCCACCCTTGTCCAGCATTCCCCACACAACGGCTCTGTATGTGCAGGGAGCCAGAGGCGCTGAATACGGGCCCTCCAAATAGTGGATCAAAATGCCGGTCGTAGGGTAGAAGCTCATCCACAAACTCCTCCACCTGTGGATCTTACTCCTGTCTTTCGTCTTCCTCTTCACTTGACCTCTTGGCCTGTCCTACCTAAATTGTGCCCTCTTGTTTTTCTAGATCTCTTCTCTCCATGTCTGCATCAAACTTCCTTTTCCTCTTCCTTTTCCTCTTCTGGGTCGCCTCTTCCTCCCTTCATACCAGCCTTTTTTCTCGATTTCCTTTCCAGATCCCTTCTTTCCCTTTATGCATCATCTTTTCTTCTGGTGCTCTTTTCTAAGTTCCTTCTTTCTCTTGCTACATCCCCGCCTATTTTCTGGGGCTCTTTTCGAGATCTCCTTTTTTTCTCGGTGCACCAGCTTTTCTTCTGGTGTTCCTTTGTAAGCTCCTCTTTCTTTCTGTGCATCCATATTTCTTCTGGTGAACCCACATAGATCTCCAGTTTCTATTTATATTTCCGCAGAAGCCCTCAATTGTTTATAGTGTTATCACTTACATATTTCATTTGTGGATCTTTAAAATTAGGGATATTGAATTTGCATCACTTGGCTCTTGCAGCTTTTCTAGTGACAATATTCCTTTTTCTTATTTATTTATTTATGGGATCTTATAAACTGTTTTCTCAGTAATCAAAGTGGTTTACATAGACCCAAGAACAATTACATGTAACAATGAACAGAGATATGTTATGGTCTAGCTAGTAGCAGTGGTGACTACATAACTAGGTTTATCTTAGGCTGGTTAGGAGCTTAATCAGGTTACCAGTTCCTCAAAGTAGTCTTGCGGAATATTTGTGGGCCCATAGTAGTTCTTATATTTTCTGGAGGTGAGTTCCATATTCCAGGTGCATAAAGTGAGAAGGCTCTTTTGGATGTACTGTAGATGTATTGCATTTTGTGTATTCCGATGGTGTAGATGGGGAGTTCTTTGAGTAACTTCTCTTTGCTCTGATATTTGGTTTAGTGTGCAGGAGAGATCTTAGGTATGTAGTAGAGTCATTATGCAGAATTTTGAAGGTGATGTTTAGGATTTTGAATTTTATACTATTTAGCCAATGAAGCTGTTCTACTATTGGGGTGATGTGTTCGCATAATGGGGTTTGAGCGATGATTTGTGCAACTGTGTGTAGATGGTACCATTTGTAGATGGTATATGGCTTATTTTGGAAGTCCATTTACAATATTATTAAAGAAATCTAATAGCCATGAAGCAACCTTGTTGAAGCAGGTTACTATTTTAGTCTGGTTGGGTTTGTAGATGTCCAGTGATGTTACAACATGGTATTGTCTGCATATATGTGGCAATAAACATTATGTTTCTGGATTATCTTGCAGATGGGTTGTAGGTAGAGGTTAAATGATAGGGCTGATAATGTGGATCCTTATGGTATTCTCCGTAGTTGGGTATATGCCTTGGATGCACAGGTACCTATTTTTACCTTTTGTTTCCAGTCAGTTAGGTATTATTTGAACCATAGTAATGTTGTATCCTTAATTCCAATCTCTTGGAGTCTGTTTAGAAGGAGATTGTGGCATATGGAATCAAAGGCGGATGCAATGTCCAGGAATATCAGGATGAAACTCATTTTTTGTTTGTCGAGTCCCCTTATGATCTTGTCCTTGAGCGCAGTGAGGAGTGCTTCTACAATGTGCCCAGTTCGAAAACCATGTTGGTCTGGGTCAAGTGGAGCATATTTGTCCATATGTTCCTGAAGTTGATGTTGGATGACTTTTTCTATTCTATTTGCTAAAAATGGTAGGCTAGAGATTGATCTATAAGAGCTTGGGCCTGTTCTTCTCAATGATGAGTTTTTTAGAATGGGGCGTACAGAAGCAGTTTTGAGTTCTTTGGGCAGGTATCCTTGTGATAGTGATAAATGTATTAGTTTGAGTATTATGGGAGAGAATTCCTCATGTGATATTTGTTACCCAGTTTACTGGGCAGGTGTTGATAGCTGATTTGGTTGTATTCAGGTTATTATCCTCTCTTATTGGTTTGAGGAGATTATCAAGAATGTTGCCCAAGTAGGGATTGCAGTGTTGATGATGATTTGAGGATCAATATTCAGAGTAGTATATTTTCCTATTTTTCCCATGCAGCAGATGACCACTGATTGTGGGCGAAGTGTAATGAGTGTCCCATCATGTTTTGGAGATTTGATTTAACAATCTCGAAAAGTTCTCTTGGCTTGTTTAAAGAGGTCAAAATGAGTTCTTCCTGTGGACTTTCTTTGTATATCCTCTTGATATAAATAAATGGGTCAATATTCAGCCCACCGTGGTCAGTGTGGCTCAGACAACAGACCTCCACAGTGTCCAGTGCTGTACTGTATATCCGGTTTTGCTGCCGACCATGGTGGCTATCCAGTTAGCCACATAGTGAAGGGTTTCTTCCCTGCTGTGTTCAAAAGAGCCTTCATTTTCCTTTTCTGCTAACATAGATATTGCCTTCAATCCAAGGATTTTAACCCCACCTTGCCCTAGCTCCATTCTACATCAGCCTCCACAAATAGCTGAGTCATCAACCACCTATGAAACCACGGATTACTATCTTTATTAGTACACCTCCTCTGAGTGAATTCTGTATGTATGTGAATGCTGTGTTTATAGAGAGTGTGTAGGTGTATGTCTGTGAGAATCTCTGACAGGTGTGTGTGGTGGGGGAGGGGGGTGCATGAATCTAACCAGTTAAATATCCCCCTATGCTGTATGGCTAAATTTTGTACACACTAAGGCTCCCTGTAAGGTGTCTCTTTGAACTCAATGCAATGTAATGCAATGTGTGCCTTTGAGTCAATGCTGACTCCTGGCAACCCAGTAACTCCTGGATTTTCTTAGTAATGTGACCGGAAGTCCTGGATGAGAAACTTAGCAGGAATCAGCCTTGCATCTTTGGCTTCTAAATGCTGTATTTTTCCATCTGATTTTGTTGATTTTTCTGTGATAACTATCCTCCCTTTGGGATTCTTTATTGACGACTGCTCTGGATAGTAAAGTACCCCTCCATCAGAGGAGGAGTACTAATAAAGATATTAATCCATGGTTTCATCCAGACTTCTATTTGTTGAAACATCAGACTCGAAGAACAGAAAGAATCTCAGGCCATGATAAGAATTTAAATAGTCTCTCCAAATACAAAGAGTGTACTTCAACTATAAACAATTTAGGATGTCAAAACAAATTATTAGTATTATTTACATCTTATTCATGACAATATTGTTTATTATTGTTTATTGTTTATTTAAAACTTATTATACTGCCCATCACAAAAGCGTCTGAGCGGTTTACAAACTTATCAAAGGCTGCTGGAAAGAGAAAAGAACAGCAATTCAAATGGACAGGAAAGGAAAGAGTAGAGGTAAAGAATAGAGGGGGGGATAAAGGGTCAGAGAGTAAGTGAAGGAGTAGGCTGGTAAGTGCGCTTCAGCATGGGGGGGGAAGGAAGACAGTGGGAGGGGGAAGGTGGAAGGCAGAGCAGAAAAGGTGGGTTTTTAGTTTGGCCTTAAAGGTTTTGAGTGAAGATTCCAGGCGGAGGGCTATGGGGAGCGAGTTCTAGAGAGGAGGGCCGAGGAAATAGAAAGCAGAGGAACGGGTGGATTCAAGATGGGCCTGGGAAGGGGAAGGGAGAGACATGCGATTTACGTGAAAGGAATGGAGAGGACGGTGGGAGGAGTGAAGGCGGACCAGATCAGCGAGGTAAATGGGGATACCAGTGTGGATCGACCTATGAACAAAAGTGAGAAACTTGAATTGAATCCGGTAGGGTACGGGGAGCCAGTGTATGCGGGTAAGAAGAGGGGTGATGTGGTCGAAGTGGGAGGCGTGGGTAAGAAGGCGGGTGGCGGTGTTTTGGACGCGTTGCGGGCGATGTAGCTCCGACTGGAGAAGACCGGCTAGAGAGATGTTACAGTAATTCAAGCGTGATATGACAAGGGAAAAGAGCAGAGTGGTCATAGAAGAGGGGGTGAGAAAGGGACGGACGGCGCAAAGTTGCTTTAGGGTGAAAAAAGAGCATTGAACCACAGAGGAGATGTGATCTTTAAAGGAAAGAGAAGAGTCAATGGTGACACCAAGATAGCGTATAGAAGTGACAACAGGAATAGGAGAAGAGGAAAGCAGAGGGACCAAGGGGGGGGGACAGGACTTCCTGAGGTGAACCAGATAGCTGAGGTCTTAGAAGGGTTGACGTGGTGGAAGTTAGAGGAGAGCCAAGATGTCACGGAGGAGAGACAGTTGTTGAGGGGGGTGATATCAGGGGCAGTGGAATCAGTGTGGTGGAGAAGGAGGATATAGTAAGCATAACAAGTTTTTTTCCAGAATAATTTCTCACTTATCCAGCTGCCAGCAAAAAGCTCTCTTCAGTCCTCAGATGTGAAAGTGGACACTTATGCTAACTATCTTTCAGCTAATACTGGTTCACTGTAGGCCGCTTTCCCCTCTGCATTCGCATTTTATATGCCCAGTTCTTCTTGCATTAGATGAAGAATCTTCTTTATCTGACTCCTCTCAATCCTTGGGATTAATTAGTTGCTGGTCGAACTTTAAAATAGACTCAGCTGGCAACTGAGAAAATTGTAGAAGTTATACAATTGACTATTGCTGCTGCAGACTCTCTTTCCACATCCTTTGTAAAGAACCCTCAATTTGGGCTCTCCATTCCCTTATGCTCTATTATTAATTCCAGTTTCTCTATCGGTTGTGTTCCCTACAGCTGGAAACATGCTATAGACCTGAAAGACCAGGGTTCAAAACCCATTGGTACTCCTTGTGTCCTTGGGCAAGTCACTTAACCCTCCACTGTCTCAGGTACAAACTTAAATTGTAATCCCTCTGGAGACAGGGAAATGCCTACAGTACCTATATGTAACTCGCCTTGATCTACTTGATCTAAGCCACGTAACCCTTCATTGCCCATGTACCCTGTAAAATAGTTATCTCCAAGTTATAATGCCCTGTTCAATGTAATTTCAGTTTGTTCAATGTAAACCGCCTTGATATCATGAAAGGCGGTATATAAGAAATGCTAAATAAAATTTAGCATCCCTCACTTGGTTTGCAGCTTGTCGTGCTGTGAGGGCTTGTGTGCATCAGTGATGCTGAGAGCTAAACTATCGGTAGTTTAACTACTGGCAGGATCTCCCAAGATGGACAGGTCTCAGCTGAGATGCCAGACCAAGACAAACCACCCATCTGGGCAGCAGCAGAATGGGATAGTGTTGACGGCGCAGGATCACATTTCTGTGACAACGGCAACAACACCAAACTTAAACTGCACGGAAGAAAGGCCCGGCAATCTACTTCTGTATCTTGCCATGAAAACCCAATGGATAGTTACAACAAAACAAATTATGCTGTAGTGCTGGAAGATGAAACCCCCAGGTTGGAAGGCACTCAACTAGCTACTGGGGAAGAGCTGAAGACTTTTCAGAGTAAAGCCAGCATTTATGATGTGATTGGATCAAAGCCCTCGGGACGTCTGACTGCTGATGTAGCTGCGCATGAAATGAGAGTCAGAAGCTGTAAAGATGTCTTACACATTGGAACATGGAACGTACGAAGCATGAACCAAGGGAAGTTGGAGGTGGTCAAGAATGAAATGGAACGTGTACAACTTGATCTGTTGGGTGTCAGCGAACTGAAATGGACTGGCATCGGGCACTTTGCATCAGATGATCACATGGTCTACTATGCTGGAAATGAAAGACAAAGAAGAAATGGTGTTGCATTTATAATAAAGAAGAAACTTGCAAGAACTGTAATGAAATACAATGCAGTCAGCGAACGCTTAATCTCTATTCGTCTGCGAGGAATGCCTATCAACACAACTATAATTCAAGTATATGCCCCAACAACAGCTGCAGAAGAGAATGGAATTGAAGAGTTCTATGAAAAAGTACAAGCTGAAATTGACAGAACATGCAAACAGGATATCCTGATAGTCATGGGTGATTGGAACGCAAAGGTTGGCAACAAAGAAGAAGACAAAGTAGTTGGAAAATATGGACTTGGCAACAGAAATGAAGCTGGAGAAAGACTGATAGAATTCTGCAAGACCAACGATCTATTCATCTCGAACACCTTCTTCCAGCAACACAAGAGGCGACTGTACACATGGACTTCACCCAATGGATTGTATAAAAATCAAATTGACTACATCTGTGGAAGTCAACGATGGAAAAGCTCTATAACATCAACAAAGACAAAACCTGGAGCTGACTGTGGTACAGATCATCAACTACTAGTATGCAAATTCAAGCTAAAGCTGAAAAAGAGCAAACCACTCATGAATGCAGCAAAATATGACCTTGAGAATATACCACTGGAATTTAAAGACTGCCTGCAAAATCGATCTTCCAACTCTGCTTGGTCATCTCCCCTCTCCTTCAAAAAACTTCTTATTTCATTCAGCAAATCATGAAATCTTTGCAGAAATTTGTGCCTACTTAGCCACCTTACATCTGTGTGCAAAATGATTTCCACTGCCCCTTAATCAAGAGTAAGATTGAAAAGCCATCTTTGAAGTGATCTTCCATGAACTGAATTTACAGTTTTGAAAGTGATGTCCATGACAGTCTTTGTATTGAATCTCTTGCTTGCCAAAACTTGCTGGTGAATGATGCAGTGGTAAGAAAGGAAATCTGGGAAGTCGTCATGCTGTCTACAGAGGGCTATGAAACTATAAACCTCACCTGTCATTGCTCTTGCTTCATCAGTAGAGATGGAAACAAGTCTATGCAATGGAAGATTACACTTTGTCACAAAAGAATGGAAAGAACTGAATATTTCCTGACCAGTAGTTCTCCCTTTTAAAGAAATCATTCCAAGTAGTTCTTCTTTAACACTGAAGTCTTCAAAAACCATCCGGATTAAGACTAGTAACTGGGCTATGTCTCTTATGTCTGTAGATTCATCCAGTTGGAGTGAGAAAGCAACACGATTTGAAATATCCTCCAACAATTGTTCAGTTGTGTCTCCACACAACTTTTCTATTCGCCGCACGACAGTGTTTCTTGACAATTGTACATCTTGAATAGCAGCTATGATCTCTTTCTTATTTTTAAATACTTCAAAAAGATTGTCAGCTGCTTCAAGAAAACAATCTTTTACAAATTCCCCTTCAGTGAAAGATTTGCATTTCTTTGCGATCAGGTTGCTGACCTTGAAGGATACTATGGTTGCATTGTCCGAATGTGACCTTGGCTTCGCCATCAACTGTTGCTGAGTAGCTAATTTTGATTTAAGTTCTTTGAGCTTCAGTTTACGAATTTCACTTTTGGGTGGAAAATCAGCATCAAACTTATTGCTATGCAGAACCTTATAATGACGTTCCAGATTACCCTTTTTAGGCAAGGATACTGGGGCGTTACAAATTAGACAACAACACTTGTCTTTCACCATGATGAAGAAGTAATCCATTTCCCATTCATCATGAAAGTGGTAAGTTTTGCTCTTCTTTGGAACACTCATCTTAGTTATACTGGGATGGCTGGATGTAAGAAGGCCAAATCTGCTAAATTAGTATAAACACTGGCTGAATCTGGTCCAAAACTGTCACTGTCCCAAAGTATTAAAGGTCAACAGGAACTGAAGACCTCTGGATGACGTGCAATACAAGGACTGGAGATACCAAAACCACACATGCAGTTCTAAAAGTAAAAATAAGGGGTATGTTTACTAAACCGTGGTAACGTTACATAACGCGCGTTATGTAACATTAACGATCATTAAGTAACGTTAACGCGTGTAATGAGACGCTAACGATCGTTAACGTCTCATAACGCGCGTTAACGTTACTTAACGATCATAGACGTTCCGCGGCGCGGTAAAACACCGCAGAAGGTGGAGAGAGGGCGGAGAGAAGGGGTCAATGGGCGGAGTGTGGGCGGGGAGAGGCTCCATTCACACTAATGCACTGATCTGAAGAGCTGAATCCTAACGCAACTGAAAACCTGCCGTTAGATGCACATTTGCAGGGGAGAGAAACCATTTAAGTGTCAGCAATGTACAGCATTGGCAGGGAAACCTACAAAAAGTGATAAGTGTGATACATGTGCACAGAACCAAAGGGCACATAAACATTGAAAATGACCTCAACAAACTGGAAAAAAACCTAACCAAGCTGGCCAATAGCGATAATACTGGGAAACAGCAAAAAACACTACTGAGAAAGCTCCCAAAAAAAGATATTAAGCGTGGAAGGGTCTATGTTCTGTCCCCCGACAAGGTGAATGATCCCACAGTGAAATAGCGCTGATCAGGGCTTTCCCTTGTTATTGGACAGGTGTTCTATGGCATGCACATGCCCCGCAACAGCAGGGCAGGCATGTCAGAACGGGCACCTGGACAGATGCCAGAAAAGGGGATACAGAGGGCCGCAGGCGGCACATGCTGTGGTGCAGCTGGGCCACAGTGGGGACTAGGGTGATGCCTAGGAGGCCCATACGAATGCTAAAACAGCAGAGCAGCCAGACAGCAACTGCTGAAGGCCCAACATGGGCACGACTGTGTTTCCCACAGTGTCACAGGGGATAGTACCCAGCAGCTACCCCCAAGGACACGGAACATTGGCAGGTGGTGCTGGGGGGAAGCGTGGACACCTATGCAGGCACCCCTACCCCAGAACCCGCACCATAGGCAGCCGCCTACCCGCACACTGGATGGCCTGAGACTGCGCTACACCAGCACCACCAGCAGAAGGGCATGTCAGCATGGTGGCAGAGGGATACTGGTGGTGGAGGGGGCAGTGGCAGCTGCCCAGAGCAGACCGTGGCCTAGCCCTGTGTAGGTGGGTGCCATGCACTGCAACAGACAGGCCCTGTCTGACGAACAGTCATGGTATCACCATGGAATACACAGACTCTGTGGCAACACGGTGGTGTAATGCACAAAACCAGTATATTCAGAAGCAGAAGGTCACAGATTCAAGTCCCAGCTGTGGTTCCTGCCAACCCAGTCCCCATATTTTACCAACTACTAAAACGTGCTAATACAGGCAGAACCTTTATTGCAGATGACGTAAACATGCCCAAAACACCTACAATTTACCCTACAGAGCACAGACACCATAAACATGCGCATTACCTAGAGCAGAGTCTCCCAAATGCAGTCCTGGAGGGCCAAACACCATCCAGGTTCCATGCTGCCTCTAATAAAGATGCCTGTGCTGCATTTCTATGTGCCGCCCCCATGGTATGCAGATGTATCTCATGGATATTCATGAGGGACAGCATGAAAACCCGAACAGTGTTTGGCCCACCAGGACTGGAGTTGGGAACCTCTGCCCTAAAGTAGCGGCCAACAGGGGCAGACACACCCGCACCCACAGACTCCATTATCCAATGCCTCCTGGAGCGGCAGGATGTTGGGCCCTGCGTGCCTCTCCCAATACTAGCACTTGCATACCTTGGCAATGTCACCCTAAACCTGGGAATACGGTAAACATCTATCAAACGTTTGCTATGATTACTGGCAGATAGCAATTCCAAAGTTAAGCACAATTTGCTGATTGAGCTGCATCATAGCAACCTTTCTGATGTCTGTGGAGTGTGCTACAGGTCTTGTGTCTGACAGTGTTTACCACCCTGGGGAGTGACCCCAACAGTATTGCGTACCATAGCCATGCCTGCACTGTGCCCAGGACTGGTGCGGTGGCCAGGGCTGCCAAACACCTCTATAGCTGCACAATGCTGGCATAGGTGTGGGGAGTGTGTGTCTGCTATCCAGTGTGTGGTGGCTGCAAACACACTCCACAGCCCACACTGTTAGCACTGTTGCCAGTATTGGCCTGCCAATGTGCATAATGAGGAGCAAGGTACTGTGGGAATAGCCAGGATAGGATGGTCTGGCCTGGATCCATCTGTACATAGCATAGGGCAATGGCTCGGACATTGTAGTGGCCGGCCACCACCTGCACGGACAGGGTGGCCATAGCATGTCCTGCTGGGAGGTCACTCTCACCCTGACTGAGCAGTGACCACTGCATGGCTAGGTTCCCCCATAGTGCTTTATAGTATTTCTCTCATGTGATATTTATGGGTTCTCTTTTGGGGCCCAATCACTGACTTATCTGCTTGGTGTGTATGATAAGAACATAAGAACATAAGACATGCCATACTGGGTCAGACCGAGGTCCATCAAGCCCAGTATCCTGTTTCCAACAGTGGCCAATCTAGGTCATACGTACCTAGCAGTTTCCCCAAAAGACACAAGTTCCACAATGCTTGTACTGGGTCAAGCATTGATATCCTGGGTCCCTTTTTAATAGTGGTTTATGGACCTTTCCTCCAGGAACTTGTCCAAACCTTTTTTAAACCCAGCTATACTATCAGCCCTTACCACATCCTCCGGTAACAGATTCCAGAGTTTGATTACACGTTGAGTGAAAAAATATTTTCTCTTATTTGTCTTAAATAGTTTACCCTGTAGCTTCATTACATGTCCCCTAGTCTTTCTATATTCTGATAGCGTAAACAATTGATCCACGTTTATCCGTTCCACTCCATTCATTAATTTATAGACCTCTATCATATCTCCCCTCAGCCGTCTCTTTTCCAGGCTAAAGAGCCCTAACCTTTTTAGCCTCTCTTCATAGGAGTAGCCTTCCATCCCCTTCACCAATTTGGTGGCTCTTCTCTGTACTTTTTCTAATAACGCTATGTCCTTTTTAAGATACGGTGACCAGAATTGCACACAATATTCAAGGTGCGGTCGTACCATGGAGCGATACAGAGGCATTATAATATCCTTTGTTTTATTCTCCATCCCTTTCCTTATGATACCTAGCATTCTGTTTGCTTTCTTGGCCGCCGCTGCACACTGGGTGGAGGGTTTTAACATGTTATCCACGATGACTCCTAAATCTTTTTCCTGGGTGGTGGCTTCTAATGTGGAGCCTTGCATCGAGTAACTATAGTGTGGGTTGTTCTTTCCTAGGTGCATTAAATTTCATTTGCCATTTGGATGCCCAGTCTTCCAATTTATCCAGGTCCTCCTGCAGTTTTCCACTTTCCTCTTGGGTTTTAACAGCTTTAAACAGTTTTGTGTCATCTGCAAATTTGATAACCTCACTCGTTATTCCCTTTTCCAGGTCATTTATGAATATGTCAAAAAGCAGCGGACCCAGTACAGATCCCTGGGGTACTCCACTATTCACCTTTTTCCATTGGGAATATTGGCCATTTAGCCCTACTCTCTGCTTTCTATCTTTTAACCAGTTCCCGATCCACAATAGTACACTGCCTCCTATCCCATGACTTTTTAGCTTTGCCAAAAGTCTCTGATGGGGGACCTTGTCAAAAGCTTTCTGAAAATCCAGATACACTATATCAACCGACTCACCTTTGTCTACCTGTTTATGCACACCTTCAAAAAAACATATCAGATTAGTAAGACAAGATCTTCCTTGTCTAAAGCCATGTTGGCTGTCTCCCATTAGGCCATGACTATCTACATGCTGCGTAATTTTGTTCTTTATGATGGTTTCTACCATTTTCCCTGGTACTGACGTCAGGCTCACCGGTCTGTAATTTCCCGGGTCACCCCTGGAACCCTTTTTAAAAATTGGTGTTACGTTGGCGACCCTCCAATCTTCAGGTATTACAGATGATTTTAATGAAAGTTCACAGATTACCAATAGCAGGTCTGCAATCTCATATTTCAGTTCTTTCAACACTCTGGGATGTATACCATCCGGTCCAGGTGATTTGCTACTATTCAGTTTATCAAATAGTTGTAATATATCTTCCCGGTGTAGCGATATTTCTCTCAATTCCTCTGCAGTATCACCTTTAAATACCACTTCAGTCTTGGGTAACATCCCTACATCTTCCTCAGTAAAGACCGAAGCAAAGAATTCATTCAGTCTCTCCGCTATAGCCTTGTCTCCTCTTACTGCCCCTTTTACCCCTCTATCATCTAACGGTCCAATTGACTCTCTCACAGGCCTTTTGCTACGAATGTACTTGAAAAAGTCTTTATTTCGTGTTTTTGCTTCCGCAGCAAGTTTCTTTTCAAATTCCCGCTTTGCCTGCCTTATCAATGCTTTGCATTTAACTTGCCAGTGCTTGTGCTGTTTCCAGTTTTCATCATTTGGCTCTTTTTTCCATTTCCTGAAGGTTGCTTTTTTGGCAGCAACAGCCTCTCTGACCTCACCTTTAAACCATGCTGGCAGTTTTTTGGACTTTCTCCCACTCTTCTTAATGCGTGGAATACAGCTGGTCTGGGCTTCGAGGATAGTAGTTTTAAATAACGCCCAAGCTTGCTGTAAGTCTTTAACCTTTGGAACCGCTCCTTTTAGTTTTTTCCTAACTATATTCCTCATTCTATCATAGTCTCCCTTTTGAAAGTTAAAAGGTAGTACTGTGGATTTCTTTACTATTTGTTCTCCAATAATTAAATCAAACATGATCATATTATGGTCACTATTGCCAAGTGGTCCCAACACCCTTATTTCTTGCACCAGATCTGGCGTTCCACTAAGGACTAGGTCCAGTATGGCTTCCCCTCTGGTCGGTTCATGAACCAGCTGCTCCAAGAAGCAGTCATTTATTCCATCTAGAAACTTTATCTCTTTAGTTTGTCCTGCCGTGACACTGACCCAGTCGATACCAGGGTAATTGAAATCACCCATTATTACTACTCTGTTGTGACTTTTGTTAGCTTCTGTGATTTCTTTGAGCATTTCATCATCCATTTGTTCATTCTGGCCAGGCGGTCGATAGTACACCCCCACTGCCATCACCTTCCCCTTCATAAGTGGAATTTCAATCCATAGAGATTCTACAGCAAATTTTGTTCCCTGCAAAACTTTAATCCTTTCTGACTCAATGCCCTCTCTAACATAGAGCGCAACCCCTCCACCAATTTGATCAGCTCTATCATTACGAT
Source organism: Ichthyophis bannanicus (assembly GCA_033557465.1). Lineage (NCBI taxonomy): Eukaryota > Metazoa > Chordata > Amphibia > Gymnophiona > Ichthyophiidae > Ichthyophis > Ichthyophis bannanicus. The sequence goes on from CM066032.1 coordinate 607,004,015, forward strand.
ATAGTTTGTATCCAGGTATCACAGTGTCCCACTGGTTATCCTCCTTCCACCATGTCTCTGAGAGTGCAATCATATCTAACCTCTCATTTAGTGCCATATATTCTAACTCTCCCATCTTATTGTTTAGACTTCTAGCATTGGCATACAAGCATTTTAGAGACTGTATTTTATTCATATTAATCTGGCTATTGGTAGGCATGGGTAATTTGGAATCTTTATTCTCTGTCTGCTCCTTACTCAAGGGCATTTCGGCTACTATACTCCCTTTTGGAACCTCATTGCTTTTGGTAGTATCCTTCAAGGATACCTTCGTCCGAACCATGCGCTCCTGGGTGACTGTCGGCTTTCCCCTAATTTCTAGTTTAAAAGCTTCTCTAGGGTAGAATATGATGACATCCCAGTTCTGGGTGCATGCATCTTTTCCAGGAACATGCACTATGGACTAGCTAGCAGACTATCTGCAGCTAGTATGTGTCTTGCTGGAACACCTTGCAGGGTGCAGTGGCTGGAGGCTTGCTGCTGGAGAATGTCAGATAGTGGTGGGGGGCATCTGTGCATTTCCAGGCCTACTGTCTGTCTGCTATTGCTTTATGGATGTGTACAGCTCTGCATTGCCTGCTCTGTAGGGTGTCTGTTCCCCAGCAGGACTGGGGTGATGGTCTCCTCTACTGCCACCATTGCAGGGGGTAGAATGTGGATCTGTTGGTGGGAGATCCTGTCCCCCACCCTGAGCCACAGCGGGTGGGTTGGGTGGTGGTATGTAATCTGCCTGTGGGTCCAAACACCCCCTTCACTTAAATCATGTGACCATGGCACCCACACAGGGTATGCACTTTTCTGGGTGCATCATAGTCCACAAGGGCTAGATGTGAAATACAGATGGACACAGGCATATCCTAGGAGTGTTTTCAAGGACTACCTATCACACATTGGCACTGATGGTGACCTGCAGCATAGCCTATCTCAGCAAAGCCAGGTGTTGCGAAAATGGTGCTGGGCACCCCACCTCACCCTCAAGGTAAGCACAGGACCCGCACACTGTGATGGTCTGTAGCTACTCTGTGCCACTAACACACACCATCGGCACCCCCTACCATGCTGAGGTGCTGTGGGGTGCATACCCCATCTTGTGATCATCTATAGACTGCTGATTTGCATGTGCTGTGCATCCTGGGTACGGGTGGGTTGACCCTATCCTGGTAACCACAGCAGAATGTTTGTGTGGTGCCATGCAGTCCTCCTGTAACCAGCCTGGGGCTGTTAGCAGCTGTAGCCCCCTGGTTATTTCACTGCCTGTGGAGCCAGAGGTCATGGGTTCAAAACCTTCAGTGGGGTTTGTTGATAGGGCTGTCTGAGGCATTGTCTATTTTTATTGTACATTAGTGCTGCCAGCAGAAACACTCTCAGAGTACTGTCACCTTAGGGTACCTCATAAGGCGCCTTATACGGCGCCCTATGAAGCACCTTATAAGGTGCCTTATAAAGCGCCTTATAAGGTGTCCTATAGGGGACATTATAGGGTGCCTTGGTAGACAGCGCACTTTATAATGTGCCCTATGGAGTGCCTTCTAGGGTGCCTTATGCGGCACCTTAGGTTATGCCACTGTGAGGGTGTGTTTGCTGGCAGCACTAATTAAAGTAAAACTAAAATTCCTCACAACCCAATACTTAACCCTATCCAGGCCAAGCCCAAAACTCTCAGGATCCAAAATTCTGACTAAATATTCCTATCAAATGCTATATAATACATGACCATAGCAGAAAGAAAATCACTATTAGAACATATTGAATAAGACGGGTACAATTTTCCTGAAATATGCAAAAATTAACCCGGCTGCAGAATGTGGATTAAAATTTTAAAGTAGGCCTTCAAAGGGTTGAACATAATGCCTCAGCCAGCCGTTTTCATTAGGCACACTGGGGAATCAAACCCATGACCTCGTACCATCAGTCAGTGTAGTAACCATTGTGCTTCAGCTCTGTTTCTGTGGTTGCCGGTCTGCGCGCCTGCTTAAGATTAACGCGCGGTAACGTGCCACGGCTCCATCATGTAACGCTCGTTAATTTATGGCGCCTTGTAACGCGCGTTATCGGTACCGATGTACCGCCCATGTCCTTATTTGGGTATTTCTGCCTCTACCGCGGATCCTAACGCGAATGGCATTACCGCAGTTTAGTAAACATACCCCTAAGAATTCATCATACTGGCACCAATAATCAAATACCACCAATCATCAAAAAAACTCAAACACCTGTCCAGCAAACCAGATAAAATCAAATACCACCAAACAAGTTCAAAAACCACCACACGCGATTTAATAAATTCTGCACACAGTGTAGAATCAATGCAGAGGCAAGGCAAAATAAAATTGCAGTGTAGAATCAATGCAAAGGCAAGGCAAAATAAAATTGCAGAGGCCAGCAAAAGTTACAGTGGTTTGAACCAATTCAAAGGCAAGGCATAGGCAAGTGGAGTGGAGGTGTGGCCTAGTGGTTGGGGCAAGGTACTTCAGGCTGGAAGGTCAGGGGTTCAAATCCCACTAGAGGACAGCAACCTTGGGCCAGAAGGACTGGGGTTTCTAGTCCTACAGGTGCTCCTTGTGGTCTTGGGCTAGCCACTTAACCCTCCATAGCCCATGTTCCCTGTAAAATAGTTATCTCCAAGTTATAATGCCCAGTTCAATGTAATTTCAATTTGTTCAATGTAAACCACACTGATGCAGAATAGTGTGGTATATAAGAGAATATAAATAAGTTAGAACAAAATTGGAAAAGCCTACCAAATTCTTGACACCTTGTTGTATCTGCCCAAAAACATTTAATGAAAGCAAACTATAAAGCAACCAATGACCAGCAGACAACACAACTAATATGGTAAGTGTATTCAGGTAAAGCCTAGGTGAATGGATATCGCCCGGTATATAACACTCTTCAAAAATAAGAGAAAATTTATTACAAACATGCACACAGCCGGTGAACCAAATTGCAATTAACATATTGCCAAAAAGCACACATAATAGCTTAACTTGTTTTTCTTTGTGACCACATTTCTGCTATGTGCTTGACTTAACTTGGTGAATCTTAACGCCTTTCCTAGGCGCCACTATCGCGTTTCACTTGTCAAGTTTCCTCAGGGGATTACCCAGACTCTTATCTCTATAAAATATACAGATAGCATAAAAATGACCATTAGTGACTTAAAAACTCTCTATTCCTATATGTCCCTTCGACATATCGTTTAAACAACTACAAAACAACTTACAAAAAGAACAGTCACCTACCCAAACGGCAAAAACTGCTGCATACGTCTCGTTAACTACTAAAGCTGAAAACCTCTCAACCGGCTTGATCATCGAAAACGCCGCGCATGCAGACTGCTAGTAACTATCCATAATTTAAACTCCTCTATTTGTCAATCTTTTAGTGACATCAATACGATTTTAGAATGACGTAAGTTAAACTCATACTAACACAGCACTCACTTATCGTATCTACTCACCCCCCTAAACTATCTTCAACTATCCTCCAATGCTAGACAATGGAGGGACTCCTCCCTCTTCACAAAACCACTCTGCTGGTTAGAAATGCCCCAACTTCGCTGACGATTTTCTAATTTATTCAAATGCAGTGTGTCCCATGTTGACCTTTATAGACATGATGCCCAGTCTACACATACATTCAAACCATCTGGCATCACTGATTTCAAAATGAAAATCTATTTTTGTTCCCTTAAGAACAAAGATTGCTCCTGTGATATTCCTGCTATACCCGACCTTATTTTATTTGTACAAAAACATCTCAAATGTTCAAATTGATGACCCAATGTTAAACAATGTTGTACTATTGGTGCCTCTTTCACCTTACATTTTAGCCGGCTTTTATGTTCTCCCATTCTTATCTTAAAAGGTCTGATTGTTTTCCCCACATAAATTAAGTCACAGGGACATTTAATAATATAAACCACAAAAGTGGACTCGCACGTTGTATGTTCTTTTAAATAATATGTAAACCCATGCTGTTCAAATGAATTCACCTCCATGATTGCCACACACACCTCATCTCCTTATTTTCAAGCCCCGGAACCACCTTTAAGACGATGATTGCCACACACACCTCATCTCCTTATTTTCAAGCCCCGGAACCACCTTTAAGACGTTCCTATATTTCTTTAATATACGTTGAATTCCCCCACTCAGTGGAGAATATCTTGTAATTAAATTAACATTGTCTATATTTTCATTTAGTATTTTTATTTTAGGTTCCAGCAATAAACTTCTGTTGTTAAACAAAGCCCTTGAATACGCTCGCTTAATTATTAATGGGGGATACCCTCTCTCTCTAAAATTACATGCTAACTGCCTTGATAACTTCTTAAACTCCCGTTCTTCAGAACAATTCCGTCGATATCTCCAGAATTGAGTCGTTTTGTAGTTGTTTAAACGATATGTCGAAGGGACATATAGGAATAGAGAGTTTTTAAGTCACTAATGATCATTTTTATGCTATTTGTATATTTTATAGAGATAAGAGTCTGGGTAATCCCCTGAGGAAACTTGACAAGTGAAACACGACAGTGGCGCCTAGGAAAGGCGTTAAGATTCACCAAGCACACTAGTGGGAACCAAGTTAAGTCAAGCACGTAGCAAAAATGTGGTCACAAAGAAAAACAAGTTAAGCTATTATGTGTGCTTTTTGGCAATATGTTAATTGCAATTTGGCTCACCGGCTGTGTGCATATTTGTAATATATTTTCTCTTATTTTTGAAGAGTGTTGAGAATAGGTCATTGATGCAAATGGGCACATTAGTTGGACATTTTAATGTCTTAAAACAGTGCCATTAAGTCTGAGACCTTTGCTTACACTCATTGTATATGATAAATTGATTGGCATAGTTTGAAAAAGAGTTCTGACCATAAGAGTGCGTTGATAAAGAAGATATCTAGTTGGATTAGACCATGACAATCTGGATTACTAAAGGCTCCTCCAAACCAAGTATAGCTCCATCCTTGAAGGGACACCTGCTCCTGCTGGTAGATTTCCTTAAAATATTGATTATGAGTTATCACTTGATGCTCCGATCTCTTCGTAATTTGCAGATGCTTCTCCTCTCTTCAATATATACACACTATCTGTTCCATTGCTGATCAGCAAGTCTTCAGAATCCTTACCCACTCATTAGTGATCAGTCATTTCAGCTACAGTAATATCCTGTACTATGGGATCCTATCTACTAGAGTGAGACACCTGCAGAATCTTCAAAACACCACTATTAATATCACAGGTACACTACCAAAAAACTGCCTCCAGTTTTGCAACTGATTCCTATAGATTTTGGGGTGCTGAATCCAGGAAAAATAGCCAAAATGTTCCATCACGTCACGTTTTCTTGCAAAATTAGATTTCTTACCCATATAAGGAATGTTCACATAATTTCTTTTTAGCCGACTGCAGTTTATTTTCTTGGCCCAAAATAGAGGTTGTAATGGTTAACTAACTAGAAACACTCCCTCATGATATTTTAGAGTGTTTTGTATTCATTTTATACATTAACAGGACAATTGGGAGGCGGGGGGCTAAATCCAGTACTCGCGCTGGCGCATGTTCTTTCCTGTTCGCCTCGCCTCGTTCGCTCTCGCTCAAACACGGTGGTTGCGACATGAACGTTCCTGTCAAATTTCAGTTTCTTGCAAGTTCATTATTACCTTTTGTTTGCTCAGTCGTAATCCAGCTTTATTCCGAAGTGGTTCACTACAGTTGTAGTTTGCAGTGCTGTGTATTTGTGATGGCTCACAGAGCCAGAGGTTGCGTCAACTCTCCGGACAGTTTTTGTTTTATTTGTGGGGAATATACCGTGAAAAAGCGGCAGAGGAACATTTCTGCATTTATTAAAAAAGTATATTTCGCCTATTTCGGTTTGAAGTTAGGCGATCAAGACAAACCGTGGGCTCCTCACAAAGTGTGCAAGACATGTGAGGAAGATCTACGCTTATGGATGAAAGGTAAAAACAAGCATTTCGTTTCGGAATACCTATGATGTGGCGTGAACAAAGAGACCACAGCAGTGACTGCTATTTTTGCTCTTGCATTGTGAAGGGATACAACTTAAAAAATAAGAACGTAATAAGTTACCCCAACCTTCCCTCAGCAATTAGGCCTATGCCTCATAGCAACGAAGTACCTGTGCCTGAACCACCAAAATCTTTGGATCATATTTGTGTGGACGGTTCTGATCATGATGAGACTCATCAGATGGCTTTTCCCGATGAGTCCAGTACTTCCGAGTTTGAAACTGAACCAGATCCGAAACCTGAACTTTTCTCTCAAGCTGAATTGAATGATTTAGTCCGGGATTTAGGACTCCCAAAAGATGCTGCCCAACTGCTAGGTTCTCGGCTTAAACAGAAAAATCTATTGTCACCAGGAACAACTTTTTATTGGTACCGCAACCGCGAGACACAATTTTTGAAGTATTTCAGCAAAGAGGAAGATTTGGTATTTTGCAACGATATATACGGAGTGATGGAAAAGTTTAAACTCAAGTATGATCCTGCTGAATGGCGGCTGTTCATTGATTCATCAAAAGACAGCATAAAAGGTGTTCTTCTTCATAATGGCGACACATTCGCTTCAGTTCCTATTGCTCACTCTGTTATTCTCCAAGAAAAATACGAGAATTTGGCCCTGATTCTTCAGAAGATTCGTTATGATGAGCATAAGTGGATGATTTGTGGAGACTTTAAAATTCTATCCATGCTATTAGGGCAGCAATCCGATTTCACCAAATATCCCTGCTGCCTTTGCTTGTGGGATAGCCGGGCCCGCGACCTACACTGGGGGAAAAAAGACTGGCCAATTCGGGAGTATTTGAGACCCGGTGAGAAAAATGTTCTTCATGAGAGCTTGGTACCTCGTGATAAAATTCTATTACCACCTCTCCACATTAAGTTGGGTCTCATTAAGCAATTCATCAAGTTCCTTCCAAAAGATGGTGAGTGCTTTCGGTACCTTTGCTCAAAGTTCCCCCGACTTTCTGAAGCAAAGCTAAAGGAAGGAGTGTTTGTTGGCCCTGATATAAGGAAACTCATTTCAGATGGAGCATTCGCTGAAACGATGTCTGAGAAGGAAAAAGAAGCCTGGGATTCCTTCAAGGATGTTGTTCTCAAATTCTTGGGGAACAGGCGGGATGAGAACTATAAGGATATTGTTGCCAGGATGCTCAATGCCTTCAAAGAACAAGGCTGTAACATGAGCCTGAAAGTCCATTTCTTGCACTCCCATGTGAACTACTTTCCCGAAAACCTGGGGGCGTACAGTGAAGAACGAGGTGAAAGGTTTCACCAGGACATCAAGGACGCAGAGAGAAGGTACCAAGGAAGATGGAACACCACTATGATGGCTGATTTCTGCTGGTTGCTGCTGCGGGAAACCCCAGATGAAAAATACGCCAAGCAGCGCACCAAGAGAAGCATTCGGGGGAAGAAGAAACGGGCCCACCAGGAGATTGATTGACCCAAGAATGACTTTAAAATCTAAACTGTGTTGACAAATATCGTGTTTTTACTAAACTTTGAAATAAAAATTTGCTAGTTATTACCACAGTGTCGGATCTCATTTATTAGAATTTTATTTTCACACCATCGGGTGTTTGTCTTCATGTATTGCAATGGTGCGGTTTGCATTTTCTATTCTTACATACATACCTGTACAACATTTTTTGCACATTTCTTTGCTTTGCTTTGTGTCTAACCTCGCTCTTATATGCTCAATGTTTGTGCACATGTATGTGGCTGTTTTAAGTGCAGACAATTTTGCTACCATCACAGTGTGTTTTGTTGACATTACTCTATTCTTATGTGCTGCCTTGTTACAATTTTCTTTATTCTTATTTGAATAACTACTAAACAATTAGTATAAAGAATTCATCCAAGAAACTTTTATCTCGATCGCACTCAATCTGAAACGTTCACCTCAAACTGCTAACCCAATGTAGCAAAAAATCTGTACGTGATGAAGCAAATTGATTACCAGATTTGGATTCAGGGCACCAATAAATGTAAAAATCAATCGAAACATTAGAGGCAGTTTAAAAAAAAAATTTTTAGTGTACCTGTGTATTCTGTGCAAAGCATCCCATTACAATCGTGTTACACTGCTTTTCATGATCAAACCCTGGCTACTTGTGGTTTTTCACTGCCATCTTAAAATTCTTTTGATAGCTCACAAAGCCTTTTTCATAGGCTTTCCACAACATCTTGCTGATCATTTAATCCCCCTTTCGCAGTGTCCTTCTAGATCTGCTAGTAGCCATCTTCTTCATCTTTCCCCAGTTACATGCTCTAGATTAGAGTTACTCATCAAACTGCAGTTTTTTTATCTCACCCCAGTATTATGCAACTCACTTCCCCTTTATCTTCATGCTGAATCTTCCTAGTGAAAGTTTAAGACCGTCTTAAGACTTTTAACTTTTCCAGAGTTTTCAAAGATGGATAGGAAGCTAGAGGCATGGTACCGGAACTCTTTGGTGTGTCAAGTCTTCTAACTATTGTGTTATTTGTTTAGGTATTTGGCAACCAGAGATGATCAGAAATTGTATGGTCTGTTTTATGTTCTGTTATTTCTTGTTCTGACTAGAGTATCTGCATCTCCTTCCCTCGCTTCCTTTTATTTTACTTGATATTGTGAACTGCTTTGATGTAGCTAATATGGAAGGCAGTATATCAAATGTGCTAACAAACTAAAATAAACTAAACTACTGTGCACACATATTTTATTGAAACAAAAAAGGAGCCTAGATGGGGGAATGCCTGGGACACACACTTCAAACTTAGCCAGATAGCATGATAGTCACTGCTAACTGAGTAAATTTGTGAGGACAGTTGCAACCTTTGGTCCACTTACTTCGGCCTGGCTAAAGGTTTGTGTATTGTGGAACCCAGTACACACTTTTAGCCAGGGGAATGCTGGGTGGTTTTCAGACCATCAAGTTACCTTGGCAAATCAGTATTCACCAGAGTAAATGGCTTCTGAAAATTGGCCTGTTGAGTAAATTTATAAAGACTTTTTTGTGCGTACATGCCAATAAGAAGTGCAAATGTACACAATTCCTGCAGCTTTTGTGGGGCAATGTTATAAAGACATTTGTGTTTTTATAAAATAGGTGCTTCTTAGACCTCCCAACCTAGGTGATATGCTATAAAATTACCCTCTTAATGAGCAGTCAGCATGATTTAACACTTCAGTTGTTTGCAACTTTGTGAAATGCATTTGTGATTACAAAAGCACTGAATTCAGAATGGTTTAAGTGCATTTCCTATTAACATATCTCTCTGTACCCGAGCACAGAATTCCAAGCACAGGCTGACAGGGTTTAGAGAGAGAGACAGAGCAGAACAAGACATTCTTGAGCTCTACAATGAACACGGGGAATTTTGCAATCTTATCTAATTAAGCATGTGGTGTGCAGCATGTTGGTTTTCTATGCCATCAGGCAATTTGTCTTATAGAAGAAATTTCTCTTACTGCACTTTGCAAGTCATACTGTCCAAATCCATATTGGATTGGCATCTTTACCATCATTGAAAGTGGAAAAGCATCTTCTGAGTGGGCATTATATCAGGCAACGGAACAGATGAACACAGGTAAGAGAGGGCCAGAGAAGCATTTGGAGTAGTAAGGGTCAAATTGGTTTTTTTTTCTTGGTCTAGAAAGATGGAAAGGCAGCCTGCATCGAGATACAGCTTGGAAGAAAAGAATACAGTATATTACTATGAATTTAATTCATGGCCTGGAACTTCCACATTTTAATACATAAATGTACAAGTGCCATGGTCTCATTTTAAAGTTCTTTGTTTCATTCCCTTTGAATTCCATTTCTGTGGCAAGAAGGGCATAAGACTCTTTCCATGGGTCGATCGTCATCCATACGGTTTTACGGACCTCTTTTGTGATGACTATACAACAGTAGCTTTGCAGTGGTACAGAAGTCAGATACTGTATATGGCCAGCTGACTGTCTCTCTAAAATGGCATTTTCGCACCAGCTTCTCACAGTGCTAAAGATTTTTTTCAGTGATGAATAACAACAGCAATCACAATCATTTGTAGAATAGTCAGTCACACTCTCAGGACATATCTAAAGAGCTGCAAATGTTTTAGTTAACCCTTTCAAGGCCTACTTTAAATTTTTAATCCACATTCTGCAGCCGGGTTAATTTTTGCATATTTCAGGAAAATTGTACCGGTCTTATTCAATATGTTCTAATAGTGATTTTCCTTCTGCTATGGTCAAGTATTATATACCATTTGATAGGAATATTTAGACAGAATTTTGGATCCCAAGAGTTTTGGGCTCGGCCTGGAAAGGGATGTACATTCCTTTATAAACCAGAGCATAGGTCTCAAAAAATAGTTGCAAATGCATTTGGTCCAATAAAAGCTGCCACATACACCTCCTATATTGATCCTTATTTTTAGATTTCTGCTGAAATGAAGATGGCACTAGGATTCCTGTCCTCAATTTCTCCAAATTTCCTACAGCATTCCATTCAAAGGCAGCAGCGTCATAACCAGAATACCATAATAACATAGGACCATAAGATATGTCATACTACAGTAGGTCAGACCAAAGTGCATCCAGCCCAGTATCCAGTTTCCAACAATGGACAATCTAGGTCACAGGTACCTAGCAGTTTCCCCAAAAGACACAGGTTCCACAATGCTTGTACTGGAGCAAGCAGTGGATATTCTGGGTCCCATTTAATAATGGTTTATGGACCTTTCCTCCAGGAACTTGTCCAAACCATTTTTAAACCTAGCTACACTAACAGCTTATACTACACCCACCAGTAACAAATTCAGAGTTTGATTAAACGTTGAGTGAAAAAACATTTTCTCTTATTAATCTTAAATAGGTTACCCTGTAGCTTCACTGCATGTACTCTAGTCTTTCTATATTTTGATAGCATAAACAACCAATCTACGTTTACCCGTTCCACTCCATTCATTAATTTATAGACCTCTCCCTTCAGCCATCTCCCCTCATCCATCTCTTTGAAGAGCCCTAACCTTTTTAGCCTCTCTTCATAGGGGTATCCTTCCATCCCCTTTACCATTTCGGTAGCTCTTCTCTGTACCTTTTCTAATAACACTATATCCTTTTTAAGATACAGCGACCAGAATTGCACACAATATTTAAGGTATAGTTGCACCATGGAAAAATACAGAGAAATTATAATATCCTTTGTTTTATTCTCCATTTCTTTCCTTATGATACCTAGCATTCTATTTGCTCTCTTGGCTGCCGCTGCACACTGGAAGGAGGGTTTTAACATGGTATCCACAATGACGCCTAAATCTTTTTCCTAGGTGGTGGTTCCTAATGTGGAGCCTTGCATCATGTAACCACAGTTTGGGTTGTTCTTTCCTAGGTGCATAACTTTGCACTTGTCCACATTAAATTTCATCTGCCATTTGGATGCCCAATCTTCCAGTTTATCAAGGTCCTCTTGCAATTCTTCACAATCCTCATGGATGTTAACAATATTGAATAATTTTGTGTCATCTGCAAATTTGATTACCTCGCTTGTTATTCGCATTTCCAGGTCATTTACAAATATGTTAAAAAGCAGCGGACCTAGCACAGATCCCTGAGGTACTCCACAATTCTACTTTCTCCAATGGGAAAACTGGCCATTTAGCCCTACCCTCTGCTTTCTATCTTTTAACAAGTTCCTGATCCACAATGGTACATACCTCCTATCCCATGACTTTTTAATTTCACCAACAGTCTCTCATGAGGGACCTTGTCAAAGGCTTTCTGGAAATCCAGATACATTATATCAACCGACTCACCTTTGTCCATCTGTTTATTCACACCTTCAAAAAAACATAACAGATTAGTAAGACAAGACCTTCCTTGGCTAAAGCCATGTTGGCTGACTCCCATTAAGCCATGACTATCTACATGTTCGGTAATTTTGTTCTTTATAATGGTTTCTACCATTTTTCCTGGAACTGATGTCAGGCTCACTGGTCTGTAGTTTCCCAGATCACCCCTGGAACCCTTTTTAAAAATTGGTGTTACATTGGCCATCCTCCAATCTTCAGGTATTACAGATGATTTTAATGATAGTTCACAGATTACTAATAGTAGGTCTGCAATCTCATATTTCAGTTTTTTCAACACCCTTGGATGTATACCATTTGATCCAAGTGATTTGCTACTCTTCAGTTTATCAAATAGTTGTAATACTTCTTCCCAGTGTATCGATATTTCTTTCAATTATTCTTTGACATCACCTTTAAATACCATTTCAGTCATGGGTAACACCCCTACATCTTCCTCAGTAAAGACCAAAGCAAAGAATTCATTCAGTCTCTCCGCTATGGTCTTGTCTCCTCTTAGTTTCCCCTTTTACCCCTCTATTATCTAAAGGTCCAATTGACTCCGTCACAGGTTTTTTGCTATGAATGTACACATTTTTGCTTCTACAGCAACCTTCTTCTCAAATTCTTTCTTTGCCTGCCTTATCAATGGCTTGCATCAAACTTGCCAGTGCTTATGTTGTTTCCAGTTTTCATCATTTGGCTCTTTTTCCATTTCCTGAAAGATGCTTTTTTGGCTACAACAGCATCTCTGTCCTCACCTTTAAACTATGCTGGTAGTTTTTTGGACTTCCACCTTTCTTAAAACATTGAACACAAATGGTCTGGACTTCAAGATAGTATTTTTAAGCAATGTCCATACTTGATGTAAACCTTTAACCTTTGCAACTGATCCTTTTAGTTTTTTCTTAACCATTTATCCTTATTTTATCATAGTCTCCCTTTTGAAATTTAAAAGCTAGTGCTGTGGATTTCCTTTTAAACCAAATATGATCATGCTATGATCACTATTGCCAAGTGGCTCCAACACCATTATCTCTTGCACCAGATCCTTTGTTCCACTAAGGAGTAAGTCTAAAATATCTTCCCCTCTTCTTGGTTCATGAACCAGCTGCTCCAAGAAGCAGTCATTTATTTAATTTAGAAACTTTATCTCCCTAGTATGTCCTGCTGTGACATTGGCCCAGGTGATACTGGGGTAATTGAAATCATTCATTACTACTGGGTTGTAACTTCTGTTAGCTTCCCTGATTTCATCATCCATCTATTCATTCTGGCCAGATGGATGGCAGTACACCCCAACTGCCATTGCCTTCCTCTTTTTACATGGAATTTCTATCCATAGAAATTTAACAGTGTATTTTGTTTACTGCAAAACCTTCATCCTGTCTGACTCAATGCCCTCTCTAATACAGAGCGCAATCCCTCCACCAATTTTATCTACCCTATCATTTTGATATAGTTTGTACCCAGGTATCATGGTGTCCCATTGGCTGTCCTCCTTCCACAAGGTCTCTGAGATGCCAATTATATGTAAGTTTTCATTTAATGCTATATATTCTAACTCGCCCACCTTATTTTTTTAGACTTCTAGCATTTGCATACAGGCATTTCAGAGGTTGCACTTTGTTCTTATTAACAATCTGGTTATCAGTTGGCAGGGGTAATTTGGAATCTTTCAGCTCTGTCTGCTCTGTACTTATAGGCATCTGGGTTACTTTTACCTTTATTGGAATCTATCTATCGGGATGCCCTAGCTTCTCTCTTTTGCTAGTACCATGCCAGGTCATTGACTCTTTTCTGGCTCCAATATAAAAATAATTGCTCGCTGCAACACAGAATGTTGCTTGGAGGTCTCCAATCTAAGGCTAGCCAGGTCTGACCTTGTGTAGCCATCTCCTAAAATCAGAGTCCAAGGTAGTGTAACTGAAGTCAAGTATTGGCTTTGGCGTATGTCTGACATGTCAGCACTGTAATTACCAGATATCTGAAAACATCAATGACATAATGGAAAATATTCTAAATTCTTGTCATGGGGCTGCAAGTTATCCCTCAAGAGTCCCATTGCCAGGATGACCTCAAGTCTCTTAGCCCTTGGTTTGCCATAAGGGTTTATTGTTTCACATAAAAAGTGTGTGAATATATAAATATATCTGCAGTATGTCATCTGGAAGCTTTAGCCCAAGCTGCAAATAAGAAAGCATGGGGAGGCAGCCTCAGTAACCAGGTCAAGCAAAGTGCACTGTTTCCAGCTGAGAAAGGTGGCGATCAGGTAGAGCATACGACTGTTCCCGATTTATTTGAGAGAAAACTTGTTTTTTGAAACAGTCTTCTGAATTGGCAAATGGAATTTACCAACTTGTGAGAAAAATATGGCCTTAATTGGTTATTCATAGACAACTGCAAGTTAAAGGAGCCGATTATGGACTGTTTAACCCTTTCAGGATCAGTAGTGTTTCATATTATGATCCAGCTTTGTCAATTCTCATTAACAATTTCTGGATCTCCATACATCCGAATGTTTAAAGACTGGATCATGGTGATATACATCCTGCTTTGTAATAGTGATTTTAAAACAGAAGTCTAATTCAAGAGGCCCCAGAAGTTTCCAGCTGACCCTCAGATGAAATAAAACCACCAGGCAAGCTGTAAAACATGAATTTAAAAAAGTTACCTTTCCAGAGTAGCTCTGTAATAGAATTATACTCTTTTTCCTGGACATGGGATTGACTAATAAGGTTTTATTCCTGGATATATGAACATGAGTAATCGTGATAAGTCAAAAAACTGAGCAGCATGATCAATATGATTTATACGCTATACACAGCCAGGAAGTGCTCTCTGTCAATCAACAAGCTACCTGTGCCCTCTCCAATTTGTAAATAAGTAAATGAAACATATATAATAAAATCTTTTTAGCAGCCTTGGAGCCTTTAAACATTTTCTATCAAATCTCTCTAACTAATATTGAATTACAAATAATATGAAGTGTGACATATACAGGGTGACCCAAAAAAAGTGAGAACATCTCGTAGCATATAAGTTATTTAAAAATTCAAAAAGACAGATGTAAACGATTGACAAATTTAAAAAAAAAAGATGGCGACCGGAAATTGTCGAAATAAAGACGTTATATAGCTAAAAAAGGTAAATAAGTAAACTATTTAAGCTTTTAATTTACGAGATGTTCTCACTTTTTTGGGCCACCCTGTAGGATTGAACATGCCACTCATTTAATCAGTTTTGCAGCGCATTTGGGTTTCAAACACATTTTGGGAGGTAGGTTTATGAAGGATTTCTGTTTGTACATGCCAGCATGCCTGTGTAAAAGTCTTCTATAAAATTATTTCACACGTAAAAGTAGAGTAAAACCTTGCAATAATGCAAATTCAGATAAAATGCGATTGGAGATTGGCTCTGGTCTTCCACCACGGCTCTCCCGCCTTCCTTTTGCAATTACCTCCTTCTCCTGGTATTTTACTCCTCCAGAGCTGCAATAAGGATCTGTGGTGTTTTTTGCAGTTCCCCATCAGGCTAGCACACAAATAGGTTCCCTGACTAGAGTACCTGGGTAGGAGATGGTGACCGCACAATCTGGATATTCAGTGACAGCCAGTGTCCACATACAGCCATTGAATATGGGGTTTCTATTGAAATGCCGTGGCTGGCCACTGCAATGTTTAAATATCAGCTACTTTATCAGGTGGGTAGTATAAAGTTCCAAACCAGCAGCCAACCTCACAATCTTTCCAATGGAAGTTTATGCAGAGCCTCCGAAACACGTATATATCTATATATATCTCATGTATATAGTTTACCCCGGTTCTCCAAGTTTGTACTCCTGTTCGATGTAAACCAAACAGCTTGTTGTTATGGTCTTTATGTTATAATGTAAACCGCGCTGATGCCGAATAGTGCGGTATATAAGAACTTGTAATAAATAAAAAAAATAAATGGGGGGCTTTCTTCAGCAATGAATGTGATTATTTTTTTATTGAAGCCAACAAATAACTTCTAGCCATTAATAATATTAATATTCTGTTGTGAGCAGTACAGTACATTGATAGCAGTGTACGTAATTCTTTGTATTCTTTGTTTTATATTGTTTGTAGGTTGTAACTGTGGTTTTATTTAGAGTATTTAAGCAAATCGATGCCCAAAATCTCCAGCCTTGTGGAGTAATTTCCATTGATCCCATCCTGGGTATTCTGCCATTTCATAAGCATCTCCAGCATTTTCAGCAGCAGAGACTCCATCTAGCATGTCCAGGATTTCAGCAAACTCAGGAACCCTCCTGCAAAATTCCTGAAAACCCTTAGAGGATGTAAATGCAGACGCCACTAGTATATGGAAGGATCACAGTGTAGTCTTTCCAAGTCATTCGCCAAGGAAACTATTAACAGGGCTGAGTAGGAAATCATTTTAAACTTCATTTCTTCAAGGCCTGCTCTTGCCAGGGTCATTGCTTTAGGCAGCTAAATAATTAATTACATTGATATCTTATCAATACATTTTTCTTTTATGGTTAAGCATGTGTTAATAATTCAAAATTCTGGAGGTGACCTCTCTGCACTCCTGTGAATTTTGAAAGTCCCAGTGCTCTTCAGAGGAAGTCTGTCATTCACGTGCAAGTTAAAAGTCTACTCTTGCTTTTTCCATGCCTCTGCTCTTTATAGGATGGGTTCTTCTGCTAGAGTAAGTATTAAATGGAATTTAAGGTTCAAGGGTTTTGAACTACTGATTTAATTATCATACACAAATATAAATTACAGATATTGATTGCTATAGTGCTTCTGCCAATACATTTATGGTTATTTTAATTTGGTGGGAATATAAGTAGATAGATGATAGATACTGTAGATATATTGCATAGTAATATTTCTGAGAAATAGAAATACATATATATCAACATATTAGATCATAAATTCAGTAGTGAGACAACCTCTAAAAAAGACATCTATGGCTATTGCACTATTCAGTCCTGAGGATACACCTAGCCAGTCAGGTTTTTAGGATAACCACAATGAATATGCATGAGAAAGATTTGCATATATGCAGATTTCTCTCATGCATATTCATTATGGTTGTCCAAATTTTACAAGCTTTTACAATTTTTTTTTGTACCTTGTAGGGTCTTGATGCAGAAAATGCACCAACCCCCTCCCCCTGACCCTCCCAAAAAAATCATCAGTGGTCCATGGGCCCCCTCTTCTACACTCCCCATACCTCTCAACCACTCCAGCACCTGCAACACTGGGATGCAGGAGCAATGCTCACACCCACCTGCCTCCTCACCACCATCTTGAAAAATGTTGGCTCCTGACCCCACACAGTGCAGTGTGCGGTCAGTCTGCCAAATAAGGCAATTATTACAAAGTGGTTACAAAGAACCAGATCAAAGACAAAATCCCTGGAGCATACCACTGGTAACGCCCCTATCCTCAGAGTGAACTCTATTTGTCACTACCTTAGATACCTCCCATTCAACCAGTTTCTAACCCAGTCATTCACCTTAGGGTCTTTCCTAAAGGCACTTAGTTGCTTATGCAGAAACGTGTCAAGGGCTTTTCTAAAATCTAAGTGCACCACATCTAGCACTGACCCCCAATCCAATTCTCTCAGATTGGTTTGACAAGACCCACCTCAAGTAAAACCAGGCTGCCTTGCATCCTATAATCCAGTGGATTCCAGAAACAGAATTATCCTCTATTTCAGCAATGCTTGCATTAATTTACTCAACACCCAGGTCAGACTATCCAGCCTATATTTCCCAGCTTCCTCCCACCTCCAGGACCACAACTGATCCTGAGGAAGCATTAACCAATATCTTTGTCTGGTTATCTTCAGGCAAGGTATTTCCTATCACTAGACTTAACTGGCTATTGTTAACCGAATAGTGATAAACATTGGTTCTTCTGCTTCAATCAAAACCATGGCCCTGGAATGCTTCTCATTCCCATCCCACCTCTTTCAGCCTGCTAAGGTTTGGCCAGACATCAAGGTGTCAGGCTAAGGGTTAACTAGTCTATTAAGCCAAATTTTGCAAAGTGATGATTTGCCAAATAATTTCTCAAATATTTATTTATTTATTTAGCTATGCTTATATACCACTCTCTCACTTGGTTTGCAGCTTGTCGTGCTGTGAGGGCTTGCGTGCATCAGTGATGCTGAGAGCTAAACTATCGGTAGTTTAACTACTGGCAGGGTCTCCCAAGATGGACAGGTCTCAGCTGAGGTGCCAGACCAAGACAAAACACCCATCTGGGCAGCAGCAGAATGGGACAGTGTTGACGGCAGAGGATCACATTTTTGTGACAACGGCAACAACACCAAACATAAACTGCGCGGAAGAAAGGCCCGGCAATCTACTTCTGTATCTTGCCATGAAAACCCAATGGATAGTTACAACAAAACAAATTGTGCTATGGTGCTGGAAGATGAGACCCCCAGGTCAGAAGGCACTCAACTAGCTACTGGGGAAGAGCTGAAGACTTTTCAGAGTAAAGCCAGCATTTATGATGTGGTTGGATCAAAGCCCTCGGGAAGTCTGACTGCTGATGTAGCTGCGCATGAAATGAGAGTCAGAAGTTGTAAAGATGTCTTACACATTGGAACATGGAACGTACGAAGCATGAACCAAGGGAAGTTGGAGGTGGTCAAGAATGAAATGGAAAGTGTACAACTTGATCTGTTGGGTGTCAGCGAACTGAAATGGACTGGCATGGGGCACTTTGCATCAGATGATCACATGGTCTACTATGCTGGAAATGAAAGACAAAGAAGAAATGGTGTTGCATTTATAATAAAGAAGAAACCTGCAAGAACTGTAATGAAATGCAATGCAGTCAGCGAATGCTTAATCTCTATTCGTCTACGAGGATTGCCTATCAACATAACTATAATTCAAGTATATGCCCCAACAACAGCTGCAGAAGAGAATGAAATTGAAGAGTTCTATGAACAAGTACAAGCTGAAATTGACAGAACATGCAAACAGGATATCCTGATAGTCATGGGTGACTGGAAAGCAAAAGTTGGCAACAAAGAAGAAGTCAAAATAGTTGGAAAATACACCTTCTTCCATCAACACAAGCGGCGACTGTACACATGGACTTCACCCAATGGATTGTATAAAAATCAAATTGACTACATCTGTGGAAATCAACGATGGAAAAGCTCTGTAACATCAACAAAGACAAAACCTGGAGCTGACTGTGGTACAGATCATCAACTACTAGTATGCAAACTCAAGCTAAAGTTGAAAAAGAGCAAACTACTCATGAATGCAGCAAAATATGACCTTGAGAATATACCACTGGAATTTAAAGACTGCCTGCAAAATCGATTTGCTGCTTTAGATACAAATGACAGAGCTCCGGAAGAGTTATGGAATGACATCAAGAAGGTTGTGTTGGAAGAAAGCGAGAAGTCTCTACAAAAGGTGAAAAAGCAAAAATAGCCAAAATGGATGACGGAAGAAACTCTGAAAATTGCCCAGAAACGCAGAAAAGCTAAAGCCAGAGGAGAAAGAAAGACAATCACAGAACTAAAAAGAGATTTCCAATGTGCAGCAAGACAGGACAAGGAAGGGTACTACAATGACACTTGCAAGGAAATAGAAGCAGAAACTATTAGAGGAAGAGCAAGATCGGCTTTCCTAAAGTTACGAGAGTTAAAGGAAAAGTTCCAGCCTCGAATTGGAATGTTACAAGATACTCAAGGTTCTATGTTGAATGATGCTGAGAAGATCAAGAAAAGGTGGAAGGAATATACAGAGTTTTTATATGATAAAGATCAAGTGGACCAACAGCAGTTTCAACCTCTACCTTATGATCGGGAACCATTGGTGATAAAGAAGAAGTTGAAGCAGCATTGAAAGCCTTATCAAAGAACAAAGCACCAGGCATTGATAGTATTCCCATAGAAGTATTGCAGCAATCTGATGCAGCTGTTACCGTACTCACAAGGCTCTGCCAAGAAATATGGAAGACAACATCATGGCCAACTGACTGGAAAAGATCTGTGTTTATACCAATACTAAAGAAAGGTGATCCAACTGACTGTGGAAATTATCGCACAATCGCTCTGATCCCACATGCCTGAAGATTATTCGAAAGAGACTACAACCATACCTGGAACAAGAACTACCTGAAGTGCAAGCAGGGTTCAGGAAAGGGCGAGGAACGAGAGACATCATTGCAGATGTGGGATGGATCCTTGAAAAGACTAAAGAATACCAAAAGGATATCTATTTGTACTTTATCGACTATAGCAAGGCTTTTGACTGTGTAAACCATGAGAAACTCTGGACCACATTAAGAAGCATGGGTATACCAGAACACCTGATCGTTCTCTTGCGCAATCTGTACATTGATCAAGAAGCAACAGTTTGAATGGAACAAGGAGAAACAGAATGGTTTAAAATAAGCAAAGGTGTAAGACAAGGCTGCATACTTTCCCCCTACCTGTTTAATTTATATGCAGAAGAAATCATCAGAGAAGCAGGATTGTATGAAGACAACAGAGGTGTGAAGATTGGTGGAAGACTCATCAACAACCTTCGCTATGCTGATGATACCACATTACTGGCTGAAAGTGAAGATGATCTGAAACATTTGCTTCTCACAATCAAAGAAAATAGTCTCAAAATGGGCCTGCACCTTAATGTAAAGAAGACAAAGATCATGACAACTGGCATAATCAACAGGTTCATCGTTGAAGGAGAAGAAATTGAAATTTTGAACAACTGTAACCTACTTGGATCAACTATCAATAAAGAAGCAATAAGCAGTCAAGAAATCAGATGATGAATTGCTCTTGGCAGAATGGCTATGAAAGACCTAGATAAGATTCTCAAGAGCAGAGATGTTTCTCTCCATACAAAGATTCGACTTGTTCAAGCCATGGTATTTTCAATAACATCATATGGATGTGAAAGCTGGACAGTGAAAAAGACAGATAGGAAGAAAATTGATGCCTTTAAATTATGGTGCTGGCAGCGAATACTGTGTATACCATGGACTGCCCAAAGAACAAACCAGTCGGTACTAGAGGAGATCAAACCTAAGCTTTCTTTAGAAGCTCAGATGACAAGACTTCGACTTTCATACTTTGGACACATCATGCGAAGAGAGAAATCATTAGAGAAAGACATTATGCTTGGCAAGATAGAAGGTCAACGCAAAAGAGAAAGGCCAGCAATGAGATTGATCGATACAATAACAGCAGCTACGGGTACCAGTCTGTCAACAATGAGCCGCCGGACTGAAGACTGAACACAATTTAGGATAGCTATCCAGAGGGTCGCCATGAGTCGACTCCGACTCGACAGCACTTAACAACATAACAACATATACCGCTTAGTCTCATGGTCAAAGTGGTTTACAGAAAACAGGTGAGCCAACATGGCTTTATATAAAACAAGATGTTAAAAGAAGGGGAGATAAAATATGGGTGAGGGCAAATGGCACAAAGGTAAACAACGTTAAGCAAGCATTAATTATGTTAAATGTGACTGCGTAGTTTCATTAACCAAAAAATGGTTGAAGAGAAAAGTTTTTAATTTCTTCCAAAATTCCTGAAGGTCCTCAATGCCGTGAAGCATGGGAGGAATTGAATTCCATAAAATTGGGACAAAAATTGAGAATGCCCTTTTAGAGGTGGAACAGGTGGTCTTCGTGATTAAGGATGGTATGTGCAACAGGTTTGCGGTGTTAAATCTTCTGCTTCTGTTACAAGGTGCTTTTTTTATTAGAGTTTCAAGGTGTGCAGCAGAGAGTTTGTGTAGTACTTTAAAGATTGTTAGAAGGGATTTAAATGTAACTCTCAGTGACTGGAAGCCAGTGTATCTACTGTAAACTATGCTGTAAAGCGTGTAAATGCCCTTCAAATATCAGGCTCCATGTTCATAACAAAGTTATGGCTTACAAGTACTGGCACAGTCCTTATTAACCAACTCAAGACACCAGACTACGACATCTTTACCTACCTAAGAACCGACAGGAGAGGCGACAGAATTTTAATCATAATGAAGAGAGACTTAAAATGCTCACATATATCAGCAGAGAGTACTGAAGGACTAGATATATTCATCATAGAAAACAGACAATTCATGTTATGCCTACTATATAGATCACCCACATCGGATACATAGGACCTAACAGTCATACTCAAATTAATATGTTCAAACAAACACCTACTAGTTGACTTTAATCTTGCCACAGCATCTACAGGATGTTTATGTTTATGTTTATTTACTTGATTAACCGCCCTTCTAGGTTAATCAGAGTGGTGTACAATACACAGATTCACAGAGTGAGGCACTAGGCCAGAAAATTGAAAAGAAATTTACAATATTTCAAAAGGACAGACGAGAGAAAGTGAGAAAGAGAAAAGCTGTAGACCAAGAAAAGGAGTTACACAAAGGGGGTGGGAAGGTTGAAGGCAAGGGAGAAGAGATGAGTCTTTAAGTCACGTTTGAAAGAAGGGTTATGGGGTTCCAAACGGAGGTAGGAAAGTAGAGAATTCCAGAGGGCTGGGCCAATAAAGAAGAAAGCAGAGGAACGAGTGGACTAGAGATGGGCGCGGGCGGGAGGGGGAAGTGTGAGGCGGTTAAGATGAAAGGAGCGGGGTGTGTGCCTGGATGAATGCACTGGATTTCCACCAATTAGTCAATAAACCGACCTCATATTTGTACTGAAGGACATGCTCAATAACCTTAACAATCCCACACTTCAAATACAACCTCTCCTCTGGTCTGACCACTGCGCAACCAATTTCTTCATACTTACCAACTAAGAGGGGGGGGTGATAAGTCTCTGGCCTTGTAACGAAACAGAAAGTTACGGGCATACTTCAGTTCTGGAGGTCTGAATGATCTCTCTACTATTTTGTTTTATTTGGCACCAAAACCAGTCCCTATCTACAACATCACCACTACACTATAGCAATCATTCACACCAATTACCACTGAACACCTGGAAAATATCATTACCAACCTAAACACCACCACATCTTTTGACCCGTGTCTAGTAAGCTGGGTCAAAATAGCACAAGCTGAAATGTCACCCATACTCTTCAAAATAATACACCTATCATTAGATCAAGGTTACATGCCCAAGGACCTCAAAATTGCCTCTATAAAGCCAATCCTAGAGAATTCTGAACTGGATAAAACAAGCCCAAGCTCATTCAGACCAATTTCTAGCCTACCATTCATAGCAAAACTAATAGAAAAATCGGTGCAATGACAACTCCAGGAGCACATAGACAAACACGTCCCACTTGATCTGCAATAACATGGTTTTAGACCAGGACATGAGGTGGAACCACTGCTCACATCCCTCATGGACAAGCTCATAATGGGAACTGAAAAGCCAAAACAAGGTTTTATACTAATATTCCTGGATATTGTGGCTGCCTTTAACTCCATTTGTCATAATTTGCTACTAACGACTCCAAGAGATCAGAATAAAAGACACAGTACTCTGGTTCAATTCATACCTAACAGATCGCAAACAACAGGCGAAAATAGGACCCAACAAATTCAAACCATAAACCAACAGCAAGGATTGCCACAAGACTCGGCCCTGTCATCCTTACTATTTAACCTATACCTCCAACCAATCTGCAACATCATTCAGAAGCACAAGGTACATTACCACATTTACGCAGATGACATTATGGTATAGCTACCATATAATACCTCAAAACCAAATCACACTGAAATAGTAACTTGCTTCAATGAGGTCACACATTGGTCATCCACACAAAAGTAAAACATAAATTATGAAAAGACAGAGGTATTATACATCACTAGGGATAAGACCTTCACCCCTCCAACTACACTAAAAGTTAAAGAAGTAACATTAGAAGTCAAACAAGAAGTACGAGACCTGCAACTAAACCTAACTACTCACATCAACAACACAACCAGAAAGCAATCTGTAATAAGATAAAATCCTTACACTTGCGACCACTCCTATCCCCTCTGACTTCCGCACAGTGCTACACGCTATGATCTTCCCATGCTTTGACTTCTGCAACAGCATCTCCAAAGGCCTACCAAAGCATGCCTTATACCAATTGTAAATGGCACAGTCCATGCCCCCAATAAGTCCATTTCCAGTCCTAGTCCCCCATCAGCCCATTTCCAATTCTAGCACCCCATCTGCCATTTCCATCCCATTCTAGCCCCCATCAGCTCATTTCCAGTCCAAGCCCCCCCATCACCCCCTTTCCAGTCCTATCCTAATTCCCCCCCCCCCTCTAAAGAGCCCTATGCCTGTCTGACCATCTTCAGAAGGAGTTGGGGAGGCCTGAATCCCTAGCTCACCTCTGCACAGCCGCCAGAGTGAAGAGCGGCATGTTCCGTCAGTCCGGCAGCTGCATTCTCGTGAAGCCTGCTAGCACCTCACCTGCATCTAATGTGCAAGTCACCCCTGCTGCCCAGGTATTCTTTCTATGCCTACATCATGACCATGGTGGCAACTTCATGGCACACTTCTACCCAATCCTATGCTACCCACTGACATCACAGTAGATTACATGAGCACTCCTCACTGATACAGTCCAACTGCCTCCCACATTATCTGCACTCTTGCTGTCTTACACTTATGTGACATATGAATGTGACTTGTCCATCACCAATTCCCTTTTTTCCCATCCAGCTCCTCACTTCTGACCTCTCCATAGGCTCCCTTATCTCGCATAAAGGCAACCGTCCTTAGCACACACACTAACCTGCACGCTTGGCATTCCTAACACCCACTGGCCGCTAACACCCTTTGAACAGGAATGCTTCCTCCCTGCCCCAGACTTTAACGTCCGCTAGGCCCCTTAATGCTACCGTTTGTGTACGTTAAAGGGTGCATCCTTAACGGTCCTTAGTAAACATATCCCTATGAGTGCATGCACTGCCCCAAATAAACATAAACACTACAGGGTAAAACAGAAAGTATGCTAACATATACCAACCAATATGAATGAGACAATATTTTATTGTCTCCTTTATTTGTCTTTCATTTTATTTTTGCAAAGGATCTACTGATCCACCTTATTATTGTTATTATTATTATTATTAAAGACTTATAAAGTGCCGCAACATACAAAGTGCTGTACAGAGAAGAGAGACAGTCCCTGCTCATCAGAGCTCACAATCTAAGAAGACAGCAAACAAAATAAGTTACATAATACAAATAACAAAAATTTACAGGGCAAAGTAAGCAAATGTTGATAGAGAGATCAAGATAGGGTAAGGTGCCTCTCCCATTTGAATACACTGCAATTTACAGTTGCAGGGAGGGAGTGTAAAAAGGAAGTGACCTGAGAGAATGTTCTTTTGTGCTTCCCCACTTGAGAGGTACATCCCCCTGTTAAAAAGGAGGAGGCATGTGGAGAGAAAGGAGAAGGAAAAGGAAGGAGAAAAGGTGGACACCCTGTCCACTGCAGTCTCCTACTCTACTCTTAGGGTGAGACTGAAGAGGAACTTGTGGTGGAGATGAAAGAACTACACCCTGCTGTTCCTTTCCCACAGGGTAAGGGAGGGAGAGTCTAGTTGTTTGTGTGGAGAATCCAGGGCAGCAGAACCCTTGGAGGACAGAAGAAATAAGTGAGGAAAGTGGAGTCCCCTGCTGGAATTCTCCGGCCCTCATGGAGCTGAATCTATCAGTGGAATGAAGCCAGGAGAACTACTTTGGAGCAAACAGTCATGGGCATGAGATACAGTTTCAGCATCCCTTGGGAGGTTTGGGAAGCCTGGTTGCACTATGGGGCATGCTTACGAAAGTGTGGTAAAAGTTACTGTGTGCAAAATCCTAGCTAAGCTGTTAGCATGGGACCAGGCTAACTATTACCATGCGTTGGAAATGTGACCACTGTCAAAATTCTATGCTAACCACCTAGCACGCAATTAGGTAGGGTCTAGGCAGGTTAGGTGCAGAAAGTGGACATTAACTGCATATTGCGGTACCAGTAAGTAAATTGGCGTAAATTGTGGTTACACGTTTACTATAGTGAGATGCTACTGCCCATATTAACTGCATGGAGACATGCCAGGAATGCCAACAGTAAGCATGGGTACGCCATACCTCCTATGCTAACTTTTAACACACTCTAAAGAGCAAACATTTAGCCACTTTAGTAAACATGTCATTATATTCCCTCAGAGAGCAGCAGCAAACACTGTACATATCTCTAAGCAGTTTGGAACAAAGGCCAGGAAGTGTTCTAGGGTTGCATTGCTCAAGCCAATCCTGGAGTACCCCCTTGTCAGTCTGGTTTTCACAATATTGACAATGCATAAGATCTATTTGCATACACTGCATGCAGATATCTTTCATTGGAAACCAGACTCACAAGGGGGTATTGCAGGATCAGCTTGAGAAACAATGTTCTAGGGCATGGTGGTTAAAGAGGTTGCTCAGCGTTGTGTTTAACATTGCTGGAATTTAAAGAGGATAATTATAAATAGTGCTGGAGGTAATGAAGAATGAACTGTTGAATGCGCTTGAATCCGTTTCTACAATAGTCACCTACTGATTTGGAACGCCATTGCCTGGAGTGGAGTTTTTGTGGAAGTGTGTCTGTGCCTAGGGCCTTAAAGAGGTGAATCTTGAGCCCCTGTTCAGAGAATCCACAAAATGTTTTCCAGAGACAGGGAGAAGATTGAAACCTAGACTAGTGAGCCCCTCGCAAGTTTCGGGACCGCCTGGCAGGGGGGAAACATTTATTTAAAGCAAATAAAATGGAAAAACAAAATCCAAAAGGTAAAAAATACATCATTGGATGCAGGCCAGGTCTCCTCCCACCATAGTCAAAGTTTGAAGAAAAAGCCCTCTGGGCTTACTCCCTCTCCCCTTCACACACACACTGGAATCCCCAATATCTTATTTGTGTGTACAGAGAAAGAACAAGTGACTCCCAGTTCCTCCTCTCCTACTAGTGCTGTAATCCAAAATGGTGTTGGTCCAAGGTGTATCATCTAATGTTTTTACCGTGGATTCTTTATTGGAAGACACATTCTAGGTGAGTTACTGCCACCTGGTAGTCTCTACTGGTACCGCGGAACAAAAAAAGTTATTTTTCTCAATCTTCAGCAAGATCCATAATTTTCTAGGAAAACTTTACTCTAAGTTCTAAATTTTGTGCATATTTACTTATACTAAAAAACTGGTTTCTGTAGATGGAATGCTTTACTAGAACCCAATAAAAGCATTGTGGAACCTGTGTCCCTTGGGGAAACTGCTAGGTACGTATGACCTAGATTGGCCACTGTTGGAAACAGGATACTGGGCTTGATGGACCTTGGTCTGACCCAGTATGGCATATCTTATGTTCTTATGGTATTCATTTTGAAATACAATTTCAAAACACAGCAAAATAAAGGCCTCCTTTTACGAACACTTAAGGGAATGTTTACTAAACTCTGTTAGCTGCTAAAGGGAGAGATAGCACACACTATCTGACCACAGTAGCAGTTAACCCAGGGCACCTGCAGATGACATAGCGATTTTCTGCACTATTTGCAGAAAGCATGTGATCTGCAGGAGTGGGCAGGATTAGGGCACAGAGTGGACGTGTCAGCAATGCACGATAAATGTCCGATTTGCAGATAGCACAGATACATCCACGATGCTGCTCGACCTCGTTCTTTGCATTTTCGGCGTGTATTATCTGCTGGGAAATTACTATGCATGCCCCCAACAGATAGCACTCCGCCAGCTGCACTTTTTTGGTGTTAGCTGCAAAAGTCTAACGCGATTTGGTAAACATTCCCCTTACCTTGAGTTATCTGTCACGCAGCACAGAGGTTTGAGCTAAGTGTTAGTAAAAGGGGCCCAAACATTTTATTTCAAAACCACAACAAAACCCCCAAAGTCCCTAACAAAAAAAATATGAGTTTCTTTTTGTTCTTAGCATGAATTATTTGCAAATAGAGCAAACGTACACTTAAAATAAAACTTTAAAAAATGAAGAGGAAATAAAAGGGAATCCCAATGAAAGAAAACAAAAAACTCAGCATGCACATTCCTAGGGTTTGAGAGATTAATGTGTACACAGTAAAAAGTGTTTTTCTCAGTTTCTGGCAAACTCTTTATCAGGTGCAGCACATGCATATCTTGCTTATCTGTATATTTTTTTAACTGTACACATTATCAGACTCTTTAGATTACTAAATGGCCAGATATTGTCCATACAATTATGTGGCGGGTTAAGGGAGAGGTGAAGACAGCACTACAATTATCTGTTTTGAGGCAATATGGCAGGCAATAGATCATTTACCCTATATTAAATAGATTGGGTGGACACGTCATTGCATTATACATATATTCAGCAGTGCTATCTACACAGCTATTGGCAGTGAATAGATTTATTCATTTAAGCACTGATTTCAGCACTTAATGAACGCAGTGACCACATTGGCTCAAAATCAATCTCCAGGTTTTCTGAGATAATGTTGCTCTGATTTGCAGCTTTCAAATACATCTATCTACCCATCCTGAAAGTATGGTTGCTATAGGTTAAATGCTTGTGAGATAATGTGCACACAAACAGACAAACCAAGTCTAGATGAAAGTGCCAACAAATGACTGCTGCCAAATAAGAAAGTTGTCAGGGCAAGCCCACAGCGGGAGCTTGGACAGGGACCAATTGTGTAAATTCTGCCCAAGCAGTCACTGCAGTGCAGGGAAGCCTCAAGGAAGAAGGGGGCCCACTTGCAGCTGCTCCCACATCTTCTGAAGTAGATTTCCTCTACTCTGGGGCCCTTTAGAAATTGTTTATTGGGAGCCCATAATTTGAATTTCTGCAACTGACTGAAAGAGAAAAACCTACCACCTGTGGCTAGCCATGCTCCGCCCATGCCTTCCCCCTGTCCTGCACTTAAAAATTATTGCAGAGAGGGCAACGGTGCAGCTTTAGCATCTGCAGACTATATCAAGGGGGGAGGATACAAGACATTGGAATCTTCAGCACCTATTTAGCCACAGTCCCCTTCTCAGGCCCGTCCAACACATTTATGCTCTCCTATATGACATTAAATCCAAACATGTGGAGGCCAATTCTGAGTTGTGCGTCCCCGGCAGTCCAGACATCCAGACATCTGGATGGCCTGGGGATGCACCCGATTCTGCTCCTGTGGAAGCTAGATGGCCCCATGAGAGCAGAATTGCGGCATAGTGGCTGGATGTCCAGGATGTGACCCATTTCAGGCACTTCGGACATCCAGCCACATCCCCAGCTGGCTCAACCTGAGTCCTGCATGGAGCTGTAGTGCCATGGTGTCATGTTACCATGGCACCTCAGCTCCATGCAGGAGCCATGTTCCCGGTGGCAACAGCAGACTCTGCATTCCCCGCAGCCCGACCCCCGATCGGGCCTTCCATGGTCAGGGTCAGGCTGTGGGGCACCCCCTGCACCTCCTCACCTGTTCTCTGTGCCCAGGATCCAGCAACCCCTGACATCCAGGGAGACTTATTCCACCTCCGAGGTGGAATAAATCTCCCATTTAAATGGCCAACCCCAGATGTACAGGGCCAACCTCGGAATTGGCTCTGTATGTCCGGAGTAGACGTCATGCCCTCGTGCCTCCCTCAGCTTGCCCTCTCCCTCGCCATTACAGAGCTCCTTGCACATCTCTGTTGTACATGCAGGGAGCTCTGTGGGTGGAATTGCCACCCAAGGGTTTAGCGGGGATGGACGTCTGAACCAGACGTCCATCCCTGCTAAACACTGCCCAGAATCTACCCCATATTCTTTATCTACCGAACCTCGTTCCCCAGCCACTTCCCCAACAATCTGTGCAGAACAGAGCTACAACCTTCCCCATAAAACTTACCATTTGAGAAAAAAATTCCTCTCAATACCAAGCATATATGGGCTGATGCTGAAAGCCAGC
The DNA here is from genome assembly GCA_033557465.1 of Ichthyophis bannanicus. Taxonomy (NCBI): domain Eukaryota; kingdom Metazoa; phylum Chordata; class Amphibia; order Gymnophiona; family Ichthyophiidae; genus Ichthyophis; species Ichthyophis bannanicus. Next base: position 607,033,794 of record CM066032.1, read on the forward strand.
TCTGAAGTCACACACTATGAACTGTGTATGTCTCTATGCAGCATACTGATAACACGCGACTTCAGTACCGGCATGCAGAAAGGGGTGCATATGCAAATTAGCCATGTGTTCAAATGTGGCACAAATGGCAGCGTTAAACTGGGAGAGCAAGCCAAACACCCAGAGAAACAGGGGCACCGTATGGCTAATTTGCATATGCACCCCAAAAGTATTTTGATGGCATTGGGAGCTTTCCCTGATGTCTGGTTCTTCTGAGGTGAAGTGTCAAACTTCCACTCAGATGATCCAGGCATTAGGAAAAGCAATTGATGCCATCAAAATACTGTCAGGGGGGCCGGTACCCCAAACAGAAATCTAATGGCGGCACCTGCCTCCACGCGATGCATCCCAGATGGATTTTTTACCTTATATGGCAGTCTGACCCTGCCCAGTGCATCCCAGGATCCAATGCGTGGGGCCAGGCACTGCCATTTTTCAAGAAGGCTGCGCAAGAGCAGGAGCTTGTGGGTAATGCTTCTGCTCCATTATAAAGGTACTCGGAGGAGGTGGAAGGTTTAAGGCCACTGGGCCGCCAGGCTTATTTTTAATTGGGGTTGGGGGGGGAATTGAGGCCTCTGGGCCACCAGGGATTTAATTTCTGTCAGGGACACCAGCTCCCTGACAGTATTTTGATGGCACTGGAGGCTTTCTCCGGTTGTCTGAGGGGAAGTTTGGCACTTCATCTCAGATGATCCAGGCATTGGGGAAAGTCCCCGACACCATCAAAATACTGTTAAGGGCACGCGCATGACATTTAAACACCTCAGACCCAGGCGGAGAGATATTGGCGTTTTGGCTGCTTATGAAATCGTTTGTGCCTTTCTCTGCATTGGGCACAGACAATATTAGCATGCCATTTTAATACACGCAACCCATTTGCCTATAATTTATATACACTTGGCGCTTCTCTATATGCTTGCTTTTCCTTTGCTGTTTATGTGTGCTTCAGTCTCTTTTCTGCAATTGGCCTGTCGGAACTTGTGCTTATAAGTTGCGTTATCTTTGCACAAAGCACAATCCCCAGAACTGATTCAAATCTTAACCTGTACGTTCCCCCTGGCTGTCAGAATTTATTGTTTAGCTTCGAATGCCCTACTCTCTACCGACCCCCAGAAGTGATCGCCTAGATTACCTGATGGTTGGGCTGGACCTGGAATTAATACAAAAAAGTCATTCGAGACCAAGAGCAAATCTACTATTCCAGTACTAACTTCCAAAACTCACACAAGGACCCTACCTAGAAAAAGGCAGCACCATAAATATTGCAATGGGACATAAAACATCAATAGACCTATTAGGAAAGCTGAACAACCCAGATTACTTCACATTCTTAAAGAGAAATTCCATGTTAACAGAATACCCAGACTTGGGGACATGTTTACTAAACTGCGGTAACGTTACAGACCTGCGTTAGGTAACGTTAAATGATCTTTAGGTAACGTTAATGCGCGGTATGTAATGTTAACGCGCGTTAACGTTACCTAACAATCGTTAACGTTCCCAGCCGCGGTAAACACCGCAGAGGGTGGAGAGAGGGCGGGGGGAAGGGGTCAATGGGCGGGGAGTGGGCGGGGAGAGACTCCCTGCACACTAACGTGCTGAACTGAAGGGCTGAATCCTACCGCGAATGAAAACCTGCCGTTAGATGCACATTTGCAGGAGAGAGAAACCATTTTAGTGTCAGCAATGTACAGCATAGACAGGGAGCCCAAGAAATGGAAAGTAGTGCTCCATTTCCAGCAACAGCATAGTGCCCAAGTATGAAAGGCCACTATGGCGAGGGTGCAAGTGGGGCATAGGGGGCTGCAGGCGGGACATGTAGTGTGGGCAGCTGGGGCACAGGGTGGACTAGGCGGGTGCCTAGGTGGCACATAGGACCATAGAAACCAGAAATCAGCATGACCGCAGCTGACCAAGGCCAAACACAATCCACCTACATCTATCTGGTCCAACCGAGCTAACAGTTGCCAGGGCACTGACCTAATATCCCCCCAGTCAACCCTCCCCCAAGCCGAAGGGACAGACTATTGGTAGGCGGTGATGGGGGGGGGATGTGAGGATGCTCATGTATGCCCCATGCCCCAGACCCTGCTCCCTAGGCGCCCACCTACCCACACAGTGGATGGCCTGGGACTGTGCACTACCAGCACCGACAGCATATGGTCATGTCAACATGGCAGGGGGGGGGGTGCCCGTGCTGGAGGAGGCAGTGGCACCTGCCTGCAGTGGACCTAGGCCATGCCCTGTACCAGTACATGGTGTGCAGTGCAACATAAAAGGTTTGGCTGAGGAAAAGTACAAGTAGCCCCAGGGACCACCATGGATCTGTGGCAACAGTGTGGTGCAGTACACCCAGCCAGTGTGTCCAGAATCAGAGGGTCACAGGTTCAAGCCTCAGCTGTGGTTCCTGCAGAGCATGTCCCTATGTTTTACCCTACAATGCAGATACAACAGCAACATGTGCAAAGCCCAAAGCAGCGGCGAACAGGGGTACAAACACCCACTCACACAGGCTCCACAATCCAAAGATGCATGGAGAGTCAGGCTGTTGGCCCCAGCATTGAGCTGCAGTTATCACCAGAGCACTACTACTACCTCCTGCACAGTTTAGCAATGTCGGCACTGTGATCAGGACCAGTGTGGCAGGCAGGGTTGCCAACCACCCCTATCTTTGCACAATGCTGCAATAGGAGTTTGTGTGTGTTTGTCTATCCATCGTTTTGTGGCTGCCCACTCCTCACCGGGCCCACAATGTCCCACTGTTACCAGTGTTAGCCTGAATATGTTCATAATGAGGAGCAAGGTGTTGTGGGTATGGCCTGAACAGGGCAGATTAGCCAGGATGCATCTTCACAGGGTGTGGGGCAATGGCTGGGACACTGTAGTGCCCGACCACTGCCTGCATGGACAGGGTGGCCACAGCATGGCATGCTGGGAGGGTACTCACTCTAACTGAGCAGTGACCATGGCATGTCTAGGTTCCCACATAGCGCTCTACACTATTTGCCTCCAGTGATACTTTTGTGTTCCCAGTGATGGAGCCCCAATCACTGAGATGCCTATTTGGTGCGCATAGTTCTTCTGTGAGCATGCACTATGGACTGGTTAGTGGACTGTCTGCAGTTAGACTGTGCATGGTTGGAGCACCTATAAGGTGCAGTCTGTCTGTGCTATCTGCTGGTGACTGGCAGACAGTGGTGTGAGGCAGTTGGAGTTTTCTAGAGCTAACTCCATCATTGCTGCTGGTCTGCCACTGCCCCAGCCACAGGTATGGCTCTGGCCCATCAACCCTAGAGGGCTGTCCTATACCAGCAGGATGGATGTTGCTTCAGGGGGGCTGGAGCACCTGTTCCTTACCTACAAAAAGGGTGATGTGAGGCATTTGGGGTATGTAGGGTATACCACTTTGACCTATAAAGGCACTGCTACACAAACCTCATGCAAGTCTGGAAACCCCTCTGCCCTGATAACAGGTGCCCATGTAAGCCAGACCCTAACACGGGGTACACACTAATCTGAGTAGTGTCTGTCCCAGAGGGCCACATGTGACTGCAGGATAAAGATGGACACCAAAATACCTTCAGCTGCACTGCAGGGAACACCTATCACACACTAGCAGTGATGGGGATGTACAGCAGGGCCTATCTCTAGCATCACATGTACTGCGGATCTAGTGCTGGGCACCCATCCTATCCCTCAGGGAGAACACAGAACCTGCACAATTGCATGGTCTGTAGCTACTCTGTTCCAGTATCATGGACTGTCAGTTCATCGTTCCAAGCTGAGGTACCGGAGAGGTGCAGACCCCATTTGCTGATCAGCTGTAGACAGCTATTCAGCATGTGCATTGCATCATGGGTACTGTTGGGCTTACCCTATCCTGGCACTCAGAGCAGACAGTTTGTGCAGTGACCTGCAGTCCTTCTGTACCCAACCATTGCTGTGACATACACCACTGAGGTATAGCCTACTTGTTAATACAATGCCATTCTTGGCAGTGTTCATAGGTTCAATTCCTCATTCTTCCCTCCTCTCATGCCTGTCCTACTCAAATAGTGTGCATGCCTGGAACAGGCAGATTTGTGCTGCCAGCCCATAATACCCTTGCCACAATTGCCAACATTCCCTCAGTCCGTCTGTCAGCTGTGTAGAGTCCTGTCTTCCTGTGCAAGCTGCTACCCCATGTCCTGCACTGGTACCCCTTCCTGCATTGTGCCTCTTTGTGCTTGCCTCGCCTGTGCCTGATCTGCATGGCACCACCACTCCTCTGTCCACCCATCATTGTAACTATCCCATAGCGGGCTTCAGGGCCCCTTCTCAGATTTTTGCCTTGGGCTAGTCCCCAGCCATGTCCAACACCAATCCTGGCTCCTGGCAGATATACCTTCCAAATACCAACATTTTTTCAGTTACACAATAGAAAATAAAATTCTTTTTTCTACCTTTGTTGTCAAGTCATTTAGTTTTCTAGTGGTGTTGGTCCCAGTGTCTGTTTTTTTTCCCTCTATCTTTTCTTCACTCTCTTTTCATAGTCTCTTCTCCATTTGCCATTTCTTCTCTCTCTTCCTGTCTTCACTTCCTCCCTTTATCAGTTTTTAACACTGGTCTCTTCTTTTCCATTTTCTTCCATTTATTTTTCTGCTTCTCTATCCAAATTTCAGGATTTCAGTCCCTCTTCTTACCAATCACGCCAAAATTTCGCCCTTTTTACTGTATCTAGTTATAGCTTTCCATCTTTTTCCCTCATCCCAAGCCTCCCGTTTTCCAGCTCTCTCTCCTTCACTGGCCTCTTATTTCCTTGTCTTTCACTAACTCTTCCCCTCTCTCCCCCATGTCCAGTATTAATCCCTCTCCCCATCCTGCTTTCCTTCCTCCATCCAAGATTTTCCTATCCCTTCCTCCATGTCTACCATCTTCTCTCTGTTTCCCTATGCCCCATGTCCAAAATCTCCCTGCTTTGTCCCTTATTCCTCCCTCCATGTCCTGCATCTCCTCATGTGTATTTCTACCCCCATGTCCAGCACACCCCCCCCTCAGCAAACCCCTTCTGCCCCATCCTTCTGATGTGGAGCACCCCCTTCTGTCCCTATATGCCCGATACCCAGCACCTTCTTCTGTTCCTCTCCCCCATGCCCAGCATCTTCTCATCCTATCCCATGTCCAGATCCAGCCGGCTTCCCCTCCCGTACTGCCTGCCCAGCCTGCCCTAGCCCCCTCACGGTGGCAATGGTGGCAATGGACCTCCAATTTAAAATGAAAACATGATCTTTGTGATTCCGCGCTTGGATGGATGATCTTGTCCTGCCCCCTCTGATGTGAGCATATGTCAGAGGAGGGAAGAACCAGACCAGCCTTGCAAGTGCAGAGTCGCAAAGACCAGCAGGTTTTTTTTGTGTCAAATTGGAGGTCCGCTGCCGCAACTGCCAACAGAACAGGAAAATTGGCATCGGGGCAGAGGCAGGCTAGGCAGGCAGTGTGGAGAGGGGGAGCCAAGCCAAGGCCGACAGTCAGCAGAAAACCGGCCCTTCATTTGCCGGTTTTACAGTCCTTATGGCTGCTGGCCTCCAGCCCCTAAAATCAGCTATGTCGGCCTAAAAGCAGTCAGTTGGCAACCCTAGCTAGTGACTGGAGCAAGGCCATAAAGAAGCCTGTGTCAGCTGGCTCCCCAAGGCCACACCCCTAGGGAATGGCTGGAGCTCATTTAAAAGAAGTTGAGAAGTAAGAAGTTGTTCACAGCAATCCTAAGGCTAATAAGTCCACCTGATATCAAGCCTCCTCTACAGTGAGCCTTTCTTATTTTATTTATCGATTTATTTATATGGAGTAGTCTAATGGTTAGAGCAGCAAGCTGAGAACCAGGAAAGCCAAGTTCAAATCCCAAGTCACTTTACTCTCCTTTGCCTCAAGTACAAACTTAGACTGTAAGCCCTCCAAAGACAGAAAAAAACCTACTACACCTGAATGTCTGAGAAAGGCTTGAGCTAAATCCAGTATCTCGCATTTATATCTGCCCATTCAACCCAGGCTCCAGGTGGCTGACTCCTGTTCCAGGCAGATGGCTCTGGTGTACTTCTAGTCCCTGTGCCGGCCGTATGACCTACCTGCTAACTCCAGTTCCAAGGCTGCATCTCTGATACGACTCCAATCCTACCACAGCTTTTCATACCTGTGCCTTTTATTTATTTAACTAGGCATGTATACTGCTTTTCTACCAGTCAAAGCGGTGTACTGTATATATATTTTTTCCTTTTCCCCAAAGGGCTCACAATCTATGGTTTTGTACCTGAGGCAACGGTACATGCCTCTATCTAAATAGGTACAAGCTGCAATCCCATTTCTGCTCCAGCTTGCACTTCTCACAAGATCCAGGTCCGGTGCAGCTCCTGATTTCTAGGTACTTTCCATTCCATGCCTGGCCCAGCCCGGTACGCCCACATCTGCGGTTCTGCCCCAGTCCAAGCCCTGTAAATACCTGAAGCGAGTAAACGTACACAAAGACGGTATGTGCAGCATCAAGGATTCATTCTGATATTCTGCAGTCTCTGAAGCAGAAAATATAATAAGGAAACATTAAAATTAGACAACAAATCTGAATCTGCCTAACTGATAAGCTGGCACAGATCAGTTTCTAAATGCATTTCTTGTGGAAATTAAAATGAAATACAGAAATCGTTTCAGTGCAAAAGACTCTAATGGGCTGAACAATTTCTCAAAGTGGCTAGAAGTATGCGGTTAAATCTTCAAATTACTATTTTGTAATGTCTAGCTTGAAAATGAAACTTGCAGCTTTAGTTACACAACTCAATTACATGAAAAACGTTATTTGTGAAGGAGTGGCCTCAGAATCGTTTTATTGAATTATTCAGCATTGCAGACGAATGACATCTAGTCAATGCACATGACACAGATAGTTAACTTTTACATTTCCTTCCGCCTATACTATAAACTGAAAATGTGCAAACCGAACCAGAACAAGTTTATGCTCCCATCAAGACCATTGAGCAAAGTTATTCACTCGTTTATTAGCTGGCATCAGCCCTGATTCCTCGGTGCTCCGGCATGTGTACAGAGTATCAGGGAGCTGAGGTTAAGACCAATCAATAATGACACATTTGAAAATGCTTTTTTTTTTTCAGAATCAGCAAATTTACACTATTGGACAAATACACCACAGGAATGAGGGAACAAATCTGAAATCACAGGTCTGTTCAAGGTGAGAAATTCTGCTTGACAAGCTGCCTGATAAAATAACAATTTGAAAAGTATGCAGTATAGTCTGTCATGAATGTGCCTTTCCCCTGTCTTCCTCTCCTCTTGTACTCACTTCTCCCTCCTCATCCCTCTCTCCCAGTCCTTCCCTCTCCTCTCTTCCTCGATCTTCCCCTTCGGTCTTCTCTTTAGATTTTAAGCCAGCCCTTCTTACAGCAGCCATAGCCTGCCCCTTCCTTCTGGTGCCGTGAGACTTGGGATCCCCATAGCACGCAGAGCTCCACTTCTCCATGGCAACCGACCTGCCTCTTCTTCCAGTGTCCCCTCTTGTTCTTCTTTAGACCTAGATTTCTTTCAACATATGCACACGGACGGATCCACCCTCCAGAATAGGTGCTGTCACTCAAGGAATACCTAAATGTAGAAAGAAGCACAAGGGAAAAAACATGACAAGCGTTTTTCTTTGAATACCATTAACCAGTTTCACTATGAGGCACATTTGAAATGGGACGTCCAAGAGCTATCTGGGACATCAAAGCCAGAACGTCTGAAAAGAAAGGCAGACACATGCAAGTTCAGGCACAATTCCAGAAACGTGAACGTGCCTGATACATATGTGTATCCAATGACTATATAGATGTCCTCAGGAGAGCATTTCTGAACCAAAACGTCTAATAGTATAATAGAGTAGTGGCTTAAGAGCTGGGTGATCAGGGTTCAAACCACAGTGTGGGACTTTGTAATCTAAAGCTAGTCACTTAATTCTCAATCTTCTCTACAATCTCTGGATGTTTTAAGGTGAAAAAAACACTTTCCTGATGCCTATTCGTGCCTGGAGCAGGAATAAACATTCACGTGCCTCCAGACAGTTCCGCTGCTTCTGGGATCGAACAGGGACATGTAAGTCCATTGCCCCTCCCCAGATAGGCCTCTGCCACCCCCTCCCATGCCTACTTGAACGTCCCCGTACTGGAGACCTCTGCGAACGGTATTAGTAGAATGGTAAAGGAAACGTGTCAGTGATTTTGATGTTCATGTGCATGTCTGCAGACATCCAAACCACAACTAAACCTTTTAGAATGACTCTCTATGTGTTTTGTCTTGATTAGATTGAAAGCTCTAAAGAGCAGGGACTGTGTCTTACATCTATATGTATAGCATTGCATGCGCCTTGCAGCGCTGTACAAACTATTAGTAGTAGTAGTTGTGTCACTCCCCATTACAGCCAGCCCTCATGCCCTTCCTCCACAGACACTCAGACACACACATAGGAAGGGCAGGCAGCAGCTGAGGGAGAGAGGAGACCTGGGAAAAAGACTTGCGTAAGGAGAGTTCAGTTTATCGGTTTAATATAAAGCAGCTCACAGTAAGAGAAACACTATTTTATTCATAAAGAAAAATTGGAATTTCTGAATAATTTTAGTACTTCTAACTGCTGATAAAATTTGTAACTTTTTTTTTTTTTTCATTTTTTCAGTGTTTAGGATTAGGATTCCCATCTGTCTTTTTCTGGACCAGTCTGCAGTTTCTAGCCTTCTGGCCCAATGCTTAAAGTCCAATTTGTGCAGCAGGCTCTCTGAATTCAACAATTTCACCTCTCTCCAGCAGACCTAGCTTTGCGTCTGCATCCTCTCCCCTGATTTGATTGGATATCATAGGGAGAGGAGGTGGGGCCACAGAAGCACAGCCTCCCTTTCAATCTTCATTCTGCTCTAAGCTGTCTGGCAGACTCCCGGTCCCGCCCCCTCCTTCAGCACCTGGGCTGGGCTGAGAGCTGCTGAGCCTTAGAAATCAGAGGCAGGCACTGAGTAGTAGTAAATTCGGAGCCCGTACAGATGGGGCATATGGAAGGAGATCTAAAGAGAAATAGAAGGGGCATAGGGGGGAGAAGGAGAAAATCATATTGAGGGGAACGGGGAGGAAAGGGAGAAATACAGAAGGGGCATGAAGAGAAGAAATGGAAAGACACAGAGAAGTGGCACTGGGAAGGAAAGGCAGAGACAGAATAGACAGAAGGAAGACAGAGGAAAGTGTGACGGGGTGGGGAGAGAAAGAAGACATAGGGGGAAGAAGACAGAAGAGAGGGAGATGAGGGCATGGGGGAGTTACAGAAAAGCAGGCACCACAAAAGAGGGGGCTGGTTCAACTACCAGGCCAACTAGGCAGTCATCTAGATAGCTTCTGTACGTTAGCAAAGAGCAAGGCATTCAAAGCTAAACAATAGATTCTAAACTGTGTGTCTTGCTGTGCTTAGTTGTTGCTGTTAGTATAATTGTAATATACGTTTTACAGTCTGTATTCACCAGAACAGAACTCCCTTGGTTCAACCAGCTCCGCCCCCTATTCCACTGACATAAGCACGACGATGTCTGAACAGCTGACTTTATTAGTGAAGATACTTGCAGCCTCCGTGCGTGCCGAAGTGACAAGATTCAGGGGCCTTTGTCTGCTTATGTGGATTGCGCTAGGTGTAGCGTGCCTTCCATGTGACTCTCCAAAGCAATTATACTCTATTCACGAGTCTACAGCTAAAGCTGGTATGGCTATGATTCCAGTTTACTGGACGTGGCAGCATTCAAGAATCGACAGGTCAGTAATCTTATATATTGCTCTTTCACCAAAACTGTTTGCAATGGTTTGGCGGTTGATGTGATGAGGGCTTTTAATACCCTCAACTCTTCCGTCGCCATGGCCCTCCTTAATTGCCATTCAGTAAAGTCTAAGTCAATTCTTAGACCTGCTACTAACCCAGGCTACTGATGTTCTTTGCCTCACTGAAACTTGGTTACCTGATGGAGAGGAATTCTGTCTGACCCGATGTCTGTCAATTAATTATTCAGCCCCTAGACTATCAAAGAAGGGTGGAGGTGTGGCAATTCTTCATAGATTCTCCACTGCTGTCTTCGAAGTGGCTCACAACCAATGCTCCAATATGGAAGCCCTCCTGCTTAAGCTCAGTGCTTCGCCCAACCTGCATTTGCTACTGCTCTATTGCCCCCCCTGCGCTTTCTGCATCATCGTGAGAATCCATCCAGCAATTGATCCTAGATATCACATTATGATACCCTAATCTCCTAATATTTGGAGATTTCAATATCCATTGTGATAGCCCGGCAACGCTCAATGACAGAACCTTTATTTATTTATTTATTTAACCAGTTTTGTATACCACCTTATCCTTCAATCAAAGTGGTTGACAAGACAGCAAAGGCTAACATACTGAGGGTATTGGAAAACAAAAACGATACATTACAATATAAATACAAAACAAAACAGTATGTTATAATACTATATCATAGTGAAATTAAATATACATAATGATTAATTTAAGTAATTTCACCAAATGATTCTATAAATAAGTAAGTCTTTAAAGATTTGCGAAAGTCCTTAAGGTCTTCCTGAGTTCTTAAGTCTTCAGGAATATAATTCCATAACTCTGGTGCCATAAAGGAAAACACTCTTTTAGAAGTCATTTGTTTTGATTTGTTGAAGTTCAAAGGAGTATTAAGTTTATTGATATTTTGAGATCGTCTTGGTCTTATGCTCTTGTCTTTTGAAATACTAGATTGTAGAATATCTACTGAGGATTGGTGAAAATTTTTGAAAATAGTCATTAGGTTTTTATATTTTGCCCTTGCAATAACTGGAAGGAAATGTAACTGTTTGAGGACTGGAGTTATGTGTTCAAATTTTGTAGAGCCAGTTATAATACGCGCAGTGGTGTTCTGAACTAATTGGAGAGGATGGATAGAGTGTTTAGGAAAACCTTGATACAAGATGTTTCCAAAATCAAGTAGAGGTGTTATGACTGCCTGACATACTGTGCGAAAGTGATTTGTATTTAGTATTGGTTTTAGTCTTCTTATAATCTGTAATCTTTAGTACTTTTTTATTAGACCATGGACTTTAGCAGTATGTTCGCCCCCCTATATATCTAGCAGGTCATACCCTGGACCTCCTAATTACATTACAGGATTCTGCTATACAAATTTCTGTCCCCAATATTCTCTTTCTTCCATGGACCGATCATGCTCTCTTGCATTTTAATATATCTTTACCAGACCATGTTCATGGTTCATGGTTTTCATTGAATAAAGCAATAACTGTGTGCAGACATATTACTGCTAATATTCAGGCAGTTTTTCCGTCAGTGGGTACTCTTTTCTTTGCTGACTTTATCACACTTCTGGTTGATTGCCCAGGCTACCTCATGGGATGTTACTTTGCATTCAGCATTGGATTTTGTGGCCCCATGTAAGGAATGCATATGGTCTATACGTCATTCTTTTAAATGGTTCCATGAAGGCCTTCACCTGCTTAGATGTCAGACTAGGGCTGCGAAAAGGAAATGGCATAAGTATAGATTGTCTTTGACACTACTTCCTTTCCAAAGTACTCATGCATATTATCACTCTCAGATTACTCAAGAAAAAAGCGGTACTTCTCTTCTATGACTGAGACTTCCCTAATTCAAGTCGTGCCATTTTTGCAGTGGTTGATCAACTTGGATCTCTGAATTTATCAGATACCTGTCTTCCTTGGAAGAGGCCTTCGGCAGAAGACCTGGCTTCATTCTTTTCACAAAAGATATCACAGTTACAAGCAACTCTCCCATCTCAGCCTTCTTTCTCATTACCTGATGTACATAGTTCCACAGGTCATCCACTAAACCATACCTGGTCTAACTTCACCCCCACCATGATATCTGACTTATCTCGGTTGATGCAAGGCATCTGAACAACTACATATATACTGGACCCAATTCTTTCTTCCTCAAAACAGGCGCAATCCTTGGGACTTCTGCCTGTTTTGCTTGTACTTCTTTAGTAGCTTAACACTAGAGGTTGTACCCTCTATATGGAAAAAGGCTATAGTAAGACCTTTATCAAAGATATCCGTGGAAACTCTTTTGATCCAAAGAATTACCAGCACGTATCAAATCTAACTTTTGCATCTAAAGTTCTGGAGAAATTGGTACTCCAGCAACTTTCTTCACATTTTAAACAAGTCTGTGCCTTACATTCTAGACAGTCTGGATTTCGGTCTCAACGTAGCATGGAAACAACCTTAGCAGCCGTGTAAAATAATGTTCACAAGGTCTGGGAGCAGGGAAAGGCGTTACTTGCCATTTCCTTGGACTTATCCGCAGCATTCAGTCTTGTTAATCATAACCTACTTATGGCTCAGCTTTTTGACATAGGTCTTCATGACCATCACTCTTTCTTACAAGAACATACATACCAGATTCAAGTCTCAGATACTATTTCTTCCTTATATGACCTTACATGCGGAATACCCCAGGGTAGGGGGGGATCTGCTGTTGTGCAAACTCCAATCGTGTTTTCTTATTTCTTTCTTTAAGCAATGACTTTTTTCTGGCCATTCTTCCATAAAACCCCACTCTAGGTTTAAAGTGCCCCACTCATGGCTTAAAGTGATTCTATGGACAGATACTCTCATCTCCACTGTGGAATTTTGCAGGTCCTTCAGTGTTATCCTTGGTGTCTTTGTGACATCTCTGATTAATACCCTCCTTGCCCGGTCTGTGAGTTTTGGTGGGTGGCCTTCTCTTGTCAGGTTTGTAGTGGTTCCATATTCTTGCCATTTTGTTATAATGGATTTAATGGTGCTCCGTAGGATATTAAGAATTTGGGATATTTTGTTATAACACAACACTGATCTCAACAACTTTATCTCTGACTTGTTTGGAGTGCTCCTTGGTCTTCATGCTGCTTGCTTAGTGGTGTTGCAGAGTCAGGGGCCTTTCAGAACAGGTATATTTACATAGGCATCATGTGACAAATCATGTGACACTGATTGCACACAGGTGGACCCTAATCAACTAATTATGTGACTTCTGAGGTTAATTGTTTGGACCAGATCTTATTTCGGGGTTTCATAGCAAAAGGGATGAATACATATGCACTCACAACTTTTCAGTTTTTACTTGTTTTGCAGCTTCCACGTCTTTGAAAAAGGTTTGTTTGTTCATTAATACTCTTCTCATATCTCCCCTGTCCCCCCTCTCCTCTAGAGTACACCTATTTAGGTCTTCAAGTCTCTTCTCATATATCTTCTGGCGCAGCTACCAAATCATTTTGGTCACCTTCCTCTGAACTGTTTCCAGTCTTTTTATATCCTTTGTGAAATATGGTCTCCTAAACTGAACACAATATCCCAAGTGAGGCCTCAGCAGCGACGTATCGTGGCATTAGAACCTCCTCCTTTCTGCTGGTAATTCCGCTCTGTATGCAACCCAGCATCCTTCTGGCTTTGGCCACTGCGTTGTCACACTGTTCTCCACCTTGAGATCATCAGAAACAATCACTCCAAGGTCCTTCTCCTGGTCCGTGCACACCACCTCTCGCCCCCTATCGCATACAATTTCCTTGGATTTCTGCATCCCAAGTGCATAACACTGCACTTCTTCACATTAAATCTTAACTGCCAAGCATTAGACCATTCTTCCAGCTTTTGTAGATCTTTCTTCATGTTTTTCACTCCCTCAGGAAAGTCCACTCTGATGCGTATTTTCATGTCATCTGCAAAAAGACAGACTTTTCCATTCAGTCCTTCAGCAATATCACTCACAAATACATTGAATAATACCGGTTCCAGGACCGATCCCTGGGACATGCCACTAATCACTTCCTTTCATCTAAGTGAGTTCCATTTACCATCACCTTCTGTTGTCTGTCAATCAACCAATTTCTGATCCAGTTCACCACCTTGGAACCCATCCCCAGGCTGTTCAGTTTATTGATAAGTCTCCTGTGAGGAACAGTATCAAAGACTTTGCTGAAATCTAGGTAGATCACATCCATTGCATGCCCTTGATCTAGTTCTCTGGTCACCCAGTCAAAGAACTCAATCGGATTTGTTTGCATGATCGTCCTTTGGTAAAACCATGTTGCCTCGGATATTGCAACCTATTGGTTTCGAGAAAGCCCACTATGCTCTCTTTCAGGAGCGCCTCCATTACTTTTCCTGCCACTGAAGTAAGGCTTACTGGTCTGTAGTTCGCCACGTCTTCCCTATTAACACTTTTGTAAAGAGGTACCACATCAGCCCTTCTCTAGTCTTGTGGAACTTCTCCTGTCTCCAAAGATCTATTAAAAACATCCTTTAAAGGCCCTGCCAGAACCTCTCTGAGCTCTTTCAGTATCCGATCCCATGGCCTTGTTCACTTTCAGTTTTGCAAGCTGTTCAAATACATGATCTTCTGAGAATGGTGTGTTTTCTACACCATTCCTATTTGTATATTTGTCATACACAGGTGGTCCTTTTCCAGGATTTTCTTGAGTAAAAACAGAACAGAAGTATTTGTTTAGCATTTTCGCTTTTTCAATCTCACTTTCCATGAATCCGTTCTCGGCACTTTTGAGACTGCAATTCCACCTCTGATCTTCCTCTTCTCCTGAATATACCTGAAAAAAGTTTTGTCATCATGCTTTAGATCTTTAGCCATCTTTTCTTCTGCCTTTGATTTTGCTATCCTTATTTCTATTTTTGTCTCTTTTAGCTTTATCCTGTATTCTTTTCTGTGTTCCTCTTTGTGAACTTCTGAATTTTGTGAAAGCTGTAGTTTTTGCCTTTATTTGTGCAGCCACTTCTTTGGAGAATCAAATAGGTTTCCTTTTCCTCTTGTTTTTATTTACTTTCCTTACATATGTATCTGTTGCCCCTTTTATTGCCTCCTTTAGTTTATCCCACTGCAAATCCACTTCCCTTACCTCATCCCATCCTGTCAACTCCTCCTTCAGCCACTTGGCCATTTTACTGAAGTTAGCATTTTTTGAAGTCTAGGACTTTGAGCTTGCTGTGATTGGACTCTGCCTTGCCTTTATCTCAAACCACACTGTATGATGATCGCTGCTGCTCACATGGGCACCCACCCGAATATTCAACATGCTATCTCTGTTGTTGAATACTAAATCCAGCATCGAACTTTCCCTGGTTGGTTCTATCACCATTTGTCTAAGCAACATATTTTGGAGGGCATCCACAATTATTTCACTGTTTTCCAGATTTGCAGAAGGAATAGTCCTTCTCCTGGTGCTCCTTGTTGTCTTGGGCAAGCCACTTAACCCTCCATAGCCCATGTTCCCTGTAAATAGTTATCTCCAAGTTATAATGCCCTGTTCAATGTAATTTCAGTTTGTTCAATGTAAACTGCACTGATGCAAAATAGCGCAGTATATAAGAGAATGTAAATAAATAAATAGTCCAATCCACATCAGATACATTAAAGTCACCCAATATGATCACTTTACCCTTCATGGCTACCTTTACAAAAATAAGGAGAGGATAATTACTTTTCTGCCCTTCTCCATCCCTGATGCACAATCATGGAATTTAGGGGCATCCCCTACCCCCCCTCCCCCCCCCCCCACCATCTTTGGATTAGTGTCTCAGATTTACCTGCAAAAATCTGGCAGCCTTATTTAATTACATACAGTGGGAGAGCTTCAGGTTTGTTGATTATATAAGAGGTTGTAAATTACATGGCAACTGGCTAATTATGTAATTTCCTATCTATGTGCCCCGCTTCCCCCAAGCCACAGAATTGCAGTATCCATTGTACTGTAGTGTTTCATGATGTGAGGCAGATTTCTCAAAACTGGAATTGTTTCAGATATGTCCTTCCTCTCATATTTCCTGGTCCTAATTCACTTTGAAATAGTACAACAGGGTTTTCATTTTTGGGAACCATCAAGTTCCCCAATCTTAAAGAATTTATGGGGCCATTTTTTCACTTATTGTCAATAACATTTTTTTTAAAAAAGTTCTCTTTAGTTTGAATTATTTGTACTTGAACTGGAAAGACCCAAAGAGATAATAACCTGGAGAAATCTAGGTAAAATCAATCTGTTAAACATAACTGCTATGTTTATTCCATCATCTTCCAAAAATTGCTCAGAATTCCCTAGTTGGTTGTTTAGATTCAAAAGTTACCTAAGATTAACTTCACCACATTCTGGTTGCCACAGGACTGTGCAGGGATGGCACGTGAAAATCTTATTGCCAGACAGCGGCACATGTCTGTATTTGGATATACAGTAACTGAAGGTAGTTTCAAATTGAGATTGTTGCTTTTGCCTTAGAGTAAATGAATTTATTGGATCAAGTTGGCTGTTTAGGAGAGGCTAAATGAGATGAAGCACTTTGACTGCAAAAGAATGTATTTTTTGCCTTTTGCTATTTATATTCTCCTTACCAATGGAAAAACCAGTGTCAACAGTCCACTGGATGCTCACCTTTGGTGCTCAATGAATTCTGGAGAATTATCATAGGGAAGGGATCAGGAGGGAAGATGAACCCACATCCCTCCTTGTTTGGAACATCTTCATGACCCCAGAGCAGAAGGAACTCCAGCTGACCTTGTTGGAAGATGGAATGTTGTGGAGGCTTCAGTGCTGGTTGATGACATCACTTAACCATCTACTGCAGCAAGAAGAATTGCCCCAGATAACCAAGTGATTTGTCTGGTAGGCAATGAATCTGCATCAGAGGAATGCATGGCCAGCGAGACATGAGATAACTGCCAAGTGAAGAGAAAGAGGATTTGAATGTAATTATGTTCAGTGTACAGCCATGTTGAGCCTATTGTTGTTCATTATGTGAACCACTTTGACCTGCAAATATAGCGACATATAAGAATAGCTAAATAAATTAAATAAATAAATGTAGACCAAAAATATCTAGTACTCTATGGTCATCCAAAGAGATAACGCTTGGAGAAATCTGGAAGGCAATACCGGAACCAGGTAAGTTCCTAACTGAAAAAATTTCACTTTTGTATGTGAGGGCACATGCTATAGATAAGAAATTCGGCCTGGTTGAGTTAGATGGGGGACTTATTCCATCTCGGAGGTGGAATAAGTCCCCCCAGGGAAGGGGATCTATACCCGTGGACCCGCTGGACAGCCTTGGAAGGCCACTCCAGGAGTTCAGACGGTGAGGAAAAGCAGTTTGACCCAGTCACAGTGCAACGGGGCTCCTGTATGGTGTCCTGGTTCCATGGTGACGGGACACCACAGCACCAAGGCTCCATGCAGGAGCATAAGGTGGTCTAGATGGGGGAGGGGGGTTCTGGGCATCCAGCGGGCCTGAATTGGGGCATGTCCAGGCTGTCCAGGTGCCACGATTCTGCTCCCATGGGAACGGCTAGCTCCTGTGGATGCAGAATCGGGGCCAGATCTGGGCAGTTCAGATTTTGGATGTCAAGACAGC
Source organism: Ichthyophis bannanicus (assembly GCA_033557465.1). NCBI lineage: Eukaryota > Metazoa > Chordata > Amphibia > Gymnophiona > Ichthyophiidae > Ichthyophis > Ichthyophis bannanicus. The sequence goes on from CM066032.1 coordinate 607,051,275, forward strand.
CCAGACGGCCCCAGTTCAGAATTGGCCTCCACATATATATATACTGTATATGACAAGCTTAAAAACAGGAAAGGAGAAAAGGGACAAAAAAAGGAGGGGGAAGGATAGGAGAAAAAGGAAAGAAAGAAAAAAGACAGAAAAAGGGGGAGTGAAAGAGGGGAGAGGAAGGGAAAGAGGGAAAGGGAAAGCAATAGAAAGAAAAAAGAAGTATCACTTTAAAATCAGTCTCCTGATTAAGGCCATCTAGATCTACTGAACTGGATTTGAAAATAAACTTCTGTTCTTCTCTCAGTAGATGTTTATCAAGATCACTCCATGTCATGACATACGTGCCATATATATAACACAAAATTTCAAATCAGAAAATGAATGATTGTTTATCAAACGATGAAAAACCAGTGGCTTCTCCTTGAATTTACATCTCAAGCAGTATTTGTGCACCCGCATTCTAGCTTGAAGCTTTCTTATGTTTTTGCCAACATAAAGCAAAACGCAAGGGCACTGTATGACCTTAGATGAGGCATGAGTGAAATGCTTAGTGCTAAGAGATAGAGTGCAAATCCTGCACACACCTCATCGATAGTTATCAGCGTTTTTAATCTTTTGCATATTGCCATAAGGGTCCAAAGCGGACGAGACTAATTTGTCTCTGAGATTAGGACTTCTAGTAAAGGCAATAATTGGCCTACTGTTATTAAAAATATTCAGTCGCTGCATGATTGGTCAATAGGATATAATGATTCTTTTTGTATTACCCACTAGGTGGGAATATTCCAAAGTGCATACTAGATCAGGTCTATCCTAGTTCTTATGCAGCTGGTCAGGACTACAAGCAATCATACTACCACACATTGCCTACTGCAACATAATATATCAAGGCCTCCCATTTCAAACTGCCTTCCACACTGTCGCTCATACAATCTACTAAGGAGTATCCAGACAAGATAGCATCACCCCCATCCTCAAACAACTACACTGGCTCTCACTCTTCAGCAGAGTAAAATACAAAGCCCTACTCCTGACACACAAAGCACTACAAAGCCACCCCCCTACTCAGCTCCAGTCTCTCCTACAAGTTCTCAACCCTAACAGACCTTGAAGATCATCCACAACTAACAAACTCACTATACCTCAATCCAAGACAAAGACCAACCAACAAGCCTGCCATAGAGCCTTTGAATTCTTTGCACCAACCATCTGGAACACTCTCCCAAACCCCATAAGAAATATCACTGACTTCCACTCCTTCCGAAAACACCTTAGGGACATTCTTGTTCACTGAGCACTATGGCATCACCACACATCGCCCAAAACCCTCACCTGAAATACCAAACTGCCATGTACATATGTTGCCTACGGTTGAAATGTTACCAGTACATAGTTAACCAATGTTGTTGTTGTTACTGTTACTACCTGTACATAGTTCTATGTAAGATGTTTCATGTAATTGAAGTTTGCAGTTTCAATGTAAACCGCTTTGATCTGGAGAAAAGCAGTACAAAAGCATAGCTAAATAAATATATCTGATGTGTCTATCTGCTTGGCCATCATATAACCTTTATAAATATTACTATTTGGGTATCATCTCTGCTTAAATCTATCTTTAAGATCAGTGTTTGCCTCTCAAAATCATCATTTTCAGAGCACAATCATTTTAACCTTAGTAATTGGCTAACCAGAAAATTATATTTTAATTGCCTGTCATATTGGCTACTAAAATGTAAAAATGTGCTTTTTTGTCTATTGCTTTCTAGAAATTGATGTTTGAAAACAACTACTTTTAAACCTCACCATAATGTCAAAATAGGAAATTTCATCCAGACTACTATTCATTGTGGGGTACCCAGGGCAGGTCTGGGAAACCTGACAATAAACAAAAATATATAAGGTGATGAGATCACATGACATAGTGAGAGCAGGCAAGTAAGCCTAACCTGCTCTCCGGTGCTCCCCCTACTTCTCCAGGCTACAAAATCAAATTACTTACTCAAGCTCAGTGGAGCACTGGTTGATAGGAAGATGCCGCAATTGCTAGGAGCACCATTGATTCCAGTTGATCAATGGTGGCAAAATCAGCTATTATCATCAGTGTTGTGTCTGACTGCAAGCAGAGCTGCTCAAGGGAGAAGGTGGTAGTGTGCATTTTAACAGTGACATCTGAAAGAGTCAGAACTCTATGCATGCCTACCTCTCTCTAAAGACATACCACTGCCAGCTGGGTGAGGTAAAGGCAGATATAGTAGGGGCATATCAGCAGAATGGCATAGGTGAGCTGTGATGCACACCTGGATGATAACCATACTTGAGCCCATATCTTACCAGAACTAAGCAGAATAACGGGGTGCGGGGGCACAGAGATGGAAACTAGGCTGGAGGGACAAAACCGGATTTCTTGAATATTTTATAACAGATGATGGGAGGAACATAGTTAAGGTAATAAAAAAGGGAGCTTTGATGGTATCCAGTGCTTTGCACACTTGCTGCACCTTGGTACAAGAGAGTTCCTGTGCCTCAGGAGCACAGGAAGCAGCAGCCATATGCAGAAGACTGCAAAGCATCAAAAAATAAAAGATTATTTATTTACATTCTCTTATATACTGTGCTATTCTGCATCAGTGTGGTTTACATCAAACAGGGCATTATAACTTGGAGATAACTATTTTACAGGGAACATGGGCTATGGAGGGTTAAGTGGCTTGCCCAAGACCACAAGGAGCACCTGTGGGACTAGAAACCCCAGTCCTTCTGGCCCAAGGTTGCTGTCCTCTAGTGGGATTTGAACCCCTGACCTTCAGGCCTGAAGTACTTTGCCCCAACCACTAGGCCACTCCTCCACTCCATTTCCATCAAGCTGTAAAGGACGGGCATGAGCTGCAGGAGAAGCAGGAAGCAACAGGGGTTCCTGGGCATCAGTTCATTCAAGATTTTGGTACCAGGTAGAATTCCACCTTTTTCCTGCTGGAAAGGTTACTGAAACAATGGGCAATCCTTCATCAAATGTCATTGGAGACCAAAATTGGTACTGAAAGCCCCCTGGGGCATCAAGATTGGATACATATGACTCAGATCATAGAAGTTCTGAAGCTTTTCAAGAAGGTCATGGAAGAAATGAGTTCAAGAAGGGCCACTTTGGGTCTTGTCATCCCTGGAGGAAAAGTTAGTGGTCATACCTGGAGGAAATTTAATGGGTTTTCAACAGTGATAGAGATTGACAGCAGAGGTGCTGTTGCTGATGGATTCCTCGAGTGTGCAAGTATAAAATAGGTTGAAACCCTTACCCAAGATGAAGTTTTACATGTTAGCCTCTGCGTGACCCACAGGTAAAAGAAAGCATTGCCCTCTAGTGCCACACACTGAGGTACTGGAGGGAGAAGCTAGTGATTCAAGTAGAGCAGGAGTTCTCAGCCCAGTCCTCAGGACATATCTAGCCAGTCAGGTTTTCAGAATAACCACAATGAATATGCATGAGGTAGGTTTGCATGCACTGTCTCCATTGTATGCACATCTCTATCCTGCATATTCATTGTGGTTATCCTGAAAACCTGACTGGCTGTGTTGAGAAAACCCCTGAAGAAGAGGAAAGAGAGCAGCAGAGGCAGAGGGGCAGCAGGGATGGAACAAGGGAAAGCGTAGGCATAGAAACATAGAAACATGATGACAGAAAAAGACCACAAGGCCCATCTAGTCTGTCCTTCCATAACAACAACTACAACAGTCCACTTTTTACCTTTAGAGATCCTCTGTGTTGGTCCCATGCTTTTTTGAATTCAGTTACTGTCCTCATCTCTACCACCTCCACTGGGAGACTATTCCACGGATCCACTACTCTTTCCGTAAAGAAATATTTCCGCATATCACTCCTGAATCTATCTCCCTTCACCCTCATCCCATGTCCCCTCGTAGCAGAACTTGCTTTCAATTGAAAGAGGCTCTCTCCCTGAACATTTATGCCACGGAGGTATTTAAACATCTCAATCATATCACCTCTATCCCGCCTTTCCTCTAAGGTGTACATATTAAGATCCTTAAGTCTGTCCTCATATGCTTTATAATGAAGCCCATTAATCATTTTAGTAGCAACCCTCTGCACCGACTCCATCCTGTTCACATCCTTTTGAAGGTGCGGTCTCCAGAATTGCACACCATACTCCAAATGAGGTCGCACCAAAGACTTATACAGAGGCATTATCACCTCCTTTTTTCTGCTAGCCATTCCTCTCCGTATGCACCCAAGCATCCTTTTAGCTTTTGCCGTCGCCTTTTCTACCTGTTTAGCTACTTTAAGATCATCAGACACAACCACGCCTAGGTCCCGCTCTTCTTTAGTGGACAAAAGTACTTCACCTCCTATACTGTATTGCTCCCTTGGATTGCTGCAGCCCAAATGCATGACCTTACATTTTTTAACATTAAATCCCAGCTGCCAAATTCTAGACCATTCTTCAAGCTTAGCTAGATCCCTCCTCATGTTATCTACACCTTCCTGGGTGTCTACTCTATTACATCCGCAAAGAGGCAAACCTTACCCGACAGCCCTTCCGCTATATCACTAACAAAGACTACCAGTCAAGCGGTACTGGTAGCATGAGCAGCACCCTGTCAGCTATTACCTGTTCCCACACCATTCTCTGCCAGTCCCCCATGGGTAGTACTGAACCATTTTTGTTGACAAAGGTCCTTTCTACAATGTCAGCAGTTGAGACCAACTTCATTCTACTTCAAATGAGACCCATGCATGAACCTCTGTGACACGGTACCTTGTAGAGTCCATCAAGGCCATGACCACAGATTCATTTGCTGCTACTTTTTCTACTGGTCCCACAGAGTTCAGTTAGACCAACATACAAAGCCAGCAAAAGATAGAAAATCCTCTTCCTTCTCTACCCTTCTCTGTTTTTGATGTTGTTGCTGCAGCTTGTGTCACTGTCTGCCCTATCTGTTCCTGGCCTTGCCACTACTCAGCCTGTTTCTTGGTTCAATACCTCGGCCTTATTGTATGACTCTTGCTAGGGCCATAAAGAGCTGCCCTACCACAGTCTTTATTCCACTGGGGTGTTTAGTTGCCAAAAAGAAAAATCTTCTAGCTGTGAGGCACATTTTCGAGAGGATGTAGAGATTAGAATCGAGATCACCACATTTGCAATTGTGCCAGTAGTTTAGAAACAGCTGCTAAATGTGAAGCCATTTCTAAAACACCCATTACAGGCTGCAGGAGGAATGATTTGATAAAGATACATGGGAAGAAATTGACAGCGAGAACCCAGTAATGCGCACATACAAGTGCCGGCATTTCGCAACAAGCACTTACATGTCTATCTGGGCCATTTTGCTAATGTAGACATGCAGATGCTGTTAATTAATGACAGGGACACACTTTTGCCTTCATTTCAATTCAGATCGGGAAGTAAATATTAGGGGATAAGAGGGATATCTCCCTTAATCCTGCCTTTAAAGGGATGACCAAAAGGAACAATTTTTAATTCCTATTTCGTGTCCTGGAGCAGGTGGAAATCTGGACATGGACAATTTTGTGCTTATAGGTATTTACCCTGTATGAAATGGGGAATACAAGTGTAGAATTTTGTCCCACCCAGGGCATGCCCCCATTACTTTCAACATGGTGCAGTCAACCATGTGTATGAGAGGGCCTCACTAGAAAAGAGCTTCCAACACTTGTGACTTGACTGTTAATACTTACCAGTTCTTGAGTTTTCTTTCTTGATGGGAGTAAATCCAGACATGGATACCTTTGCTGCCCACTGTAGGACTTAAGACAAGCCTGCAGGCAGCTAATGGAAAAACCCAAGTGGACTCTATGAACCCCAGCCCCTGGAACTCAGAAGAAATGGTGGACCTGCACCTATCGGCAGTGAAAGGGTCAACTTCCACTTGGTAACAGCCTTCTGGGATGCCTTTGAAATGATTTCATTCTGTTTGAAATGCAGTTGGGCTGAGAGAGAGAAGCAGACAGGATGTGAGGAGGAGCTGAGGCTCAGCTCTCACTGCAAGGTTCCAAGCCTCTGGAATCCAGTGATTAGAAGGTTGTCCAGCAAGGGAAACAAGACATTGCACTGTCCCCAGCACTGGGTCAGAGAAGAGAAAGACTCAGGCTTTTGCTTGTTACTGTGTAAGCCAAGACTCCCCTTGATCTCAGAGCTGAACGCAGCTATACCAAAGACTACTGTCACGCCCCGTGCCCAGGCGGTCGCCTATAGGCTGGGACGTGCCTTTGTATTGTCCTTAAATAAGGAAATCCAGAGCCGAGGCTTCTGGGAGTTGTAGTTGTGAGGTCTCAAACAATAAAGTTGTGACTCGAGGGTTTTAGGCAAACACAGGAATTTTATTTTTTTCCTTTCCAAAAGAGCATTTAAAAGCTCAACGCATGGCAAAATAAATGGGATTCTTCTCCACACAAAATTCTAACAAAAAAGACCCTCTTTACCGGAACAGAACACTGCAACTGCTTCTATCAGCTTTAAGCACAAATAGCTGTTTCCTTTTAAACTTTCAGCATTCAAAAATAAAGCTTTAACTGCTTCTGCCAGCTTTAGGCACATGTAGTTATCTATTTCAAACTTTCAGTCTTCAAAAATAAAGCTTTAAGTGCTTCTGTCAGCTTTAAGCAAATGTAGCTGTTTCTTTCAAAGCTTCCAGTATCCAAAATAAAACTTTAACTGCTTCTGTCAGTTTTACTCAGACAATTTGTTTCTTCTTCCAAAACCTAGCACTTTTATGCTGTTTTCTTGCAAAGTGAGCAGTCCATTAATGATTCTACAGACTCCTTATCAAAATCATAACACTCTGTTTGCATTTGTTCATAACCTGGGTCTGTTATATCTGGGTTTAAATCAGCTTGCACAATCTCAGGCTTAATCTCTTTTAACAGCACTAGGACCTTTCTCCAATGAGACTTCTCTTTATGCTCAGGGTTCTTAGCAGGCACATGGAGATTCTTTTCTTTCCTTAACCGGCACAAAGCCTCTAACTGGCTCACATTACTTTTATTTACAGTTCTATTCACACACCTTTTGGGAGTTGGCAGTTTTCCAGCCGGTTCATGAGCTGCTGCTATCGTACCTTGCTCCTTGTCAGTAGCTCTCCCAGGCAAAACCCTCCTGCCTCCATAATCAGCTGCAGTTCCCCTGCAGTACTGACTTCCTTCTGGAACGTGGCTCCCTGTGTGTTGGTTTCCTTTGGAATCCTCTCTGGTGCTGACCCTGGTAACTCTTTGTCTTTCAGCTCCCCTGAAATTTCTTTCTCCTTCTGCACCCCTGATGGTTCTCTCTCCTTCCATTTCCCTGGTGGTCTCCTCCCACTCTTCTAATCCCCTGGGCTTATATGAGTGTGCCTGAACTATCGGGCCGTGCTCCTCCCCCAGGTGCCTCTCATTAACTTCACAGCTTGCCTCAGAGCTTGGGCGTGGTCTGTACCCAGCAACTAGGTGTGTTTTTTTTCTCTTTGCCTACAGTCTGAAAACCACTGCTTTCTGGCTTGTCTCTTTCCTTAAAGGTAAAAGTCTGTTTTTCTTCCAGTTCCATAGGCTCAGATACACTTTTCCCATCACACTACTTATCTACCCATAAGGACTTCTACCAGAGGCAGCTTGTTGACGTTTTTATTGCATGCCCAGGACAAAGGAAAGGATTTAGGCCGGGAGCACTAAGCCTAGAACTAGAGCCTGGCCAAGAGGGGCATTGAGAGTTTGTCCCAGCACATTTTAGAAAGGGTGTCTGGCTGAAAAATGGGATGTCCAAGTCAAAACATCTGATATGCAGAGGAAGGGGCAGCCAAGAAGGTGGTCATGAGTAGGTGCCTTGTAAAATTGATCTTTCTCCACCCTGAGATACATGTCTGCTGCATAACAGAAAAGAACAGGACTGCACAGAGTTATGGGCTAGCCATGTGTAGGAAGTTGCCGCATTTTAGAAACTTGAACATGTTATATATGCGCGTCTACAGAATAGGCGACAGACATGCATTCTGCCCTATCATCCCAGCCTGCCATTTTGCAAATGGAGACATGTTACTGCGTGGGTGCCTGGTGAAATGAGTGTCTTATATACTGATGGGTATCTTTGAAGGAGTGAAAAGTATCAACAGACTGCGCAGACATTTCCCTCTTCATCGTACTGTTGTTACATTGTTGAAACGAGCATCTTTGCAAATCCTTTTCATGCCCTGGAGCAAAGTATAGCCAAGAACATCTCCAACAGTGATAACAGATGTGCAGCGCTGGTCGGAAATTGTGTGTCTCTGCCTTTATGGACCCCCCCCCCCCCGCCACACCCTCAGACATGCCCCCAGCTCATTTGGACATGAATCGCACCTACACGTGTGTCTTAGGGGTTTCTAAAATGGCTTCGGGGGACATCTTTGTGGTTTGCACATCTGAATGCCCATTTTCAGATGTCCAGATCATGAATAGAGCTTCTAAAATGACCCTCATAATGTGTAAACTGTAAGTTGCAAGGAACTGCACCTGCAATCACCTATTTACCCTAATGGATGTGCGCAGAGAACTGTTTAAGTGACCCGAGGACACATTTCCAAGCAATAGGAACAATCTTTAACTGGTGTACAACCCCTGCAGAGTTTTACTGAACTGTTTACCTGGGGTTTTTTGTTTGTTTGTTTGAAGACTGATTTGTTTTGATCCTATAGCCTGGGGACTACAGGCAGTCCTTTTCTTTAGTGCTACCAGGCCAGGGTTTTTTTGATTTGCCACTATTGTGCAGGTTTTGTGTTAATGATTTCTCTGTGTTTATTCAATGGTTACTTTCTGTAAATAATAGCATATGTGACCTTGTTTGAATGCTGTGAACATTCTGGACAAAACTGAGGTTTCCCTACAGCACTCAGGGCTTTACCAGCCATCCTCACTCTAGCTGGCACAAGCCCCTGAACCCTGAATCTGGGTGCTGGAGTGCTTAGCCAAAGGTCACTCAATTCCAGCAGCCTGAAGATTGTCCAAGCTCAGTCTCCTGCAGGACACAAGCAGCTGCAGGGCGGATGAGGTAGGCCCCGTGTTACATGTAAATTTTGCCATTTCTAAAAGGGAGATTTACACGGGTATAGGGCTGCCTATACACATTTAAATCTCAAATAGGACTTCTAAAATAACCCCCTTAATATCTCGGGCTTTTCATGCCTGTCTTTATTGTGCTTTGACCCACTTTTTGTGCATCGGTATGTTTATGCCACCCTAGCTGCCCTGACGGTCTTATTTCTACTGTGGCGTTTTGTACATTGTAGGATGGGTGCCATGGAGTATTTATGCTTGAATTATCGGTTGGGAAGGTTAGAGATCTGGAAGTTAATTGAAAGGCCCATAAAACTGAACAGCAACAAATAACTTTGTTTCATCCGTAGTTAAAAGGCTAACAAAAAAACATTTCGGATCACTTTAAGAATGTGGTGTGCCCATGTAAGAACAACAAACTGGCTTGCTTTAGCTACTGTAAGTATTCTTGAGTTGGGCAGTGGAATAATAGAGAGCCTGCTTCTTCTACCTAAAAGGATACGTACTGAATTTTTCATTTACCTTTGTGAGCAAGCTATTAAGTGTGCTTTGATTGATATTCCTGTTCAGACTTTTTATTAAGTTATCAATCAAAAGTAAAAATCACTGCGGAATAAGAAACGGATAATATCCGAAGATTGATACGCCTGTTGCAAATGAAGATAAAAAGTGATCTGAAAGGGACGTCATGAACATATCTTCACAGCAATGGTTGTAGCTATACTCCAGCTTGTACTCGGAGAACAGGTTTTACTTTTCATATTGCCTCATGCTGATATTACTGGGGAGGATCCTGGCATCGCTGCCTCTTCCTAACACGTCATAGAACCCAAGTAATGTACCATTCTGATCCTACCTAACATGCCATCAGTTTGCATTTTCTGTCATCAGTGTCATACATATAGTACATGACGGTCTTCCTCTTCTGCCAGCTTTGCACTTTTCTTGGGGCCTGGAGTCTTCATTCCACCATTGCTAGTGCCACCTTAACCCTTATGCAATGCCTTGGGATTTTCCTCCCTCCACAGTACAGAAAGCAAATGAATGCTGTAGTTTCTAGCCCCTCCAGGATAACATTTCCTTCTACATGAACACTTTTATGCATGCAGTTACCTTAAGAGATATTCAGTATTGATGCCACTAGTAATGCTGACCTGCCCACTAAAAACCAATAGCCAAATCATTGGGTGGTAAGCCCCCTTCCATTAAATACCAATATCTCATTGCCCTCGGTTCTTCCAGCCAGAGCATTTTGGAGCTATAACTTAACCACTTATACCACCATCATGAACTGAAACTATACTCTGAAGATTTAAATGCCGAACACCACTTGCCCTCTTCCCTGTAAACTACCTAACCCCTACTATGTAACCCCCAATACTTCCCCCCTTTCCTTCCCTTATAAGCTCACTTAAGTCCCTACATATTACTGTTCACATGTTATATGTAAATTTGCTCAGTTTTATTATGTTTCATTGTGTTATATTAACCTTGTTCTCTGGAAAGTTCTGTCCTGTTTAATGGAAACAGCTTTGATCTTTGGAAAAGTGGTATATAAGCATTTCAAATAAATAATAAATACATAAATAATGACAGTGCTGCTTTGCCCATCTCACAGTGCATTGAATTCACCCAACCAATCAATTTGGGAATGTGGGGCCTTCATACCCATATTGGTGCCATTTTGGGGTTTTCATGCCAATGTCTCTTTATTTATTGATTTCACATCTTACAATTGTATTGCGAAGAAGCTTTTGTTTGGATCTGGCCAATAGTAGCTCCTTTATAAAAGCAGAACAGTATAGAGGAATCTTTAGTCTGCATTTTAATTTTATTTAAAAAGTAGAGGAGCTAAGTCCTCTAATGCAATCTTTCTGGCTCTTGCCATCAAATTCTCCTAAGAAAACCTATCAATGGAAACAATGGACATACCTTAACGCATGGTTTAAAGGTGAGATCAGAGAGGCTGTTGCCAAAAAAGCATCTTTCAGGAAATGGAAAAAAGAACCAAACGATGAAAACTGGAAACAGCACAAGCACTGACAAGTTAAATGCAAGGCATTGATAAGGCAGACAAAGGGAGAATTTGAGAAGAAGCTTGCTGCGGAAGCAAAACCGTGTAATAAAGACTTTTTCAAGTACATTTGTAGCAAAAAACCTGTGAGAAAGTCATTTGGTCCATTAGATGATAGAGGGGTTAAAGGGGCACTAAGAGGCGACAAGGCAATAGCGGAGAGAATGAATGAATTCTTTGCTTTGGTCTTTACTGAGGAAGATGTAGGGATGTTACCCATGACTGAAGTGGTATTTAAAGTTGCAGAGGAATTGAAGGAAATATCAATACATCGGGAAGATGTATTACAACTATTTAATAAACTGAAGAGTAGCAAATCACCTGGACCAGATGATATACATCCAATGGTGTTGAAAGAACTGAAATATGAGATTGCAGACCTGCTATTAGTAATCTCTGAACTATTATTAAAATCATCTGTAATACCTGAAGACTGGAGGATGGCAAACGTAACACCAATTTTTAAAAAGGGTTCCAGGGGTTATCCAGGAAACTACAGACCGGTGAGCCTGACGTCAATACCAGGAAAAATGGTAGAAACCATCATAAAGAACAAAATTGCTGAACATGTAGATAGTTATGGCTTAATGGGAGAAAGCCAACATGGCTTTAGACAAGGAAGATCTTGTCTTACTAATCTGTTATGTTTTTTTGAAGGTGTGAATAAACAGGTAGACAAAGGTGAGTAGGTCGATATAGTGTATTTGGACTTTCAGAAAGCCTTTGACAAGGTCCCTCATCAGAGACTTCTGGCAAAATTAAAGAGTCATGGGATAGGAGGCAGTGTACTATTGTGGATCAGGAACTGGTTAAAAGATAGAAAACAGAGGGTAGGGCTAAATGGCCAGTTTTCCCAAAGGAGAAAGGTGAATAGTGCTGTACCCCAGGGATCTTTGCTGGGTCCACTGCTTTTTGACATATTCATAAATGATCTGCAAAAGAGAATAAAGAGTGAGGTTATCAAATTTGCAGATGACACAAAACTATTTAAAGTTGTTAAAACCGATGAGGATTGTGGAAAATTGCAAGAGGATCTTGATAAATTGGAAGACTGGGCATCAAAATGGCAGATGAAATTTAATGTGGACAAGTGCAAAGTTATGCACCTAGGGAAGAACAACCAAAACAATGGTTACACAATGCAAGGTTCCACATTAGGAACCACCACTCAAGAAAAAGATTTAGGGGTATGTTTACTAAACTGCGGTAACGTAGCAGCGGCTACGTTAACGCGCATTAACATCACCGGCCACGGTAAGTCCCTCAGAGGGTGGAGAGAGGGCGAAGAGAAGGGGTCAATGGGTGGGGAGTGGGTGGGGAGAGGCTCCTGCTACATTAACGCGGGGAAATGAAGGGCCAAGCATTACCGGGCATGAGAACCTCTCGTTAGATGCACATTTGCAGGAGAGTGAAACAATTTTAGCGTCAGCAATGTACAGCATTGGCAAGGAGTTCAAGAAAAGTGCTCCATTTGCAGCAACAGCATAGTTCCCAAGTGTGAAAGGCCAGCATGGTCATGGTGCAAATGGGGCATACGGGGCCGCAGGCAGGACCTGCAATGGGGGTAGCTAGGGCACAGGGTGGACTAGGCTTTTGCCTAGGTGGTACATAGGAACATAGAAGCTGGAAATCAGCAAGACAGCAGCTGACCAAGGCCAAACAAGCCCAGTAGTCTGTCTTCCACAGTGTCCCATCCAGGGGACACTACCCAGCAAGTATCCCACAGGTCACACAGTTACCACTATGCCTGTAATAGGGCAATCAGTGCACATCTGGGGACCACTCTAGCAAGGGTTCACAGACCCTACCCAGGATGTGTCTCAAACAGTTCGTAAACCCAGCTAACTGAACACCCTTTACTGCAGCCCCTAGTAAGGCATTAAGGGGTGTGACTACACATTGTCGGAAACATATATACACCCAGTATGCCAAACTGGGTACACTGTACCTGAGGTGCATGCCCTAGTCTGTCCACAGGTGGCTGTCACAACACAATCTACCTACATCTACCTGGTCCACCCTAGCCAATAGTTGCTAGGACACCAACCTGACATCCCCTCAGCCATCTCTCCCCCATGCGGAAGGGACATAACATTGGTAGGTGGTGATGGAGGGGATGTGTGGATGTCCATGTATGCCTCCCCACCCCAGAGCCCACACCTTAGGCACCCGCCTACCTGCACAGTGGATGGCCTGGGACTGCTTACTACCAGCACTGACAGCATATGGGCATGTCAGCATGGCGGGGGGTGGGGGGTGTTGGTGCTAGAGGGGGCAGTGGCACCTGCCTGCAGTGGACCTGGCCCATGCCCTGTACCAGTATGTGGTGTGCAGTGCCACAGAAAAGGTCTGGCTGAGGGAAAGTAAAAGTAGCCCCAGGGACTGCTGTGCTTCTGTGGCAACAGTGTGGTGCAGTACACACAGCCAGTGTGTCCCAGAGCAGTGACCATGGCATGTCGATGATCCCACATAGTGCTCCACACTATCTGTCTCCAGTGATACCTGTGTGTTCCCAGTTCTGGGGCCCAATCACTGTGATACCTGCTTTGTGTCTGTGTTGTATATCCCACTTCTGGTTGCACATAGTTCTTCTGTGAACTTGCACTATGGACTGGCTAGTGGACTGTCTGCAGTTAGTCTGTGCATGGTTGGAGCACCTTGTAGGGTGATGCAGGTGCAGTCTGACTGTGCTGTCTGCTTTTTGAATGGCAGACTGTGATGTGGGGCAGTTGAGGTTTCCAGGTCTACCCCCAGCATTACTGCTGGTCTGCCAATGCTCCAGTCACAGGTATGGCTCTGACCCACCAACCCTGGAGTGCTGGGGTTGCTGGTCCTACAGCCATTCTTCAGGGCCCAGACGCCTGTCCCTCCCCTCCCTCACCTACCAAAAGGGTGATGGTGGGTAATTCGGGGTTGATAGTGTATACCACTTTGACCCAGAGAGGGCAGTATATTAGGCAGTGCTACCTAAACCTCAGGCGAGTCTAGTCACTTCTCTGCCCTGCTAACAAGTGCCAAATGGCAACCAGACCTTAACACTGGGTATGTACTAATCTGGGTGGTGTCTGGTCCCAGAGGGCCATATGTGACTGCGGAATACAGATGAACACAGAATTACTTTCGGTTGCACTGCAACGAACAACTGTCACACACTGGTAGCGATGAGGATATGCAGCAGGACCTATCTCTAGCACCACATGTACTGCAGACCTAGTGCTGGGCGCCCATCCTAAACCTCAGGGTGAACACAGAATCTGCACAATGGCATGGTCTGTAGCTACTCTGTGCCAGTATCACGCACCGTCAGTCCGTCTTACCAAGCTGCTGTACCGGAGAGGTGCAGACCCCATTTGGTGATCAGCTGTAGACCGCTGTTCTGCATGTGCATTGCATCATGGGTGCTGGTGGGGTTACCCTATCCTGGCACACAGAGCAGACAGTTTGTGCGGTGACATGTAGTCCTTCTGTACCCAGCCATTGCTGTGCAACAAGCCATAGAGGTATAGCCTACTGGTTAGTACAATGACTTTCTAGGCAGTGGTCATGGCTTCAATTCCTCATTGTTCCCTCATTTCATGCCTGTCCAGCTAAAATATTTTGCATGCCTGTAACAGTCATATCTTTGCAGATCTGTGCTGCCAGCCCATAATACACTCACCACAGTTGCTAACAATCCTTCAGTCCATCTATCTGCATCTGTCAGCTGTGTAGAGTCTTGTCTGCCTGTGCAGGCTGCCACCCCATGTCCTGCACTGCTACCCTTTCCTTCTTTGCGCCTCGTCATGCTTGCCTCACCTGTGCCAGATCTGCATGGCACCACCACTCCTCTGTCCACCCATTATTGTAACTATCCTGCCACCTCTGCCTCCACTGGGGGACACGTACTCCCATCATCTGCCACACACTGTCATTGCAGTACTTTACATTGCCAACACCCTGTGCTGTGGTACAGCTGCCCCCAACATGTTTGTCAACATTACTGGCAGCCACATGGGATGCCCGCAGATAGGGCAGGTCCAGCAGCTCCCAGCTCTCCCTCCTTCAATCACCTGTTCATTGTTTTTCCTCAGTGCTCTATCCAGTGTTAGGGTTAAATCTGTTTCTATGCCTCACAGGTTATGCATGTCAACCTGAAGCACCTTGCAGCCCTTAGGGCACATTAACCTAGGGCACCATCGCATTGTTAGGGCACCTTAACCTATGCTACTTTAACCCAAGGTTCCTTCTAAAGTGCCTTAACCAAGGGTGCCTATTAAGGCACCTAACCTAAGGTGCCCTATAAGGTGCCTTAAGCTAAGGCACCCTATAGCCCTTATGACACCTTATATTAGGCTGCCTTATAAGGCACATCAGCCGAATGTGCCTTCTAAGATGCCTTAGCCTAGGTGCCTAAGCTTAGGGTGCCTTATAAGGTGCCTTAGCTTAGGGTGCCTTATAAGGTGCCTTAGGCTAAGACGCTCTATAAGGTGCCTTATACGGTGCCTTAGCCTGGGTGCCTTATAAGGTGATGTTAACACGCAGTAGATACAGGGAACACTGTACCACGCGTTAGGCACCTTGTACTGCGCATTACCCGACACGGCTTGCCTTAACAATACACCGCCCACTCCTTTATATGGGCATCTGTAACATTACCGGGGCACTTAACCCTTAGGCGTCATTGTGGATAACATGTTAAAACCCTCCGCCCAGTGTGCAGCAGCAGCCAAGAGAGCAAAGAGAATGCTAGGTATCATAAGGAAAGGAATGGAAAATAAAACAAAGGATATTATAATGCCTCTGGATCGTTCCATGGTGCAACCGCACCTTAAATATTGTGTGCAATTCTGGTCGTCGTATCTTAAAAAGGATATAGCTTTATTAGAAAAGGTACAGAGAAGAGCCACCAAAATGGTAAAGGGGATGGAAGGATACCCCTATGAAGAAAGGCTAAAAAGGTTAGGGCTATTTAACCTGGAAAAGAGACGGCTAAGGGAAGATATGATAGAAGTCTATAAATTAATGAACGGAGTGGAACGGGTAAACGTAGATCGATTGTTAACCTTATCAGACTAGGGGACATGCAATGAAGCTACAGGGTAAGACAAATAAGAGAAAATATTTTTTCACTCAACGTGTAATCAAACTCTGGAATTTGTTACAGGATGATATAGTAAAGGCTGTTAGTGTAGCTGGGTTTAAAAAAGGTTTGGACAGTTCCTGGAGGAAAGGTCCATAAACCATTATTAAAAAGGGATCTAGGATATCACTGCTTCACCCAATACAAGCATTGTGGAACCTGTGTCTTTTGGGGAAACTGCTAGGTCTGTATGACCTAGATTGGCAACTGTTGGAAACAGGATACTGGGCTTGATGGACCTTGGTCTGACCCAGTATGGCATATCTTATGTTCTTATGTTCATCTCAAATGGGCTCAGTTTTCCACCAAAATCTGATCCAGACCTGACCCTCTTGGTGCTTCTTTGTCGAATGCCCAGATGCTTTGTGACCTTCCAGGCAACCTTAGTGCTGCTTTGGCCCTCTTCAGATGTTTTGAAGCCTTCCAGTCAATCTTGGTACCACACTGATCCACTCCATACCCATCCCTGCATTGTCATCTTTCTGCCAGCATATCATGAAAGTCTAACCTGCTACATTTCTCTACCGAACTGTCAGGAGCTTCTCACTTTTCAGGCTGAGAAAAGAAAGTAAAAACGTCCAGTAACTATTTCAGAAGCTCTTATGTAAGCATTGAGGAATGCATCTTGTTCCCTTAGTCCAGGGGACTCCACTACAGATTTGCATGCTAAAACAAAAGTCCGCAGTGCCAGAAATATAACTTGAAGACATACAGCTTGACTGTCCTTACCCTTCTTCCGAAGGGTAAGAACAGCTTAGGACCACTTTTACTAAAGCCCACAAAGGATCGGCAATTAACGCTTCAAACAAACACACATTAATTGCAAAGCTTCTGCATTAGCTGTTGGGAGTATGACCAGTATATTCCTGGCAATTAATGTGTGATGGGCTAATCAAACATGCGCTCCACTAAGGTAGGTTCGCTTAACGACTCCCATAGAAGAATCACTAGGTGAACCCACGTTAAGAGCCAGGTTGCTGCAGAACATGCTGCAATTGCCAACTAACGAGCGTGTTACCATGCAGTGGCAGACACACGCATGCGTTATTTGGAGCCTGCACCAGAAGATGTATGAGAAGAGACTTGTAGACCTAAATATGCATACCCTGTAGGAGAGGAGGGACAGAGGTCACGTGATACAGACCTTTAAATACGTAAAGGGTATTAATGAACAAACAAACCTTTTTCAAATAAAGGGAAGTTATAAAACTAGACAGCATAACATGAAGCTGCAAGGCGGTAAACTTAAAGCAACGTCAGGAAATACTTTTTCACTGAAAGGGTGGTGGATGTTAGAATGCCCTCCCGATGGAGGTGATGGGGGCAAATATAGTGGCAGAATTCAAAATGGCATGGGATAGACACAGTGAATCCCTTTAAAGCAAGATGATAAAATAAAAATAAACTTAACTATTTCTTATACTTCAACAAATAGAGAGGGGTGACCTGCACAGAGTGGCGGATGCAACCCTAAAAAAAGGCAAAAAGGGGTGTGACCTGCATGTAGTGGCATGTACATTTACTCTTGCCACCTTACTGGGCAGACCAGATGGACCAAACTGGTCTTTATCTGCCATCATATACAGTACTATGTAAGTATGTTACTATGTTATTGTTCCCAACTGCCAGTTGCCGCACATTAAAATGCACGCTAACTAGCTAACAGGCTTTAGTAAAAGGGGACCCTTAGCACTATTTGGTCCTCTTCAGGTGTTTTATGGCCTCCCAGCCAATCCTAATGCTGTTTTATCCCTCTTTGGGTGTTTTGGGTCTTCCAGCCAATGTTGGTGCTGATTTGGCTCTTTTCTGCTTTTTGGGGGTCTTCCAGCTAATCTTAGTATTGTTTTGCTTCTCTTCAGGTACTTTGGGATCTTCCAGACAAGCTCGGTGCTGTGTTGGCCCTATGTCTTGAGGTCTTCAAACCAATCTTGGTGCTATATCGGCCCTCTTCAGGTGTTTTGGGTCCTTCCAGCCAATCTAAATACTGCTTTTGCACTCTTCTGATGTTTTGGGGCCTTCCAGCCAATTTTGGTGTTGCTTTGGACCAATTGTACTATTTCGGGTTCTTCCAGCCAGTTGTGGTGCTGGGTTGATCCTGAATCCATGCACTAGGATCTTCCTTCCACTCTTTGTACTGCTTTGTACTGCTCATCATGGCTTGGAGTTTTAATGCCATTGTTTATATCCTTTAACTCTCTTTTGATTCTCAGAGATCTTCACGCCACTTTTGATTTGATGGAGTGCTGTTGACTCTGTGGAAGATACCTGCCAGTAAGTTTGTTTAAAAATGAATGGAAAACCTACTGTTAGAGTACCAAACAGCTTTCCCCACTGACTTTAATAGACACAAATGATCCAATTATTTTGACTCTGAATACAAACCAAATGACCGCTTGACCTGAAGACAAACCATGCTAAAATTTGACGTGCACTTTTTTTTTTTTTGAAAACTCTGTTTATTAAAGTCCACACAGTACAAATCATACAAAACAATATACAAACCAGGAACCTCAACAGATTACACAAATACAGCATTCACAATTTTCCCCCCTCCTCCCCACCTCCCCCCCCCCACCAACCCCCATCAATCCCCTAACCCCCGCAGCCTCTCTCTTTGACATCAGACCCCCCTCAGTGAACATACATAATGATTACAACACCCTTCTTGTTCCAAAAGTATCCCACTCCTCCTATCCCTTTCCCCATCCTAACCCAGTTGAAGCTCTTCATTCCGGACACGGGGCCTCAATAACTGAATATATGGCTCCCATATCAGCAGGAATACGGCCCAGCATTGAGTACTTCCTCTAGCCCCCCTCCTCTCCATGAGCATCAGCTGGTGAAAGCTGTTACGCCATTCCCAAAAGGTGGGACCAGTCGTTTCCCTCCATCTATGAAGTATCTGTCCCTTACCTACCAGACATGCCTTTCTGACTAAGAGGCGTTCCCATTTCCCTTTCGGGTGGAGTGGTCCAAGCTGATCTAACACCACAAGCGCTGCCGTGCAACAAATCTGTTGCAATATAACTCTACTCATAAAATCACCTATCCTCCTCCAGTACAAGCAAACTACCGGATATCCCCACCACATATGTCCTAAATCTGCCAAGGGACAGGGGCATTTTGGGCATTTACCCATCTCCGTGAGATGGGATCGTAACGCCCGTCTCGGAGAAAAGTGTGCCCGTAGGAGGCATTTAAACTGTATCTCCCGCCAATGGGCTCCCCCCACCAGACCTGCAATCCTACACAAGGTCCGAAGGAGTGAACCCGGAGGCACCAACACATTCAACTCTCGGGCCCACAAAGCCTCCTCCACTCCATAATCAGGCAATCTACTATAGCCATCCAACCTTCTTTTCAGCTGTGCGATTGTGGGTGGTAACTCCTCACTCAATGCAAAGAACTCTAATATCTGTGCCGACCTTTCCACTCGTAGCGCAGTCTGTGGGAGGGAAGACACGTAATGAGCAAGCTGAATGTAAGCGTAATAATGCCGACTATTTAACCCATACTCCTTACGCAAAACCTCCCAAGACTTGCACTGCCCCATTTGATCTACAACATGTCCAATATTCCTTATGCCCTGTCTCCTCCATTGTGCAAACGCCAGCGTTTCTGAACCTGGAGTAAACCTATCATTTCCCTGTATTGGTAGCCAGATCGAAACCCCTGGTGGTTCCCCCCAGAGCCTATTCAAATATTGCCACGTTCGCCATGCCGGGCAAATAAGTCCACTACTAAGCACTCTACTAGGCAAGAGCCTACCTTCCTGGTGCAGCACTGCCAAAAGGGGGTGCGGAGCCACAAGGGCCTCCTCCAGTGCTCTTGGGGTATACACCTCCGTATTCCCTAACCAGTCTCCAATATGCCGCGCTTGGCATGCCAGGGCATAAGTCTTTAGGTCTGGGATTCCAATCCCCCCATTCCTCCAGAAAAAACGTGGAAAGAATCCTTGCAAAAATTAGGTCACAACTCCAGATGTGGACTCCACTGCCCCTGTCCCTGTTGGGCAGGGCGGCGGCGTTGGGGATGGTGATTTTGCCTCGGGTGCTTTACTGGCTGCAGACTCTCCCAGTGTGGTTATTGAAGCGTGACTTAAATGCTATAGACCGCGAAATTAGGAGTTTCCTTTGGAGAGGGGCAAGAGCTCGCATTCCACTGCATAGATTGAGACGTGCACATTTTTATTTCCTGTAGAATTTCCCTTTGAAAGTCCAACCAGCACATACACCCTTGCTAATTTTATCCCAGAACATTTTGTCAGAAGGAAACAAAGGAAAAGGTCTCTCCGTATATAAGCAATGGATAGATGCAAAAGAAGATAAGCAGCGGAGAATGACCACGGCTAGGACTTTCCAAGATTCTTAAATTTTATTAAAGACCCAACTCAGTCAGGTTTCAGCATATCATGTCTGCATCAGGGGTCTATAAGAACAACAATTGAAAAATATAATACATAAAAAATAAAACATAAATTTACAACATAAAATATCATGTAACAAAATTATAAATTTTCGATAATACTGAAACATAAAATCATGCATGATATAAAAAAATATTAAAAGGAATGTTTAGAAAGCAGACAGCAACCCTAAAAGAATGACATAGATACATCAGAAGCACCAAATAAACATTGCATGTCCATAAATAGTACTCTTCACATTCTCAGACTTATAAATATAGAGGGTCATTTTAAAAGGTTTAGTTGTGATTTGCACATCTGAAGATGTGCACGTGGACATTAAAATCATGGACACATCTCTGTAGCCATTCCACAAATGATGTTCACAGATGTCTCCAGCATAGGGATGTCCAAATAGGCACAGGGGTGTGGCAGAGGCATGTCCAAGGAGTGGCAATGTACTTACAAATCCCCAGTGTAGGGACATCCAAGTAGGCACAGGTGTATGGTGGCGGCATGTTTGGGGAGTGGCAATGTACTTACATGTCCCCATTCGATCTCTGAAACGCCTACAGGCACGGCAGTGTTTATACATGCTCCAGGCATAAATAGGCATAAGGAAAGTGCTTGCTTTCACCTTAAAACATCCAGAGAGTGTAGAATTAAGTGACTAGCCTTAGATCACAAAGGCCCACAGTGGACCATTCTGCTCTTAAGCCACTACTCTAACCATTATGAGATTAGACATATTGCTTCTGAAATGCTATCCTGGGAACATCTATATCAATATTTGATTCACGTGCATATTGGGCACATCCACATTCCTGAAATTGTGCCTGAATTTGCATGTGCCTGCTTTATTTTCAGACTTTCTGGCTTTGACATCCCAGATTGCACTTGGACGTTCCATTGTGAAATGTGCCTCAAAGTGAAATGAATGGAATACAGTATATGTGTTATTTATTTATTTATTTATTTATAGTCTCTTCTATTCAGCATCAGTGCGGTTTACAATGAACAATAATTTACACATTTCCGATGGTACTTTGTGTTTACAGTTGAACAGGTAATACAACTTGGATAACAGGGGTAACTATTTACAACTTACAACATGTGTTAGAAGCACCAAGTGAGCAGTGTGTGACCAAAAACTCTACACGTTTCAAGCTGTGAGAAAATAAAAGTATAAAAAAAGCCTTATAAAACAAAATCACCCTGAAATAGTATCAGAGAATAATAAATAAGTATAAAGAATACATTGCAACAGATATGTAGTCCAAAACACCTAAAAAACAGAAGTATAACATATAAAAAATGATATTAAAAACATACCTGTTCTAGAAAGAAGGGGGGGCAGGAGGGGAATAAAGGGAAGGATAGGGCAAAGGAAAGGGGAGGAGGGAAAGGGGAAACGAGTGAAGGGGCTATAATACCAATTTGACACCATTCACTCTCGGCCCCTTAACTCTTAATTCCCACACTTGCCATGTGCCCTTCTAATAAATTCATAGAGTATGGAAAAACTATAAATATCGATTTAGCTGTGAAACAAGGGTAGTAAAACAGGCTAATTACACTAGGGTTTCTAAAAGGACTAATTGCACTGGGGTTCCTAAAATACCGAGTGTTATGATAATCGAACAAATGTTATTGAAAGGTTAACGGTACAGGCCAGAACTCTGCAGCTGCCACTCTGCAAAAGACTACAGCCTTTGGAAATAAGTTTAGCGCTAATAATAAAATGGACAAGCCGTCTTAAAAATGGTATTTGCCAACAAAATCCGCACAGCCGTCTGAAGATTAACAAATCCACTACAATCCACTAACAAATCTCCTACAATGTTTTGTTATAAAGTGACCGCAGCTGCCAAATTGCAAACCAGTGATTACGTGCACAACTAGGGAAGTGTACAAACCAGCAATCATGTAAAAAATCAGTACCTTACTGCCGTATGTCCTAGGAGTATACTAAATATGCCGCGCATGCAGTGACAGCAGTAAATACTCATTGAGGGGCGCATGCCCGCCTACAGAACAAAGCTCCGCTCAGCAGCCCCAGAGACTGACAGCAGTAAACACAACCTTCGTATGAACTGAGTCTCTGTTCTAAAAAGATGCTGAAAAAACAATCTTAGATGGGATGCAGAGCATAGCGTTCAAAACTAGCAGCATGAATAGGAATCCTTAACAAGACCCAAATGAAAAAAGGGAAACGAGGAGTCTTAACTAAATCATATTATAGACCCAAGTGCCAACTGGAAAAGAGAGGAAATGGAGAGGAAAGGAAATGGGGAGCCAAAGGGGGAAAACAAGGGGAAAAGGGGACAGGGAAAGAGAAGGCGATGGGGGAAGGAGGGGCCAAGAGGAAAAATTCTGGAACAAGTACATTTTGGATACGTATATAATAAAATTAACTAATGGATAATGTTTAATAAAAAGATATATAAAACAATACAATGAACAAAAATTATGTGGTAATATCAAAGGAAGACTTGTGAGTATGTTTACAAAAGAGCGGTAAGGGAGCAAAGGTGCCGCTAACAAGCATTATCGGTGCCCGTGAGTGGTTAACGCTGTGGAATGTGCCAGTAATGCTGGATTAACATGCAGAAGCTGGGTTCTTAAGGTAAAAGGAGGTGGAGAGTAGGTGGGGATAGCGTGTGCTCCCTTAACGCTGGGTCATGTTACCATGCGATAGAGCTCCCTGTGCTGGGAACCCTAACGCCATCTGAAAGCTCATGGTAAGGGCAATATCCGAGGGGAGAAAGCCTATTTAAAAGTATGCAATGTGCTCCACCCATCAGGTATAAACACACTAACACTTCCTAAGGCTGTAACAAAATGCACCCAGATAACGGCAAGCAGATCTTTTATATTCTACGCCCCAAGATGCTGGAACGCCTTACCACCAAGCATTCGTGCCATTACCGACTTAACCCAATTTAGGAAAGCACTTAAATATCACCTTTTCCTCATATACTACCCACCAAACATTACCCCCAGCAAAAGCCCCCCCAAATAAGAGACACACCTTATTTTCAAATAGCCTCTCCCACTTTCTCAGTAAGATTACTAGGACTTTTGTGTTGTCATGATACCTTTTATATAATCATGTTTGTAATAAGTTAACCTTATGTTACCCAAGTTTATATACAAGTTTGCTGTAAACATGGAATAGCCTGTTATTCTGTTGATGTTGTTGTATGTGAACCGTGCTGATATCAAATAGCGCGGTATATAAAAGATTGTAATAAATAAATAAAAAGTGATAGCAGTGCTCCATTGGCAGCAACAGCATGGTGCCCATTAAGAAAGGGCACAATGTTGTTGGTATCAAATTGGCAAAGGAGACATCAAGTGAGTGAAGCAGTAGTGCTGGCTGGTCCACTAGGCAGACACATTTGCCACCTAGGGTGTACATCTGTGATGCCTGGTAGGACTCCATTGTAACAGTGGCAGCATACATATATGCTGCCGCATTCAAGAAGACATTGTGCCATCCCTAGCCACCATGCTGCCATGTCAACATTGAGTGAGGGTGGAGTGGCATTCGCAGTGGCAGCAGCCAGCTGTGGACAATATCTGTGTCCCATCCCTTTGCATCAGTTGCAATGCTGCAGTTGCCGCTGTCAGTTGGATGGCAAGCATGTCAGCAGCAGGTACAGCGGAACACACAGTGATCCCTCCCTCCCAAAGACTAAGCTAGCAGCATGAGTGTCACATCCCCCTGTGGAGGGGGTAGGAGTGGCATGGTGTGCCTAGTTGCATGTCTGCAACCTCAAAAAGGCCACCTGCAGCACTGAAGCTGCGGTTATGCCATGATGGCAGGGAGGGAGTGGTCGGCTGGCATGCTGTCCACTCTAAGCATTGGACCCTGGCACCCGGCTTTATTTCCAAGTGAATGGGCTGGCCCAGGGAACAGGAGGTCCCCCACCTGCACATACTGAGTGGATATGTGCATGTGGGGGGATAAATATGCCACTGTGGCAGGAATATCATGCAATATGATAACAGTCCATGTCAGAGGGAAAATACACACACTGCCCCTCACCAGCTAAATGATGATTATAATCTGTGTGTGAACAGGTGACCCCCTCCATAAGCAAATACTCAGTCAGTTAAAAAACTTAAGAAATGCTATACTGGGTCAGACCAAGGTCCTTCAAGCCCCATCTCCAACAGTGGCTAATGTAGGTCACATGTACCTAGCTGTTTCCCCAGAAGACACAGGTTCCACAATGCTTATATTAGAACAAGCAGTGGATTTCCCGAGTCCCCTTTAATAATGGTTTATGGACCTTTCCTCCAGGAATTTGTCCAAACCTTTTTTAAACCCAGCTACATATGCTAACAGCTTTTACTACATCCTTCGGTAACAAATTCCAGAAATTGATTTCGGGTTAAGTGAAAAAATATTTTCTCTTATTAGTCTTATATGGGTTACACTGTAGCTTCATTGCATGTCCCCTAGTCTTTCTACATTTTGATGGCATAAACAATCGATCTACATTTAGCCGTTCCACTCCATTCATTAATTTATAGACCCCAACCTTTTTAGCTTCTCCTCATAGGAGTGTCCTTCTATCCCCTTTACCATTTTGATGGCTCTTCTCTGTACCTTTTTTAATTCTGCTATATCATTTTTAAGATAAGGTGACCAGAATTGCATACAATATTCGAGGTGCAGTCACACCATAGAATGAAACAGAGACATTATATTATCATTTGTTTTATTCTCCATTCCTTTCCTTATGATTCCTAGCATTCTATTTGCTTTCTTGGTCACCACTGCACAATGGGCAGAGGGTTTCAACATATTATCCACGATGACGCCTAAATCTTTTTCCTGGGTGGTGGCTTCTAATGTGTGAACCTTGTATCGTGTAACCATAGTTTGGGTTGTTCTTTCCTAGATGCACTTGTCCACATTAAATTTCATCCGCCATTTGAATGTCCAGTCTTCCAATTTATTATGGTCCTCTTGCAATTTTTCACAAACCTCTTGGGTTTTTAACAACTTTGAATAATTTTGTGTCATGTGCAAATTTGATTATCTCACTCATTATTCCCATTTCCAGGTCATTTATGAATATGTTAAAAATCAGTGGACCCAGCACAGATCCTTGGGATACCCCACTATTCAGCTTTTTCCCTTGGGAAAATTGGCCATTTAGCCCTACCCTCTGCTTTCTATCTTTCAACCAGTTCCTGATCCACAATAATACACTGCCTACTAACCCATGACTTTTAAATTTTGCCAAGAGCCTCTCATGAGGGACCTTGTCAAAGGCTTTAGGAAAATCCAGATACACTACATTGACTGACCCACCTTTGTCTGTTTATTTACACCTTCAAGAAAACATAACATATTAGTAAGACAAGACCTTCCCTGGCTAAAGCCATGTTGGCTGTCTCCCATTAAACCATGACTATCTACATGTTCAGAAATTTTGTTCTTAATAATGGTTTCTACTATTTTTTCCAGTACTGACGTCATGCTCACCGGTCTGTAGTTTCCCTGATCACCCATGAAACCCTTTTTAAAATTCGTGTGACATTGACCAACCTCCATTCTTCAGGCATTACTGATGATTTTAATGATAGTTCACAGATTAGTAATAATAGGCCTGCAAGCTCATATTTCAGTTCTTTCAACACCCTTGGATGTATACCATCCAGTCCAGGTGATTTGTTACTCTTCAGTTTATCAAATAATTGTAATACATCTTCCCGGTTTATCAATATTTCTTTCAATTCTTCTGCTGCAGCAGCTTTTAATACCATTTCAGGCATGGGTAACTTCCCTACATCTTCTTCAATAAAGACTGAAGCAAAGAATTCATTCAGTCTCTCCACTATGGCCTTGATAGTTACAACCATCTGAGCCACATATGAATCCAAAGTAGCCATGGTGGTCTGCAAACATGAGATTAGTCCATGACTGCCTCACAAGCACATACCAGGAAATAGGAATGTTGGTCAGGGCACCCATGGTCTGGAATCTGTGTGGTCATATATCATGGCCTGCCCCTGTGACTGCACAGATTCCATATGGAAGACATGTATGTCAGTTGCACCAGCAGCATAGCAAGGCAGTGCAACATACAGACCAAACAAAATGTCCCTCACCCACACCCCATACCTGCTGAACATACTTTCTCAGATACGTATTGGACAGATCCTGCAGGGATCTAAGCAGACATAGGCATACCCCAACAGATGACCGCCTACATCCTGACAATGTCCATATATGATATACTCATGGAATGACAAACCTTCATGGCTCCAAACACATGGCCAGTGTGTGTATGAGAAAAGAGTCACAGGTTCAAGACCAGCCTGTGGATCAGGAATGAGACATTCAGTTGTGTTAACTTTATCCTACATTCCCAGAACTATATCAGCATGTACCCTCCAGCAGGAGGTCACATGAGAAACTGTACCACCCATGCCTGGATGGCAGAGCACGCTAATAAAATCTGCACACTGAGTGGGCATTGACAGTGATAGCGCCTAGCACACTGAGCAAGCATTGACAGCACCTGAGTATTGCAGAATGTGCTAATAGCACCTGTACACTGACCAGGCATTCACAATGGTGGAGCGCCTAAGGGGCAGGTAAGAATGCTAACCTGCTTCACTTTCGGACAGCAGGGTCATGTGTGTATGTGTGTGTGTGTGTCTCCAGAATAATATGAGATTTAGCAATGCACTGTGCATGCATGTAGTGCCCAGGCTTCATGACTATGCATACAACTTGCCACAGGTCTGCTATACAGCAACCCCACATACTATGTAAGACATCATTGACAAGCAGATTAGTTTTCAGTAAGCAATCTGTGGCTGTGAAGTTGCAATGCATTCCCAGTTACACCATCATCAAGGCCCATTCCCACAACATACCTCTACACTTACCTCCCAAAATGACACTCTTGTGCAGCTCCCAATTCGCTTGCTGATTTGACTGGAATGAGCAGGGGTGACACTTGTGTGATGCAACCCTTACCTTTGAATGAGCCTACAGGTCTCAGGACCCACCAATGTGCACAGATGAGAGGCCTGATTAATGCCAACTGCCACAACTGCTATAGCTATAGCATAAGTGTCAGCCCACCTGGCTCAGCTGTAGTTTATAGGGAACCAGGTTCAAGGAGAGGGCTGGCCTCTGTGAATGTCTAAATCATTCACTCAGTTGGTGATACAGGAAGGATTCTGTGATTTACCTGCATGTACATTGATCTTGTCCTATGCTGCAGTTGCAGAGTGCAATCCAAGGAACTCTTTGCCCCAGGCAGGTCCATATCATACAGATTTGCATACAATCAGCACCATCTCAGCACTACCTACTGATCATTAGCAAAAACATTCAGCGGTGCATTATCCATCTTACCAAATGAGAGTCCAGATGTACCTGTGTGCCTGATTGTGATTGTTGGACACCAACCTCAGAATGGTACGTGCACAAATCCAGCTGCTGAAATGTGGCACAGGCTGTCATGTTTGTCTCTGCATCGCCTGCCACCATATGGGATGGCTGTGCCTGGAGGTGAATGTTTGGGTGGGGTTAGGGGTGAGGGGAACAGTACTATAATGTTTCAACTGTGCCCATAATAGGTGGCATTGCTGGCCAAAGCCTGTGTTCACATGGCCAGAAACTATGCGGGCCTACTCATTGTCTGCATGTGTTACATCAGAGGGCCTGAATGACAGCCTCACTGGCTCCCCATGGTCACAGAGTCAAACAGTCACAAGGATGTTGTTAGAGTACAAAGAGGCAGGGAATGGTGGCGTAAGTGTCACCAGCAACTGTTCCAACATCCAACCCCATGTCCAACTTGCCATGCTGCCATGTGCTCTTGGGGGGAGGGGAGCAATGTGCCTGCAGCATGGGAAAATGCATGTGCTGCACTGCCCAATTTTGCAGTGTCCTTGGCTAGGGACATGACCTTATATGGGAGTACAAGCATTGCACTATATTCAATCCTCACTGACAAACATTCTGTGGGGGGACACTGTATTGAGGTACAGTATGTGAAGGACGTAGACCACTGTGGGCCAGCATGCACTCACAGCCTGTCTCTGGCCCACTTTCCACTGTGCCTTGCATTGTATAAGCTGTCCCCAAGTTCAAATTAGAAGGGCACATAATGAGGAGCAGAGGATTATGGGTATTTCCTAAAATTGAGCGGTTTGCACAGGATGTATTCCTGCCTGACAGCATTCGCTACATTCAGGTTCCTTTGAAATAGTTGCTGCAACATTAGGAACTGACATTAGATGTTATAAGTGAACTCCTGGCCAAGAGAAGGACACAAAGTCCGGTTAAGACAGGCCACTCAAGCATGCTGTAATCATGCAGGATACCAAGTGACTACCACTATACACTGCTGTTAATACCTACAGTATACTAGCAATGATAAAGATCTGCTCCAGAACCTGGCGAGCCCATCAATTGGCATGCTTGCTCTGGAGACCAAGTGATGTGTACCCTCTCCCACATTCAAGATGACTGCTGAAACAGGTCAATTGCACATTTGGCAGCTATTATGTGTAGGAAGCACACAATGTCCCTGCATATTACAGAGCCAATGTGATGGATTGCTGCATTCTTCATATAGTCATCAGTTGCATAAAGCTGCTTAGATTGTGCATTGCATCATGGATAATGGAGGGGGGCTAACCAACACTGGCATCTAGAGCAACAATTGCAGCCATAGTGGTGACTGTGATCACTGGGACATTGCCCAGTACCTGCTTGATATCTATGGTGGTGGTAGACATGTGCATGGCCCCCCAGGGAGGGTTGAATGGTCTGCAATGAACCATATGGGTCATAAATGTGGTTTGCATTTGGTATATGTGCAGATATCTCGTGGTGTGCAGGGACAGCATGCCCTGCACATGTGCTGCCTCAGGGGTTAGTGCCACACTGAGGCGCAGCGAAACCCTGTATGCAACTGTTGTTTGGCCTTGGAGGTAGAGTGGAGGGACAGGCATCTTGACTTCACATGTGGCTTGGCCTTTGGACAAGAGATGTATTCTGTAGCTGTGTGTCTGTAATGCATCTACAGTACTGCATGTCCAATGCATTATGTACTGCATGTGTGCCATTGTAGGCAGGCCCTAGGTGTGGTGAACCACTGTCTCAGAATGTGCCAGCCACATTATTTCACGTCCTGGGTTTCACCCATTTCAGGCAGGGACCTGCAGTCTCTTTGATTCTAGACATTGCTCTACAAAAAAATGTATAGAGGTGCAGCCTAATGGTTAGCACACTAGCTCAGTAAGCAACAGACCAGGGTTTGAATCACACTTGATTTCTTAGTGGCTGTGGGTAACTCATTTCATTCTACTGCCAGAAACAGTCCTGGGTCTGCATTGACAGGAGGACACACATTCTTATACCTTTTTATGTGTTCCAATAGTACATTGGGTCTGCAAACATGTACAATGCAAACATCACCATCTGACAGCATGACTTTATTGACTCTGCTGTAGCCCATTGCAAAGGATAAGATACGTTCAACCTGAGTTGTATATGATTAGAATATTTCATCAAAATTTTTACTGAACATCTTTAGCTCCATTACATATATGCAGTATAAGCAGGTGAATCCTACTCCTGGGATGGCCACCTTCAGGGATCTTCACATGTCCTTACTTGTTCCATATGGCAAGTATGAGAGACACGTGTCATTTGTTATATGCACGTGTCAGGAGGACTATATGGTGGTTAGAATGCTGGGACAGCTGTCATACCCAATAGCTTGTATTGGGGCTTCCCCATGGCACAGCTACACTTTTTTCACACACACTACAACTGCATTTGTGCTGTCACACAGTGCCATATCTAGCCCTGTGCGAATAGTGCAGCCATACAGAGTGCAAAGGCTTAGGGGGCGCATTTTGGATGTCTGCTGTTGCCCTGCCGCCACCACTTTTGTTCTCTCAGCGGCAGCGATGGCACCAGCAGTAGCAGAGCAGACCCAATTAAATTTTAAAAACCGCAAACCACGCCGGTCTTTCTGCAGGTCTGGTCCCTCCCTCCTCTGATGTGACGTCAGAGCAGGGAGGGATCAAATCTGCTTAAAGTTAGGTCTGCTCTGCTGCTGCCAGCGACTTGCACATTGGGCGTGCCCCCTACCTCCATCCAGCTCCTGCCTTCTCTTGCCCTGCTGCTGCCGTCCTCTGTTTTCTCCACAGCGGCACCAGCAGCAGGGCAAGAGCAGTGGCTGGACGGGGGGGGAGGGGGCTCGCACCCGATGTGCAAGTTACACAGAGCATGATTCTGCTTCGGTACAGCCCTGCTGTCACATCAGGTACATCAGGGCAGCAAGGCCATATCGCACTCTCATCTACTGTCATCCATCCTTCAGCCCATCCATCAGCATATGCCCATTATGCAGTCATGTATTCTCAGCCAGCTGCTATACCATGGCCCACACAGGAGTATTTTAATAGAAACATAGAAACATGATGACAGAAAAAGACCACAAGGCCCATCTAGTCTGTCCTTCCATAACAACAACTACAACAGTCCACTTTTTACCTTTAGAGATCCTCTGTGTTGGTCCCATGCTTTTTTGAATTCAGTTACTGTCCTCATCTCTACCACCTCCACTGGGAGACTATTCCACGGATCCACTACTCTTTCCGTAAAGAAATCATTAGGATGTATCACTCACACCTCTCCTGTGCATGATCCACATATCACTGCTCTGCTCAGTCATCCTTTTGATGCCCACATTGTGGCGATACTGGCTCCGCCAGGGAACACGTCTCAATCCTAAGCCACACACTGACATTACAGCAGATTACGTGGGCACCCATTGCTGATACAGTACAGATGCCTCCCACATGCTCACCCCACTTACTAACTAACACACAGAATACATATAGATCTGACATGTCCATCAACTCCTACCTTTCCTTCCATCCATCACTTAAAATGTGAGTTTCACAAGGGCTCCCTTATCCTGCGTTAAGGTGACTGCCGTTGTCAGGCATTAAGGTGCACGCTTGGCACTTTAACGCCTGGTATCCTGTTAGCACCTGATAAGTGGAGTCGTGCCCTTACCACCGGAATGCCTACTCCCTGCCCTGGCCTTTACCACATGATAGCATCCTTATCACTGCCACCATTAATGCTGGCTAACCAGTGCACCCTTAACGCTCATGAGTAAACATACCCCTTGCTATTCAATTTCATGATTCAGTCCCGCAGGTGGTGATGTCCTCAATTCATAAATTAAACGTTTTTCTTCTTGCAGCATTAAACAATGTCATCGCCACGCCAAGTTTTCCATACTGTCTTAATAATAAAAAAATGCATATCTGAAAAAGAGAGTGTAGAAAATTTGGTGTGGAGGAAATATTGATCATTTACTGCTGCAATGAGAACAACATTTGATTTATGGACTGAGGACAGTATCATATGTGGACCTAATCATGAAATTAAATACCAAGTTTTAGCTCCAAAAGCTACCTAAGGAATGTATTTTTGTTGCTGTTATTTATTGACCTTATTTCCATGTAGAGATCTTTAAAAATTCATGACACTTTTTATGTATTGAATATTAGATGCATCATTTTGGAATCATGCCATTGAAAATTTAGCTATTGTAGCTTTGCAGTAGGGATATGCACAAGTGATACATTTTTGGTTTGTTTTCAGAAATTTTGCATATTTTCCTGATTTTCAAACAGTTTTTGGTTCATGCCAGAATTCATATTAATACGAGGGGGGCTAAGTCTCTGGCCTTGTAACGAAATAGAAAACTATGGGCACACTTCGATTCCGAAGGTCCGAGATCTCTCTGCAGTTTCGTTTTAACTCATTTTTAAACTCATATTAGAATTTTTAGCATGCAAAAATCAATTGCACATGTATTAATTCATAGATTAACACGTATTAAGTTGATTTTGCATGCACTAAGTTTTTAAGACACACTAACAAATCGAATATGCACTAATGAATGCACATTCTCTACTACACAATAAGACATTCCTCAGTCCATGATTAGTGGTTTCAAACATTACAGCAGTATTCTAATAACCTGCTATTGATGGACACATTGCTCCATATGTATGTACAACAGATGATTCAAACCTTTTCAGAGTGCATTGGAATATAATGATGCCTGACAGCAGAAAGGAGTACAAAGCTATGCTATTTGGTTTATGAGTAGCAGTGCAACCACTGAGCACTGAGAAGCACTGTGCAAATCAGAGGAAGGCTTTAGCAGAGAAGTGATTAAGCCTCTTTTATATTTATGTATTTATTTGTTTAAAAACAATTATATTCCGCTCATAATCCTAGGCAGATTACATAAAAACATACATAAAATTGCAAAACAAAAAAACTTTAAACAATGGAGCTGCAAAACTGCAAAAAAGGACTATCTACTTTTATGATGTTAATGCAGGGAAGGTCTGTTGAAACAAATGTGCTTTTAGCTTACGCCGCAATATCATTAATTCAGACACAGAGCGCAATTCCTTTGGTAGAGACTTCCAAATAGTTAGAGCACCGATGGAAAAAATCCTATTGCAAAGAAATTGTAAGTGTATGTTTTTAAATGATGGTACATCCAAAAGGTGAGCATCCTGAGAACAAAGTGGTCTCGAAGGGCAATAAGACTCAGTGGAGCCTGATGATGAAGACATTTAAAAGTAATTATTATGACTTGTACAAAATACAAAATTTGTACTTCATGCAGATAAATTTGGCATTCAGAATCATTACCTTCCTTCCCTTCTCGTCATGTACCATCAAAAAGCTGACCTCACCACACTGTACTAGAAACACTGAAGCAACACACTCATCTCAAATATTAGCAGAGAAGGAAATAGCTGTACAGGAGCACCACCTAGTGATAAATCTACACAGAACTCCAATAAGTAAATATAGTAAGGGGTATGTTTACTAAACAGCATTAAGGGTGCACTGGTTAGCAGGCAGTAACGGCAGCGGTAAGAGTGTCATCATGCGGTAAAGACCGAGGCGAGCAGTAGGCGCTCCGGCAGTAAAGGTGCTTGGCTCCACCTTTCAGGCGCTAACAGGACATCGAGCATTAAGATGTCAAGCATGCACCTTAATGCCTGAAAATGGCAGTCACCTTAATACAGGATAAGGGAGCCCCTGAACTTATAAGTCTCCCTTTGATCCCAGAAGCAGCGGAACCATCTGCAGGCATGTGCAAGTTTATTCCTGCTCCAGGCACGAATAGATATCAGGAAAGTGTTTGTTTTCACCTTAAAACATCCAGAGATTGTAAAGAAGATAGAGAATTATGAAACTAGCTTTAGATTACAAAGTCCAATACTGGGATTTGAACCCTGGCCATCCAGCTCTTAATCAAAAAAGTATATCCTCACAAGGAGCCAATTTAACTATTAAGCACAAATTTTAAAAAACTCCTAATATCGAGCAAGAGAAAAACAAAAAACAAAAAAGGAGAAAGAAAAAAGAAAAAAGAAAAAACTTGCAAACCACTCAAAATTATTAAACCACTGCAAAACACAAGTAGACAGCACTGTTGTAAGAGGAAAAGACCTCAGTACCCCTCAAGGTCTCAACATGACCCAACAGAAAAGAGGGTGAGTCAACCAACAACTGGAGGAACTCGAAACATCAATGGTCTGAAAAACCTCTTGTCCGTGCACAATGTACAAAAATTCAGTATTCCAAAAAATCAGTACTGCAGTCCACAGGTGATAAATCCTATGAAATGTGATGCAGTCCAACATGAAAATCAATAATTCAGTCTACAGGTGAAAAATCCTATGAGATGTGATGCAGTCCATCATGAAAATCAATAATCCATTCCACAGGTGATAAATCCTATCAGATGTGATGCTGTCCAGATCAGATCAAATCAAATGAAAAGTCACAAGGTTTCATGTAACACAGCTATCACAAAAGATTTGAAATGTGTGGGAGACCAACATCATAAGAGGCATGAAATGTATGGGAAACCAACATCCAAAAAAACTGAAGTTATCCCAGAGGGTACTTAGCTTAGTATTTCCTGATCGTGACATTGTGTCGCACTGTAGTGTCGCTCAACAAACAGCTAGCAGCCAATACTCCCAATGGCTTCTTCAGGGAGCCCGACAGCTCAATGCCACAATAGCCATCACACTAAGAAGAGTACACAACAATAACGGCCCAGCTTTTCAGCCACTACTCTAACCATTGTGCTATTAGATATTTTGGTTTTGAAATATGCTCCTGGGGACATCTATCTAGATATATGATACATGTGCATATCAGGCACATCCATGTTTCTGGAATTGTGCCTGAACATGCACGTGCCTGCCTTTTTTTTCAGACGTTCTGGCTTTGACATCCCAGATTGCACTTGGACATCCCATTTGGAATGTGCCTCTTGGTGTTCTGTACAATTGCAGCATGCCAGAATGGCCTGTCTTATCTGAGCCTTGTGTCCTATTCCTGTTGGTCAGGGACTCTCCTATATAACATCTCATGTTGCTCTCTTAAGTTGCAGCAGCTGTTATCAAGGAACCCAAATGCTGTAAATGTTGTCTAGGTAGGAGAGGGGGTGCTGACACCAAACAGAAGGCCTGCCAAGACCATAGCTATCAATAAGCAAGTTACCAACAGTCCAAGAACAGCTGATAGCCTCACTTTCCAGAAAGTCCAATCAACTATATAAATCCCAGGCAGTCTATATATGTTGGCAACACCAACCTATGTCAGCCACTCACATACCATCTGTGCCAAGTTTTCTAGTCACCATGTGCTGCATATGCACATAAGATGACCACATTGACTTTGTACAATCAACCAGCAGCCTGTGTAGCGACTATACTGCCATGAAAGAAACAGCCCACATATTACTATAGCTTGACCCTATATAGCCACATATGCATACATAGTAGTGACATGGCCACAGCTCAGTCAGAGTGAGAATGGCCTTGTAGCATGAACAGAAGTGCATATCCAAGCCATGCCCATGGCAGACTCACGCTAAGATGGCTCAGCCATTGACCTACCCTTTGACACATATACATCCTGTGCAAACTACTCTGTTTTAGGCAATACCCAGAATCCTCTGCTCCTCATTATGTACCCTTTTATCTTAGACTTGAGGACAGCTCATGCAATGCAAGGAACAATGGAAAGTGGGACAGAGACAGGCTGAAAGTACATGCTGGCCCACTGTAGGCCACGTCTTTCACATAAACAAATATGGTGTCCTCCTACCCAGCACTTGGCAGTGAGCAATAAACCTAGTTCCATGCCTGTACTCGCATATAATGTCATGTTTCTAACCATGGAAGCTCCAAACCTGGCTAGTGCAGCACATGCACTCTCCCATGCTGCAGATGCATAGCCCCCCCCCCCCCCCACCTCCCAGAATCATGGCAAGTTGGACATGAGGTTCAATGTTGGAACAGTTGCTGGCAACATGTACACCACCATACCCTGCCTCTTGGTACTCTAACACCATCCTTAGGACTGTCACACTCGGTGCCCATGGGGAGCCAGTGAAGCTGTCATGCAGACACTGAGTAGAGCCGACATAGGTTCTGTTCATTTGAACATAGGCTTTGGCCAACAATGCCACCTATGAAGGGCACATACTAAACATGTATGGTACTATTCCCCGCACCACTATCCCCACCCCAACATTCACCTCCAAGCACTTCCTTCCCATAAGGTGGCAGGCGATGCAGAGACCAACATGCCATCCTATGCTACATTTTGGCAACTGGAAGTGTGCACATGCCATTCAGAGGTCAGTGTCCCACTGTCCCAATCAGGCACATAGGTGCATTTGTACTCTCATTTGGGGTAATAGATAATGTACTGCTGGATGCTTTGGCCAATGATCAGTAGATAGTATTGAGGTGGTGTTCCTTGTGCATGAATTTGCCTATGTATCTCCCTGTATGTGCATACACTACATGGAACAATGAGTCCCCTCGCTTGCACTCTGCAAATGCAGCATGGGACAAGAGCAATGTGCATGCAGGTAAATCCCAGATTCCTGCCAGTGTCTTCAACTAAGTGAATGGATTGGACATTCACAGAGGCCAGCCCTCCCCCTAAGCCTAATTCCCTAAAGGCTCCAGCTGTGCCAGGTGGGCTGACACTGTTGCCACGGATACAGCTGTTATGGCAGTTGGCATTAATCTGGAATCTCACCTGTGCAAACTGGTGTGTCCTGAGGCCTGCAGGCTCAGTCAGAGGTGAGGAGGTAAAACACACACATGTCCCCCTGCTCACTCCAGTCAAGCCAGCAGATTATCTGGGAGCTGCACAACAGTGCCGTATTAGGAGGTAAGTGAAGGGGAATGCTGTGGGGATGGGCGTTGTCGATGGTGTAACTGGGAAGGCATTATAGTGTCACAGCCACAGATTGCAACTACTTATTGCAAACTAACCTTCCGCTTGTAAATGGTGTCTCACACAGTATGTGGGATTACTATATAGCTGACCTGCAGCATGTTGTATGCACAGCCATAAAACCTGGGCACCACATGCATGCAAAGTGCATTGCTGAGGCTCACACTACTCTGGAGAGACCCACACACATAACTGCTGATGTCCAAAAGTGGTGCAGGTTGGCATTCTTACCTGCCCCTTAGATCTCTTTTGAAGCTTCACCATTGTCAACGCCTGCTCAGTCTGCATGTGCTATTAGCATGTTTTGCAATGATCGGGTGCTGTCAATGCCTGCTCAGTGTGCATACACTATTAGCATGCTCTGCTATGCTTGAAGGCTATCAATGCCCACTCAGTGTGCCAGTGCTATTAGCGTGCTTTACCATCTAGCCATGGGTGGTGCATCTTCTCAGTGTGAGGGCTCTTACTGGACAAAATGTTGAAGGTTGTTACAGATGCTGATACAGTTCTGGAAATCCTACAACACACTTGGACATACATTTTCTGATCCATAGGCATAGGCTTGGCTTGAACCTGTGACCCTTCTTTCAATGACACACTGGCTATGCCTTTGAAGCCACAGAGCAGCTGAGTGGACTTATCATTCAATGGGCATATATGGGGTCATTGTTAGGATGCATGCAGGCATGAGTTGTGGTAGAAACATAGAAACATGATGACAGAAAAAGACCACATGGCCTTTCTAGTCTGTCCTTCCATATCAACAACTACAACAGTCCACTTTTTACCTTTAGAGATCCTCTGTGTTGGTCTCATGCTTTTTTGAATTCAGTTACTGTCCTCATCTCTACCACCTCCACTGGGAGACTATTCCATGGATCCACCACTCTTTCTGAAAAGAAATCTTTCTGCATATCACTCCTGAATCTATCTCCCTTCACCCTCATTCCATGTCCCCTCGTAGCAGAACTTGCTTTCAATTGAAAGAGGCTCTCTCCCTGAACATTTATGCCATGGAGGTATTTAAACATCTCAATCATATCACCTCTATCCCGCCTTTCCTCTAAGGTGTACATATTAAGATCCTTAAGTCTGTGCTCATATGCTTTATAATGAAGCCCACTAATCATTTTAGTAGCCACCCTCTGCACCGACTCCATCCTGTTCACATCCTTTTGAAGGTGTGGTCTCCAGAATTGCACACTATACTCCAAATGAGGTGGCACCAAAGACTTATACAGAGGCATTATCACCTCCTTTTTTCTGCTAGCCATTCCTCTCCGTAAGCACCCAAGCATCCTTCTAGCTTTTGCCTTCGCCTTTTCTACCTGTTTAGCTACTTTAAGATCATCAGACACAACCACGCCTAGGTCCCACTCTTCTTTAGTGGACAAAAGTACTTCACCTCCTATACTGTATTGCTCCCTTGGATTGCTGCAGCCCAAATGCATGACCTTACATTTTTTAACATTAAATCCCAGCTGCCAAATTCCAGACCATTCTTCAAGCTTAGTTAGATCCATCCTCATGTTATCTACACCTTCCTGGGTGTCTATTCTATTGCAGATTTTGGTATCATCTGCAAAGAGGCAAACCTTACCCGACAGCCCTTCCGCAATATCACTAACAAAGATGGTAAAAAGTATCAGACCAAGGACAGAACCCTGGGGCACACCACTGGTAACATCCTTCTCCTCAGAGTGAGCTCCATTTACTTGTACTCTTTGTCGCCTCCCACCCAACCAATTTCTAACCCAAGCAGTAACTTTAGGGTCCATCCCTAGGGTGTTCAGTTTGTTTATAAGTCACCTGTGAGGAACAGTGTCAAAGGCTTTACTGAAATCTAAATACACCACATCTAGAGCTCTCCCTCAGTCCAAACTCCCTGGTCACCCAGTCAAAGAAATCAATCAGATTTGTCTGACAAGACCTGCCTCTGGTGAATCCATGCTGCCTCGGATCCTGTAATCCGCTGGACTCCAGAAATCTCACTATTTTCTCTTTCAGCAGCATTTCCAATAATTTACTCACCACCGAAGTTAAACTAACCGGCCTGTAGTTTTCAACCACATCCTTACTTCCGCTTTTGTGTAAAGGCACCACATGAGCCTCTCTCCAGTCCTTTGGCACCACTCCTGACTCCAACGAGGCATTGAAAAGGTCAGTCAGTGGAGTTGCTAGAACTTCCCCAAGTTCCCTCAGTATTCTAGGGTGTATCCCATCCGGTCCCATTGCTTTGTCTACTTTAAGTTGAGCTAGTTTCTCACGAACACAGTCTTCTGAAAATTGTTCAAGATGTCCCTCACTTTTGTTCCTATTTGTGGGTGTTTTCTGAGGTCCTGCTCCTGGTTCTTCATCTGTGAACACAGAACAAAAATATTTGTTAAGCAATTCCGCTTTATCCTTATCAGCTTCTACATATTTCCCCCCTGCACCCTTGAGTCTGACAATGCCACTTTTGCCCTTCCTCTTCTCACTAATATATCTGAAAAATGTCTTATCCCCCCCATTTTATTGCATTGGCTATTTCCTCCTCCTTTTGAATCTTTGCCTTCTTGACTACTTTGCTAGCTTCTCTAGGTTTTTCCAAATACAGATGCCTGTCTTCCTCTCTCTATGATCTCTTGTATTTCATGAAGGCGTCCCTCTTTTTCTTCACTTTTTCATCTACTTCCTTCGAAAACCATAGCGGTATCCTTTTCCTTTTGCCTTTATTTACCATTTTATCAAAATGGTTGGTTGCCCTTAAAATACCCCCTTTCAGTTTTGCCCACTGTTTTTCTGCATCCCCCAGCTGTTCCAATCCCATTAACGACTCCCTGAGGTATTGGCCCATCTTCGCAAAGTTAGTCTTCCTAAAGTCTAAGATCCTCACCTTGGAATGGATTCTAAAAGCCCTAGTCCTAATACTGAACCACACCATCTGGTGATCACTGGATGCAAAATGATCTCCCACTAGAACATCAGAAACACTTTCACCATTGGTAAGCACCAAGTCCAGTATGGCCCCTTCACATGTGGGGTCTGTTACCAATTGCCTGAATAGTTCTCCCTGTAGAGAATCCAGGATCTCCTTACTTCTAGATGATACTGCAGCAGGGATGTGCCAATCAACAATCCAAGTCAGCCACTCCCACCAAAGCTTCAACATCAGGGATCTTATTTCCCATGCTACGGGCATTTATACACACTGCTTTCCATATGTTACCCCTGTTACCCATTTCCATAAGGGTATTTAATGTATCACCTACCTGGGGGCTTTCACTTACCTGGGGGCTTTCTTCACCTATCCCCAATGAATCTAGTTTAAAGCCCTCTTCAGTAGATTAGCCAGTCTACTACCGAAGATGCGTTGACCTTTCTTGGACAGATGGAAGCCTAGGTCGGCTTAGATTTATGCAGGCTCTCTGTCATACCTATCTGACAAGGTATGTTCGACAGGTGTGGGAGAGGGACATCTTGTTAGGTCTGTATGTTGCACTGCCTTTCTATACTGCTGGTTCACATGACATTCATGTCTTACCTATGGGATCTGACCAGTCAAAGGGGCAGGCCATGATTCATGAACACACACATTGCAGACCATGGGTGTACTAAAAGTACAACATTCCCATTTCCTGGTGCGTGCTTTTGCGGCAGTCATGGAATATTCTCATATCTTGCAGACCAACATAACTTATTCAGATTCACATGTGGCTCAGATGGTTGTAACTGACTAAGTACTTACTTATGAGGGGTCACAGGTTCATGCACAGATTATGGATGTCATTTGGTAGGTGTGGGGCAGGGTGGGCATTTTTACTCTGACATGGGCTGTTATCATATTGCATACTCTTCCTGCCTCAGTGGCATACATTTCCCTCCATATGCACATATCCACTCAATATGTGCTGGTGGGGGGCATCCTGTTCCCAGGACTAGCCGATCAACATGGGAAAGTAGCCGGCTGACAGGATCCAACAATCATGGTGGACAGCAAGCCCGGCATTCCCTCGCTCCCTGCCATCGTGTCACAGCTGCCGCCTCAGTGCTGCAAGCGGCCTTATTGAGGTTGCACACATGCAGCTAGGCACATTTTGATGCTCCTGCACCCTTCCAGTGGGAGTTGTGGGCATGCATACAGATGCCTTAGTGCTCTATAGAGAGGGATCACCATGTACTCCACTGTACTTGCTGCTGACATGCTTGCCTTCCCACTGGCAGTGGCAATGGCAGTGTTGCAATGGACACACAGAGCCAGGATAAAGTTTTGTCTGCAACAGGCCACATGCACGGTGGCTGCCACCCCCACCCTCATACAATGCTGACATGGCTGCATGGTGGCAGTGGGGGTTACACAATTTCTTTTTGACTGGGTCAGCATGTATGTGTGCTGTCACTGTCACAGTGGAGTCATACCAGACATCACAGATGTACACCCTAGGCAGCAGCCTTGTCAGCCAAGTGGATCAGCCAGCCCTACTGCGTCACCCATATGCCACCTCCTTTGCCAATTTGGCACCAACAACATTGTGCCCTTTCTTAACAGGGCAGCATGCTGTTGCTGCCAATGGAGCACTACTATCAATAAGT
This sequence comes from Ichthyophis bannanicus, assembly GCA_033557465.1. NCBI lineage: Eukaryota > Metazoa > Chordata > Amphibia > Gymnophiona > Ichthyophiidae > Ichthyophis > Ichthyophis bannanicus. The sequence goes on from CM066032.1 coordinate 607,092,839, forward strand.
CAGTAACCCCGGTGGATGGAGCACATTGCATACATTGAACAAGGCTCTCTCACCTCAGAATTAGCCCTTACTGTTGGCTTTCAGATGGCGTTCAGGTTCCCAGCACTGGGAGCTCTAATGCACAGTAACCCAGCATTAAGGGAGCAGATGCTAGCCCCACCCATTCTCTGCCCCATTAATGCCCATTCTCCACCTCCTTTCACCTTAATGCTAAGGGCCCCACTTCCACACATTAATCCAGTGTTATTGGCATAAACCACTCATGGGCGCCAATAACATGCGTTAACAGCACACTTGCTTGCTCACCGCCCTTTAGTAAACATACCCCTAAGAGTTAAAATATGTGTTCTGAGGAGGACATCTTTTCAGTTTTTCAAATAAGGCTGTCACTGGGCCACCAGGCACTCATTTTAAGGAATTGAAAATGGCTATAGAGTTTAGTTTAGTTAATTCTGTACTTGATGTACCGCCGTTCCCTTCCCCTTAGCATTTCAATTTTATTCTAAATGTTTTTTCCCTTCCCAGCAGATCAGTCACAATAAAGTACAATGAATAGCACAAGGGCTGTTACGGCAGCATTTTTAATTTGATAAAAATCTCCCTGGAGTTGACGTGTTTCGTGAGGTTTTAAATAGCTAAAATATAAGGAGAAAAAGTGAAAAGTGAAATGTTTTTATGAAAATATGAAAAATCTGTGGCTAATCCCTGCAATATTTCTCAGAAATAATAGCCTAGTATAATTGCATCCAAGTCATCTATGTATTGCCACATACGTTATAAAATGACTTTGGAATATGCCTCCTCTTACGTGCATAAAGAGGTGCTGATAAAATTGCACCTATAATCTTAAAAGTATGCAGCATCAACACAGCATGCACTTTTGTATCTTATAGGCCTTATTTATTAATGCTTGGTGGGACATGCTCACTAAAGTCCATGCTGGTAAAGCACATGTGGGCCACATTACCAGCATGGGGGGCCCTGGCTAACTTTAGGGGGCATGTGTGTCCATCCCCTTGTAATTAGAGCAGTATCAAGATGCCATGCCACACTAGGCAGCAGATGGGTGCCCTTGACGCCACCTACAGAGATGGTGTTAAGTGCACACGTGCTAAGGATAGCAAGCATGGTTGGCACGTGCTTCGAATCCCCATGCTAGATGCAACACTTCTGCAACACTTTTGTTCTGCCCTCATCCTACCCACTCTCTGCTCCATTGCTCACAACCCAGGTTGCGTGGGATTTTTGGTACTAGGGACTGCGCTATGTTTTAGTGCCCTGCCCAAACCATGCACTAAACCCCATACTACCGGGTAGCACACTTTAGTAAACATGCCCCAGGGTGTGATAATGCTGCTACTGCAGATTATCTGCAGCAAAGCCCATATTCTACAATGCACTTTGTGGCAGATAGCATATGATAATGCAGTTATCACATGTTAAGCATTGATAAATCGAGGCCTATAATAAAAAGATATGCATACACAGCATGTATATTTTCACAGTGTATGACTAGGAGATCCTAGGGGAGGAGGCTGGGTGGATTCATGAGATATGCACCTATGTGCTAAAATATGCATATATTTGCATGCCTGCCTCACGTCAGGTGTAAATGTCTTTGCCTATGCACATTGGCGTATTTGCTGCCTTTATAAAATAGTGCAACATATGCACCTAGGAGCTTTCAGAGCCAGGCACTCTGTTGTAAACGTCTCCTCTCTACATCCAAAATTTATTTCATCAAAAGGGGGCAGGACATAGGGCAGACTCGGGGTGAACACAAAGATTATACAGATGGCAGAAAAAGTTGTTATCTATACAAATTATGCATTTATCTCTGAATGCAGAAATAAAGAGAACAATTTTATATGGATATTTTATCTATCTGAGGCTAATTTATAACAAGAGCATCTATGGCAAAGTTGGAAGAAGGTGCCTACTTGAAGCCTGGTTTATAAAGACAAGATAGACACTTATGTGCCTTTATAACATAGGCTTCTAGAACCAGCTCCAACGATGCGCAAATTCTCCCACATAAATTTACAGCTGATCAGAAGGTGTAAGTTTGTGTGTTTACTCTGATACGTGTATCTATACGTATCAGTATTCCCATATCAATATCCCATGCAATAAGCATTGCGTGAACCTGCTCAGGAGTCTTCTGCTCTGTCTGCACCTCGTGACTAAAAACATGATATCACAGTACCTGCCCCTACCGGCAGCAGCATGGGCAGAGGACTCCTGCACTGCTTCATGTGAACACTTGCATAACATCACAACTCTGCATCCACTCCACCCAAACTACGCCCCTGGGAATACCTACGGGCACAGTGACATACTTTTTATTTTTTAATCCATGAATTTGGCTTTTGTTTCTGAGATTTCAGGGATTAGCCACCGATTTTTCATTGTTTGCACAAAAACATTTCACTTTGCACTTTCTCTCCTTATATTTTAGCTATTAAATACCTCACGAAACACAACAACTCCAGGGAGGTTTTTATCAAATTAAAAATGCTGCCGTAACAGCCCTAGTGCTATTCATTGTACTTTATTGTGACTGATCTACTGGCAATTGTAGGGAAGGGAAAAACATTTAGAATAAAATTGAAATGCTAAATTGAAGGTACAGAAATATAAATAGACAAAGGACACTTAGGGAGAAACATTGGGAAAGGAAACAATCTGGTAGCACAACAATTTTTACCAAGTAAATACTAATTACAAGGGATACTGTAGGAAGGGGGAAGGGAAAGGAGACCTTTTAAGAGGAGAATATTGTCCCTCACTGGAACGCTTGAATAAATAGCCAGGTTTCAGATTGGCTTTGAACTCTTCGTATAAAGATTCCATTTGGACATCATAAGAACATAAGAACATAAGATATGCCATACTGGGTCAGACCAAGGTCCATCAAGCCCAGTATCCTGTTTCCAACAGTGGCCAATCTAGGTCATACATACCTAGCAATTTCCCCAAAAGACGCAGGTTCCGCAATGCTTGTACTGGGTCAAGCATTGATAGCCTGGGTCCCTTCTCCCAAGATCTTCACTATAATGGTTCAATGAAGGCCCAAACTCTAGCGGATCATTATGCCAAAAAACTAAACCCACCAATAGCCGCACACCCCACCCAAGACCAGGATACAGCCACCACCCCACAAAAAATCAACTTTACCACAAGCGCAGAGAAGAGCAAAGAATGGAGTGTGTTCCTGCATATTGAAGACCAGCAAATCATAAACATAGTCACCAACTTAAACACCACAACCTCCCCTCTCGATCCGTGTCCAGCAGCCTGGATCAAGTTGGCAAAAAAAGAAATTGCCCACCATATCGCCCATATCATGAACCAATCACTTCAACAAGGTATCATGCCAACGCAACTCAAAAAATCCCTCATAAGACCCATTCTAAAAAACAAAACTCTCAACAAGGACGACCCAGCATCCTACCGCCCAATATCAAGCATATCCTTCCTAGCCAAAATCATTGAAAAGGCAGCCCAACAATAACTGCAAGACCACATCGATGACAGAAAATCCCTTGATGTTCACCAATACGGGTTCCGACAGCATCACGGAGTTGAAACCCTCCTCACAGCATTGCTAGACAATCTCCTCAAAGGCCTGGAAAATAAAAACACGATGTTCATGCTTATATTTATAGACATATCAGCAGCATTCGACACTGTACACCACAGTACACTCCTGAACAGACTCGCATCCATAGGAATAAAAGGAACCACGCTAAAATGGTTCTCTTCCTACATATCAAACAGAATGCAGCAGGTCTACTTCAACGATGAAAAGGCAAACCCTTTCCCGCAAACCCAAGGCATTCCTCAAGGCGCTGCTCTCTCCTCCCTCCTCTTCAACTTATACATTCAACCAGTCTGCGAAATCTTCCGGACCCACAAGATCAGTTACCATATTTATGCAGATGACCTAATGCTTTATGCTCCACTCGACGTAAATCAACCAAATTACAACCAAATAGAAGAATGCCTAGGCAAGCTGCAAATATGGTTGCGTCAAAACAACATGTCTATAAACCACAAAAAAACAGAGGTGATGTATATCTCTAGAAAACCGGACTTCAACCCTCCCTCAACAATCACTCTTAACAACCACCTCTATCACACAAAGACCGAAATAAAATACCTAGGGGTAATGCTTGATAGCAACCTAAAGTTGGACAAACACCTCCGGTTAACCAACCGGGCCATATTCCATAAACTAAAAGTTCTGCAACCACTACGTAACATCATTGAACACTCTGACTTCAGAACAGTGGCTCAAGCTCTCATCACCCCACACCTGGACTACTGCAACGCCATACTGCAAGGATTACCTAAGAAAACCCTAAACATACTTCAAATGGCACAAAACATTACTGCCAGAATCATCATGAGAAAAAGCTTCCCCAGCACATCACACCAACACTAATTGAGCTACATTGGCTCCCCATTACTGCCCGCATCAAATACAAGACAATAATAACCACTTTCAAGCTCATTCACAATATAGCACCTTCATACCTCACCAACTTAATCACCACGCAACCTCTAAACAGAAACAGAAGAACTGCAAATCTCAATACCCTCTGTGTCCCGAATAGCATTAGAACAGTCAAAGCATTTACGAGCAGCAGAGCATTTTCATACGCAGCTCCGCTTCTCTGGAACCAGCTCCCTGTCGAGCTACGTTTAAATAGCGACTTGAAAGACTTCAGAAAAGAGCTCAAGACTCACCTTTTCCAGACTCATTACAACCTACCCTAGTCACTTCACAAGAGAATTTACATCCGCTGACCTGTAGATATGTATATATGTAAACACACCCCTTTTCAATCAAGTGTACATTTAGTAACCCAGCTGCTGTGATGTGTGTGTATCCCCTTAATCGAAATGTATATCATGTTGATTTGTACTGTATTGAACCTTATATGTATAGTAAACCGCTGCTGATCGCTGGAAGTAGCGGTATAAAAATGTACTCTAAATAAATAATGGTTTATGGACCTTTCCTCCAGGAACTTGTCCAAACCTTTTTTAAACCCAGCTACACTAACAGCCTTTCCTACATCCTCCGGTAACAAATTCCAGAGTTTGATTACACGTTGAGTAAGGAAATATTTTCTTTTATTAGTCTTAAATAGTTTACCCTGAAGCTTCATTGCATGTCCCCTAGTCTTTCTATATTCTGATAACGTAAACAATCAATCTACGTTTACCCGTTCCACTCCGTTCATTAATTTATAGACTTCTATCATATCTCCCCTCAGCCGTCTCTTTTCCAGGTTAAAGAGCCCTAATCTTTTTAGCCTTTCTTCATAGGAGTATCCTTCAGTTTTGTGTCATCTGAAAATTTGATAACCTCACTCATTATTCCACTTTCCAGATCATTTATGAATATGTCAAAAAGCAGCGGACCCAGCACAGATCCCTGGGGTACACCACTATTCATCTTTCTCCATTGGGAAAATTGGTCATTTAGCCCAACCCTCTGCTTTCTATCTTTTAACCAGTTCTTGATCCACAGTAGTACACTGCCCCCTATTCCATGACTCTTTAGTTTTGCCAAAAGTCTCTGATGAGGGACCTTGTCAAAGGCTTTCTGAAAGTCCAGATATACTATATCAACCAACTCACCTTTGTCCACCTGTTTATTCACACTTTCAAAAAAACATAACAGATTAATAAGACATAAGAACATAAGAACATAAGACATGCCATACTGGGTCAGACCGAGGTCCATCAAGCCCAGTATCCTGTTTCCAACAGTGGCCAACCTAGGTCATACCGTGTTTCCCTGAAAATAAGACCTACCCCGAAAATAAGCCCTAGCACGTTTTTCTGTGATTTTCTTAATATAAGCCCTACCCCGAAAATAAGCCCTAGTGAAGATCATCGACGGACTGACAGATTCGGTACCTGGAGGGGGGGGTCCCACCAGGGAGGAGCTTTCCTCCTGCTCCACTCCCCGACGCCGATCGGCTGCCGGTGCTGTGCTTCGCTGCGCTGCGCTGCGCTGCGGGCCTCTTCTCTCCAAGGGGCTGACTTTCAGTTGTTGCTGTTGTGCTGATTGGCTTCGGCGGGAGGACCAGGGAGGAGCTTTCCTCCTGCTCCACTCCCCGACGCCGATCGGCTGCCTGTGCTGCGCTGCGGGCCTCTTCTCTCCAAGGGGCTGTCTTTCAGTTGTTGCTGTGGATTGTTGTATATGAAAAAAAAAAAAGCCCTACCCCGAAAATAAGCCCTAGTGCATCTTTTGGAGCAAAAATAAATATAAGACCCGGTCTTATTTTCGGGGAAACAAGGTACGTACCTAGCAATATCCCCAAAAGACACAGGTTCCTCAATGCTTGTACTGGGTCAAGCATTGATATCCTGGGTCCCTTTTTAATAGTGGTTTATGGACCTTTCCTCCAGGAACTTGTCCAAACCTTTTTTAAACCCAGCTATACTAACAGCCCTTACTAGACAAGATCTTTCTTGTCTAAAACCATGTTGGCTGTCTCCCATTAGGCCATGACTATCTACATGCTGAGTAATTTTATTCTTTATGATGGTTTCTACCATTTTTCCCGGTACTGACATGTCTGTAGTTTCCCGGATCACCCCTGGAACCCTTTTTAAAAATTGGTGTTACATTGGCGATCCTCCAATCTTCAGGTATTAGAGATGATTTTAATGATGGTTCACAAATTACTAATAGCAGGTCTGCAATCTTATATTTCAGTTCTTTCAACACCCTTGGATGTATACCATCCGGCCCAGGTGATTTGCTACTCTTCAGTTTATCTAATAGTTGTAATACATCTTCCCAATGTATCGATATTTCCTTCAATTCTTCCACACCTTTAAATACCACTTCAGTCATGGGTAACATCCCTACATCTTCCTCAGTAAAGACCGAAGCAAAGAATTCATTCAGTCTCTCCGCTATCGCCTTGTCGCCTCTTAGTGCCCTTTTAACTCCTCTATCAGGGACTTCCGGTGGCATGGTGGGCTAGGGAAGACGTGTTTTTCCTAGCTCCGGAGCCCGCTCCTCCCCCATCAGCCTTTCTCCGTTTTCCCACAGCAAATATTACTCGGGGGAGGTAGCCCAACCCAGTAGCGTGCTTGCAGGTTGCAGGGGCACCGATTTTGGAGTTGGAGAGGCTATGGCCACGAAATCTGCCCGGAAAGAAAAACCCCGCGGTGCGGAAGCAAAGATGGCCGAGAGTGGTGTGGAGGGCCAGATCCTACCTGCACATGGCTTGGTAGTAGCGGAGGTATCTAAAGCCGTGGTGCTGGCTCTGGAGGATCGTCTTGGAGGACTTGCTGCCCAGATGAGTACGGTGGTGCAAGCCGTCGCGGACTTTAATGGACGTGTGGAGCGGGCTGAACAACGTATAAGTACGTTGGAAGATGGCCACGATCAGGCCTCTGCTCGGATCCAAAAGCTGGAGGAACAGTTGACAAAGCAAGCTGAGAAACTAGAGGATTTAGAAAACAGGAGCCGCCGCAATAACCTGCGGTTCATCGGCATAGCGGAATCGGTGAGGGAGGTCGATTTGCGCTGCTACCTGGAAAAATGGATCCCCGATCACCTGCCGATAGCCGAAGGATTGGGGGAGATCGTCCTGGAGCGGGCTCATCGGCTGGGTCCGTACCGTGAAGGAGATAATAGACCGAGGGCCGTCATCGCCAGATTCCTCAATGCTGCCCAGAAGGAGGGAGTCTTGCGGGCGGCTCGGCAGCAGCGCCGCGGTGGAAGTGGCGCCAACACTCTCCTCATATTTCAAGATTACTCTGCAGGAGTTTCTATGCGCCGGAGAGCCTATAAGGAAGTTTGCGGCCTGCTAGTAGAGAGGGGCCTTCGTTTCACGCTGGCCTATCCTGCCCGCCTGAAAGTGGACTGTGACGGGGGGCAGCGGCTGTTTTCATCTCCCGAGGAAGCCATGACGTACTGCCAACAGCGTGGTTGATGGCGTCGGCCCTTACCTGGTTTGGAAGTGTTGTGCTCCGACTGGCTGTGGACTTGATCCGTACTCTGCGAGTGTGAGGACCTTGTCGGACCTGCTCTTGGGACGGCGAATGCTAAACGCGGTGCTTGCCCTTTGGACTGCTTGTGGACCCTGGTCTTGTTCAGACCCAACTGGTTTCCTTGTTTCTGCCTGTTTTGCTTGTTTGCATACTTTGTTTGGCTGTCCTTGTTTGTGTTGGACATTTTTCAATGGGGCTGTAGATCTTTGGCTGGGTGGGGGAGGTGGGCAGGAGGGCTATCTACAGGTATGTTAAGGGGTGCTGCATTGGTTTGTGTTTCTAATGGTGGATATTCGGGCAGATTGCAAGTTCCCCGGTGAGGCGGGAGGAAATTTTTTCCCTCTTGGGTGCTTCCCCTGTAGTGAGAGCGGGTCTATACTTGGGTTGCTTGTGGTGGGACACGGCCGAGACGCACTCTGCCTATTTCATTTTTCATGGCGGGGCGATGCCTGTTTTGTTTGCTTTTCGGGCACTCCGCTGTTATCTCGGACCGGGTTGCAGGTCTACTGCCCTGATGGTTTGTCCCTTGTGGTTCTCTCCCTTTGGGGGGAGAATGACGAGTGGGACCTGCAACTGTTAGTTTCCCCTTTGAGGAGGCGGCCTGTCTGGTTGCTTCTCACCACTAGCCCTTCTTTTATTGTATCAGCCTTCTTTTCCCCTAAACCAAAGTGTTTGTTAGGGTGTGTGCAATTTCCTGCTTGCTCAGAACAATGTATATTGGCGCTTGCTAGTATCTTTTCATACATCGGGGCCTCCTTTAAGCAGCTCCCTGCTGGGCCCCGACTCCACCTTCACATGCCAGTTAATGGTTCCTTTTAGCGCCAAGCAGGCGCCGTGTGACTGGGGCCTACCTCTCTGGTTTCCTCACCTTTTGGCCTTCTCCTCTCCTTTCACATGTCCTTTCACATTAACTGTGGGCACTTTCCGATTCTCTTAATCCTCTGCTTTAAACTTTCCGTATTCCCTGAGTCTCCTGGTTGGTGGCTTCCCAGACCTCTCGTCAGACATCTCCGCTGCCCGGATTGCTTGCACCGGCTTTGTGTGCCGTTCCTGGGTGAGTTTCCCATCGGAGTGACTCTGGGCGGCCACTGGCCCTCTTAGTGTATCTCTCTGAGTATGGTTGTTGCTATTTATCAGTGATGGGGCCTCCGTGTTGACCGTAAGGGGGCCTCCCTAATTTCCTAATTTTTACTACTTTCTTGATTACCCTTCCTTGCTCTTTTTTCTTCCCCGTTCTCACTCACATTCTTATTCAGCTCCTGTTTCAGTCTCTTTCTGTTTAATTTCCCTTAACTGGGAGACCTGCTGCGGCTGGGGGGGAGGTGTGCATTGGTTGGGGGGACCTTGTGCCTTCCCCGGCCATGTGGGAAGAATGCTCCCTCTGATGCTTGCTCTCCAGGGGGGCGTGGGATGTCCTGGGGCCATTTATTGCTGGTGGAAATGGCTTGCACAGATGGACAGACTCCCACTGTGCTTGTGAGCGAGGGGCAAGTTGGCCACTGTTGGACATGGGGGGCCGGTGGCGTGGCCCGCTAGGTCCGTAGCACGGCGGGCCAATACCGGGGGGGACGCTCTCTCTGTTAGTGAGGGGATAGCGACCCCCTATCTTTCTTTTCTCTTCCTTTCTTTCTTTAATTTTGTGCCTTTGTATTTTATTCTCCTGATGGTCTCTTCTCCTCTGAGGGTGCTTATTGGGGGCGATGGGGAAGATATTGGAGTAGTCTTGTCGGGGAGGAGCGGGTGGGGCTGCATGCCCAAGAAGGGTAGGTGGGGCCAGGATGGCTGGCTGTGGATGTGTGGATAGTTTGAATGGGGTTGATGTTGGGGGAGGGTGGGTGGGGGGGATGGGGATGGGTAGGCAGGGGGGTCTGTTGGGCTTGGGGGGGATGGGGGGGGTACTGTAGTATGTCTGAGAGTGCGGGATGGCTGTGTTCTGGAAATTGAGTGGGGGACTGGTTTGAATGTGTTGGATGATTGGTCCCTTGGGTGTATCCCGATTAGGTTGTCTTGGAAAGGGGCCCTTGGCTGGGGGGGCCCTTGCACACGTATGCAAAAGGTTCTATATCAGTGATATCCTGGTTTGAGGCGGTGTGGTAGCTAGGAACACGCGAATAGTTTCTTGGAATGTCTGCGGGCTGGGATCCCCGGTAAAGCGCTACAAGGTTCTACAATATTTGAGGCGCCAGAGGGCGGATGTGGTTTTGTTGCAGGAGACTCACCAATCGGAGGCGGAACATCAGAAATTGGGCTCGGGCCCTATCGCTCATGTGTATGGTGCTCCTGCGGTGGGGAAGAAGCGGGGCGTAGCCATTCTTATTGGAAAGTCGGTTAGTTGGACCGAGGAAAAAGTAGTGTCGGATGTCGACGGCAGGTATGTGGGCGTCTGGGGGAGACTGGCTGGGAACAAGGTGTTGCTGTGCTCGGTCTATGGTCCGAATGTCTATGATGCCCGTTTTTTTCAGAATCTTTCCCAGTTGTTGTCGGCGGCTAGCGGCTACCAGGTAATTATGGGTGGTGACTTTAATGAGGTCTTGGATGTTGGTCTTGACAGGTCTGGCGTGTCGGGGAGTGGGAGTCGCCGGGGGCGACAGCGCTTGAGAGGCCTGTGTGAAGCCTATGGCTTAGTTGATATTTGGAGGGTGCTGCACCCCGGAGACCGCGACTATACTCATTTGTCCAGGGCGCATGGTACATGGTCACGTATTGACTACTTTTTAGTTGCGGATTCAGTATTTACCTGGACCTCCCGGGCGGACATAGGATCTCTTGTCATATCTGATCATGCAATCGTGATCCTGGAGCTAAAAGGGCAGGGCCGCTCGGCTGGCCGGTTGTGGAGATATCCCTTGGAGTTGTGTGGAGACGCTTCATTTGTGGCATTCTTGCGACAGCGATGGAAGGAGTATGAATCCCAGAATGGGACGCCGGATGTGTCTCCGGCTCTCCTTTGGGAGGCGGGGAAGGCTGTACTTCGTGGTGATATTATTAGTTATCTCAGTCAGCGACGTAAACGGATGGCTCAGCAGATACTTCAGCTGGAGCGGGACTTAGGTAAAGCGCGTCGAGCGGTGGCTGGTAACAAAACCGCGGTTGCTCAGCGCAGGCTCCGGGAGTTGCAGGCGGAGTTGGAGATGTTGCTTCATCGACGAGCCCAGAAATCGATGTTGTATTACCAGTATCGGCTGTATCGCTTTGGGAATAAAGCTGGGAAATTGATGTCCTCGTTGCTGCGGCCCGCCGGGGGTTCTCGGCAGATAGGGGCGATAAAGAAAACGGATGGTACTATTACCCGTGATTCAGCTGAAATTGAGAGGGTCTTTACGGCCTTTTATCAGCGTCTTTACGCTAGTGATGGCGATAGGGACGTAGAGGGGCGCCTCCTCCTTGAGCGGTGTGGGTTGCCGCGTCTCGCAGCTGAGCATCTGGAGGCCCTCAATCAACCCCTCACTGGGCAAGAGGTTCAGGCCGCTATCCGGTCTTTGAAGAATGGGAAGGCTCCGGGGGTAGATGGATATCGTGGTGAATTTTACAAAGCACTGGGGGCTGCCGTGGTGCCTCCCTTGGTAGGCTACTTTGAGGACCTGATCCAGCGTGGCCATTTCCCATTTGAAGCCAATAAGGCCTTGATAACTATTCTGCCCAAACCAGGGAGGGATCCCCTTCTGCCGAGTTCTTACCGTCCCATTTCATTACTCAACGTAGACCTTAAGCTCCTTGCTAAAATAATGGCAGACCGGTTGGCGACTTACCTACCTTTGTTGATCCATGGCGACCAGGTGGGGTTTGTGCGCGGGCGTCAGGTTGCGTACAGCCTGCAGCGGATTTTGTTATCGCTCGGAGCGGGGCGCATATCAGGTGACCCCTCTCTTCTAATCAGTTTTGATGCCGAGAAGGCTTTTGATCGGGTCAACTGGGGGTTTATGTACCAGGTCCTGGACGCAGTGGGGATCGGTGGGTTTTTCGTGGACGTGGTTCGCTTGCTTTATGCGCATCCTATTGGGGCGATCCTGATCAATGGGACTATGTCGGCTGACTTTGCCATTCAGAAGGGCACTCGGCAGGGTTGCCCACTCTCGCCCCTCCTCTTCGTTCTTTCGCTAGAACCCCTCCTGACTCTCATTAGAGCTTCTTCTCTAATTCGGGGGGTTCAGATGGGGGGTGAGGAATTCCGTCTTGCTGCTTTCGCTGATGATTTGTTGGTTCACTTGGGGGATCCGGTGGCGGGTCTGCCTTGCTTAATCAAGCTTATTCAGGAGTATGGGGAGCCGTCGGGGCTTCGCCTCAATTTTGACAAATCAGAGGCGCTTTTCTTGGCCCCCGCGACGCATCCCGGGTGGCAAGGGCCCTTCCCTCTGCAGTGGGCGAAAGGACACTTTAAGTACTTGGGCATTTGCCTGCCGGCGCGGTTGGAAGATCTTTACCAGCTTAATATCTCTAAAATTGTACGGGAGGTGAAGGCTTGTGTGGATCGGTGGAGTGACCTGCCACTGTCTCTGGGGGGTCGCGTCGCTCTCTGCAAGATGGCGATTTTTCCGAAGATCCTTTACCCACTACAGACCCTCCCGCTGTTTCTACGACGAGTTGATATTCGGCAACTGGAGCGCTTATTCAGCAGGCTCCTCTGGCGGGGACGGCGACCTCGGGTTCGTCTGGCGATTTTACAGCAACCTTGGGAACTGGGTGGGATGGGCTTTCCCGATATTCGGCGCTATAATGTGGCTTGTTTGCTGCGCTATGTCCGCGACTGGTTATGGGATCTGACCGTATGCTCCCCGTTGGAGCTGTGGGCTGCCGCGCTGGCACCCTTTCACTTGAGGTATTTGTTGCATGCCCAGTCGATTAAGAATGTCCCCTCGGATTATCGGGAGTATCTTCTTAGGCCTATTCGACAGGCATGGCGCTCTTTTTGTGCTGGGCGTAGGCTCTCCGCTTTGTACACTCCCTATCTACCTATTCGGGGTAACGCCGACTTTGTCCCAGGCTTGGGGCGCTCTCCTTTTCAACTCTGGGAATCCCTTGGAGTAGTGAACTTAGAGCATGTGTTAACTACTGAAGGGGCTATGATGTCTTTTGCTGAGCTGCGTGGTTCCTATCCGCTGGGGGCTTGGGATGTTTTCCGTTATCATCAACTTCGGAGTTATCTTCGTACGCTCCCTCTGGCGGCCTTACGTGGGGAGGTCTGTTCGACGATCGAGTTGGCGTTGCTGGGGGGAGACAGGGGAGTTCGCGTGTCTGGTCTCCATCGAATGTTGTGGGAAGGTGTGTCTCCTTTGGAGGTGGATGCTTTGGCGACCGCTTGGTCCATGGACTTGGGGGAAGCAGTTAGCGCGGAGCAACTGTTGGGAGGGATGGCAGATATCCCGACTCTCAGTTCTCAAGTGATTCATCGTGATACTCAGTTTCGGATTACGCGTCGTCTCTATTTTGCCCCCCTGAGGGCTTGGCGGGCGGGAATAGGAGTGCGTCATTGTTGTCCCCGTTGCGGGCAGGATCGGGCAACTCTGGGCCACATGTTCTGGACTTGCCCCACGGCTCAGGCTTTCTGGGATAGGGTGGGGGACCATCTTCGCCGCTGCCTTTCAGGGCTGGAGTCTCTGAGTGCACGGAATGCGGTGTTGGATATCTGGGGAACCGAATGGGGGGACATGCTGGAGCCTGTGCAAGTATGTTGGTTGCGTCTGGTGCTGCTGCTGGCGCGTCTGATGGTGTTGCATCAGTGGTTGGATGTGCGGGGGCCGTTGTACGGACTTTGGCGACTGCGGCTGCATAATGCCCTGCTTATGGACCAGCTGCATGCTGCGGGAGCCGAGCGGCGATGGCGCCGTTTTCTGCGGATGTGGGGACCCCATGTGCAATTGTTACCTGCAGGGGTGCGTCGGCGTATTTCAAGGCGTCCCACATAGAGTGGGTTTGAGAGTGTGATAAGGTAACGGATGGTGGGTATATGTCTGGTAGATGGGGTGAGTCTTGGATGGATTGGTTGCAGTCCCTTGATCTACTCCTTTATCCCGTATCTAGACTTGTCTAGCTGTCCTCATGGGGGGGTGGGGGGGGGGTAGGGTGTCGGTCGGGGCTTGGCCCGATGTCTTAGGAGAGCGGGTGGCCTGGGAGAAGAATCCACCCTAGGCCTCCGCCTTGACTTGGACTGGTAGTAGTGAGTGAGATAGTGGCCCCTGGCCTGGCACTGGGGGGTAGGGGGCTGGGGAGGTAGCTGGGGGGGTAATGGGGGAGGGGGTAACTCTGGGGGGAGTCAGATGCAGGTGGGAGAAGGTAGGAAGTTTAAGTTGTGGGGGGGTTTGTCTCTCTCCCTCTGTATGCTTTGCAACTGGCTGCTTGTTGTTTTATTTATCTCGGAGACGGCCTATACGGCCTATCCGGAATGCATGGCTGCCTTTGGCTTTCCCGTTATAATGCTATTGTGTTAGTAGCATGTTCTTGTGCTAGTAGCATCATATTGTTTCGTCTACAAACTGCTGTATGCTTCACTGAGTTGTTGTATGTGACTTTTTTGTGAATAAAAAAAGATTTAACCATAACTCCTCTATCATCTAATGGACCAACTGACTCTCTCACAGGTTTTTTGCTACGAATGTACTTGAAAAAATATTTATTTCGCGTTTTTACTTCCGCAGCAAGCTTCTTCTCAAATTCTCCCTTTGCCTGCTTTATCAATGCCTTGCATTTGACTTGCCAGTGCTTGTGCTGTTTCCAGGTTTCGTCATTTGGCTCTTTTTTCCATTTCCTGAAAGATGCATGCTTTTTTGGCAACAACTGCCTCTCTGACCTCACCTTTAAACCATGCTGGCAGTTTTTTGGACTTCCTTCCACTTTTCTTAAAGCGTGGAATACAGCTGGTCAGGGCTTCCAAGATAGTATTTTTCAACAATGCCCAAGCTTGATGTAAGTCTTTAAACTTTGCAACTGCTCCTTTTAGTTTTTTCTTAACTATTTTCCTCATTTTATCATAGTCTCCCTTTCAAAAGTTAAAAGGTAGTACTGTGGATTTCCTTACCATCCCTCCTCCACTAATTAAATCAAAGGCGATAATGCTATGATCACTATTGCCAAGTGGCCCCAACACCCTTATCTCTTGCACTAGATCTGGTGTTCCACTAAGGACTAGGTCCCACTGTTTCCTCTAAGCTGTGCGCGTGTGCACGCGCACACACCTCACCGAGCGAGCGCACATACTTTACAACAGAGCGCACACAAATTACGATTCTGATTCTGATAGAAAAAAACACAGATGTCTTAAAATGTAAAAGTTGTGATTGTAATTGCTAGAAATTTTCCGCTTCATTTAGTAATTGTCTATTTTCATTTAATTTGATTAAAATCAATGTGGTGTACATACTGTATTCTGACGTGTAGTCAAATTTTAAAGTATATAACTCTGAGTGTCGTTATGTGGCGCACAAAAATTTAACCTTCCTTCAAAAGCTGCACAGCTGGTATTTTATGCGCACACAGCCTACAGAAAATTAGAGGGAACATTGCTAGGTCCAATATGGCTTCCCCTCTGGTCATGAACCAGCTGCTCCAAGAAGCAGTCATTTATGTCATCTAGGAACTTTATCTCACTAGCATGTCCTGCCGTGACACTGACCCAGTCGATACCGGGGTAATTGAAATCACCCATTATTATTACTGCGCTGTAACTTTTGTTAGCTTCCTTGATTTCTTTGAGCATTTCATCATCCATTTGTTCATTCTGGCCAGGCGGTCGATAGTACACCCCCAATGCCATTGCCTTCCCCTTTTTACATGGAATTTCAATCCATAGAGATTCTACAGCAAATTTTGTTTCCTGCAAAGCTTTAATCCTTTCTGACTCAATGCCCTCTCTAACATAGAGCGCAACCCCTCCACCAATTTGATCAGCTCTATCATTACGATATAGTTTGTACCCAGGTATCACAGTGTCCCACTGGTTGTCCTTCTTCCACCATGTCTCTGATATTCCAATCATATCTAACCTCTCATTTAGTGCTAACTCTCCCATCTTATTTTTTAGATTTCTAGCATTTGCATACAAGCATTTTAGAGACTGTATTTTATTCATATTAATTTGGCTATTGGTAGATATGGGTAATTTGGGATCTTTAAGCTCTGTCTGCTCCATACTCGAGGGTATTTGGGCTACTTTACTCTTTTTAGGAACCTCTCTGCTTTTGGTAGTATCCTTCAAGGATACATTCTTCCGAACCATCTGCTCTTGGGCGACTGTCGGCTTTCCCCTATTATCTAGTTTAAAAGCTGCTCTATCTCCTTTTTAAAGGTTAATGCCAGCAGCCTGGTTCCATCCCGGTTAAGGTGAAACCCATCCCTTGATCGACAGGCATCAAGTTCCAGCGATGGGGAACTTGATAGGAAAAGAAGATTAAGCGTTAGGTTTCTAGGTGCAGAGTACGCTTTGAGTACGCTTTTGGGTCTGTTAATAAAGGTTATTTTACATCATTTCTCTGTGTTGGCCGTGGTCATTAGCTTCCGCTCTGATCCATTGGTACTCCTGCGGAAGATCCTCTTCTCTTGCCTCCCCCTTTATGATCAAAGTGTTTGGCATTATAGATAAACTTTACGGCTGTGTTTTCAATTGTCTGAAGATGCTAACCTGAGCCTCTGGGATAAGGGTCAAAAGTGAATTACAGCAATCCAGTCTATTTATGACTAATGAATGGAGAGTAGTCTTTAGGGCTTTTGAGTCAATATAGGATTTAAGTGCTCTAATTCTTCTCAGGGCAATGAAATGACTTTGGACCATTCTTTCTATAGGGTTTGCTGTAAAATTAAGGAGGAAATTACAGGTTATTCAGAATGCAGCTGTGACTCATTAACAGGAATTGGACATTCTGAGAGTACCCAGCCATCTTTGGCATATTTGCATTGGTTGCCTATTAAAAAGCATTGCAAATTTAAATTGGTTTTGATGACTTTTAAGCTGCTACATAACCAAAAGACAGAATATCTGTTCTCTGAGCTTCAAAGTTATGCATAATATAGGGATTTATATTCCTTCCAAGGGAATTTATTAGTTGTCCCCTCGAAATGAGCAGAGCTGGCTTAAGAGGTGAGCCGGTGAGGCACTGGCTCAGGGAGCACCACAATAGGGGCTCAGGAAGCTAGCGTCACTGACTCGCTTCCAGTCTGCCCTCTGCTTCCCCAGCCACAGCACTAACACATCCAAGGGAGCATTTGCTTTTGCTTCTACTGCTGTGCTATACTCAAGCCACAAGCACTGCGGCTTGAGTATAGCATAGCCATAGAAGAAAAAGGAAATGCTCCTGCAGCTGTGCTGAGCGTTACTACGGCATGGGATCAAAAGCAAATGCTCCTGTGGTTGTATTAATGTTCACTGCAGCCGGGGGAGCAATGGGTTTTGCTCCCATGACTGTATTAATATTTAATACAGCCGCAGGTGCAAGAGCAATGATCTCGCAACTGTGTTGCTTCAGGGAGGGGGGAGGGATGACTAATGCTGGGGCTATGTGGGGGTAGAGGAACTGGGCTGATACTCTGACTGAGGGGGCTGGAACTGAGGCTGGCGGGGCTGGCAATGGCTGATACTGAGGCTGGGGGACTGGAAATGGGCTAATACAGGAGCTGGGGGGATCTGACTCATACTGGCAATGGGGGGGCTAGGACTGAAAATGGACTGATACTGGGGCTGGGGGACTGGCTGATACTGAGGTTGTGGACTGCTACTTGAAAATGGCTGATACTGGGGCTGGGGGACTGGTTGATACTGAGGCTGGGGACTGGTACTGGAAATGGACTGACACTGTGCCTGGGGGATTGGAAATGGGCTGATATTGGGACTGAAGGACTTGAAATAGGCTGATACAGGAGCCAGGGAGGCTGACTGATACTGGAAAGGGGGGGGGCTAGGGGGTCATACTAAAAATGGACTGATTGGGGCTAGGGGGACTGGAAATAGACTGAAACTAATTCTGGGGAGATGGATCTGGAAAAGGGCTGGAACTGGAAGAGAGTTAATTCTAGGGCTGAAATCCTGAAATTGAAAGGGGCTAATGCTGGCAAATGCTAGGTTGGAATAGGAAAAAGAGGGAGATATTGCAGGAGTGAGAAGGGAGAGAAGGAAAGATATTGTTGTGACTGCAGAAGAAGCAAAGTCAGCCAAGGGAAGGTTGAGAGGGAGGGGTATAAGAACAGATTCTAGGGTAAAACAACAAAAAAAGGAAAGTCAAGGTTAATGAATATTGGAGAAGGAAGAAAATGGGTAGGTACTAGGGACATAGGATGTGGGAAAGCAGGGACTCTGACAGGTGGAGACAGATTGTGTGAGAAAACAGAAGAAAGACTGAAAGACTGGGTATTGGGATTTTAAGTGGGACTTGGGCTTGGGTGGGATTATGAGTTGGAACTTGCAGTTGCTTGGGGGGATAGGTCCATAAACCATTATTAAAAGGGACCGGGATATCACTGCTTGACCCAATACAAGCATTGTGGAACCTGTGTCTTTTGGAGAAACTGCTAGATACTTATGACCTAGATTGGCCACTGTTGGAAACAGGATCCTGTTCTTGATGGACCTTGGTCTGACCCAGTATGGCATATCTTATGTTCTTATGGATAGTGGGGACTAAGAAATTGACCAGAGATTAAGAGAACAGTGGGGACAAGGTGATTTGGTGAGTAGTATGAGTAGGGCTGTGAGACCAAGTGCAGAAATATGGGAAAAGGAGAAGGTTTGAAGGACCTGGAGGGTTTGGGGAAGGGTTGGGGGCAGTTGAAAAGGACAGAGTTCTATAGAGTGGATGAGAGCCTCAGGAAGGGACAGGTCATCCTTGAAGCAGGTGAAAGAGGGTAGAGATGACAGAAGTGAAATGGGAAATGGAAGCTTGGATGGATGTAAGACATAAAAAAGTGCCTGGAGATGGAGAGATAATAAGGGGCATGATTACTAAATGGTGCTAGGGGTGCAGCATTTACAAGTGGTAAATGGCACTGTTAAGGGTCCCAACGTGCGTTAAAGGACAGGGTGGGAAGTAGGTGTTCCAGCTTTAAGGGTGCTAGAGGTTGGTTAACAAGCGTTAAGTGGATATCGGGCATTAGGAGCATCCAGTGGGCACATTAACACCTGCTAAGGCCAGTTGCCATAACGTGAGATAAGGGAGACTTTCAGCGAGTCACATTTGTGCAGCTGGACGGGAGCAAAGGCAATAGCTGATGAACATGTCACATCCATATGTCCCTTACATGTGAGATAGTGAGTGGGAAGAGAATTTGGGAGGCAGCTGGACTGTAGCAGTGAGGGCTGCACCTGCAATCCATGGTGGTGCCCGTGGGTGACATAAGACTGGGTAGAAGTGTGCCATGGAGTAGCCGCCATGGCCACAATTTTATTTTATTTATTTATTTAACAGTATTTCTAAACCGCCTTATCTTAATAATCAAGGTGGTATCACAGCAAGCAATCAGGTAAAGTGTGTGTGTTGTACATGCAGTGAGGATAAAACTTAGTTGTGTGAGGGATGTGTTGGGTGCTTGATTTGTTTGAGCTATATACAGGGTGGGCTATTTACAGTGGTGCTAGAATCATATTTTATATATTCAGTTGTTTGGGAGGATTGGAGTGCTGTTATCCATTCTCTTAGGTTATGTGATGTGACCATAGTGCTCTATGAACAGCATGGTTTTCAGTTGTTTTCTGAAGTCTTTGAGGTCTGGAGTTGCCCTTAGATCGTCCGGTAGATTGTTCCATATTGTTGGAGCAGCCATGGAGAGAGCTCTGTCTGTTGTGTCCTTGCGTGTGTGCTTGTACTCATTTGGGGTGCTGACTCGGTTGCGTGTTTGACTTCTTCTGGGACGTGCGCTGGTTTCCGGTTGTATGAGCAGGTGGAGGCTGTTGGCTGATGTGTGTTCTTTTATCTTAAATAGGTTTATGATAGTCTTGTATCTGATGCGAGCAATGATTGGGAGCCAGTGTAAGTCCTTTAGTGTAGGTGTGATGTGCTCCTGCCTTGCGGCTCCGGATATGATTCGAGCTGCAGTGTTTTGTGCCAGCTGTAGTGGTTTGAGAGCTTGTTTTGGTAGTCCGAGGTATATCGGATTGCAGAAGTCCAGTATTGGGGTTATCAGTGCTTGACAGACTGTACGGAAGTGTTCTGGAGCGAGGAGTGGTTTCAGTCTCCTGATGATTCGCATCCTGTAATATGCTTTTTGGATTGTTTTGTCTATGTGTGGTTTGAGGTTGAGTTTACTGTCCAGAGTAACCCCAAGGTATCTCACCTCCGATCTTATCGGTATCGTGGTGCTTTGTATCTTTATGTTTGGTGGGTGTGTGAAGCTTTGGTTTCGAGTGATGATTAAAGCTTCAGTCTTGTTGTAGTTTATAGCTAGATTGTTGTTTTGGCACCACTTCGCCATTTGGGTAAGGCAGTCTGCTATCTTAGAGAAGTCCGGGTTTTCGATTGATATCGGGGAGTATACCATTATATCGTCTGCGTATATTGTGTATTGGATGTTGTTCTCTTTCATAATGTTGCATATTGGTTGGATGTAGATGTTAAAAAGGAGTGCTGAGAGTGCGGATCCTTGTGGTACTCCTTGTTGGACGTTTATGGGCCGGGAGGTGTCCTGTCCCACCTTGACCTGTAGCTGTCTTTCTGTTAGGTACGAGTGGAACCATTTTAGAGTGGTACCGTGTATACCAGTGTTCTTCAGTCTCTCCAGGAGTATATTGTGATCAACTGTGTCGAACGCTGAGGAGATGTCGATGAAGATCATTATAATTCCATTCCTGATGTCGTCAATTATTCTTATGATGCTGTCGAAGAGGTAGATCAGGAGAGTTTCGACTCCATGGTTGGGACGAAATCCGTGTTGGTTGTCGTCGAGAGTTCCGTGTTCGTCAATGTGTTCCTGAAGTTGTAGTTGAACCGTTTTTTCGATTATTTTTGCGAGGAAGGGTATGCTGGAGATTGGTCGGTATGCTGCTGGGTCCTTTTTGTCGAGAGAAGTTTTCTTTGTGATTGGTCTTACTGAGGCAAGCTTTAATTGCTGTGGCATGAGTCCTTGAGTGAGTGAGTTGTGTACCATTTTATGAATGTTTGGTATGAGGCTTGCTTTGGTGGCTTTGACCCATGACACTGGGCAAGGGTCTGTAGGAGCAGTGCTTGTGTTGATTGTGGAGATGATGTCTGATATCTGCTCTTTTGAGGGTGAGTGGAATGTGCCCCAGGTTTTGGGGTGGACGTTCGTTCTGTTGGTTCTACTGGGTGTTGTGCGCTCTGTGGAGTGAAATTTGTCTTTGATGTGGTCGGCGAATATCTGTGGATCCACTTGTATTTCTCTTTCTGCTGCTTGCTCTTTTGTCAGGGTTTTTACTATTTCGAAAAGTTCTCTGGGTTTGTTGATGGAAGAATTTATCAGGTTTGTGTGGAATTCTCTCTTTGATTGGTTGATGTGTTCATTGTATTGTTTTTGCTTTGTTAGGTAAAGATGTTGGTCGGAAGTAGTTTTGTTTTTTCTCCATCTCCGTTCAATTTTCCTGAGCTCCCTCTTTTCTTGTCGTATTTTTGCTGAGTACCATGGTTTGTTTTGTCTCTTGTTGTGGTGTTGTTTCTTGGTCCTGTCAACGGATGGTTTGGCGGCGTTAGCTAGGACATTGTTCCAGTTGGAAACTTGTTCCTCCAGGTCCTCTGAGTCAATGTTCAAGTGTTGTATTGTGTCCTGGATGAATTCGTCCTTGTCAAAGGACTTGAATCGTCTTTGTGTGTGTGGGAAGTTCGCTCTTTCGCTTGTCCAGTCTTCTTGTGATTGCAGATTTGTCTCGATTAAGTAATGGTCAGACCATGGTACTGGGGTGATGGTGGGTGTAGAGATTAGGTCTCTTGAAGTTAGGTAGTTTGATGCGAAGATGAGGTCTGGGGATGATCCTAGTCTGTGTGTTGGTGCATTGACTATCTGTGTGAATTGAAGTGATGACATTGCCTGAAGGAAGGCCTCTGCATCTTTTGTATTGGCGGACTTGAGGTTGAAGTCTCCGATTAGTAGTGCTGGTTTGTTGTTTGACGTTATGGCACAGGCTTCTTCGAGTATGAAGGCTAGTTCGTCGGGTGGAGCACAGGGTGCTCTGTAGGTTAGGCAGATTGCAATATTCTTGTTCTTGATGCTAATTGTGTTACACTGCTTTGTATCTGTGAGATTCAGTGTCTTGAACTTGAGTTCTGTTTTTGCTATTATTAGGACTCCTCCTCCACGCTTGTGGATGCGTGGGCAGTTGTATGCTGAGTAGTTGTTCGGTACTAGTTGGTTGAGTAGTACACTGTCTGTAGGGTTGAGCCATGTCTCTGTGATGCATATTATGTCTGGCTGTCGCTCTTCAATGTGGTCTACCAGAGTGTGTATCTTGTTGCAGATGGATCTGGCGTTTATGAGCTCAATTGATGTTTTCTTTGTGGAAGAGGTTGTTGCGACGTGTGCTTCCTTAGGGCCGGTGTTGGGGTTTGATTTGTGTCTGTTTTGTCTCTTTGTTTGGGAGGTTGCGAGTGTCTCTTTGTGTGTGTGTTGTGGACTGAGATATGGCAGTGCAGTTGGTGGGTACCATGGTGTGTTTGTTTGGGGGTAGTGGGGGTGTGTAGTTGGTGGGAGGAGTTGTGTGACTAGTAGGTATAGTGGGAGGAAGTATGTGGTGTGCATGTTGATAGCTTGTGATGTTCTGATAGGGCGACGCCTGTGTCCTTAGGTTTTCGTCTGTTGTTTGCTTTTTTGAGGAGAGCTGTACTTGTTGCAGGGGCTTGTCCTGGGGATGTGAAGTTGTATCTGTTGCGGTGCGGGAGCCTGTCCCGTGGAGGGAGCCTGTCCCTTGGATGTGGAGCTGGATCTGATGCGGTGCGGGAGCCTGTCCCGTGGAGGGAGCCTGTCCCGTGGATGTGGAGCTGGATCTGTGGCGGATGCCTTGGTGCGGGAGCCTGTCCCGTGTGTGTGGAGCTGGATCTGTGTTGGTCGCCTTGGTGCGGGGGCCTGTCCCGTGGATGTGGAGCTGGGTCTGTCGCGGTGCGGGAGCCTGTCCCGTGGAGGGAGCCTGTCCCGTGGATGTGGAGCTGGATCTGTGGCGGTCGTCTTGGTGCGGGGGCCTGTCCCGTGGATGTGACGCTGGATCTGTCGCGGTGCGGGAGCCTGTCCCGTGGAGGGAGCCTGTCCCGTGGAGGTGGAGCCGGATGTGTGGTGGTTGCCCTGTTGCGGGGGTCTGTCCGTGGATGTGGAGCTGGGTTTGTCACGGTGCGGGAGCCTGTCCCGTGGAGGGAGCCTGTTTCGTGTATGTGCAGCTGGATCTGTTGATGAACTCTTCGTCTGACCCACTATGGTACATCCCAAGTCCCTATGTTCTTATCTAGCTAAAGATGACATTGCTCTAACATAGCATCAGCACTGGCATATCTCTGGGTTTAAGGTATCAATCTGGACAAACATGGTAATACCAAATATGGCCTATAAACGATGGTAGTTAACAACACTGGCATATCCCTGGGTTTACAGTATCGATCTGGACAAACATGGTAATACCTAATATGGCCTGTAAACGCTGGAAGCTAACAACAGTATCCAGAGGGAACTAGTCACTAGAGTGCCCAACACTGATCTTGGATTCTAGTCCCAAACATGAATTTCTACCCTTTAAATTAGTATTTTTATGAGAGGCAGGAGGATAATCCTAGCTGTAGAGAGTGGTGCTGCTGCAATCAGATGATTTAATCAGAACTATACATTCAATTATTGTTAGGAGTGCAGTTAATTCATATAAGTAATGAAGCAGTGTTGATAGTTTAAAAATCACTCAAATGAGTGTGACTTACGTGCCCCAGAGTTTCAGCTCTTTAGGCAGTTCGGCGTCTTCGGAGTTGGTATTCTGCGTTTCCACTGTGAGTTGGTGGATTGTCAGTTCCTTGATTGTACGCGAGCTCGACCCCGAGGGAGCTCAGCTGTACCAAGAGGGAGGTGTAGTCTCAGCGTCGTTTTTTCTGTTATGTTTCTGTGACGATCTTGGGGGTGCCTTTTCCTAAGGGCCGTGCCAAAGGGCCCTCTTGCGCGGCCCTTAGGCGCGGGTGCGCCTGTGGCGTTCTCCTTTTAAATGGAGAGCTGTGCCCCGATTGGGTAGAGATGCTCTGAGACACGCTGCTGGAGGGGTGGAGCCAAAAAGCAGCTTCCCCCGAAGAGCTCTTTTGTGTGCAGCAAGGTCTTTTGTAGCTGGCTTGCTCTTTTCTTGCCGCCGATCTTCTGGAGCAGGGCAGGCTCCCTTCGATGAGGCTTCGACTCGGGTAGATGGCTCAGCTCCTCCTGGAGCTAAGCAGAGCAAGAGAGGATCCTGTGCCTGTGGCTTCTCCTTTTAAATGGAGAGCTGTAGACATAGAAAGAATGCCTAGGCAGCAGTGGTGACCTGCACACCAGCTGCAGGTGAGATGGGTGTGATACTCCCTAATGAGTGAAATGCCACCAGGCCAGGGTGTAGCAACTGGCAGGAGAATATATAACTGAACATGATGGATATATGTAGATGGTTGGGCCGAAGGATGGATGGGGATAGATGAGAGTGCTGTATGGCCTTGCTGTCCCAATGTACCCAATGTGACCTCACAAATGCAGCTAACCTCAGTTGTGAGTGTGAAATATAGGTGCTGGGCCACAGGGAAGGTCTAATACCATCTATTTAGGTTTCACAGCTGTCTTAGCTGCTCTAACCCCCATACATTCTTCCTGACATGTATACATACAACTACTGCACAAGTAAGGAGCCTATGATCAAAAGACATAAAAGTCACATATCTGTACAAGCTGCATGTCTACACACATACAGGCTCATCCAACGAGACATCCATCCCCACTATTCGTACCCCTTCCCACCGGCATCTAACTTCCCTGCCGGTTGTACGGGGAAGTTAGATGGGGGCGGGAAAGGGGAGGATTGGGGGCAGCATTAGGGAGGACAGTGGATGGTCGCCGGCCCCGGACGTACAGGGCCTATTCTAATGTCAGCCTTGTACGTCCGGGACCATCAACTTGAACAGGGAAGTGAAATAACTTCCCCAATTCAGCTGGATCAGCGGGCCTGGGGCTGGGAAGGGGCAGTAGGGGGCATTCCCCACAGCCTGACCCTGGCCCTGGGGGCTGCAGGGAAAGCAATTTGGTGGCTGGCGGCCGGGGATCGCTGCTTTTAAATGAAGCCACGGTGCCATGGCAACCGGACGCCATGGCGCCGCAGCTCCATTTAAAAGCCCTGACTGAGTTAGTCGGGTAAAGCCTGTACATGCAGGCCAGGCGTTATCGTGGTCCTGGTCTGCACGTACAGGCCTGTTTGTGATTCTGATCCCACGGGGCTAGACATACCCTGCAGGATCAGAATCGCGACGCCCTCTGTGCATCCGGTTCCAACCGGCGCACAGAGAGTCTACATGTTCAGGATGGAATCGGGCTCATACTGTCTGCTGGAACAAAGTCACTCATATAATATTACTCACCTGGTGTCCACACATGTCTTTGAATTCATGTTTCTCTAATATTGGCCATATGGAGTAAGTAAAGACGTAGGATAATCTGTGCAGGTGGACATCCCATGTGTGTGACGTGCCTGCATGTACTGCATATATGTGATGGAGCAAACAATGTTCATTCACAGTTATCACAACAGTTTCCAATATTATGTACAACTCATGTGTCATGCATCTACAGGGTCAAATTGGATAACCCTTGACAATGTGTTACAGCAGAGGCAATAAAGTCATGCTGTCAAATGGCTATGATTGCAATGTGCATGCTTGCAGAACCAATGTGCATAACACATAAGAAAGAATAATACTAATAATAATGTGTGCCTTCAAGTCAATACTGACTCCTGGTGACCCAGCAGCTCCTGGGTTTTCGTGGTAGTGTGACCAGAAATATATTGACAGGCCTTTCTTCAAAGACAATGGAAGGTGAATTGACTTGCCCAAAGTCACAAGTGGGATTTGAACCCTATGCAGCACTGTACAGGCACATATAAAGATGGTTCCTGTTCATCAGAGATTACAATCTCATCAAGACAGACAGTACAATAGACGAGAACAAGGGTACAGTAGGGAAGGGTAATAAGACAGAAGGAGAACAAAAGATTAAGATCCAAAAGCAGCCTGAAAGAGGTGAGCCTTTAACTTGGATTTGAAAAGGGGGAAAGATTAAACCTGACGTAAAGATACAGGTAGTTTGTTCCAGGTATAAGGAGCTGCAAGGTGAAAGGATCGAAGTCTGGAATTGGCTGTTGAAGAGAAGAGCATAGTGAGAAGCAAGCCAGAGGAAGAGCGGTGTTCACAAGCAGGGGTATAGGGAGAGGAAAGGTAGTGAGGAGCAATAGAATGAATGCACTTATAGGCGAGAAGGAGAAATTTGTATTGGGTATGGAAACAGAAGGTAAGCCAATAAAATGATTTGAGAAGAGGGGTTATATGAGTATATTGGGGCTAGCTGAAGATTAGCCGTGCAGCAGAGTTTTGCACAGATTAAAGGGGAGAAAGATGACTCAGAGGCAGACCAGCAAGGAGGAGGTTGCAATAGTTGAGGTGAGAAGTGACTAAAAAGTGGATTAGTGTTTTAGTGGTGTGTTCAGAAAGGGGCAAATTTTGTTATTGTTGTAGAGAAAGAAACGACAGGTTTTTGCTATCTGTTGGATATGTGTTGAGAAGCAGAGGGAGGAGTCGAAGATGACGCCAAACTCTCAGGCTGAGGAAACAAAAAGCAGAAGAGTGTTATCAACAGAGATAGAGAAGGGAGGAAGGGGGGAAGGGGGGAAGAGGGTTTAGGGGGAAAAATAAGAAGTTGGGTTTTGGCTATATTCAATTTCAAACAGTGGTGAGACATCCAGGCAGCGATGTCAGATAGGCATGCAGATATATGGACGAAGTGGAAGAAAGTCTAAAAAACAGCCAGCATGGTTTAAAGGTGAAGTCAGAGGATGTTGTAGCCAAAAAAGCATCTTTCAGAAAATGGAAAAAAGAGTTAAATGATGAAAATTAGAAACAACATAAGCACTGGCAAGTTAGATGCAAGCCATTGATAAGGCCGGCAAAGAGAGAATTTGAGAAGAACCTTGCTGTGGAAGCAAAAACGCATAATGAAGACTTTTCCAAGTACATTCATAGCAAAAAACCTGTGAGAGAGTCAGTTGGACCATTAGATGATAGAGCAGTAAAAGGGGTACTTAGAGGGGACAAGGCCATAGCGGAGACACTGAATGAATTCTTTGCTTCGGTCTTTACTGAAGAAAATGTAGGGATGTTACCCATGATTGAAATGGTATTTAAAGGTGATGCTTTGGAAGAATTGAAAGAAATATCAATAAACTGGAAAGATATATTACAACTATTTGATAAACTAAACAGTAACAAATCACCTGGACCAGATGGTATACACCTGAGGGTATTGAAAGAACTGAAATATGAGATTGCACATATACTATTAGTAATCTGTGAACTATCATTAAAATCATCTAAAGTACCTGAAGATTGGAGAATGGCCATTGTAATGCCAATTTTTAAAAAGGGTTCCAGGGGTGATCCGAGAAACTACAGGCCGGTGAGCCTGATATCAGTACCAGGAAAAATGGCAGAAACCATTATAAAGAACAAAATTACTGAACATGTAGATAGTAATGGTTTAATGGGAGAAAGCCAACATGGGTTTAGCCAAGGAAGGTCTTGTCTTACTAATCAGTTATATTTTTTTGAAGGTGTGAATAAACAGGTACACAAATGTGAGTCAGTTGGATATAGTGTATCTGGATTTTCAGAAAGTCTTTGACAAGGTCCCTCATCTGACACTTTTGACAAAATTAAAAAGTCATGGGATTGAAGGCAGTGTAGTATTGTGGATCAGGAACTGGCTAAAAGATAGAGAGAAGAGGGTACGAGTAGGACTAAATGACTAATTTTCTGAATGGAAAAAGGTAAATAGGTGAGAACCCCAGGGATCTGTGCTGGGTCTTCTGCTTTTTAACATATTCATAAATGACCTGGAAATGGGATTAATGAGTAAGGTAATCAAATTTGCAGATGACACAAAATTATTCAAAGTTGTTAAAACCCAAGAGAATTGTGAAAAATTGCAAGAGGATCTTGATAAACTGGAAGACTAGACATTCAAATGGCAATTGAAATTTAATGTGGACAAGTGCAAAGTTAGACATCTAGGAAAGAACAACCCAAACTATGGTTACACGATGCAAGGTTCTGCATTAGGAACCACCACCCAGGAAAAAGATTTAGCCATCATCGTGGATAACACAATGAAACCCTCCGCCCAGTATGCAGCAGTGGCAAAGAAGGCAAATAAAATGCTAGGAATCATAAGGAAAGGAATGGAGAATAAAAACAAGGATATTATAATGCCTCTGTATTGTTCCATGGTGCGACTGCATCTTGAATATTATGTGCAATTCTGTTCGCCGTCTTAAAAAGCATATAGCATTATTAGAAAAGGTATAGAGAAGAGTCACCAAAATAGTAAAGATGATGGAAGGATACCCCTATAAAAAGAGGCTAAAAAGGTTAGAGCTCTTCAACATGGAAAAGAGACAGCTGATGGGAGATATGATAGAAGTCTATAAATTAATGAATGGAGTGGAACAGGTAAGTGTAGGGGACATACAATGAAGCTACAGTGTAACCTACTTAAAATTAATAAGAGAAAGTATTTTTTTCACTCAACGTATAACCAAACTTTGGAATTCATTAACAGAGGATGTAGTAAAAGCTGTTAATGTAGCTGGGTTTAAGAAAGGTTTGGACAAGTTCCTGGAGGAAAGGTCCATAAACCATTATTAAAGAGGACCAAGACAATCCACTGCTTGCTCCAGTACAAACATTATGGAACTTCTGTGTCTTTTTGGGAAACTGCTAGGTACTTGTGACCTAGATTGGCCACTGCTGGAAACAGGATACTGAGTTTGATGGACCTTGGTCTGACCAAGTATGGCATTTCTTATGTTCTTATGAATGTAAGAGAAATAGCAGGCGTAGATAGATCTGAGAGACATCAGCATAAAAATGATATTGAAAGCCATGAGAAGAGATGAGAGCACCAAGGGACTTGGTATAGAGAAAAGGAGAAGGCCGAGAATAGACCTTTGGAGTATACAAGCTGAAAGAGGGATAGCAGTAGAGAAGGAACCACCAGAATAGACACTGTAGGAGCGATGGGAGAGATAAGAAGAGAACCAGGACAGTACAGATCCCCTAGAACCAAGTGATGGCAATGTATCAAGGAGAAGGTGGTGGTTAACAGTGCCAAAAGCAGCAGAAAGGTCAAGAAGAATGAGGACTGAGTACAGGCCTTTGGATTTAGCCAGGAGTAAGGACTCTCTAAAATACACCAGTCTAAGGGTCCCTGCCTGCAATTGCCTAAGCCCTGAACTTCAAACAACCTGGCAGGCACATTCTGAAAAAGTTGTAAACCACACCTAAAGGACTGCCTGTAGCGGTACACATGCAGTATGGACTGCACGGGACACTCAGTACTGCAGCTGCATAACAGACACACAGCAGCAGTAGTAATCTCCTGTGCAAAGACCAAGCCACATATGAGGACAAGATGTCCTTCCCTCCACTATATCTCCTAAGTCAAACAACATTCTCACACAAAGGTTCACTGGGCTGCCGTTTGGCAGTAATCCCTGAGGCAGCACATGTGCAGGGTATGCATTCCCTTGTGACCTGCTCTATACTACAAGATAAGTATCTTTGCACATACACCAAACTCAAACCTCATTCATGACCCATGAGGTCCATCCCAGACAATCCTGCCCTCTCCAGGGGGCCATGCACACTTGTTCCTTCGCCATACAAGACATGCAGATACTGGGCAATGCTCCAGTGACCAGGGTAACCACTATGGCTTCAATTTGAGCTATGTGTGCCAGTATTGGTTGGCTTCTTTATTTCCCAGGAGGCACCTCACAATCTGAGCACCTATATACCACTTTTTACCAAATGGAGAATGGAGCAATCCATCACATCAGATTTGGAATATGCAGGCATGCTGTGTGCTTCACAGACATAACAGCCACCACATGTGCAAATGACCTTTTCACAGACCATCCTCAATGATGGGAAGAGCACACATCACCTGGTCCCCAGACCAATCATTGCAGTAAACGGCCTCTCCAAGTTCTGGAACAAACATATTCTACTGTCGAAATGCTGTATGTGTAGTGAAATATGTCATTCTAAACCTTTTGTACCAAGTATAACCGCAACATGTTTATTTATTTATTTGTTTTATTTGTTAGCTTTTTATATACCGCCACTTCCAGAGACTAGTGGCGGTTTACAATGAACGTTCCACACAACAAGAACTTTACATTAAAACATCAGTGGAACATATTTGCATAGGGAAGATAGCAACAATAGTGACATTACCATAACATGATAAAGATGGCAATAATAACAACGTTACCCTAACTATGTACAAAATACAAACTCAATTTACTGTTTAGGAGCATTTTGGTGCTGGATAGTTAAGAATGTCATATGTCCAGGTGAGTGGAGGTGTTACATTGTTTGTGATTGCTGGTAGTTGGAGGTGGAACCATAATGCTCTATAAAAAGGTGTGTCTTAAGTTCTTTGCAGAAGGTTTGTAGGTCTTTGATGTTCATTAAGTAATCAGGAAGAGCATGCCAGATAGATGGGGCAACGTAGGTGAATGCTCTGGCACTGGTAGTTTTATTGGCATTGCAGACGTGAGTTGGAATGGCAAGAGTATTCTGGGAAGTTTCTTCTGTTTCTTGTTGCACTGGGTAGGTTAAGGAGGGAGCAGAGGTATGAAGGGGCTACTTTGTTATAGATTTTGAATACTATCATAAGGTATTTGTATTTAGTCCTTGATGCAATGGGTAGCCAGTAAAGGGAGTGGAATAATGGCATGATATGATCTGTGTAATGGGTCTTGTGTATGATTCGAGCAGCCAGATTTTGTGCTAGTTGAATTTGGTGGATGGTTTTTGGGGGTAAACTGAAGAGAATGCTATTACAATAATTGAAGTGGGGTGTTATATAGGGGTATGTTTACTAAACCGCGCAATTGTGTACCTTAGCGCACGCAAATAGTGCATTTTTGGGCCCCGCACACGTGCGCGCTGCACTAACGGGCCCGCACAAGTGCGCGGCGCGCTGAAGTGCAATAGAGGCGTAGAAAGGCATTCCGAGGGCGGAGGAAGGCTCCAGAGGGGCGGGGGGATGGGGTCAATGGGTGGAGAGTGGGAGGGGAGAGGCTCCCCGCACAGGAGCGGGGCTGAAATTCCATCCAAAAAATACCGCGAGTGAAAACCTCGCGTTAGAGCCGATTTAAAGGGAAGAGAAACAATTTCCGTCAGCAATGTACAGCAAAACCGGGGAAACCTACAAAACGTGAGCAGTGTGATACATGTGCACAGAACAAAATAGCAAATAAAAACTGAAAATGACCACAACAAATTTCAAAAAAATTATAATCCAGCTGGGAAACATTGATATCAATGGGCAACAATAAAAAACACTCCCAGGAAAGCTCCAAAAAAAAGAAATGATTTTTGGAAGGGTCTATGCTCTGTAGACCCTTACAAAAATCATTTCTATTTTTTTGGAGCTTTCCTGGGAGTGTTTGTAATGTTGTCCATTGATATCAATGTTGCCCAGCTTGGTTATGCGGTTTTTCCCCTTTTTTCGAGGTCATTTTTGAGGTTTATTTGCCCTTTTGTCTCCATACAAGGTGAATGAGTCCACAGTAAAATTGTGCAGAGCAGGGTTTCTGGCACGTTCGGTCAGGTTTCCTATCTCCAGGGACTGCACTGTCTCTGTGGCCACAGTGTGGTGCAGCAGACACAGCCAGTGCCTGTAGGACCAGAGGGTCACAGGTTCAAACCCCAGCTGTGGCTCCTGACAACCCAGTCCCCATATTTTACCCACCACTAAACAGAGATAGTAAGGGCACTCATGTATTGCAGAGAACATAAGCATGGTTCAAACACCTCTATTTTACCCTACACCGCACACACACCATAACAATGGGCATTACCTACAGCCGAGTCCCCCAAATGCAGTCCTGGAGTGCCACAACTCAATCAGGTCATATGCTTTGTCCAAGATGAGGACATGTCAGCATGTTGGCGGAAGGCTACAGGTGGTGGAGGGGGCAGTGGCTGCTAGCCACAGCAGACAGTGGCTTAGGCCTGTGCAGTCTGGCACCGTCCACTGCAACAGTCGGATGTACAGTCATGGACACCCCAGGGAAGGTAGTATATCTGTGGCAACACGGTGGTGCAGTGCACACAGACAGTGTGTGCAAAAACAAAAGGTCACAGGCTCAAATCCCAGCTGGGGCTACTGCCAATCCAGTCCACATATTTTTCCCACTACTAAACCGTGACAGTAAGGACAAACCTTTATTGCTGAGAACATACGCATGGTTAATACGCCTATATTATACCCCACCGACCACATACACCATAAACAGGCACATTACCTAGAGCAGAGTCTCCCAAATGCAGTCCTGGAGGGCCACACACCATTCAGGTTCCATGCTGCCTCAAATAAAGATGCCTGTGCTGCATATCTATGCACCACCCCCATGGTATGCAGATGTAGCTCATGCATATTCATGAGGGACAGCATAAAAACCCGAACAGTGTTTGGCACACCAGGACTGGAGTTGGGAACCTCTGCCGTAAAGCATCAGCCAACAGGGGCAGACACACCCACACACACACCCACAGGCCCCATTGGCCAATGCCTCCTGGAGAGGCAGGACATTGGGCCCTGCCTGCATCTCCCAATACTAGCACTTGCATACCTTAGCAATGCCACCCTACACCTGGGTATACAGTACACAGCTATCAAACATTTCCTATGATTACTGGCAGATAGCAATTCCTACGTTAAGCACAGTTTGCTTATTGAGCTCCATCATAACAATCATTCTGATGTCTGCGGTGTGTGCTTCTGGTCTGGTCTCTGACAGTGTTTACCACCCTGGGTAGTGACCCCCAACATTATTGCGTACCATATCCATGCCTGTACTGTGCCCAGGACTGGTGTGGTGGGTATGGCTGCTGAACTCCTCTATAGTAGCACAATGCTGGCATAGGTGTGGGGGTGGCTGTCTGTCTATTCAGTGTGTGGTGGCTGCAAACACCTTCCACAGCCCACACTGCCAGCACTGTTGCCAGTATTGGGCTGCCAATGTGCATAATGAGGAGCAAGGTACCATGGGTATAGGCCGGACAGGGTGGCCTGGCCAGGGTGCATCTGCACAGGGCATAGGGCACTGACTGGGACATTTTAGTGCCCGGCCACCACCTATACAAACAGGGTGACCTCAGTATGTCCTGCTGGGAGATCACTCTCACCCTGACTGTGCAGTGACCACAGCATGGCTAGGCACCCCCATAGTGCTATATAGCATTTCTCTTATGTGATATGTATGGGTTTCCTTTTGGGGCCCAGTCACTGACTTATCTGCTTGTTGTGTGTGCTGCCATCCAAGTCCTGGGTGCATGCATTTCTACCAGGAACATGCACTATGGACTAACTAGCAGACTGACTGCAGCTGGTATGTGTCTTGATGGAGCGCCTTGCAGGGTGCAGCGGCTGAAGGCTTGCTGCAGGAAAATATCAGATAGTGGTGGGGTGCAGCATAGCATATACAGGCCTAATGTCTGTCTGCTATTGTGTTATGGTTAGGTACAGAGCTGCATTGACTGCCCTGAAGGGTGTCTTTTCCCCAGCAGGACTGGAATTGATGGTCCCCTCTACTGCCACCATTGCAGGGAGGTATAATGTGGATCTGTTGATGGGAGACCCTGTTTGCCACCCTCAGCTCTGGAGGAGGTGGAGGAGGAGGGTGGTGGTACATGATCCTCCTAGGGGTCCATAGGGGATACACCTGACTGAGACATCCAAGGTGTCTTCTGCAGAAACTACCTATCTCACACATTAACACTGCTTTGGACCTCCAGCATGGCCTCTTTCAGCCATGGAAGGTGCTGTGGACCTGGTGCTGGGCGCCTCACCGCACCCTCAGGGTGAGCACAGTACCCGCACAATGTGACGGTGTGTAGCTACTCTGTGTCAGTAAACCACACGGTCAGTACCCCCTACCAGGCCGAGGTGCTGTGGGGGTGCACATGGTCAGAACGATCAGGTGTCCTGGTATACCCATTCTTCTTAATGTGGCCCAGAGTTTGTGGTTTACATAGTCAAAAGCCTTGATATATTCAATAAAACACATATAGATATACTTTAGGTATAAACTGTGCAACAGTTTTACTAAGCCAACACATATCGCATTATGCATGCTTGTAGATCTCTTTCTAGCTTCTCTTTCATAGGCTCCAGAAGAAAAAACATGTTTTGTTTTGTTTGGGGGGGAGGGGGTTGCATTCTGTAGCAAATTAGTGCTTAACACCATCTTTATGAAACCACTCACTAGGAATGCATAGCCAAAAAATGTTCATTTATTTCATTTTGTTTGACACACTGTAAACTATTTTCATGTGCGCTAACACCCATTGAGGATGAACTGATTTGATTTAGGGTCCCTTCTACTAAAGCCCGCATAGTGGTTAACACACATTTTAGCATGCGGTAATGGTGTCTGTTACTGCGCAGGCATGGCAGCTATTGGCCATTATAGATCCATTAACTGTCCATTGCATGAAGGGGAGGGGAATGAGTAGGGTGCAATGGAGTGTGCGTATAGAAAGCACATTGCAGTTAGCAAAGTGTCAATGTGGCAATAAGTGGGGGTGCACATAGCAATACATCTATGGTGGTGCTAGGTGCACCTGCATTATTTGCACCACGCATTAGGGTATGTATCCATGCAATACTTGCTAAAAAGATACTGCTCACGCCCTCTGACTGTTACTGCACAGCGTTTGCACTTACTGCGTGTTAGGTTTTGCACTAAACAAGGCAAAAGTGCACAACCCTAATGGGCTTTAGTAAAAGGGTTCCTTAGTGTTTGTTAATTTTAGTGCACACTCATTTTTTTATCACGTCCTAAGCAAAATGAAAGCTAAAGAAAAGACAGGACATCCCTTCCAAACAAACACATACACACAGCCTCCCAAGAAATAGTGTTGTGAATAACGCGTCTTGTATTCTGTGCAGGAAGAAGGAGGAAGTATAATCAGCAGCCATGCTTCAATGAGATATTACTTTATATCTGTTGTTTCAGAAAGGAAATCCCAGCTTGGCTGGAAAACAGACATATGGAATTAATTATTTAGGGGTGAAAATAATTTGTGCCGCTATATTCAATCCAAAACAAACCACCATGAAGGTCGGCAGTCCAAAGCATCAAAAAGCAATGGATCAATGTTAATGGCATCCCTTGTGTGTAATCATGAAATTGTTATTAAAGTGAAGGGCAGAGAACTCCCATAATCTGAAGGCCATCATTCATATTTCCTAAGCTCCTATCTTTCAGCTTTACAATGTCTCAACAAAATTCCTTCTTTTCCTTATTGTTGGAAATATGTTTCAATCTAGAGATTATAAAATGACAAGAGCATACAAGAAATTGTGGACAACCTTCAAAACATCAGTACCATAAGGCCATAGTTTGACTACAGTTTGGACAGTGGTCCACCACCTTTGCTGGCTTTTACTACTAATTCTACTACTACTTATCATTTATACAGTGCTAATATACATAGAAACATGACGGCAGAAAAAGACTATGGGCGGCATTTTCGAAAGCATTTACACGGGTAACTGCCCTAGTTACCCGTGTAAATGCCTTATCCGGGATTTTCAAATGGCAGCTACATCGGTAGTGCCTTTTGAAAATCCCAGATAAGTCCTTGGTGTGATTATTTCTGAGGATCTCAAGGTGGTAAAACAGTGCGACAAGGCGGTGGCAAAAGCCAGGAGGATGTTGGGCCACATACAAAGAGGAATTACCAGCAGAAAGGAAGAAGTACTAATGCCATTGTATAAGTCACTGGTGAGGCCTCACTTGGAATACTGTGTTCAGTTTTGGAGATGATATCTTGAAAAGGATGTAAAAAGACTGGAAACTGTTCAGAGGAAGGCGACCAAAATGATTTGGAACCTGCGTCAGAAGCCTTATGAGAAGAGACTTGAAGACCTAAATATGTACACTTTGGAGGAGAGGAGGGATAGGGGAGATATGATTCAGACCTTTAAATACTTAAAGAGAAATAATGAACAAACAAACCTCTTCCAAAGACGGGGAAGCTGTAAAACTAGAGGGCATAACATGAAGCTGCAAGGGGATAAATTGAAAGGCAATGTCAAGACATATTTTTTCACTGAAAGGGTGGTGGATGCTTGGAATGCCCTCCCAATGGAAGTGGTGGGGGCAAACACGGTGACGGAATTCAAAATGGCATGGGACAGACACGGTGGACCCCTTTACAGCATCAGGATAAAATCAAAATAAACTTAACTATCTAATTTCTCAACAAATAGGGGTGTCCTACATGGAGCGGTGGGTTCACCCCTAAAATTAAGACATGGGGAGGGGTGGCCTGCACGGAGCAGCAGGTGCACCTACTCTTGCCATTTTACTGGGCAGACTAGATGGACCAGACTGGTCTTTATCTGCTGTCATTTACTATGTTACTACGTTACCATGTAAGTCCCGAATGTGCCCAGATGCCATGAGGTTAGCTTCAGGGCATGTTGGGGGTGTTCTGGGGCAGAGCGGGGGCAGAGGAAAAGGCTAACCAGGTAGCAGAGATTTTCGATGCTACCCACTTAGCTCTCTGTGCCTTAAAGATAGGCGAGGTTTTTCCTCACCTCTCTTTCAGGCACAGGAACTAAGCAGGTAGCATCAAAAATCACTGCTCCCCGGCTAGCTCCTGCAGCTTCTGGGTTGTGTGGTGAGAACCAGATTTTCAATGCCGGGGTCACATATGATCTCAGCATTGAAAATCCGGGTTAGATGGATGGCGGGCAGGCTAT
The DNA here is from genome assembly GCA_033557465.1 of Ichthyophis bannanicus. Lineage (NCBI taxonomy): Eukaryota > Metazoa > Chordata > Amphibia > Gymnophiona > Ichthyophiidae > Ichthyophis > Ichthyophis bannanicus. The sequence continues at coordinate 607,129,823 of CM066032.1, forward strand.
GCGCTGATGTGGCACATAGCACCGCCCAAATGAAAATCGGGCCCTATATGGCCTATCTAATCTGTCCTTTCATATCAACTATTATAGTCCCTTTTTTTTCCTTTAGAGATCTTCTGTGTTTGTCCCATGCTTTCTTGAATTCCGATAGTGTCCTCATCTCTACTACATCCACTGGGAGACTATTCCAGCCATCTATCACTCTTTCTATAAAGAAATATTTCCACATATTACTCCTGTGTCTATCCCCTTTCACCCTCAACCTATGTCCCCTCATTGAAGAGCTTTCTTTCAATTGAAAGAGGGACTCCTTCTATGCATTTATGCCAGGGAGGTATTTAAATGTCTCTATCATATCTCCTCTTTCCTGCCTTTCCTCTAAAGTATACATACTGAGATATTTAAGTCTGTCCCCATATGGTTTATAATGAAGACTATTGACCATTTTGATAGCCACCTTCTGCACCAATTCCATCCTGCTTATATCTTTTTGAAGGTACGGTTTTCAGAATTGCACACAATACTCCAAATGAGGTCTCACCAAAAGACATACAGAGGCAGTATCACCTCCTTTTTTCTTCTGGCCATTCCTCTCCCTATGTACTCAAGCATCCTTCTAGCTTTCACCATCACCTTTTCTACCTGTTTAGCCACTTTAAGATCATCAGAAACAATCACATCCAGGTCACGCTCTTCTTTCATGGATAGAAGTACTTCACCCCTTATACTGTACTGCCTCCTTGGACTTTTACAGCCTAAATGCATTACCTTTCATTTTTTAGCATTAAATCTCAGCTGCCAAATTCTCGACCATTCTTCAGGCTTAGCTAGATCCCTCCTCATGCTATCTTCTTCTTCCTAGATGTCTACTCTATTTCAGATTTTAATATCATCCTCAAAGAGGCAAACCTTACCTGACAGCCCTTCCGCAATATCACTAACAAAAATGTTAAAAAGAATCGTACAAAGGAAAATCCCTGCAGACAGGGACAGCTGTATAATGTGGCAGAGTGAGATGGCTGCCTCAGGGAGCAAAGTTTTGAGGATGGTGAAAAATACCCCCAAAACAGTCGCCTCACTCCACCTTCAAAAGTTAAAAAAAATCGTGCACACAAGTTGCTGCCATGCTGAGTCCGCTTCTCGGCAGCAACAGATTCACCCTCTTCTTTCACTGGCAGCTGCAGATCCTGCCTCTTACTACTACTACTACTACTACTACTATTAAGCACTTGTATAGCGCCATGCACGCAGCGCTGTACAGATAAACATACAAGAGACAGTCCCTGCTTGTCAGAGTCATGCTAATCGGAGCTTACAATCTAGTCAAGACAATATAGAGCATTAGTCAAAAACAAGACAATACAGAGCAGTAGTCAATACGGTGCAAAGCACAATATGATCTTACAACTCCATCATGAAAAATTGACGGGAGTCAGGTTAAGATAAGGGATGGAAGTCAGGATCTGAAAGCAATTGTGAAGAGGTGGGTCTTCAACCTGGATTTGAAGAGAACCAGAAAGGGTGCCTGGCGTATGGGGAGAGATAGGCTGTTCCACACGTAAGGAGCAGCAAGGTGAAAGGAGCGAAGTCGGGAGTTAGCTGTGCGAGTGAAAGGCCTAAAAAGAAGTAATTTGTTAGCGGAGCGAAGTTGCCGAGAAGGGATGTATGGAGAGATAAGAGATGAGTAGTATAGAGGGGCCGCAGAGTGAATGCACTTATAGGTCAGTAGGAGAAGTTTGAATTGGACGCAGAATTGGATAGGGAGCCAATGAAGCGACTTGAGAAGGGGAGTAATGTGGGCATGGCGAGACTGGTGGAAAATAAGTCGAGCAGCATAGTTTTGTATAGATTGAAGGGGAAGGAGATGGCTCACGGGGAGACTAGCAAGGAATAGGTTGCAGTAGTCGAGGCGAGAGGAGATTAAGGAGTGGATAAGCGTTTTGGTAGTGTGTTCGGAAAGGAAGGGGCAGATTTTGCTAATGTTGTTGAGAAAGAAGCGGCAGGTCTTAGCTACGAGCTGGATATGTGTGGAGAAGGAGAGAAAGGTGTCGAAGATAACCCCTAGATTGTGGGCTGAGCGAACAGGAATCATAGATCCATCCACGGAGACTGAGAGAGGGGGAAGAGGAGGGGAGGAGTTGGGGGGAAAGACCAGGAGTTCAGTCTTGGTCATGTTTAGTTTTAAGCGGCGGTGAGACATCCAGGTAGCGATGTCAGAAAGGCAGGCGGAGATCTTGGTCTGGATTGCTGGAGAGATATTAGGTGTAGACAGGTAGATTTGGGAGTCATCGGCATAGAGATGGTACTGAAAGCCATGGGAGGAGATAAGCACGCCAAGGGATTGGGTATAGAGGAAGAAAAGGAGGGGGCCTAAGACGGATCCCTGGGGTACACCGACATTGAGCGGGGTGGGGGAGGAGGAGGAGCCACCGGAGCAGACACTAAAGGAGCGATGGGAGAGGTAGGATGAGAACCAGGATAGTACGGATCCCTTGAAACCACCCCATCTCCTCTACCATTGTCCCCTCCATCTAGATTGGTGGGGATGGAGTCAGAGGAACTGGTGGTGGGTTTGGAGGAGAAAAGAAGGAGTGCGGTTTCATCTTTGGAGATTGTAGGGAAGGAGGAGAGGGTAGAAGAGGAGGTATGGATGAGGGGGAGAATTGGGGAGGGGGAGAGGTAGATGAGGAAGTGGGGAATTGGAGGGTAATTTTGTGGATTTTGTCATGGAAGTAGTCGGCTAATGTTTGGGCGGAGCGGGAGGGGGGGCCGGGGCGAGGGCACCTTAAGGAGGGAATTGAGAGTATTAAAGAGGCAGCGAGGATCAGAAGCAAGGAAGTTAGTCAGATGGATGTAGTATTCTTGTTTGGCAAGTGCTATGGCTGATTGGAAGGAGCCAAGCATGAATTTGAAGGGTAGAAGGTCTTCCGGGGAGTGGGATTTGGCACGTTCAGCAGAGCAGGCACAGATGCGTAAGTAGCGGGTTGTGGAAGAAAGCCAGGGCTGGGGAACAGAGCATCGGACGGGACGTGGGGTTGGTGGGGCAAGAGTGTCGAGAGCCTAGGATAGTGCAGCATTATAAGAGGATACTGTCTCGTCAACGGACTTGGAAGACATAATGGAGGAAAGAGAAGGAGAAATGGTGGAGGAGAGGGTCAGGGGATCAATATTATGAAGGCTTCTAAATAGGTCGGAGGAGACAGGATGAGGTTAAGACAGTGGAAGCTGAAGATTAAAGGTTAAAAGGTGATGGTCAGATGAGGGAAGGATTGAGTTGCGGAAGTTTGAGGGAGAGGAGTTAGAGAAGAGTATCAGGTCAAGGCAGTGGCCATGCAGGTGGGTGGGGGCAGTGGAGCAAAGTTGGAAGTCAAATGAGGAGGTGAGGGCGAGGAACTTCAAGGCATGGGGATCGAAGGGGTTATCAACGTGAATGTTAAAGTCACCAAGAATAAGAGTGGGGGAAGAGGGATCCAAAAAGAAGGAAAGCCAAGAGTCGAAATCGGTAAGGAAGGTCAATGTGGATTTATCGGGTGGGCGATAGATAACAGCTACTCGGAGGGGAAGAGGTGTGTAAAGAGGCGAATGGAGTGGACTTCAAAGGAGAGGGAGGATTGTGACTGGGGTAGCAGGAGGGGTTGGAATTGGCAGGAGGGGGAAAGTCGAAGCCCAACTCCACCACCATGGCCGGTGGAGCGAGGTGTATGGGAGAACTGGTATCCCCCATGGCAGAGAGCAGCGATGGATGTGGTGTCATCTGGGAGGAGCCAGGTTTCAGTTAGGGCAAGAATGTGTAGCGCATTAGAGATGAAGAGATCATGAGTAAAAGGAAGTTTGTTGGCGACTGAGCATGTGTTCCATAGGGCACATGAGAACGGGAGAGTGGAGGGGGAAAGGAGAGGGATATGGATAAGGTTGGACAAGTTGTGTGAAGATTTCTTTCCAGAGTAAGAAGGCGGTCTAGGGGGGCTGATACGTAAGGATCTATTTCCAGAGTAGTATAGGGATTTAGAGGGGCTAGGGTACAGGTGGGTGTTTCTGGATGAGTGTGCCCTCCATGAGGGGCATGAGGGAGGGGATGTGGAAGGGGAATGAAGAGGGATATTAATGATATTAGTTAGGTTACGTGAGGATTTCTTTTTGGAGTGAGACAGAGCTCTAAAGGGGATTGAGTTGGGGTTGATATCTCTGAATGAGTGATTGGGGCATGAGTTAGGGCGGGTAGAAGGGGAAAGGAGAGGGATATGGATGAGATTAGATAAGGTACGTGAGGAACTCTTCTTAGAGTGAGATAGAAAATGGAGGGGGGCAGGGTTGGGATTGATATTAGCTGATGAGAGAAGGAGTAGTAGAGAGCGGGGTAAGGCAGAGGCAGTACGGAAGAAGCGAGGGTGGGGTTGCCTTAAAGAGAGGGGCAGATTGAATGAGGGGGAGGGTGTAATGGAGATCAAGAGCAGATTCTAGGTTAGAAGACATAATGGAGGGAGAAGGAGGAAGGTAGAGGGAGAGTAGGGGGATGAGGAGTGAGGGTGCTGGTAGGAGGGAGGCAGTTGGGGAGTATGAGGAAGAGAAGGACAATGAGATGGGGGGCCATGGAAGAAGTGTAATGGGGCTAAGCAGCGTATGTTATTTTACAAGCAATGAGGTGGGTAGGGATTCTACACACTATACAATATATGTTGAATTACAAGTGAAGACAACACGCTATGCAATTTAGGTAAACGGACAATCAGTGGGTAGCGAGGAGGCTAGTAGTGGGGAGACTATAGCCTGTGCAGCAAAGTTCAATGTAGCATTGGGTAGCAAGGTTTAATGCAAGCAATGGGTAGCAAGTTCAAAGCAGGCAATGGGTAGAAAGTTCAATGCAGGCAATGGGTGGCAAGTTCAAAGCAGGCAATGGGCAGCAAGTTCAATGCAAGCAATGGGTAGCTTCTCAGTACAGGCAATGGGTAGCAAGTTCAGAGCAGGCAATGGGTAGCAAGTTCATTGCAGGCAATGGGTAGCAAGTTCGATGAAACAGAATTAATTGCAGGTAATGGGGTAGCGATGGTGAGGGAGCTGTGGGTAGCAATGGAATCACCAGGCTGTGAGTAGCAGTGGTGGGTGCTTACTTGTATGGGGGCTGGTTGGGGTCAGGAGGTGAGGTGTGGAGGAACATTTAGTTCTGTTCTTCTCCATGATGCTTTCTGGTGCTTAGCTGGTGATTAGATGGTGCTGGGTGTAAAGGCCCAAGCCTTTGGTCCCCGCCTAAGGGCCACACCAAAGGGCCCTCTGGTGAGGCCCTCAGGCGCGGGCCCGCCAGACGCGGGCAGACCCGATGGCATCCTCAATTTAAAGGGTCGATTGCCCCAACGTGGTGAGGGGCGTGCAGCCATGCGCACGATGGCGCCCTCAATTTAAAGGGCCGATTGCCCTGATGTGGTGAGGGGCATGCAGCCGTGCGCCCGATGGCACCCTCAATTTAAAGGGCCGATTGCCCTGATGTGGTGAGCGGTGTGCAGTCATGTGCCTGATGGCGCCCTCAATTTAAAGGGCCAATTGCCCTGACATGGTGAGTGGCATGCAGCCATGCGCCCAATGGCGCCCTCAATTTAAAGGGCCGATTGCCCCGATGTGCTGAGGGGCGTGCAGCCATGCACCCGATGGCGCCCTCAATTTAAACGGCCGATTGCCCCGACGTGGTGAGCGGTGTGCAGCTGTGTGCCCGATGGCGCCCTCAATTTAAAGGGCCGATTGTCCCAACGTGGTGAGAGGCGAGAGTCATGGCTGTGCTAGCGATATTCAGTTTAAATAAAAAGCCAAACCAGTACCTAGCCTTCCCACCTCTGTGAAAGAACCGTGCAGCTGCATCCTGCCCCCAAAGGAAGTTAATGTAACTTCCTTTGGGGCAGGACACAACTGCATGGGTTCCTTCACAGAGGCAGAAAGGCTCTGCACCAGTTTCACTTTTATTTAAATTTAATATCACTAGCACAGCCATGATTCTCTAAGAGGCAGGAGCCATGGCTGCCAGGGAAAGGAGAGGGTGAGTCTGTGGGGCAGTTAACATGGGGGAAGGTGGGGGCTGGAAGGAGGCTGGCATGCGGGGGAGAAGGGGGCTGACCCGGGGAGAGGAGGGGGCTGGAAGGGAATTGACATGAGGGGAAGGTGGAGTCTGCAATGGAGCTGACACAGGAGGAAGAGGGGACTGGAAGGGAACTGACATGAGGGGAAAGTAGGGTCTGCAATGGGGCCAACATGGGGGGAGGAGGGGGCTCACACAGGGGGGAGGAGGGGACTGGAAGGGAGCTGACATAGGGGAAGAGGGGGTTGGAAGGGAACAGACACAGGGAAGGTGGGGTCTGCAAGGGAGCTGACATGGGGCAAAGGTGGGAGCTGGAAGGGGGCTGACACAGGGCAGGAGGAGGGGACTAGAAGGGAGCTGACACAGGGAATGTGGGTGCTGGAAGGGGGCTGACATGGGGGGAGGAGGGGTCTGGAAAGGAGCTGATACTGGAGATGGTACTGGAGGGGGACTAGAAGGGTAATGACACTAGGGAAGGGAGGAGAGGGATGAAAGGGAACTGACAGCTGAGGATGGGACTGGTAGGTGACTGGGTAATGGGAGTGGGGGCTGGAGGGGAGGGGGCACTGGCACTGGGGATGGTATTTTGGCTAGAAGGGGCTGGACAGTGGGGAAGGAGGGGGACTGGAAGGGAATGGACACCAGTGGCAGTCCTGGGAATGCAAGGGGTTTGAAATTAGAAGGTACTGGGAGAGGAGGACTGGAAAAGGGGGCTGATACTGGGGAGGATTACTAGGACTGGAAATAGGCTGATGGAAGGAAGTGAAAAATACAAAATAAGAGATAAGAGATAAGACATGGCAGATGGACCATAGACCACAGAAAGAGAGCTAAGAGAAGACAGGAAAGCAGAAACCTCAGATCAGGACCAGCATGATCAAAGAATGAAATGGTCAGACAACAAAGGAAGAAAAAATAATTTTATTTTTAATTTAGTGATTGGACTTTGCGTGACCTTTATGGGGAACTGCATCTCTTATTTATCTGATGTTGCAGTACATGCAGAGCCTGGTTTCTTGGGGATTCAGTTTAATTTTTTACTACATATTTTTATTTTTACTTTAGGTTGTAGTCATTTATTCTGTACTTGGTGAGGGGTCTGTGTTCTGAGTGTGTGACTGAGGCCATAAGTTCTGTTAACATGGAGTTTGCATAAGAGATATACACTGTACTGTAGCAATTTGACTTGTTCGGCTTTTCAAATAGGTGTATGGATGTTCTAGGGATTACAGCAGTATTTATAGTATGTCACTTTTCTGGGTAGGCTCCTTATGTGAGTTTTGGAAGTTTATCCTGGTATAGTATGGTAGATTTGACCTTGTAGATCTTCAGTGACTTTTGTAGGATTTTATATTAGTTCCCAATATGCCTGTTATGGAGAATGTTTGTTAGATGACCAGAAACAGGTTTTTGTAAATATATTGAGTTCTGTGGGTAAATGTCCTACTTCTGTCTGGACCCATTGTTGAGGGAGAGGTTTGTGTGGATACAGAATATATGTTCAAAAAGAAAAAGTGAGAACCATAACACAGTTTATAACAAAATAAAATGAGTTAGAATTTTATAATTTGGTACTATAAACTGTGCCACAGTTCTCAGTTTTTCTTTTAGTTCCTTGGTGTATGAACATCTTGCATTTTCTTTGTTTTTTTGCAGAATATATATTTACATTAGCACCATGCTGATCCAGTGCGCAGTTTCAGGAGTTATGTTGGGGTTGCTAAGCCCTTCTTGTTCATAAAGTCTCTCTTGGTTTTCAGAGGGTGGGAAGTGCTGTGATGGGGTGCCAAGTTGCTCCTGTTTTTGTGGAAGTGGAGGTGCTGCATGAGTGCTGTTGAGCCCCACATATTTGGCATATTTAGCAGCATGTTTCCTAGGCTCTGCACCATACTGGGTCAGATCAAAGTCCATCAAGCCCAGTATCCAGTTTCCAACAGTGGCCAATTCAGGTCACAAATACTTGACAGATTCCCAAAAAGGCACACAGGTTCTGTAATGCTTATCCCGGGGCAAGCAGTGGATTTCCCAGGTTCTCTTTAATAATAGTTTATGGACCTTTCCTCCAGGAACTTGTCCAAACCTTTTTTAAACCCAGCTACACTAACAGCTTTTGATACATCCTCTGATAACTAATTCCAGAGTTTGATTATGCGGGGCTATAGGCTAACTGGAGGAAGGCAGTTACATCCCCCTGCAGTTACTGCATTTCAGTGTGGCAAAACAGCTGCAGGTCAACTAAGCCACACACTAAGATGGCATTAGTTGCACTCGCGCTACTTGCGCTGAGCCATTATGTTAGTTTCTGCCAACAATGCAGATGCCTGTGTGTGAGAGTTCTTTCTCTCGCCTCACTTTGCAGTAAAGTATAATTTGGGGAAAGAAATCCTGTAAACCTAAAGAGTAATGGGTAAAAGCATTTTTTGACTACATACAGTATGTCTGTTTTTAGTTTGTATTAATATATTCCCTACTTGGTGAAGATCTATCTCTGTTCTGCATATGTGACTGAGGCTACATGTTCTATTAACATGGAGTTTTTATGTAGGGAGCTGTAGTAATCTGACTTATTCAGTTTTCTGAATATAGATGTTCTAGGACCCACTGCAATATTTGTGATGCTGCCCTTTATGGGTATGTTCCATGTTGTGTGAGTTTTGAAAGTTAGTGCTGTTATGAAATAGCAGATTTGCTCAATGAGTCCTGTACTCTGGGTTCTTGGTAAGGTCAATTTTAGGGTGTTGGTTGGGGGAAGTGGGGTACTGAAATATCTATTGTCTTTGAGATTTGCAGTTTTGTGTTCTTTATGCTGCCAGACTGAAATTCAAAATATTTTGTCAGGTCAGATTCAAGGAAATTTCACATTTTAAGGGAATATCTCTATATATTTTTGTTTAATAGCCTGATAGCTTTACCGCTGCTGAGTTCTGGACTTTTCCAGCTCTAGCACAATCCAATCCAGTGTTTGAATTCATGGCTACCAGGATTTGTTTCTGATTTTATATCTTCTGTCCTCATCAATAATCTGGTCATAGTGAAATAAATCTGATGTGCAGATTGATGATAGTCTGATGGGGGGGGGGGCTGTGTAAGTGGCTTTTTATTAATCAAATATAAGAATATAGCATTATTAGAAAAGGTTCAGAGAAGAGCCACCAAACTGGTAAAGGGGATGGAAGGATACTCCTATGAAGAACGGCTAAAAAGGTTAGGGCTCTTTAACCTGGAAAAGAGACGAGGGAAGATATGATAGAAGTCTATAAATTAATGAACGGAGTGGAACAGGTAAACGTAGATTGATTCTTTACGTTAGCAGAATATAGAAAGACTAGGGAACATGCAATGAAGCTACAGGGTAAACTATTTAAAACTAATAAAAGAAAATATTTCTTCACTCAACGTGTAATCAAACTCTGGAATTTGTTACCGGAGGATGTAGTAAAGGCTGTTAGTGTAGCTGGGTTTAAAAAAGGTTTGGACAAGTTCCTGGAGGAAAGGTCCATAAACCATTATTAAGAAGGGACCCAGGATATCAATGCTTGACCCAGTACAAGCATTGCGGAACCTGTGTCTTTTGGGGAAACTGCTAGGTACATATGACCTAGATTGGCCACTGTTGGAAACAGGATACTGGGCTTGATGGACCTTGGTCTGACCCAGTATGGCATATCTTATGTTCTTATGTTCTTATAATGTTTTATTAAATGGGAATAACGAGTGAGGTAATCAAATCTGCAGATGACACGAAACTATTCAAAGTTGTTAAAACCCATGAGGATTGTGGAAAATTGCAATAGGATCTTGATAAATTGGAAGACTGGGCATTGAAATGGCAAGATGAAATGTAATGTGCACACGTGTAAAGTTACGCACCTAGGAGAGAACAAACCAAACTATGGTTACACGAGGCAAGGTTCCACATTAGGAATCACCACCCACGAAAAAGATGTAGGCATCATCATGGATAACATGTTAAAACTCTCCTAGTGTGCAGCAGCGGCCAAGAGAGCAAATAGAATGTTAGATATCTTAAGGAAAGGAATGGAGAATAAAAGAAAGGATATTATAATGCCTCTGTATCGTTCCATGGTGCAACCGCATCTTGAATATTGTGTGAAATTCTGATTGCCGTATCTTAAGAAGGATTTAGCGATTATTAGAAAAGATACAGAGAAGAGCCACCAAAATGGTAAAGGGGATGGAAGGATACCCTATGAAGAGATGCTAAAAAGGTTAGGACACTTCAACCTGGAAAAGATACGGCTGAGGGGAGATATGATAGAGGTATATAAATTAATGAATGGAGTGGAACGGGTAAATGTAGATCAATTGTTTACGCCATCAAAATATATAAAGACTAGGGGGCATGCAATGAAGCTACAGGGTAACCTATTTAAGACTAATAAGAGAAAATAACGTGTAATCAAACTCTGGAATTTACTACTGGAGGATGTAGTAAAAGCTGTTAGTGTAGTCGAGTTAAAAAAAGGTTTGGGCAAGTTCCTGGGGAAAGGTCCATAAACCATTATTAAATGGGATCCAGAATATCCACTGCTTGACCCAATACAAGCATTGTGGAACATGTGTCTTTTGGGGAAACTGCTAGGTACTTGTGGCCTAGATTGGCCATTGCTGGAAACAGAATACTGGGCTTGATGGGCCTTGGTCTGACCCAGTATGGCATATCTTATGTTCTTATGCTTATTTTATTGTATCATCTGCTTTACAAAATTGCATGTATATCTTTGGAAGCCACCTAGGATTTTAGATTGGTGGCATATACATTTTAAAATAAAGTATACTAAGGGGTATGTTTACTAAACTGCGGTAATGTGATTCACGTTAGGATCCGCGATAGAGGCAGAAATCCCCAATAACGCGCGTTATAAGGCGCCTTACATTAACGAGCGTTACATGGCACGTTACCGCGCGTTAATCTTAAGAAGGCGCGCAGATAAGCAAACACAGAAACAGAGCTGTAGCACAATGGTTACTACACTGACTGATGATACAAGGGTCATGGGTTTGATTCCCCTGTGTGTCTAATGCATAAGGCTGGTTGAGGCATCACCCTTTATGTTTAAGTAGTGATTGTTGAGGCATTTTACTTTTATTTTAATTAGTGCTGCCAGCAAACACACCCTCACAGTGGCGTAACCTAAGGTGCCGCATAAGGCACCCCATAACGCACTCCATAGGCACATTATAAAGTGCACTGTCTGCCAAGGCACCCTATGATGTCACCTATAGGACGCCTTATAAGGTACCTTATAATGGGCCCTATAAGGCACCCTATAAGGTGCCTTATGGGGCGCCTTATGAGGCACCTTAAGGTTACAGTACTCTGAGGGTGTTTTTGCTGGCAGCACTAATGTACATTAAAAATAGAAAATGCCTCAGACAGCCCTATCAAATAACCCCACCATGGGTTGGAACCCATGACCGCTGGTTTCACAGGCAGTGAAGTAACCAGTGGGCTACAGTTGCTAACAAGCCCTGGCTGGCTACAGGAGGACTGCAAGGCACCACACAAACATTCTGCTGTGGTTACCAGGATAGGGTCAACCCACCCGTAACCAGGATGCACAGCACATGCAAATCAGCAGTCTACAGATGATCACAAGATGGGGTATGCACCGCAGCCTTGTAGGGGATGCCGACGGTGTGTGTTAGTGGCACAGAGTAGCTACAGACCGTCACAGTGTGCGGGTCCTGTGCTCACCCTGAGGGTGAGGTGGGGTGCCCAGCACCATTTTCGCAGCACCTGGCTTTGCTGAGATAGGCTATGCTGCAGGTCCCCATCAGTGCCAATGTGTGATAGGTAGTCCTTGCAAACACCCCTAGGATATGTCTTTGTCCATCTGTATTTCACATCTAGCCCTTGTGGACTATGATGCACCCAGAAAAGTGCATACCCTGTGTGGGTGCCATGGTCACATGATTTAAGTGAAGGGGGGTGTTTGGACCCACAGGCAGATTACGTACCACCACCCAACCCACCCTCTGGGGCTCAGGGTTGGGGACAGGATCTCACACCAATAGATCCACATTCTACCCCACTGCAATGGTGGCAGTAGAGGGGACCATCACCACAGTCCTGCTGGGGATCAGACACCCTACAGGGCAGGCAATGCAGAGCTGTACACATCCATAAAGCAATAGCAGACAGATAGTAGGCCTGGAAATGCACAGCTGTTCCCCACCACTATCTGACATTCTCCAGCAGCAAGCCTCCAGCCCCTGCACGGTGTTCCAGCAAGACACATACTAGCTGCAGACAGTCTGCAAGCTAGCCCATAGTGCATGGTCCTGGAGGAGATGCATGTACCCAGAACTGGGATGTCAGCATACACACCAAGCAGATAAGTCAGTGATTGAGCCCCAAAAGAGAACCCATAAATATCACATGAGAAAAATACTAGATAGCACTATGGGGGAACCTAGCCATGCCGTGATCATTGCTCAGTCAGGGTGAGAGTGACCTCCCAGCAGGACATGCTGTGGTCACCCTGTCCATGCAGGTGGTGGCCGGCCACTACAATGTCCGAGCAATTGCCCTATGCTATGTACAGATGGATCCAGGCCAGGCCATCCTATCCTGGCTATTCCCACGGTACCTTGCTCCTCATTATGCACATTGGCAGGCCAATACTGGCAACAGTGCTAGTAGTGTGGGCTGTGGAGGGTGTTTGCAGCCACCACACACTGGATAGACAGACACACACTCCCCACACCTATGCCAGCATTGTGCAACTATAGAGGTGTTTTGGCAGCCCTGGCCACCACACCAGTCCTGGGAAGAGTGCAAGCAGGTAAGCAATACTGTTGGGGTCACTCCCCAGGGTGGTAAACACTGTCAGACACCAGACCTGAAGCACACTCCACAGACATCAGAAAGGTTGCTATGATGCAGCTCAATCAGCAAACTGTGCTTAACTTAGGAATTGCTATCTGCCAGTAATCATAGCAACCTTTTGATAGCTGTGTACCGTATTCACAGGTTTAGAGTGGCATTGCTAAGGTATGCAAGTGCTAGCATTGGGAGATGCACACAGGGCCCAATGTCCTGCCTCTCCAGAAGGCATTGGATAATGGAGCCTGTGGGTGCGGGTGTGTCTGCCCCTGTTGGCTGCTGCTTTACGGCAGAGGTTCCCAACTCCAGTCCTGGTGTGCCAAACACTGTTCGGGTTTTCATGCTGTCCCTCATGAATATGCATGAGATACATCTGCATACCATGGGGGCGGCACATAGAAATGCAGCACAGGCATCTTTATTAGAGGCAGCATGGAACCTGAATGGTGTTTGGCCCTCCAGGACTGCATTTGGGAGACTCTGCTCTAGGTAATGCGCATGTTTATGGTGTCTGTGCTCTGTAGGATAAAATGTAGGTGTTTTGGGCATGTTTACATCATCTGCAATAAAGGTTCTGTCTGTATTAGCATGTTTTAGTAGTGGTTAAAATATGGGGACTGGGTTGGCAGGAACCACAGCTGGGACTTGAACCTGTGGCCTTCTGCTTCTGAATACACTGGCTTTGTGCACTGCACCACCATGTTATCACAGAGTCAGTGCATTCCCTGGTGATACCATGACTGTTCGTCAGACAGGGCCTGTCTGTTGTAGTGCATGGCGCCCACCTACACAGGGCTAGGCCACGGTCTGCTCTGGGCAGCTGCCACTGCCCCCTCCACCACCAGTAACCATCTGCCACCATGCTGACATTCCCTTCTGCTAATGGTGCTTGTGGAGCGCAGTCTCAGGCCATCCAGTGTGCGGGTAGGCGGCTGCCTATGGTGCGGGTTCTGGGGTAGGGGTTCCTACATAGGTGTCCACACTTCCCCCCAGCACCGCCTGCCAATGTTCCGTGCCCTTGGGGGTAGCTGCTGGGTACTATCCCCTGTGACACTGTGAGAAACACAGTCGCACCCATGTTGAGCCTTCAGCAGTTGCTGTCTGGCTGCTCTGCTGTTTCAGCATTCGTATGGGCCACCTAGGCATCACCCTAGTCCGCACTGTGGCCCAGCTGCACCACAGCATGTACCGCCTGTGGCCCTCTGTATGCCCTTTTCCGGCATCTGTCCAGTTGCCGTTCCAACATGCCCACCCTGCTGTTGCCGCACATGTGCATGCCATAGGACACCTGTCCGATGGAGAGGAAAACCCTGCACAGCGCAATTTCACTGTGGGCTCATTCACCTTGTATGGGGACGGGGCATAGACCCTTCCACGATTAATATATATTTTTTGGAGCTTTCTCAGGGGGGGGGTTGATGTTTCCCATTAATATCACTATTGGCCAGCTTGGTTATGTTTTTTTTCCAGTTTGTTGAGGTCATTTTCAATGTTTATCTGCCCTTTTGTTCTGTGCACATGTATCACACTTATCACTTTTTTGTAGGTTTCCCTGCCAATGCTGTACATTGCTGACACTTAAATGGTTTCTCTCCCCTGAAATGTGCATTTAACGGCAGGCTTTCAATCGCGTTAGGATTCAGCTCTTCAGATCAGCGCGTTAGTGTGAAAGGAGCCTCTCCCCGCCCACACTCCACCCATTGACCCCTTCTCTCTGCCCTCTCTCCACCTTCTGTGGTGTTTTACCGCGCCACAGAACTTTACGATCGTTAAGTAACGTTAACGCGCATTATGAGACGTTAATGATCATTAACGTTACATAACGCGCGTTATGTAACGTTACCGCAGTTTAGTAAACATACTCCTAAATGTATGTAAATAATGCTGCAAAGAATCTCCGCACGTGGCCCTGGATCATCCTCATGCCATCCCTGGGGGGAAGTAGACAGGGGGACACTGGGAGGTGGAGGAAAGCAGAAACCTCAGATTGGGACCAGCATGATCAAGAATAAAATAGTCAGATGACAAAGGTAGAAGAGAATTTTATTTTCAATTTAATGAACAGTCTTGGTGCCATCTTTATATTTTATAAAGTACAGGGAAATGCATCTCTTTCTATTTCTCTGGCATTGCATTGTATGCAGAATCTGACGTTTTGGGGTTTCAGTTTAATTTTTATCTACATATGTTTATTATTTGGTTATGGTCACTTATTCTGTACTTTGGTGAGGGTCTGTGTTTTGAATGTGTGAACAAGGCCAGGTGTTCTGTTAACATGGAGTTTGTATGTAGGGATCTGTACTGTAGTAATCTGAATTGTTCAGCTTTTCAAATAGGTGTTTGGGTGTTCCAGGGCCCACCGCAGTATTTCCAGTTATGCTTTTTTTGGGGTAGGCTCTTTATGTGAGTTTTGGAAGTGGGTGTTCATTTGGTATGGTATGGCATGGTAGATTTGCTCTACAGATCCTCAGTGACTTTGTTGTAGGGTTTCATATTAGTTCACAATATGCCTGGTACTGGAGAATGTTTGTTGTTGTTAGTGAGATGATCGGAATCAGATTTCTTATTTTTTAAGATATTGAGTTCTGTGAGTGAATGTCCTAGTTCTGCTTTGCTCTCATTGTTGATGGAGGGAGTTCTGTGGATGCAAAATATATGTTCAAAAAGAAAAAGCAAGAACCATAACACAGTTTATAACAAAATAAACATGAGCTATAATCTGGTGTTATAAACAGTGCTGTGGTTCTCGCTCTTTCTTTTAGTTCCTTGGTGTGCAAACATCTTGCATTTCCTCCACATTAATCGGCTTTTTGGTTTAGTTCAATCCCTGACTGGAGTTTTAAGAAAGCCTCTCCCCACTGCTCTCGGGGAGGGGGGGGGGGGTGCCACCTCATCCCTTGCCTCAGGCAACAGATTGTCTTGAGCCACCCCTGCCTGTGGAATACTACTGATAACATCCTTCTCCTCAGAGTGAGCTCCATTTACCTGTACCCTTTGTCACCTCCTACTCAACCAATTTCTAACCCAGTCAGTCACTTTAGGGTACATCCCTAGGGTGCTCAATTTATTTATAAGTCACCTGTGCAGAATAGCGCCAAAGGCTTTACTGAAATCTAAGTATACAACATCTAGTGCTTTCCCTCAGTCCAACATCCAGTCAAAGAAATCAATCAGATTTGTCTGAAAAGGCTTGCTTCTAGTAAACCCATGCTGCCTTGGATTCTGCAGTCCATTGGACTCCAGGAGCCTCACTATCAGCCTGTAGTTCTCAACCTCACCCTTACTTCCATTTTTGTGTAAATGGACCACATGTGTCTTTCTCCAGTTCTTTGGGACTACTCCCGACTCTATAGAAGCATTGAAAAGGTCAGATAGTGGAGCCGCTAGAACTTCCTCAAGTTCGTTCAGTACTCTCAGATGTATTCCATCCGGCACCATCGCTTTGTCTGCTTTTACTTTAGCTAGTTCCTCATGAACACACTCTTCTGAACATCATTAAAGATCCCCTTCAGTTTTGTTCCTATTTGTGTGTGTTTTCTGAGATCCTACTCCAGGCTTTTCATCTGTGAACACAGAACAAAAATATTTGTTAAGCAATTCTACTTTATTCTTATCAGCTTCTGCATATTCCTCCTCTTCCCCCTTGAGTCTGACAATACCATTTTTGCACTTCCTCCTCTCGCTAACATATCTACAAAATGTCTTGTCCTCCACCTGCCACTTCTCTCCTCTACATCCATTTCTGATGTTGATCTTTTCCTTTCAGCTTTCTTCCATTTATTTTTCTCTCTCTCTATCAATTCAGATTTCATTTCTCTTTCTGATATCTAGTTCTCAATCTCCCTCATTTTACTGCATCTACGAAACACTTTTCAGCCTTTAACACAGCTCTCTCATGACCTATCTCTCTATCCTTCCCCAGCCACTTATTACCCAGTCTTTAACCAACTCTCTCCTTTCTCTTTCTCTCTTCCACCCTCCCAGTATTCAGCATTTCTCCCCTTCTCTCCTGCCCTGTCTCGTGTCTCCCCCTCTCTCCCCAATCTTGTACCTCTCCTCTTTTCTCATCCTATTCCCCCCAAATGTCCAGCATTCCCCCTCTCTTGTCATCTGATGTCCAGCATCTCCCCATCACACCCCATGTCCAGCACCTGCCCTTTATTCTCCTACTTTGTGTCTCATTCCTGGAAATGAGTAACTTGGCAACTCTGCATTTATTTCATCTAGGAACTTTACATTCCTAGCATGTCTTGGCCGAGACCAGAGCTGCTCCCCACGTTCAAGGGGCAGACCTTTTGGTCAATCCAGGTTTTAAACTTACATCCCGATGAGGTATGGTACTCAGAGTTGCAAAGTTATGCAATTCCAGGAATGGATTTCTATCATATCTATTCTGATGCATCATGGTGTATTGCATTGTAATGCAAATTTAAAACCAGAACTGTTAAGAAAAACCTTATTCCTGGAACTGGAAAACTTGGCAACTCTGGGTACTTGCAGTACCTCATTGTAATCAGTTCTGTAGTTGCCATAATGCAACAGGGATTGTCAGAATTCCAGGACTAGGCTAAAATCTCTTTCCTGGAATTGAGTAACCTGGCAGCTATTCAAGACTGAACAAACATGTAGCCCAATTCGGTTCAGCCAAATTTCTCAGAGTTGCAAAGTTACCCAGTTCCAGGAGTGAGAATGTAAGCCAGTCCTGGATTTGCCACATTCTCATCCTGATGCATTATAGAGCCTGCAGTTCTGATTCCATTGGGTGAAATCAGGGACTACAAATACCATACTTCAATGCATGGCAAATTTAAAACCAGAACTGGCAAAAAATCTCACTCCTGGAACTGGGTAACTTGGCAGTTCTGATATCTACATAAACTCTCAATATCCACAAATCCGTAAATTAGCCTACTTTACCACACCTTTCCCTCTCAAATTATCACTTTTAGGAATCTTGGGCTATTATGATAACTAAGCATGATTAATTCTGCCAAGATTGTTAAAACTTCAGAACACTAATGGCAACAAAACCACCTCCTGCAACAAAGTGCTCAGTAAACGGAAACTCCTGCAGTTAGCAAACAATATTTCACCCACTCCCTGCTTTTCATGACCAAAAAGAAAACATATTCCCTTACAGAAACCTCTTCCACTTCACAGTGGATAAACATCCTCTTGGCATTTAAGCTTTAATACTCCCCACCACCATACGTCAGATGCATTGCGGAAAGACTGAAAAACATCTTATGTCCAATAACCTTGTTTGTTAGAGTGATTGCGCAAATGAGCTATTCTGCTCATTAGCTGATTTTGTATTCAGGGTTCACTTAATGCTGCTTTCAAGGAATTGCATGCAGTGTTTCTTTTCCTGGAAAGAAAAAGATGTGGATACTCATATGCAGGGTTCAGGACCATTGCTGGTGGGGGAGAGGGATGTGGCGGGCGGTGGAGGCTGCCACCGAGAACCCCCATCTCCCATGATAGCCCCTGCTGTAGCTCTGACCTTGGAACTGGCCACAAAGCCTATGAAAAGACAGCATTCCAAATATTGCATTGTTCCCTCAGCACATCCCTTATTGATGAAACAGAACAAGCCAGGCTGCTATGAATCGCCACACAGAAACAATCCCATCAACGTAATATCTCACATTGGTTATGTGCACAAAGCACAGACAGACCTTCACCAAGCACAGACTAAATTACCACCAATTAGAAATAAAACTGTGCGGACAAAAACTGAACTAGGAACCCCAAGAAACCAGACTCTGCAGTGCAACAGCAGAGAAATAGAAGCAGGAATGTGTTTCCTCATGCACCGTGCAAATTACAAAGATATCAGCAATGCTGCACATTCACATTCTTAAAACTGACATATTCAAATCAATAAACCAGAAATAAAATGATTTTTCCTACCTTTGTGGTTTGGGCATTTTGAGGGTAATTTTCTAAGGTATTTAATTATTTGTGGTGTTCTGGCTTAGTTAACCAGAGCATGGAAAGCTTGTGGTGGTACAATGGCTTAGCCAGCCAAAGCTCCATGTGGTGTGGTGTGCAAGCCAAAGACAGGAAAATGCCTTTGGGATGAATATTTATACCAATTGACAGGGCCAGCCCCAGAGTTCTGTCAGACCATCACCAAATACAGAAGAAGGGATCACGAGTTAGAAATATGAAGACAATCATTGAACCGGGAACCCCAAAAGCCAAACTTTGGATGCACCTCAACACAGGAAAAATTAAACTATGAAATTAATTTCCTCTTATACTGAACAAAACACAAAGACATCAGTGCGCATTTCTCAGAGCTGACATATTCCAGTTAATAAATTCAAAATAAAATACTTTTTTTCTACCTTTTGTTGTTTGGGCATTTTATTTTTCAGTCACAATTGCCCCAGTCTCCCTCTTTTATGTTCTTTGTGTCTTCTGCTAATTCTCCATTGTCTACTGTCCATTTGTCCTTTCTTCTCTCTTCTCTTATTTTTTTCCATGTTCTGTCTACATCTGCTTCTGACATACTGATCTTTTGCTTTTTGTTCTTTTCTCCATGTCATTCCACTCAATTTCAAACTTCCGTCCTCAATCCCCTTTTGACTTTTCACCTAGCCTCTTATTTCTCTCTGTCTTTCACCCACTCCCCATTACCACATTTCAACCCTCAGTAATCATCATCCTCTCCTCCTCACTCATCTCCTTGCCAGCGTCCTATGGCCTCTCTCACATAGTTCCATCATGCCCACCTGTGATGGGGTGTATGTCCCATCACCACTGGAGTCCCAGGGGACCCTGCTCTGGGGGTAGGGAGCCATCTAGGAGAGACCTCCTAGAGCAGCAGATGAGGACACCCAGTGGCAGAGGAACAGTCAAAACCCCTACTCCCTCCCTGGCCAGGCCAGGAGCCATAGGGCCTGGCTTCCTGACAACACCTCGGATGAGAGGGAGGTGAGGGACTTGGCCCAGACCCACATAGGGAGGATCGGGGTACCCCCAGTGGGAGGAGGAGATTGAGCTGGAAAATGAGTAACAGCTAATCCCTGAAGAAACATTCAATCAGTGGATAACCCAGGGGTGTCCAGGAAATTCCACACTTGGGGTGCACCCCGGCTGAATCCGAGACTTACAAGGGGGGAATATATTGTGATATTGGACATGTATGTTTGTATAAACTGAAGGATGCTGGAAAGACGTCATTTGCATTTCTGACCTAATTTGCATAGTATTCACATTGTGTGTTGTTACAAAGGACCCTGATGAGGGTTACTTGGGACCCAAGGAGGGGACAGTTTGTCCCGATCATCAGGCCTGGCCCTCAGATATGCCTGTTCAACCAATGAGGGAGGGTATCTGTTTGCCATGAACTGTTCCCCCAAGGGTCTGTGCCTGCTGTTGATAATCACTATACCCAGAATAGTGTCAATGTTATCTAACAGACTGTGAGTGGGTAACCCCACTTTTAAAATGTAAAGGATGTGACCAGAGAAATGCTGGATATAGGCCCATCTAGATGCCTTCTAAACACATCATTAATCCAGTCATGCTCTCCCCTCCTAATCAGAACATTGAAACACTGCATTTTGGGGATAATCCCATACCATAGAACATAGAATATTAGTCTCACATTCAGTTAGCCAACAATCAAACAGTGCCAGGGGGATGGAGGGACTGTAAGCTCTGATGAGCAGGGACTGTCTCTTACATGTCTGTGCAGCGCTGAGTACGACTTGTAGCGCTATATAAATGCTCAGTAGTAGCAGTAGAAGCATTAAACTGTTATCAGAATGCCTATGCAACATCACAAGATGTCATGTATAAGGTGATGCAGTCCCAACCATTGCGATACAACGTTTTGCAATAGAAGGGGCAAACATTGGCAACACTTTCATGTTGACAGTACATTTGATCCACAAAATGAACAATATGCTCATTCAAGGGTAAGGCAGACAAAGCCATTAGAACATGTATATGGGTCTCTCCAAAGCCGCCCCTTTGACTCAGTGATGACAGTACCACCTGTATGTCCAAATCCACTGGTATGCTGGTATACAAAGACGCCACATCCAGGGTCATCAAGAAAGCAGCCGCACTGAAAACCAGCCTCTCTTGCAGCACGTCGAACCAATCAGGCAGCAGCAAAGGAACACAGAGGTAAGCTCCTCCCTGCCTTATCCAGCTCGTCCAGTCAGCCCAGTGAATCCATCTGCTCCCAGCCAGATAACATCTTTAAAACTGCAGCTATGCTGAGGCGCGCCCACGCCTGAAGGCCTCGCCAGAGGGCCCATTGGCGTGGCCCTTAGGTGTGGACGTTAGGTGAACCAGAGACGGTCCTCAATATTCAAGTAGGTTACTGAAATATTAGATTACTGGTACAATGGTCATTGCCGTGCTTAAATTAACCTAGATACAACTGTGCTATGCTGTACTTAAATTAACAGTGATATGACTGTTTCCTCATTTGAAACCAAACAACATTTCTTAGAGCCTCTAGTTAAGCTACAGTCTCAATTATACCTTTTGCTACATTGCTTGATAGTTTGAAGATACATTGTACACAAACATATTAACACCTTCCTACAGTGCATCTGGAGTGGAGGAGTAGCCTAGTGGTTAGAGCAACTGCCTAATACCCAGAAGATCAAGAGTTCAGTTTCCACTAGCACTCCTTGTGACTTTGGGCAAGTCGCTTTACTCTCCATGGCCTCAGAAGAAAAGGCTGGTGATACATCATTGTAAAGAAAACCCAGAGGTAGCTGGATCACCATGAGTCAACACCAACTTGATGGCACTAAACAAAAAAAACCCAGTGTATCAATATATCATTTACTACATTGTATCACCGTATATAACTGCCTGCACTGTATCATTATATAATTGCCTACACTGTACAGCTGTTTTGAAGCATCTTTGACATACTATTGCTATATCATCAGTCTTAATCCAAACTACAAAAATCTACTACATCAACCCTACTGTGATGATCATAAATATCTAGTCATAAGGGAATCAAACAAATCAGTTATTATAGAAGAAAACAATAAAAATTGTACCCATACAAAGCAGTATGCATAATACTTGCCACACTGATTCTATACTGCCTAACTCTCAAATTACCCTCTGATATCACTAACCAACCCATACTAGTAATACCCCTACATTACTGAGAACACACAATACTCCCACCATATAAACCCACATTCAGAGCCCATAACAACAATAATGCTCACAAACTGATACATATTACCCCTAAAAGCTTGACCAAACCCTCTAACCAAGAAAACAAAAAGGAACAATCACATCTAAAATGCTCATACATAAACACCAGAGCCTTGAAGAAGAAAATCCCAATCATTCTAGACCATCTACAAGATGCCAACCCACACATAATTTTCATAACCGAAACTTCGCTCACAGAAGTAGACCAGATACTCCTGAATCAACTAAGAATAGCTAATAATGAAGTATATCACACATCCTGAATAAACAAACAAGGAGGCGGGGTCCTTACCATTGTAAAGAAATCCCTAAATGTAACAACAACACTCTCTAACAGGATAGTGGATACAGATCAACTAATCATTGAAAACAGACACATGGCATTGTACCTCATCTATAGACCCCCATCTGCGGACCCTGATAGCCTTACTAACATCTTTTAAATGGTCTGTACTACAGCTTGTAAGAAAGAAATAATTCTGTTGGGTAACTTTAACCTAACCTTCTTGCAACAGACTCAAGCAACATCATTCCTAAATGCCATGGAAGACCTACAAAGGTAATACACTTGACCTGATTTTCCTCCCTCCAGCTATCAACCCAAAACACAATAACCCCCCACGAATCAACCCCATCCCAAGGTCAGACCATTACATGATTGAATTCTATATTGAGATAAATAACCACATCATTCAACCACCTAACAACTTAGCAAAACAATACTCAAAATATAGATACTTTGAAAAAGATGCATTCATAAAATACCTACTAAAAAGCATTGAGACAGACTCAAAAGACTTAGAAGAAATACTACAAAACTGGAACAGCAGTATCTCTAAAATAGCATCCAGCCCTTACTCACAGCAAAATTTAACAAAGACAATTTTGAAACAATGGTACACGCAAGACACCCGATTACTAAAAAGTCAACTGAGAAAACGAGAATGCATCTGGCAATCAGCAAAAAAAAAAAGCAGAAAACAGAGAAAAATACTTATCAGTCCTATCTAATTAACGCCAACAAATAAACAACTTAAAAAAAGAATACCACACAAATCTACTGATGAAATCCCTAAATAAAGGGAATTGTTCACAATAGTAAAATCATTAACTAACCAACCTAAAGAAGTCAGTGAATCACAAGCCATATCACAACAAGCTTTAGCTGATCATTACATGATGAAGCTAAACTTCCCAAATAACTTCACGCCAGAGCCTATCCTCAGTATGACCAATCCTACTAAAAATGGTCTGAGTTTCATCAGGCCTCCATTGAACCGCTTAAAAAGATTATTACAAACATGAACACAACAACATCCTTCCTAGATCCTTGTCCAGTAGCATGGATCAAAGCCTCTCATGATGAACTAGCCCCTTTCATTCTAAGAATAGTAAATGTGTTCCTCACCCAAGGCATCATGCCTAACAACGTTAAAAAAATCAGTAATTCAGCCTATCCTAAAGCAAAAAACACTGGATAGCAAATGCCCATCCTCCTACAGACTAATCCCAAGCTTACCATTCCTGGCCAAAATAATAGAAAAACATGTACTTAATCAACTCCAAGACCACATAGAACAGCATGCTCTGCTAGATGAATATCAATATGGTTTTAGGCCATACCACAGCATAGAAACACTCTTGCTGGTACTAATTAACAATTTAATAAAAGGTATTGACAACGCACACCAGGCCTTTATACTAATATTCCTTGACATCACAGCAGCCTTGGATTCAGTAAATCATAATCTACTACTCCAAAGACTAAAACAAATCAGATTACACGGCACTACTCTAAACTGGTTCACATCTTACTTAAGGGGCCGAGCGCAACAAGTAAGAATTGCCCATCAAAGCTCTAGTACCTATACACAAACAAAAGGTCTTCCACAGGGATCTGCCCTATCCGGCTTCTATTTAATATATACATCCAACCTCTGCCAAATAATAAAAAAAAATTCAGGAACCTATGCCTTCTATGCAGATGACATAATACTATATCTCCCATTTAACACAGATGCACCGATACTGAAGCCAATTTTAGAATGCTTCAACAAAATCGCAAACTAGCTGAAATCTCATAGTCTTAATATAAATTACAAAAAACAGATGTTCTCCTCATAAATAGAAATCAAAATTTCACCCCACCCTCTACCATTGATGTACAAGGAGCAACACTACAAGTTAAAGAAGAGGTGAAATATGTGGGAGTAACATTAGACAAAACCTTGAATTTTAAATCCCACATCAAACTCATCTCTATAGCTATATATAACAAAATTAGAATGCTCCAGCAGACTATTGTAATAGTCTTCTACACAGCAAACCTTACACAGCCTTCAAATGGCCCAAAATATGCCAGCCCACATAATCTACAACTCAAGCAAATCTGAACATATAACACCCATATTATATGCACTCCAATGGTTACCAGTCCACAGCAGGATAAAATACAAAATAATAATGACCGTATTTAAACTACAATAAACTTAGCCCCCATAACACTAACAGTCAATTAGGACTACACTTAATGGCTGTAAATGTAGAGGAAAAATGACAAATACACTCATAATACCACCTGACTACCACAAAACCAAAAAACAAACTGAATATTTTGCACCATTTCTATGGAACAACTTACCAGATAGAATAACAGGTATATCCAACCTGGCCACCTTCAGAAACCAATTCAAAACATTCCTCTTCATTGACCATTTTGGAGACAATGAACAATATAATAACACAGACCCAACATGAACACCTAAAACAATCCCATCTCCCCCAAATTTTGCTCCATCTCCCCCTTCACCTTGTCATAATGTAATATACAACAAGCAAAGAATTTAACTTGAAATTCCACCTGAAACCCAGTGTTATATATGAAAACTGTAAATAAGTTGCAAAGTGTTAAAGCCTAATCTTAAATACTTATATGATTTACCCACACTTGTTATATGTAAAAGTTCAGTATGTTTGAATGTAATTCTGTTGTTTATAATTTAAACCACCCTGATTACAAGATAGGGTGGTATAAAAGAACTCACAAAAAAAGAAATAAAATAAAATAAATAAATGTAAGCCAGACTGGATCTTCACATGCAAATGATGCAGAAATTGTGATGTACCTCTAACATCTGGTGCAATATCAAGGCCAAGGGATGTTTAAAGGTCCCAATATAAAATGATAGGGGCACAAGCACAGTCCCCCTTATAGATACTGTGGGGCACACCAGAGGGTAG
Organism: Ichthyophis bannanicus; assembly: GCA_033557465.1. Taxonomy (NCBI): domain Eukaryota; kingdom Metazoa; phylum Chordata; class Amphibia; order Gymnophiona; family Ichthyophiidae; genus Ichthyophis; species Ichthyophis bannanicus. Next base: position 607,155,181 of record CM066032.1, read on the forward strand.
TGGAAATCCCTATGTATCTGTGGGAATGGAGAGAAAATAGCAACCCCTGGGGCACATACATCCTGAAATGGTAACCCCTCCCATGTATCAAACATTGTTTCACAGGCCCTCTCCATGAGCATCACAATATACAGTGTGATAAGGAAGACTCTAGTGAGCCCATGGAAGTAGAAGAAAAGAATGATTCTACCTTTAGGAAAGGTCACAGCCCTGCAAAGCACACGTTCCAGCATTTCTCTGGAGAAAACAACCACAGGGATTCAAAAGCTAAGCTGACACACCCAAGCCCTGATGACGTAGCAACAGGCTTGGAAACTGATTACAAACACCTGTCTAGAGAGTCAGGGAGGCTGATCAGAGAACAGGAATATAAACCAAGGCTAGAGAGTGACCAAGGGGAGCAACACAGGAGGCAGCAAAGGAAGCCACACGGAGAGAAACACGGGGAACAGCACAGAGAGCAGCCTAGATGGGAGCACAGCTGGAGGAAACACAGTAGCTGGAGGAAGGAAGCCACGTGGAGGAAAGGAACTGAAGCAAGCAGTGCAGAAAGGGAGAGGACAAGAAGGTGGTCTGGAGTGCTCAGAGAGAAAGAGCAGGAAAACCTTCAAACCCCAGCACTGAAAGAAAAGCTTCAGAGAACGCAGAGGTGGGTGCCTAAGACTCAGTGCAGAAGTCTGCAGAGCCCAGCCTGGAACGGAGAACCGTGGCAGAGCTCCAGGGAGGAACCTAAGCTAAGAGACAAGGGACTGTTTCCCCAGAGCTGGCAGGAGATAGCTGCAGAGAGGAGTTTCCTCAGGCTCAGGTACTGCTTACCCCTATTCACTAGAACTGTGTTTAAAAGACCCACAGGGAGTTCTAGGGAGAAAACACCCTGAGGCATTGGCCAATAGTTATTGGCAAGGCACTGCAGCACAAGAACCTGAAGCAACCCTAAGGAGAGTTATTTCTTACAGTCAGAACAACCTATGGATTGTACTTTATGCTTTGCAGACAGTATTGAAAGCCTTTGCTAAACTGTATAGTATAAGCCGAGTGTAACCTAAAGAAAAGAAGATATTTTCTTTGGTAAAGGAAGCTGCCAATTTTTGTTCTTTTGCTGTATGCGTGAGAAGCAGCTGCATTTGGATATAATGAATGTAAAAGCTCAGCCAGCACACTTGTATAAATAACCTTTTTGAACAAATATTGGAGAAGTATCCTGATGCAACTTACTTTGAACCTTTGCTTTTTGGGAAAAATAAACTTTGTTATAGATTTACCCATAACCCTGGCTTCATGACTATTTTCTATCAGAAGGAAAACTACTTTTCCCAGCATGCATCACGAGAAGAAAGTTAGTTAATTTAACCTTCAATAGAGATAAATAATGGCAACCCCAGCCCTCCAAGCCTAAGGCAGAGGGTGGGGTATGACAACAGACAACAGCTCATATACAGAACTGTCACCCAGCTGTCTAGCAGAGGCATCCCAACATGCAGCTCCATCTAAAACCATAATACCTCATCCATCATCTGCCCGTCGAATGACTCCGTCACTCAACTCCTGTAACCCCTTCAGGGCATGCCGCTCAGTAGGTGATGATGTCTGCAGTGTGTGCATACATTAAAATGTCATTACAGTGGCCATATCCCTAGACACTATGGTTTGGGGAACATCCACAGCTGAAAGAGGTGGCCCTGGAGGGATCCAAGAGGATCCCATAGGTGACAATCATCTCCCAAAACCATTCTGAGCCTGATACTCAGCAGCAGCCACCTCCATCACAATCTCTCATACAATTCCTGTCCCAGTGGCCAAGAAATGTTGCTCAATATGAACATTCCTTAAGGAATGTACCTGTGCAAATGACACTGACAGGAATCTAATTGTATCAAGGGAAGCAATGTTCAACCTTCATCCAAGGCATGACTTTGTTGCGGAGTGAGCACAACTCCTGAGATATCTGCCACTAAAGAGCAATATGCCTCCGATACCGTGTCCAACAACATCATTGCACCACCAATGGGTTGACATCCCAACTATGCTCCAGTGAGAACATCTGTTGCCTCCCACAGCCTTTCAACCAAAAGGACACATTCCCACACAATCTGTTGTCTGCCCAGGAGGAATCCTCAGAGCTGTCCACAGTTTACAACGTTAGTGTGTTTGAGTGTCTGGAGACCCACTGTCAGAATGACAACCAGGACCCTCCTTTGAGGAAGAGGAGACGTGCTAGTGAACTGCCAGCTAGAAGCCTCCCCTGAGGAAGTGGACAGAAATGCCATGTGGGTGTCTTTGGCAGTGTTGGGATCAGTTCATGATATCACCACTGCAAAGATCAGTGGTATTCAGTGACAACCATGGCATAGCCCTCCAAAGCATGAGGGAAATATGTAGATAATATATGTGCAGAGGCTTTTGGGGAGTGTCTAATATATAACACATCATGGTGCCTGTACATGTCGCATATCTACATAATGTACATTTCATGATGGGTCTAAGGGTTTCAGGCATAACAACTGTGTGCAAGATATGTAATGGTTTGAACCATGAGGTGTATGTGTAATGTATGCACTATTTAAGATATTGTTTGCCATGTCGCTGTGTATGTGATGAGCCTCAGGGCAGACCGATTGTAATGAATAGATATGTGACCCACCTGAGGGTGGTTTACCTGACCCTTGATGTTATTGAGTCAGTCCATGGTCCAATTATCCTGGGACATGACATTGAGATTGTGGGTGCTGAGTTGCTTTTCCCCTTTTGTGGTGTGATGTAGGAATCTTCACTACCTGATAGGTAAAAGTCGAATGAGTATCAACTGGAGTCTGAACATGTAGCAATAGGCTATCCACTGCCTATACCTCACCTTCCAGACCACATACAGGGGGTTGAAAGAGGTGGCAGCCATGGACAGCTGTCATGGAACATGTTAGGGCAGTCAGCATCAGCAGAACACACGTGTATAATGTGCTGAAATAATGTTTTGGGACAGGATGGGGTGTAGGAGCATCTGTGTGGGGCAACTATGCAATGTAACCTCGCACACTGGCCACATAGGCCACATCGTGTGCCATTTGACACCCTCACAGTGTTCTGCAACAATACAACAGGCAGAACATAGGTAAGACCCCAGAAAGTTGCGCAAATGTGGCAACATTTGTGTCTCCACACCATGCTTGTGCAATGCCATGGGGGTTGTGCCCAGTGTTGAAGGCTGTATTGCTATGTGGGGGGGAGGTAATTTGCAACCTTAGAGAACCTGACTAGCTGCAGCCTGCAACCAGAATACTGTGACATACCAGATACCCATGATGAGTCTGCTATTGTGTCATCAGTGGTATGTCTGGAATGGCACTGATGGCAACTATTCCTGTTCCCTCAGGTGGAGGAGCTGTGGAAAAAAGGGCAGGAGCTGCTCTGGAAGCAGCCGGAGTTTCTATGACAGCTCCAGGAGGAGCTGAAGGCAGCCACAGATGTTGAGTAATGTGGCATGTGTGTGGTACAACAGCATGTATGATGCAATGACTATGGCCATGTGACCCCCATTGGACTGCACCAGCAGGTATATGTCCATGCACTGTGCACCAAACCTAATGTTCCCTGCACATATACCTATGGATATGCAAGCATGCCTGGCATGGGGGAATGGGACACTGTCCAGACCACATAGAGGTACACATTAACATGCAGTAGCTGACCTGCTGACCCTGATGCGCACTATGGACCCACATGTAGTTATGTGGTGATGCAACATGTGCATGGCTGCTGTGGTCATGCAACAGATACACATAGCAGAGATGGTGCTGACACATCAGACATGCAGTCAACAGTATTATACCCTTCCCAGGGTCAACCTCACACACACAATTGAATGACACAAAATCATCCCATGGAGTGCCAGAAGGTGCCTGGTACTAAAGGCCTGTACCAATGGTGCTGACTCCTGGTTTGTGGAATCACTAGCCAACCTACAGTCCCTGATACATCGTCTGCTGAAATACTGGATGGCAGACAGGGACCGCATGGCCCATAAAGGCTTTGGCTCCACATGTGCCTCATCTGCACCCACCAATTTCCCCATCAGGACGTTTCCTGTTGGTACACCTCTGCTGTATTCCAATCCAGGTTGGTGCATCCCAGGGGTGCCCTGTGTCCACACCAACCCACATCACACACAATTCCCAGGTGCACACACACCCTCAGATGGCTCTTGGAAACTGTGATGTGCATTTGTCATGCAGTTCTATCATACCATATGTGTGCCCCTGCCCTCACCCCATGCCATTGTCCCTGCCTGGCTGCCATACATTGCTGCTGGGATGCATTACTGGTGCCTGAAATGGAATATTGCAATACCCACATAATGGACCCCTGCACCAGTACCCACCACTGCCACCCCGGTCCTCCCATCCCTCCCCATTATGCCAATCTGTCAACATCAATGCCCCACCCATCAGTGCAACACACATCCAACTGTCACACCAGACCTGCCTGTCCTTTCCCAATGACACACCATGCATCCACACATAACACCTCAAACACATACCAGGGCACCTAGCCACACCTTGGTCACCCAGCCAGGTAAATACATGTTCTCACCCCCTTGCTGATATACAGCACCTGTGGACTACCAGTCACCCCAGTGTAGTGCACAGCCCCCTGGTGTGCTGGTGGCACCTCTTGGACATGTCACCTCTCCATCCCCACAGAACACATCATATGCATGTCAGACCTAACCTGATGACCTATGGATGCATGCACACTGCAGGTCACACACCCTCTCCCCAGAGCATACCATGCATACCCTGCTGGGGACCCCACAATGCTGGGGCACTGCCACTGTCTGTGCACCCCCTTCCACTGTTCAGTGCAGACACCACAGGGGACAGCATGTACTCCTGATTTGTGAGGCTGGCATCAAAGGTTGGTAGGTCAGGTGCCAACCCATTCCCAATCACACCAGAGAGGATCCAGCCCTCACTGTTGCTGCCTACACAAGCTGGGCGACTCTCAACCCCTTGTTTCTCATGCCCACATCCCCCTGCATGCATCCCATGTGAGCAGTTCACATCCTGTTTGATCTTGTGGGACTGCATGCCCCGTAGTGCATGGCTGACCTGCTGTATTGATGGCAGGATGTCATCTATGTACAAGAGTTGCAGGCATTGCAGCAGGTGATGACCGCCCTGTGGGCACAGAACATGTGGTTGATGTGGGACTCTCTGCTACCATTCACAGAGCCTGTACAGACACCAGCAACAGCTGAAGGGTCAAGAGTGGCAGAGACCCAGCATGGCTGGTGCTGGCAGGCCAGGCTGCGGTGGTGGAGGCACTGGAGGAGGGGCACATGAATGGAAAGGCGGCAGAGGAGAGGGAGCTTGAGGACGCAGAGGAAGATGAGGAGGAGGAGGATGACAATGATGAGGATGGAGAGGCCATGGAGGAGGAGGAGGAGGCCTCGGATATGGGGGAGGATATGCCTGATGGGGGTGAAGAGGAGGAGGAGGTGGAGGTGGAGAGTGATGAGGCAGAAATGAGGCAGATGGAGGTGTAGGATGTGTGGGGGGAGGAGGAGGGGAAGGGTCAGCCAAAGGAGGAGAACATGGCAGAGGTGGTGGGGTACTGTATCCCTGAGGTGTCACCCAAGCGCATACAGGGGGCCTAGTGGAGCCCTGTCAGCTGCCCCAAAGTCCTGCTTCACCAGGTACAGGTGACAGGTACACCTATGTGACACTCATGGTCTGGTCCAGACAGGAGACAGTGGGGGATGGTATTGTGTGCTGCTGGATGCCACTTCCTGGGACCACGCCGATGGTGCCACCCTCCCAGGCACAGCATAAGAACCATTGGTGGCCATGTTCTTCCCACTGCACCCACATGCCTGGCAACCAGTACATGTCCATGTGTGCACACATTGCATAGTGGGCAAAGGGTGGCAGACTCAGGACATAGCTGTGTGACAGGGGAACTGAGTGTGTGATGGGGATAGCTGATGTTTCATGAGCACATCTACCACTACAGTGAGGGGTGACCTGGTGGATGCAGGTGGATTACACAAAGCCTGCAACAGCAATCAATGATATGGTTCTAAGGGTAGGGTGAGCCCAGATGTGTCCAACACAGCACACAGGCAGGAAGGGGGGTGCATAGAGTAGAGGCTGTGGAGTTTGCCAGGGACAGGTGTGTGGGTAAGGTGACTGCAGCTGCAGTCATGGAATGTATGGGACAAATGCCAGTGTGGGGAGACTCACAAGGGGCAGGAGGGGAGGGATGTGGGGACAGCATCAGCAATGGCTCACATGTCCATGTCAGTCACAATGGGACGGGGGAGGTGTATGGGTCATATGTGGGAAGGACAGATGGGGATGGGTTGTTGGCCACCTGAGTGGTGGGGTACCCATGACATGTCTACCCAGGTGGGTGCACACCCTGGCCCATATATTATAATAGGCTGTACAGATTCATTGGTGTGGAAATGACAAAAACAGACAGACATGTGCACGTGTTTTATTCACACATATCACATATGATGCAACTGCACTCATACCTTCAGCCAGCATGGCATTCATCCCAGCATGGTACTCCCCCATGTCCCAGCGATGGCCCAGCATCTCCTGGTGGATACCTGTGGAATTGACATTTGTAAATTGTAATGCACATAATGTTCACACACCTGCCCTGCTAACACATACAAATGGGAGCTCTGGGACAACAGAGACCTGGCATCCAGGCAACATATGCTGTTTGTAGCAGTCACAGGTGACAAGTACTCGCATGGTGGGACAGTAGCATGTGCTACAAATGGGTCAGTGCCTGAATCCTGTCACACCATGTGCCACAACATGACACATGAGGGGTGTCACCTAACTTTGAGGTCCGCATGTGTTGTCTCAGTGTATTCATGCATCATGTCCGGCAGCCTGTCCCTGCTCTGTTGTCTGTCCAAGGATGGGTCAGTAGCTGTTTTGGCCCCAGATAACCTGGTGCAGGACCCTGTCTGCTCTCCCTGGATGGTTACGCTGCTGTAATGGGTGTGCCTACCACATCCTCACCACCACTGCTGCTGGGCATCAGCTGGAGGCACATATCATCACCATGCTCCTCCCCTGCATCCTCGGGTCTGACATCAACTAGGCCACACTTCCGGGAACATCAGCCCCATCTGGTCACACTATCCTTGTGTGGGCAGGTGGTAGTGCCTCCCTCTCAATCCCTGGGCTCCCCTCAGAACTGTAGCTGTGCCCCTTCTCCACCATGGTGCCATCATCCACAGCTGCTACCTCCACCATTGTCATTTGTGGATCACCTGGGGAGAGACAAACAGACATTACAGTTCACATTCTGGTTAAGGCCCCCCTCCATACAGTGTGACATAGTACAATGCATTGCTGTGTTCACCTCCTTGGTATAGGGGCTGTCATGTCACTGCACGTACACAATGGCAGGAAGATGCCAGTTCATTTTGCTGTTTGGTATTGGCCCCAACAATATTGTTCAATTGGGTGGGTAGACGATAAAAATGCTTTGTAGATATACAGGTCACACATCAGTAATCAATGTGTGTGTGTATGTGCATATGTTTCCATCCCTAGTATTTGGAAACCCCTACACAGGATCTTGTCCCACATATTGCCCGTAGACATCACCTAATGAGCTGGATAGGGTCCACCTGTCTGCAATCTGTATCACCTGAATTGTAAACATGATACTTTTGTGAATATTCATGTTCCATGAGGCCCATGACTCTGTAACATCACTAAGCAGCCAACATGCAATGGAGAAAGATGAATAGTGGTGTACCCCAGGGATCTGTGCTGGGTCCGTTGCTTTTTCACATATTCATAAATGACCTGAAAAAGGGAATAACGAGTGAGGTTATCAAATTTGCAGATGACACAAAACTAAAGTTGTTAAAACCCATGAGGATTGTGGAAATTTGCAAGAGGATCTTGATAAATTGGAAGACTGGGTATCGAAATGGCAGATGAAATTTAATGTGGACAAGTGCAAAGTTATGCACCTAGGGAAGAACAACCCAAACTATGGTTACACGATGGAAGGTTCCACATTAGGAACTACCACCCAGGAAAAAGATTTAGGCGTCATTGTGGATAACATGTTAAAAGCCTCTGCCTAGGGTGCAGCGGCAGCCAAGAGAACAAATAGAATGCTAGGTATCATAAGGAAAGGAATGGAAAATAAAACAAAGGATATTATAATGCCTCTGTATCGTTCCATGGTGTGACCACACCTTGAATATTGTGTGCAATTCTGGTCACCGTATCTTAAAAAGGATATAGCGTTATTAGAAAAGGTTCAGAGAAGAGCCACCAAAATGGTAAAGGGGATGGAAGAATACCCCTATGAAGAAAGGCTAAAAAGGTTAGGGCTCTTTAACCTGGAAAAGAGATAGCTGAGGGGAGATAAGATAAAAGTCTATAAATTATTGGAATGGGTAAACGTAGATCGATTGTTTACATTATCAGAATATAGGAAGACTAGGGGGCATGCAATGAAGCTACAGGGTAAACTATTTAAGACTAATAAGAAAAAATATTTTTTCACTCAATGTGTAATCAAACTCTGGAACTTGTTACCGGAGGATGTAGTAAAAGCTGTTAGTGTAGCTGGGTTTAAAAAAGGTTTGGACAAGTTCCTGGAGGAAAGGCCCATAAACCATTATTAAAAAGGGGCCCAGGATATCACTGCTTCACCCAATACAAGCATTGTGGAACCTGTGTCTTTTGGGGAAACTGCTAGGTACGTATGACCTAGATTGGCCACTGCTGGAAACAGGATACTGAGCTTGATGGACCTTGGTCTGACCCAGTATGGCATATCTTATGTTCTTATGTTCTTATCTTATGTTCTTATGCACACCAAGGGCCACTTGGGGCAGGTTAGACACAAAGATGTGGAAATGTAGAGATCAGGATGGTGCAGTAACAGATTCCCCATATGGTAATAACACCACGGAGCACCCTCACAGACATCATGACAACATGGAGAGAATATAGCACCCCTACTAACCTGACAGGAGAGGCTGCCCACCCATACCCACAGACTGGTCAATGGGTTCAATGCCTAGAGATGCTAGACGGACACCATGGATAGCACTGAGGGAGCTGCACAGGTCCACAGCAGCAATGGGGGTATGTGTCCATGGGACCACCGTAAGTTATACACTGAGACCCATTGTTCACACACAGATATAGATCAACATGTTTTCTGTTTCCCAGTGGGCATGTGCTGGACCCATCAACACATGGCTGATGGTCATATCGGCGGATGGGACAGCACCATTAATCCTTTGCTCATCATGGGATGCACCATGTGCTAGCCAATATATCATTTACCATCACCTTGGGGCACCCATCCCCACACTGAAACATGATGATGATGTCAGCATGTTGTGAGGATGATTTGCATTGTCAGGGACAGGGAAGGTGAGCAGGTGTCATGGACCAATGGGTGCCATAAGAGACACTGCATTAATCATGGAAGACCTATGACAGTCTGAATGGGATTAGAGACAGGGACAAAGACTCACCACCCAGCAGGTCATTGACCCAACATACACTGCCAAAGCCTCCCTAATGTGACACAGATGAATGCCGTGGAGTCGTGTTGGCAGAGGGCACAACCTGGTCCTATTGGTATCTGTGGCATCACTGTAGGTGTGCTGCATACCAACGTATACCGGAAAATGGATTGATTTCGAGCAATGTGGCCCTGATGAATAGGGTCAAATCCCAGTGCATAGATGTGCATGGCCAATAGTGCAAATCACCAGGACAGTTGCAGACAAAATTGCAGCAAATGGTGGCTTTACAGCATAGTGATATTGGGAGCTCAGAGGTCTGGCCACAGTCCTGCCATCATTTATCATCTGGCCTACTTATTTCCTGTATCTCAGTGAGGGAAGTCATGCTCCATAGCACGTGTTGGTATGTTGTGTACAGCACGTGGTATCAGCCCCCACAGCCCATGATGATTACAGGTTGCAATGTGCCATGACATGACTAACACACAGGGGATGGAAACCTTTGCAATGCACTCTACAGACATGCTGCCAATGTACATGACACTGGTGCAGCATCTGATGGTCCAGGGTCACATGCAGCATGCCATCAAGGAAATTTGCATTGGTGCATGCAGGGACACAATGGCATGGTGTTGTTGTCCGGGACACAAGTGTGTAGTAATAGGGACGCGGGGGATGAGGTAGAGGGGAAAGTTTGTGACTGCTTGTTGCCATCTTGCTGTGGTGTGGGAGAGGATGTTTGGGTGAGGGCTTATGTCTGCAGCACAACATCATCCAGGTTGGTGAGGGGACCGCTGCAGGTGAGGCGGGGCCAGAGTGATGCAGTTCATACGTGACTGGAGTGGTAATTTTGGGCACTGTGGTGACCTTGGCCATATGACACTGTTGTGGCCAGCATGTCTGGCATTGGCCATGTGCAGGCCCACAAGCACAGTATGGTGGGTGGTGGAGGATGTCTGTGAGGGGAACCATTGGGGGTGTGGGACCAGGAATGGTTGCATTGTGTGGTTAGCATGGTTCACCTCTACCACCCATGACCAATGTATCCACTGCCTGCTTGTACTGATTGTACATCATTGTGATGCCCTTTGGCCTGGGTAGTATATCATGTTGCTGCATAAACATGGACATATGCATAATCATGATTATAAACAAGGGTGGTCCAAACCTGGATACATGTCAGAACATACCTGCACGTGGGTGGGCCGTGTCCAGCTCTGGGGGTAATCCATGCACATACATGGGCTCTAATCATTGTGTTAGTTGTTCCTCCAGGGCCAAGAGGTTTGGTCGACTGGGTCCACCGCTATAGGTGGCCAGGGTATATTGGTGCTCTGCTATGAGACACACTCTGACCGAGTGCTTTATGTCATTGAAGCGCTTGCATAGACCCTCACAGTTCCATGGTGGTCCACTAACCTCAGCGACAGCCTGCCCTATCTGCTCCCTGAGGGCATTTTGTGTGCTGACAGGGATCTTGGAGTTCAGCCTTCCATACAGCTCTTCATAGTTCTCAAGCACCTGCGTGCAAGGAGCACGTCATTTCTTTTTATGTGAACCTCATTGCCCTCTTCCGTGACTGCTCTGGCACATGCTTCTTCTTGCACTAAAGTTCACCTGGCTTGGCAGGTGTTTGGTGTGGCTGTACCTCACTGGACGGGCCTGCTTGTTCCACTGCCTGTGCCGTGTCTCCAGCCATCCCTAATTGAGCCTGCCACTGTGGCATCTGCTCCAGGTTCACTCCTTGGGTGATTTGTCCTCTAGGAGCCTGCAGCTCTACAACATTTTCCCCCTCCACAGTCTCTCTGTGTATTGTGTCCATGATTCAACATGTTTACACCACTGTCAGATGAAACTGGGGTTTGCAGGCACCACTCTGGAGCAGCGTCAATGATTGTAGTGAGTGATGGCACTTTATACATGTAATGGCATAATATAAGTGCACTTCACCAAATTAGGGCCTTCTGCATCTTGCACATGCGCAGGGTGTCTTATATTGGATTTACGCACCTTGCACATGTGCAGGGTGCCTAGGGTGATGTTCTGCACCTTGTGCATGCATAAGGCACCTAGGGCGATGTTCTGTGCCTTGTGCATGCGCAGGGCACCTAGGTGATGTTCCGCGCCCTGTGCATGTGCAAGGCGCAGAACGTCAACCTATGGTGCCCTGCGCATGCGCAAGGTGTGGAACGTCAATCTAAGGTGCCATGCGCATGCACAGGGTACCTAGATCATATGCGTTCCATGCCTTGCACATGAGCAGGACACCTAGGGTGACGTTCCATGCCTTACACATGCGCAGGGCACCTAGGTGATGTTCCGCACCCTGTGCATGTGCAAGGCGCAGAACGTAAACCTATGGTGCCCTGCGCATGCGCAAGGTGTGGAACGTCAATCTAAGGTGCCATGCGCATGCACAGGGTACCTTGCTTATGCGTGATGGGCAGATTGTCTGCACATTAATTGATTTATGCTGTTCGTGTGTGGTGACTGCAGCCCAGGTATGTTGTGTTTGTTGTCATCAGCTCCCCAGCCCCTCCCTTTCCTTCACAATCCCTATTTGAGGCACATTGCTTTTGCTGCTCCTGTCATCCATGATGACTCACTTTGGCTTTGCTGCAAGGAGCTGTCCTGTGCTTGCATGATGAGTACAGCGCAGCAGTTGCTTGATGAGGGAGATGGTATGCCAGGGAGTGTGACAATGGGCTGGGGTCCAGCCCCATAGCAGCACAGAAATGCAGCTGTGGAGGGGCCACAGGCCATCTGTGGGGAACCGTGGCACTGTAGGCATGCGGAGGGCTCCCCCAGATGGCCACGTTCCCTCTATCATCTGAGCACAAGAACTATAAGAGAGCTCTAGGAGGATCTTAGATCTGACTTCGAGCCTCTGACTATCAGTCTCATGCCATAGCAGGGTTGGCCAAGCTCCTGAGTGCCCTACATTTCTTTGCTTCTGGCTGCTTCCAGACATCTGTGGCTGCAGTTGGAGGTATGAGCCAGCTTATTTATTTATTTATTTATTTATTTAACCGATTTTATATACCGTCTTTCAACAAATCAAGACGGTTTACATAAAACATTTAAAATAGAGTGTTTCCACTGTTTACATAGAACAAGTAACAAATATATATAAAATAAAAATGAACTAATTATAAGAATAAAAACAACTATTTACAAAGATATTACCGAGATATCAGTTGTCAGCATGAGGTTTAGAAGGGGTGGGCGCTGGAGGGAAGCAGATGAAGGTTAGTACTAAGGTGGAAGGGAAAAATGTTCCTGAAAAAGGAGGGTTTTTAAGTTCTTTCGGAACTCAAGGTGAGTTCTAGAGTTCCGCAGCTCATGGGGAAGGGAGTTCCATAGGGTAGGAGCATAAAGGGAAAAGGCCCTGTTACAAGTAAATTGTTTACTATATCTTATGGTTGTTGGGATGGAGATGAGGTTTTTGGTAATAGTATGGCGGGTTCTAGAGCTAGCAGAGAGGGGAGTGAGAGGGGAAAGGCAAGGAGCTGATTCGTTGGAGATGATTTTATGTATAAGGGTAAGGACTTTGAACTTAATCCTGCAGTAGATGGGGAGCCAGTGGAGGTCATATAGGGCTGGTGTAATGTGTGATCACCTGGGAGTGCTGGTTATGAGTCGAGCAATCGTGTTCTGGGCAAGTTGGAGCGGTTGTATAGCATTCTTGGGAAGGCCATGATAGATTAGGTTGCAGTAATCAAGAGAGGGGGTTGTGAGGGCTTGACAGACAGATCTAAAGGAAGTGGGGCTTAAGAGGGGTTTGAGATTCCGGAGGGTACGTAGCTTGGCATATATTGTGTTAGTAGTTCTTTTTATTTGATTAGTGAAGGAGAGGTTCTGATCGAGGATAATGCCAAGATACTTCACCTGTTTTTTTATAGTGAGGGTGAAATCTCCAATAGTGATGGTTGGAGGGGGGGTGTATGAGGTAGCGGAGAACACCTGTAGCACTTCAGTCTTAGCTTGATTTATTAGAAGGTTATGTTGAGATAGCCATGATTTCAGTGTAAGTAAGCAATCGCTTAGTTTAGAAAAGTCGGGGTTGGAGAGATTAAATGGGGTGAAGCACATCATGTCGTCAGCATATAATTGCTACTGAATGCCAAAGCTCTGAAAGATGTTGCAAACAGGTTGAAGGAAAATATTGAAAAGGAGAGCGGAGAGGCTCGATCCTTGCGGGACACCTTGTTTTAGTGTAAATGGGAGAGAGGTATCATTGCCAATACGAACCTGTTGGGTTCTGTCATCTAAGTAGGATCGGAACCAGTTTAGGGTTGTGCCTCTGAGCACTATTTCATGGAGCCTGCATAAGAGTTGATGGTGAGGAAGGGAGTCAAAGGCGGCTGATAGGTCAAGGAATATGAGTAGGAATCCTTGGGTAGGATTCTGGGTATGCAAGTACAGGGAGTCTAGTAGGGAGGTAAGGAGTGTTTCAACACCATGGTTCTTTTTAAAACCATGTTGGAATGGGTCAAGGGGAGAGTGCTCATCAATATAGTCTTGAAGTTGGGTTTGAACTAGTTTTTCTGCTATTTTGGCAAGAAAAGGGATGCTAGAAATAGGTCTGTAGGAGGTAGGGGAAGTGGGGTACCTTTTCCCGCTGTCTCCAATAAGTACTGCATGCCATGGTCAGCCAGTTAAGGAATTACATTGTTTTTTTCTGTCAGTAGGTAACATTGGAGGGGTCCTGAACCAGCAATTTGAGAAAATTGCAAGGATACCACATGTGATGAGAGCTATTGATTGCATACATGTTGCCCTGGTCCCACCCAGAGACAGGGAGGCAGAGTATCGCAACTGCAAGCACTACTATTCCCTGAATGTGCAGGTGATTTGTGATGCAAATATGCGTATTCTGAATGTGGTTCCCAGGTTTCCAGGGTCCACCCATGATACCTATATCCTGCATCGCTCAACAATACTCCACCAGTTTGAGGATGGACAGTATGAGGACTGTATCCTGCTGGATGAGTAGTTTGCTGCTTTCTACTATGTGCATAATGTTTATGAGGTACAGGTAGCATGGCCACTGTAATGTATGATGCAGTACGTCAAAGTTATCTGCAGTAAAGGCCAAAGGGGATGGGTCATTATGTTATAGCAGGTGTCGGGGAGGTATGGCAGATACTGGACGTGAAAGGAGAGGACAAATAGACAGCAGGCAATGGTGAGCTAACAGAGGACATGATGGAACCAAATGACGGTGACTGGAACAGTTCACATGAACACTCACATGTCCAAGCCACAATGGGTTCAGCCTACCTGTTGGCTAAACATTACTTACCTCCACTTTGTCTGGATTGGTATGTGTGCACCGTTCTTGTCTTTGTAGTTTGTCTACTGCCTGTCTAACTTACTTAATATTGTTCAAATCACAGTGTTGTTCAACATTGTAGATGTTGTTTTTGGATTAACCGGTTTAATAGTTGTCCTTGAGTTTCTACATTCTGTTCCACTGGCATTTGCTTGCTGATGGACAGAGTTTAGCATGTTTAGCACAGCTGACGTCGTCTGCTAATGTAGTTTCTTTGACAGTGGCACATGTTGACTTTCGCCAGTAGGCGATGTGGTGTTTTCTGCAATATCCAGCTTCAATATTTAGAGTGCTGTGTTTTGATAGGTAGGGTTTGGGTATCTATGTGTCATTCTAATGGTTTATTTATATAGCAGGGTTGCAATGTGTTTGGAATGGACATGGATTATAATGGTACCATATGTGCATGGCAGTTGCGACAGAAGTATGACATTGTAGGATGATGCTTATCTCTCTATCCATGCACTCTTGAGGAGACATGTCCGGTAAATATTGGCACACATTCCCATTATGCATTCATGTTACACATGACCCCTTTGTGCCTACAGGGGCCTGCAATGTGACTCTGCACATGGTCACACACCACCCATTGGCCCACCCCTGGATGGTTGGGCCAAACATCATATCTGCCAACAAATGTTTTGGCCTGTGGTTCACTACATATTACCTAGTGTGCTTTGTGGGTGACATTCATGTGGGTACATGCAGACACATGGACATATGCGCCACATGTTGGTCTGCTAATCATCTTTGGTGTCATCTGGGCCCATCACAATGGCCGGTGGCACATAAGGGAGTCATCCTGCCTTTGCAAGGTACCCATTCTCCTCCCAGGTGGCCACTGTCATCCACCGATGTTTGACATATCCTCCAAGAGCTGGTTGGGACAACATGCTTATCTCTCATCATGATAGCTGTGTGCTAGGTACTGGTAATGTTTATAGTGTGGCCCATGATTCTGCACATTACCCTGTGGGACGACAGTACAAAGATATGTTAGGGTGTGATATTCCACACATCACTGAGAATGTCGGTATGTTGATCACATAGAAATATCAAAAAAAGACCACATGGTCTATCTAGTCTGTCCTTCCTTATCAACCACTACAACAGTCCACTTTTTTTCTTTAGAGATCCTCTGTGTTTGTCCCATGCTTCTTTGAATTCAGATATTGTCCTCATCTCTACCACCTCCACTGGGAGACTATTCCACGGATCCATCATTCTTTCCATAAAGATATATTTCCACATATCACTCCTGAATCTATCCCTTTTCACCCTCATCCCATATCCCCTCATAGCAGAGCTTGCTTTCAATTGAAAGAGGCTCTCCTCCTGTGCATTTATGCCACAGAGGTATTTAAATGTCTCAATCATATCACCTCTATCCCACCTTTCCTCTAAGGTGAACATATTAAGACCCTTAAGTCTGTCCTCATATGCTTTATAATGAAGAACACTAACCATTTAGTAGCCACCCTCTGTACTGATTCCAGCCTGTTTATATCTTTTTGATGGTGCAGTCTCCAGAATTGCACACAATACTCAAATGAGATCGCACCAAAGACTTATATAGAGGCATTATCACCTCCTTTCTTCTTCTGGCCATTCCTCTCCCTAAGCACCCAAGCATCCTTCTAGCTTTTGCTGTCACCTTTTCTACCTGTTTAGCTACTTTAAGATCATCAGACACAATTACGCCTAGGTCCCACTCTTCTTTAGTGGACAAAAGTACTTCACCCCCTATACTTATTGCTCCCTTGGATTGCTGCAGCCCAAATGCATGACCTTGCATTTTTTAACATTAAACCTCAACTGCCAAATTCTAGACCATTCTTCAAGCTTAACTAGATCAGTCCTCATGTTATCAGCACCTTCCTGGGTGTCTACTATATTGCAGATTTTGGTATCATCCGCAAAGAGGCAAACCTTACCCAGAAGCCCTTCCACTATATCACTAACAAATATGTTAAAAAGAATCGGACCAAGGACAGATCCATGGGGCACACCACTGGTAACCTCTTTCTTCTCCAAGTGAGCTCCATTTACCTGAACCCTTTTTCGCCTCCCACTCAACCAATTTCTAATCCAAGCAGTAGCTTTAGGGTCCATCCCTAGGGTGCTCAGTTTGTTTATAAGTCACCTGTGCGGAATGATATTAAAGGCATTACTGAAATCCAAATCCACGACATCTAGTGCTCTGCCTCGGTCCAACTCCCTGGTCACCAGGTCAAAGAACTCAATCAGGTTTATCTGACAAAACCTGCCTCTGGTAAATCCATGCTGCTTCGAATCCTGTAATCTACTGAACTTCAGAAACCTCATTATTTTCTCTTTCAGCATAAGAACATAAGAAGCTCTTCCAATAATTTACTCACCAACACCTCACTGGCCTGTAGTTTTTAACCCCATCCTTACTTCTGCTTTTGAGTAAAGGGACCACATATGCCTCTCTACAGTCCTTTGGCACCATTCCAGACTTCGAGGCATTGAAAAGGTCAATCAGTGAAGCTGCTAGAATGTCCCGAAGTTCCCTCAGTATTCTAAGGTGTATCCCATCCGGTCCCATCGTTTTGTCTACTTTAAGTTTAGTTGGTTTCTTATGATCACAGTCTTCTGAAAATTGTTCAAGATGCCCCTCGCTAAGATGCCCCTCACTTCTGTTAAGCAATTCCCCTTCATCCTCATCAACTTCTACATATTCCTCCCCTTCACCCTAGAGTCTGACAACACCACTTTTGCCCTTCCTCTTCTCACTAACATATCTGAAAAATGTCTTATCCCCCCATTTTATTGCATTGGCTATGTCCTCCTCTTTTTGAATCTTTGCTTTCCTGACTACTTTGCTAGCTTCTCTAAGTTTTTCCAAATATAGATGCCTGTCTTCCTGGCTCTGTGATCTCTTATATTTCATGAAGACCTCCCTCTTTTTCTTCACCTTTTCAGCTACTTCTTCTGAAAACCATAGAGGTCTCCCTTTCCTTTTACCTTTATTTACCATTTTAACAAAAAGGTTGGTTGCCCTTAAAATATCCCCTTTCAGTTTTGCCCACTGTTTTTCTACATCACCCAGCTGTTCCCATCCCACTAATGACACCCTGAGGTATTGGCCCATCTTAGCAAAGTTAGTTTTCCTAAAGAAACTTGCTTTTGAATGGATTTTAACAGCCCTAGTCCTAATACTGAACCACACCATCTGGTGATCACTAGATGCAAAATGATCTCCCACTATAACATCAGAAACACTTTCACCATTAGTAAGCACCAAGTCCAAGTATGGCCCTTCACATGTGGGTTCTTTTACCAGTTGCCTGAATAGTTCTCCCTGTAGAGAATCCAGGATCTCCTTACTTCTAGATGATACTGCAGCATGAATGTGCCAATCAACATCTGGCATACTGAAATACCCTATCAGCACGTCCCCTTTCCTAGCAATGCTGTGTTGTTGTTGTTAAGTGCCGTCGAGTCGGAGTCGACTCATGGCGACCCTCTGGATAGCTATCCTAAATTGTGTTCGGTCTTCAGTCAGGCGGCTCATTGTTGACAGACTGGTACCCGTAGCTGCTGTTATTGTATCGATCCATCTCATTGCTGGCCTTCCTCTTTTGCGTTGACCTTCTATCTTGCCAAGCATAATGTCTTTCTCTAATGATCTCTCTCTTCGCATGATGTGTCCAAAGTATGAAAGTCGAAGTCTTGTCATCTGAGCTTCTAAAGAAAGCTTAGGTTTGATCTCCTCTAGTACCAACTGGTTTGTTCTACGGGCAGTCCATGGTATACACAGTATTCGCCGCCAGCACCATAATTCAAAGGCATCAATTTTCTTCCTATCTTTTTCACTGTCCAGCTTTCACATCCATATGATGTTATTGAAAATACCATGGCTTGAACAAGTCGAATCTTTGTATGGAGAGAGAGACATCTCTGCTCTTGAGAATCTTATCTAGGTCTTTCATAGCCATTCTGCCAAGAGCAATGCATCGTCGTCTGATTTCTTGACTGCTTGTTGCTTCTTTATTGATAGTTGATCCAAGTAGGTTAAAGTTGTTCACAATTTCAATTTCTTCTCCTTCAACGATGAACCTGTTGATTATGCCAGTTGTCATGATCTTTGTCTTCTTTACATTAAGGTGCAGGCCCATTTTGAGACTATGTTCTTTGATTGTGAGAAGCAAATGTTTCAGGTCATCTTCACTTTCAGCCAGTAATGTGGTATCATCAGCATAGCGAAGGTTGTTGATGAGTCTTCCACCAATCTTCACACCTCTGTTGTCTTCATACAATCCTGCTTCTCTGATGATTTGTTCTGCATATAAATTAAACAGGTAGGGGGAAAGTATGGAGCCTTGTCTTACACCTTTGCTTATTTTAAACCATTCTGTTTCTCCTTGTTCCGTTCGAACTGTTGCTTCTTGATCAATGTACAGATTGCGCAAGAGAACGATCAAGTGTTCTGGTATACCCATGCTTCTTAATGTGGCCCAGAGTTTCTCATGGTTTACACAGTCAAAAGCCTTGCTATAGTCAATAAAGCACAAATAGATATCCTTTTGGTATTCTTTAGTCTTTTCAAGGATCCATCTCACATCCGCAATGATGTCTCTCGTTCCTCGCCCTTTCCTGAACCCTGCTTGCACTTCAGGTAGTTCTTGTTCCAGGTATGTTTGTAGTCTCTTTTGGATAATCTTAAGTAGAATCTTGCTGGCGTGTGGGATCAGAGCGATTGTGCGATAATTTTCACAGTCAGTTGGATCACCTTTCTTTAGTATTGGTATAAACACAGATCTTTTCCAGTCAGTTGGCCATGATGTTGTCTTCCATATTTCTTGGCAGAGCCTTGTGAGTACAGTAACAGCTGCATCAGATTGCTGCAATACTTCTATGGGAATGCTATCAATGCCTGGTGCTTTGTTCTTTGATAAGGCTTTCAATGCTGCTTCAACTTCTTCTTTCATCACCAATGGTTCCCGATCATAAGGTACAGGTTGAAACGGCTGTTGGTCCACTTGATCTTTATCATATAAAAACTCTGTATATTCCTTCCACCTTTTCTTGATCTTCTCAGCATCATTCAACATAGAACCTTGAGCATTTTGTAACATTCCAATTCGAGGCTGGAACTTTTTCTTTAACTCTCGTAGCTTTAGGAAAGCCAATCTTGTTCTTCCTCTAATAGTTTCTCCTTCTATTTCCTTGCAAGTGTCATTGTAGTACTTTTCCTTGTCCTGTCTTGCTGCACGTTGGAAATCTCTGTTGAGTTCTGCGATTGTCTTTCTTTTCTGTACCACAGTCAGCTCCAGGTTTTGTCTTTGTTGATGTTACAGAGCTTTTCCATCGTTGACTTCCACAGATGTAGTCAATTTGATTTTTATATAATCCATTAGGTGAAGTCCATGTGTACAGTCTCCGCTTGTGTTGATGGAAGAAGGTGTTTGAGATGAATAGATCATTGGTCTTGCAGAATTCTATCAGTCTTTCTCCAGCTTCATTTCTGTTGTCAAGTCCATATTTTCCAACTACTTTCCCTTCTTCTTTGTTGCCAACTTTTGCGTTCCACTCACCCATGACTATCAGGATATCCTGTTTGCATGTTCTGTCAATTTCAGCTTGTACTTGTTCATAGAACTCTTCAATTTCATTCTCTTCTGCAGCTGTTGTTGGAGCATATACTTGAATTATAGTTGTGTTGATAGGCAATCCTCGTAGACGAATAGAGATTAAGCGTTCACTGACTGCATTGTATTTCATTACAGTTCTTGCAAGTTTCTTCTTTATTATAAATGCAACACCATTTCTTCTTTGTCTTTCATTTCCAGCATAGTAGACCATGTGATCATCTGATGCAAAGTGCCCCATGCCAGTCCATTTCAGTTCGCTGACACCCAACAGATCAAGTTGTACACGTTCCATTTCATTCTTGACCACCTCCAACTTCCCTTGGTTCATGCTTCGTACATTCCATGTTCCAATGTGTAAGACATCTTTACAGCTTCTGACTCTCATTTCATGCGCAGCTACATCAGCAGTCAGACTTCCCGAGGGCTTTGATCCAACCACATCATAAATGCTGGCTTTACTCTGAAAAGTCTTCAGCTCTTCCCCAGTAGCTAGTTGAGTGCCTTCTGACCTGGGGGTCTCATCTTCCAGCACCTTAGCACAATTTGTTTTGTTGTAACTATCCATTGGGTTTTCATGGCAAGATACAGAAGTAGATTGCCGGGCCTTTCTTCCGCGCAGTTTAAGTTTGGTGTTGTTGCCGTTGTCACAAAAATGTGATCCTCCGCCGTCAACACTGTCCCATTCTGCTGCTGCCCAGATGTATATGCAATGCTGTATATGTCTTCAATTAACTCTCTGTCTACCTCTTCCTCCTGTGAGGGAGGTCTGTATATCATGCCAATGTAAATAGATTTCTCTTTCCCTCTTTTTGTTTAACCCACAGTGCCTCCTCTCTCCCTTTTAAGCTTTGTAGTTCCAAAGTTTTAATATTATTTTTTACATAAAGTGCCACTCCTCCTCCCCTTCTTCCTACCCTGTTCTTTCAGAATAAAGTATAGCCTGGTATAGTTACATCCCAGTCATGGTTTTCTGTGAACCATGTTTCTATAACTGCCACTAAATCCAAGTCAGCATCTCCAATTAAAGCTTCAACATCTGGGATCTTATTTCCCATGCTTCGGGCATTTATACACACCTCTTTCCATATGTTGCCCCTTTTACCTATTTCCATAAAGGAATTTAATGTTTCACCTACCTGCGAGCTTTCACTTACATGGGGGATTTCTTCACCCATCCCCAATGAATCTAGTTTAAAGCCCTCTTCAGTAGATTAGCCAGTCTGCTACTGAAGACACATCAACCTTTCTTGGACAGATGGATGCCATTTCTGCTCTACAACCTTTGGAACAGCATCCCGTAGTCCAGGAAACCAAAACGCTCTTGATGACACCATCTAGATGTGAGCATCTAGACATGTTTACACACATGCATTACTGAGGACTAGCTGCCAAAGCCTGTTCTGTGTCGCATCTTACACCAGCTGTTATGAGGAATGTTTGCACATTTCACATCTGCTGCATTTGTGGACCTACTTTTGCCATGGCAATGCTTACACGTGCTATGTGAATATGTGTCATTTTCACATCAACATACATCCTGTGCACATCACAGACAAACAGTACCTTTGTCTTGGATGGGGTCATTGTTATCTGCTCACATGACTTGCTCTTAGATATTACATCTTTCTGGTAAAACATCTTTCTGGTAAAACATGGTGGGTCTATAGTATAGATCATTTTTGCCCCTTTCTGAACCCATGTGCTATCCTTGACACAGACTCTGTCTTACCATGGCATACTTTATGTGGATGTGTCAACATGAGGCTTATCAGGTACCAGTTCTATCCAGCTGTCAATTGTTCTTGAGATTTCTTAATATATCACATATGGCAACATGTCTATAGCTTTCAGCTATGTTGGAAATGACCAACATATATCTGCAGGTATTAGGTCGGCCCATACTATGCATGCTGATGGAACATTTGTTGGTCTCGGATGACATGCATATCACTAAAATATTGTCAGGCACTATGTTGTGGTGCGGAATGGCAATGCTGCGGCATCACATAGGTTGTTTCTGGGTAATTTAGATTGTACAAATGCATTACTCATGCAGTGATGTGCCAGCACTGGCCACATGCATATCATTAACAGGATGTCACTGGGATGTCTCTTGCTATACAGTGGTCCTGTAGCCAGGGGACACATGGCATCATAAGTTTCTGTATGGTCACTGAAATATTGTGTCTGCTAGATGTTCTAATATTATTTGTGTGAGTGATAGGGAATGACAGGGTGCTATAGCGATGGACAGACATGAACATCCTGACATCCTGTCTGCAAATGTTACTTGTCATGTTTTCTTTCTGCAGGTGATGCTGGATATGGGTGTCAGGCCTGGTTGCTGACCCCTGTGTGTTTTCCACGGTCACCTGCAGAAATGAGGTACAATGAGGCCTATTCCTCCACCCACTCTGTCATTGAGTGCACCTTTGGTGTGTTGAAGAGTCATTTCAGGTGTCTGGATAAGACTGGTGGGGCCTTACAATAAGGACCCATGACTGTGGCAAAGATAAGTTTGGCCTGCTGCATCCTGCACAACATTGCTCTCAGGCATAATATCCCAGTCAACGTTAATCCAGATCTGGAAGAAGATCCTGTGAGCCATCATGTATGTGACCATGAAAACACATTGGGGGCAGAGCAATCTGACAAGGTCTGATTGAGCAGCTCTTCTCATGTAAGTTATGTGTATGCATGGAAATGCATATGTGTACAAATGTGCATACCATCCTGTGTGTCACCTGTTAGCAACCCAAAATATGTTTGTCTGCTGTATTGGTTACTGTACAGAATCTGGTTGGAGGCTATTGCTATACCTGCTGTGGTGAGGTCCCTGATTAGCCCAAGAGGATCTACATGTGGCCAAATATTGTGTGGATCCATACACATGACAGCACGGCAGTGATTTGGGACTGGTGCATCTTATGCAGAGGCATCAGAAGTATACAGTATACATTATAAACCTGCATATGTTCCACAAACATAACTTTCTCATCTGCTGATACTGTTGTGTCAATTGATCTGCATGAACTGAGGGGACAGAGGAACATTTACATGGCTGATGTTCCTCATATTCCTAGGTGAGATTGCTCTAAACCATTCTGGCATGCATCTATATACTCCATGTCTGATATTGGATTTATATAGCCCTCTGGACCTCAACAGGTAGAAATTAGGCACCATTGTGTTGATGACATTCACAATTATAGTGTCGGGTGTACAGATATGGCAAGAGTGTCATGGTACATGTTGAATTTATCTTTACCTTTCCATTGTCCAAACAGCCACCATGAATGTGGCCTTGGATGGGCTCAGGACATTGCTCCTAGTAGCCTCATCTTTGACCCAGACTGGGGGTATGGTACATAGTGCACATATGTTGTTTATTGCACTGTGTGTGCAGTGAGATCAGCATCATATAGATACAATGTGCAGGCTTAGGTTCACTATCAGTTCCTGGTGTGAGTGTGATTGGCCCTTTATATGTCACTGCTGTAATAATGCTACCTTTCTGATGCTGTGACTGTTGAGATCGTGTAATGCATTGTGTTCTTTGAGGAACATGTTGTAAATTTTGTTTGGTGGCAAAGGAGTGGAGGAGTAGCCTAATGGTTAAGAACATTGGCTTGGGAACCCAGAGACCAGGGTTCAATTCCCACTAGCACTTCTTGTGGCCTTGGGCAAGTCACTTACCCCTCCATTGTCTCAGAAAAATCCAAGTTATCAATGTCCCTGTTTAATGTACATTACCAAGTTTAAGTTTCAATATAAACTGCTTTGATTGAAATGATAAAGCAGTATGTAAAACCTGTTAAATAAATAAATTAGAAAGCTTCATCATTCACAGCTGCCACATTACAGAACATAGTTTAGTCAACAGGCAATGATGTTTTAACATGCACACACGCATCTCACACTTTGCAAACACCACCTCTGGGTCAGGAATGAGAGGTTGCACCCATTGACATCTCTAGGCAGTCCCTGTCCTCCACATTGGATACTGTTTGGCTAACATTGTCAATCATCATGTATGTTGGTAGCATGTTTGTTACCCTGACTTAAGTGAGAATTCATTGTCCTGCTGCATTGTTAGACATGATGAGGACTATGGCACACTTGAAACACATGCCTGATCAGATGTGAACATTATCTGTACTGATCAGCTTGACTGTTTTATACCTTCAGTGGTGTCTGTGTTATGCCAATGTAATGGTTTCATGTTGAATGATCCCTATGTGATATTTAACACTTTCAGGCACTTTGATGGTAACTCATGATGTGTGATGACAGGCATACCAACCTTTCTATTATCTTTTTCACAGGGTATCACCCACCCATAGCAGCACAGGCCAACATTGCATCTGCAGTTACCACCATCAACAGGTTGGATGAGACAGCAACAACAGGAGATGATGTCTGAGAAGGGGTTGCAGACAGTCAATATGCATATGCTGTGGAGCACATGCCAATGCAGGACATTGATATCCAAGTGGCGGATCAGGGCATCCAGATGGGCTACAATGACCTGGCAATACAGTCCTGGCACACTCTGGTTGTCACGGTCTCATACTATGGATTCTGCCATCATAATCTGCAAACTTTGAGCGTCTGTGCAGACACACTTGTCTGCGAAAAAAAATTGGATATAGCTGCCATACACCATTACAGCCAGGGAGACAAAGGGTGGTCTCAGCAAACATTCCTGCAGCCACTGCACTGACAGCAGCACTCTGCCAATTCTGACAGTCATGTACAGTTTGCTTGTTTTACTATGTCACTGCCATGGCACTATGACTGACAACAAATGTTTAGGCAGGAAACTGCATCAAAATGGGTATGTAGCAGCAGAGGAACATTGTGTATTGGGTATGTTTTTTCCTTGACACCCTTGCGCTGGTCTATATGGCCATGACAGGCTGTCACACATCCCCCACAAGGTGCACCACAACAACATGTGTCATCTCTCTTTCCCCATATCCAGGAGTGATCCTCTGCATACAGGGTGTCACTGTGTCATTTGGGGATTTACAGTGTGCATATGTATGTGCAGGAATATGTTCTGACACAGTGACATCACATGGTGGAAATTCTGGCATATGTACTCAAGCACAATTTTCATGTTTAACCATATCACAGACCATGTTGACCTGTTGTTCCATAATAAAGAATTGGTATTTTTGATTTGGATATACCTTACACAGTCACATGTATGCTTTATTCTGTGTCATTCATGACAATCTGTCACACACATGGCAAAGGTCATTTAATGATGTGCTTATCAGTATTTGCACACATTGCTTAGATTGCAAATTCCATGTACATTTTCTTACCTGTACAACTCATGGACATAGAGGCATATTGTGACATCCCAAAACTGTTTTACTTGGCTGACTCTGCGCTTGTATGAAACAGGGTTTTTACTATGCCAACACATGGGCTTCTCATAACTACCTTCATTTCAACATTGTAGAGCTTGGCCCAGATTTAGAGAAGCCATTTATATGGGTAACTGCCCTAGTTACCTATGTACATGGCTTCTTGGTGATTTTGGCAAGGTTCCTACTCAGGTGTAGTCCTTATGAGATCCCAAGTACCTCCCTGACACACCCATATGCTATGTAGTTGGCATCAAGGTGTGTTAGGAGCATTCTGTGGCAAGACAGGGAAAGATAAACATTGTTGGTGTGTATCAACAGAGTTCTATGCAACACACATAGCCATCTGTGTGTTAAAGCTTAGCACTGATTTTTCTCAGCTATCTTTCAGGCACAGGGTCTGGCAGTTAGCCTATTAATTTTGCCCTAGCTGGCTAGCTCCTGCACCTTCTCGTTTGTGTGTGAGGACCCTGGTTTTCACTGGACAAGTACATATGACCTCAGCATTCACATCAAGGTTAGACAGGTGGCAGTATGCTATGCACCAACACAATGCTTTGCATAACCCAGATGAAGATCTGGGAACCAGATATTTCAGCACATAGCATCCATATATGTGCTTCGCATCTTGCTCTGAGCTTCCCTGCATCTTAGCTTCCCTGAGCCATAGCAGCATTTGCTTTCATGCACACTGACGTGTAGTGGCAATATCTTCTGTGGATACACCTTCTCATTGCTATCTAATGAGCCATCAGAGGGCATGCATTGACCTAAACATCCTCTGCCACATGCGAGAGGTTCTTGCCCTTGCAAATCAGAACATCATTTTCTATCATTGCCTACACATATTCACTAGAACTATGTTGAGACATCAACCATGTCCCATATGTGATATGGGCATTCCTAGGGTACTGCAGGACACATCATTACATGCCCTCCAATTCACTCAATGCACTGCCATCCCAATATCACCAATGTCAACAATGGCCACTGTGGAGATATATAGCAGACATACCTGGGTACAAACTATATCGTAATGATAGAGCTGATCAAATTGGTGGAGGGGTTGTGCTCTATGTTAGAGAGGGCATTGAGTCAGAAAGGATTAAAGTTTTGTAGGAAATAAAATTTTCTGTAGAATCTCTATGGATTGAAATTCCATGTAAAAAGGGGAAGGTGATGGAGGTGGGGGTGTACTATCGACCGCCTGGCCAGAATAAACAAATGGATGATGAAATGCTCAAAGAAATCAAGGAAGCTAACAAAAGTTACAGCACAGTAATAATAATGAGTGATTTCAATTACCCTGGTATTGACTGGGCCAGTGTCATGGCAGGACATGCTAGGGAGATAAAGTTCCTAGATTAAATAAATGACTGCTTCTTGGAGCAGCTGGTTCATGAACCAACCAGAGGGGAAGCCATATTGGACCTAGTCCTTAGTGGAACACCAGATCTGGTGCAAGAGATAAGGGTGTTGGGGCCACTTGGCAATAGTGATCATAGCATGATCGTGTTTGATTTAATTAATGGAGGAGGTGTGATACTACCTTTTAACTTTCGAAAGGGAGACTATAATAAAATGAGGAAAATAGTTAAGAAAAAACTAAAAGGAGAAGTTGCAAATGTTAAAGACTTACATCAAGCATGGGTGTTGTTTAAAAATACTATCTTGGAAGTCCAGGCCAGCTGTATTCCACCCTTTAAGAAAAGTGGAAGGAAGTCCAAAAACTGCCAGCATGGTTTAAAGGTGAGGTCAGAGAGTCTGTTGTTGCCAAAAAAGCATCTTTCAGGAAATGGAAAAAAGAGCCAAATGACAAAAACTGGAAACAGCACAAGCACTGGCAAGTTAAATGCAAGGCATTGATAAGGCAGGCAAAGAGAGAATTTGAGAAGAAACTTGTTGTCGAAGCAAAAACACATAATAAAGACTTTTTCAAGCACATTCATACCAAAAATCCTGTGAGAGAGTCAGTTGGTCCATTAGATGATAGAGGGGTAAAAGGGGCAGTAAGAGGGGACAAGACTATAGCGGAGAGACTGAATTAATTTTTTGCTTCGGTCTTTACTGAGGAAGATGTAGGGATGTTACCTATGACCGAAGTGGTATTTAAAGGTGATACTGCAGAAGAATTGAAAGAAATATCGCTACACTGGGAAGATGTATTACAACTGTTTGATAATCTGAAGAGTAGCAAATCACCTGGACCGGTTGGTATACATCCAAGGGTGTTGAAAGAACTGAAATATGAGATTGCACAGCTGCTATTAGTAATCTGTGAACTATCATTAAAATAATCTGTAATACCTGAAGACTGGAGGATCACCAATGTAACTCCAATGTTTAAAAAGGGTTCCAGGGTTGATCTGGGAAACTACAGACCATTGAGCCTGACATCAGTACCAGAAAAAATGGTAGAAACAATCATAAAGAGCAAAATTACTCAGCATTTGGATAGTCATGGCCTAATGGGAGACAGCCAACATGGCTTTAGACAAGGAAGATCTTGTCTTACAAATCTGTTATGTTTTTTTGAAGGTGTGAATAAACAGGTAGACAAAGGTGAGTTGGTTGATATAGTGTATTTGGACTTTCAGAAAGCCTTTGACAAAGTCCCTCATCAGAGACTTTTGACAAAACTAAAGAGTCATGGGATAGGAGGCAGTGTATTATTGTGGATCAGGAACTAGTTAAAAGATAGAAAGCAGAGGGTAGGGCTAAATGGCCAGTTTTCCCAATGGCGAAAGGTGAATAGTGGTGTATCTCAGGGATCTGTGCTGGGTCCGCTGCTTTTTGACATACTCATAAATGACCTGGAAATGGGAATAATGAGTGAGGTTATCAAATTTGCAGATGACACAAAACTATTTAAAGTTGTTAAAACCCATGAGGATTGTGGAAATTTGCAAGAGGATCTTGATAAATTGGAAGACTGGGCATCAAAATGGCAGATGAAATTTAATGTGGACATGTGCAAAGTTATGCACCTAGGGAAGAACAACCCAAACTATGGTTACATGATGCAAGGTTCCACATTGGGAACTACTACCCAGGAAAAAGATTTAGGCATCATTGTGGATAACATGTTAAAACCCTCTGCCCAGTGTACAGTGGCAGCCAAGAGAGAAAATAGAATGCTAGGTATCATAAGGAAAGGAATGGAAAATAAAACAAAGGATATTATAATGCCTCTGTATCGTTCCATGGTGCGACTGCACCTTGAATATTATGTACAATTCTGGTCGCCGTATCTTAAAAAGGATATAGCGCTATTAGAAAAGGTTCAGAGAAGAGCTACCAAAATGGTAAAGGGAATGGAAGGATACCCCTATGAAGAAAGGCTAAAAAGGTTAGGGCTCTTTAACCTGGAAAAGAGACGGCTGAGGGGAGATATGATAGAAGTCTATAAATTAATGAACGGAGTGGAACGGGTAAACCTAGATCGATTGTTTAAGTTATCAGAATATAGGAAGACAAGGGGACATGCAATGAAGCTACAGGGTAAACTATTTAAGACTAATAAGATAAAATATTTTTTTCACTCAACGTGTAATCAAACTCTGGAATTTGTTACCGGAGGATGTAGTAAAAGCTATTAGTGTAGCTGGGTTTAAAAAAGGTTTAGACAAGTTCCTGGAGGAAAGGTCCATAAACCATTATTAAAAGAGACCCAGGATATCACTGCTTGACCCAATACAAGCATTGTGGAAACCTGTGTCTTTTGGGGATACTGCTAGGCTCGATGGACCTTGGTCTGACCCAGTATGGCATATCTTATGTTCTTATGTTTTATATCTGTGAGCAGTAAGGTTTGCCAAGTATGGAATACATGGTTCAAACTTCCGTGGGACAGCACGTGTGTGCAAAGGTGAAAACCTCTAATGTTTAGATGTGGCAGCAATGTGTTTGTTCACAGAGTCACAGCCATTAGGGGAGGTACACCATTTGTCTTTCACTTGGTCATTTCTCAGAGCTATGAGGCTCATATTTATGCATACATCATACACCAACAGAGCCTTAATTACTGATATCTGAACTGTGGTTCACGTAAACATCCCTTGCTAGAAATAAAATGTTACCAGTTATGTAACACAGTGTCTGAGGCATAGATGACATGTTTTACATATGCCCATATTTAGCTGGGCATCCTATTTCTTGCACAGGATCTGTAGCCCCTGTGCCACATCTGGGACTGTTAGCAGCACTCTTGGTGCACAAAGACACTCCATATATACATACATACCTTTACCCATAGAACAGAGTGGGTAATATGCCAGATATCATAGAGGGGCAAGGAAGGCATCACCTACATAATTGCTTAAAAACACCACTGCACATATTTGTTGTTCATGCTGCCTTCACATTGTATTTGAATCACACATAGCAACTCAGTGCATGTTACACATGCAGACCCTGTACAGCCGCTCTTCATCAGGGTATACTGCAATAGATGCAATAGTGATACAACGGGTGTAAATTGTGTCCACATGTATGGAATGAGGCTTTACAGCCTCAATATGCATTCCATGGCACAATTCTCATGAGGTCCACAGCAAGCAGATACATTAATGATGTAGCAGGGCCCAATAATGTGACAAACAGTTGCATGGGATTGTGTCTCCATGTCTGTGCAGCTCCATTGTGGATCTTAAATCCCAGTCCAGCAAACAACATTGTTATTGACATGCTGGCAGAGCCACAATATGTCATGCCAAGCATTCTCTCGCCAGCCTGGAAGCATCTTACGTACTTTCAGATCAAGTATCATCTATTATGCCATATATTTATGTATATAGTTTCATGTATTCCGCATCTATCCTGATATATGTCAATATGTAAATAGTTAACCATGTTCTCCAAGTTCTATTCCCTGTTATAATGTAAACTCAATCAGTCTTCTCTGATCTGAGTATTCTTTGTTAAATGTAAACCGCACTGATAACAAATAGTGTGGTATATAAGAATTGTTAAATAAATAAATAAAATGCCATAGCCAATGTTCAGCTGCATGCCAGTTCCTGCATCCCTTCCTTTCTTGTTTTCATGTTTTCCACACATATTACGCCACATCCAGGATGACTTTGGGCAATGTGTAGGTCAAATAACATCCCCATCTGAGAGGCCTACCAAGGACATAGATGGCCTATGACAAAGGCAGCAATGGGCATCAGGGTTGGTAAGCGATCGACAGCCTCCACATGCACCTCCTTGTACACACACCATCCCAACTGCATCTGGAGCTCTCCATACGCCTCCAGTGTTGGTGCAAGGTATGCATGTGCTGGATCAGCATAGTTAATTAGACATGCAGGAATGTGATATTGGGCAAGGCAGAGATCATCAGTGTTGGTGCCTCAAAATAACCCACATACTGTCTACACACAGGCTCATGACACTCAGGCCTGCAGACTGTAGGATTGCAATGCACATAATCCAGCTCCTACACCAGATTTGTCATGGAGATGAGCTTTGGACATAACAATGAATGTACATGGGACCTGTGAGAAACATACTGTGAGTCCTTCCCATATCTGCACTGTACATCAGCCAATCAACAGCTGACATGGGGAGTTGTCAACATGTTTACACATTGCAGGTAGTCTCATGTTGTTGCATTGTTTATTGCTTTTCCACATTTAAACATTTTAGGTGCCTAGCATCAGGGTTCTTGCAATGTCCTTGTACACAGCACTGCCCTGCAGAAATTACACTTGTTGGTGTGCAGCATGCAAGCGACTCTACTGCATGCAGGGCAAAACAACATGCTGCATCTGTATGTACTTGCCAACAGACATCATTTCCTGTGATCTCTTTCATAACATGAAGAAGTCAGAGACATACATCTGAGGCCATTTTTGATTTGGGTG
Organism: Ichthyophis bannanicus; assembly: GCA_033557465.1. Lineage (NCBI taxonomy): Eukaryota > Metazoa > Chordata > Amphibia > Gymnophiona > Ichthyophiidae > Ichthyophis > Ichthyophis bannanicus. The sequence goes on from CM066032.1 coordinate 607,186,908, forward strand.
AGGATTGGGAGATTTCACAGGGTTGTTTCGGTGAGGGTAGCAGATGTCTGACACATGCATTTAACATGTGTCAGGTCTCATACCCAAACACAGTCCAAGACGTGAGATATGTGGAAGACAAATTTATTAACTCACAGACCTAGGCAACCCGACACAGGCCGTGTTTCGTAACCTTCGTCAGGGGTTGTAAAGGTAAAATTACTACAGACATAAAAACATAAATAACATATTAAAAGTGAAGGAACAAGCGGATTCTTCAAACAGACACATAAAAGACATAAGTAAAATTGTGTCTTGAAAATAATTAAAATTATATAATAAATATATAATAAAAAAATATATATATAATGTTAATAGTGTTGGAACGCTAGTTGACCAATAATAACATGAATAAATAATAAAAATAATAAAAATAATATCAAAATAAAACTAGATGCATTTGACCATCATATAGGCGTGACAAGCAAAAAACATACATAAGGTCTAATTTATGGACCTCTATTTATAATAAATAATAGTAATAATAATAATAGTAATATCACCAATAATAACATATAAATAAACTAAAACATATTAACTAAAAAAGTAATACTATAATGCCAAGGGATATTTCAATATTAAATTACAAGAAAATAACTACAAGAAAGCAGCAGGAGCGAGCAAATTAACTATTACATGGATACTGATAATCTAATTGTAATGACTCAAGGGGAGTGATTAGTAACACTAAAACAAAAAGGAAATAAATACCTAAAATGATTGTAAATATTACTATTATTACGTCTTTTATGTGTCTGTTTGAAGAATCCGCTTGTTCCTTCACTTTTAATATGTTATTTATGTTTTTCTGTCTGTAGTAATTTTACCTTTACAACCCCTGACGAAGGTTACGAAACACGGCCTGTGTCGGGTTGCCTAGGTCTGTGAGTTAATAAATTTGTCTTCCACATATCTCACGTCTTGGACTGTGTTTGTGCTACTAACGTGAGTACTGCCTATCTGTTGGACAGGTCTCATACCCAATCCATGACATCAGATACTTTGAACCACAACAGATATGTTCACAACACACAGGTCAAGCACGGTCCATTGAGAATGAGCTGACAACATGCTGGTACATTGAAGGCAGCTTCATACATACATACATACATTCCCTTCACTAGCTGATACCATGCAAGGTTAGCATAGCGGTTATAGCACTGTGTTGCCCTCACCAGAGAACCAGTTCAATGCCACACAGTTTCTTTTCTGTTCAGTTTGTTCTGGGCTTGTCCAATTACCATTCAAAAGGGTGCAGGTTCAGCAAAGTTCCAGGCACCCTTGTACCTATTCAGTGTGAGCTATTTCATGCATGCTCTTTTCAATCCCAGCTATCAGACAGCCAGAGTGTGTTGCCTCAGATGTGGCCCATTGGAATGTGTTGTGATGTGACCTCAGCAGATGCACGACCCATACAGTGGACAGGCTTGAGAGACTGCACCCGGACTGTGGGAGCCAGTCTGGGCCTCCATCACATATATACAGATCCTGCAGCCACGTCCTACAGGGGTGATGTGGATGTATCAATCTGTTTCTACATTGCAGGCAGATACATACATTCCCTTTAATGGTAATTGCAGCCATGGAAGATGGCATGCAGGTTTAGAATTGTGGTTAGAGCCCTGTGTTTGCATATACCAGACACCAGCTCAATGTTTGTAATGGATGTTTTCTTAAACCCTCCTCATTCTTCTGTCCAGACTTATGGAGTGTCTGCATTCTATCTTGTACCCATGTCCCCATTCTTGCTGATATATATTTCTAACATATTCATTACAGTCAGGACTATAGGACAGTCAAACTGGTTTTCGCTCTGCTGTGAGACCCGAGAAACTGTTGCTACTGTGACCACAGTACATGTGTGTGCCACAGAGTGCAAAGAATTGGTATATATATATATATATATCCATGACTGTAACTGCACATCTTCCCCTCTATACCATATATACACCACATGTGGACACATAGCACTAGAGTGATTTGGAGCACACAACCTTTAGTTGCAATGTGCAACACACATTCCCTTTCTTGATACAGCATCCTCTGTGAGGTTCTGTGACTTTTTGCTCTTATGTTTGCGGCACTGTCTTTCTGGAGCGTGGACCACATTTCAGATACCACATGTTTTTATCAGGGTTCTGTTACCCTTATGTGGAGATACTGTCAGCTGCAGACCAGGGTGCGCCTTACAGATGTAGCCATTCCACAATAGGTGCCTAAAATAGGTCAGACATGCAGATTGCATTCATACATATCTGGCAGCAATACTTTTTTGCCTTTGGCATGCAACATTGCAGGGGGCTGATGATGTTGGGTCAGCGGATATCTTATACACATTGTGATGAGGAAGCCTCTAGTGAGTATATGGAAGTAGAAGAAAAGAATGATTTTACCTTTAAGAAAAGTGACATCCCTGCAGTGCACACGTTTCAGCGTTTGCCAAAAGAAAGCAAGCACAGAGAAACTGAAGCTAGGCTACCACACCCAAGCTCTGCCGACGTAGTAGCAAGCTTGAAACCTAATTACAGACACCTGTCCAGAGAGGCAGAGACACGGCTCAGAGAGCAGGAATATAAACCCTGGCTAGAGAGAGAGTCAGGACGATGAGGAAGAGGAGGCATGAGGAGAAAGGAAGAACAAGGAAGAGACAGGAGAAGAACGATGACAGCACACAAGAGGGAACACAGGAGGAGACACAGCTGGAGAAGTGGAGGTGAAGCAATCAGAGCAGAAGGGGAGAAGAGAAACCTTCAAACCCCAGTGCCGGATAGAAAGGTTCAGAGAGTTCAGAGGTGGGAGCCCAAGACTCAGTCCAAGAGTCTACAAAGCCTAGCCTGGAACAGGGAACCGGAGCAGAGCTCCAGGGAGGAACTCCAACAAGGGAAGCAGAGACTGCTTCCCCATAGCTGGAGAGAGATTGCTGAACAGAGCCAGAGAGGAAGTCTCCACAACCTCAGGTACCTGTAATCCCTATCACATAGAGCTGTGCTCAAAGGAGACACAGAACCCCTTAGGGAGGAGTTACCCTAAGACGTATGATAGTAGCTTGAAGCAAAACACTGCAGTTCAGGAGCTGGAGGAAATGCAAGTGGACTGTAATGAGAATGATTCATTATCATCTGAAGTACTTAGGGACTGTACGCTGTGTTTAGCTGATGACATTGAATCCCTTTGCTAAGTGTATATTGGAGAGCTGAGGGAAGACAAAGGAAAAGAGAATATTTTTCTTTGTTGAAGGAAGCTGCTATGTTTTTCTTTATCTGTTAAGCAGTTACACTTTTGAGTAAAGAATGTGAAGCTCAGTCAGCATACTTGTGTAAATAACCTTGAGCGAGCAACTGAAGAATTATCCTGATGCCATCTGCATTGAACCTTTTGTTTGGGGAATAAATTTTGTCATCTATGCCTTTACCACTGGTTTCACAACTATTTCTTCTTAGAAGGCAAAAGAACTACCACTCCCAGCAGGCTTAGCTGGAGCAAAAATAGTTTATCCCACCTTCTATAAGGAGAACATAATGGCAACCCTAACCCTCTTAGCCTGAGGCGGAGGGCTAGGGCATGACAACATGCAGCACATAATTGGACTATGGTACCCTGACTTTGAGTGGGCATAGGAAACTCTGACACATATACGTTGTACATGCAACCATATCCCACTCTTTCAATGGTCATCTGCTGCCATCCTCACGCATCATTATTTGCTCCATATTATGACAGAGATACAGACATGTAGCTTTCTTTCATCCACGTGCATGAGGTAGATTGTGCGGTTCTGGGACAACTACGGCAGCTACCACACCTGCTGTAATGGTATTTCCGGGTCCCCATGGCACACCTGCATCTAGCACAAATAGATCCAAATGGCATGTGTGCCATTGCATTTGCAATATCGGACTGATACGGACATTACATACTCTCTGCTACCACCATCGGAAACACAGATTCACACTTACCGTATCGCCATCGTATGCCATACAATATTTGACAGGCAGCTACTACACCGTGACATGTGCAAGAACAAGTGCAACTGCTCGCCAGAAAGGACACACCTCTACTGTGACTGCTCCACATTGTCACTCATGCTCTGTCCTTCTTTTGCTGACAATATCGATAGCATGCTGACTCCACCCAGACAAATTTCAGGCCTCTCCTATGCAAAATGCTGACAGTACTGATAGTGACATGTGCAAACCACACTGCTACATTAATCTTGGGTGTCATCGTTGTTAGTTATATAGCGGAAGATTTGCCTCTTTGCGGATGATAGCAAAATCTGTGATAGAGTAGACACCCAGGAAGGTGTAGATAGCATGAGGAGGGATCTATCTAAGCTTGAAGAATGGTCTAGAATTTGGCAGCTGAGATTTAATGTTAAAAAATGCAAGGTCATGCATCTGGGCTCCAGCAATCCAAAGAAGCAATATAGTATGGGGGTGAAGTACTTTTGTCAACTAAAGAAGAGCGGGACCTAGGTGTGATTGTGTCTGATGATCTTAAAGTAGCTAAACAAGTAGAAAAGGTGACGGTAAAAGCTAGAAGGATGCTTGGGTGCATAGGGAAAGGAATGGCCAGCAGAAGAAAGGAGGTGATAATGCCTCTGTATAAGTCTTTGGTGCGACTTCATTTGGAGTATTGTGTGCAATTCTGGAGACTACACCTTCAAAAGGATATAAAAAGGCTGGAGTTGATACAGAGGGTGGCTACTAAAATGGATAGTGGTCTTCATTATAAAGGATATGAGGACAGACTTAATTATTTTAATATGTACATCTTAGAGGAAAGGCGGTATAGAGGTGATATGATTGAGACGTTTAAATACCTCCGTGGCATAAATGCACAGGAGGAGAGTCTCTTTCGATTGAAAACAAGCTCTGCTGTGAGGGGACATGAGATGAGGGTGAAAAGGGATAGATTCAGGAGTGATACGCGGAAATATTTCTTTACAGAAAAAGTGGTGGATCCGTGAAATAGTCTCCCAGTGGAGGTGGTAGAGATGAAGACAGTATCTGAATTCAAAGAAGCATGGGACAAACACAGAGGATCTCTAAAGGAAAAAAGGAGACTGTTGTAGTGGTTGATATGGAAGGACAGACTAGATAGGCCATGTGGTCTTTTTCTGTCATCGTGTTTCTTTGTTTCTATGCACATCCCACTTACTGACAACAATATCTGATGGCAAGAGTTCATCTGGTCCATGTGCTACCACTTCTCCATCCATCCATCACCTTCAGATTGTCTTCCATTGCTGCTCCTTTATCCTTCATTGAGGTTGCAGTGTTTTTTGTACATTACAGTGCATGCTTGTCACTTTACCTCACTAGGTTCCGTTAGCGCGCTAATGGACACATAGGACTCTTTATGCTGCCACGCCCCTACATGCCCAGGGTGCTTCCCGCACGAAGACACCTTATCACTGCCATTAGTGCACGTTAATGAATGCTATCATAACATGCTTTAGTAAACATACCCCTTAAAGTTTTAGAAAGTGCTTATTTTGGCCAGCCCTTTACAGGAGGGATTAAGGGGAGCATCCCCCTTAATCCTCTAATGTTCATTTCCCCCTCCACATGTTACCTATAATTGCAGTAGAGCAACAGGACATCCAGGTTCACAAAATGGCCAGGATGCAGGTGTGCATGCCAACATTTACATGTGAGTAGTAACTGATATTATGTACACTAGGGTGGTCCATAAAAATGAATTCATGAATTCCTTTGCTCCCTGGCCTGATTCTGGTTCCATTTAGGTAGAAAACACTGTGTACAAAGTTTGACGCCAATCAAATAATATTTAGGGGTGGCTCAACAAGTCTTGAGATTTCCCCCTGGGAGCAGATGACGAAATGTTGCATCATCTTGTATCAATCACTCAGTTCCACGCTGATTACATTTGATTGCGTCATATTTGAACTAATCTCGTCTCTGAGAGGTGGCAAAGACATTGTACTATTATCTTTGTATCTTTATTCTTTTCAGATGGCGAAAAAAAGTGGTTTTTATCTCATTGAAGAAATGTCCACCACAATTCTGGGGGCCAAGCTCCCCAGCAAGGAGCAAGTGTTACGTGTATTTTTGCATCACCATATGACATTAAACAAAGGCATTAGTGAAAGTGCATCTATTGTAACAAGTGAAGTAGAAGCTTACTGGGAAAAGGCCAGGCTTCCTGTTCAAAGAAATGACAAAATTCAAGAAAAAGTAAAGAAATTGTTCAATCAGTGGAATCTTTTGAAGAAAAACAAAGGGAGAGGAGGGAAACAAGAGGCAAATGAAAAAGAATTCCAGGTTGCAATGAAAAACCTATTTGATGTGGCGCATGCCAATGCAATGTCTTTAATTCATATTCAAGAAGACAAAGAATTCTTAATAGCGCAACGAGAACTCTTGGGGAAACTGCTAGGTACATATGACCTAGATTGGCCACTGTTGGAAACAGAATACTGGGCTTGATGGACCTTGGTCTGACCCAGTATGGCATATTTTATGTTCTTATGTTCTTATGTAACCAGGGCACCGCGGCTCAATGTGCGCGATGGACAAGAAACTGGCCAACACGGAAGCAAGATCGCAACAGCGAGAAGAAGAACTGAAAAGGCGCAGACAAAAACATGTTGCTGAAGCCGAGGCAACTACAAGCCAAGTTCAGCTGGAAGGATCTTCTTCCTCAGCAGAGTCAGGTGAAGACTTGTCGACATCTGCGGATTCAGATAACGGACAGAAGAAAGCAACTCCACAAACTAAGCAGTTTCGACCTAACAATGTCTGGACCCCAGAGCTTACAGCAGCCCTGGATCAGACAGGGACAACGGATCGCAATGCTCTGTTTGTGGTAGCTGAAAATGCCAGAAGTCTGGGACATTATCCTGGGGAGCTCAATATCAGCCGCTCCAGCGTCAAGCGCCATAGAGAAAATCACCGTCAGCAACAATGGACAGACCTGCACAATGCATTCAAAGCCGAAGGCAAAACATGCAGTGTGCATTGGGATAGCAAGTTATTGCCATCTCTCCTCTGTTCAACCACATCCGTTGACCGCCTTCCAGTTTTGATAACGGCTGTCTCCACTGGAGAAACACAACTTCATGGTGTACCAAAACTGACATCAGGAACGGGCGAGAATCAAGCTGCAGCAGTTTATGAACTGTTACAGGAATGGTGTTTGGATGAAAAGGTTGCAGGCTTCTGCTTTGATACAACTGCATCGAACACGGGACGTCGATCAGGAGCGTGCATTCTTCTAGAACAGAGACTCTGTCGCACAGTCCTTCATTTGGCATGCCACCATCACATTTACAAAATAATTCTTGGTGCAGTATTCTCTACATGCTCTGGAGCTTCATCGGGTCCCGATGTCCAACTCTTTCGCCGGTTCCAAAAGAATTGGGACTCCCTTGACAAGTCCAACTATCAAACTAGAAAAGACTTGGAGGTGCTGCAACCTGACAGGGATCGCATCATGAAGTTTGCGGAATCCAAGTTGGCACAGGGCAATCACCGAGATGATTACCTGGAATTCTTGAAGTTAACGATTGTCTGCCTTGGAGGGAATCTTCCTAGTTTCAATTTCAAGAAACCCGGAGCTTTCCATCATGCCAGATGGATGGCAAAAGTCTTGTACTGTCTCAAGATTTGGATGTTCCGAGGAGAACTCAAAGATCTTACCCAACGGGAGGAGTCCTGTGTTCGTGATGTGAGCATTTTCTCCATCCTGTTTCATGTGGAAGCCTGGTTTTCTGCCCCTGATGCCGCAGTTGCTCCTCGAACAGATTTGGAGATGCTGAAGAAACTACACTCTTACCACAATGACCGTGTTGGAAGAGCGACCAGAGACAAACTGCAACAGCATCTGTGGTATGTATCAGAGGAGCTTGTGGCACTGTCACTGTTCGATGAAGCTGTTTCAGTACCGACAAAGCGGGCCATAGTGTCGGCCATGATCCCGGCAGAATCAGATGAAAGCGATGAGGATGATGATGAAGGTGAAGATCCCCCAAAGCGGGTCGAATTGAAAAGTTCCATGATTCCACCACTTGAATCTTTTGCAACTCGCAAGTCAATCCGTTTCCTGAAACACCTCGACATCAACAGTGATTTTCTTAATGCAGACCCAGAAGACTGGGAAGAGAATGCATCATTCAAAGACGGTCTAAAGAAAGTAAAAAATCTTCCAGTGATCAACGATGTGGCTGAGCGAGGGGTCAAACTCATTGAGGAGTTCAACGGCCGACACACCACAAAAGAAGAGCAACTCCAGTTCCTTCTGGGTGTTGTCTCGCAACACCATAAGATGTTCCCCACATCGTCAAAGTCCTTACTAGCATCTGTACCACATTGAGTGCTTGGCAAGCATGATACCCCCGTCTATGAGCGGATAATACCCAGTGGTCTGACGAACCCTGGGGGGGGATCCAGGGGCCTGATAGATAGGGACCTTGAGCCACCCCTAAATATTATTTGATTGGCTTCAAACTTTGCACACATTGTTTTCTACATAAATGGAACCAGAATCAGGCCAGGGAGCAAAGAAATTCCTACTTTTATGTTTTCCCCTATGGCAGTGGACCACCCTAATGTACACCCTCAGAAACCAACCCCAATATATCCACCTATCATTTGATTTCTAATAACTATTGTTTCTACAGGAACCAGATAAGCCCTAACACATCCTAAATGTGTAATATGCGTGTGAATTTTTTGTTGGATAACTCACCATGAGAAGAAACCTTTCCTCTCTCGAATTGAGCCCTCCATTTTAATCATTTTTAAAGGACCCAAACAGATCCTACAAACACAGAATCAACAGCACAGTCGGCTGTCATTACCGTTTAAAACAAGAAACACTGCACTTTCAATGTCCGGATAACTTTTAAATAATATAAATCACTATCAATTATTTTGCAAAGTACTTAGCTGGTGGCTTTCTATATTCCCAATTTTGCCTTTCGAGCTCAAGAGGTCAGAACCTTCAATGGACCGATGTCATCCGTCCTCACATGCCTCACAATTCAACCTTCCAACTGCTCACTGATCCTCTGCTCTGAAGGCTGCTTGGTTAATCATAGCAAGGTTCGCGCTACACCAATCAGTGTTTTCAAGCCACACAGCTTTCAAGCTCTTCTTCAGACGAACATTTACACGTGAGCATTCTGAAATACCGGCACACACATGTGCAAGTCGCCGGGGTCCTCTGTAGCTAATTCAGATGGCATGATTATGAAATACCATCTCCCGCTGCATGTAACATAGTATATGACGGCAGATAAAGACCAGTATGGTCCATCTAAACTGCCCAGCAAGGCGGCAAGAGTAGGTGCACTTGCCGCTCCGTGCAGGTCACCCCTCCCCATGCCTTTGTTGAGGGGATGTACCCAATGCTCCTTGCAGGTCACCCCTATTTGTTCAGATAAAAGAGATAGTTATGTTTATTATGATTTTATCCTGTTGCTATAAAGGGATCCATTGTGTCTGTCCCATGCCATTTTGAATTCTGTCACAGTGTTTGCCCCCACCACTTCCATTGGAAGCAAACACAGTGTTGGAATTCAAAATGGCATCGGACAGACACAATGGATTCTTTTATAACAACAGGATAAAATGTATACCTGCATTTCCTAGTTTGATTTAACACATACATCTAGCATGAGAAATGGAGATATGTTAATTTAGTTCGGGCTTATACGTGCCCACCCTTTCCTTGAAAACTGACATAGAACTGCAGAGGTTTTCACTTGGACGTCACAGCAATCACATAAAATAATGGTCATATTCTCTGTATTTATCCAAGATTTGTAATTAAACACCTAAGCGTGACAGATATGATGCCACAACAAGATCTATCTAGGAAAACTGGAGGTGCTTTGTTGTTTGCCTTTTGGAAATAATAGCTGATATTGTTGCCATAGAAACCTACTCAGAGGGTAGGAGCTTCATCTTTCAAATAAAAATCTAAGAGCACTGGTAAAAGTGGGTTTTATCATATTTCTCTGCCAGAAGACTCTAGCTAACAAAGGCAATCATTGAAATGTCATATATTTAAAGATGAGTGTATCTTCTTGTGCGAGGTTTTCCCGAAAACCTAGCAGATCTGCTCTGAATTTTAATGGCTGTTTACTGAGTGGAGCATGCAGTCCAAAGAGCAAATTGTTGCCAGGCATCCGAGATGTGTACGTCATTCTAGACTAGAAATAAAGACCATTCCATGAATGTGTTTTTCTGATTGAGCTTACACTTTGATGAACTTTGCCTTTGGGTGAGTGTGTACATGTGATGTGCACATACACTTCAAGTCGTTGCTTTTAAAAGGTTTCCCATAGGAGGCTCATCCATAGTTTACAGTCTCTAGGCCAGGGCTTTTCAAACTTTTATCCTTTATGGCCCCAATTTAACAACTCAAAATTCAGGTGACCCCAGATGATGATGAAATCAAAACAGCAGGACTCAAGCCTCCTTCCCCCTTTCCCCAACCACCGCCACTCATCTAAAAGCAAGAAGGCAGCAGCAATAGTAGTGGCAACAGCAGTAGCAATCAGCACAGGGTCTCTTGTGTCAGTGTGCAATGTGTGCTTACAGACCCCAGTACTCAACCTGGGTTTCCAGTCTAATAGGAGGGGGTAAGGGCCTATGAATGTTCACTGGCTCACAAGCCACATGCTGACTGGTGACTTGGCATAAGTCACGGTGAAAATCCAGAGAAATGGGGAATTGGCTATGTTTCTGTGGCCCCTTTCACTGATGATATGACCCCACTTGGGGTCCCGACCCCAAGTTTGGGAACCACTGCTCTAGGCAATGTGCATTTTTTAGAGTACCTCACCCTGTGAGAGGAAAAGGTTTTCTATAGTGAATATCTCCTTGTGACCTTGGGCAAGTCACTTTACTCTCCATTGCCTTGGAAGAAAAGGCCTGACAATCTACTTCCGGTGATACATTGGGGTATGTTTACTAAACCGTCTTAATGTTACCTGCGCTAGTTGCAGCGATAACGTGAGGAATGTCATATAAGATAGTGGATGTTTCTGCGGTAAGGTAGCAATGGCGGCTTATCGCGCGATAGAGGGCGCCTTGCCATTATCGCACTATAGAGGGCACAGTGGCGCGTTATTGCGCGTTAACCTGAATTTCGCACTGTGGCATAAGCTCAAAGAAATAGAGGTATAGCACACTGGTTAATACAATGACTGATGATACAGCAATCATGAGTTCAATCCCTCAGTAGGAAAATTTCATTAGGCTGTCAGAGGCAATTAATTTTCCTGTCTGTAATGATCAGACACATCTCATCAACCTGTACTGCCAGCCAAAAAAAACCTCACCCCAGTTCCATAACCTAATACACCTTTTAGGGTGCACCATAAGGCACATCATAGAGCACCACGTCATCCAAGGTGGGTCATAATGTGCCCTAGAGGGCGGCACGAAAGGGTGGCACCCCCCCAAGTCAGCATATAACGTGCCCCATAAGCTGGCCGAACCGAAGGTGACGCTAAAGATGGCCCAAGGATGTTAAGGTGACCCAAGAAATGTTGGCTAATGGCAGTAAGGTGGACCTAGGTCACAAGCATGAAATGTATGGGCCAAACACAGATGTAACTCTAACACTGCACAGAGCAAGGAAAGCCAATTAACTGCTAACACCTAATCAGGAGTTAGTGGGCCTGATTTCCTGAGTGCAGCTGAGGTCTGCACAAAAGGCTCCAGTGCCCTGCCCTGTTGAGGCTTTCCTAACCAGGGCTCTACAGATCAACAAACAGTAAGAATTTGAGGGTTTGTTTGTTTGTTTGTTTTTCCTATATTACATTGCTAGCTCTCTGACTGGGAGCTCTTAAAAAGGTTTTTTGTATATTTTTTAAAGCAAGGTTACTTTCTTTTTGGTGCTTTAGGGGAACTTTCCTTGAGCACTGTAGGTTGCTGAACTCTAGTAACCTCCTCAGGTTTGGAAACTGCTAACACCTAATCAGGTGTTAGTTCCCTCCCTACCCACCCCGACTCCCACCCACCCCTAGTGAGCAGTCTTGCTTTAAAGGGCACCTCCCCCTTTAACAAATCACAGAGAATTGGACCAGCACATTATGAATATAATTAAAGAGATTTAACTGCTTTTTCTCTGAAAGGACAGCTGCGAAACCGGCTGGTACTTGGTAGATCTCTCTTTTGCTTTAACAGATACCTAAGCTCCACGAACAGAACAATGGCTGGGAAAAATCATATTGCTAAAGCTGTTGCCCCCGTTACAGCTTCTGCCTCGGTCCAGACAGAGGTCCTAATGGCAGTTGAAGTACCAGTTCCATGTGAAGGGTGCCTGCATGCTGAAGCTCTGAGGAAACAAGTGGAGGAACTCAGAGAGGAGGTGGTGAGGCTGAGGAGCATTCAAGACAGTGAGAAGTACATTGATGAGATGCTTCTTGCAGCAACCAAGCTCTCCAGCACAGGAGAAGATGGGTGCCAACAGAATGTCGATGGTTGGACACAAGTAACCAGGGCCTGCAAAATCACCAATCCAACTTCTCCAGCCCTTGAATTGAAGAACCATTATGCAGCCCTGGAAGTGGAGGAGGTGAAAGCATCCCTGGAAAGGGAAGAACCAGAGTTCAAGTACCCCAAAGTTGCAGAATCAGTGACCAGAAGGAAACAAAGGGTAATGGTGGTTGGAGACTCTCTTCTGAGGGGTACTGAGGCGTCCATCTGCCGACCAGACTTGATGTCCAGAGAGGTATGCTGTCTGCCTAGTGCCAAAATCCAAGATGTTACGGAGAGTTTGCCGAGACTCATCAAGCCCACTGACTATTACCCAATGTTGCTAATCCATGTTGGAACAAATGATACTGCCAGGTATACCTTGGAATGTATCAAAAGTGACTTCATGGCTCTGGGACAGAAGGTGAAGCAGTTAGGTGCACAGGTGGTGTTCTCTTCAATCCTCCCTGTTGAGGGTAAAGGCCAAGGCAGAGAGGAACGCATCCTGGAGATGAATGCATGGCTGCGTGGATGGTGTCATCGAGAGCGTTTTGGTTTCCTAGACCATGGGGTGCTGTTCCAAGGGTTGCAGAGCAGAGATGGCATCCATCTGTCCAAGAAAGGTCAACGCATCTTCGGTAGTAGACTGGCTAATCTACTGAAGAGGGCTTTAAACTAGATTCATTTGGGATAGGTGAAGAAAGCCCCCAGGGAAGTGAAAGCCCCCAGGTAGGTGATACATTAAAGACCTTTATGGAAATGGGTAACAAGGGTAACATATGGAAAGCAGTGTGTATAAATGCCCGTAGCATGGGAAATAAGATCCCTGATGTTGAAGCTTTGGTGGGAGTGGCTGACTTGGATTTAGTGGCAGTTACAGAAACATGGTTCACAGAAAACCATGACTGGGATGTAACTATACCTGGCTATACTTTATTCAGAAAGGACAGGGTAGGAAAAAGGGGAGGAGGAGTGGCACTATATGTAAAAACTATTATTAAAGCTTTGGAATTACAGAGCTTAAAAGGGAGAGAGGAGGCATTGTGGGTTAAACTAGAAAGAGGGAAAGAGAAATCTATTTGCATTGGTGTGATATACAGACCTCCCTCACAAGAGGAAGAGGTGGACAGAGAGTTAATTGAAGATATACACAGCATTGCTAGGAAAGGGGAAGTGCTACTGATAGGAGATTTCAATATGCCAGATGTTGATTGGCACATTCCTGCTGCAGTATCATCTAGAAGTAAGGAGATCCTGGATTCTCTACAGAGAGAACTATTCAGGCAATTAGTAACAGACCCCACACGTGAAGGGGCCATACTGGACTTGGTGCTTATCAATGGTGAAAGTGCTTCTGATGTTGTAGTGGGAGATCATTTTGCATGCAGTGATCACCAGATGGTGTGGTTCAGTATTAGGACTAGGACTGTTAGAATCCATTCCAAGGTGAGGATCTTAGATTTTAGGAAGACTAACTTTGCGAAGATGGGCCAATACCTCAGGGAGTCGTTAGTGGGATGGAAACAGCTGGGGGATGTAGAAAAACAGTGGGCAAAACTGAAAAGGGGTATTTTAAGAGCAACCAACCTTTTTGTTAAAATGGTAAATAAAGGCAAAAGGAACAGGAGACCGCTATGGTTTTCGAAGGAAGTAGCTGAAAAAGTGAAGAAACAGGGAGGCCTTCATGAAATACAAGAGATCACAGAGAGAGGAAGACAGGCATCTGTATTTGGAAAAACTTGGAGAAGCTAGCAAAGTAGTCAAGAAGGCAAAGATTCAAAAGGAGGAAGAAATAGCCAATGCAATAAAATGGGGGGATAAGACATTTTTCAGATATATTAGTAAGAAGAGGAAGGGCAAAAGTGGTATTGTCAGACTCAAGGGTGCAGGGGGGGAATATGTAGAAGCTGATAAGGATAAAGCGGAATTGCTTAACAAATATTTTTGTTCTGTGTTCACAGATGAAGAACCAGGAGCAGGACCTCAGAAAACACCCACAAATAGGAACAGAAGCAAGGGACATATTGAACAATTTTCAGAAGACTGTGTTCGTGAGAAACTAGCTCAACTTAAAGTAGACAAAGCGATGGGACCGGATGGGATACACCCTAGAATACTGAGGGAACTTGGGGACATTCTAGCAACTCCACTGACTGACCTTTTCAATGCCTTGTTGGAGTCGGGAGTGGTGCCAAAGGACTGGAGAGAGGCTCATGTGGTGTCTTTACACAAAAGCGGAAGTAAGGATGTGGTTGAAAACTACAGGCCGGTTAGTTTAACTTCGGTGGTGAGTAAATTATTGGAAACGCTGCTGAAATAGAAAATAGTGAGGTTTCTGGAGTCCAGCGGATTACAGGATCCGAGGCAGCATGGATTCACCAGAGGCAGGTCTTGTCAGACAAATCTGATTGATTTCTTTGAATGGGTGACCAGGGAGTTGGACCGAGGGAGAGCTCTAGATGTGGTGTATTTAGATTTCAGTAAAGCCTTTGACACTGTTCCTCACAGGCGACTTATAAACAAACTGAGCACCCTAGGGATGGACCCTAAAGTTACTGCTTGGGTTAGAAATTGGTTGGGTGGGAGGCGACAAAGAGTACAAGTAAATGGAGCTCACTCTGAGGAGAAGGATGTTACCAGTGGTGTGCCCCAGGGATCTGTCCTTGGTCCTATTCTTTTTAACATCTTTGTTAGTGATATAGCAGAAGGGCTGTCGGGTAAGGTTTGCCTCTTTGCAGATGATACCAAAATCTGCAATAGAGTAGACACCCAGGAAGGTGTAGATAACATGAGGAGGGATCTAGCTAAGCTTGAAGAATGGTCTAGAATTTGGCAGCTGGGATTTAATGTTAAAAAATGGAAGGTCATGCATTTGGGCTGCAGCAATCCAAGGGAGCAATACAGTATAGGAGGTGAAGTACTTTTGTCCACTAAAGAAGAGCGGGACCTAGGCGTGGTTGTGTCTGGTGATCTTAAAGTAGCTAAACAGGTAGAAAAGGCGACGGCAAAAGCTAGAAGGATGCTTAGGTGCATACGGAGAGGAATGGCTAGCAGAAAAAAAGAGGTGATATTGCCTCTGTATAAGTCTTTGGTGCGACCTCATTTGGAGTATAGTGTGCAATTCTGGAGACCGCACCTTCAAAAGGATGTGAACAGGATGGAGTCGGTGCAGAGGGTGGCTACTAAAATGATTAGTGGGCTTCATTATAAAGCATATGAGGACAGACTTAAGGATCTTATTTCAAATCATTTTTATTAGGTTTTTTCAAAATATGTCAGGACAGAGAAGTACAGAGAGTGAAAAAATACAAAGTACAAAATCTCAGCTGTCGAAACAGCCACAGAACAATCAGTACTAGAACTCACATTGCTATAGTAAAAGGAGTGCACTTATACAAGCCGGCATAGATAACAAACACATTAACAAACACATTAACCCCATCTGAACTAACCAATGAGTACTCCCCAACTAACTAACGGGGTAGCATAATTAATCAACCCGCACATTACACACATTATGCTCTTAGCAATGGAGATTCCCCAATAAGGGAAGAGGATACATACACATTAGAAGAATAATATGACCACCTAAAGAGTGAGCTGAAGTACACTGCTTCATACCACAGAGACAGCTGCAAGACTGCGTTGTCCATTGCATGCATCCCAAAGAATACCCCATCTATTATACCCCCCCCACCCTTCTCCTTTCCCCACCCCCTTCCCCCCCTCCCCCCCTAGCACGAGCAAGGTGTCAATAGCCCGGCAGGATAACAGTGCACGGGTCCTCTCCCATCCATCCATCAGAGGCGGCCTCGGATCTCCCAGGGCAGCACCATTCCCAAGTAGCACAGATTCCACCGTCAGTGGGTCAAGCGGTGGGAAGCCAGCCAACCTAGACATTCAGGACTAGAGCCCGTTCCTTAGGGGACAGGTGAAAGATCATAGGTGACCACAATGCCATGAACGCGTCCCAACTTTTACCTCCTTTTTGTTTCGCCGTCGTTTTTTCCAGGCGAAGCAAATCAAACATAGCAGATTCCCAAGTCACAATACCAGGAGGGGAGCTCTCAATCCAGCGGTGCAGAAGGGACTTCTTTACTACCAAAAAAACACGTTCCAACAGCACCCGATGCCCAGCCGTAGGCCCAGCAATGCACAGTCCCCAACTATGGAAGAGACAAATCTCTCTGTGAGCCATAAAGCTTATGCCCAACCAACCCGCGAGCTTTCGACAGACTTGCATCCAGAGATCCCGGACCAGCCAGCATGCCCAAAATTTGTGTAGGAGGGTGCCTGATTCACATCCACACCAGCCACAGAGAGCCGAGTCCTTAAGCCCCACCTGAGAGGCCCATTTGTCACTGGTGTACGCTCGCCACAAAAACTTATATTGAGGCTCCTGCAGATATACCCACTCCGGCCCTTTCACAATCCCTAGAAAAACTGCCTGGAGTAATTCCGTCGTCAAAGCCTCCGCTCCATCCCGCTGCCACCGCGCGGTCAACTCCGTGAGAAACATATCCCCCCTACTTGGCCGAATCAGCATCCTACAGGCCTCATCTCCCCTTTGATTGTCAGCTAACCTCTCCAGTATTGAGCGTGGTGTATCCTTCGCTCCCCCGCCATGTTGTGTCAGAGTCAGGCCCCGCAGATAATGGCGCACTTGCAAATACCCATAAAAATCCTGTTTTGGAAGAGTGTATCGCCGCTGCAAATTCTGAAAACTATCTATAGTCCGACCATCCGCCATATAGAGGTCCCCCACACAGACCACCTCCTTTTCCAGCCAAACCTGAAACACATTCGCTCTGGAGACGCCAGGGACAAAATCTGGGTTGCCCACCAGGGGAAGCAGTGCCGAGCCTCTCCAATTCCACCCAAAACGCTGGCAGAGTACTTGCCATGCGGATCGGAGGGCGCCCATATAACTCCCCCCCCACCCCCTTCCTAATATTCGAGGGTAGCTTGCCCATCTGCAGAACATAGAGGCGATGATAGGGGTCTAAAGCTTCGTCAAGGGTCGCGCAGCCCCCAGTTCCTCCCAATAGGGCTCCCACATGAAAAGCTAAATAACGAAGGTTATAATTTTGTAACGAGGGCATCTCCAAGTCTCCTTCTTCCCTCCTGCTCATTAGGGCCTGCAGTGGGATTCTAGAGTGCTTACCCTTCCACAAAAACCCCCGCAAACCCGTTTGAAGACGCTTCCAGTCCGCATTCGAAATCCACAATGGTAACATACGTAGGACATATAGCCATCGGGGAAATTCTACCATAACATAGAGAGCAATTCTCCCCCTAAGAGACAAAGGTAGACGCCGCCAACCCTGAAGGGTTTGCAGGCTGCGAGCCAAGAGGCCAGGAACATTCGCTTGATATAGATAGTCTGGTCGGTCTGGCAATTGTATCCCAAGGTACTTAATAGCCCCTTTAATTATATTCATAATGTGCTGGTCCAATTCTCTGTGATTTGTTAAAGGGGGAGGTGCCCTTTAAAGCAAGACTAATGGGAACTCCCCCTCCCATTTCGGCTTCACCTTGCCCCCCACGTCCAACACAACAGATTTCAGTGCGTTAATTTTTAAACCCGAGAAGCTACCATATTCTCGCATCAGCTGGAGTAAGCGCTGCAGGGAGGCGGGCAAGTCAGTTAAGCAGAGCAACATGTCATCGGCAAAAGTGCTGATTTTTAGTTCCTCCCCGCCCATCCGTATGCCCGCTATCCCCCCTCCCACTGAATGGCCCGGAGTAAAGGCTCCAGCGCGAGGACGAACAACAGGGGTGACAGCGGACACCCCTGGCGCGTGCCTCTCTCCAGAGTGAAGGGCTCCGAGAAGATCCCGTTAACTCCCACTCTAGCCGAGGGTTGTTCGTAGAGCGCTCGGATCCAGTGTACAAAGTTCCCGTGTAA
The DNA here is from genome assembly GCA_033557465.1 of Ichthyophis bannanicus. Taxonomy (NCBI): domain Eukaryota; kingdom Metazoa; phylum Chordata; class Amphibia; order Gymnophiona; family Ichthyophiidae; genus Ichthyophis; species Ichthyophis bannanicus. The sequence continues at coordinate 607,205,310 of CM066032.1, forward strand.
ACCGAAACCCGTCAACACATCCCAGAGATACTCCCAGGCAACCCTATCGAATGCCTTTTCTGCATCCAGACTTACCAGTAGTAAGGCTTCGTCTTTTCTTAAGCAGTGCTCCATGCCCAACAACAGTTTGGTAATATTACGGGATGCCTCCCTGCCCTGTACAAAGCCCACCTGTCGCTCGTTGATAAGCCTCGGCAAGATCGGGTTGAGCCGGTCCGCTAAGATTGACGCCAAAATTTTCATATCACAGTTAATAAGGGATATGGGTCTATAAGAGGCCGGGTCTACTGTATCTTTTCCTGGTTTCGGAATGACTGTGATATCTGCACATCGCATATCTCTAGGGAAAATCCCCACTATACGGGCATCATCATACATCACCACCATGGACGGGGCCAACCGGGGCGCCAGCATTTTATAATATTCAATACTGAACCCATCTGAGCCGGGGGCTCGATGCGGTTTACCCCTTTTAATGCCCTGGAGAATCTTCCGTATCGTCAACGGTGCTTTCAACACCTGCAGTTCATCCACCGTCACTTGTGGTAGAGATAAGGCGGCCAAGAAGTTGACTCCCTTCGTGTAGTCTCTCTCCTCCTCACTATACACCTGGGCGTAGAACGCTCTAAAAATCTCAGCTATTCGGGCTGGTGGTGCAAGGTACCTGACTCCCCTCGAATCACGGGAATAAAGCGGGCCCCCCGAGGATCCCGAACAAGTCGGGCTAGCAAGGTACCCGAACGATTTCCATAGCGATAAAGGCGATGCTTGTAGTAGTACATTGACAAGCGTGCCCTGCTTCCGAGCATGTCGTTCAATGTTGCCTGCGAGCTCGTGTATTCCCGCTGCAAAGTCTTATCTCCCCCTTTACCCAGCCTACGCTGGAGGTCTTGCAAATTACGCTCCAATACAAGCAAACTACGATCCATATGTCGGCGCCGCGCCGTGACATATGAGATAATTGCACCCCTTATCACCGCTTTACTGGCCTCCCAGAATAAGATTGATGGGCATTGGGGAGTGTCATTAAATCGAACATACTCATCCCACTGTTTTTTGAGGTAACACCGAAAGGCCTCGTCCTCCCAAAGATAGGCGGGGAACCGCCACCCCATCCGCGAAAGTCCTTGAGAGTCCCAAAGAATCCAAATCAGCCCATGGTCTGAGACCACGATAGGGTCTATTCCCGCTTGCAATACCCTGGGAAGCCCTCCTTCGTTGACCAAGATGTAATCTATACGAGACCACGTGTGATGCGCACACGACTGGTGGGTATATTCGCGCGCCCCTGGATTGAGAACTCTCCACACATCTATGAGATCTCCCATTCAACACAGATACCCAACCCCCTTTCGTGTCCATGAGCCCGTGCTACTCTGTTGGGATTTATCCAGACCCGGGTCGTGCGGGCAATTAAAATCTCCCGCAACAATCAATTTATTCTTTCCAGGGTTGGCTACTAATCTCAATATCTTTTTGAAGAACTCATGGTCATAAACATTCGGGGCATATAGGTTCACGAACCACACTGATTCATTGTATAACTTAGCATGCATTAAAATGTAACGGCCATGAGGATCAGCCTCCACATTGCTCACTTCACAGGGCACACCCTTTTTTATTAAAATCACAACTCCCGCTTTTTTGGTGCCCGAAGCCGCCCCGTGAGCAGTCGCCACCCAATCTCTAGCGAGCTTGCAATGTTCCAAGGCACTCAAATGAGTCTCTTGCAACATGGCTATATGTACACCCTTCCTCTTCAATGTCTGCAAAATTTTTGTGCGTTTAATTGGAGAGCCTATCCCTCCCACATTCCACGAAACTATCATAACCTCGGGCATGGCGCCAGATCACATCAAAGATCAGCAGCTGATACAACTGTGTGTGCCTCCAAGGGTGCCCAGCCTCACCCCCAGAGCTCAAGCATAGTACCACCCCCATGCTATACCTCCTAACAGACAGATTTATATCCCAAGCCACCCACCAGACACTCCAAAAGCCCGTGCTATCCCACCTGCGAAACCCCCCCCTACCCTTCCCCCATCTCCACTCCCCCCCACCCCACCATCCCGCCTAATCTTCACCCTCCCCTCTCCCAACCCACCACCCCCCCCCATGCAGCACTCCCCCCTCGAATGCATAAGCTTCATTGGCAAAGAGGGCCACATATCCCACAACATCCAGCACACACAATCTTCCTGCCTCACGCGCTCCCACCCCCACGAAAAGACCTCAATCAGTCCCCCACACATACCAACAGACATACAAATATACAAAAGAGCAATAATATTGAAAACAGCAACATCCCCTCTCCCTCCCCGCACCCCCCCATATCTCAACATCCCTTCGGTCCTGTGGCCTTGCAAGGCAAGGCCCTCCCAAAGGGAGACAGATCACTGTTCATGGCACCTCCGGGCCACCCACGAACAGACGATGTCACCAGATGGTTAAAAGATATCCTAGGGCACTGCACACGGATCCCAAAGTCCGGGGAGGCTCAAAGCCTGCGGTCAATATGCACACAAGTTTTAAACGCTGCAAGCCTGTAGGATTTGTTTTTACCCCCGAGCATGGTCTCCTTTAGGCTCCTCAAGACTCTGTGACCCCAGAGGCTCCTCGTTTGGCCGCAGACGGTGACAAAGGTGGAGTCATTTTCGCCAGGAACTTACGGGCTTCCTCTGGTTTCTCAAAGGAGTGAGCGGCGCCCCTGTGGAAGACCTTCAAAATCGACGGGTATAAAAGGGCGAACCGAATGCCCCTTTGCACCACCATGGTACAGATAGGGGAAAAGTCTTTACGTTTGGCAGCGAGTGAGGCAGAGTAGTCCTGGAACAAGAGCACAGCCACATTGTCTAGCTTCAGCTCTCATCGCTTGTGGTAGGCCTGCAGCAGAGCAGTTTTATGTTGGAAGTTCAAAAGTCGCGCCAACACTGGCCGCGGCCTGCCTCTGCCCTCAATCCGCTGCCCCAACCGATGGGCCCTTTCCACCTTTATCTGACCCATCAAGTCCAGAAGGCCGAGCTCCTTCGGCAGCCATTCCTCAAAGAGCTGAATGAGTTGAGTGTCCGCCCAAGTTTAGGGCACCCCCACCAGTCGCAAATTGTTCCGTCGGGAGCGATTTTCAAGGTCATCTACTTTCTGAAACAATGCCTCAATCTGTTTTTGCTGCACAGCGTTGCTCCTTTCTAAAGCCAGTTCGCCCTCCTCTAGCACAGTCACCCTTTGTTCCACTTCGTCCACTCGCCTCGTGAGATCTGCAAAAGTTTCTCCCATCTCTTCCAGCTTTTTTAGGACATTATCAAATTTGGGGTCAAGTAATTTCACAACTTCGTGCGCTACCTCCTCCGGGCTAGACTCTCCGCTCTCGGTACCCGGTGATCCCGGCATACTTCCATAGCGGGCCGCAGCTGCCATTTTAGATTCCCTCGTGCTCGGAGGTTTCTCTTTCTTTGATGCCGCTCTCATAGCCTTCCCGGTACAATTTAGGCCGCCAGAAAAGCACAGCACTCAAACTTTGCCGCTAATACACCAGGTCCAGTGGGCAATGCCCCTCTAGCAATTGTAAGTGCCGGTTAAATAGCAGGTTTCTGCGGGCAGCCCGGGAGCGCGACGAGGAATGCTCCTCACCCGCTCATGTGCTCACGTGATCTCCCAGACTTAAGGATCTTAATATGTACACCTTAGAGGAAAGGCGGGATAGAGGTGATATGATTGAGATGTTTAAATACCTCCGTGGCATAAATGTTCAGGGAGAGAGCCTCTTTCATTTTAAAGCAAGTTCTGCGACGAGGGGACATGGGATGAGGGTGAAGGGAGATAGATTCAGGAGTGATATGCGGAAATATTTCTTTACGGAAAGAGTAGTGGATCCATGGAATAGTCTCCCAGTGGAGGTGGTAGAGATGAGGACAGTAACTGAATTCAAAAAAGCATGGGACCAACACAGAGGATCTCTAAAGGTAAAAAGTGGACTGTTGTAGTTGTTGATATGGAAGGACAGACTAGATAGGCCATGTGGTCTTTTTCTGTCATCATGTTTCTATGTTTCTAAGTGATGTAAGGAAGTAAATGTCAGAGGTGAAGGACCTGCTAAATCTGCGTGAGGGCCATGTGGCAGCTGGTAAAGTGGACAAATATAACGGGGGCAGCTGTATCGATGCACAGGGTGATGGTACTGTAAAGTGCAACAATGACAGTGTGTGGCAGAAGATGTGAATACGTGTCCACCAGAGGAGGTAGAGATGGCAGGATAAGTGCAATGACAGGAGGACAGAGGAGTAGCAGTGCCATGCAGAGCAGACACGGGAGAGGCAAGTATGATGAGCCGCAATGCAGAAAAGGGTCACAGTGCAGGTCATGGGGTATCAGCCTGCACATTAGGGCAGGACGCCACACAGCTGGCAGACACATATAGACAGACAGAAGGATGGTTGGCAACTGTGATGAGGGTATAATGTTGCAACAGCACAGATCTGCACAGATATGACTGTCACAGGCATAAAATTAAAAGAGGATAGAGAAGAATCAAACCCATGACCAGTAGCACAAATGTCAGTGCACAAACCTATAGGCTACACCACCAACATGAGCACCACAGCAAAGACTGCATACAAGAACACTGCAGGGCACCACACAAGAAGCCTGCTGTCTGCCAGGATAGGGCAACCACCAACAGTAACCATGATGCAATGCACATGCTGATTAGCTGTATACAGCTGATGACCCAATGGGATCTGCATCTCTCCGGTATCTCAGCCTGAAAAAAAGACCGGACACTGCGTGATGCTGCCACAGAGCAGCTACAGACCAGGGCATTGTGCATATTCAGAGTTCACCCTGAGTGATAGGATGGTCGCACAGCACTAGGTCGGCAGCACATGTGCTACTGGTGAGTGGTCCTGCTGTATGTCCCCATCACTATCACTGTGTGGCAGGTGTTCCCTGCAGTGCATCTGGTGGTTATTTGGTGTCCATCTGCATTACACACTCACATATGGCCCTCTGGGTCAAGTCACCACCCAGATTATTGCATACCCATTGTTAGGGTATGGCTGCCATTGACACCTGTTATTCGGGTGGAAGGGAATCTAGACACAAATCATGTTTGTGTGGCTGTGCCTCTACAGGTTGACACAGTATACAGTACATACCCCATGGCACCCTAAACACCCTTTTGGCAGTTGAGGGAGTGGAGCAATGGCTATATGACCAGCAAACCCACCCCATCCTGCTGTCAATGGACAGTACCCCAGGGTTTGTGGCCCACAGCCAGAACTGTGACTGGGCCAGTGACACCCCAGCAGTACTGCTGTGTGTATGCCTGTAAAGCCTCCACTGCCTCACACCACGGTCTGCCATTCACCAGCAGACTGCACCTGCAGCACCCTCAGGGAATTCCAACCATGCACAGACTAGCTGCAGACAGTCCACTAGCCAATCCATAGTGCATGACCACAGAGGAACAATGTGCACCAAGCAGATAGCACTGTGCTTACCAACAGCACTGGTAACACCCAGGTGTTTCTTTACGGAAAGGGTAGTGGATCCGTGGAATAGTCTCCCAGTGGAAGTGGTAGAGATGAGGATAGTAACTGAATTAAAAAAAACATGGGACAAACACAGAGGATCTCTAAAGGTAAAAAGGGGACTGTTGTAGTTGTTGATATGGAAGGACAGACTAGATAGGCCATGTGGTCTTTTTCTGTCATCATGTTTCCATGTTTCTATGTGCAACATGAAACACATGATGTATAGCACTATGTGGGAAAATAGACATCCCATGGTCACTGCTCGGTCAGGGTGAGAGTTACCTCACAGCATGACATGCTATGGCCTCACTGTCCATGCAGGTAGTGGTCAGCCTCTACAGTGTCCCAGCCATTGACCTACACCCTGTGCAGATGCATCCTGCCCAATTCGCCCTGTCTGTGCCATACCCACAATGGCTTGCTCCTCATTATGTGCATTTGCAGCCTAGCGCTGGTAACAGTGGGACATTGTGGGCCCTGTGAGGTGTAGCCAGCCACAAAACAATGCCTGGACATACACATACACACTCTCCTAATGCATCATTGTGCATAGATATGGGTGGTTGGCAAGGCTGCCAGGCACACTGGTCCTGATCACAGTGCTGACTTTGCTCAACTATGCAGGAGGTAGTAGTTGTGCACTGGTGATAACTGCAGCTCTGTGCTGTAGCCAACAGCATGAGCATCCATGACGCTTTGGAGAGTGGAGGCTGTGTGAGTGGGTGTTTGTCGCCCTCTTCACCGCTGCTTTGGGGATTGCACATTCTGATGGTTTATCTGCATTGTAGGGTAAAACATTAGGGCATGCTGTGTGAAAGCCACAGCTGGGACTCAAACTGTGACTTTCTGTTCCAGGACACACTGTCTGTGTGTACTGCACTACCCTGCTGCCACAGAAGGGCTGTGGTCCCAGTGGCTACCTTTGCCTTTCATCTTCCAACCTTGTCTGTTGCACTGTCCATGACGCCCTGGAGGAGGGCATGGCCTTGGTCCCCTGAGGGCAGGTGTCACTGCCCATCACCATCACCACCAACACCCTCTCCCACGCCATGCTGATGCCCATATGCTGTTTGTGATGGTGGTGTGCTGTCCCAGGCCATCCACTGTACAGGTAGGTGGGTGCCTAGCGTCTGGCTTCTGGGGTGGTGGGCCTACCTGTACATCCCCACATTCCCACCATCTCTGCCTGCCACTGTTATGTCCCTTCCACACGGGCTGATACTGGCTTTGGGTGTCAGGTTGTTGATCCCACAGCTATTGGCTAGGGTGGACCTGGTAGATAGCTGGTGTTATGCCAGCAGACTATGGACTGGCTAGGGCATGTAGTGCGGGTATGGTATACCTGGTTTGGACTACTGGGTGTACATCCGTTTCAGATGACGTGTGGTCACACTCTGCACTGCCTTCCAGGATCTGTAGTAACGGGTGTTCGTTTAGTTGGGTGTCTGGTCTATTTTGGACGTAGCCTGTGGAAGGTGCAGAGACCCTTGTAGGCGTGATCCCCTGATGTGCATTGCTTGCCCCATTACAGGCATTGTGCATCCTGTGTGACGTTTGGGGTACCTACTGGCCATGTGTCCCCTGGATGCGACACTGCAGAGCACAGACTGCTGTGCATGTTTGGCCATGGTCATATGCTGTCTTGCTGCTAGTTTGTTTCTGTGTTCCTATGTGCCACATAGGCGGCTGCCTAGTCCCCTCTGCACCCTGGCTGCACCCACTGCCTGTTCTGCATGCAGCCCCATATGCCCCATTTGCAACATCATCATAGTGGCCTTTCATACCTGGCCACTATGCTGTTGCTGCACAGGTAGCACTACTGTCACCTGTCTTGGGCTCCCTGCCTATGCTGTATATTGCTGACTGAAATGGTTTCTCTCTCCTGCAAATGTACCTCTAATGCGAGGTTTTCATTCGCGGTAATGTTCTGGCCTTAATATCAATGCATTAGTGTAGCAGGGGCCTCTCCCCGCCCACTCCCCACCCATTGACCCCTTCTCTCCACCCGCTCTCCACCCCTCACCGGTCCTTAATGCAGCCGGTAAGGTTTACGCACATTATGTAACGTTAACGCACGTTAACGTTACCTAACGTGCGTTAATGTAGACGCTGTTACGTTACCGCAGTCTAGTAAACATACCCCATGGTCAAGAAAACCTAGAGGCAGCTGGATCACCAGGAGTCAGCATTGACTTGACAGCATTAAAAAAAAAAGTGAATATATCCAGTTAATGAGAAAATTAAGTAAGGCATTTCGTAGGTAGAAGTATGTTCAGCTTGAAGTTAACAAAGCCCTTAAGGCTTTAATACATATTTTCTGTCAACCAAAGCTGCAGTAGGTTTTTAGCTGGCTCCATTTCTATCAGAATGAAGTGATAAAGTCCTGGCATTGTATTATTGCATGCAGAGACTTCCCCAAGAAAAGTGGAACTGCAAATCTATGTATGTAATGGGCTAAAGCCAGCAATGGATCTGCCTGTCTTCAAATAGTTGGAGCCCCTTGGCAACCATAACTGGAAGATTAAGTAAAGAATATTACATTTGTTAAAATACACTGAAATTAACATAAGAACATAAGATATGTCATACTGGATCAGACCAAGATCCATCATGCCCAATATCCTGTTTCCAATGGTAACCAATCTAGGTCACACGTACCTGGCAGGTTTCCAAAAAGGTAAGCAGATTCCACCATGCTTATCCCAGAGTAAGCAGTGAATTTCCCTGGTATTCTTTAATAATGGCTTATGGATTTTTTCTCCAGGAACTTGTCAAAACCTTTTCTAAACACAGCTACACTAACAGCTTTTACTACATACTCTGGTAATGAATTCTAGGGGTATGTTTACTAAGGTGCGGTAACATAGCATTGGTAACGTTAACGCTCGGTAACGTTACCGGCAGTGGTAACTGTCCCAGAGGGCGGAGAGAAGGCCACCACTGCACACTGGGTGGAGGGTTTCAACATATTATCCTCAATGATGCCTGAATCTTTTTCCTGGGTGGTGGTTCCTAATGTGGAAACTTGCATCGTGTAACCATAGTTTGGGTTGTTCTCACCTAGGTGCATAACCTTGCACTTGTCCGCATTAAATTTCATCTGCCTTTTTTATGTCCGTTCTTCCAGTTTATCAAGGTCCTCATATCATTTTTCACAAATCTCTAATGTTTAACAATTTTGAATAATTTTGTATCATTTGCATATTTGATCACCTCACAAGTTATTCCCATTTCCAGGTCATTTATGAATATGTTAAAAAGCAGCGGGCCCAGCACAGATCCCTGAGGAACTCCACTAGTCACCTTTCTCCACTGAGAAAATTGGCCATTTAGTCGTACTCTCTGTTTTCTATTAATTCATTTGTCTGTCAGGGGTACCACTTGACCCTGTATAATGGTATAATAATTGAGGAGAGGAGTTGTGATGTCAGGGAATTGTGATTTCATGGGGGGTTTTGGAGAAAAAAACTTGTCTTTTTTATTCCACTTTTATTGCCTCCCAGAAGCAGGCAGCTAAGTGACTCAGGCCTTGAAGAGGGCATCTCCCTAACACTAATCCAGTCTTGGGATAAATGACAAAAGAGTGATCCAAGGGAGATCTTCTGGGTGACACACCCCAAGAGAAAAGATTAATCCAAGGGACTATGTGATGCACCCAACAAGAGGAACTGACAGGTTTTACTCATCCTTTCTCTGAATAAAGAAGTCATAGACAAATTGAGTAGATAGTTTATTGTTTATCGTCTATTGTAACTTAGAATACCTAATACACTAATACCTAATATACTTTATATATAGAGATCCTATAACCTACCAAGTGTTTGGTGAGGGAACTTGTAGCCAAAGGTAACTGCAGACATGGCCTATGACCAATGAAGTGTCTGGCAAGAAGTGTGAGTCAAGGGAGATTGAGCTATTTTTAAAAGAAGCTCATATTTTGGGGAAAGTATTGGAGAAATGTCCCCAGGGTTTATGGAACCCACAAGTAAACAGGTCCTAGAGGACCTAAATGCTCTTGAGTACAGAGCAGATAGAGCTTAAAGATTGCACATTAACCCTGCCTACCGATAGCCAGATTAATATGAATAAAATACAGCCTCTAAAATCCTTGTATGCAAATGCTAGAAGTCTAAAAAGTAAGATGGGAGAGTTAGATTATATAGCACTAAATTAGAGGCTAGATATGATTGGTATCTCAGAGACATGGTGGAAGGAGGACAATCAGTGGGACACTGTGATACCTGGGTACAAATTATATCGTAATGATAGAGCTGATCAAATTGGTGGAGGGGTTGTGCCCTATGTTAGAGAGAGCATTGAGTCACAAAGAATTAAAGTTTTGCAGGAAACAAAATTCACTGTAGAATCTGTATGGATTGAAATTCCATATAAAAAGGGGAAGGGGAAGGGGAAGGCAATGGCAGTGGGGTTGTACTATTGACCGCCTGTCCAGAATGAACAAATGGATGATGAAATGTTCAAAGAAATCAAGGAAGCTAACAAAACTTACAGCACAGTAATAATAATGGGTGATTTCAATTACCCCGGTATCAACTGGGTCAGTGTCACAGCAGGACATGCTAGGGGGATAAAGTTTCTAGATGAAATAAATGACTGCTTCTTGGAGCAGCTGGTTCATGAACCGACCAGAGGGGAAACCATTTTGGCCCCAGCATGGTTTAAAAGTGAGGTCAGAGAGGCTGTTGTAGCCAAAAAAGTATCTTTCAGGAAATGGATAAATGAGCCAAATGATGAAAACTGGAAACAGCACAAGCACTGGCAAGTTAGATGCAAGGCATTGAAGAGGCAGGCAAAGAGAGAATTTGAGAAGAAGCTTGCTGTGGAAGCAAAAACATGTAATAAAGACTTTTTCAAGTAAATTCATAGCAAAAAAAAACCTGTGATGGAGTCAGTTGACCATTAAATGACAGAGGGGAAAAGGGGCACTAAGAGGAGACAAGGACATAGTGCAGAAATGGAATGAATTCTTTGTTTTGGTCTTTACTAAGGAAGATGCAAGGATGTTACCCATGACTGAAATGGTATTTAAAGGTGATGTTGCAGAAGAATTGAAAGAAATATCGATACATCAGGAAGATGTATTATAACTATTTCATAAACTGAAGAGTAGCAAATTACCTGGACTGGATGGTATACATCCAAGGGTATTGAAAGAAATGAAATATGAGATTGCAGACATACTATTAGTAATCTGTGAACTATCATTAAAATCATCTGTAATACCTGAAGATTGGAGGATGGCCAGTGTAAAGCCAATTTTTTAAAATGGTTCCATGTGTGATCCAGGAAACTACAGACTGGTGAGCCTGATGTCAATACCGGCAAAATGGTAGAGACTATTATAAAGAATAAAATTACTGAACATGTAGATAGTCATGGCTAAATGGGAGGCAGTCAACATGGCTTTAGCCAAAGAAGGTCTTGTCTTACTAATCTGTTATGTTTTTTTGAAGGTGTGAATAAACAGGTAGACAAAGGTGAGTAGGTTGATATAGTGTATCAGGATTTTCAGAAAGCCTTTGACAAGGTCCCTCATGAGACACTCTTGGCGAAATCAAAAAGTCATGGGATAGGAGGCAGTGTACTATTGTGAATCAGGAACTGGTTAAACGATAGAAAGCAGAGGGTAGGGCTAAATGGCCAATTTTCCTCATGCAGAAAGGTGAATAGTGGAGTACCTCAGGGATCTGTGCTGGGTCTGCTGTTTTTTAACATATTTGTAAATGACCTGGAAATGTGAATAACGAGTGAGGTATCAAATTTGCAGATGGTACAAAATTATTCAAAGTTGTTGAAACCCAAGAGGATTGTGAAAAATTGCAAAAGAACCTTGATAAATTGGAAGACTGGGCATTCAAATGGCAGGTGAAAATTAATGTGGACAAGTGCAAAGTTATGCACCTAGGAAAGAAAAAAACAAATACTATGGTTACACAATGCAAGGTTCCACCACCCAGGAAAAAAGATTTAGGCATCATCATAGATAACATGTTTAACTCTCTGCCCAGTGTGCAGCAGTGGCCAAGAGAGCAAATAGAATGCTATGTATCATAAGGAAAGGAAATGCCTCTATATTGTTCCATGGTGCAACCGCACCTTGAATATTGTGTGCAATTCTGGTCACCGTATCTTAAAAAGGATATAGCGTTATTAGAAAAGGTACAGAGAAGAGCCACCAAAATGGTAAAGGGGCTAGCAGGATACCTCTATGAAGAGAGGCTAAATAGATTAGGGCTCTTCAACCTGGAAAAGAGATGTCTGAGGGGTGATATGATAGAGGTCTATAAATTAATGAACGGAGTTGAACGGGTAAACGTAGATCGTTTACGCCATCATGATATAGAAAGACTAGGGGACATGCAATGAAGCTACAGAGTAACCTATTTAAGATTAATAAGAGAAAATATTTTTTCACTCAATGTGTAATCAAACTCTTGAATTCATTACCTAAGGATGTAGTAAAAGCTGTTAGTTTAGCCACGTTTAAAAAAGGTTTGGACATTTTCCTGGAGGAAAAGTCTATAAACCATTATTAAAGGGGACCAAGGATAGCCACTGCTTGCCCCAATACAAGCACTGTGGAACCTGTATCCTTTGGGGAAACTGCTAGGTACTTGTGACCTAGATTGGACAATGCTGGAAACAGGATACTGGGCTTGATGGACCTTGATCTGACCCAATATGGCATATCTTATGTTCTTAGGAGAGATTCTACAAAAGACCTTGTCAGACAATGTCCAAAAATTTCACCAAATAAGTGTCAGTCTTTGCTGTAAAGGATACAATGATTTAACATATCCAAAAATAGATCTAACTGATATCTGGGACCATTCCAAAGGAAGAAGACATTGCCTAAAAATCTCTTCCATAAGGGGACATACTGGAACAATGGAGAAGAATAGATAAATGTATCCTCAAATTTAGCCATATAAAGGATCTCTACAGAGGGGGCAACCATAGCATCCATGACTATACCAAATGTTTGGAGAAAAACGTTTGATTATATTTGAAATCATTTTTCTTCGAGACCAAAGTCAACAAGTGCAACAAAAATCGCTTAGGTAGATAAGGAGGAAGTAATAATGGAATTTATTCAATAACCTCCAAAGCCTCATTATGTTCTATATTCGTGTATAATGCTGTGACATCCATAGTCACAAGAAAGACATCGGATGAGACATTTTTTACTTCATGTAATACAGACAAAAATGGAAAATATCCTTAATAAAGGATTTCACCATGCCAGTTACCTGTTGGAGAAAAAAATCACAAAACTTAAAGCGGTTCAAGCACGGAATGAAGGCATGAAACTACTGGTCCGCCCTAAGGTCAATGAAGTGATTTATGAATTTTTGGCACCAGGTAAATAATAGGAAAGCTAGGATGTGATTAGCTTAAAAATGCAGGTTTTTTATGGGTAAGTCAACCCATCAATTGAGCCTCAGACACCAACTCTTTATAAGTATAAATCAGCGGTGGGATAATGCACAAGCTTGTTAGTCAAGAGGATGACAGTTGAGGAGGATACAATCTCTAAATGTATTAGTGAATTGGAGGATAAGTTCAAGAATGATACTGCTCCAGAGGTATCTAAGAAGGGTGTTTTTTTGTATGCATTTTGCTCTAACACGCCTGACTTTGTTATTAGGATTTTGTTATATGTTAGTGCTTTAAGGGTTTTTTGATTTGTGGATTTATCTAGGACATGATTATTGGCACTCTTATAAACAATTCAAATAGATTTGAACAGAAGAACCACATTCCCATTGCAGTAAAATTAGATGCATCTGTGATCAATTGTCAGTATTCACATGACTTAAATCAACCAATGAATCATGGCTCTAATATTTAAAAGGGCCCACCTTTACTCCCTGTTCCATTTTCATTATGGTGAAGACAAGAGAGCTGCCTAAGCCTGTCAGAAAAGCTATTATCACCAAACATCAAACTTCAAAGGGGTACAAGGCCATTTCTAAAGACCTTGGGATTCCTGTGTCTACTTTTCACAGAGTTATTAAGAGGTTTTCTGCTCATGGAACTGTCAAGAACCTCCCAGGACATGGTGGGAAGAGGAAAATGAATCCAAGAAGTCTTCAAAGGTTAGTGTGAACTGTTGGAAAAACACCACGTACAACATCCAAAGAGCTTAAGACAGACCTGCAGCAATCTGGAATGGTGGTTTCAACCAGCTACTTATGCCATGCACTAAACAAAGAAGGACTTCAAGGCAAAGGCCAAGGAGGACCCCAATTCTGAAAGACAGACATAAAAAGGCATGTCTGATCTTTTCCCAAAATCACCTTGAGAAACCTCACTCCTTCTAGGAAAATGTTCTGTGGACAGGTGAAACCAAACTTGAGCTTTTTGGCAATGCAGTCCAGGAAAAGAAATGATGCTTATAAGGAAAAAAACACCCTTCCTACAGTTAAATATGGTAGAGGTCCCATAATGTTGTGGGACTGTTTTGCTGCCTCAGGAACTGAAGGACTGGAACATGTTAAAGCAATCATGAAGTCAGTGGACTGCCAGGGTATTTTGAAGCAAAATGTGCTACCTAGTATCAGGAAGTTAAGTCTAAGTCAAAGGGAATGGATTCTCCAACAGGACAATGACCCAAAACATACATCCAAACGTACAAAAGAATGGTTAAAAATGAACAAATGGATTGTTTTAAAACTGGCCAGCAATGAGTGCCTTAGTGGTTAGGAAATGGTACCTCAGGGCAGGGCGGGGTGGGGCAGGGCGTTCAAGTCCCACCTGGGGACTGCAATCTCAGACCAGAGGCACTGGGGTTTCTAGTCCTTGTGGCCTTGGGCAAGCCACTTAACCCTCCATTGCCTCAGGTACACATAGATCATCAGCCCTTTGGGGACAAGGGAATGTATCCAGTACCTGTTTGTACTGATTACATAATGTAAACTGCTTTGATTAAAGGATGAGGCAGTATAGAAAACTGGTTAAATAAACAAAATGAGTCCTGATTTCAAACCATTCAAGAACCTTTGGAATCCTGGAAATATTCATGAGCTGAAACAAATCACAATTAAAGATTAGGAGAAACTACCAGCAGACAGATGTCAGAAACTTATGGCTACAAGAAACATTTGGAGGTTGTCATCACTGCAGGGGTTGTGCAATCAAATATTAGTGAAGGGTGCCGCTAATCCTGTCCAGGTTATATTTTGTTTTTGTTCTCAGAAATTACTGCATCTAAGTTGCACAGACATCTTTTTTGCTGTATACCTTTGAACATACTATTATAATATTATGATGACATACTGTTGGAATATTTCCAATTCTTTCTCAAGATATTGTACATAACATACCTAAAATGCAAGAGTGCCAATAATGTTGACCACAACTATAAAATCGCTCTTTTGACATCTTGATGATTTGCACATCTACGTGTCCATTTTCAGACATCCAACTCATGAATAGGTTTTCTAAAATACTTCCTAATTGTGCGGGAGATTATAAAATTGTCCTCATGATACTCTCTTATTCATAAATACATAAGCATTAATTTTAGCACTTAATGATTAATAAGAAGATAAGAAAAGCCATACTAGATCAGACCAAGGTCCATCAAGTCCAGTATCCTGTTTCCAACAGTGGCCAATCCAGGTCACAAGTACCCAGCCATTTCCCAAAAAGACACACAGAGGCCACTTCTATTCTGGCCGTCCAGCCCCTGTGCAGCCCCTCAGAAACGGGGCATACAGCGATAGTACCCAATTCTGATCCCGTGGGGGCATGACGTGCCCATGGGATCAGAATCAGATCTACCAGCCAGGGCGTACAGGCCGGGCCCCGATTCTGATGGGACGCATGCCCATCAGATGCCTGGTTAACTCAGCCAGACTCTGTAATGGAGCTGCAGTGCCAAGACGTCTTGTTGCCATGGCACCGCAGCTCCATTATGGAGCCGCAATCACTGACTGCAAGATCCAACATCCTTTCCCCACAGCCTGATCCCTGATCTGGCCTCCCATGGCCAGGGTCAAGCTGTTGGGATACCCCTGTACCCCCTCACCTCATCACCAACCCCTGGCTCCAGCATCCCCACATGTTCAGGGGGACTTATTCCTCCTCCAAGGTGGAATAAGTTCCCTGTCTACATGGCTGAGCCTGGACATTCAAGGCTGGCCTCAGAATCAGCCCTGTATGTCTGGGGTCACAGGCTGCCCATGCCCTGCCCTCGCTCTGCCTTCAAACTGTCCCCTCTTGCCCCCATCTAAGGCTCCCTGTACAACAGCGCTGTTCATACAGGGAGCCTTTGCACCAGGAGCGGCAGGGGGACGAACAGCGGGGATGTACATCCAGGCAGTACATCTCTGCTATTCGTGGCACAGAATGACCCCCACAGGTTCCACAATGCTTGTATTGGATCAAGCAGTGGATTTCCTGAGTCCTCTTTAATAATGGTTTATGGACTTTTCCTCCAGCAACTTGTACAAACCTTTTTTAAACCTAGCTACACTAGCAGCTTTTACTACATCCTCCAGTAACAAATTCCAGAGTTTGATTTCGTGTTGAGTGAAAAAATATTTTCTCTTATTAGTCTTAAATGGGTTACACTGTAGCTTCATTGCATGTCCCTTAGTCTTTCTACTTTTTGATGGTGTAAACAATCGATCTACGTTTACCCGTTCTACTCCATTCATTAATATATAGACCTCAATCATATCTCCCCTCATCCGTCTCTTTTCCAGGTTGAAGAGCCCCAACCTTTTAAGCCTCTCCTCATATGAGTATCCTTCTATCCCCTTTACTATTTTGATGGCTCTTCTCTGTACCTTTTCTAATACTACCATATCCTTTTTAAGATACAGCAACCAGAATTGCACACAATATTCAAGGTGCGGTCGCATCATGGAACCATACAGAGTCATTATAATATCCTCAGTTTTATTCTCCATTCCTAGTATTCCATTTGTCTTTTTGGCCGCCGCTGAACACTGGGTGGAGAGTTCAACACGTTATCCACGATGACGCCTAAATTATTTTGCTCGGTGGTGGTTCCTAATGTGGAACCTTGCATCATTAACCAAGATTACACCATGTTCTTTCCTAGGTGCATAACTTTGCAATTATCCGCATTAAATTTCATCTGCCATTTGAACATCCAGCCTTCCAATTTATCAAGGCCATCACAATGTCCATCATAATGCACCATCATAATGTCCATCCTATGACCTTAGGAGATCATTTTAAAAGTTATTTATGAACAGAGATGCATCCTGTCACCTTAATTCTAGACTCATGTCCTGTGGGTTTAGTGACTGTGGGGAGCACAGACATTCCCAGCGGTGGCATTGGGAAGGATTTGGAAATATCAACAGTACGTGCATAAATCTTTGAAAAAAGGTTGTGTTTACTAAATAACAGGTATAAATGTGTGTGAGTAATTTCACTGGGATAATTTTTAAAGGGAAAGTAGAGCCATACTTTTCCTCTAAAAACTGGCGTCATTAATGCGCCTAGTGGCTGCACAAACTGGGTTGGTTGTTAAAAAATTAACCTGCTACTGAATTGTATGGGATTCGTAATGTTCACAAATGACTGCAAAATGCACAAGTTAAACTTTATGGACCCGATTTTCAGTTAGGCAGGGCGAAGTGCCGTAGCCACGTAGCACTGTCCGCCAACCCCTTAACTCCAGTGAAAATTTGTGGTTCACTGCACAGCCGGAAAGCCGCTGAGCCTAACCGGGCAGCAGCAATTTTGGATGCTGCCCGGTTATTCTCAGCACTTTAAAGATAGGCTGCAGAGCACTAACTGGGCAGCATCCAAACTTGCTGCTTCCTGGTTAGCGTTATTCCCTGCCTCCTCTCCACCCCATCCCAGAATGCCCCCAACATGCCTGATGCTAACCAGATAGCATCGGGGCACATAGGGGAATTAATTGGGGATTTTCAAAGGCACTAGCCAGGTAGATGCCTTTGAAAATCTCCAATTAAGGCATTTACATGGTTAACATGAGCTGTTAACCATGTAAATGCCTTCGAAAATCGGGCCCTATAGACTCTAATGGCTGGAATGTTCCTGCATACCTCTTTGAATGTGCAGTAAATGGTTTCTACCTACGGAGGGCAAGCATGGTGAAGAAGGGTAGGAATGAGAGCTACTGAGAAGGGTTAGGACAGCAGAAAAACTGAAGCTCTGTGGGTCTTCAGCGGGATCCTGTTCATCCCCTCTTCTGAGCAGGACCTTCTTCCTAGCTGCAACCCTAAACTGGACAGTTCCATGGAAACTGAGAGCAGACTCCATCTGGAAAATGGCATCCCTAATCTACCTTTTATCATGCTCAAATAGGAGTTGAGTAACAAACCCCACTTTTGGCAGTGTGACCATTGCTAGATATAACCATATGGACCAGACACCAATGGACTCTTTTTCTGTCCTGAACAGAACGAGATACCTCCAAGGCCCCGCTGCCCAAAACTAGAATAAATCCATTGAAAGTCTGCATCTCTTAAAAAGAGGAGGGGGGCAGGAGATAAAGTACTTGTTCAGCATGGACAGATATATTGACTGCAATAGATTGTTTATGCGCTGTACAATGTATCTTTCATCTACTTCAGTTAAAAGGAGATGTCTTTGAGAACAAGTCAGTGTGTTGTGTTTTACCTGTGAGATCAAATGGAGTTAAATAAGAGTGTGCTCTTCCACTGCCTTTGAAATCACTCCCCACTCAGCAGACAAGAATCCCTGTACCCCTCTCATGATAAAAGGTCTACATAATGAATATGTGTTTTTAAAAAAACTGTGAAATAAAAACACCTTCCCCTCCTTTTACCATTTATTTTCTTAGCCTGCCTTCATAAATTCCAAACAGGACAAAGCACACTCCGAGGAATTTTTTGCTAGAAAAGAAACCACGTTATTTTCTACTAAGGCATATTAAGGTCCTTTATGCAGTAGAATTTAGCCATAAAAAAGCCTTACAGTCTTCTCATGCCTAATTTTTAATTATTGGATTGCGCTGCCTAAGCAACTTTAATAAGCATTAACTGAAGAATAAACAATGGTTTGTTTCTAGTAAGAAATTCCTTGGAGTGCCTCTGTTCCTATTTAGGATTTATGATTAGTGGAAGGTGGACCCGCCTGCTCTGAAAAAAGAAAGGTCTGAAGCAGTAATGGGAAGCAGTGGCATAAATTCCACCCAAGCTACTCCTGCGGGATGGGGGGAGGCCCAGAGAAAAAGAGTGCTCATTTATAGCTGAGTTGGATTTCCCCTTGCTAAGGGGAAATCAGATATTTTGCTTGGGGGCCCTCATTCTAAATTTCTGCCACTGCTGGTGAGTGAACTGAATCTGTTAACTAAGGAGCAGCATGACCCGAATTTAGCAGCATCACTCTTGATGCAGCACAAAACTCCTTCTCAAAGCTGGATTCCATAGGAGAGCCAGGCTTCCACTGCAAATATTCTGCTTGTTATCCTGTCTAGATAAGGTATTGAGACCATTTCAAAAGGCACTTCAGTCAAGAGCTGCACAACTTGTCAGGGCAAGACTAGATATTCATCACTAAACCCTATAGCTCTTCCTTGAACGTCCCTTTAGCCTTCTAGGATGAGAGGAGGGAGGAAGAGAGTTTTGCATCCTTATCCCCAAACTCCACAGCAAGCTACAAATGTGAAAGTCATGAAAAGGAATATGCAAAATATTTTCACTGCCTTAAGTAAATCAGGAGTCACAGAAATGACATGTAGCCCCTCACTGCCTCTAAGGTTTGCTGTGCAGGAGACTGGGGTTACAGCTTCAGAGAAGTAGCTCTGTCTTTGATGGGGTCTACCTCTCTGGGATTCAGTGTTCCAAGCCAGGATCAGCCTAGCGGGAGGCCATTGGTTCCAAGGATCCTCTCTCTTCCTACCAATCACACCCATTTCTAAAATATATCAGTTCAATCCAGTGTATGTTCTGAACCAAACATTTACTGAAGCTATTAGCAGAGTATAAAAAGTAGAACAAGTACAGGTACTTTCTTTCCTATGGGGCTCTCCCTTCTGTATGAGGAACCCCATATTTTCCACTTCCCCAAAAATACCTTGTGGACCTGGAATCTGGACTCAGATGTGATCACAGGCACTGCACTCCTGTAGAACCTGGCCCTCCTTGTCTCAGCTCCAAGGGTCACTTTTGAAAGTTAAAAGGTAGTACTGTACATTTCCTTTCTATCCTCACTCCCTTTATTAAATCAAATGTGATTGTGCTATGATCACTATGGTCAAGTGGCCCCAACATAGTTATCTCTTGCACCAGATCTTGTGTTCCACTAAGGACGTTATCCAAAATAGTTTTCCTTTTTGTCAGTTCATAAACCAGCTGCTCCAAGAAGCAGTCATTTATTTCAGCTAGAAACTTTATCTCCCTAGCATGCCCTGCTGTGAAATTGACCCAGTCAATACTGAGGTATTTGAAATCACCCATTATTACTGTGTTTTAACTTTTGCTAGCTTCCCTGATTTCTTTTAGCATTTTATCATCCATTTGTTCATTCTGGCCAGGCAGACAGTAGTACTTCCCACTGCCATTGCCTTCCTCTTTTACATGGAACTTCTTTCCATAGAGATTCTACAGTGTGTTTTGCTTCCTGCAAATATTTATCCTGTGTGACTCAATGCACTTTCCAACATAGAGTGCAACCCCTCCACTAATTTGATATACCCTATCATTGTGAAATAGTTTCTACCTAGTTATCATGGTATCCCATTGGTTCTCCTCCTTCTACTAGGTCTCTGAGATGCCAATAATATCTAACCTTTCATTTAGTGCTATATATTCTAACTCTCCTATCTTATTTTTTAGACTATTAGCAATTTCATAAAATTATCTTTGAGGTTATATTTTATTCATATTAACAATCTGGTTATCAGTTGACAGGGGTCATTCAAAATCTTTTAGCTCTGTCTGCTCTGTACTTAAAGGCTTCTGGGTTACTTTTATATTTATTGGAACCTCCCTATCAGGATGACCTAACTCCTCTTTTGCTAGTATCCTTCAAGGATACATCCTTCTGAATCATGCACTCTTGGGTAACTATCAGATTTCTATCTAGTTTAAAAGCTGCTCTATCTCCTTTTTAAGGTTAATGCCAGCAGCCTGGTTCCACCCCAGTTAAAGTGAAGCCCATCCTTTCAGAAAAGCCCACCACTCCCCAGAATGTTGCCCATTTCCTAACAAATCCAAAAACCTCTTCCTTACACCATTGTCTCATCCACGCATTGAGACTCTGGAGCTTTGCCCGCCTCTTGGGTCCTGCGCGTGGGACAGGAAACAATTTTGAGAATACTACCCTGGAAGTTCTGGATTTCAACTTCCTACCTAAAATCCGAAATTTGGCCTCCAGAACCTTCCTGTCACATTTTCCTGTCATTGATACCAACATGTACCAAGACAGCACGCTCCTTTCCAGCACTATCTAAAACCTTGTTTAGTTGGTGCGTGAGGTCCACTACCTTCACAACAGGCAGGCATATTATCAGGTGATCCTCACATCCACAAGCCACCCAGTTATCTGCATGCCTACTGATCGAATCACCAACTATAACGGTCATCCCAAGCCTTCTGTCATGGACACATGGCCTTGGTGAAACCACTTCTGTGTGAGATGGTTTTACATCATCTGGAGGACAGGTCCTAGCTACAAGATCACTTCTTGCCACGCCAAGGTGATATTCTCCTTTTGTGTGAACTCTGTCCTCCATGGCAACCGAGAGGCTGCCAGACTGCAGTACTACATCCCTGTAGGTCTCGCCTATATATCTCTCCCTCTTCCTTAGCTCCTTCAAGTCTGCTATTCTAGTCTCCAGAGATCAGACTTGTTCCCTAAGAACAAAGAGCTCTTTGCACCTAGTGCACACATAAGACATCTCACCAACTGGGAGAAAATCATACATGTCACACTCAATGCAAAAGACTGAATAGCCCTCATCTTGCTGCTAGACTGCTGTCTGCATCTTAGTTTTAAGGATTTGTTTAGACATTTAAGTTGTTTACTTACTTAAAGTTGGTAGGGATACTTGTACCAATACAACTATATCTAATGGGTGGCATTTTCAAAGGCATTTACATGGGTAACTGCCCAAGTTACCAGTGTAAATGTCTTATCTGGGATATTCCAAAGGTACCTACATGAGTAGTGCCTATCAAAAATCCCAGATAAGTCCCTAACGCACCCAGATAGCATCTGGGCGTGTTGGGGGTGTTCTGGGGCGGAGCGGGGATGGAGGAAAGGACTAAGTAGGTAGCAGCGATTTTCTGTGCCTTAAAGATAGGCAAGGCTTTTCTTTGCCTATCTTTCAGGCGCAGGGGCTAAGCTTTAGCACCACATATTGCTGCTACCTGTTTAGCCTCGGTGGCTGCCGCCACATCCAACCAAACCCAGATTTTCACTTTTGTTGCCATGGAAGTGAAAATCTGAGTTGAGATGGTCAGCGGGCAGGATATGCGCCAATGCGGTGCATAGTCTGCCCACTGAAAATCAGGCCCAATAAGTTTAAGGGATTTTGTTCACCTCAAGATTAATTTAAGGGCCTTAATTAATTAATCTATTCCTGATGAAGATAACCAGCTAAACCTGGAAGTGAATTTGACCACCTCTTTTCTTTTAATAGGTTTAAAGCCTATAAATCTAAGATTGTGCCTGGGGTGAGTGGGACATGGGGTGGGTGGGAGGGAAATAAACATAGTGCCCTGACTGACATTTAGAGCTTGTTTTAAGTAAACATTAGCTTATTACACAGTGCTCTAACCTGTGCTTCTAAGGTAATCTCTTAACAATTTCCTGGGTGATTCACACAACCTTTGGTTTGATAAAGGGAGTCTTTCAAATTACCCCTTTGATCTGTCACTTGGCTTTAACACCTGTAAAACAACGTCATAGTCCTCTTGCCTCCTAACTGGAAGGCCTCTTTGTAAAGGTCTCTAGAAACAATTTGTTTCATTCTACTCAAAAAATATTTACCCTATTCTACTTTCTATGCTAAGCTATACTCTGATTTGATTTAAATGAAAGCTCTCTGGTGGTACAAAGCCCTGACTAACTTAACAAAAACACTGAATTCTAAAGCACAGATTTTATCAGTTTTAACCCAAAGAATTATTTTTCCCCAAAATTTAGAGGAAATACTTACAGGTAAATACTTACAAGTGCAGATTTCTTCCCAGCAGTAGCTGTCCCTCTTGGTAGTCCTTCTACATGTTTCATTCTCTCCTGCAAAACCCTGATTGTCAATAGTGTATGTAGAATGACGTTTCAACCCTAAGATCTAATTGTTGGTTCTGAGTGTCCTTGTATTTCCAACATCTGTAAGAAAGACCATAAAACCTTCAACCACCTATCAACATGTCATCCAACCACAATGCTTCCTGATTGTGCATTGTTATATTTATTTATTTATTTATACATTTTTCTATACCGCCTCTTCCAGAGATCAGGGGCGGTTTACAGGTAACAAAAACGTTAACATATAAACAAACTCATCCACAACAGGTGGAAGTTCATCCACAAGTAATTCATAGAAATTGAAAATATGTGGATTATATCCATACAGACCTCTCAGGTTCTGTCTTATTTGAATGGCACTCTAGTAGATATACTAAAATATTATATTGCGACCTTTTCAGCCACCTAGTGTTTCCAGAACATGGGAGAGCTCTCCTGACTGATAAGATAATGCTAGGAGGAGACCTCAGAAGGAGGGAAACCTGACTTATATAAAGACCATACCTAAAGGCAGTGTCCTGTGTTTAGTTGTCATAGCCACTGTACCACAGCAGCAAGTGCCTCTGTCTCCATAGCCATACACCACAAGGAGAAGGAGAGGTCCCTGGTTAACCAAGCCAAGGACTAACAAAGTAGTGATGAGGGCAGCTTAGGCCACTGTACTATACATCAAAAAATGAAGGAGAAAGCAGGAGAGGAGACAGAAAGAACAGCAGGGAGCCTGATCCTGGAACAAAAAAGGAGAAGATGCAGTGGACATCCCTTGGCGTGAAGGTAAGAAGGACCAGGCCTAAGGGGTGCAAGGTCTGCAATTACATCCAAATAGAGCATCCAACTGTACAGGTGCTCTGGGGAAAGGAGTTAAGAGGAAAGGAAATAGTAAGGAGGGGTTCTCCACCTGGAGGGGAGAGTCCAACTAAACTCAGTAACTGTAACTGTGTTTTAGCTTTGCCATTACACTATTTTTGTTATTGTCAGGGATTCCTTAGTACTTCCAGTAAACCTTTGGTTCAAACTAACCAAATTCTGGCCTGGACTGATTTATCGAAGTGAGAGAGGATTGGGGTGGACGGATCTAAGATGCCAAAGACCTCCTAGTTTTACTGGTGCCATCCTGGAACCCTAAATTTCCCTGCAAGGTAAGTCTGTATGGACAGTGTTATCTTTCTGAAATTGTGCCCCCCCCCCCCTCGCAATCTACCAAATAGCTGTAAATAGCCACTATGAGGGACTCCCAGACTGGCAGGGGTTACAGTGTCGTCTTCTTTCTTTGTCCCTGAATATCAAAGAGACTGAACTGACAACAGTTTCCCCTTAGTGGGTTTTATTTTATTACAGAATACCAGCAATTGAAGGGAGACCGCAACACTGAGACCGTACTTTCTGGTGTCAGGCTTCAGTGTACCGGTTACAGGAAACACCGCTGCTTTTATAATGTGGTGCAAACAATCAAAAGCCCACCAATTGTCTTAGGCAGTGGTTCTCAACTCGTGGGCCGCGGACCAAAGGTGGGCCGTGACAGGTAGTATTGTGGGCTGCGCTGAAGTCTCAAAGCAACAAGAAAATAGCAAAAAAAAGTCGATAAAATAAAAAAATTAATCCGCATTTTTCACACAATGCATAGCAGCAGACTTCACAGATGCAAGCCGCAGAATTGTAGATTGCTTTATTAGGATGTCCACATTGCAGCTGCTAGAACAGTTTCAGTGTATCAGCTGGAAAATAAGACAGCTGACACTGCACACAGGTAACCTTTCCAATCAAAGATGGGGAGGGCGGAGTAAATACAGGCTACTGGTGCGGCAAGCAATCACGTGCTGAATATTTCAACAAATACTTCACGCCCCAAGACATTGAAGCTTATGACTGGATTCATAATCCTTTTCAGCGTGCAGTCTCTGAATTAACCGGTCATGCACAAGAAGAATTAGCGGAGCCATCTAGCGATCGCACATTACAAATCAAATTTAATGACCCCGCTGTGGATATCTCTTCCTGTTGGTGCACTGTTTCGCTGGACTATTCGTTGTTGTCAGCCCTGGCGATGAAAGTTCTTCTACCTTTTTCAACAACTTATTTATGTGAGGTTTCATTTTCTGCTTTGACTGCCATGAAAACCAAATATCGGTCAAGAATGAACATGGAGGATGATCTTCGAGTGCGTTTGTCACAAATTCCAGCCAGAATAGACATGCTATCCAACCGGAAATGGTGCCATCTTTAACAATAAATGTAAATGAAAAGAACTTTTGTGTACCAATCAATATGCAGTTAAACATATAGAGAAAAATATAACATAATACTTTATAAAGTTATTTTTATAGTATAAATATAAAGCACTTTATTAGTTTATTAACTTTATTTAACACGTGGGCCGCAAAAATGTTTGAATCTTAAATGTGGGCCTTGCAGCAAAAGGGTCTGAGAACCACTGGTCTTAGGTATAGTACCTTACACATTTCCTCTTGTCATATCCTTAGCTAAGCATACTTCCCCATTCTATGACACATCCGGGGAAAGGAAGCCATCTCATGCTCCTGCTAGTGGCACATAGGCACAGAAAGGCAACCATCTCTTAATCATACTCAAGGCATGTACACTAGGGTTGCCAACTTTTTGAAAGAGAATAACACACCACCTGTGGCTAGTCATGCTCCGCCCATGTCCACCTCACCCCCTGTCCCACCCCACCCCACCCTTGCTCCACCCCCTGTCCCACCCCTGCCCCCAAAAAATAATTGCAGAAAGAGCAATGTACAAATTGAACAAGCAAGATTGCTATACATTCTTAAGCAGAAATTCCATATTAAGAGAATACCCAGCATTGGTTGTACACACACACAATACAGATAGACCTTCATCAATAAATGAGCACAAAATGAAAAAACAACATATAGACAAAAATTAAACTAAAACCTCAGAAAGCCATACACTGCATGTAGCACAACACAAGAAAAATAGAAATGCTTTCCCCCCGTACTGTACAAAGTAAAAGAAGGATTGGCAATAGGAGGGATGCAACCCGGCAATTGCCCTGGACCCACAAGCCAGAGAGGGCCTCAGATCTGTTGGAGACAGGAAAAGGCACAGCTTCCTAGTGGGCTTTAGACAACGCAATGTGTGCCTTTGAGTCAATGCCCACTACTGGTGACCCATCAGCTCCTGGGGTTTCTTGGTAGTTTGACCAGAAGTAGATGGCCAGGTTTTCCTTCTGAGGCAATAGAGAGTTAAATGACTTGCCCAGGGCTACAAGGAATTGAACCCTGGTCTCTTAGTTACCAAGCCAATGCTCTAACCACAAAGCTACTCCTCTAGTTCCCACCCTGCCCAGCATCAGCTCCCTTCTAGTCCCAGCACCAGCCAGCATGAGCTCACTTCTAGTTCCAGTCCCTCCCAGCTGCAGCTCCCTTCCAGTCCCTGTCCCTTCCAGCATCATCACTTCAAGTCCAGCCCCCCACCTTCAGCATCAGTCCTCCTCCAGTATCATCTCCCTTCCAGCCCCCCACCCTCCAGTATCAACCCATTTTTGGTCCTATTCCAGTGCTAATCTAACCCAAGGTGTACTAAAAAATTGAACAAGTATTTACTGGAGTTCCATAGCATCAGTAGAAGAGGGAGAATAGGCAGCATCTAGACCATGCTGGTGAACCATGGCAGATAAGTTTTTGTTTTTTGTTTTTTTTAGAAAATGCAGCCACGATTTAGCATGCATGTTGAGGTAGGGCAGCAGGACAGCTTCGTGCCGTGATCGGGGCTGTCAGAGGCCATGATGGGCCCAAGTCAGCCCTGGGCAGCAGCGGCAGAATTTAAAAAGAAAAGTGAAGCTGTGGGGCTGGGCTGAGGCAGCATATGGGATCATGCAGGCATCGGGGAGAGCCACAATCACCGTGACTGCTCCCATTTAAGGCCCCCAGTGCTTGTGTCTACTCTACAGTGCTGGACTGTTGTGAGGATTCTGGCTGCAGTGCCTGGGAGTAGCCACAAGCACCGCAGGCCTTAAACTGAGGCAGCCATGAGGTCTAGCTGTAGGTAGCCCTTCCCCCAAGCCATGCGGCAAGCCATGAGGTCTGGCTGTAGGTAGCCCTTCCCCCAAGCCATGAGGTAATCGGCCTGCTAAGAGAAGGCATTGAGATTTCAGTAGACACCCTTCCCCCACTCCAGGTCTGAGCACAATAGCCCCTAGCCCAGAAATCAGCAGACCTGAGCATACCGGTTTGGACAGGTCACCCAGGTACCTTCCCCAGGGGCTGCTGATTGGTGGGCAGGAAATACCTGTGGCAAATGGGATTGTAGAATGAGTTTAAAACTGTACTGTATATAAGGCATTGTAGGCCGTCCCTCGGGGCTCAGACCTTTTGTGGAGGGTACCGGCTCTCTGTCTGATCCTGTGTGCACATTAAAGATCCTGTTTGCATTCCAGCCTGTCTGAGAGTTTTCCTTCTGTGGGTGAGTGATTGAATAAGAGCTTTTCACAGCGTTTGCTATTACATTTTGGTGCATTGGCCAGGAAATTGAAAGAAAAGCCTCTCTCATCACACCCACAGTGGGAAGACTACTGCTTTTTGCAGGATCAGGGCCTCCACCGGTCAGGGACCGACCCCTCCAGGTGATTAACGGTCCTTGGCGCCCCGGGCCACCTTGTGCTCGGAAGGATACCTTGATTTGTCTGGGCAGTTGGTCCCTGCGGCTGAATCCCCGATTGAAAACCGGCTGGATAGACTGGCATCCAAACTACCTGTCTGATCAGAGCTCTGGTGAGTACTGCTACTTTCTGTACTCCGTCTGTAATTCCTAGTAAATTCTAGGAACCTGTAGCGGCCCGATCACCCGCACGAACGGTCCTAGTAGGGACCCCGGGGGGGGGGGGGGTTTCTGAAGCCATCGTTCGTCCAGTAAATCAGAGTCCTTTTGTGGACCAGTAAGATAAAATCAGAGTCCTTTTGTGGACCAGTAAGATAATTAACTGTAGTATGAATTAATTCTGCTACCTTGGGCCCCTTTGAAAGGTATTTAAAGTGCAGCGCTGCCAAAAGCTATTGAAGAAAAATTGCCTAGGATATTAGTATTAACTCCCTTAAGTGTGCCTTTCAAGAATAATTGCGCTGATCGCAATTCTCCGATGATCGGGGCGATTTATTTAGAGCCTTTGCCCCATGTGCTCCTATAGTGGGGGTTTCTTTTGTGTTGCCATGTGCTCCTATAGTGTTGGGGGCTCTTTGTGTTGCTGGGGGTCTCCTTTTGTGTTGCTGGGGGTTTCTTTTGTGTTGCCATGTGCTCCTATAGTGTTGGGGGCTCTTTGTGTTGCTGGGGGTCTCCTTTTGTGTTGCTGGGGGTTTCTTTTGTGTTGCCATGTGCTCCTATAGTGTTGGGGGCTCTTTGTGTTGCTGGGGGTCTCCTTTTGTGTTGCTGGGGGTTTCTTTTGTGTTGCCATGTGCTCCTATAGTGTTGGGGGCTTTTTGTGTTGCTGGGGGTCTCCTTTTGTGTTGCTGGGGGTTTCTTTTGTGTTGCCATGTGCTCCTATAGTGTTGGGGGCTCTTTGTGTTGCTGGGGGTCTCCTTTTGTGTTGCTGGGGGTTTCTTTTGTGTTGCCATGTGCTCCTATAGTGTTGGGGGCTTTTTGTGTTGCTGGGGTCTCCTTTTTGTGTTGCTGGGGGTTTCTTTTGTGTTGCCATGTGCTCCTATAGTGTTGGGGGCTTTTTTGTGTTGCTGGGGGTCTCCTTTTGTGTTGCTGGGGGTTTCTTTTGTGTTGCCATGTGCTCCTGTGGCTCCATCTGGTGGACATTGGAGGAGTGGCTAGCTGTGTTTCTCGTTGCTATTATAAAAGTTAAATCCTATGCAAGTGTGTGTAATGTGTATTTGTAACGTATTCGCTGCTGAGACGTCTCTGTTTTCTGTTTTCCTCCCTTTTTCTTTTTCCCTTTGTGGTCCTGTGTGTTTTGTGCAACCAAACTCTGCCTGTTGCCTGGATTATATTGTATATTGTATTCCCAGAAGTGGGATTGGAAAATTTACACTGAACATTGCATTCCTAGAATTGGGATTACAAGATTTGCACTGTAAATTGTGATTTTGCAAATTGTGATTAGAGCATGGGGTCCGGAGGCTAAATTGTGGTGGGGGAGTATCCGGACCAGCTTCCCTATATAGATTCATGGCTGGCCCATATAGTAAATGTGCTGTTATGTAAAAACCTTTAGTGTCTCTGTGTTTAGTTGTGACATTAGGGAAAGAAAGTTTTTGTCCAGACATTAGGTCTTTATATTTCAGGATTGATTTTGATACTCTATCAGTAAAAGGTGAAGTTCTTAAAAAATCGCCCCTGTGTCCCCAAACAGTGAAAAACACCAGGTCTACTGATTGCAGGGAAAGGGACAGTTTAGAAAGGGGGGTGGGGTTTGCTGTGTGTGGACTGTAGTACTGGTATAGCATTGAAGGAAGACAATTGCTTTGTTTGATGCATATCCAGTTTCATTGCTATGTTTCATGCATGATCAGTGGTCAGGGAACCAGGTGTTTTGGTCACACCTCTCAGCAGTGAGTGGGGGGGTGATTGAAACTGCTGAAATAGTTTGCATAGCTATAGAAAGATACTGGGAGGAGTTCCTTCTTCTAGCAGATGAATGGAGGCCCATTAAAGAGGACAAAAGAAAAAAAATCACCTAGGAGTCTTTCTCCTAGAGGACAAAGAACCCCAATTCACCTAGCCACACCTAGCCTGCAAACAATCCTCTTGTCATCAATTTTAATTGTAGAGTTTTGAGCTTCTAGAACCATGAGGTGCCTCCTGTCTGCTGGAAGCAAACAAAGGCTGAAGAGAATCCTTATAAGATTATGAAGAAATGTTTTACTTGTCTTTTCAAAGCCTGAATTTTATCTCTGGTACATATATTTGGTTTTGACTGCACATACAAAATTAAACAAGTAATACTTCTGCATGATATGACATTTTATTCTGCAGACAGTAAATGCTGTTTTGGTGATTGCATTCTTTCCTGCTTAGTACATTAAACTGCCTTGATCAACTGTATTCATTTTTCTGATACTACAATGATACCTTAAAATGATTTTAGTACCAAATATACTGGTAGCAGTACTTTAACTCATGATTTCTGATGAGAACATCTGGATTAGTTCTAGTATGCACTGTAGCTTGTTCTGATGTTCAGGTATGTTTTGGTTCAGGGTGAATACACTGATCATTGGCAATTTCAAAATAGAAAGATAAAATGCAGAATTAGCACTGCTGAAAGGCATATACTGTGCAGTACACCGTTCACACTAATTCACACTTGAAGTTAATAATGCACTGATAATGCTGCCCCACTCCTCGTGTGCACTGCCCTTTAGTATTGATTCACACAGATCCATACAGTGCACACTGCACAAATAATGCTGGTGTGTATAATAATCTCCATCATCCCTTGGCTTCGGTATGAAGTTAATTTCTGTCATAGTATGTACACAACTAACCCATTTAGGAACATTGCATGCTGAGTCACCCCTGGAGTGTGCACAATTTTGGTAACATTGAACAGTTGTTGATTTACTAACTGAGTTCAACCTAGGGATAAAAAACAAACAAACTGCTTTTCAGCTCGCAATGCAATGATGTAGGGGATCCCAATATGTCTGATGTCACATTCTTCCAGAGCATGAGAAATTCAGTATTTCAGCCGCATTGTCAGTCATATATTTAAGGTTTAGTCCAATACTGCCTGAGGCTGCCCTGGTGAACCCACAGGATATCCACAATTCATATGAATTTGTATATAATGGGTCAGCAATGTATGCTGACATATCATGCATTTTCATTCTGGATGACTTGAAAACTTGACTGGCTTGGGGTCACTGGGACAGCTTCATAAAGCCTGCCTGAACTATCATGGGAATCAGCAAATATTTATGTATCAATTCCCAAAAACACTAGGTACTTATGATTAGAGAACATCCATGATTTTTGAAGCTTTTATATTTTTAAAGCCAAAGATTGATTTGTTGATTAATTGATTGATTTGTTGATTAACTTTATTTAAAAGCCTCATGTCCATTAGCATACTGGAAGTGAACAATTTATAAAAAATTGGTATAATTCAAAAAAGGACTTAGGTATATAGTTGGTGGAATGATGCAAGTGATAAAAAGTATGGTGAGGGATGAAGTGGGATATTAAGAGGAAGGACTCTGATAGACAGTAAACTGATGAAGGTAATTCAATGATGTGAAGTGATGTATCTGGCTAATGAATATGTAAACAAAAAAAAAAAAATGATGAGCACTTTATTCAACTATGCCATCTCCAGAATATTCAATTTAGGAATTCATCTAAACCCCAACACATACTCAATAATTGGAAATGGACACCTGGAGACAGGCTAGGTGCACCCTGATGGGTTTTGGAGGACCTACACTGGCCATGCGGTACTTCCAGATGCTTTTTTTGCCTCCTTTTTTTGCCTCTGCATGTCCTGGCCAGGCATGCATGGGCAAAGGGGGAGCATGTAAAGGTCAGTCAAGGGCATAATGGAATGTTCACTACCAGCAAGTGAATCTCCAGTGACAGATAAACAAGAAGTTAATCAAACTGCCAGAGAAAAATTGACACCATACGAGATAGTTACTGGAAGACCATTGAAAGTTTAAACAGCAATATTTGTAGGATGTGATCTTGGTAAATGTGAAGGAAGTTAAGTTTATCTCATTGTGAAATCTAATCTAGCATATTTAGTCTTTTCATTCAATATTGGTGCTACTTTTCTGAATGAGGCCTGGAACCATGTCACCAATGGCAATCCAAAGAGTCCAGCAGAGGAAATTGGCCAGAGTCCAGATGGAACAGACCATCCCGAGAACTCAGAGCTGCCCACCGCTGAGATGTGTGAAGGAGTCCCTATCTGGATCAGTGTGTAACATCGAAAACGGGCCAGGGTGTCTGCCTATGAGAATGAGAGGTTCAAATTTTGAGAGAGACAGAACTTGAACTTCAGAGAAAGGTGAAGCACACTGCGAGGTCCTGGAGAACTGCTGGGAGGCAGGAAAAAGAACTGTTGGACTGACTGGGGGGGTTTTGGGGGCTTCTGTGAACGATTGTATTGTTATCCTTTTAATATTGCTTTCTTAGAAAGTAACGGAAATCTACAAGCCATTTCGGCTTCAGCAACTGCAATACCCACACCAGCTCAAGATTTTGCTGTACTATTCTCAGAGCTTTCTTTATCACATTATTAAGCACTGCTGCTTTTGACATACTTTCATGTTATGTGTTTTCAATATTATTGACCAGCTGCAAGAAAATGATATTACAATGTATGTTGTCTATAGGGAACAGTACCAGAAGCTGCTTTTCTGATGACTCCTATCTGTCTCAATATCTGTCTCAAATGGTTGCTTGTCCATTGCCCGTAGTGGGATTACCTTTCCCCCATAAACAAGAAAGAAAAAAGAAAAATTGGGACTGAAGGGAAATTGGCTGATAGGTATGTCTAGTATGGCTGCATCCTTGCCTGAGGCTGTAATACATTATGATGGCACGGAAAAAGCATGTGGGCTAAGAAAATGAGTACCCAGAGCCCAGCACAACAAGAGTAAAGCCAGGGGAACCATACTCTGAACAGAAGTGCACAGAGAATGGACCTAGCTAAGAAACAGGTCAGGCCTGAAAGTGCACAGAAAATGGACCCAGCACAAGAAAAGACATGCCAGGCCTGAACAGGTTAAACAGGCCAAACAAAGCTGGTGATACAAAGTACTCATATGCCCTGAAGATTACAGTGCCAGTGATTAATGAAGCAAAGGGAATGGCAGGGTGCAGCCAGAATGACTCAACACTAGCAAGAATAAAAAGCCATTAATATGCTGATAAGGGTGGATCCCAGGGAAAGAGCCTTTGCCCCAAAGGAAAGAAGCCTCTGCAGACTTTTTGCACACGGCCCTCCTTTGTCCCAAAGGGAAGAGGCCTCTGCAGGCCCTGCAACCTTTTACAGTCAGAACAGCAACTTTTGCACACGGAACAAAAACGTTGTGCAGGAGTTGCTATAGAGGGTATAGGGTATGTGTTGTTTTAAACTCACTGATGCAAGTGTTTCCATTGAACACCCTATCCAAGACCTAAGTGATCTAGTTACCTGTCCATGGGTCCTGGGTGGTTTATGAAGTGGTTCAGTTGGCCAGGGGGACTAAAAATCCCAGTGGTAGGGGTTCTTTTCATTTACTGCTATGTGCCATTCTGCCATGTTATATCCCTATTCTTTACCGCTTCATGACCACCACCCTTGATACCCTGGTAGAACGCAAGGTGGTTACCACTGTCATGGCCCTGTCCCAAATACAGCCCTCAACCGCTTCTAGCGGTTGAGGTCCTACTTAAAAAGGGGGGAATGAGGCAGCCATGAGGTCTAGCTGTAGGTAGCCCTTCCCCCAAGCCATGCGGCAAGCCATGAGGTCTGGCTGTAGGTAGCCCTTCCCCCAAGCCATGAGGTAATCGGCCTGCTAAGAGAAGGCATTGAGATTTCAGTAGACACCCTTCCCCCACTCCAGGTCTGAGCACAATAGCCCCTAGCCCAGAAATCAGCAGACCTGAGCATACCGGTTTGGACAGGTCACCCAGGTACCTTCCCCAGGGGCTGCTGATTGGTGGGCAGGAAATACCTGTGGCAAATGGGATTGTAGAATGAGTTTAAAACTGTACTGTATATAAGGCATTGTAGGCCGTCCCTCGGGGCTCAGACCTTTTGTGGAGGGTACCGGCTCTCTGTCTGATCCTGTGTGCACATTAAAGATCCTGTTTGCATTCCAGCCTCTCTGAGAGTTTTCCTTCTGTGGGTGAGTGATTGAATAAGAGCTTTTCACAGCGTTTGCTATTACAAAACAAGAGCAGCCATAGTGATTGTGGCTCTCCCCGATGCCCGTATGACCCCATTTGCTGCCTGAGCCCAGCCCTGTGGCTTTGCTTTTCTTTTTTAATTCTGCCGCTGCTGCCCAGGGCTGACTTGGACCCACCACAGCCACTGACAGCCCCAATCGCAGCCCAAAGCTGTCTTGCTGCATGCATACGGTCGTGCTAGAGTTTCTGGTGCTCCCCTGCAACCTATAAATCAGTGCCCCTCCCTCATTATTATTAATGTTGACTACACCCCACCTTCCTTTTTCCCAAAACTCCTTTGTGAATTCTTTTCACATGATGCTAGTATTTCTCCTTCAAATCCAATGTTGTAAGAAAACTGCAGTGAAAGGGCAAATGCAGAATGAAAGTAACTACTTAGCAGTAAATACTTAGCATCATTCAAACAGTCTGTGAAAGTCCAAAAAAATATCTGATTCTGATCATCTCACTAGCAACAACATGAACATTCTCCAGTACCGGGCATATAGATGAACTAATATAAAACCGTACAAAAATCACAGAAAATCTACAAGACCATACCATACCATACCATACCATACCAGCATAAACTTCCAAAACTCATACAACAAGGGGCCTATCCAGAAAAAGCAGTACTATAAATACTGCAGGGGACCCTAGAACATCCATGCACCTATTTGAAAAGCTGAATAAGTCGAGTATATATCCCTATGTACAAACTCCACGTTAACAGAACACCTGGCCTCAGTTGCACACTCAGAACACAGACCCTCACCAAGTACAGAATAAATGACTACAACCTAAAGTAAAACTAAAAATATCTATACAAAAATTAAACCAAAAATCAAACCCCAAGAAGCCAGACTCCACATGCAGTGCAACATTAGATAACTAAGGGGTATGTTTACTAAACCGTGGTAATGTTACTGTCATTAATTTCCCCAGTAATGTTATGGATGCCCATATAAAGGAGTGGGCGGTGCATCGTTAAAGCAAGCCGTGTCAGGTAATACGCGTTACAAGGTGCCTAACGCGCGGTACAGTGCGTCCTGGATCTACCGCACGTTAATGTCACAGCCAACAGGAAGCAGCAGCGTCCAAAGGGGCTTCAATCAAAAGCGCGCAGACAGTAGAGGATGCGCTGAGGGATGTGCAGACATGGTGCCACATGAGAAACGGAGCTGTAGGTGTAAAGCCATAGACCATAGGCAGCTGATATCACAGTCTGTAATGGGGACATGAGCCACAGTTAACACATGCACACACACCAGGAAATGGGGTGCAGTGAACACAGCATGCAGAGGAGTAAACAATGGTAACGGAAAGGGTGTCAGGGGTTGGTCTGAAGGGCCAGCTGTGTGGATGGTGTATGTATAAGGGCAAAATGGGCAAGAGATCCAAAAAGGAGTAAGAGGGAATTGAACTAGGTACACTGAAGAACCCAAACACAGCTCACAAATACCAATACCAAACCACTGAGCCACCTGCCCACCCAAACAGCCCAAAGAAAGGGAGCATATGTAACAGCTAGCATGTGATGGATAGGCTGCATGGAGGGGACACTGCAGTGTACACTGAAGAGAAGGAAGGGTGTGTGGAGAAAGGATGAAGCCGGAGCCATTGTATGGTAAGGAGAGCAGAACAAATGAAAAGAAAGGAAAAGGTACCTGTGGGACCCAAACCCACATCCACAACCTATGTTGGCTACACACACGTCTGCAACCCCTACCCCAAACAACCACAACAAGCACAATGTAAATATGTTCCACCAAGTGGTCATCATGTCTGCTAGATTATCACGCAGTAGTGCGGCATACGCGTGTTGCGTCCTACGTGCGTTGTGGAGAACATGCATAGTAGGGCGTCTGACGCGAAGCACACACAATAACATGCATGACGTTAAGACCTTTCTATGTGCCTTATGAGATACATCTAAGCGCCTTACAATATGTCATCAGATTATGATGCGTAACAACGCACGTCCCAAACAAACATCACAAGCATTATTATGAGCACTGCACGCCTTTGGCACTGCAACACGCATTGCAGTGTATGGGCATACGCGCATTCACCACAACACGCGTACACCGCAATACTGCGCACTACAGTAGACTACCTGTCCATTCCCTTCCTCTGTGCTCCCACCAGTTTTAGGACTACAGCTGTTCCCCTGCCTTCCAGCTCATGCCTGTCAAACTGATGCATCTTACCGTCCTTGAGGTACCTTAGAGCCAAGGTGCCTTAGGTTGTGGATGTCATCAGGGGGTCAGAGTGGATCTGGACCTGTTGCTAGGCCACTGGCAGACCAACAGTAGTACTAGGAGCCTCCGCAGCCCCCAACCATGGTCTGACATTCACCAGCAGCAGGCAGAGTCAGATTGTACCTGCCGCACCATGCCAGGTGTTCCAGCCAAGCACAAACTAACCACAGACACTCTGCTAACCAGTCTATCTTGCATGTTCACAGTGGAACTATGCGCACCCAGAACTCGGTTGTATGGCACAGGCATCCAGCAGGTGCCCCAGTGATTGGCCTTCCAGAACAGAAGGCACACATATATCACTTGAGACAGACACTATGTAGCACTATGTTGGACCATAGCCGTGCCATGGTCACTATTTGGTCAGTGTGAGAGTGCCCTAACAGTAAAACGTGCTGTGGCCACCTTGTCCATGCAGGTGGTGGTTGGGCACTACAATGTCCCAGCCATTGCCCTACACCCTCTGCAGATGCATCCTGCCCAGTCTGCCCTGTCTAGGCCATACCCACAATACCTTGCTCCGCATTATGCACATTTGCAGGCTAACACTGGTAATAGTGGGACATTGTGGGCCCAGTGAGGTATAGGCAGCCACAAAACAATGGATAGACATACACACACACACACTCCTATTGCAGCATTGTGCAAAGATAGGGGTGGTTGGCAACCCTACCCGCCACACTGGTCCTGATCACAGTGCAGACATTGCCAAACTGTGCAGGAGGTAGTAGTAGTGCTCTGGTGGTAACTGTGGCTCCAAGCTGGTGCCAACAGCCTGACTATCCATGGAGGTTTGGATAGTAGAGCCTGTGTGAGTGGGTGTTTGTACCCCTGGTGGCCGCTGCTTTGGGGATTGCACATGTTGATGTTGTATCTGCATTGTAGGGTAAAACACAGGGACATACTTAGCAGGAGCCATAGCTGGGACCTGAACCTGAACCTGTGACCCTCTGCTCCAGGACACACTGGTTGTGTGTACTGCACCACACAAGCACAGCAGTCCCTGGGGCTACCTTTACTTATCCTCAGCCAGACCTTTTTGGTTGCCCTGCACACCACGTACTGGTATAGGGCATGGCCTAGGTCCACTGCTGGCAGGTGCCACTGCCCCCTCCAGCACCAACACACACACCCCTGCCATGCTGCCTGGCCATATGCTGTCGGTGCTGGTAGTGTGAGGTCCCAGGCCATCCACTGTGCAGGTAGGTGGTCACCTAGGGTGCGGGGTCTGGGGTGGAGAAGCATACATGGACATCCACACATGGACATCCACACATCCCCCCCATCACCGCCTACCAATGTTATGTCCCTTCTACATGGGGGAGAGATGGCTGGGGGGATGTCAGGTCAGTGCTCTAGCAACTATTGGCTAGGGTGGACCAGGTAGATGTAGGTAGATTGTGTTGTGACAGCCGACTGTGGACAGACTAGGGCATGCACCTCAGGTACAGTGTGCCCAGTTTGGCCTATTGGGTGTATATATGTTTCTGACAACATGTGGTCACACCCTGCAATGCCGTACTAGGGGCTGCAGTACAGGGTGTTCATATAGCTCTGTTTATGAACTGTTTGGGATGCATCCTGGGTAAGGTCTGTGGACCCTTGTTAGAGTGGTCCCCAGATGTGCACTGATTACCCTATTACAGACATAGTGGTACCTGTGTGACCTTTCCGGTAAATGCTGGGTTATGTCCCCTGGATAGGACACTGTGGAACACCGACTACTTGGCATGTTTGGCCTTGGTCAGCTGCTGTCTTGCTGATTTCCAGTTTCTATGTTTCTATGTGCCACCTAGGCGACAACCTAGTCCACCCTGTGCCCCAGCTGCCCCCACTACATGTCCCGCCTGCAGCCCCCTATGCCCCATTTGCACCATCGCCAAAATGGCCTTTCATACTTGGGCACTATGCTGTTGCTGCAAATTGAGCACTACTATCACTTTACTTGGGCTCCCTGCCTATGTTGTACATTGCCTGCAAATGTGCATCTAACAACAGGTTTTCAGTCCCGGTAATGTTCAGCCCTTCAGCTCCCAGCGTTACTGTAGCAGGAGCCTCTCCCCACCCACTCCCTGCCCATTGACCCCTTCTCTCTGCTCTCTCTCCACCCTCTGTGGGACTTATCGCGGACGATGATGTTAACGCGCGTTAACGTTACTTAACATGTGTTAACATAGCTGCTGCTACTTTACCGCAGTTTAATAAACATACCCCTAAGAGATATAGCTCCCCATACTGTGTAAAATATAAAGTTAGCGCAAAGTCCAATTACTAAATTGAAAATAAAAGAGAAATATATAGACAAAAACTAAACTAAAACCTCAGAAATGGATGCAACCCGGCAATTGTCTTGGACCCACAAGCCAGAGAGAACCTCAGATCTGTTGAAGATGGAAAAAGGCACAGCTTGCCTTAAATTCCAGCATGCCGTAATAATTAACTCCCTGATAATTGGTTTATGCCAGTTAGCTAAAGCTCATGATGGGATGTAAATGGGATTTTTATTTTATTGGTTATGAAGGGTGGAGCTGATAGCAAGATATAAGTGCTATGTAATTGTAGACTTCAATAACTTTTCAATGCTGGATGTGACCAAACAATTTAAATGTGGATTGAAGTCTAGCTAAGAGCACTTATTGCATTAAATCAATAACATTAAGAAGACAATGATAGGAATACTTAAAGTCAATGACCATTTTAAGATAATTAAAGTAGGAGGAATGGATGAGGGAAATCAACAGTTCCAACTAGTATATGACTTTGCTCTTACAGAATATTTCTCCATCCATTTCCTCCATATTCTTTTTAGGAAAAATAAATGTTACATACAGCAAAATAAATGTTACATACAGACAAATGCAAAGGAAGAAAGTATGTCACAAATATGGTTGGGAGGGTACAATAGTAAGACAAAGGGAGATTCTGATGGGATATTGCGAGTGTGTCTCTTGGGTTTGGGTTGTACAGTGCATAGGCACTGTAACTGATGGACACAGGTGTCACTAAAGAGTGGCAAGCAGCACCCCAAAAAATAAATTGTCAACCCATTTTCAGACATTGGATCAGGCTCTGGGTAATCCAAACTTCTGCTGGTTTGATGGGGTCCAGCTCTAGTTCTGAAGGGTTTATTTACAACTGCCAAAAAAATGGAAAACAAAATAGTGGGGCAATAATCAGGAAAAAGTAGTATCTGTACCTATATCCTATCCTGATAATCCTCTTTGAATTTCTGGCTCCATCGGTGCACTATCAGGACTTCTTTGGCTTTCTGGAACAAGGTCGTCTTCCAAGCAAAACTAGGTTTCACATTCACAACTGAATCCAGCCCATGCGGTAAAGTGAACTTTACCCTCTTGCTTTATTCATAATCTCATGTGAGAATCAAAGCAGAAGCCACACAAACTGACCTTAGTGAATACATATGTACATTAGATGATTGTGAGGCTCTGCTCAGCCCCAAGGCAGAGAGTTGGAGGAAGGGCCTGGAAGGGAGTGAGAAGGGGGAAATGATATCTGGAGGGAGGGCAACGCTTCTGGAAAGAGGAGGGAGAAGAGGATTAAATAATCTCTAGGGAAGAAGGCTTGAGAAATGAGGTTGTGGTGGGAGACAAAGAGCTCGATTCTGGAAGGGGCACGTCCAAGCAGGACGGGCCCGTTTGGACCTAATTCTGAAACGTGGGAGCAAAATGTCAGAATTGGGCCAGAGGATGGCCCAGCATGCCCCTCCCGCAGCCAAGGAGATGTCCATTGGACTGAACGGCCAGGTTCCCAGATCCTGCAAATGAGTGGACAGTCCGATGCCCCCCCCCCCCAATCCGGTGTCTCCCCACACAGCTATTGGCGGGCTTGTCGGGGCCATGGTCAGGTAGCAGCCCCCTTTTGCCCCCGAACGTACAGGGCCATTACCTAAATCGGTCCTGTATGTCTGGATGTCTGGCCCACCCATGCTCCACCCCCATGCCGTCCCTGTCTCCATCTCCCCACACAGCACCTCTATGCATGCGGGGAGACAGTGATCTAAAATTCAGTTAGAGCAGATCTTCTTTCCGCTATCTAGGTGTCCTTCTAGACTCCTCTCTGTCCTTCCACAAGCACATCTCTATGGTTTCCCGCCGTTCCTTTGCTAGCCTTCGGCAAATTAGGGCTGTCCGCACTGTGTTACCCCCCAGTTCCTTAATTACCCTTGTGCTTGCTTTAGTCATCAGCAGGTTAGACTATTGCAACGTTCTCCTGGCCAATCTTCCTAACTATCAACTTCAAAGATTACAATGCATCCAGAACACTGCAGCGCGTCTGGTCACCTTTTCTCGTTCTTTCTAACATATCACCCCGATTCTTCTCCGGTTACATTGGATGCCCCTCCGCTACCGCTTTCACTATAAATGTTTGATTTTGGTTCATCGCGCTATCCATACCAGTAACCCCCTCTATTTAGCTGACTGTATTTCATTACACTCCCCTCACCGACAACTTCACTCCATCCATACCAATCGTTTATCCCTACCTTCACCTTCTCATGCCCATCTGGAACAGACACGCCATTCAGCTTTTTTCTTTCTCGGACCTTTATTATGGAATATGTTACCAACTCACCTCCGGCTAGAACCATCATATCCTCAGTTCAAGTCTTTGCTCAAAACTCATCTTTTCCAGAAAGCCTTTGACCTCACCCCTGAGGCTTTTCCCTGAGTATTGTCTGTCCTTGTCTTGTGTCTTGTCTACAGCCGCCCTCCCCTTACCCCTGTTTTTGTAATCTGTGTGGCACAGTTTAGGCCACTTTGTTTATGATTTGATATTTGTGTGCAGTGCCCTGTCTCACTTTGCTCCCCTCTTTCCTGTCTATTTTTTGGCGTTCATTTTCTAGGTTTGCAGTGTGTAACCAGTTTTTATTGTACACCGCTTAATGTTTGTACAACAGCGGTCTATCAAGTGCTAATAAAGATAAAGATGACGGGGCTGCACGTCACACCAGGACGTACAGCCCCACTATTCTCCTTTCTGAATCAAGTCCTAAACCTCTTTTGGGTCCATTCTCAAGCAGAGACACAAATAATACTGGAAATATCTATAAAGCAAATACAAAGTTCATTTCTCTGCTGTAGTGGGGCTGCTCTCTCTCTCTAAGCAAGGAGCAGCAGCCCCTGAGGTAAATTGCACAATTTGAGAGAGTTAACAGACGTGCAGAGATTCTAGCACGAAATACAAGTCTCTGCCCAGTATTGATCAGGCACATCTTTTATAGGCAAACAAGCAGAAGTACAGATGTCAAGGAAGCAGAACTGAAGGAGCCCAGGGCAGGTGTTTCATCCTGATAAGTTCTCAAGTCTGTTTCAGAAATGTATTGTTAACCACAAGGTTCCTATCTCTTGGACCAACGGCCTTTTTATCTTTGTTCCTATTGACTAGTTTGTAGAGCTGGTGCCCCACCACCATGATCAAGCATAACTGCCCTGAACCTTTGACCCAGTTTCATATTCATTGTCTGTTCCTTAGCTGCTGTAAGCCCCTTCTCAGGCTTATCTCGCTCTTACATTTAATTGAGCAACACGCTTTTAACTTGTGGACATGCAGGCCATGCATTTACAAATGGATTCCAGTCAGAGGTTTCAAAGTAACATTATTAATGGCAT
The DNA here is from genome assembly GCA_033557465.1 of Ichthyophis bannanicus. Taxonomy (NCBI): domain Eukaryota; kingdom Metazoa; phylum Chordata; class Amphibia; order Gymnophiona; family Ichthyophiidae; genus Ichthyophis; species Ichthyophis bannanicus. Next base: position 607,246,836 of record CM066032.1, read on the forward strand.
GAGAAAAAGCGATCAGGTTTTTTATTAGTTTATCCTTCAAAATGTGTCATAAAGACTATTGCTTAATCAAATCTTTCACCATTAGTAACACCTCTACTCTGTTTCTTTGCATAGTTTTGTAACCAAGTGAAAAATAAAAGCAGAGAGGAGCTTTAAAACTAGATATAATGTTAAGGATATTGCACTTCTGGAATTTTCTATCTACTCTAGCTCATTAATCAGTTTATGGGGTAAACTGTATATTTCTTGTTGCACTCTTAGAGAAGGAAAAGAGGAACAACCTTAAATTTTACATATTTCACCAGCTTTCAACTGGAGGAGAGGAACGAGGGGGGTCTCAGCTGGTGGAAATCTCCGCTGCAAGCACAAACAAAGATATATGTGCAGTTTGCCATATGTCCTCTGCACAGGTTCCCCTTGTAGAAGAGCAGAGTTGCTAAAGCCCCGGCCCCTGTCCAGTGGTCACCCTTCAGGTTGGAATATCCTAAAGAAACAGAGAAATAGAGAGAGAGTGAGTGAGTGAGGGGGAAATGCTTGAAGAGAGAGGGATGGTTGGTTTTGGAAGAGCCTCTAGAGAGAGAGGGAAAAAAGGAGGGAATGTAGAGTGTTTGGAGTAAGGGAAAGGGGAAGACGGAGGAAAGAGTGCCTAGAGGGAGAGAGGGATTTAGAAGAGGGAAAATGTCTGAATGGACTGGGAAGAAGTTGAGAGACAGAGGAAAGGGACACGTCCGTGAAGAGGGTACGAGAGTATGGGAATGGAACTAGGGAGAAGATGAAAAGGGGGGAATGGGAAGCTGGATAGGAGGAAAGGGAGAGAAGAGGGGTTGGATGCCAGGAGGGGTTGAGGGCAGGGTAGAAGCTGGAGCTGGCAAGGGAATGAAGAGATTCACTTCCTTTTACATGGGGGTAGTGAAGGCAAGCACTGCAGTGCCATTTTAGAAGTATTGCCACCACTGCATGCCCCCAGAGACGGGTGGCAGGAGACTGTAGGCAGGGACTGGAGTAGAGGGAGCGCTAGGAATGAGGTGCAATTAGTCACCTCATATCCTTACACCAGCCCTGGACAAGACAGCGGGAGAACTGGGCAGTGGGTGAGGAGGAGAGAGAAGAGACCCTAGAATTGAACTTAGGAGCAAAACAGAACAAGAAAAGTGGAAAAGAGAGAATGGAACTAACCTGATTAGAAAAACAAAATGCCCAGTCAACAAAGGTAGGCCGGAAATTTTATTTTTTAATATTTAGGGGTCGATATTGAAAAGGGTATAGCCAGTTAACAGGACCTGCTAAGCAGCTGAACTCCGCTCTGCCCGATATTTAGTGGCACTAGCTGGTTAGTGCTGCTGAACATGCCCACGGAGCGCTATAGAAACATGTGGTCAGAGCGACAGCAGTACTAGCACTCTGATATTCAGCCACTAACCAGATAAGCAAGCTGCACAATGTTAGAACAGATCAATGGCTGTCCTAGCTTTATGCAGTTCTTGCTATCCGGTTAGAGGCTGAATATTGCCGCTGACTGGAGAGCAACACCAATCGCCACCGAAACGGAATATTCAGCGCCGGATGCTGGAGCGGCTCTAGCACTGAACGTCCAGTTTCATTTGTGCTTAGGATGGTCGGGCGCTTTAAGAGCACTGACCGCCACCAGCTGAATATTGACCCCTTAAGGATCAGCATATGTCAACTTTGGAAAATATGCTGCGATGGCATATATAGGAAATTACCCGCCTGGTAGAATCCTTGTCATTGCCTGCCACGTTATACCACATATGCATCTTATTACTGTACTGTCCAACCCTTCACTGGTTATAGTGTCTAACTTCCCTTGTGTGTATTTTGTTTTGTTCCCATTAACCAGCATGATCAATTGACTCATTGTTTTGTTCTACACTGCCTTGTTGCTCAACGTCGAAAGGCAGTTAATCAAGTCTATTAAATATTAAATATCTTTTCTATTTTTGTAATTTGCCTAGGAGTAAATTTAGTTTCTTTGTCTGTTTTTCCAGTATTACACTGCTCTTACAGCCTGGCTTTTGGGGGGTTTCATTTCCATTTATGTCTGCATGCTTGTTTTCACTTTGTGGTTACTTATTCTGCTATTAGCTAAGCGGCACGTTTTCTAAGCTGCTCTACCTGTTACTGCGGCAGATAGCATGCCCTATCAGACTGCGTTAAGAGCACAGGAAAAATGCCAGTAGTGCAACAATTTTCTGCGCTGTCTGCATTTTCCGTAGTATCTGTGAGAGTAGGCAGGATATAGGCAAAGGGCGAGCCTATGTCTGCCATGTGCAATTACTGTGGGCATCAAAGCTGCAGACAGCATGGGTGCAACTACAGCCACCTCAATGGATGGCATTGGCTGCATCCATGATGCTGCCGCGCCACACTCTGCATTTTCTCAGTAGTATCTGCTGGGGATATATTGTGCATGCTCGCAAAAGATAGAACATGGCTTAGTAAACATGCACCTATAGGTCTGTCCTTGTTCTGTAGGTGTGACTGAGATGAAGGATTCTTCTAGGGAAGTGGTTTTCAACCTGTAATTCAGACACTCCTGGGAGTCTGCGAGACTATTACACGAGGTCTGCAGGACATAAAAAAGAGAAAACAATCAGAGAGGCTGGTGGGAACTGGCTGTGAAAAAGAGAGAGATTGGTAGGGACTGTGAGGATTATCAGTAGCAAATAAATATATATATATATAATATGTAAATTATACTTGATTGATAGTCTAGGGGAAATTGCGTCTTCCCTTTTGTCTGAAGGTCTATGGGTCTATCTGCCAATGAACCACGTGAGAGAGGGAGAGATAAATTAGACTTTATTCTGGTTAGAAAAATAAAGTAAATATAGAATAAATTAGAATTATGAGGTATCAGGTTAAGCAGCCCTATGATTACAATTACAGAGATAACACGGGTACACTAAAAAAAAATTTTTTTAAACTGCCTCTAATGTTTCGATTGATTTTTACGTTTTTTGGTGCGCTGAATCCAAATCTGGTAACCAATTTGCTCCATCACGTACAGAATTTTTGCTACATTGGGTTAGCAGTTTGAGGTGAACGTTTCAGATTGAGTGCGATCGAGATAAAAGTTTCTTGGATGAATTCTTTATACTAATTGTTTAGTAGTTATTCAAATAAGAATAAAGAAAATTGTAACAAGGCAGCACATAAGAATAGAGTAATGTCAACAAAACACACTGTGATGGTAGCAAAATTGTCTGCACTTAAAACAGCCACATACATGTGCACAAACATTGAGCATATAAGAGCGAGGTTAGACACAAAGCAAAGCAAAGAAATGTGCAAAAAATGTTGTACAGGTATGTATGTAAGAATAGAAAACGCAAACCGCACCATTGCAATACATGAAGACAAACACCCGATGGTGTGAAAATAAAATTCTAATAAATGAGATCCGACACTGTGGTAATAACTAGCAAATTTTTATTTCAAAGTTTAGTAAAAACACAATATTTGTCAACACAGTTTAGATTTTAAAGTCATTCTTGGGTCAATCAATCTCCTGGTGGGCCCGTTTCTTCTTCCCCCGAATGCTTCTCTTGGTGCGCTGCTTGGCGTATTTTTCATCTGGGGTTTCCCGCAGCAGCAACCAGCAGAAATCAGCCATCATAGTGGTGTTCCATCTTCCTTGGTACCTTCTCTCTGCGTCCTTGATGTCCTGGTGAAACCTTTCACCTTGTTCTTCACTGTACGCCCCCAAGTTTTCGGGAAAGTAGTTCACATGGGAGTGCAAGAAATGGACTTTCAGGCTCATGTTACAGCCTTGTTCTTTGAAGGCATTGAGCATCCTGGCAACAATATCCTTATAGTTCTCATCCCGCCTGTTCCCCAAGAATTTGAGAACAACATCCTTGAAGGAATCCCAGGCTTCTTTTTCCTTCTCAGACATCGTTTCAGCGACTGCTCCATCTGAAATGAGTTTCCTTATATCAGGGCCAACAAACACTCCTTCCTTTAGCTTTGCTTCAGAAAGTCGGGGGAACTTTGAGCAAAGGTACCGAAAGCACTCACCATCTTTTGGAAGGGACTTGATGAATTGCTTAATGAGACCCAACTTAATGTGGAGAGGTGGTAATAGAATTTTATCACGAGGTACCAAGCTCTCATGAAGAACATTTTTCTCACCGGGTCTCAAATACTCCCGAATTGGCCAGTCTTTTTTCCCCCAGTGTAGGTCGCGGGCCCGGCTATCCCACAAGCAAAGGAAGCAGGGATATTTGGTGAAACCGGATTGCTACCCTAATAGCATGGATAGAATTTTAAAGTCTCCACAAATCATCCACTTATGCTCATCATAACGAATCTTCTGAAGAATCAGGGCCAAATTCTCGTATTTTTCTTGGAGAATAACAGAGTGAGCAATAGGAACTGAAGCGAATGTGTTGCCATTATGAAGAAGAACACCTTTTATGCTGTCTTTTGACGAATCAATGAACAGCCGCCATTCAGCAGGATCATACTTGAGTTTAAACTTTTCCATCACTCCGTATATATCGTTGCAAAATACCAAATCTTCCTCTTTGCTGAAATACTTCAAAAATTGTGTCTCTCGTTTGCGGTACCAATAAAAAGTTGTTCCTGGTGACAATAGATTTTTCTGTTTAAGCCGAGAACCTAGCAGTTGGGCAGCATCTTTTGGGAGTCCTAAATCCCGGACTAAATCATTCAATTCTGCTTGAGAGAAAAGTTCAGGTTTCGGATCTGGTTCAGTTTCAAACTCGGAAGTACTGGACTCATCGGGAAAAGCCATCTGATGAGTCTCATCATGATCAGAACCGTCCACACAAATATGATCCAAAGATTTTGGTGGTTCAGGCACAGGTACTTCGTTGCTATGAGGCATAGGCCTAATTGCTGAGGGAAGGTTGGGGTAACTTATTACGTTCTTATTTTTTAAGCTGTATCCCTTCACAATGCAAGAGCAAAAATAGCAGTCACTGCTGTGGTCTCTTTGTTCACGCCACATCATAGGTATTCCAAAACGAAATGCTTGTTTTTTACCTTTCATCCATAAGCGTAGATCTTCCTCACATGTCTTGCACACTTTGTGAGGAGCCCACGGTTTGTCTTGATCGCCTAACTTCAAACCGAAATAGGCGAAATATACTTTTTTAATAAATGCAGAAATGTTCCTCTGCCGCTTTTTCACGGTATATTCCCCACAAATAAAACAAAAACTGTCCGGAGAGTTGACGCAACCTCTGGCTCTGTGAGCCATCACAAATACACAGCACTGCAAACTACAACTGTAGTGAACCACTTCGGAATAAAGCTGGATTACGACTGAGCAAACAAAAGGTAATAATGAACTTGCAAGAAACTGAAATTTGACAGGAACGTTCATGTCGCAACCACCGTGTTTGAGCGAGCGAGCGAACGAGGTGAGGCGAACAGGAAAGAACATGCGCCAGCGCGAGTACTGGATTTAGCCCCCCGCCTCCCAGTTGTCCTGTTAATGTATAAAATGAATACAAAACACTCTAAAATATCATGAGGGAGTGTTTCTAGTTAGTTAACCATTACAACCTCTATTTTGGGCCAAGAAAATAAACTGCAGTCGGCTAAAAAGAAATTATGTGTACATTCCTTATATGGGTAAGAAATCTAATTTTGCAAGAAAACGTGACGTGATGGAACATTTTGGCTATTTTTCCTGGATTCAGCACCCCAAAATCTATAGGAATCAGTTGCAAAACTGGAGGCAGTTTTTTGGTAGTGTACCTGTGTAATGAATCACTGAATATCAACCAAAGTCAGAGATTCGCTGTGCACCTGGGAAAAGCACAGAAAATCAACTGTCTATCTAACTAGGCCCAACCCAAGAAGAATAAAGACCAGAACCTTAGCTTTGCCAGGAAAACAATTGTGGCTGGGTCCAAGACAGTCTCTGGAACGGCATATGGTCCCGTAGTGCGGGCTGACTGTAAATGTTGGCTGCTCGGAGGAACCGCGTGATAACACAGAGTCTCAGGTCTGTGGGAGAGTCTTGTTACTCCTTCCCAAGGTTAGTTCTTGGCCTTGCACATTGTCTAGCTTTCCAACCGGAGGCAGGCAGGCAGGAGGGCTGAAGACTGAAAAAATGTAGTGTGGCAGAAAGTAGAAAGTGAGTCCAAAGTGATTCTAAAGTAAGATTAAAGAAGTGAGACTAAAAGTGTGCTCCTTCATGCCCAGCGTATAATTCCTTGTCCTGAATTTCTCCTCACAGCATGGTAATTGGCTGGTTTCAGATACTGTGAAATATCTTTCAGCAAATCAGGTAGCAGTTGTCAGGTGGTAATTCTTCAGACAAAGGTCCATGGTGAGAGAAAAATGATGGCATGCAGGTTCATACATTGTTGCAAATGTTAGGACCAGTAGAACAGTCTTTGGATTAGACGGCCTCAGGATCAAGTTCCCTTGCATATAGTCATAGTTGAGAACTATAGCTTTGCTATACAGTATGTGCACATAAAACTTGGCAGACAATTGCTTGAAGTCAGCAGGTTTGAAGCTTGAACACAGCAGAAATTACTTGTACCAGGAATCCATCTTGAGTTCAGGCTTTAGTTCAGCCTTTTGGTGTCGAAACAGGCCACAGTGGTTCAGAACAGGTCCCAGGTACTAGCCCTACAGGACTGGCTTGGGGGGGGAGGGATAGTGAGACTGGAGGGAACTGGCTGGGTGGGAGGGAGAGAGAAAGCAACTGAGACTGTTGGGGACTGATTGTGGGAGAGAGAGACTAATGGAGACAGGAATGGGACAAGAGATAAAGAAGGCTAGTGGGGGTCAGACTTGGCATTGAGGGGATGGGATCCAGAAAAGTGTTGGGAGGGTAAATAAGGGGGCCACACATCCAAAAAGGTTGGGAGCCTCTGGTTTTGGGTCTTCAATCCCAGAGGCCATGTTTTCAAGACATCCTTAATGAATATCCATTAAAGAGATTTGCAGGCCCACTATCTCCATTATATATAAATCTCTCTTGTGCATATTCATTAGAAATATCTTGGAAACGGAGGCGGAGCCAGCGGCGAAGCAAGATGGCTGCTTAGGAGCTAGCTCCCGCAGACCCGAAAAGAATCCTGCAAATATTTGCCTTCTGCAGTGGTGATTTTGTCACAACCGATCCTTCCTTGGAGTGCCCTGGAAAGCTGGGCGAGTATGGCAAGCGGTAAACCAACCAAATTGGAGTTTTTGTCAAGCACAAGCACGGGCTCCAAGCCGGACCCTCCTTCCCCCCATAAGATGGCCGCAACGCAGGACCCAGATGAGGCAATACGAGAGTTGTTGGCAGAGGTACCTTCTGTGAGAGCGCTTGTTTCTGCAAATGGAGACGCATTGCTCCAGATGCAATCAGACATGCAAGAACTGAAAGCGCAAATGGGAGGTCTGGCAGGCCGCCTGGAGAAAATGGACACCACGGTTGCAATGCACGAGGAACAGAAAAAGCAGTTGAGCAAGGCCCTCAAAAAGATGGAAAGGTTGGAGCAGAATTTAGAAGACCTTAGCAACAGATCGCGCCAAAATAACATCAGGTTAGTAGGAATACCAGAAGGAACTGAAGGTTCAGATGCGATTGTATTCCTGGAAAACCTGTTACCTAAGCTGCTTCGGCTACTTCAGCAAGTCGCTGGAAATAGAAAGGGCCCACAGAATACCTACTCAGGCTGGGCTGCAAAATCAGAAGCCGAGGCCGTTAATCTTCTGCTTGTTAAGGTATCAACATGCTATGCAAATAATGGCTGCGGCAAGAGCATTTCCATCCCTGGCATATGAAGGGCACAGAATCTCATTCTTCCCGGATTTCAGCAGAGCAACGATGGATAAAAGAAAGCAGTTCTTAGCGCTGAGACCCCGATTGCAGCAACTGCAGGTGCAGTATGGATGTATTACAACTATTAGATAAACTGAAGAGTAGCAAATCACCTGGGCCGGATGGTATACATCCAAGGGTGTTGAAAGAACTGAAATATGAGATTGCAGACCTGCTATTAGTAATTTGTGAACTATCATTAAAATCATCTCTAATACCTGAAGATTGGAGGATCGCCAATGTAACACCAATTTTTATAAAGTGTTCCAGGGGTGATCTGGGAAACTACAGACCGGTGAGCCTCAGGTCAGTACCGGGAAAAATGGTAGAAACCATCATAAAGAATAAAATTGCTCAGCATGTAGATAGTCATAGCCTAATGGGAGACAGCCAACATGGCTTTAGACAAGGAAGATCTTGTGTTACTAATCTGTTATGTTTTTTTGAAAGTGTGAATAAACAGGTGGACAAAGGTGAGTCGGTTGATATAGTGTATCTGGACTTTCAGAAAGTCTTTGACAAGGTCCCTCATCAGAGACTTTTGGCAAAACTAAAGAGTCATGGGATAGGAGGCAGTGTAGTATTGTGGTTCAGGAACTGGTTAAAAGATAGGAAGAAGAGGGTTGGGCTAAATGGCCAATTTTCCCAAAGGAGAAAGGTGAATAGTGGAGTACCCCAGGGATCTGTGCTGGGTCCGCTGCTTTTTGACATATTCATAAATGACCTGGAAAGTGGAATAACGAGTGAGGTTATGAAATTTGCAGATGATACAAAACTATTTAAAGTTGTTAAAACCCAAGAGGATTGTGGAAAATTGCAAGAGGATCTTGATAAATTGGAAGACTGGGCATCAAAATGGCAGATGAAATTTAATGTGGACAAGTGCAAAGTTATGCTCCTAGGGAAGAACAACCCAAACTATGGTTACACGATGCAAGGTTCCAAATTAGGAACCACCACTCAGGAAAAAGATTTAGGCGTCATTGTGGATAACATGTTAAAACCCTCGGCCCAGTGTGCAGCGGCAGCCAAGAGAGCAAATAGAATGCTAGGTATCATAAGGAAAGGAATGGAAAATAAAACAAAAGATATTATAATGCCTCTATATCGTTCCATGGTGAGACCGCACCTTGAATATTGTGTGAAATTCTGGTCGCCGTATATTAAAAAGGATATAGCGTTATTAGAAAAGGTTCAGAGAAGAGCCACCAAAATGGTAAAGGGAATGGAAGGATACTCCTATGAAGAAAGGCTAAAAAAGTTAGGGCTCTTTAACCTGGAAAAGAGATGGCTGAGGGGAGATATGATAGAAGTCTATAAATTAATGAACAGAGTGGAACGGGTAAATGTAGATCGATTGTTTACGTTATCAGAATATAGAAAGACTAGGGCACATGCAATGAAGCTACATGGTAAACTATTTAAGACTAATAAAAGAAAATATTTTTAACTCAACGTGTAATCAAACTCTGGAATTTATTACCGGAGGATGTAGTAAAGGCTGTTAGTGTAGCTGGGTTTAAAAAAGGTTTGGACAAGTTCCTGGGGGAAAGGTCCATAAACCATTATTAAGAAGGGACCCAGGATATCAATGCTTGACCCAGTACAAGCATTGCGGAACCTGTGTCTTCTGGGGAAACTGCTAGGTACGTATGACCTAGATTGGCCACTGTTGGATACAGGATACTGGGCTTGATGCACCTTGGTCTGACCCAGTATGGCATATCTTATGTTCTTATGTTCTACCCTGCTAGACTCAAGGTCACACTGGACAACCACACTAAAACGTTTGAGGATCCTAATGTGTTACTGCAGTTCATTGAGGATCAGGAAGCCTTGAAAATGCATTGAGAAAGATCACTATGAAAACCAAGAACTAAATGCAGTCTGCATGGTTGAATAGGACTGAAGGAGTCCTCAAGCCATATAAGGGAAGTCTGTGGCCTCATTTTCCGATACAATAGAAAGGACTATGGGTACAATGCTGGATTTCCTGTTTAAGTGGGTTACATACAGGGAAGTTTAAAATGTAAAAAAAAAAAAAAACCCAACCCCAAGGGTGATAGTATGTATAAAAGTAATGTGTGAATTTATAGCTGTTTATTTTAGCATATGCACAGGGCAAATGTGTAACATTTTTTTGCAGGGTCATGCAGCAGCCATGTTGATGGGCCGCTGACTCACCCATTTTCGTTGATCCTCTTTGTGAGTGTGGGGTTGGCGCACTGCGGGCATGCTATGGGTATGATAAACATGCGGGCTGTTTTTCAAATGGGTAAGCTGGATCAGACTATAGAGAGTATATTAAATCCTGGCACGTTTTTTACTTATGAACCCCCTTAAAATCGTATCTCTGAATGTAAAGGGCATAATGCATCCTGCAAAGAGGAAAAAGATACTGGTATATTGTCAAAAGCAAAATGCGGATATAATAACACTCCAAGAAACTCATCTATCCACTAAGGAAACAAAAAAATTAGCCACAGGCCGTTATAAGCTGCTTGCTCATGCGCCTGCTACTCGGAAGAAGAATGGGGTGGCAATACTAATAAGTAGTTTGTTGGATGCCCAGGTCCTCTCTACACGGACTGATTGCGAAGGGCGATGGACTAAAGTTCATCTGGTTCTTGGTAAAAAAAAAACCATCTAGTTATAATGAATGTGTACGCTCCAAATTGTGACCATCCAAACTTTTTCCATTCATTGGCAGAAGTAATCCAGGAAGATTCCTCATTACCAATTATTTTTGGAGGGGATTTCAACATGGTCCTAGACCCTTTAATAGATTGTAAACCGAGCAGAGTAAGAAGAAGTGGCAGAGCAATGGTGGTATTGAAGTTGCTCATGCTTGAAATAGGATTGGTAGATGTATGGAGGATTTTACACCCCTCTGAAAAGGATTACACTTTTTACTCTTGCCCTCACAGTTCTTATTCTCGCATAGATTTTTTTTTAATATCTAGAACGCTGGTGCAAGAAGTTAGTAAAGCAAATATACTTAGCACCCACATCTCGGATCATGCAGCGATAGTCCTGGAGCTAAGATCATGTGATGATCTTTCTAAGCAGCAGTCATGGTTCTTCAACAGATCTCTGTTGGCAGATGAGGCCTTTAGAGGTCAAATAAAGCAAGCTATAAAAGAATATTTCAACAATAACTCTCCAGAGGACACGTCTAACTGGACTTGGTGGGAAGCCTTTAAGGCGTCGATAAGAGCACATAAAACCAGTTTTTCTATTGCTGCGACCAGGAAGGCAAAGGAAAAGCTTAAAGAGCTTGATCAACAGATCAGGGCGGGAGAAAGAATTCTGCAAAGGCAATTCAGCCCTGTTGCTTTAAATCATCTTCAAAAATTGAGATACCAATATAATATGATATTAAGCACTGAGGTGGAGCAATGTATGTTTCTGCAGCAAGCTTGTTACTTTGGGGAGAAAAACAAAGCTGGCAAGCTGCTTGCTACAAAACTAAAGACTCGCCATACCAAGACACATATAGTCTTTATAGAGGATGAGCAGCAGAGATCCTTGAGCAGTAGTTGTGAAATCGTGGAGGCATTTCGTGTCTTCTATGTGCAGCTTTATACATCAGAAGTGATGTTTGATGAATCGGTCTGCAAGAAGCTGCTGGGCAAGGATGTACGGCCTGAACTTGGGGAGGAGCACGTAGCTGCCTTAAGCGAACCTATCACACTATTGAAATTGAAAGAGGCACTAGCAGGTATGAAAGTTGGAATGGCCGCAGGTCTGGATGGGATTCCAACAGAATTCTATAAAACCTTTGCAAAAGAACTTCTCCCTCAGTTAAAGATCTACTACCAGGCGCTCCAGGTGCAAGATAGCAACACTGGTGCATTTGCTAATGCAACGATTGTCGTGTTGGAGAAGCCGGGGAAGGATCCAAAGCTGGTCAGTAACCATAGGCCAATTTCACTTTTAAATGCTGATTACAAGCTTTATTCTAGCACCTTGGCTAGACGTCTTAATAAGGTTTTGCACATTCTAATACACCCCAATCAATGTGGATTTGTGACTGGGAGGTCCACGGCTGACAATGGACGGCTACTGTGCAACTTGTTTCCAAGGGCGGAACATCTCGATGTGCCTTTTGTAGGCCTTTCATTAGATGCTGAAAAGGCTTTCGACAGGCTAGAATGACCTTTTCTATATTACGTGCTTGAATGGTTCGGCTTGCTAAAAGAATTTGTGGATATGATACGAGTGCTCTATGTTAACCCTTCTGCTCGGATCCTTGCCAACAGAATTCTCTCGCAACCTTTCTCTTTGTGCGGGGGCACCAGGCAAGGTTGTCCTATGTCCCCGCTTCTGTTCAATCTGGCACTGGAACCGTTGGTGCTGCTGATTCGGCAATCGGAGGAGATTCAAGGTATCAGAATTGCAGATCTTCAATTCAAGCTTTCTGTATATGCAGACGACTTATTGCTGTTTCTCAACCCTGGATCAATCTCGCCCCTGTTGCAGTTAATTACTCAGTATTCAGTGCTATCTGGCTACAAAGTAAACTGGACAAAGTCCATGGCTTTTCCTATAAATCATCTGACGAATGCTTCTCTGGTAGAGGGCTTTCCGTTTCAGTGGGAGCCCTCAGCAATAAAATACTTGGGAGTACAATATTGAAACGGTGAGGTTAAATATAGAGAAGCTTCAGGATATGGTGCCCTTTTTCACCCTGAAATGGTCCCCGCTGCATCTTACTTGGTGGGGCTGTTTAGAAGCTATTAAGATGATGCTGATGCCAAAAATAAATTATATACTGGGAATGCTTCCTGTATTGCTCTCCCAGGCTGTTTATAGATATCTGGAACGCACAGTTAGTACTTTCCTGTGGGAAGGGAAAACACCCAAGATAGCGTTAAAAAAGCTAAAAGCCAGAAAATCTAAAGGAGGTGATCATTTTCCAGATTTCTACTGGTACCATATGGCTTTCCTCTTAAAACAAGGAGCGGTATGGTCTACAGGCAGCACTCTTGACCAAGAACCTACTTGGCTGAAAGTGGAAGAACGACTGGTTGCACCGTGCCCAGTCAATTTGCTCATGGGGATGATAAATCCAGATAAGTCCAGAGTGGGACATATAATTGTATCTATGCAAAAGGCATTTCAGTCACTTCTCCCAATTATCAAGAAGGGCAACCCCTTGTCGCTCCTAATGCCGATTTGGTTTAATCCTGTACTTAAAATCAACAAAGCCTCATGTGCATGGCAGAACTGGCAAAGATGTGGTATCTGGACTTTTGGACAATTGGTAGATGGGTATATCTGGAAACCTTTTGAGGCCTTACAACGGGAATTCGGCCTACCATCTGCTTGCTATTTTCAATGGATACAGATGCGGCATTGTGTCGGTAGTTGGAAAATGAGTCCTGGGGATTTTTCCTTAACATGGGGGTTACGGAGAATTACACAGGTACACTACCAAAAAACTGCCTCCAGTTTTGCAACTGATTCCTATAGATTTTGGGGTGCTGAATCCAGGAAAAATAGCCAAAATGTTCCATCACGTCACGTTTTCTTGCAAAATTAGATTTCTTACCCATATAAGGAATGTTCACATAATTTCTTTTTAGCCGACTGCAGTTTATTTTCTTGGCCCAAAATAGAGGTTGTAATGGTTAACTAACTAGAAACACTCCCTCATGATATTTTAGAGTGTTTTGTATTCATTTTATACATTAACAGGACAATTGGGAGGCGGGGGGCTAAATCCAGTACTCGCGCTGGCGCATGTTCTTTCCTGTTCGCCTCGCCTCGTTCGCGTCGCTCAAACACGGTGGTTGCGACATGAACGTTCCTGTCAAATTTCAGTTTCTTGCAAGTTCATTATTACCTTTTGTTTGCTCAGTCGTAATCCAGCTTTATTCCGAAGTGGTTCACTACAGTTGTAGTTTGCAGTGCTGTGTATTTGTGATGGCTCACAGAGCCAGAGGTAGCGTCAACTCTCCGGACAGTTTTTGTTTTATTTGTGGGGAATATACCGTGAAAAAGCGGCAGAGGAACATTTCTGCATTTATTAAAAAAGTATATTTCGCCTATTTCGGTTTGAAGTTAGGCGGTCAAGACAAACCATGGGCTCCTCACAAAGTGTGCAAGACATGTGAGGAAGATCTACGCTTATGGATGAAAGGTAAAAAACAAGCATTTCGTTTCGGAATACCTATGATGTGGCGTGAACAAAGAGACCACAGCAGTGACTGCTATTTTTGCTCTTGCATTGTGAAGGGATACAACTTAAAAAATAAGAACGTAATAAGTTACCCCAACCTTCCCTCAGCAATTAGGCCTATGCCTCATAGCAACGAAGTACCTGTGCGTGAACCACCAAAATCTTTGGATCATATTTGTGTGGACGGTTCTGATCATGATGAGACTCATCAGATGGCTTTTCCCGATGAGTCCAGTACTTCTGAGTTTGAAACTGAACCAGATCCGAAACCTGAACTTTTCTCTCAAGCTGAATTGAATGATTTAGTCCGGGATTTAGGACTCCCAAAAGATGCTGCCCAACTGCTAGGTTCTCGGCTTAAACAGAAAAATCTATTGTCACCAGGAACAACTTTTTATTGGTACCGCAACCGCGAGACACAATTTTTGAAGTATTTCAGCAAAGAGGAAGATTTGGTATTTTGCAACGATATATACAGAGTGATGGAAAAGTTTAAACTCAAGTATGATCCTGCTGAATGGCGGCTGTTCATTGATTCGTCAAAAGACAGCATAAAAGGTGTTTCTTCTTCATAATGGCAACACATTCGCTTCAGTTCCTATTGCTCACTCTGTTATTCTCCAAGAAAAATACGAGAATTTGGCCCTGATTCTTCAGAAGATTCGTTATGATGAGCATAAGTGGATGATTTGTGGAGACTTTAAAATTCTATCCATGCTATTAGGGCAGCAATCCGGTTTCACCAAATATCCCTGCTTCCTTTGCTTGTGGGATAGCCGGGCCCGCGACCTACACTGGGGGAAAAAAGACTGGCCAATTCGGGAGTATTTGAGACCCGGTGAGAAAAATGTTCTTCATGAGAGCTTGGTACCTCGTGATAAAATTCTATTACCACCTCTCCACATTAAGTTGGGTCTCATTAAGCAATTCATCAAGTCCCTTCCAAAAGATGGTGAGTGTTTTCGGTACCTTTGCTCAAAGTTCCCCCGACTTTCTGAAGCAAAGCTAAAGGAAGGAGTGTTTGTTGGCCCTGATATAAGGAAACTCATTTCAGATGGAGCATTCGCTGAAACGATGTCTGAGAAGGAAAAAGAAGCCTGGGATTCCTTCAAGGATGTTGTTCTCAAATTCTTGGGGAACAGACGGGATGAGAACTATAAGGATATTGTTGCCAGGATGCTCAATGCCTTCAAAGAACAAGGCTGTAACATGAGCCTGAAAGTCCATTTCTTGCACTCCCATGTGAACTACTTTCCCGAAAACCTGGGGGCGTACAGTGAAGAACAAGGTGAAAGGTTTCACCAGGACATCAAGGATGCAGAGAGAAGGTACCAAGGAAGATGGAACACCACTATGATGGCTGATTTCTGCTGGTTGCTGCTGCAGGAAACCCCAGATGAAAAATACGCCAAGCAGCGCACCAAGAGAAGCATTCGGGGGAAGAAGAAACGGGCCCACCAGGAGATTGATTGACCCAAGAATGACTTTAAAATCTAAACTGTGTTGACAAATATCGTGTTTTTACTAAACTTTGAAATAAAAATTTGCTAGTTATTACCACAGTGTCGGATCTCATTTATTAGAATTTTATTTTCACACCATCGGGTGTTTGTCTTCATGTATTGCAATGGTGCGGTTTGCGTTTTCTATTCTTACATACATACCTGTACAACATTTTTTGCACATTTCTTTGCTTTGCTTTGTGTCTAACCTCGCTCTTATATGCTCAATGTTTGTGCACATGTATGTGGCTGTTTTAAGTGCAGACAATTTTGCTACCATCACAGTGTGTTTTGTTGACATTACTCTATTCTTATGTGCTGCCTTGTTACAATTTTCTTTATTCTTATTTGAATAACTACTAAACAATTAGTATAAAGAATTCATCCAAGAAACTTTTATCTCGATCGCACTCAATCTGAAACGTTCACCTCAAACTGCTAACCCAATGTAGCAAAAAATCTGTACGTGATGGAGCAAATTGGTTACCAGATTTGGATTCAGCGCACCAAAAAACGTAAAAATCAATCGAAACATTAGAGGCAGTTTAAAAAAAATTTTTTTTAGTGTACCTGTGTTATTGAGGAAATAAGTTCCAAAGCTGGAATTGTATCAAGATTTTATGCATTGTTTAAGGACCAGTTTTTGATGCAGAATAAAGGATTGTTGAGTACATGGAAAGAAGAGACCGGAGTCAGTACAGAACAACAGACATGGAAAGTATTTTGGGAGACTACTGTTCGGGCTTCCAGATCTCTTGCTCTCACTCAGTCTATGTATGTTCTAGCTCATCGGGCATTTATCACCCCGGTTAGACTGGCTAAATGGAATAAGAAGGAGAACTGCTGCTGGTCGTGTCACAAGGAAATGGGCACACTAAGACATATGATGATGGAATGCCCTTACATTCAGGATTTTTGGAACCCGGTATGGGCCAAAATCCAGCAAGTACTAAAATTCACTGCTACTCTGACATGGTGTATAATAGCATTAAGAAACATGGCAGAGATTCCGTAGATAGACAAAGGCAATCTCTTTTTGTTAAACTTTATGATAATGGTTGCATTAAAATTAATACTTGCCCACTGGAAAAATCCTATTAAGCCAAGTTGGTCGGAATGGTGGAATCATATATGTTTATATGCCAAATAAGAAAAGGCTCATGATAAAGTCTTGAGTATAAAGGGTAGAGTGTCAAAACTCTCTAGGTGGTCTGCTCTAGATCAGTATGCAGCCCTAGCTACAAATGTTGGGGAATAACCGGACTATTAGTAGTATTAGTAAGAAGCCCGCAATGCGTTGGGGAGGGGGGTAATATGTTGATGTTTATTATGGTTGTACGTTGAGAGGGGAGAGGTGTATTTTTCTTTGATGTTTAATATTTTATGTTCTGGTTGTATAATGTAAAAATAACAATAAAAAAAAAGAAAAGAAAAAAAAGAAATATCTTGGAAGCCCTGACCATTGATGGCCTTCGTAGACTGGGAGTGAAGACCAAAGTTCTAGACTGTAGTTTCTGTGTAGGGATCTGTAACAGTCCTGCATGTTCTAGTTTTCTAATAGCAGGTTTACTAGTACTCTAGGGCCCAGTGTAATATTTACAATGCAGTCTTTTCCTAGCAGCAGATTACTATAATTTGCACCCTGGGAGTTAGAACAGCTATGTTATCATAAGTTTCCTAGAAAGGTATGTGTAGAATGTCATTTTATAAAGGTCACCTAGGTTTGGTGGTTGAAAAGGCGCCTATTTTTAGCCTGTTTTATAAAGACAGATAGGTGCCTATAGGTATTTATGAAGTACTAGTGGTAAACTTGCAGAAATTGTGACTAGACTGAAACCACTGACATTCATGCCTGATCAAGAGCAGATGGAAATACTTGTACATAAATTGTGATTCTGCTGCAGGACATGTCTACACCTGGGTTGTGTAAAATAAGGCACCATCTTCTCAACAGGTGTACTTTTACACCTGTAATGCATGGGGCAATTTTATAAAAAAAAAACCTTTATGCACATAAAACAGGACGTTATGTATAAAAAAAGTTTTTTAAATTATCCCATTGTGTCATTTTGCAAGTGGAGCAGACTCCGGATAAACCCCCTTACAAGCTAGCAGAATCGGTGGGACTACAGAAAAAGTTTTATTTTTTGGTGGGTTCACAGGGCACAATGAGAGATTCTTTACCAAAGCCCTATGCCCAGGGCTCGTACAAGGACTGGAGGTGTCCTAGGCGGGCCCTATACCCCCCCCCCCCCCCCGTGCCCATTGACACCACTGGCACCCCTCTCCGGAGAGGCGTGCCAGCAGCGGCAGTGGGTGCAGGGGGGAGGGTGCCCCTGGAGGGCCGGCACTCTAGGCAACCACCTAGTTTACCTAATGGCAGCTCCAGCCCTGCCTATGCCACCACCCACTTCTTGTCCACTCAATTCCCCTTTGCCCGCCTTATTGAGGGAGTCAAAGGAAAATAAATTCACAGCACATAGTGATGTGTCATTGAACTCCAACTTTACTCCAAACGTTAAGGCTAACTTTGCACAACAAATTCCGATAGCACTCTCTTCAAATAGTATTTACGGTCTCTTCCCTGATTGTTTAGATAATTCTTCTCCATTTCACTCACACCTCATTCTCTCTCATCCTCAGTTTGTCTCTGTGGTAATCCTTGAGAACAGTTCTCTCCCAAGACCGGCAATGTATGTTTCTTTGGGATTTCCACCCCCAAACCATACTAGTCTCCTTCCTGTGTCCTTGGATTAAGGATTGTATTACAAACTATTTTCCTTGTCATTCCTTCTCTATCCTGGCTACAGGTGCAGAGTTGTCCCTGGATTAATTTTCCCTTTACCATTTGCAATCAAGAGTACCACGCTCACAGGATCCATGGCTCTCTTCTCTGATCAGAGTCCAGCCTGCATCATGGGGGCAGGCTTCAGAGTGCCAGCTTCCCTCCTCCCCTGGAGGACACTCTCCTGACCTAATTCTTCCCTGGATGCATCCCAGTTTTGCGTGTCCAGCTAAAAAGATCCCTCTATACTGATTACAGGGCAGTACATCTCTAAATGACACAGAAAGATAATCCCAACCTTTACTATAAGGAACTTAGTGACACCCGGCTCACACAAGGTTCTGTGTTATTTCACAAAGTACATGGCAGTGAAAGGAGTGTGTTGCCATTACTGAGTTAACAGCAAAATTAGAATTTTTTTGTATGGTGAAACCTAGTTCCATTGTTGGGGAATATAGAATGTATGCCACATGGGGATGTACAGTCATTTGAAATGAAATTTCCCATATTATTTCATATAATTTTAACCCCAAATGACAGGAAAACACCTGCCATCTGGTGGCCTTACAAGAAATAAACAGTCTCTATAATAAAATAGGCTTTAACTTATGCTGTTGGACATTTCAACAAAATTGGAGTCAGAAGACTGCTGAAAGAAGCTAGAATCTATCTTAAGCAACTGGATCCCAAAATATAGGAAAAACAATGTATATTTAAGATGTCTGTTATGCCTAATGAGCCTTCCTCATATATATAGCATGTGTGGATCCTAAGGCTGGATGGTGTGTGTCGGCAGGCATTAGCCGAAGTTCATGAAGTCTCTGTTTCCCATATACCGTACATAATGTGCATTGGAGCTCCTGTACATATGGGTGGAGAGCTGGACTTGGGAGTAGCACATCTTGTGTATGCACACAGATGCTGAATGCACGTAGTGGTAGCCACTATCAACAACTGCAAGTGTGAGCATGAAGGTGACAACAGTTGTCCCAACACTATGGTATGTTTGTCCCTCCATGAAAGGGCTGGAGGGGACCTGAATGGAGTCTGAACCTATGCCTCCAGATAGTGGTGAATGCAAAAACACATGCTTTCCACATTTGCTCAATGGGAGACTAGCAGTGCTAGGATCTTAGCAAAGATTGAAATGCCAAAATGGGTAGAACATTGCCTGTTAGAGATGTGTAACCATGGTACACATTGGCAGCATACAACAAAGACACACATGCACAGACTGATATACAAGTATTTCTGGGTGTCTCATAAGAACATAAGATATGTCATACTGGGTCAGACCAAGGTCCATCGAGCCCAGTATCCTGTTTCTAACAGTGGCCAATCTAGGTCACACAGACCTAGCAGTTTCCCCAAAAGATACAGGTTCCATAATGCTTGTATTGGGGCAAGCAGTGGATATTCTGGGTCCATTTTAATAATAGTTTATGGACCTTTCCTCTAGAAACTTGTCTAAACCTTTTTTAAACACAGCTACACTAACAGCTTTTACTACATCCTCCGGTAGCAAATTCCAGAGTTTGATTACATGTTGAGTGAAAAAATATTTTTTCTTATTAGTCTTTAATAGGTTACCCTGTAGCTTCATTGCATACCCCCTAATCTTTCTATATTCTGATGATGTAAACAATTGATCTAGGTTTACCCGTTCCACTCCATTCATTAATTTATAGACCTCTATCATATCTCCCCTCAGCAGTCTCTTTTCAAGGTTAAAGAGCCCTAACCTTTTTAGCCTCTCTTCATAGGGGTATCCTTCCATCCCCTTTACCATTTTGGTGGCTCTTATCTGAACCTTTTCTAATAACGCTATATCGTTTTCAAGATCCGGCGACCAGAATTGCACACAATATTCAAGGTGCGGTCTCACCATGGAACAATATACAGGCATTATAATATCCTTTGTTTTATTTTCCATTCCTTTCCTTATGATACCTACCATTCTATTTGCTCTCTTGGCCACAGCTGCACACAGGGTGGAGGGCTTTAACATGTTATCCATGATGACGCCTAAATCTTTTTCCTCAGTGGTGGTTCCTAATGTGGAACCTTGCATCGTATAACCATAGTTTGGGTTGTTCTTTCCTAAGTGCATAATTTTGCACTTGTCCACATTAAATCTCATCTGCCATTTGGATGCCTAGTCTTCCATTTTATCAAGATCCTCTTGCAATTTTCCACAATCCTCATGGGTTTTAACAACTTTAAATAGTTTTGTGTCATCTGCAAATTTGATAACCTCAATCGTTATTCCACTTTCCAGGTCATTTATAAATATGTTAAAAGCAGCGGATCCAGCACAGATCCCTGGGGTACTCCACTATTCACCTTTCTCCATTGGGAAAATTGGCCATTTAGCTCCATCCTCTGCTTTCTATCTTGTAACCAGTTCCTGATCTACAATAGTACACTGCCCCCTATCCCATGATTTTTTAGTTTTTCCAAAAGTCTCTGATGAGGGACCTTGTCAAAAGCTTTCTGAAAGTCCAGATACACAATATCAACCGACTCACCTTTGTCCACCTGTTTATTCACACCTTCAAAAAAACATAACAGATTAGTAAAATAAGATCTTCCTTGTCTAAAGCCATGTTGGCTGTCTCCCATTAAGCCATGACTATCTACATATTTTCAGTAATTTTATTCTTTATGATGGTTTCTACCATTATTCCTGATACTGATGTCAGACTCACTGGTCTGTAGTACCTCGGATCACCCCTGGAGCCCTTTTTGAAAATTGGCACTACATTGGCCATACTCCAATCTTCAGGTATTACAGATGATTTTAAAGATAGTTCACAGATTACTAAGAGCAGGTCTGCAATCTCATTTTTCAGTTCTTTCAACACCCTTGTATGTATACCATCCGGTCCAGGTGATTTTCTACTTTTCAGTTTATCAAATAGTTGTAGTACATCTTCCCAGTATATCGATATTTCTTTCAATTGTTCTGCAGCATCTTCTTTAAATACCATTTCAGTCATGGGTAACATTCCTACATCTTCCTCAGTAAAGACCCGATGCCAAGAATTCATTCAATCTCCCCGCTATGGCGTTGTCCCCTCTTACTGCCCCTTTTACCCCTCTATCATCTAATGATCCAACTGACTCACTGGTTTTTTTGCTATGAATGTACTTGAAAAAGTATTTATTACGCATTTTTGCTTCCACAGCAAGCTTCTTCTCAAATTCTCTCTTTGCCTGCCTTATCAATGCCTTGCATCTAACTTGCCAGTGCTTGTGCTGTTTCCAGTTTTTATCATTTGACTCTTTTTTCCATTTCTTGAAAGATGCTTTCTTTGCAACAACAGCCTTTCTGACTCACCTTTAACCCATGCCCATTCATATTCTCTGTGGTTGGCTCCAGGACCCTCTCAGTGAGATTCTGAGACTGTGTTTATCACAGACATGCACTTCATGGTCAAATCTCCAGTATGAGGAACTCCTGTTTTTCTTGGGAAGTGGACATTGGATGCTGTGGTTTGACTCACCTCCCAATTCCCTGAGATGTCCTCTGTTTCATGTAGATTTGACTGACAGTCCCTGCTGACTGTCTTAGTGATAATGTGGACCCTACATACAGCCCTGGGATGCTGCTGTGGTGTCTCTTTCCAGGTTTTCCAGGTGGTCAGTATGAGCACTATGTGAGGCCAGTTACAGATGATGGAACAATTGGCTTCCATCATGCTGTCTAGCTGGGGAGATTGCAATCAGCTTTGTGCTAGAGGATGGAGCTCATCTCACCAGTGCAGCACGTGACCCTACCAAGTGTGTGCTGCAGGTGTGCATTGGTTTCCCTCCCATCAATGCTGGAACTGGTAACAGGGGCTATACATTTCAAACAAAGGTAAGAATTTGTGGTTTTTTTAATTGCTAGCTTTCTGACTGGGAGCTCTGAAAAGGGTTTTGGTACTTTATTAAAACAAAGTTACATTCTTTTTGGTGCTTTAGTTTAAAAGGAGAAATAGTTTCTTTAGTGGGGCAGGTTTAAAACTCTGCTTTGATAACTTTCTCAGCTCTTGGGAGCTGCTGACACCTAATCAGGAGTTAGTGGGCCTGATTAGCCTGTGAAAGAACTGAGAGCAGCTGAGGCCTGCACTGTTGAGGCATTCCTAACAGGGGCTATACATTTCAAACAAAGGTAAGAAGTAGTGTTTTTTTAAATTGCTAGCTCTCTGACTGGGAGCTCTTAAAAGGGTTTTGGTACATTTTTAAAACAAAGTTACTTTCTTTTTGGTACTTTAGTTTAAAAGGAGAAATACTTTCTTTAGTGGAGTAGGTTTAAAACTCTGCTATAGCTATAGCTCTTTGGAGCTAGTTACACCCAATGAGGTGTTAGTTCCTTCTTTACCCCCCCCCCCAACTCCCACCCACCCTAGTGAACAGTCTTGCTTTATAGGGCACCTCCCCAATTAACAAAATACAGGGACTTGGAACAGCACATTTTGAGTATAAGAACATAAGATATGCCATACTGGGTCAGACCAAGGTCCATCAAGCCCAGTATTCTGTTTCCAACAGTGGCCAATCTAGGTCATACGTACCTAGCAGTTTCCCCAAGGGACACAGGTTCCACAATGCTTGTATTGGTTCAAGCATTGATATCCTGGGTCCCTTCTTAATAATGGTTTATGGACCTTTCCTCCAGGAACTTGTCCAAACCTTTTTTAAACCCAGCTACACTAACAGCCTTTACTACATCCTCCGGTAACAAATTCCAGAGTTTGATTACACATTGAGTGAAAAAATATTTTCTTTTATTAGTCTTAAATAGTTTACCCTGTAGCTTCATTGCATGTCCCCTAGTCTTTCTATATTCTGATAAGGTAAACAATCGATCTACGTTTACCCGTTCCACTCCGTTCATTAATTTATAGACTTCTATCATATCTCCCCTCAGCCGTCTCTTTTCCAGGTTAAAGAGCCCCAACCTTTTTAGCCTTTCTTCATAGGAGTAGCCTTCCATCCCCTTTACCATTTTGGTAAAGGGGATGGAAGGCTACTCCTATGAAGAAAGGCTAAAAAGGTTGGGGCTCTTTAACCTGGAAAAGAGACGGCTGAGGGGAGATATGATAGAAGTCTATAAATTAAATAGTCTATAATTAAATAGATTTAACTGCTTGTTCTCTGAAAGGACAGCTGGGAAACCGGCTGGTACTTTGGTAGATCTCTCTCTTTTGCTTTAATAGATACCTAAACTCCACAAACAGAACAATGGCTGGGAAAAATCATATCGCTAAAGTTGTTGCCCCTGTTACAGCTTCTTCCTCTGTCCAGACAGAGGTCCGAATGCCAGTTGAAGGACCGGTTCCATGCGCAGGGTGCCTGCATGCTGAAGCTCTCAGAAAACAAGTGGAGGAACTCAGAGAGGAGGTGGCGAGGATGAGGAGCATTCAAGACAGTTAGAAGTACATTGATGAGATGCTTCTTGCAACAACCAAGCTCTCCAGCAGAGGAGATGGGTGCCTGCAGAATGACGAAGGTTGGACACAAGTCACCAGGGCCTGCAAAATCACCAATCCAACTTCTCCAGCCCTTGAATTGAAGAACCATTATGCAGCCCTGGAAGTGGAGGAGGTGAAAGCATCACTGGAAAGGGAGGAACCAGAGCTCAAGTACCCCAAAGTTTCAGAATCAATGACCACAAGGAAGCGAAGAGTAGTGGTGGTTGGTTACTCTCTTCTGAAGGGTACTGAGGTGTCCATCTGCCGACCAGACTTGATCTCCAGAAAGGTATGCTGTCTGCCAGGTGCCAAAATTCAAGATGTTATGGGGAGTTTGCCGAGACTCATCAAGCCCACTGACTATTATACAATGTTGCTAATCCATGTCGGAACAAATGATACTGCCAGGTATCCCTCTGAGCATATCAAAAGTGACTTCATGGTTCTGGAACAGAGGATGAAGCAGATAGGTGCACAGGTAATGTTCTCTTCAATCCTCCCTGTTGAGGGTAAAGGCCAAGGCAGAGAGGCTCGCATCCTGGAGATGAATGCATGGCTGCGTGGATGGTGTCATCGAGAGCGTTTTGGTTTCCTAGACCATGGGATGCTGTTCCAAGGGTTGCAGAGCAGAGATGGCGTCCATCTGTCCAAAAAAGGTTGACGCGTCTTCAGTAGTAGACTGGCTAATCTACTGAAGAGGGCTTTAATCTAGATTCGTTGGGAATGGGTGAAGAAAGCCCCCAGGTAAACGAAAGTCCTCAGGTAAGTGAAACCTTTATGGAAATGGATAAAAGGGGTAACATATGGAAAGCGGTGTGTATAAATACCCATAGCATGGGAAATAAGATCCCTTATATTGAGGTTTTGGTGGGAGTGGCTGACTTGGATTTAGTGGCAGTTACAGAAACATGGTTCACAGAAAACCATGGTTCACAGAAAACCATGACTGGGATGTAACTATACCAGGCTATACTTTATTCAGAAAGGACAGGGTAGGAAGAAGGGGAGGAGGAGTGGCACTATATGTAAAAAATAATATTAAAACTTTGGAACTACAATGTTTAAAAGGGAGAGAGGAGGCACTGTGGATCAAACTAGAAAGAGGGAAAGAGAAATCTATTTGCATTGGCGTGATATACAGACCTCCCTCACAAGAGGAAGAGGTGGACAGAGAGTTAATTGAAGACATATGCAGCATTGCTAGGAATGGGGAAGTGCTACTGATAGGCAATTTCAATATGCCAGATGTTGATTGGCACATTCCTGCTGCAGTATCATCTAAAAGTAAAGAGATCCTGGATTCTCTACAGGGAGAACTATTCAGGCAATTGGTAACAGACCCCACACGTGAAGGGGCCATACTGGACTTGGTGCTTACCGTTGGTGAAAGTGTTTCTGATGTTATAGTGGGATATCATTTTGCACCCAGCAATCACCAGATGGTGTGGTTCAGTATTAGGACTAGCGTTTAGGGAACAGAAAGCAGAGGATTAGAGTTGCGAGCCCATAACTAGTCCTTATTCTGCTGAAAACACATCTTTGAGTACGCCTGAATTCCCCTGAAGAAGAGGATTTGAAACAAGGCCTGTGTCGGGCGTTTGGGCAAATTGTGTGAAATTAAGGTCTCCTTCTCTAATACCACAGTTTAGTACTGGGTTTCCCCACCAATACCTGGACAGCCTTTCTAAAATGTGCCTTCACACATTAATAAAATATTCATGCATAGAACATTTATTTTAAAATAGAGAGATGAGAAAATCTGGTCAGGTGCATTGCCATTGTATTCTTACCCCCCAGGGTTTAACGTAACCTTTTTTATGACACAGTTACTTCAGATGTTTGGATATTGGTCACAGAGGTTGCTATTAAAGCTGGAACAGGTTTGTCTTCCCTAAAAGCAGCAATAAATATTCAATAGATTGGTCTTCACATCGTTTGTATCACTGCCTATAGATGAGTCCAAGCTACCATCAATCAGAGTTGTTAATCTGGCTCCTTCTACTGAAAACGTTTTCTTTTTCTATAGTTCATGATTAGGCAGCAGCTGGTGCAGTTTACTCTCTACATGCATTGCTGCATTTCTAATGTCCTTTTCACAATCTTGTTTTTCATTGCTTGCCTAAGTGCCATGTCTATAAAAGACTGAATGCCATGTGCAAGATGAACTCTAAAGTTTTTAGTATTTTCTGTTTTCATAAATACTAATCCAGGTGTTCAGAGTGAAGGGAGTTCTATGTCAGTAATACGAGGACATGGCCAACTTGCTCTTTCTTTTATGCCCATCTTTGTTACCCTCTAAATAAATTTTACAGGTTATGTGAATCTACAGAAAGGCATGAATATAAATCCACCACCTGTCCAGCATTGCAGACAAATCCCGCCCATGAATATAACCAAAAGGTGCTGCCAAATAATAACATAAATCACTCATATCATGGAATTCCAACAAAAGTGCATTGATATCAAAAGTAAGGTCTTTTCAACAAACACCTTATATAGATTTTCAGGGTGCATAAAAGAGTTCTGCACATAGTCCACATGACATTTCCAACATACTGTAGATCCAAACGCAAAGGCCCAAGGACAAGGTCAAAGCTACCAACACTGATGCTATTTTGCCATGTCCATTAGTACAACCAGCAAGAGAAGATGTAGAAATATAAATATACCAAAATTAAAGTTCACCCAGGTTGTGCAAATAAGAGGGATACAAGTAAGCTACACTGAAAAAAATGTCAAAAGTACAAAACTCGTGTTATATTAGATTGTTGAAGTTAATGATGCTGCCTTTAGAAGTAAAGGACACAATTTTCAAAACTGCCAATATTTAAATGCCACATTAGTCAGCCATGGAGCTTAAATATGGGTGAGATATTTAGCAGCTCTGAATATCTGGGCTGCAGAATATCTTGGCTGAGCGGAACCTCCCTGGTTAGCACAATTTTCCACTGGCTCTTATCTGGACTGCCACTTAGACCTGTTTTTAATGCAGCCTACGTTGTCTATACGAGGCTTCTGAAAATTGCACTAACCGAGTAAATGCTGGCATGTACCCAGTGAGCACTCGCTCTGTCGGATCAGCACAGGCTTTGCTTCTTAAAATTCCTTCACCTAACTGAAATTGCTTAGAAATGACTTGTCACCCCTCTTGCTTTCTAGCCTCCTCCCTTTGGAATTCAATGCTGCTATATTTACTGGTGCAATTATTAAGTTTGTACTTTTATGCTTAGTTATAAACTGCCCTGAAAAAACAAGATGGAAGGGTGGTTAAGAAAATTTTACAAATCAATAAATAAATAAAATAAACAAATCCATTGACTTTCTTTTTGAAAAAAAGGATGAAAGATCAGTAGGGGTGTGCAGGCCAAACTTTTTTTCATTTTATTTAGTTTCTCATGTCATTTATGGGATTTTTTGGTTTTGTTTTATTTTATTTTTAATTTTGTTTCAGGGGACATGACATTAATACTATTGAATGATATTGAATGATACATGACACTATTGAATGATAGTTCGTCCTATTGAGCGATGGGGTACATTATTTGTGCATGCACGTGTATGCATGAATTGTGCGAACTATTGCTCAATAGTGTGCACTGTTCGCCCATAGCGTGCACTGTTCAGAAACAGTGCAGCTATTAACAGCAGACAGGAAGTGACAAAATTTCATCATTTTTACTTTTGTTTTTATCTGAAAACAACATGAAATGATATAGTAAATGCCATTGACATTTGCTATGAGGTGTGACAAAAAAGAAACGAGACTGTGGCAGCCATACCCATGACTCAATGCCAATTGGCTAACCGCTTATGCCACTGTGTGGGGCAACATCTCACCACTATTCTGCTATAATATTTTTCATCTCTCTCACTCTGTTTTTCTTTTTCACGTTTTTTTGTAGCACACTGCACCATTGTTTTGACACACAACTGGAGGTGGCAGAAATATGGAGCAAAGAATCAACTTGAAATTTCTGGTTAAAAGGGCCCAACTGAGTGTCTCCAACTTCTCCAAAAGGCTTATGGAGAAGATGCAATGTCAAGGCCGCGAGTCTTCGAGTGGCACAAACGCTTCAAGACTGACCGCAAGGAGGTGGAGGATGACCCCAAGTCAGGACGGCCTTCCACAACAAAGACAGCTGAGAACATTGACAGAGTGAACCAGCTGGTGCGGAGTGATCGCAGATTGATGGTGCGGATGATAGCTGAGGAGCTCAACCTGAACAGGGAGTCAGTGCGGACCATCTTAGTGCAGAAGCTGGGAATGCGGAAGGTGTACGCCATGATGGTGCCAAAGCTTTTATCGGACGACCAGAAGGAGCACCTGAAGAGGGCTTTAAACTAGATTCGTTGGGGATGGGTGAAGAAAGCCCCCAGGTAAGTGAAAGCCCCCAGGTAGGTGATACATTAAATAACTTAATGGAAACGGGGAAAAGGGGTAACATATGGAAAGCAGTGTGTATTAATGCCCGTAGCATGGAAAATAAGATCCCTGATGTTGAAGCTTTGGTGGGAGTGGATGACTTGGATTTAGTGGCAGTTACAGAAACATGGTTCACAGAAAACCATGATTGGGATGTAACTATAACTGGCTATACTTTATTCAGAAAGGACAGGGTAGGAAGTAGGGGAGGAGGAGTGGCACTATATGTAAAAACTACTATTAAAGCTTTAGAATTACAGAGCTTAAAAGGGAGAGGGGAGGCATTGTGGGTTAAACTAGAAAGAGGGAAAGAGAAATCTATTTACATTGGTGTGATATACAGATCTCCCTCACAGGAGGAAGAGGTGGATAGAGAGTTAATTGAAAACATGCGCAGCATTGCTAGGAAAGGGGAAGTGCTACTGATAGGAGATTTCAATATGCCAGATGTTGATTGGCACATTCCTGCTGCAGTATCATCTAGAAGTAAGGAGATCCTGGATTCTCTACAGGGAGAACTATTCAGGCAATTGGTAACAGACCCCACACGTGAAGGGGCCATACTGGACTTGGTGCTTACCAATAGTGAAAGTGTTTCTGATATTGTAGTGGGAGATCATTTTGCATCCAGTGATCACCAGATGGTGTGGTTCAGTATTAGGACTAGGGCTGTTAGAATCCATTCAAAGGCGAGGATCTTAGACTTTAGGAAGACTAACTTTGCAAAGATGGGCCAGTACCTCAGGGAGTTGTTAGTGGGATGGGAACAGCTGGGGGATGTAGAAAAACAGTGGGAAAAACTGAAAGGGGATATTTTAGGGCAACCAACCTTTTTTGTTAAAATGGTAAATAAAGGTAAAAGGAAAAGGAGACCACTATAGTTTTCGAAAGAAGTAGCTGAAAAAGTGAAGAAAAAGAGGGAGGCCTTCATGAAATACAAGAGATCACAGAGAGAGGAAGACAGGCATCTGTATTTGGAAAAACTTAGAGAAGCTAGCAAAGTAGTCAAGAAGGCAAAGATTCAAAAGGAGGAGGAAATAGCTAATGCAATAAAATGAGGGGATAAGACATTTTTCAGATATATTAGTGAGAAGAGGAAGGGCAAGAGTGGTATTGTCAGACTCAAGGGTGCAGGGGAGGAATATGTAGAAGCTGATAAGGATAAAGCGGAATTGCTTAACAAATCTTTTTGTTCTGTGTTCACAGATGAAGAACCAGGAGCAGGACCTCAGAAAACACCCACAAATAGGAACAGAAGCAAAGGACATCTTGAACAATTTTCAAAAGACTGTGTTCGTGAGAAACTATCTCAACTTAAAGTAGACAAACGATGGGACCGGATGGGATACACCCGAGAATACTGAGAGAACTTGGGGACGTTCTAGCAGCTCCACTGACTGACATTTCAATGCCTCGTTGGAGTCGGGAGTGGTGCCAAAGGACTGGAGAGAGGCTCATGTGGTGCTTTTACACAAAAGCGGAAGTAAGGATGTGGTTTAAAACTACAGGCCAGTTAGTTTAACTTCGGTGGTGAGTAAATTATTGGAAACGCTGCTGAAAGAGAAAATAGTGAGGTTTCTGGAGTCCAGCGGATTACAGGATCCGAGGCAGCATGGATTCACCAGAGGCAGGTCTCGTCAGACAAATCTGATTGATTTCTTTGACTGGGTGACCAGGGAGTTGGACCGAGGGAGAGCTCTAGATGTGGTGTATTTAGATTTCAGTAAAGCCTTTGACACGGTTCCTCACAGGCGACTTATAAACAAACTGAGCACCCTAGGGATGGACCCTAAAGTTACTGCTTGGGTTAGAAATTGGTTGGGTGGGAGGCGACAAAGAGTACAAGTAAATGGAGCTCACTCTGAGGAGAAGGATGTTAGCAGTGGTGTGCCCCAGAGATCTGTCCTTGGTCCGATTCTTTTTAACGTCTTTGTTAATGATATAGCGGAAGGGCTTTCAGGTAAGGTTTGCCTCTTTGCAGATGATACCAAAATCTGCAAATAGAGTAGACACCCAGGAAGGGGTAGATAACATGAGGAGGGATCTAGCTAAGCTTGAAGAATGGTCTAGAATTTGGCAGCTGGGATTTAATGTTAAAAAATGTAAGGTCATGCATTTGGGCTGCAGCAATCCAAGGGAGCAATATAGTATAGGTGGTGAAGTACTTTTGTCCACTAAAGAAGAGTGGGACCTTGGCGTGGTTGTGTCTGATGATCTTAAAGTAGCTAAACAGGTAGAAAAGGTGACGGCAAAAGCTAGAAGGATGCTTGGGTGCATATGGAGAGGAATGGCTAGCAGAAAAAAGGAGGTGATAATGCCTCTGTATAAGTCTTTGGTGCGACCTCATTTGGAGTATAGTGTGCAATTCTGGAGACCGCACCTTCAAAAGGATGTAAACAGGATGGAATCGGTGCAGAGGGTGGCTACTAAAATGATTAGTGGTCTTAAAAAGCATATGAGGACAGACTGAAGGATCTTAATATGTACACCTTAGAGGAAAGGCGGGATAGAGGTGATATGATTGAGATGTTTAAATACCTCCATGGCATAAATGTTCAGGTTGAGAGCCTCTTTCAATTGAAAGCAAGTTCTGCTATGAGGGGACATGGGATGAGGGTGAAGGGAGATAGATTCAGGAGTGATATGTGGAAATATTTCTTTACGGAAAGAGTAGTGGATCCGTGGAATAGTCTCCCAGTGGATATGGTAGAGATGAGGACAGTAACTGAATTCAAAAAAGCATGGGACAAACACAGAGGATCTCTAAAGGTAAAAAGGGGACTGTTGTAGTTGTTATGGAAGGACAGACTAGATAGGCCATGTGGTCTTTTTCTGTCGTCATATTTCTATGTTTCTATGTTTAATGTTTGTCAAAACTTGCTAGAGAAGATCGGAGAAGATCCAGAGTTCGTTGGCTGAGTCATCACAGGAGACAAGACTTGGGTTTTCCAGTATAACCCTGAAAGCAAGAGACAGAGCCTGCAGTGGAAGATTTGACTGTCACCCAGACCCAAGAAGGCGTGCATCTCCAAATCAAGGATCAAGGTCATGCTAATCGCATTCTTTGACCAGAAGGGAGTGGTCCATCATGAGTTTGTGCCTGACGGTCAGACAGTCAACCAGCACTTCTACCAGCAGGTCCTCAATCGCCTCCATGACCAGGTTCGGTGCAGGCATGTTTAGAATATCTTTGGAAGATGTGACGGAGAGTGCTGCTCAGTCCGAAACTTCGGGGTCTCCCCCCTGATGTGGAACAGCATACTACAGAGGTAACTCCTCAATCTATTTGGGACATGCTATTGAAACTAGATGCCTCTGTCTCTGAATGCTCCAACAAAACGAACTCTCTAGTACAAATATCAAGATCACTTGCAGCTAGCTAAAGAGTTTCAGGAGAAAACTTCAACCTTCGAAAAGAGAATTGATGATTCTAAGGGAGTCTTAGAAACCCTGGTGAAAGATAAAATTGATCTCCAGGAACAAGCAGGAATGAGTCTTCACATATGGGTACGTCGGTACCGACGGAGTCTGCGCGGGAACGCTCCCCAGCATCCAATTAGAACGCTTTTGGGAGCATCCCTCCACGCCTGCATGCTGCCTTCCCGCCTTTCCCAACTGCCTCTCCTCAGTTAAGTTTTAAAGCTGAGACAAAGAGAGAGAGAGAGGGGAAAGATAGAGATAGAGAAATACAACTCCTAGGGGAGTTGGGTGGGTTGTGAAGACTTATTCCTGCTGTTCCCAGAGATCACCTGTTACAGGTAAGTAACTGTGCTATCTCCAGGAACAAGCAGGAATTAGTCTTCACATATGGGGACTCCCAAGCTAAGATGCCTGGAGGAGTCCCAGCATGCTGCAAATCTGAAAAAGGCCATGCTATTCGACAGAACCTCAGGCATCCTGGGGATGGAGGTAGGAGTTGGAAGAAAAGAGGTGCTATGGACAGCTGGACCAAACAGGTCGCCTAGATAGGAGACCCTGTGTGGATAATATCCAGTACTAAATATTGAACTGCAATATACCCATATGGACCTCACCTGTTGGTATTGAAAAAGGTTTATGGAGGTTCATATGGATCTGCTAATATGAACCAGCAGAATATTCTCAAGGAGTACCTCAATGTAGAGCAGAGGTAATAAACTGTGCAAGAGACAGGTTGAGGTCTGAACCCTTAGGGCGAGAAAAGTCCCAGGGGGAACTGGGGTAGTTCAATGAGGCAGGACATTTGCGGGAAAACGCAGAAGTCCCTATTAGATAAGCCTTTTTACCTTAAAGAGACATAGTTCTTATAGGAGAAGAGGGGCTTTGAAGATCTCTATATCCGATAACAAAGAAGGACAGAAGTATGAGGCATTGTAGCCTCCTATTCTCTGAAGATTCAGAATGTCCTTCTCAATAAAAGTCACTTAGGAAAAAAGATGGCACATGGAGGGCTTCAGATGTACCTAAACTGAAGGTCATGGTGGAAAACCCTTTAACTACCACAGGGAAGTTGTTGTTTATGTAGAACCCTGAACATGCTGGAGCAGCAATGAAAGGGATAGTGACTATCTGACGGGGCTGTATAGGAAAAAAAGATATATATATATGAACCTAGGCAGACAGGTAGAAAAAGTATATAGATACATATCCACCTACTATCATATATTGGAATATATATATTGTGGTGAGGCAGGTGCAGCACAGACCTGGGAAAGAGAAAAAAAAAGAAGGTTTTTCTCCTAAGAGGGGGATGGGCTCACCTAAGCACAGGTCCCAAAATGAAAGTAATACTGAAACACACACTTGCAAGGCTAGCCTGAAGCCACGCCCAGTCTCCAGGGCAACAGCAGGGAGAGAGAGGGTGGGGCCAGAAAGGGAAGCACGCTGGCAAACATTTAAACGTGGTCAGTCAGCAAGTAAGGAGAGAGCACAGCAGAGCTGAGAGAACTGGGGAAACCAGGAGAAGCAGACAGAACTGCCAAAGCGAGTGGCAGGGCCAGAGAAGAGCAGGAAGAAGCTTGAGAGAGTTCCAGGACTATAGTTCTAACTCAGAAGCAAGCAGCTCAGACTCTGAGCAAGAAACGGAGCCTTTTAGAAAGCCTGACAAAAGGAAGGTTTCTACAAGCAAGGTAAACCAGACAGTACCTTTAAGTGACTCTGAGTCTGAGCTGCTTGCTTCAGGCTAGCCTTGCAAGTGTGTGTTTCAGTATTACTTTCATTTTGGGACCTGTGCTTAGGTGAGCCCATCCCCCTCTTAGGAGAAAAACCTTCTTTTTTTTCTCTTTCCCAGGTCTGTGCTGCACCTGCCTCACCACAATATATATATTCCAATATATGATAGTAGGTGGATATGTATCTATATACTTTTTCTACCTGTCTGCCTAGGTTCATATATATATTTTTTTTTCCTATACAGCCCCGTCAGATAGTCACTATCCCTTTCATTGCTGCTCCAGCATGTTCAGGGTTCTACATAAACAACAACTTCCCTGTGGTAGTTAAAGGGTTTTCCACCATGACCTTCAGTTTAGGTACATCTGAAGCCCTCCATGTGCCATCTTTTTTCCTAAGTGACTTTTATTGAGAAGGACATTCTGAATCTTCAGAGAATAGGAGGCTACAATGCCTCATACTTCTGTACTTCTTTGTTATCGGATATAGAGATCTTCAAAGCCCCTCTTCTCCTATAAGAACTATGTCTCTTTAAGGTAAAAAGGCTTATCTAATAGGGACTTCTGCGTTTTCCCACAAATGTCCTGCCTCATTGAACTACCCCAGTTCCCCCTGGGACTTTTCTCGCCCTAAGGGTTCAGACCTCAACCTGTCTTTTGCACAGTTTATTACCTCTGCTCTACATTGAGGTACTCCTTGAGAATATTCTGCTGGTTCATATTAGCAGATCCATATGAACCTCCATAAACCTTTTTCAATACCAACAGGTGAGGTCCATATGGGTATATTGCAGTTCAATATTTAGTACTGGATATTATCCACACAGGGTCTCCTATCTAGGCGACCTGTTTGGTCCAGCTGTCCATAGCACATCTTTTTCTTCCAACTCCTACCTCCATCCCCAGGATGCCTGAGGTTCTGTCGAATAGCATGGCCTTTTTCAGATTTGCAGCATGCTGGGACTCCTCCAGGCATCTTAGCTTGGGAGTCCCCATATGTGAAGACTCATTCCTGCTTGTTCCTGGAGATAGCACAGTTACTTACCTGTAACAGGTGATCTCTGGGAACAGCAGGAATAAGTCTTCACAACCCACCCAACTCCCCTAGGAGTTGTATTTCTCTATCTCTATCTTTCCCCTCTCTCTCTCTCTTTGTCTCAGCTTTAAAACTTAACTGAGGAGAGGCAGTTGGGAAAGGCGGGAAGGCAGCACGCAGGCGTGGAGGGATGCTCCCAAAAGCGTTCTAATTGGACGCTGGGGAGCGTTCCCGCGCAGACTCCATCGGTACCGACGTACCCATATGTGAAGACTTATTCCTGCTGTTCCCAGAGATCACCTGTTACAGGTAAGTAACTGTGCTTTATACATCAACACTTGGAAAGATTTGAGAATCAGCTACAGCATTTGAATCTTAGGTTTTTGAACTTTCCAAAGGTTTCTGATCTTTCGGCTTTGGAAGCTTTCAAAATATATTTGGTTGAGATGCTGAAAATTCCCGTTGAGGGTATTCCTTCAGTTAACAGGATATATTTTCTTCCAACAAAAAAGCCTCAAAAAGGATCTGCTGAAAGAACCATTGAATGTGCCTGCGCTATTAGAGGTCTCATTGACTGAGGTTCATGACAGAGCTACTCTATTAATTAACTTTGGGGTATGTTTACTAAAAGGCAGTAAAGGAGCAAGTGTGCCGTTGGCGCATGCTGACTGTGCATATGCACACTTAGCACATGCAAAAAGGCACCTTAGCGCGCCCTAATGGCACCAGCAGTGTAAAGAGCCCTGTGGGTGGAGAGAAGGCATGCACGGGGTGGAGAGTGGGGATCAATGGATGGGGAGTGGACAGGAACAAGGCTTGCTCCCTTACCGCAAGCACTTTAATGGCAGAAACCCTAACGCAATTCAAAACCTGGCGGAAACGGTGTTTTATGAGGAGAGAGAGTTTATTTTACGTCTGCAATGTGATGCAGAGACAGGAGAGCCTAAGTGAGTGATAGTATTGCTCCATTAGCAGCAACAGCATAATACCAAAGTATGAAAGGGCACTATGTTGATGGTGCAAATGAGGGCAAAGGAGGTGGCAAATGGGTCATGTAATGGGGGCTGCTGGTGCACAGAGGGGACCAGACAGCTGCCGGGAGTTCACATAGGAACATAAGACTACAAAATATGCCAAACTGTGTCAGACCAAGGTCCGTCATGCCCTGTATTCTGTGTCCAACAGTGCACAATCTAGGTCATAAATACCTAGCAGTTTCCCCAAAAGACACACAGGAGCCCCAATAACTGTAATGGGGCAAGCAATGCATAGCTCGGGTCCTCTGTAGCAATGGTTTATGGAACATTACCCAGGAACCCGTCCACACTTTTTCAAACCCAGCTACACTGACATCTTGTACCACATCATCCGGTAATGGGTTGCCGGGTCTGATTACATGTTGACTGAAAAAAATATTTTCACCTAGAAGACCCAAATGAGTTACACTGTAGCCACATTGCAGGTCCCCTAGTCTGTCCACAGTCTGATGGCATAAAAAAGCGACCTATGTTTACTTGTTCCACTCCGGTCAATAATCTATAGATCTCTATCATATCCCCCCTCAGACATCTCTTCCCCAGGTTGATGAGCCCCAACCTTTTTAGCCTCTTCACAAAGAGGCATTCTGCCATCTGCAGAACCATCTGTGATGTTCATCATGATCCCACAGTGACAGTAGCAGCACACAATCCTGCTACTGCTGCGGAAAGACAATGTGGCACATGGTGTGGTCCAAGGGTCCTGGCACCCCAGGCAGAGATCCAGGTTGCCTTATCCCCCCCCCCCCCGCCACAGAATCCAGTGGGGGAAGAAGCCGATAGTGCCAGATCCTGTAGCCCTCCAGATAGCTGGAAAATGCAGGTGCCCAGAGAAATACCACAGCAGTGACTGCCATCCTCCCCCCTGCGACGTATCGGTGGCAGGTGGTGATGGGGCCCCTGCATGGGCAGCTGGTGGGGGGGCTGCGTGGCCATCCATGTGTGCCCCTGCCCCCCTATCCAGCCCTTGTGCTCATGGTGCCCGCCAAACCCGCATGTTTGCTGGGACTGCGACCACCACCACTGACAATGCATGGACATGTCTTCATGGTGGGGTGTTGGTGGTGGAGTAGGAAGTGACACCAGCCTGTAGGAGACAGAAGTCTTGTCCTGGTCATGTGCACCATGCACATTGCAGCATGTGCCAAGGCCAGCTGAAGGGAAGCATATCAGCAACAGAAGCTATCAGTCTCGTAAGGCAGCACTGTGGTGCAACACACAGTTGGTGTGTATATGTGTGGGGGGTCACAGGATCAGGTCCCCTCTGGGGTTTCTGTATTGCATCTTCCTGTAGACAAGGTTTAGCTGACAGTGTAAGTGTAGCTCCAACACGTGCAACCCCCAAGGAGATGGCCAGCAAGAGTGGAAACACCCACCAGCAGCACTGACAGGCTCCACTATCCACAGCTGGTTGGAGGCTAATAGCACACGGTAACAACGTGTGGTGAGGCCAAGGCACAGTAATAGCATCTGCAAACAGAGCACACGTTTCAGTCCTTGAGCTGACATTGAGACAGGAGTGTCAAGCAGGAATGCCAACCATCTCCACTTTTGCACAGTGCGCCAATGCGTGTATGTGTGTGTGTATGGCTCCCCTTTGTCCTGTGGCTTTCTGCACTGCACTTTGGCTCACATTGTCTGAGATTTTTCCCAGCCTGTTTGGAAAATGTGAATAAGGCAATGCAGAGCATTGTATCACCTGAAACAGCACAGATTGACCTGGATGTGTCTGCCAGAATGATAGGGTCACTGGCTGAGACACCATTGTGCTTGTCTGCCACGTGCATTGCCTGGGTGGTCACTGTATGTCAT
This sequence comes from Ichthyophis bannanicus, assembly GCA_033557465.1. Classification (NCBI taxonomy): domain Eukaryota; kingdom Metazoa; phylum Chordata; class Amphibia; order Gymnophiona; family Ichthyophiidae; genus Ichthyophis; species Ichthyophis bannanicus. The sequence continues at coordinate 607,284,040 of CM066032.1, forward strand.
GTTGAAATGGCACTCTCACTATGACTAAAAAGTGACCATGACACGGCTATGTATTCACATAGAACTGCTATAATATCTGGCTCCAGTGATGTGGATGCATTCTCTGTCTACAGATGCCAATCACTGAGCAAATAGCTGGGTGTCAATGCTGAGTATCCCAAGGCAAAGTGCTTGTGGTCACACTGTGCACATGCCGACCAGCAGACCAACTGCAGTTGGTTTATGCTTGGCTGACAGAGCCCAGTCTTACTGCCTGTGCTGTACTCAACTGTTAGTTTTCAATGGTTGGGGCAGCAGTGGCTCATGGCCTACTGACTGGGGTCCTGACACTGGCCACTAACCTGCACTGTTATCAGAGAGTTAGTGTCCAACACGGACAGAACACAGGGCCAAGCTGTTACTGTTGCCTACAGCATGCAGGAAACAAGGAGAAAAGCATCACACTGCAGACAATACCTGCCACACACTAGCAGTGTTGCAGATCTGCATGACAGCCAGCAGAGACCATCTCTAACAGTGCAGGTTCAGTGGACCAGGTGCTGGGCATCCCTTCTCACCCTTTGGGGTGACATCTGAAACCGCTCTGCAGCACAGCTTGCTGTTGTTATGTGCATGTAGCACACACAGCCAGTGTGTCTTATTGAGCTAATATGCTGTATCAGTGCATTCTCCATTAGTTCTTCAGCTGCAGACCGCTGTTTTGCATGTGCAGTGCCTCATGTGTAGTGGAGGGCCCAACCTATACTGGCACAGACAGCAAACAGTTTGATCAGAGATCTGTAGGCTCTACCCATCTGTGTAGAGCTGTGGGGAGGTGTAGCCTACTGGTTGGTACGATGTCTCCATGGTCAAAAGTCCAGGGCTTGATTCCCACTTGTTCATTTTGTGCCTGGGCACTGCTACGTTTGATTCACACACACCAAATACTTTTGGCCTGTATGATCCCATACATCAACCCCCAATACACATTGCACTCTTTTCTTGGAAAATCCATGGAACAGCTTTGCACCCACCATTTGACCATCAGGGAGATTCATGGTGGGGCAGCTTACTGGCAGTAAACTGCCCTACCATGGCCATCAGGGATCAATTGCAGCAGTTAGCCATATCATGCACACCTCTCTTGTGACTGCTCCACAGGAGCACTCATGAAAAATCCTCACTTTGCTGCCCTCATCAGGAACATACTGCCTCCACCCAGACACTGTCCTGGCCTATGGCATGCCACACGTTGACACTGCATTTGGATACCTGTCCACACCTCACAGACACTATAATGAAGCTTACGGCATGGTGTATGCTTTCAGGTGCATCTAGGACTGCATGCCTCTCACAGTGCCCCCTCGCTGTTGCATCCCCTCTGCTGACTCTGCTGCTATCACCACCCATGACACAGCCAACATCCACATTGACCATCATCACTAGGCAGCTGCCTATATTGCCTAGTCAACAGTATAGGCCTGCTGTATGGTCAAACATGCTCATCACACTTACTGCCACATTGCCAGGCATCAGGTGAGTCAACTCCATCAGCTACCAATTGTGCTTGCATCCATACCTTCTCCATTGGCTTTCCTGCCCTCCTTTCAGAGTTTCAGTGACTTTTCTGCATCAAGATGTATGTCAGACACCTTCCCGCTGCATGTGCTATTACCACATGGTAAGTATCCACTACCACCCTTAATGTCCTGTTACCACATGGTAAGTGTCCACTAGCACCCCTAAATGCTGGAACACCTCTGATATGCCCAGCACACTTACCACATGGTAACCCTGCCTTATCGCTGCCGTTACCGCACGGAAAAGACTGCTCCTTTACCGCAGTTTAGTAAATATACCCCTTAGACACAAATGTGTCTTTATATAATACTAGTGCAAATCCAGCAGGAATCATGCCTACATGCATGCAGTGGGCAGTCTGCAGCCCTGGACGGTCTGCAGCCCTGGACATACAGGGATGATTCTGATGTTGGCCCTGTATGTCCGGGGCCGGCAAAGTAGATGGGGAACTTAATCCACCTCTGAGGTGGAATAAGTTCCTCTAGATGGCAGGGTATGGCAGGCCCAGGATGCGTCAAAGGGTGGAGGGGGTGCAGGAGATTCCCCACAGCCCAACCCTGGCCTTGGGAGGCCAGATTGGGGGTCGAGCTGCAGGGAATGCACAAAGTCGACGGCCGGGGGATCGCGGCTCCTGAATAGAGCCATGGTGCCATGGCAACTGGATGCCATGGCGCCATGGCTCCATTCAGGAGCCTTGAATGAATTAGCTGGGCAGAGGCCTGTACATGCAGGATGACCGTAATTAGGTCCCGGCCTGCATGTACAGGTCTAGACGGGATTCTGATCCCACGGGAGCTAGAAATGCCCCGCAGGATCTGAATCCTGTCTACCTCTGTGTATTTGGTTCCGACTGGACGCACAGAAGCCAGGCCATCTAAGTCGGAATAGGCCTGTATGTTTCTATAGTACTGTCCCATTAGTAGTGCTAAAGTAAGGTTAAATAATAGTAATACAGGTTGAGTATCCTATATCCAAAATTCCGAAATCTGAAAAGCTCCCAAAATTCAAAAATTTTTGAGCACTGACATGACGCCACAAAATTCCAGACCTGACCTCATCTGATGGGTCACAGTCAAAAGACAGGGGCACAAGAGACAGTTGTTTATTCAGGATGCCCAAGGAAAAAAAATCTCCCAGCCTCCTTCAGCTGTGATATATCTTTTCCGCGCACGCCCATGGTAATAAAAGGCATGTGTGCAGGCCGGATGCACCAATGGCAGTTTCCCCACGATGCCCCATCATGGGGCCAAGACCTACATACATTACTCACAGCATCACAGGTTGTTTGTTGTTGCTGTTTAACAGCTGATACAAGTACTATTCTAGCAAATTTTCCAAAATCCCCAAAAATCCGAAATCCGAAACACTTCTGGTCCCAAGCATTTTGGATAAGGGATATTCAACCTGTAATAGATATAAAAAAAACTTTTGGCAGAATGGCTCTTTTTCTTTAGACAAAGGAGACAAGCCGAGGGTACTAATAGAGGACTATGATAGCCCATCCTATTACACACATTTACATTGCTTGTAACAAAGACTTACAAAGTGGAGCCAATTTTCCATGTTGCAGTATGCAAAAGCTTTCTATTGTCTGAATATCTACTCATGCTCCACTACTTACAATATGCAGCTCCAAAATTCTCTAGAATCCTAATGAATAAGCTGTGTTTCACTCAGAAGACTTATTTTCTGATATCATAGTTATTTAATTTATGAACTATTGCCTTAGTGATTGCTTCTAAAGTTTAGAAGCATTACTCTCTCTCTCTCTCTCTCTCTCTCTTTCTCTCTCTATGTTAACATGGATTTTATGGATAATAATTCACTTAAACTCTTACTGAGAACTGGTTCCACTGACTTTGATCTTGTCCAGGCAGGCTCTCTGAGTCTGATTTATAAACAGCTTTTCCCCTAAGTACAAAATGAAAGAAAGCACTTTCTAAATTAGGCCTTATGCCGATTGAGGTTTGAGCTTGAGATTGTATTGCTGTTAATGTAGTAACTTGCTCTCTGATTATGCTGTCAATATGTGGAGGGGAATTTCAGAAAGGACATCCAAGTGCAATCTGGGACATCTAAGCCAGAATGTCTGAAAAAAAAAACCCTAGGTTTTCCCCTTTCTAATTGACCTTTTATGGTTGAACCATTATGATTGGTTCCTTTGTTTGCTGTTTTCGTCACAACTGACGTCAGGCACTGTTCCATGATATTTAAGGCGTCTTTCTCTCAATGGATTTAATTGAAGCTTCGCAACTACCGTACTATATCGACCTGAGGCAGGGTTGGCAAATTACAGACCCGAAACGTGACACATCGTCATTTCTGGACTTATTTGGCGGTTCTTACAAGCTCGACAAAAACTAAGGAGAAGCTTATAAAATATTTTTGCTTGTTTCAAAAAACTAATTAAAACGGAGGAGCCACAGCGGTGGGACAGATTTTATTCTGCCCACTTTGTCAAGGCAGCTCCGACAAAAAATATTGCAGGAGGAGAGAAAACTTTTTCTGTAAAAGGTCAGAATCTTTTTCTTTGGTTGTTTACTTTATTCTGTTCTGATTTGAAAAAAAAGCAGGCACAGCCTAGATTTCACACACATGGATGTGCCTGAAATGGACAACTGTAGGAGCATAAATGTCCCCAGAACTGTGTTTCAGAACCTAGTCATCTAGGATAGCCTAATGGTTAAAGTAGTGTACTAGGTAACAGAGTACCTATGGTTCAGATCCTACTGCTGCTATCATAGACGTTGTGCTGAGTACTAGGAAAGTTGGAGTGCTTTCTTCTCTACAACCCTGGATGTTTTTCATCCAAAACAAACACTTTTCAGATGCTTGTTTGTGCAGCAGGTCTAAACTTAGCCATGACTCTGAATGTCCATTACATTTCTGAGACAAGGCGGGGATGTCCAGGTTCCTGGGAACATCCAAGCCACGCCTCCACCATGCCCCTTTCAGACTTGGATGTCCCCAGAGCCGGCTTCTAAAATGGCTCTGGAGATGTCTCTTTGCTTTGGACGTCTCTATACCCGTATTCAGATGTCCAAAGCATGAACATGGCTTCCAAAATGGCCCCCTTAATGTTTAAGATTTGAGATGATGTGTGCTTCTTTGTAATTGCTATTCTATTCTTCGCAAAATACACACTCTAACTGGGGACAAGGGACAGCATCAGGCTTAGGACAATCAGTAATTTATGCACAGGTGTTCCATTTTGAACACATTCTTTACCCTGCATACTTTATCTTTGTAAAGTATTGTGATAAGGAAGCCTATCCTGACTTAGGGAAAAGGGAAAAAGGCAAAGAGTTCACCCTAGTAAAAGGGTCCCTTTTGCAAGGTCAGGGGAACAAAGCCACAACCTCACCTAGGAACCAGAAAACCCCCAGCTGGAACAGGTTTCATGTTTCCCCTAGTGAAATAAGGGAGAGTGAATACAGACCTAAGGTCCAAGACCCTTACGTCAGTAAGCTCCTTGATTACTCAGGTACTAGAAGGCAGAGTGATCTCCGTCACCTGGGAAGAGAGGAGGTGGGGCTAGAACCCTGGAGATATAAGCCTATGCTAGATTATAGTAGAGGAGGAGGTGAAAGAAGAGAAGGAGAGAGGGTGGAAGAAACGCCAGAAGCAAGGGCTGAGGCAAAGGCAAGAAGAGGAGAAAGAGAGAGAGAAGCTGATACAAGCCGAGGCACAGGTATGAGCCTAAGAAGCCTGATTAATGCTGAGCAGAGCCGGAGAAGCCTGACTAATGCTGGGCAGTGCAGAGATGCAGGAGACACTCTCAGCTCTAACGAGAGGCTGGCAGCTGAGCCCAGTGAGCCAGAAGGAGAGTCAGAGTCTATGCAGCTAGGAGAACCTGATGCTGAGCTGAATGAGGAAGACACCCTCATGGATTGCTCTTTGTGCCAAGCCTTAGCCACAGAAGGGTTGAAGGAAAGCCAGCCCTGAGAGAAAGCCCTCCAGAGAAAGGTAACCATAAGAAGAAGGTAGATGGATTGTAAATTCCCACATGGTAAAGAGGGGAAGTTTTACTAAGACGTAAGAACAAGCTGGAGTTGTGAATTGTGCTTGTTAACTACCTGCTACCTGTGAAGTGAGATGGCAAGAAGCCAAATTAACTGTGAGGAAAAAGCTTTCTTTTTGCTCTTGAATTTTCCTGAGAAACCTGAATAGAACTTTGCTTTCACGTTGAAAGTTTGTTCCTGTTTGGAGTTTTTGGTTTTGCTTGTAAATTGGAAAACAGCCTGGAAAGGTTTGAGACTGGAAAAGAAGGCAAACTGCCACAGAAGAAAGCTTGTTTTGTATTTTATGCTTTAACCAGCAAGGCTATAGGAAGCTGGTAGCCTTCCTGTTAAAAGGCTATGTTTTTCTGAGCTGAAGAATACTTTAAGCTGTCATTTTGGATTTGGGTTTTGTTTTGCTTATAACCTGTTGTAATTTGAAGAAGCCTGGAGAAGTATGCCTGAATGTGGTATTTATGAACCTTTTTTGTGCTCAATAAGTTTCTGCCATTGCCTTACCCAAGGAACCCAACTACAGCTTTCTACCTGAAGCCCATATATATCGCAATTAAACTACTTTTCCCAGAAAGCATTGCGGGGAGCTTGTCAGTTAAGGCTGAAAGGGGAAAGTTCCTTATACAACCACGCCCCTCCAAGCTGGCGGCGAGTGGTGAGGGCGTGACAGTATACAGAGTTAAAAAATCCCCAGAGCACTCGCCCACCTCAGGACTGTCAAAGGGAAGCAAACAGTGGATGGCCAGCTGACCAGCCCCTGCAAGAAATTAGGAAGGTGGGGATTGAGAGGCTACTCCATCTTTGAGCCCTCAATTATCAAATGCCCTCCAGGACAACTTTTAGTAAGTAGGTTAATCCCAGCATTTCACCAGCAAGATTTAGAGTAGTCAGAATGCAGCATATGCCTATCTCTTCCTGTTAATGCACTGGCAGTAGCTGGTCAAGGCAGGGGAAGACTGCACAGTAGCACATTTTGCTCCAAAATACCTTTATAGTCCTCTGATTCCTTTAATACGCTCCAGGCCTCCAGTTCCTGAAGCAGCAAAACAGCCCCACAACATTATAGAAACTCCACCATATTTAACTGTAGGAAGGGTGTGTTTTTCATTATAAGCTTCATTTCTTCATCTATAAATGTATCACTGGTCTGCATTGCCAAAGAGCTCAGGTTTGGTTTCATCTGTCCATGGAACATTTTCCCAGAAGGATTGTGGTTTCACAAGGTGAGTTTGGGCAAAGATCAGGTGTGCCATTACATATATGTCTGTCTTTGAGCAGTGGGGTTCTCCTTGGCCTTTGCCCATGAAGTCCTTTTTTGTTTAGTGTGTGGCAAATGGTGCGGGTTGAAAACACCGCTCCAGATTTGCTCCAGGTCAGCCTTAAGCTCTTTGGATGTTGTATGTGGTGTTTTTCCAACAGTTCACACTAATCTTCAAAAACTTCTTGGATTAATTTTCCTCTTTCCACCATGTTCTTGACAATTCCATCAGCAGAAAACTTCTTAATAAATTTGCAAACTGTAGACACAGGAATCCCAAGGTTTTTAGATATGGCCTTATACCCCTTTGAAATTTGATGTTTAGTGATAATGGCTTGTCTGACAGTCTCAGGCAGCTCTCTTGTCTTCATCATTGTGAACATGCAAAAGGAAGTGAATGTGACCATTTTAAACTAGAGCCATCATTCATTGGTTGATTCAAGTCATGTGATTACTGACAACTGATCACAGGTGCATCTAATTTTACTGCAATGGGAATGTGGTTCTTTTGTTCTAATTGAATTGTTTATAAGGGTGCCAATAATCATATCCTGACAATGTCCCAGGTTTTATACTATTGATCTTGTTTATTTGATTCTTTTATGTGTCAAATATGTGTGTATATATAGCCCAAAGCTATTTCACTGATCAATAATGCTGACCACAACTGTAGGTACAGTGGGGTTGCATCAGCAGAATGGTACAGGTGAGATTTGTTGCACACCTAGGTGATTAATGATAACTATACCTTGTCCTGTATCTTAGCAGAAATAAGAGCAAGGATGGAGTCCAGCAAATAGGCCAGAGTGAGATAGCTATTTTTAAACCACCTGGTAGTAAGAGGCTCACTGGGCCTGGAAAGAGGGAAGCAATAGCCCTGCCCTGAAATTCTAATTGATAAGTGCCAACAAATAGCAGGTATTTACACCGGAATGTGAAGGGTGAACATGAGGTGATTCAGAAACAGGAAATAGAAGGGGCACCTAGGTACCAATTCATTCAGGATATAGCACCAGATGGAATTCTATCTATCTGATCTGGTGAGGTTAGTGGAACAACAGGCAGCTCTCCATCAGATATTAATGGATTTTGAGATTGGTATTGAAAGCCTCTTGGGGCATCAGGATTACACAAACATGACTCAGTTCCTAGAAGTCCTGAAACCTTTAAAGGATGCCATGGAGGATCTGAGTTCAAGAAAGTCCACTCTGGATGTTGTCATCCAATAGTTAATCCTGGAGGAAAAGCCAGAGGGTTTATGGTAGCGAGAGGGATTAATATCAGAAGTGTTAGCACTGGTGAACTCCTTGCAGCTAGAAGTGCATCCTCATTAAGGAGGATGCATACATTAGTCACCCTGTATGCCCTACAGGTGAAAGGGAGCATCTTCTTGCAGTGCAAAACACTAATTTAATGGAAGAATAAGCTGGTGATTATGGTAGAGGAAAGGGAATGCTACAGGCAGGGGGGATTTGGGAAGCAGCAGGGGAAAGATAAGGCCTGCCATGAATCAGTATTAGCAACATGAGCACCACTTCCTCCCCCTCCTTGATCTGTCAGTCCCTGTAGACACTACAAAAAAGTGTTTTTTTGTTAACATGGGCACTAGCTACTGCAGTAAGTGGCAAAGATCAACATCTGCCCACTACAACTAAGACGCCTACATACATTTCTGTAACAAGGTACCTTACTCAGCCAATTGAGGCTATGGCACAGATTTATTGGCATACAATAACCTTGACCTCATGTTCATGACAGAATCATGGCTATCTTCCAACGATAGGGTCCAACTAAATCAGTTAAAACCTGATGATTATAACATATTCAACTGCCAGAGAAAGGAAAGCAAAAAAAGGCCTGAGGCTCCAAACAGCAGCATCCGTGAATGCATCAGGTACTGACATTCTCATGATTGAAAACAGACACACCGCATTCCTCCTAATATACAGGCCCCCCTCAACAAGTCCAAAAGAACTTCAGTCATACTCAAATATTCTGCTCAAACACTACTCCCCACAAACAAATCATTCTACTGGGTGCCCTCAATCTAACAACTGCTCCCAAAGGAATTTCACAAGTTCCTTTGGGAGCTTTAGGATAGAAACAAATCATACAGAAACCCACACACATAAGAGGAAAACCCTGGATCTCATCTTCCATACTCAGAGAAACTCCGAAGAGACCGACATATCAATCACTACAAATCCAGCCTGTCCCCTGGTCGGACCGCCTCACAATTAACTTCGACATACAATATCAAGCATTAAACATCAATAACACTCATACTACTACTGCTCCTCGAAGATATTGCAGATTTGACAAGAAGTTAGTCCTGGATGAAATCACACTGCAACTTATGTCAGACTCCACAGAAATTGACACAATCATAGCGAACTGGAACGCAACCATACAAAATGCAGCAATTGCAAAGACAACCCACGAATAGCTAGGAAAATAAAAGAAGTGCAGTATGGTACACGCAAGACCTCAGAAACCAGAAATAGCAACTGAGAAAACTGGAAAGGACCTAGAGGCGGAAAAAACAACATGAAACATGAAAAAATTAGAGTATCGTGAATCCATCAACGGAAATAAGAAAGAATATCACTCAAAACTCATTAAGTCCTGACTAAACAAACCGAGAGAACTCTTCAGCATTGTCAAATCCCTAATCAAACCTCAGATGCAAGACGAGCCTACACTTTCACCAGAAACAATTGCACAATACATCGGAAAAATGAGAAAGATCTCTACACCGACCGTTGCAACTAACTACAACAACCTCAAACCCACCACTGAATGGACAACATTCTCAAAGATATCTTCAAACCAGCTATAGAAAATAATAGCTGATCGAAATATAACCGCATAAGCCAATGACCCTTGCCCAGTAAGCTGGGTGAAAATATCATGTGAGGAACTCTCATTTGTAATACTCAAATTTGTACAGTTATGTCTGGAAACAGGTTGCTTGCCTAAAAAACACAACAATGTGGCCTATTCTAAAAAGCACAACATTGAACAAATCAGATCCTAGTTCATAAAAACCTATTTTGAGCCTCCCCCATTAGCTGAAATAATAGAAAAAATAGTCCTAAGCCAATTACAACAGTACACTGAAATATATTCACCACTCAATTTGCAACAACACGGCTTCCAGAACAACCATGGAGTAGAGACTCTACTCATAGCACTAATAGATAGGATGATAAAGGGGACTGACAAATGGAAAACAGCCTTCATAATGATCTTCTGCGTTTGACTCCATATGGCATTATCTACTACTTAACAAGATCTGGGTATTAAAGGCACTCCACTACAATGGTTCGCATCATATCTAACTGACGGAAAGCAGCAAATAAAAATTGGTCCTAACTCATCAAAGCCTAATCCTCAATTACAGGGAATTCCTCAAGGCTCCACCCTATCAGCACTACTTTTTAACTTACAGCCCATCTGTGAAATAATCAAAAAACATAACATCTACTACCACATATATGCAGATGACATTATGTTATGCTCCCCATTTGACACTAGCAGCCCTGATCAGACCAAAATAACCACATGCTTTGATAAAATAGCTTCATGGCTATCTGAGCACAATATGAATATAAATTATAAAAAAACAGAAGTTCTTTATGTATCAAGAGATGATACATTCACCCTACCTAAAATCTTGTAAGCAAAAGATGCAATCCTATAAGTCAAGAAGGAGGTCAAATACTTAGGCATCACAATTGGTAGGCACCTAAACATGACAAGCCACATCAACAATATTACAAAAACAATATACTTCAAAATAAAGACATTACAGCACTTAACGACCTCTCCTGTCCACTAATGATTTCCGCACAATACTACAAGCAATACTTCTCCCCCACTTGGACTTCAGTAATAGTATACTCACTGGCCTACCAAAAGAAAGCATACAACGCTTCCAATTAGCGCAGAAAACTGCCGCCCGAACCATCACACAAACTCCGATAAGAGACCCCATCACCCCAATATTGGAAAAACTCCATTGGCTCCCAATAAACAGCAGGATAAAATACAAAAATTACATACTAACTCGTATTTTCAAGACACTACAGACTGAACCAACCACCTACCTAAGAACACTCCTGCACACTACCCCAGCAAATCAGCAAATGGGAAAAGGAGAGCACATGCAAGGAATTCCCTAACCATCCCAGCAGAATTCACTAAGAGTAACTCATCCATATCAAACAGATCCTTCTCTCTATGCACCAGGACTCTGGAACACACTCCTAGAGGCAATAAAATCCACAAAAGGCCATCAAGCTTTCCGCCAACATCTAAAAACATGGTTATTCCAGGAATACTTTGAAAATCCAGTCACCTCGATAGCCTAAGTTAAGAACGATCCAACCACTGACTATACTACATATGATTCATAACCTTCTGATACCAAAATAAAGAATAGAATACCATTATACAAGCTCAAGCACCCTAAAAATAAACCTCTGTTACCACAAATGTAACCTGCAATGTAAATAATGTATTCAACATATATTTATTTATTTAGACAGTTTTGTATACCACCTTATTCTTCAATCAAAGTGGTCAACAACACAATTGTAGGTATATATTTAACAGGGGGTGAGATAAGGCATACATTCGTACAGGAAATCTGCATATAGTTCTCATTTGGGTGTGGATGTATCTAATATTGTGGGTCATTCCATCCCGCAAATAGCGGGGATGGACATCCCATTGGGACGTCCATCCCCGCTATTCGCTCCCCTGCCGGACCCGGCAAAAGCCTCCCCATACAAACAGCGGGTTTGCACAGGGAAGCCTAGATGGGAGCGGGAGGGGATGTTCTGGAGGCAGAGCGAGGGCAGGCTGCAACCCCGGATATACAGGGCCGATTCAGAGGTCGGCCCTGTACGTCCAGAGCCTTGGATCTAGATGGGGGACTTATTCCACCTCAGAGGTGGAATAAGTCCCCCTGGATGCGGCGTTTCTTCAGCGGCCAGCATGCGGCGTTTCTTCGGCGGCCAGCATGCGGCGTTTCTTTGGCGGCCAGCATGTGGCGTTTCTTCAGCGGCCAGCATGTAAGGTAGGTGAGGAGGGGTGTAAGGTAGGTGTGGAGGGGTGGAGGCAGTTGGACCCTGGCCATGGGAGGCCAGATCGAGAGTCCGGCTGCAGGGAAAGGAGTTTATCTGTGGTAGCAGGCATTTGTAGCTTCTGAATGGAGCCGTGGTGCTATGGCTCTGTGGCTCCATTCAGGAGCCTGACTCCGCTACATAGGTAGCTGTCGGGACATACAGCCTGGAGGAATTGGGTCCTGCCCTGCAAGTCCAGGCGCAAGACCCGATTCTGATCCTGCGGAGGCTGCAGGATCAGAATCGGGTCTAACATTGGATGGCCCAGTTCTGCCCAGATGTACAGGGGATGGACAGCCTGACTGGAATTGGCCTCCAAGTAAACAGTTAATTATTCAATATATGTTACACGGGATTGTGGATCCAATTATTGTTAAAATGTTACCTGTTTATGTGATAGTTAATGGTTCTATGTAATAACTAAACATTCTATGTATTTATTTATTTATATTATTTCTATACAGTGCTCTTAAAATCAGCACAGTTTACATGACACAAACAAATTGTACAAAGCAGCAGGCATGCGGTGTACATTCCAGAGAACAGGTTTTTACAACTTGGATTCAACGGGGCAACTATTTACACTATGTACAACTGAGCTGTGCATCAACATATCTGTCACAGGCACTCTCTGAGCTGATTACATATTAGGTTATATACAAGTTTGGGCAGTCGTATTCATACCGTGTGTATGTTATCGTGCCCTGGGTGTAACGATGGTGTCATTAAGGTGGTTGGGGGTAAGCTTGGCTGTGTTGGGGGTAAGCTTGGCTGTGTTGTTTCACCGGGCAGGGAGTAATGAAGAAGGAATAAGTGGTGCTTCAGGGACTTTCGAAATTGGACGAGCTCAGTTATTGCCCGGATGGAGGTTGGGAGGGCATTCCAGAGTGTAGGTGTCTAATATAAATCACCTTGATTTATTGATGGGACTAGGGCCAGCCAGTCCATTGAGCAAGAATATTTTTTGCACAGGGCCCCGCGTTTCAGGGGGCCCCGTGCAAAGAACATTCTGCTTTAAAAATAAATTAAATTTAAAAAAAAAAAAAAGCTGGCTGCTGCTGCTGCCACGGCAGCGGCAGAATCGACTATCCCGCGGGGCCCCCCCCTGCCCGGCTGAGCCTCTCTGCTATGGCTTTCAGATCCGCGAAGGGAGAGTGTCTCCTTGCGGCTCTGTTAAGCCTGCAGGGGCTGATGGGAAATTTCCCATCAGCCCCTGCGGGCTTAACAGAGCCGCGAGGGAGACAATGAGACACTCTCCCTTCGTGGATCTGAAAGCCATCGAGGAGAGGCTCAGCCGGGCAGTGAGGGCTCAGCCGGGCGGTGGGGCCCCGCGGGACAGCCGATTCTGCTGCTGCCGCAGCGGCAGCAGCAGCAGCCAGATTTTTTTTTTTTTATTTTCCCTGGGCCGATTGGGGGGAGGGGGGTTAGGACTGGTAATGGGCTGTGGGCTGATAGGGGGGGTTAGGACTGGAAATGGGCTATGGGGGGGTTAGGACTGGAGGTGGGCTGATGGGGTTAGGACTGGTAATGGGCTGTGCGCTGATGGGGGGTTAGGACTGGTAATGGGCTATGAGGGGGCTAAGTCTGGAAATGGGGTGATGGGGGGGTTAGGACTGGTAATGGGCTATGGGGGGCTAAGACTGGAAACGGGCTGATGGGGTTAGGACTGAAAGTGGGCTGATGGGGGGTTAGGACTGGTAATGGGCTATGGGGGGGCTTAAAATGAAAATGGGCTGATGGGGTTAGGACTAAAAGTGGGCTGATGGGGGACTAGGACTGGTAATGGGTTGGGGGTTGCTAGGACTGGAAATGGGCTAAGTGGAAGGGGAGGCTTGAACTGCAAATAGCTGATGGGGACGGGGATTTGGAATGGAAATGGGCTGAGTGGAAGGGGGGCTTGAACTGCAAATAGCTGATGGGGAGGGGGGCTTGGAATGGAAATGGGCTGTGAGGGGAGGGAGCTAGGACAGGAAATGGGCTGATGGAGCAGCTAGGATAGGACTGGAAATGGGCTGGTGGGGGAGCTAAGATTGGAAATGGGCTGTGGAGGGGGCTTGGATTGAAATGGACTCATGTAGGGGCTAGAACTGGAAGTAGGCTCATGGGAGGCTTGGATTGGAATTGGGCTGAGTGGAGGGGAGCTAGGATTTGACATGGGCTGATGGTGGGGCTAGGAAAGGACTAGAAATGGGCTGATGGGGGCTGGGATTGGAAATGAGCTGATGGAGGGACTCGGATAGGACTGGAAATGAATGGGGAGCTAGGATTGGAAATGGGCTGAAGGGAGGCTTGGAATGGAAATGGGCTGATGCAGGGACTAGAAGGGAGCGGATGCTGGGTGAGGCTGGAACTAGAAGGGAGCTGATGTTGGGGGAGGATTAGAATGGGATGGGGCTGGGAGAGTGAAATGGAGAGGGGGAAAATATTTTGTGTGGGAGGGATGAAAAATCTACAATTGGCCGGGTATTGGGAGAATAAGTGGGGATTGAGGATGGAGGGGTAAAATTTGAGTGGATGAAATAGGAATGAGGAAAGAGCAAAAGGAGAAAGATTAGTATGTTAAAGCAGATGTAGAGAGAGAGAATGGAAAAAAAACTAGAAGAGAGAAGAAAGGACAAATGGACAGCAGACGATGGAGAGTTAGCAGAAGACACGAAGAAACCAGAAGAAAGTGGCTGGAGCAATTGCAACTGAAAAAAAAATGCACAAAAGGTAGAAAAATATCTCTTTATTTTGAATTCATTAACTGGAATTTGTCAGCTCTGGGAAATGTGCATCATTAACGTCTGCGCTTTGTTTAGTACAAGAGGAAATTAATTTATAGTTTTATTTCTACAGTGTTGTTGTACATTCCAAGTTTGGCTTTTGGGGTTCCCAGTTTAATTAGCCACTGTTGTGTTGGAAACAGAATACTGGGCTTGATGGACCTTGGTCTGACCCAGTATGGCATATCTTATGTTCTTATGTTCTTATTGCCTTCCTGTTTCTAAATTGTGATTCCTTGTTTGGTGATGGTCTATGTTCTGCATGTGTAACTGAGCTGAGGTATTCTATTTATGTAATTCCTATTTGACATTGCCACTTGTTCTCTTTCCCCAGTAGGTCATGTATTGTTGTTCTCTAAAATGTATTTGTTTAATATTTGCAGTGTTGCCTTTTGATAGGTAGGGTCTGGCGCTTTGTGAGTCCTGGTAGTGCTGTTACGATATGGCGGGTTTGCTATGGGTTCTAAATGGGCAGTGTTTGTAATAGTTCCTAATGTGCCTGGCGGTTGGCACTGGATTATAGTAATATAGAAATCTTTTAGTCTTTCTTTATCCATACATTCATTAAGAGACGTGTTTACTAAAAGTTAGTGTATAGTAAACATTATGCAAATATTTATGCAAATAAGGCCACTTATGCAAATGAGCCCCCCCCCTTGGGACGCCCCTGGATGGGACGGTATATAAAAACACATAAATAAATACTGAGTACACAAGTCTGCAACCTGGCCAGACCTAGCTAATGTCATCCAGCATTTCTTGTTCTGCAGACTAACCAGTGTGCCCAGTGAACACAGATGCACAAAGCCAGGGACTACTGTGAGTCCAAATCCTTCACAGATAGCACCAGACTGTGTGGAAAAGCTGATGTTTCTAATGACGAACCTCCTTCTGCTTGGTTTCCCTCAATTGCCGTGTGACCGGAAGGAGGCCAGAATGCACAGCTACATTAAAGCAATGCATGCCTGTCACTCTTTGCTCTCAGCATCTTGCTGTGATTTTGCCAGTTACCACTCCAGTCGCTACTACTTGGTTTCATATTTCCAGTGGCTTCTATTACCCCAACATAAAAAACTGAATAATAGAGAAGCCTCTCTTTCCTTGCCCCTCTCTGCTTCTGGTTCTCCCTGCCACTGCCCAGTCTGCTCTCTTGACATGCTGCTTTGTTGCTAGTGTCCCCTCTGGCATGATCTGCAGCGCTGCCACTCTCCACTAGGGTGTTTTGTCCATTATAGGAGAGGTGCTCTTGGGTGACTATCATGATTGTTCTGTTTAATGTTCAAATTCTGGGTTGAGGAACTTGGGGCCTAGAAGTTCATTGAAGGGGATACAATGTTGAAGGTTCATCTAAGGCAGCGGTTCTCAACATATTAGTGATTTGACTACAAAATCATCATAATTTTGAAATCAAATATTGTTACTTGTTATTGTGATTAATTATTGTGGTTTAAATAGGTAAATTTTATAAATAAAAACATATTGCAAAGGCCTATAATATATTAATAATTCAACAAATGATTACAGCGACAATGCGTTAACGGTAAAGGAAGAGAGACACATTTGATTTTATCATTGCGGGTCATCACAAGTTGACCAATGGTAAAAGGGGTCACGGTACAAAAAAGGTTGAGAACCACTGATCTAAGGCAACTATCACCCTTACACCAGCCTTACTTACTGTAAATAGCTAATAGAAAAAAATCAGGATTGTTATAAGAATGTGGTGTGTCCATGTCTACATACAACACACTGGCTGTTCTAAATAAATATTGTCAAGATGAGCAGTGACACACAACTTTAAAGGATCTGTGACTGATGCCAAAAAAGAGGCAAGTAGATAAAATTCTTCATTTACCTGCAGTGTCTTGTGAAAGTATTCATCCCCTCAATGTTTGTCCTGTTTTGTCGCATTACAACCTGGAATTAAAATAGAGATTTGAGGGTTAGCACCAGGTGATTTAAACAAAAAGCCCACCACTTTAAAGGTGCAAAATATCTTTTATTGTGACATAAATAATAAGTAAGACAAAAAAGAAACATAGAAATCATGAGTGTACATCGATATTCCCCCCCCCCCCCCAAAAGTCAATACTTTGTAGATCCACCTTTTGCTGCAATTACAGCTGCAAGTCTCTTGGGGTATGTCTCTATTAGCTTAGCACATCTAGCCACTGGGATTTTCACCCATTCCTCAAGGCAAAACTGTTTCAACTCCAAGTTAGATGGATTGCATTGGTGTACAGCAATTGTCAAGTCATACCACAGATTCTCAATTGAATTGAGGTCTGGGCTGTGACTAGGCCATTCCAAGACATTGAAATGTTTCCCTTTAAACCACTCCAGTGTAGCTTTAGCAGTATGCTTAGGGTCATTGTCCTGCTGGACCTTCATCCCAGTCTCAAATCTGACAGACTGAAACAGGTTTTCCTCAAGAATTGCCCTGTATTTAGTGCCATCCATCTTTCCTTCAATCCAGACTAGTTTTCTTGTCCCTGCCAATGAAAAACATCCCCTCAGAATGATACTGCCACCACCATGTTCCACTGTGTGAATGGTGTTCTCGGGGTGATGAGAAGTGTTGGGTTTGTGCCACACATGGCGTTTTCCATGATGGCCAAAAAGTTCAATTTTCCTCTCATCTGACCAGAGAACCTTCTTCCATATGTTTAAGAGGTCCGCCACATGCTGTTGTGCAGTCTCCAAACGTGTTTTCTTATTTCTTTATTTAAGCAATGACTTTTTTCTGGTCACTCTTCCATAAAGCCCCACTCTGTGGAGTATATGGCTTAAAGTGGTCCTATGGACAGATATTCCCATCTCCACTGTGGATCTTTGCAGCTCCTTCAGTGTTATCCTTGGTGTCTTTCTAGCATCTCTGATTAATGCCCTCCTTGCCCGGTCTGTGAGTTTTGGTGGGCATTCTTCTCTTGTCAGGTGTGTAGTGGTACACACAAACATTTAAAACAGCTCTACCAACTAACCCTCCATAGTAACAAATTCATCTGCATTAGAGTATATCTTTAAAATGGAAAAGCAAACCTCAGAACCCTCCGACACCTCCTACGGTTCACATAAAGTGAGCTCAGGTCTACAAACGAGGTTAAGTACAATGGTTCACTGATCCACACTAAATATCAAAATAATAGAAGTCGAACATGTATCATAAGACACTGATAATGGTGCAGGCAGAGAGACGTGGAGGATTTGGGGCAGGACATCAGCTCCCAGACTGCCTGTACTGCCGTAGCCAGTATTGGCTTCAGCGTTTCCCTTCTGTGCCTCGGAAGATCAGGCAGGCGGGCCCCGGGCACCTTCTTGTCGGCGGGGACTTTCCTCCTTTTAAAAACAGCTTCCCCTGCAGTGGCACTTCGTGCAGGCAGAGAGACGTGGAGGATTTGGGGCAGGACATCAGCTCCCAGACTGCCTGGACTGCCGTAGCCAGTATTGGCTTCAGCGTTTCCCTTCTGTGCCTCGGAAGATCAGGTCTTGCTCCTTTGGCGCTCCTTCGGCGATACTGCGGTGACTCGCTCTGGTCCCTTCTCATTACTGGTTTAGTGATGGGGAAGCGGAAGGCTAAGAATGTGGATAAGGTCCCTGAAGCTGGCTCTGGAGGGAAACACGAACAGCACACAGGAGAGCAGGGCTCCTGCAGGGATCAGCAAGTACACAGAGAGCAGAAGCAGTGGACGACCCAGTTGCTTAGTAATAATTCCAAAAGGCTTTATTGAAGATCCCCGACGTGTTTCGGCTTGCGCCTTTCTCAAGGGGAGAGTTGCTTACAAAAAATAATAATGAATAATAATAAATCCATTAAATCATTAAAAACATACATAAACAACCTTATGAAAAGGCAACCGGGACACATTTATAAAAAGAGGAATTACTTAAAGATTATTATAAAATCAAACAACAAATAACACATAATAGCATAATACAAAATCAATAAATACATACGCATATTATTGTAATAAATAATTAAAAAAATTAGAACAATATATATATATACACATATATATAATTAAAATATAATTAAAATATTAAAAAGGCATAATTGGATACAGGAAAACATAGAAAACCAGACGCAGGGCAGGAAAGACGGAAAGACTACTCACTGTATCATGCACTCAGGTGTCGTTTGGAAACTGAAGGACACTAGAGTCCTAAACTTGCCACTGTACGAATTTAAAGGGGAATAAAAACATGAAGACTCAAGTAACAGGATACTAAACAATTAAGTAACATATTTGAAGTGAATGTACACGCATATGACCCATACATTGAAAACCGTGACTGTGTAACCCAGGATTTTTCATAACAAGAATAAAACTATGCCTCAGAGGGGCAGACAAACTTAGCACTGCGTGAAAAGGTTCATAAGCTCTTGTAGTGCCGTTCATGCAGAGGAGGCTGTTATGTTTAGAAAACGTGCCGTGGAAGACAAGACTCATAAGTTATTGTTGTGCCGTTCATGCAGAGGGAGCTGTTATCCTTAAGACATTCATGCTTTAGAAAACTTTCTGTGGACAAAAATAGTGTATAGGTATTATTTATTTTCACTTACAGCGGGCACAGAGGTACCAAGACCCTGTGCTCTGTAGTTAGATTCGTGAAGACACTATGTAAAAAAGCCCGTAGAGCTTATTAATTGCAACCCGGCAAATGTTAAATTAAACATTGAAACTGTAAATCACTCCTAATTACCTGCTTAGAACTGTGTGGACACAAAAGCAAGCTTCTGAAAACGTAACTGTTCGGCAAGAATTCTAGCAGAATAACACGTAGAGCGTTCTTCCAGATTAGATGCACAAGACTCTTTGAGAACTGTTTTAAAGACGCTAACTTTCGCGCCAAAAGGGGCGTGGTTACCTTTATCCAATCCCCGAAGGGATATTCGAGCAGAGGAAAGTAGGAAATAAATAATTAATATCATCTGGTTTCTGTAATCTGGTTTTGTAATGTTGAAAATCACCGACCGCCTCTTGAAATTATACACATCATAGTTTTGAGGGTATAAAATGGTTGGCCCGAAATACAATAGAAGACTGCTTAAGGAAAAACGGCTGTTCCGACCAGAGATTTATGTTTAAACACGAGCGAACACTATAAATCTTGTGCGATTGTAGTTTTAATAAACTGACAAAATAAGTGATTGCAGTAAAAGATTGCTCGAGGGAAAACAGATGCTCCGATCAGGGATTTATATTTAAACACGAAAAAACGCTCTAAATCCTGTGCAAAGTCCAACTATTGTATAAAAAGAAAAGGAAGACATATTACAACTTCTCTAAGGCAGAAAAAACAGCTTTATATGATCTACGTAACAATAATGAGATTATAATAAAACCTGCCGATAAAGGAGGAGCGCTAGTTTTACAGGATCGGGCTATGTACATAAATGAACTCATGCGCCAACTCTCTGATAAAGAATTTTATGAGAAGATTTACGATGACCCAACAGAAAGCTTACAACAAAAGGTTGATACACTTTTGTATATTGGTAAAGAAGCGGGTTATTTAACTCCAAAAGAATTGTCATTCCTCAAAGTCTCATCTCCAATCACTCCCACCATCTATATCATCCCAAAAATACACAAATCCCTAGAGAACCCACCAGGACGACCAATAGTTTCGGCTATCGGTTCTCTTCTAGAACCTATCTCAAAATTCTTAGACATTTTTCTCCGACCATTCGTTATATTAGCAGACTCGTACGTACGAGATTCAACACACATCATCAACATATTACAAGATCTTTCAGGATACGAAGAAAACCTAATACTGGTCACCTTAGACATAAATTCTCTGTACACCAATATCCCCCAAGCAGCTGCTCTAGAAGTATTAGCCAACACGTTGATACAAAGAGAGAAACCCATCCGTGTTCCTACCTTTATCTTACTCAACTTGCTAGCATTGCCATGACTGAGAACTATTTCTCTTTTAAAGGGGTCTTTTACAAACAAATAAAGGGGGTTGCTATGGGGTCTTCGATGGCACCTGATGTTGCAAACTTATATGTTGCTAATTTTGAGAAACAATATTTGACTTTTAATCCTTTTAAAGCCCAGATACGACTCTGGAAGAGATACATTGACGATGTCCTCATGATCTGGGACGGCATTGAAACCACTTTACAACTTTTTTCCAGTGGCTCGATAGTTTGGACTTCAATTTACAATTCGAAGGACAATACAGCACAAATGAGATAGCCTATTTAGATATTTTAATAAAGAAAGGTAAAGATCGTTTCATTACAGACCTGTATCGCAAACCTACCGACCGCAATAATTTGTTACACTATAATAGTTTCCACAATACATCTTTGAAATACAACCTTCCTACCAGTCAGTTCTTGAGGATCAGAAGATTATGTACTAATGAAACAGATTTCGACAAACACGCGTCAGAAATGCACCATAGATTTAATCAACGTGGCTATCCCAAAAAGAGTATAAAGAAGGCTTATATTAAGGCTTGTAATGCGGACCGTAATTCGCTTTTAATTAAAAAAGATCGAAAAACAGTGACAGATCGAATTGTATGCCCCCTTACCTTTTCTAAATACTCTAGTGAAATCACCAAGATTATCAAACAAGAGTGGCAATTACTGACATCCTTGCCCACCTTTACTTCAAAAAGAGTAATAATAGCTTATAAACGCAATCCAAATTTAGCCAACATTCTGGTCCCTTCAGCCCTAACATATAAAAAGCCTCCATTAAGCCCAAAAGGTCATTACAAATGTGGCAACTGCTCTGTTTGTGCACACACTATCTTAGCAAAAAATGTCTTTGTGCACCCTACTACCCACCACAAGGTATACCTTCACACATTCTCCAATTGTAAAACAGAAAATGTTGTTTATTTAATCTTATGTCCCTGCAATCTAGTTTACGTTGGCAAAACCAAGCGACAGGTGCGCACTCGTATCATAGAGCACAGAAGTTGCCTCCAACGAAGTGTTCCTGATCGCCCACTAGTTGCCCACTGGCTCAAAATGAACCATTCTATACAGGACCTTAAATATGTAGTTTTAAAAGTAGTCATTCCACATTGGAGAGGCGGAGATGTGGACAAGTCTCTTCTTAAGTTAGAACAGCGATTTATATATGGAATTCAATAGTTTAGAACCTAATGGTCTCAATCAAGAGGTTGATTTGTCGGTGTTCCTTTGACCCTCCAGTCCAATTTACATACAGAGGTATCATTATAACTACTGGTATTTTATTTTTAATATTCTTTTAATGTGTTTATTTATGTTGGTGTATATATATAAAATATTTTTATTTTTTATTTTTATTTTTAATTTTAATTATTATATTCTTGGTTTAATCATGATTTTTTAGTTTTATTTTTATTTTTATGTTTTGAATTTTAATCTCTTATGGATTTTTAATGATTTATTTATTTATTTATTTTATTAAAACAATATTTTTTAATTTTTAATTTTTTATTTTTTATTTATTTTTTAATTATTCAATTTTTAATTTTCGAATCATTCATTATTTTATTAATTTATATCAGTATATAATCTTAATTTAATCATGATTTTTTAGTTTTATTTTTATTTTTATGGTTTTGAATTTTAATCTTTTATGATTTTTATTATTATTATTTTTATTATTTCTATTCTTTTTTTATTATATTTTAGCTTTTTATCCTATTTTTTAGTATTCATACAATTTATAAATTATTATTTCTAACCTTTTTTATTTATTTATCGTACACGATGTCACACACCATAATTTCACCGGTATATATACCCATATATTATGCTTTTTTTAATTTTTTAATCATTTATTTTACATTTTACACTGTATTAAATTGATTATATAGTTTTTAGACATTGTTTTACACATAGTTCACTACATAGATGTCAAGCCAGGTTTCACTATTTATAGGTCAGCTTCCCCTTTTCGTTCAGGAGAAGGTTTAATTTATTTGCATGACATGCCATTTTAGCCTATGCTCCTACACCACACAACAAGTGCAATTGATTTTTATGTTTCTCTTCCTCTCACGTCCATCATTTCCTTTTACATACCCTACTTGGTCATGGACAACAAAATTAAATTAGTCTTTATAAGAAGATCAAAATGACTCACATTGAAAGTGTTTGGAACGTCATTTTAATTCTATTCTCCTATTGGGGCCGTCATCTCACTCTTTTCCCCTCTTTTTAAATAGCATTTGCACAGGATTTAGAGCATTTTTTCGTGTTTAAATATAAATCCCTGATCGGAGCATTTGTTTTCCCTCGAGCAATCTTTTACTGCAATCACTTATTTTGTCAGTTTATTAAAACTACAATCGCACAAGATTTATAGTGTTCGCTCGTGTTTAAACATAAATCTCTGGTCGGAACAGCCGTTTTTCCTTAAGCAGTCTTCTATTGTATTTCGGGCCAACCATTTTATTCCCTCAAAACTATGATGTGTATAATTTCAAGAGGCGGTCGGTGATTTTCAACATTACAAAACCAAATTACACAAATGATATTAATTATTTATTTCCTACTTTCCTCTGCTCGAATATCCCTTCGGGGATTGGATAAAGGTAACCACGCCCCTTTTGGCGCGAAAGTTAGCGTCTTTAAAACAGTTCTCAAAGAGTCTCGTGCATCTAATCTGGAAGAACGCTCTACGTGTTATTCTGCTAGAATTCTTGCCGAACAGTTACGTTTTCAGAAGCTTGCTTTTGTGTCCACACAGTTCTAAGCAGGTAATTAGGAGTAATTTAACATTTGCCGGGTTGCAATTAATAAGCTCTACGGGCTTTTTTACATAGTGTCTTCACAAATCTAACTACAGAGCACAGGGTCTTGGTACCTCTGTGCCCGCTGTAAGTGAAAATAAATAATACCTATACACTATTTTTGTCCACAGAAAGTTTTCTAAAGCATGAATGTCTTAAGGATAACAGCTCCCTCTGCATGAACGGCACAACAATAACTTATGAGTCTTGTCTTCCACGGCACGTTTTCTAAACATAACAGCCTCCTCTGCATGAACGGCACTACAAGAGCTTATGAACCTTTTCACGCAGTGCTAAGTTTGTCTGCCCCTCTGAGGCATAGTTTTATTCTTGTTATGAAAAATCCTGGGTTACACAGTCACGGTTTTCAATGTATGGGTCATATGCGTGTACATTCACTTCAAATATGTTTCTTAATTGTTTAGTATCCTGTTACTTGAGTCTTCATGTTTTTATTCCCCTTTAAATTCGTACAGTGGCAAGTTTAGGACTCTAGTGTCCTTCAGTTTCCAAACGACACCTGAGTGCATGATACAGTGAGTAGTCTTTCCGTCTTTCCTGCCCTGCGTCTGGTTTTCTATGTTTTCCTGTATCCAATTATGCCTTTTTAATATTTTAATTATATTTTTAATTATATATATGTGTATATATATATATTGTTTTAATTTTTTTAATTATTTATTACAATAATATGCGTATGTATTTATTGCTTTTTTATTATGCTATTATGTGTTATTTGTTGTTTGATTTTATAATAATCTTTAAGTAATTCCTCTTTTTATAAATGTGTCCCGGTTGCCTTTTCATAAGGTTGTTTATATATGTTTTTAATGATTTAATGGATTTATTATTATTCATTATTATTTTTTGTAAGCAACTCTCCCCTTGAGAAAGGCGCAAGCCGAAACGCGTCGGGGATCTTCAATAAAGCCTTTTGGAATTATTACTAAGCAACTGGGTCGTCCACTGCTTCTGCTCTCTGGAGGGAAACAGACAGGTCCGTTGGACAGGCACTTTGTACCAGTCCCTCTTGCGCAGTCTTCGCCAGATGGAATCTCCCTCAATTCCAGTGGGAGATCTCCGCCTCCATTACCTGCACCTTTGCAGTCTTTTGAATTATCAGTTAGGTCTCCTGAAATCGCAAGTATAGCTAAGTTACCTATATTGTTACCTATTCCTGTGCAACCGTTATCATTGAATACTGTATCTGATATTTCTCCAACTCCTATCGGAGGTGATGTAACATTGAAAGATATCTGGTCTGCTCTATTAACTATTGATAGGAAAGTATCTACTACTTTGAATTCGCTTTGTACCTTTTCACAAGATGCTGTCTTAACCTTTCAGCAACTTGATGAGAAGGTTAACTCTCTTGATAAAACTGTTGTGCATATGAGTTCTCAGGTTCCTCCCCTTATGGCTGCACATGCTGTTGGGGTTAAAAATTCCCTGGTTTTATATTCTCGGGTGGAGGCTCTTGAGAACTCTTTCCGTGCATGCAACCTCCGGTTTCTTAATTTTCCACATACTTCGTTGTTGGCTCCTGGAATACTTTTAGAAAAGTATTTTAAGGAAGTCCTTAATATCCGGGAACCGGTCGCTGTTATGCAGGCTTATTATATTCTTGCTAGTAGTAAAAATGTTAATCCTAGCGAGGGGGAGATGGATGAAATAGTACCTGCTATATCAAATCTCACTGCGTTTCTCGAAGACTCTACAGATAATATTACCTCTCGTTCCACCTTATTAGTTACTTTTGCCTCCACCGAAGTTAAGC
This sequence comes from Ichthyophis bannanicus, assembly GCA_033557465.1. NCBI lineage: Eukaryota > Metazoa > Chordata > Amphibia > Gymnophiona > Ichthyophiidae > Ichthyophis > Ichthyophis bannanicus. The sequence goes on from CM066032.1 coordinate 607,309,296, forward strand.
AGCGGATTCTTCGAGCTTTCTTTAAAAAGAAGTCTGTTCTGTTTTGTGGGCAGGCTCTTAATATTTTTCCTGATGTTTCCCGTGAGACTCAACTTCGACGGAGGCAATTTCTGGCTCTCAAGCCTAAGGTATTGGCCTTAGGGGCCACTTTCTTTCTCCGTTTTCCATGTAAATGTTTGATTGGTTTTGAGGGGGCCTCCTATGTTTTCACGGATATAACCCATTTGGAGAAATTTGTTAATGATCGCTCAGGTGCTGGGTCTGGAATTAAATCTGGTTTATAGATGGTATCTCCAAGTAGTGTAGGCTTTCAGCCTGGTTTTCTTTCATAATTTTGTTTTCTAATTTGTTAGCCTGTCTGCACCGTTTGATGTGGACTATATATTGTATCATGTTTCTTGCGAATTATGTAATTTATATTATTTACCTTTTCTGATTTGGTGTATTTTCACTATAAATGCTTAATAAAAAATAAATAAATAAAAATAAGACACTGATAATCACAAAACTCTCAAAATACCATCTCATAACTAAATACATGGTCTTAACTTGACTATCACAAAATTTTGTAAACACATGTAGTACGAGAAGATCAGCATCTTAACATCAAAAACTCCCAATTTTGATCAAGACAAGCATAACATATCATAACCCGACACTCGTTGGAACATTCCTCCTGCGTTTCGCTTCTGCTGCTTCAGGGGAAAGTGATTCTAAAATAAAAACATACCACAACAATGCTTTACATTCTTACTACCACCATCGGAAAGTACCACTCCAAAACCTTCAAACAATTCAAAACAGGACCAGTCCTACCTGGCCATCTTCAACAGTTATCACAGCCCAAAGAGGCCGTATCCAACAGACCAACTCCCGACTGCCACTATCACTTCAATACATCATACAAACTACCGACACCGCACACCTGCATTAAAGCGCCACTCGGGCACCTCCCACTTCTCATCCCTTCCAATCATCAACTGACTTCAAACACAAACCCCCCAATCCACACCTGAATTCAATCCTTCAGGTGTCACAGTCCCAAGTTGGAAAATCCAACGCTGTTCCCTATAGAGTAAATGTTGTTCACGTGTTCTACCCCCTGATCCTACACAAATACGTTCCAAACAAAAGCACTGCAAATCCAAAAAAGTATGGCCCATCGTGAGACAATGTTCAACCAAAGGAGCCTCACGCCGTTTACATTGCAGGCGGCTCTTATGTTCTCAAATCCGAACTCGAAAGGGACGGATCGTCTTTCCAATGTATAGTAATCTACATTGGCAGAAGATACCATATACCACATATTCCAAGTCACAAGAAGTCGCTGATCGTAGAAAATACACTCTGTCCTTATAAGTGAACCAATCCATTTCCCATGCTACTGCACACCCAAGACAATGTCCACACTTAATGTGCCCTGGTTGGTTCACAACAACCAGTCCAACAGTACACAAAGAAGAGGGACTCAAAATCTCCTTAAGATTCAAATTGCGCTGCCAAACACAACGGAGGTGCTTAGATTCAAGTCCATGTACCGTGCATAACACATTAGCATGTCACTGCACAATACCCTGGATATGATTACTAAATCGAGAAAATCTAGAGATTAAATTAACACAATCATCATCCTGCCATTCCCTCGATCTTGGAGATAACAACCAACTCCTATCATTATGCAACGCTCTCTTATAAGCTTTATTTACCACATATTCAGGATACCCACGATCCAAAAAATCCTGATGAAGGGACCTATCCTGAATCTTAAAATCCCCAAGGGATGAACAATTATGCCTATACCTAATGTACTGGGAAAAAAACAGAGGTCCTCTTTATCACCAGGAACCCAACATTCACTCCGCCCACCTCACTGAAGGTGCGAGATGCAGAGCTCCTCAGCAAGCCCTCGGTTCGGTACCTAGGGGTCACGCTGGATCAAAAGCTCAACATGAAGGCCCAAATAAGCAACATGGTCAAGGCGATCTATAACAAAATTCGGACGCTTCGCCACTTGCGACAGCTGCTTGAGCCAGAAGACTTTCGGACAGTCTACCAGGCACTAGTAATTCCACATTTTGACTACGCAAACGCCATACTACACGGTCTCCCGAAAAACACACTGAATCCTCTGCAACTGGCAATGAATGCAGCCGCCAGAATCCTGCATGGAGTCTCCAGGAGGGAACATATAACCCCAATTATGAAGCACCTGCATTGGCTCCCGGTCCACTGCAGGATCTCCTTTAAGACTCCAATGATGACCTACAAAGCCATCAACAAGTGCTCCTCCACCTCCCTTACAGATCTCATACAGACCACCCCCCTCAACAGAGTAAGGAGATCAGCCGCCATCAATACCCTGAAACTCCCGAAGGCGATCACAAAATGCTCGCAGGCAACTAGAAACAGAGCTTTCACCCTATATGCACCCACATGCTGGAACGCCCTGCCACCTGCCATCTGGGCTATCAATGACCTCGCCCAGTTTAGGAAGGCATTGAAGCACTATCTATTCCTACAGCACTACACCGAACCTGAGGATAACCCGCAGTCAGTCACACTCTGGACCCAGGTAGACACCCCCGACGCAGCCACTCCACGAGTCTGCAGCCCAGCCCACTAGACCCCAATCCCCTCGACAGGTAGAGGTACACTCCCCTGCCTGTCACCATGTATATAGCTGAGCCAATGTGTAAATAGTGTCGAGTTGTCCTCATAACATATGACAGCAAGTTACCTTGTACATAGTTACCCTGTTAACCCTGTATATAATTCCCTGTTTATTGTAAGTCCAGTGTAGGCCTGCCTGCACTGCACAAATCTGTTACCTGTAAACCGCACTGATTTTTAAAGAGCGCGGTATAGAACAGACATTAAATAAATTAATAAATAAAATAAATCCCTTAAGAAGATTCAATGGATGGGCACTAGTAAAATGCAAAAGGGTATTCCTATCAGTCTTTTTCTTGTACACGAATGTACCCCAACCCACCCGATTGGCAAAACACCAAAACATCCAAAAAGACAATCTCCTTAGAATCATAACTCATGGTGAACTGAATATGAGGGTCAAGTGTATTTAGCCACTTATGAAATAACAATAGGGAAGCCGTAGAACCCTCCCACAGCATAAAAATATCGTCTATGTATCTCCGCCAAATTTTGATCTGTGGAGAATAGGGGGAGTCCCACAACCAACGTTGCTTATAGTGACCCATAAATATATTGAACCGAGGGGGTAAATGACGCCCCCATCACGATCCCACTAATTTGTTGAAATAAATCATCCCCAAAACAAAAATAATTTCTACCCAATGCTAGTTCAGCGCACCGCATGAGAAAATCCAATTGTAATTCACCTACATCCCCGCGCTGTACTAAACCCAATCTAATCGCTGCTAGGGCCGCTGATTGGGGGATACTCATATACAAGGCCTGTACATCAAAGATGACCAACAGAACAGAAGCGTTATCCGCTCATACCGAGACTTCCATCAATATATGTAGAAAATGCATTGTGTCACGTATATAAGATGGAATAGTGACTAATAAGGGGCGCAAAAAGGAATCTAATAGTATCGACAGGGGCTCCAAAACCAATCCCTGTGTGGACACTATAGGTCTTCCCGGGGGTCGTTGCAAATTCTTATGTATTTTGGGTAAAAGGTAAAAACGAGGTATACAAGGAGATGTCACTCTCAAAAACATCATCTCCTTTTTAGAAATGCATCGATCATGGAATGCCTGGGCCGCTAACTCCTTGATCATACCCTGTAACGCCAAGGTAGGATCTGCTGTTAAACGTAAATATACTGTGTGATCAAACAATTGATGGTGTGCCTCTTTCACATAATCAATTCTTTTCAAGAGTACAATCGCACCCCCTTTATCAGCCTGTTTGATCACCACATTAGATTGTGTTTGTAGCTCCCGCAGAGCCAAACATTCCGGTCTCAACAGAACATTGTGATCTCTAAAGCAATGTTTCTTTTCCATAGCTGTAATATTTTTATAACCAACTGTCGAAACACAGATAATCCAGGGGCTAACAGCCCTGGTGGACTCCATGTCGATTGAAAAGGTAAATCAACCCTACCATAAGATTCAACATCAGATAACTCAGTAGATGTCACAGAACTAGAAACATTACTATCAGTAAAGGAAAAAAAGTGTTTTAAATGAAATTTTCGAATGAACTTCTCTAAGTCCAACCTAAATTGAAAAGGATCAAATGATGTTTTCGGGACAAACAAAAATCCCTTCGATAATACAGATATATTTGAACATCAGTCAAAACCATGTCAGAAAGATTAATCACAAGTGAAGCTGGATCATACTGTGTATCTCCAATTAAGGCTTGTCCATGGCTTGCCGATATTTCTTTTTCTTTTGGCGGGCCTCCTCCAAAAAACTTTCACTGGATGGACGTGACCCAACTGACTCATCTGTTGACCATTCCACCGTAGTTTTCTCACATATTTTCCAATCCCGTTGACGATTCGGATTATGCCAAGGATATACATAACCAGTGGAGTAATCATCATGGTCCCTCTTCAATTTCTTTAATTTCACTTTCGTAATCTCCGATCGTAACTGATTTTTTCTACATCCGTCCGAACTTGCTCCACCTGGATCCTCAAGGCGTCAACCGTCAACACCTTGAGGTCCAGGAAACATTTATTAAGAATTTTATCCCATTTTTCAAGAAACACAGAATCAGAAGCAAAAAGTTTGGGTTCTTTATAAATCCTTAAACCTCGTGGTATTTGTTGACGTTTAATATACTCAACAAAAGAAGATATATGTAATTGAGACCTAATAAGCTTCTTCTGAAGAATCAATAGTGAATTCCAACTGCTGTCAACACCAGAATGAGAGAGGTCCTGTTCTAAAAATGGGGTACTTTCCTTCATTATCTCTGCTACATGTGTCTCCGAGAAATTCAGAGTATCCAATACATGATACATGTACGACTTCTATTCTTTTGATATTTAGTGTGGATCAGTGAACCGTTTGTGTACTTAACCTCATTTGTACTCCTGAGCTCACTTTGTGTGAACCGTGGGAGGTGTTGGAGGGTTCTGAGGTTTGCTTTTCCATTTTAAGGATATACTCTAATGCAGATGAATTTGTTACTACGGAGGATTAGATGGTAGAGCTGTTTTCAATGTTTGTGTGTAGTAGATGATAGCGGCTCTGTTAATGACCATAGTGTTTAAGGTGTGTAGTGGTGTTATATTCTTTCCATTTTGTTATAATGGATTTAATGGTATTCTGTGGGATATTCAGAATTTGGGATTTTTTTATTTTTATAACCCGACCCTGATCTATACTTCTCCATAACTTTGTCTCTGACTTGTTTGGAGTGCTCCTTGGTCTTCATGTTGCTTGCTTAGTGGTGTTGCAGAGTCACAGGCCTTTTGGAACAGGTATAGTTATACAGGTATCATGTGATACTGATTGCACACATGTGTGCCCTCTTCAACTAGCTATGTGACTTCTTTTTTTTTTTGTGCCATCAAGTCAGTGTTGACTCATAGCAACAAGCTAACTCTGTGTTTTCTTGGCAATGTATCACCGGAAGTAGATTGCCAGCCTTTTCTTCTGAGGCAATGGAGGGTAAAGTGATTTGCCCAAAGTCACAAGGAGTGCCAGTGGGAATTGAACCCTTGATCTCCTGGGTACTAAGCAGTTGCTCTAACCACAAGGCTACTCCTCCACTCCATAATTATGTGCTTGTCTCCACATGGGGACAAGCAACTTCAGGCCGGAGGGACTGGGGTCTCTAGTCCCATGGCCACTCCTTGTGGCCTTGGGCAAGCCACTTAACCCTCCATTGCCTCAGGTACACTTAGACTGTGAGTCCTTCGGGGACAAGGGCAAAAAATCTGGTAACCTTATAAAAGACAAAAAATGCGATGCAGCACGGGAGACTTTAGTAAGCACTGCATCGCTGTTTCTAAGCTGTTGCCACCACTGAAGGCCCCGGAGAGGAGCTGCAGCGGCAGCAAGGGGGCGAGGAGCAGTGGGTGGGCAGCAGGGTGGAGGGTCGGTCTTCGGTGCCTCCGATCCTTGCAGCGACCCTGCTTACAGGTCCATTTTTCCCCTCCTCCCTCACCCAGTTCCACATTCAGAAGGTGTCAGGCTGAATGCTTTTTGATGAAATTGTTCTGCAGGAGAAAAATAGGGGAAAATTAAGTACTAGTCTAATTTTCTTTTTTTTTTTTTTTTGGAGAGGGGGCGAACCCAGGATGGCAGGGAACCGAAGAAGGAAGTAACAGCAACTGATCTCTGGCAGGAGCGATATTCTATAAGCAGTGAGGCTTCTCTGGCTGGTGGCTGGGATATAGCTATTGCAATGTGGATTAGAATAGCAGGGCCAACTGGATGATGGAGCAATTAGTTTTCATCTGCCATCTTCTACTATGTTAATAGAAACAAATGCATAATTCACTTTAGTGGGCTTATAGATTTCCGCATATCTATCAAATGCATCTCATGAATAAAATATACATATTTATGGCATGTTAGATACTTTGCCATTGAGACTAATAGTATGAAAGATGCTTTTGATCACCTGCAAAAATAAACAGCGACATGCTGCCTGTGATACCACCTCTTACCAGTGAAGTCCATTGTGTATCTTATTTATAGACTGACATTTCAAAGCCTGGATCAAGACAGACCGATATACTGCTTGGTACCAGATTATTGATCACAGTTAATCTGCAATAAAACGGATTCTCAAGGCTAATAAAAGAAATATTTGCACTAATATCAATCCAATATATATGCACTGAATTATGCATCTAAAACAGTTACTAGTAAACACACACACAGCCTATTCTGTTCTATCCTGGAAAAATATTTCTCCTTTTGGAACATTCTGGCCTCAAAGGGATAATCTGAGTTGCCTTTAGGATTAGAGACTCAGTTAGAGATGAAAATAAAACCATGAGAAAACAAGGCAAAAGGGGAGAAATTAAGATTAACGCATTGATTTTTGTTTGAACTCTGAGACGTATTCAGTGAAAATACCTGCAACAACACAAATCTGTAGCCTAGAATATTTTGGAATCAAATATTAAATAGCATTTCCTCCTGTATAGCCCCCACACTTTCACTGGTGTTCAAAATTCAGGAAGGAAGACAGCAGTTAACATAATTATTGCCCTATTCCCCTTGATTTTATGAAGCACAAGAGATTACTGCGATGACATTATTAATCTAGAGCCCTGACATACTGGGATATGCTTACTAGAGCACGGTAGGCTTTTGCAGCTCACACTGGGTATCAGTTGCAAAAGCATCACAGTAGCTACAAAAGTAGCGCTTTATCTGCTGGCGATGTGCTCGGCATTTCCCCAGCAGATAACGATCTCAATTCTTTACTTCCCCAGTTTTCAAGAGGCAATTGTTTATTGTTGAATATTTGTAAAATGAATAAAGAGAAAATATTTTTAGAAAGTCACATGCTGCCCACACTTACTATGCCCAACCAGGATCGAACCCCTCATGAATCATCTCATCTTCATAACTAGAATGAAAAAGTCCACTTACAAAAGGCAAATCAGGAGGGCTCACAAAAAGATTGATGAACCTGTAATACTTCCCAAGGACGCATAATAATCTTTTTGTGGTCTTATGTGAAGAATAGGGCAGAACACAAATTGGAGTAGTAGGAATCTCTTTATTGGATGGCTGCAGTTAAAGGTCCTGATTCACAAACAGCCCTTTGAACAATTGATTGTGGATGTCCCTTAGAATAAAATCTCTCTTGGATGCCCTTTACTTGTAACTTTGAATCATTATAAGAGGAACCCAAACGTCACAAACAAAAAAACTGTCCAGTCGGGATATTTTCATGAACTAACCTTGGAGAGAAACTAATAGTGTAACAGACTATTCCAATCAGTCTCTTTTCTATAAATAGAGGTTATGAACCTCTTATGAGAGTTAAAAATCATAATATCCAAAATGGAATGTGATTCTTTGCAGAAAAAGCTGAAAAATGTAAACGCTCATTCTGTCAATTAATACACGGCAAAAATGTTTGTAACTCATCTGATGAAACTCTCCAAATAAAGAATATATCATCAATGTATCAACCAAAAAGATAATAGGCTGCACATATGATGGAAACATACATGGCAAACATTGAAAATGAACATGGCCAAAACGGAGCTCCTTATCTTTCCCCTCCAAACTCACCCCCCCCCCCTTCCTCCTTTCTCTATTTCTGTGGATAACATTCTACTCCTCCCTGTTTTCTCTTCCCTCTCCTTCTCCACACACATCCAACAGATAGCTAAAACTTGACGTTTTGGGGGTCACGTGATGATCGCTAGCTGAACAGATGCCTGAGTGTGCCTCTTCAACAAATACCCCGTTATATATTGAAAATAGTGCTCCCCAGGGCATCAACTCTGGGATACTGTGTGGAATGTGGGGAACATGTTGGTGCTCGAAAAAGTGCTTGATATGTCTGGCAAAGCAACAAAGACAGTGCAAGAAAGGGGTAAACCCAGTGCAGCCAAGATGGCAAAAGAAGAGCCAGCACCTATTTTTACCTTGCGAGCAGAAGTGGTACAAGAGCGCACCTGCAGCATCACAACTGTGTTAGATGAAAGGCTGGCAAAAATTCAGACTTCCATAGAAGATTCAAAGAAGGATTGCAGAGTCAAAGTCAACGAATTTGGCATGCAAAGAAACATATCACTGGTCAGAAGGAGAGACAACAGATGGTAGCGGCATGTATCGCCACACTGGAGGCACAAAACAAATTACTTGTAGAGCGGGCAAAGGACCAGGAGAACAGAAGCAGACATAATAACATTCAGTTGGATGGGATACCTGAGTCAGTAAAGGAGTCGGAGCTGGGAGAGCTCCTCGAATCTTGGCTGCCATGAGCCCTAGGCCTAGATTGGGCTGTAGGTCCCTGCTTGACCAAGTGAGCACACCATCAGGCCCCAAGATGAGAAAATAAGGCCAAGCCTAGAGTGGTCATCGCCAGACTACTTAACTTTGCTATTAAGGAGAAGCTAATGGTCCGCTTAGACAGAACAGAGATTTGCAATACAACAGCATTTTACTTTTCCAAGATTACTCAGCAAAAGTAATGGTGAGGAGGACAGCCATGACACCCTACTGTATAGATATGTTTAAGCGAGGCCTGAAGTTTCAGTTGCAGTACCCAGAGACAGTGAATGTGATGCATCACAATAAATCTTACACTTTTGATGCCCCAGAGTGACTGAAGGCATTTGAGGAGAAGCTACTACAAATGGAGGAAATACGCAGAGATAGTAGGTCTGGGAAGGCCCCAGTGTGGCATGTGGAAGCAAGCAACCATCCTAGAGCTTCTGACCACTGTTTGGGATGGCTTGGGCTGTTTGACTTATGAGGTTGCTGAAGGTAATTTCTAATTTGATGAGAGAGGACTCTGCTATGAAGATCGGTTTAGAGTCAACAGGGCTTGTGCTTAATGTTTTTTTCCCCTTACTGGCAAACTGGAGGTCTGGCTTACTCTATTCAGGGAGGGATGATACCCGGACATGGAACTGATGTGCCCCATGCCATCATATAATGGGGGGGCTGATAAGCCTCTGGCCTAGTAACAAAACAGAAAACTATGGGCATACCAGTTCTGGAGGTCTGAATGATCTCTCTGCAGTTTCGTTTTATTTGGTACCAAATAAAATAAAACAGCAGACAGGTCATTTGGACCTCCAGAACCGAAGTGTGCCCATAGCTTTCTGTTTTGTTACAGGGCCAGAGACTTATCAGCCCCTCCTCATATATTTGACCCCCACAATATTTGAGATTATCTGAGGGGCTGGGGGAAAGGACTCTGTGATATACCAGAAGGACTATTTGTGATGAGATCGGAGGGTCTGGACAACCTTTGAATGGATTAGTGGAGGACAAGAGAAGCATAATTTACTCTCCGGGCAGAACATGGGCCTGTCAGCTGTCAGCTAGGCCAGGAGGAGAAACCAAGTTGTGGTCTCAGAGTATGCGGGCTGTATGCCCTTTGAGCTGGATGAACTCCTCTGGTGGGGTCAGGAACACTTGCCCTTCTTTGTGAGTCATTATACTTAATGAGCTCTGTAGGGATACCTGTGCAGTCACCAGGAAAAGAGACTTGTTGAATGTGTTCTTTTTGAGTTGTCTCTTGCTTGTTGCATGAGATAGAGTGTTGTTTTAATTTGTTATTGCTTAATTTACTGTTTATGGAGAGAGGGAGAGGTGGTGGAGCACGTAAAAAGAGTGCAGCACTGCATATGCTTTGTAGCCCAATACAAATAAGTAGTTGTAGTAGTATGGGGTCTGTCTCAAGAGAACCAGAAGATGGAAGGGGCAGGAGGAGAAAAGAGAGGGCCTTTGAACATGGGCAGAGTATGTGTGAGGATTGATGGATGGGTATGTGTATGATAGTGGTTATGAGAGTGTGGAGAGTAGGTGAGGGTTGGGTGGGGTTTTTAAGGAACAAGAGGTTTGCTCCTAAACATCACAGCATCAGATGTATGAGGCGGTGCCTGAGGGCTTAGCTGGGGAGCCCAGGCAGCACAAAATATGAGAAGTAGAAACTGTAATCACACACATTTTTGGGATGGGTGGGGTTGACTTGAGGGTCACTATGCTAAATGTAGGTGGCCTGAATTCCCCTATTAAGCAATCTAAGGTGCTGCAGCACCTCAAGCACAGAGAGGCAGAATTAGTCTTTTTTCAGGCAACATATCTTAGTGTAGCAGAACGCAGGAAATATAAAATGGACTGGGTAGGTGAATTGGGCTTTTCCTTTTTTAATGGCTGCCAGAGGGGCATAGCAATATAAGAAACTTGCCTTTGAAGTCCATAAAGTCATTACAGATTAGGGTAGTAGATATGTCATCATGGCAGGGGATCTAATGAGTGTCAAGATGATATTATGTAACATATATGCCCCAAATATATATCAATTTTGTTTAACCCTAGTAGTCAAACTATCGGCGTTCCCAGACTATCTTAAAATTTTAGCTGGAGATGTCAGCTTTCCATCGGAGCCTAGAGTGGATTGTAAACCCCCAAGAACTCTGCCAAAAGGACTATCAATCCAAGGAAGTTAACCTCCTGTTAACAGAATTGGATTACTGGATGCTTGGAGGAGTCTCCATCCCACCGAGATGGATTTCTTTTTTTACACGAATGCCCACAAAGCCTATGCAAGACTAGATTATAGTATAATCTCTGAGGGTAGGTTTTTCCAGCTGAAGACAGCGGATATATCCCAAAGTTGAAGTCCCAGTTGCCTTCCCTGTTCTATGTAAACTCAGGACAGCTTATTTGTCCGAGAGTCATTTTGTTTCATTGTAAACCGCACTGATAACAAAGAGCGCGGTATAAAAGAACTATCAAATAAATAAAATAAAATTAAAAAATATAGAGCTTCCCTTGGTATCTGATCACTCAATGGTTAGCGCCTGGCTTCAATGGTTTTTCTTCCATGTTCAATTCCCTGTTCTCTGTAAAACTCGATGTTGTTTGTATACATTGTAGTATCTTTGTTCGATGTACACCGCGCTGATTTTAATAGCGCGGTATAGAAGAATTGTTAAATAAAATAAATAAATAAATAAATAACACATTTGGAAGATGAATCCTGCCTTGTATAAAGAAAATGCCTTCCATACATTCTTAAGAAAGGCATGGCAGGAATACAAGCAGGATAATAACCATCCAGATCCAAAAGTCGATGAATTGATAAGTTGACACTCTGGAGCAAAGCCAAGGCAGTTTTAAGAGGTAAAATAATTGCTTATGTGAGTGGTGCTTGTAAAAAAAGGGATAGGGATAGACAAAATCAGGCAGCTCCAACAATATAAGCAAATGCATATCTGTAATCTGAAACCTACAGATAGCAAAGGATGCTAGTGGTAAAAAGGGAGAGAGCAGACCTGCTGAAGGCTAAGGTGCTTTTGGACATAAGCATCCAGAAGTATAATCTCTATAGATGAGGCAACAAAGCTGGGAAATTGGCCAGTTGGCCAATTTGGCGAAACCCAAATCTGCTCGAGCGGTCATAAAGCAAATGCAAGATTGAGGGCAGGTGTGTAAAACAGAGAGGTCAATTGCTCAGATCCTTTTACAGTACTATCAGTTTTATATGGCGCAGGTCCTAATGATGTAGAAAAGAGGGAAGCAATGGCAAAGGAGGAGTTCAAACTGAATTTGTTCACCAATGACCTGCATCTATATGTGAGCAAAACAAACACTAGTACAGTGAAGCTTAAACATAGCATTAAGAGCTTTGGAAGCTGTTTAAGCCTTAAAATTAATTATAGAAACATGATGGCAGAAAAAGACCACATGGCCTATCTAATCTGCCCTTCCATATCAACTACAACAGTCCCCTTTTTTCCTTTAGAGATCCTCTGTGTTTGTCCCATGCTTTTTTGAATTCAGAAACTGTTCTCATGTCCACCACCTCCACTGGGAGACTATTCCACTCATCTACCACTCTTTCCGTAAAGAAATATCTCCACATATTACTCCTGAGTCTATCCCCTTTCACCTTCATCCTATGTCCCCTTGTAGCAGAGCTTGCCTTCAATCGAAAGAGACCCTCCTGTGCATTTATGCCACAGAGGTAATTAAATGCTTCTATCATATCGTGCCTATCCCGCCTTTCCTCTAAAGCAAACATATTAAGATCTTTAAATCTGTCCTTATATGCTTTATAACAAAGACTACTAACCATTTTAGTAGCTTACCCTCTGCATTGACTCCAACCTACTTATATCCTTTTGAAGGTGCGGTCTCCAGAATTGCACACAATACTCCAAATGAGGTCGCACCAGAGACTTATACAGAGGTTATGAATCTCTGCTGCGACATCAGAGGCTATGAATCTCTCAACTGAGGTTGATTCAACCTTGTTGGAGGATTTTCCTTTGCAGCAGATAAAGGGAAGTACGAAATACTTTGGAATATATCTAAATAGGAGTTGGGCAGTAATGTATTATTAAAACATAAGAAACAGAATAGATCACATTAAGAGCTTCTGCGACAGGTGGAAGGATTTGCTGCTATCTCTATATGGGAGGATGGTGCTAGTGAAGATAGTTCTACTGCCTAAATTACTGCACCCATTGCAGAATATCCCCATCTGGGTAAAGCAAAGGGATGAAAAGCAATACAGAAGCATTATAAGTAGGTTCATATGGAACCTGAAATTCCTCCAAATAGGCTATTATAAACTGGTTTTCAGAAGTGAGAAGGGGGATATGTGGGGTTTCCAGATCTTCAGTTTTATAATGCGACTTCCCTCATGAGCTGAGTTTATGAAGCCCATAGGGGAGAGACCTGTTACGCCCCCGAGGTCCTGCTACAGGAATGGTATCAACTGCTATCCTGCTCTCAGTTGGTGTACCTCAGGGATCCATCTTGGGACCTCTCCTTTTCTCTCTCTACATGCAGTACTGTGCTTCACTTATTTCCTCCCATTGTTTTCAGTACCATCTTTATGCTGATGACTCTCAGATCTACCTTTCTGCATCTGAAATCTTTCCAGGAATTCAGGCCCAGATCTCTGCCTGCATATTTACCTGGATGTCTCACCACCATCTGAAACTGAATACGGCCAAAACTGAGCTGCTTATCTTTCCCCCTAAACCCACCTCCCCCCTTCTTCCCTTCTCTATTTCTATGGATGACACTATACTCCTTGTTTCCTCAGCTCGCAACCTTGGGGTCATCTTTGACTCTACTCTCGCTTTCTCTTGCTGGTCTCCCTCTGAATCATCTTTCTCCCCTTTAATCTGTTCAAAACTCAGTTGCACAGCTTGTTTTCTGCTAGTGTTGCTATGCTCATGCAATCCCTCTTCTCAAGTCACTTCACTGGCTCCCTATCTGGTTCCATATCCAGTTTAAACTTCTTCTTACCCACAAATGCCTTCATTCTGTGGGTCCTCACTACGTTTCCTCTCTTATCTCATTCTACCCCCCTCCTCAGGAACTCCGCTCCTCTGGCAGATCCCTTTTATCTGTGCCCTTCTCTGCCACTGCCAACTCCAGACTTCAACCATCCCACCTCGCTGCTTCATATGCTTGGAACAAACTACCTGAGTCAGTGTGTCGGGCTCCTTCTCTGTCCCTATTCAAGTCCAGGCTGAAGACCCACCTCTTTGAGGCTGCTTTTGGATCCTGGTGCTCCTCATTCTATTGCCCACTACTTATGTGTATCTTGCCATACTCTAGTCCCCAGTTTTGTGATATTTTTTCATCTTGATTAGATTGTAAGCTCTGATGAGCAAGGAATGTGTCTTACATCTACAGGGTGGCCCAAACAAAATGAGAACATCTCGTAAATTAAAAGCTTAAATAGTTTACTTATTTACCTTTTTTAGCTATTTAACGTCTTTATTTCGACAATGTCTGGTCGGCATCTTTTTTTTAAAATTTGTCAATCATTTGCATCTGTCTTTTTGAATTTTTAAATAACTTATAAGCTACGAGATTTTCTCACTTTTTTTGGGCCACCCTGTATATGTACAGTGCTGTGTACACCTTGTAGTGCTATACAAAGCTACAGGAGATCCTCTTCCAGGACAGTTATATCTTGCTGACCCCTGTTTACTCGATGTGAAGATGGTGGAGGTTGTGGAGGAGGGTGGTACACTGAAGTCCTCCATTTTTATGCACATTGTTGCACCCGGGCTTTACACTGGGTCAAGGCAGGTCTCGATTCAAGAATTGGGTTGCGGAGGGATGTCAAACCTTTGGGAATTTGCTTGATCTTAATAAGGGAGAATTCCCCTCTTTTGAACAGCTGAAGAATAAGTGGATGATACCAAACCATCACTTTCTGCAATATCTACAGGTGCGTCATTGGTATGGTATCCTATGCTCCCAGAACAGGTTGGCTTTTCAATCCATTTTACTGGACAAGGGTATGATTACAGAACCAGTGGGAGTGAATAAATTGTCCTGGTGATACAAGCTAGGAAGACAGAGTATGTTGGACTACTTCCTGAATAACCTAGCTGACCAGTGGACTGAAGCGCTGAAAGAGCAGGTGAGGGTGAAGGATATGGCGAGGAGGCTTGCAGGAATACACCATCTGACAAAAAATGCGACCCTCAAAGAATTCTAGTACAAAATTCTTCACAGAGCTTACACACCCCATATAAAAGGCTATGAAGGGGGAGTATGGGCAGACCCTTATTGTCTTAAATATAAGATCTTTGAAGGTAGATACAGGCACTCATTACTGGAATAAATGTTAAACATGAATATAAACAACAGGAAACCCAGACCAAAAACGGAGCAATTCAAAACTCCGAGAGAAAACCTTTTCTTTTAAGAAAACCTTTTCTAATAATATCCCTCTAAAACAACTGTGTATATAAGATTGCTAAAAAATAATATTAAATAAATAAAGTACTAAGACAAATTAACATTTTTAAAAAATGTACATGTATTGTATAATCAGGAACAATCGTTTTAAGTTATGCGGTGTGATTATTCCTGATATTATTAGAAAAGGTTTTCTTAAAAGAAAAGGTTTTCTCTCGGAGTTTTGAATTGTTCCGTTTTTGGTCTGGGTTTCCCGTTGTTTATATTCATGTTTAACATTTATGTTAGTATTTCTTAATTTTTTATCTATTATGTTATTAATGGCATTGTTATATTTTTTAGCATTGTCTACTATACGATTGGTCCTGTGCCATATTTTCACTATTCTATGCGCTTCATTTAGTATATTGGAAAAGACTACTTGTAAGTACATCATGATCTTGGTATATTATATTTGTTTGTCCTTTTCCATATTAGTTATGGTCATTTACATGTGTTTATGCTTGTATAATCACTCTTATTATATAATTTTTAATATTTCATGTTTTTATCTTTGTGTTTTTATAATTATATAGTATATTGTTATATTATTTTACTATATTATTTTGTTGTCCTCCAGCACCCCCTGATGAAGGCAAATGCCGAAACGCGTTGGGGTTTTCAACTTTAATAAAGCGCATTGACCTCCATACCTGCTCGCTTTTTGTGTTCCTTTCTTACATGTCACTGTACAGCTCTGGTGTGCCTTGTAGCACTATATAAATGATAAGAAGTAGTAGTGCTTGAAATATTATTCAGAATAATAATACTGCTTAAAGACACTAATATTCAGAGTTAAAACTTTGGAGCAGAGATATGTGACAAATAGAATTCCAGCGCATGCGCACAAGTGCCTTTTTGTAGGCCGAATCTAGGCGCTACAAATGTAGATGCTTGTGTGCATATGCCTGTCAGTTTAGTGCAGACTTTCTATGCCTACCTCATTTGCACGCCATTTTCTTGCTGCATAGAGGCACAGAATTTCTGCATTACTCTTGCATTAGAAAACCATGAGCATGACCTTTAGCGCACAACTCTAACATCAGCTTTCTACATCAGCCTCAGTGTTCGAGAAGGATCCTAATGCCAGAACTCAAGACCTTGGACAACATGCCTGAGCTGTCACAAAATCTACGTTGATCTTTGGTACCTCATAGAGGTACAAGATTACCCTTGGAACCTACACAATACATCCGCCTCAGGAAAACCCAGAAGTGAGGACAAAAAAATATATCACCTACAAGGTACATGAGCTCCTGCTTGAGCCTCCCGAGCTACAGTCCTCTAGACCCTCTCTCTCTCCTGTCTTACCTGCATTTACAGGCGCAGAATGCAAAGGAATAGAATTAAAACAATTGCCAAATACTCTAAAACAGAGAACAGCAGTGAGACTCTAGAGACAGCAGCAGTGGCGGTGGCTCGCATGCCGTTGCGGCACCAGTGTCTGGTTTTCCTATCAGTCTTCGGACCCAAACGGTGCTGCCCTTCACCTCATAACTTCTGTGTTAAGGTTTACCTCACTTCCAGGGGTAACATAAAGATGCAGCGCTAAGCGGGAAGAGAAAAACTGCTTTTCTGCATCAGACTTCCATAGGAAGTTCATTAACACGCTCATTCTGCAACACTTTGTGCTTTGGTTCTCGCTTACTGCTGATTTTTTTGTGCATATGCAAGGTAATTTAATTGTAAACTGCTAAGAACCATCTGGTCAGAAGTGATATGTTAAACTGAATAGATAAATAAAAATTAACAGGATACCTATGTCCAAGTAGCAAAAACGTGCCAATTTCATAATGCAATATCAGCGTCCATGTGCTTCTACAAAATAGGCTTCCAGAATCAGCTTCCATAGTGCACAGATGTCCACACAGAACCTTGACATGTGCTCCAAATTTAGAATCAATGGTTGTGTGTACTCAAAACATGATATTCACATAGTTTATAAAATACAGGCATACATCGCAACCCTGCCTCTACTCTTGCCAAATTGTACCCCCCCCCCCACCTCCCCCAGGAACATGTATGCCTGGTGGAGATATAAGCATGCATGAACTTGTAGGCTCACATAAATATACACAGGTAACAGCCGCATGATTTGGAAAACCCTTTATTAAATTACCCCTTAAATCTTTCCTGCATCATAAGTTATATTAGTGTATACAAACCTATCATAAACTACTGCGCCAAGGATAGTGCTGTTTTTTATATCAGCTCTGTAGCAAGGAATGGGAACTATGGTAATGTGAAAGGCGCCAGGAAAGATGCAAGGGACAGAAGAGTGTGTCGGGGGCAGGAAGAAGGAAAGCAGCAGAAAATGGTGACACAATACTCAACGGACGCTAGGTTTTTAAGACTGAAAACCGACATATTGTCTTCTCAGACAAGCTATACAATTAGGCCAAAAAGGCTGAAACAATATATTTCAATTGCTTGTCCCTTGTTGGCTCAGGTATCAATCAGCAGCTCTAGCAGAGGGCAGTCTAAGAGTATGCTTTGCGACCAGTACATAAAGCCGCAGTGTCTGCTCAACAGGGCAGCCAGGACAGACTAGCAGCCAGAGCAGACAAGCTAGGCATGTGCCTAGGGCCCAAAAGTTCCAGGTGGGCCTTCAGACGTGCTAATTTAATGCCCACCAAAGCAGAGTTTTGCTCTGGTAAGTCATCTGCTGGCAGAAGGGGCAGAGAGAGGCACCAGAACTGCTGCCAACCACAGAGGTCAGTCTAGTCTGCCCAATCCCAGAAGATTATCCTCCAGCCAACAGGTGGGGGGGGGGGGGGTTGGAAGCAGCGCTTCTTACCTACGGCTTCCTCTTCTGCTGGTATTCCGCTGCCATCAGAACCACAATGGACCCTGCTCATGGTAGTTTTAAAATATATTTATATTACAATGGGTGACCCAGTGCACTTGTTTGCCTAGTGTTAATCCTGCCCTGCTAGAAGCACAGCAAAATAGAGTTCTGTCTGATCCCCCAGTTATAGAAAAAATGACTATTTACATTAGTGTGAGAACTAGTGGAGAAATCTGAAAGGACATTCCCACAAAACCACCTCCGCCCCAACAAAAAATGCAGTCAAATTGACTATGATCTATAGCACAGAAGTATAAAATTTATAGATGAGATTCTAATGGGATTTAATCTACTTGATGCAGGCCTCACTGATTTATTATCTCTCTGAAGAGCTCATGGAAAGCGCCATATCTTCCTCTCTCTCTCCTTGTGCAATGAAGATCTTGATGTAATTTATAACTTCGGCCATGCAGGGCTCCATGGCTTCAGTCCAGTTTGGAAACAACCCAATAATATGAAAATGTATAGGCTTTGTAGCTGGATGCATAGTATATATTTCAGGGAATGGCAGCCTTGTGGCTTGTTTGCCGACCCACCTTTCCTAAAACACATTGCAAGAATTCATGGGGTAAGCGGTTGCTCTACAGAACTCATACTACCGTAAATGCACAAACGCTTTTTGTCTATATTGCTTGAAATATTTCAATGCCAGGAATGTCTTTTTTTTTAGCCAAGGAATATATTTTCTATGGGAAATCTGCACTGTAAAAAAAAAGTCAGATTAATTCTACTAAACTTGTATCTGGTGTGTTCTGTGTTCTGGGATTTCCCATTACTCTGAATGGAAAGTTTTTTTCTCTGAACCTTACAGAACTATGGAAGACTCATAAGTGTTTTTCATTTTTCAGTGATCTCCATCCTTCCAAAGTATTGTTCTAAGGATTTGTAATAGCAGCATTCACATATAAGACGATATTTTTGTTTTGATGAACAGGCAATTTACTTACAATGCGAGCAAGATGAAGTCAGTCAGTTCTTACAACAAATATATGCAAATATTTCTTGGACATATTCATTCTGTTGCATTGAAAACAGACTTGTTTGGGGTCACAAAGACCTGAGCTGAATACCACTAAAAGCAACAGCTACTCAGGTATGATATTTTTCTCACAGTGGCCAAGATTCTGAGATTTATAGGTGAGCAAAACCTTATGCGGAGGAGGAAATCTCCATGGGACCTAACATAGTAGCAAGGAGGCCTATTCACAACTAAACATCCAGCCCCTTGTGCGGCCAGGCAGAACTGGGGCATACAGCAGTAGACCCTGATTCTGACTGGCTTCACACCCAGCCGCATAGCTGGCTAACTCAGCCTGGCTCCGTAATGTAGCCGTAGTGCCATGGTGTCTCATTGCCATGGCACTACGGCTCCATTATGGAGCCACGAACACTGCCCGCTGCTGAGACTGTCCTTTCCCCACAGCCAGACCCCTGCTCTGGCCTCCTATGGCCAGGGTCCGGCTGCGGGGAACCTCCTGCACGCCTCCCTGCTTTCTCCTCGCTGGCTGCCGCCGCTATCCCGCATTCAGGGAGACTTATTCCACAACTGAAGTGGTGCTAGCATGACATCAGAGGTCAACACCTCCCTTCGTTAGTAGTCTCCTCCCTCACAGTGAGGGGCCTAAGCTGCAGTGGGAAAATCTCTCACCACAGTTCTAGTGACCAGTATGAGCAGATGAGGATGGAGAAGGGCCAGGAGCACAGCAGCCTGTTAAGGGCAACTGCTGTGAAACCTGGCCAATTGCCTTTTAATCACAGCGCTCAAGATGGGTGCTCATAGGTGGCCTATAGAGAGGCAACATCTCCCTTTTCCTTTTCATAAAACCTTTACTAATGCAATCAAGCATTCTGAAATGATTACTACCTAGATCGCACTTGTTTAAAAAGTTCCTCTTCTTTCTCTAACTGATACATGTCTAATGGACTTTTTCATCCCAAATGTGTGATTTTATATCCATTTGAACTGAAGTTCAGACCCTTGACCATTCATGCAATTTTTTCATCCACTGTTATTTTTTCCACTCATTTCAGAATGTTTACTCTGTCACAGATTTTAGTACTGAGCATATTCTTCCCTCACATTCCTCAGCAATAGTGCAAATAAAATTATTAAAAAGAACTGGTGCCAATAGAGTCCTGGGGTGGTAACTCCAGGGCTGGCCCAACCATCAGGCAAACCAGGTAGTCACCTAGGGCAGCAACTTCTTGGGTGGGGGGGGGGGCAGCAAAGAGCAAGGCATTCAAAGCTATACAATAGATTCTGACAGCCAGGGATGGCCTAAGACTTAAGGTTTGCCTAGGGCACCAACAACTTGAATCAATTTTTGGGCTGGCCCTGACCTTACTGATAATTTTGCTTTTCCAGAATGGACTCCATTTACCATTAATTTTTCGGTCTGCCACTCAACCAGTTTCTCATCCAATTCATAACCTTCTGGCCTACTTTCATATCACACTGCTTTTTCACCAAACTTTTGTGTGGAAAAATGTCAAAACACTTATGGAGGTCCATCTTGACAATGCCTACCACACCTCCCTAATCCATTATTTTTGTCATCACAGAGAACTCAATCAAGTTCGTCTGGTAGGATCATCCTTTTGTGAAACCATATTGTCTGGTATGTCCAGTTGTTGCAAAGTACTGCACAATTTCACTGGTCAACTTTCCATAGTTTTTCACACTGCTAAAGTTAGACATAGAACTTTGCAGTAGCCTACTGTATCCCTAGCTCCACATTTGTAGCAGAATCACATCTGCTCTCCTCCTGTCTCCTCAGAACTTCTCTGGTCTTCAAAGACAAAGTGAATACAGTCACAAGGAATGTTTTTCGTTCCCTCTTGAGTTTGGTTGGTATCCTTGGGTATATACCATACAGTCCTATGGCATTATCCACTCTTGCTTCAAATACCTCCTCTATAATTTGCTTTACAATCATTTCACATTTATCAGTGCTTCTCCTTTTGTAAAAACCAAGCAAGAGAACTTTGAAGATTTCTGCTTTTTACTGAACTTTCTCCTCACAAATCCCACTTTCTTCCTTTAGGATTTATGTCCCCTTTAAATAAATTGGCAGTTTTCTTCTCCATTTGGGCCTTTATTCCTAACTGCCACAAGTGTCTTTGTTTGTTTTTCTTAAAGCCATCTCCTTCCTTTCCCTGTCCTGGAGATCTGCACCATACTCCTCAGAGTAATTTAGCTTCTCCTAGGTCTCTCGTTATTTCAGTGAGAAACTAAAGGTACACTGTGTTAGTACTCACTATGCTAACTTGAAACGCTGCCCTTTCATGAACACTGATGCCTTGCTTATTACCTCAGACTTAACATCTTGTTTTAATAGATGTTTGAGGCTTTGACTCTTTCATTAATGTCAACCCTCCGCTGTTCTTTTTATTGAGCTCTTTCATCCAAAGCTCTGGGCAGCACCCCCAATGAATCAAAACTAATCAATTTACATTAGCCTTCTACAGAATGGCAGATATATTAATTACTTTCTTCAGTTCATATCAGCAAGTAATCTGTGGCAAACACATGGCCAATCTGATCCTGGGTGTGCTGAGAAAAGCTAACCATTGATTTTTCACTTCATACAATGTCCACACACAGCACTGTCAGAGTAGAGCAAGCCCTTTTGGGAGAAACTGGCATTAGGCAGCCCCATTATTTCCATTTAGGAATCATTCCATTAGGGTTTTATTAAGGAGGCTAGATAGGTAAAAAAAAAAAGGTGAAGGCAAAAGCCAGAAGATGCTTGGGTTCATAGGGAGAGGAATTTCCCTGCAGGAGGTGATAGTGCCTCTGTATGTGTCTCTGGTGCGACCTTAATTTGAGTATTATATGCAATTCTGGAGATTACACCTTCAAAAGGACATAAATAGTTTGGAGTCGGTGCAGAGGGTGGCTACTAAAATGGTTAATAGTCTTCATTATAAAGCATATGAGGACATTCTTAAAGATCTTAATATGTATATGTTAGAGGAAAGGTAGGATAGAGGAGATATGATAGAAACGTTAAAATACCTCCGTGGCATAAATGCACAGGAGGAGAGCCTCTCTCGATTGAAAGCATGCTCTGTATGAGTGGACATGGGATGAGGGTGAAAGGGGATAGACTCAGGAGTAATATGCGGAAATATTTCTTTACAGAAAGAGTGGTAGATCCATGGAATAGTCTCCCAGTGGAGGTGGTAGAGACGAGGACAATATCTGAATTCAAAAAAGCATGAGACAAACACAGAGGCTCTCTAAATGAAAAGAAGGGACTTTAGTATTTGATATGGAAGGGCAGACTAGATAGGACATGTGGTCTCTTTCAGCCGTCATGTTTCTATGTTTCTAAATCTAACAAGAAAGTTATTTGATCCAATCCCTCTTCCTGGCTAAGTCTCTATATTGAAATTCAGTTTTTTTATCTTCCCTCAAAACATGAAAATGAAGCAGTATAAGCTGCCTTGTCAAAATAAATATATTTATCCTCTGGACTGAATAATCTTACATTAGTTTCATCTTTTGTAGCAATACAAATGAAATAAAAAATGTCTTTGCCAAGTTTAACACTGTTGTGCAAACATAGCAGATAAGCTTACGCTGAGGCGATGCCAGTGGCCCATTTATTTCTTCGGAAGACAGCTTCCCATGGTCTCTGTATTATAACATGACCCCAAGAACGTCAGGATGTTTTGTTGCAGTCTTATCTTCCATCCAAAACATGACACTTGGATATGAAGTCATGTGCTTGTTTTCAAGGCAAAGGACTATAAACTTCATTGGAAGCTGAAGAATCAAGACTGAAGCATACTGACTTGAAGTGGGATTTTAGAAGGGCTGTCTAGGAGGAATATTTGACATCCAGGGCACTATGTACAAAATTACGGGAGAGTGGCAGCAGTGAGGGGAGGCATGTGCATGTGCCTTCTGAAATCGTGCTGTTTCCACCCCAAAAGATGCACGTTATCACATGTAGCAAGGGTAATGTCCATTGGGGCACTGTGGGACACACACTCGTGGACATGTTTGACCTTGGTCAGTTGCTGTCTTGCTGATTTTCCGTTTCTGCCTTCCTATGTGGCACCTAGGCATCTGCCTAGACCACCCTGTGCCCCAGCTGCCCCACTGCATATCCTGCCTGCAGCCTCCTGTACCCCATTTGCAGCCTCACCATAGTGCCTCTTCGTACTTGGGCACTATGCTGTTGCTGCACATGTAGCACTACTATCACTTTTCTGTGTCTCCCTGCCTTTGCTGTACATTGCTGACTGAACTGGTTTCTCTCTCCTGCAATTGTGCCTCTAACGCGAGGTTTTCAATCACGGTAATGTTCTGCCCTTCATTTCACAGCGTTAGTGTACCTGGAGCCTCTTACCGCCCACTCTCCGCCCATTGACCCCTTCTCTCCGCCCTCTGAAGAGACTTACTCCACCCTCTGTGTGACTTAATGCCGCTGGAGACGTTATCGCGCAAAACATAACGTTATCACGTGATAACTTATCGCGTGATAATGTGACGTTATCGCTGTTTAGTAAACATACTCCTATTTTCTAAAGTCTACAAATACTTTTATTTGCAAAATAGTAGCTATTACAGCATTATAAGCTACTTACTATTTTTTGTGATCTTTTTATGTTGAGCCGCCAGTACCGTCAAAATCAGCAAACTTCGAATACCTATTAAACTAAATAAATCTCAAATAAAACATCTGTATATAATTCTTTTTGACATAACAATAATAGCTAAACATAGTTCCATTGAATTTATAACCATTAATTAGTAAAGAGTTGAGTAGTAAGTATGGAAATCTTATGTATGTAAAACATACGCTGGTCCAAAACGGGTAGGTTTTTTGATCCAGTGCAGGTGAGAGCACATTTTGCTTTTCCCCCTGCAAATGTTACTGCCATAAAACAAGCACTGTTTTACAACGTTTTCATGGTCAGGAGCCGATATAGGCATAGATGCATCAGCAACCAGGGCCAGATGTGCTTGGGCTGAGCACCTTTATATACCTAGCTTTTTTAAATGGTTCCAGGGATGCCTCTGTGGTTTGCACATCTGGATGCCTAGTTTCGGACATCCAAATAATGAACAGAGCCTCTAAAATGACTCCCCTAGTTTTTAGAGGTTTCTCTATTCAATTTGCCTTGCCCTGTGGATGGAAACAGCACATTGCTTTATCTTTTTTTTTTTATTTATTTATGCAATTTCCAAACATACAAGTATATACAAGAAAATCTTGCACAGAAAAGGGCATAAATTGATAAATAAACATAATACACCTTAAATAAAAATAACATAAGAAACAAACAAATCCAACCAGCCCACATATCCTCAACAAATGGAGACAAGATAGGTCACAAATCAACAGAAATATCTCTTACAAAAAAACAAGGCAAAGGGCAGAGCTAAGGGGATCACTCAAACTAATGTCACATTACCCCACCACCATTACAGGTTCCCCAGCTGCAGAACTCAGAGGGGGTATAGACTGACCAGCCTGAAACCTGGACGAAATGAATGAAGTCAACTGGGAGGGTTAAAAAAAAAGGTAAGTAACACCCGCTAATTTTACTAGGCATTTACATGGAAAATGCAAAAAGAAAAGCCCCCCAGTTGAGCCATACCTGATTTAAGAAGCAAGAATTCTCGCCTCCGTTTCTGGGTGGCTCTGGAGACATTGGGAAAAATCCTTATCTGAGAGTCCATAAACACTTTATTGGGTATACGGAAAACAACTTCAATAACCAATCTCTGTCAACCTCTAATGCCAAGGTGACCAGTCATCTTAGAATCAGAGGGAGACTTCTCCAAGTAAGCTGTTAAATCCAGACTATCACAGGACAGGGCTAAGGACCAATCAGAATTGTCCACAACCCTAGTCCTGACCTTAGCAGTAGGTAGATAGAAAGCCTTAGAAATAGGAGGTAAGGATTCAGCTGAAACCTTCAATACAGAAGTAAAAAATGTTTTAAACAATTCTAAGGTCGAGATAGATGGCACTTTAGGAAAATTAAGCATTCTTAAATTACAGCTTCTAGCAGCATTTTCCAAATATTCCAACTTCCTGTGTATAACCTCTGAGTCCTTTCTAAAAGCTAGGGCAGTCTCTTGAACCTAATTTAAGCGACTTTCCATTGAAGCCACCTTAGATTTCACAGTCCCTTGAAAGGTTTCTTGTTGTACCAACTGCTGCCCAAATAAAGCCAACTGCTGTGAGATAGTCTGAAGCTGTGATGAGATAGATGACTCCTTAGAAGAAAAAGCCTCCCAAACTGTTCCATAGTAAACACCTCCGGTTTCATCAACCTGGTACTGAAGATTCTCTCCAGAGCAATCCCAAGTCCTGATGCCATCAAGTCCAGAAGCACAGAAGAAACTGTCACACTCTCCCCAGCCTCCAACAACCCAAAGCATACCCCTGCCAAACCCTAAACACGGATATCAATCCCAGGAATGGGTTGCTGCATACCAAGGCCAGAATCAGTAACCACGACTCCTTGTGGGCTTAACTCTGACCTCGCTAGCAAAGCTTACACTGCAGGTTGCTCAGGGGGCGCGCGACTCTCTGGACTTAAGGAGACATCCAGCCCAACAGCACTAAGAGGGCCTCCTTCCACCCTTTCCATGCCCAGTAGGCCAGCCGGAGATATACCACTCCTCTGCACGGGCCTCACGAATGCGTCCATGAGCCCACCACTCACCGATTGCATTTCCGATGGGGCCACCATAGACTTAGTTAAGATCTTCACCTTCCGTTTACAGCCGGAGTGCATCATAGGTGAGCATAAGGAAACGCCGCAGAGAGTTGCCGGCATGCGTCCATCTCACAGCGCCATCTTGTCTCCAGCCTGAAATCTTTTTTTTTTTTAACAATATGTTGAAACATAAGCATATGAGCATGACTCATTTTGTGATCAGACAGTTTTATTTTTCTGAAGTTCTGATGTAGGTTAGATAGAAAAGTATAAATTCAGTTCAATTCAATTATTTTTAAAATTTCTTCACTGTTAGTTCATATGTATAGCATTCAGTTTATGAAGAACCCCTTTCTAGTCTTAGATCATAATGTGGAAGCTTGCGCTGTTTTGAAGAAAGGAATGCATTACGCACACACAGTTACATCTACATAGACCCTTTTTTGAAAAGTTAAGACTATTAATGTGGTTCAGCATTTTGCTGTGATCTTACCTTTTCCAAGACATTTTTCCTAGCAAAAAAAGTACTAGCGCTCATATGCAGGACTCGGTCATTAATATATGAGGACAATAGGTCTGTTTAATGAAAAAGGTACCGGTGCTCAGTACCACTGAGTATACCCTCAAGAAATGTCCTGTTCTTTTCAAAGCAAACCAGTGCAGTAATATAAACCTGGTTTCAAAGGTTACAGTTGAAATGTTTGTGTTAAATGCTGCAGAATCACCATTAGGTGCCCTCTCACTAGACAAAGAAGAACATCCCTGCTCCTAACGTGATCTGCTCTTTTTGCAGAGTCAGGGAACATGGTGCAGCCTGCCATTCTTAGGCAGGGGATGTCTCCCTCATATTTTGGAAGGAAGAATAAGTAGTCCTGCACATAAGGGCCGAACGGCTGCTTCTTCTCTCATCCAGAGGAGTCTGGGGAGACTGGACAGGTTATAGACCCCGAAGGGGGCTCAGATACAACCTCGATGCTCCCTAGGTCACTGGCCAGAAGTGTTGCCATTCCATAAGCCAGCTAGGCTTAACTCATCTACACGCTGAACTATGGGAGAAAAAGGAGCGAAGACACAAGACGATCCAGGCTGGAAGGATCAGCCACAGATTCCAGGACCAGAGGAGCCCAGGACAGAGAGAAGCAGCTCCCAGGATACCAGGAACCTGGAAGGAAATAGAAAGAGAGGCTCAAAACAGTGAGTAGGACTTGTACTCCACGCACATCGCATATTAATAGTGTTTATATTCTGCTCTTTTCAGTCACAGAGCAGAGTACAGCAGGATGAGTTACACTCAGATACAATATGCATTTTCCTGTTCCTAGAGGACTTACAATCTAATGGTAATCAAGGGCTAAGCAACTTGCACAAGATCATGAGGCATGGCAGTGGTTATTGGTTATTTTTATAATACAAGTGTGTTGTGTATTATTTACTGCTTTACCAATTAACCTTCTCATTGCCATTGTATGTGGATTTCTGTTATACCCAAGAGCCCTGCCTCGTTGTAGGTGAGGGGGGGTGCAGAGTACACTTTCAGTTTGTGCCGTGACTCGGATTACAGATTTCTGCATTCAAGGCAAGGGCAGAAGGTGCCTGAAGATTTGTGAGTATTACCAGTGATGGGTAATCTGTTAAGTAGACAGGCTCCGTCTCAGATGCGTGAGTGGCATGACAGAGCTAGGGCTTTAGTGTTTAAGAAAGATAGCCCTTCTTATTGTATGCCTCTATTGTATGTATGAGAAGCATGGTGATGTAGCCATCGATTCCGTAGCACATAGGGATTCAGTGACAAAAGGTAATGTGAAATTGCAGTTTCCTTGGGAGGGAACTTTCTCTGTAGATAAGGTCCATTGCCTGAGATATGAGTTAGCGGTTGAAGGTAAACCGTGCAAATGTGCTTACATGGTGGGAATGGATGGTACATGATGCAAAACATTGGAATGTTTATGTTTTGAAACAAAAGATGTTTGTGTTAAGAAATGTAATTAATGACCAGCTGAGCAAGTGCGGGTCACTCGTGTAGCAGAGCTACGAGAAAAAGAAAATGCTTAAAGAGCAACAGCAGTTAGGGGGAGTAGTATTGTGTATTTTGGATATTTGGAATGTCTCCCAGCTCAAAGAATTGAGAGCACGTTTGAACCAAGAAACGGAAAGTGTTGTACTTGTAATAAGAATTTTAAGAATGACAATAGGTCATAGTTTTTCTGTTGCAAAAGAATTAAGTGTTTCTGATGAACTTATTGATAAAATTGAGAGAGATTTAGACATTATGAAACTTACATAGAAACATAGAAACATGATGACAGAAAAAGACCACATGGCCTATCTAGTCTGTCCTTCCATATCAACAACTACAACAGTCCACTTTTTACCTTTAGAGATCCTCTGTGTTGGTCCCATGCTTTTTTGAATTCAGTTACTGTCCTCATCTCTACCACCTCAACTGAGAGACTATTCCATGGATCCACTACTCTTTCCTTAAAGAAATATTTCCACATATCACTCCTGAATCTATCTCCCTTCACCCTCATCCCATGTCTCCTCGTAGCAGAACTTGCTTTCAATTGAAAGAGGCTCTCTCCCTGAACATTTATGCCACGGAGGTATTTAAACATCTCAATCATATCACCTCTATCCCGCCTTTCCTCTAAGGTGTACATATTAAGATCCTTAAGTCTGTCCTCATATGCTTTATAATGAAGTCCACTAATCATTTTAGTAGCCACCCTCTGCACAGACTCCATCCTGTTCACATCTTTTTGAAGGTGTGGTCTCCAGAATTGCACACCATACTCCAAATGAGGTCGCACCAAAGACTTATACAGAGGCATTATCACCTCCTTTTTTCTGCTAGCCATTCCTCTCCGTATGCACCCAAGCATCCTTCTAGCTTTTGCCGTCACCTTTTCTACCTGTTTAGCTACTTTAAGATCATCAGACACAACCACGCCTAGGTCCCGCTCTTCTTTAGTGGACAAAAGTACTTCACCTCCTATACTGTATTGATCCCTTGGATTGCTGCAGCCCAAATGCATGACCTTACATTTTTAACATTAAATCCCAGCTGCCAAATTCTAGACCATTCTTCAAGCTTAGCTAGATCCCTCCTCATTAGGGTGGTCCATAAAAATGAATTCCTGAATTCCTTTGCTCCCTGGCCTGATTCTGGTTCCATTTAGGTAGAACACACTGTGTACAAAGTTTGAAGCCAATCAAATAATATTTAGGGGTGGCTCAACAAGTCTTGAGATTTCCCCCTGGGAGCAGATGATGAAATGTTGCATCATCTTGTATCATCCACTCAGTTCCACGCTGATTACATTTGATTGCGTCATATTTGAACTAATCTCATCTCTGAGAGGTGGCAAAGACATTGTACTATTATCTTTGTATCTTTATTCTTTTCAGATGGTGAAAAAACGTGGTTTTTATCTCTTTGAAGAAATGTCCACCACAATTCTGGGGGCCAAGCTCCCCAGCAAGGAGCAAGTGTTAAGTGTATTTTTACATCACCATATGACATTAAACAAAGGCGTTAGTGAAAGTGCATCTATTGTAACAAGTGAAGTAGAAGCTTAGTGGGAAAAGGCCAGGCTTCCTGTTCAAAGAAATGACAAAATTGAAGACAAAGTAAAGAAATTGTCCAATCAGTGGAAACTTTTGAAGAAAAACAAAGGGAGAGGAGGGAAACAAGAGGCAAATGAAAAAGAATTCCAGGTTGCAATGAAAAACCTATTTGATGTGGTGCATGCCAAAGCAATGTCTTTAATTCATATTCAAGAAGACAAAGAAGTCTTAATAGCGCAATGAGAACCAGGGCGCCGCGGCTCAATGTGCGCGATGGACAAGAAACTGCCCAACACGGAAGCAAGATCGCAACAGCGAGAAGAAGAACTGAAAAGGCTCAGACAAAAACATGTTGCCGAAGCCGAGGCAACTACAAGCCAAGTTCAGCTGGAAGGATCTTCTTCCTCAGCAGAGTCAGGCGAAGTCTCGTCGACATATGCGGATTCAGATAACGGACAGAAGAAAGCAACTCCACAAACAAAGCAGTTTAGACCTAACAATGTCTGGACCCCAGAGCTTACAGCAGCCCTGGATCGGACAGGGACAACGGATCACAATGCTCTGTTTGTGGTAGCTGAAACCACCAGAAGTCTGGGACATTATCCTGGGGAGCTCAATATCAGCCACTCCAGCGTCAAGCGCCATAGAGAAAAGCACCGTCAGCAACAATGGACGGACCTGCACAACGCATTCAAAGCCGAAGGCAAAACATGCATTGTGCATTGGGATAGCAAGTTATTGCCATCTCTCCTCTGTTCAACCACATCCGTTGACCGCCTTCCAGTTTTGATAACGGCTGTCTCCACTGGAGAAACACAACTTCTTGGTGTACCAAAACTGACATCAAGAACGGGCGAGAATCAAAGAGGGCTTTAAACTAGATTCGTTGGGGATGGGTGAAGAAAGCCCCCAGGTAAGTGAAAGCCCCCAGGTAGGTGATACATTAAATACCTTTATGGAAATGGGTAACAGGGGTAACATATGGAAAGCAGTGTGTATTAATGCCCGTAGCATGGGAAATAAGATCCCTGAAGTTGAAGCTTTGGTGGGAGTGGCTGACTTGAATTTAGTGGCAGTTACAGAAACATGGTTCACAGAAAACCATGACTGGGATGTAACTATACCTGGCTATACTTTATTCAGAAAGGACAGGGTAGGAAGAAGTGGAGGAGGAGTGGCACTATATGTAACAACTACTATTAAAGCTTTGGAATTACAGAGCTTAAAAGGGAGAGAGGAGGCATTGTGGGTTAAACTAGAAAGAGGGAAAGAGAAATCTATTTGCATTGGTGTGATATACAGACCTCCCTCACAAGAGGAAGAGGTGGACAGAGAGTTAATTGAAGACATATGCAGCATTGCTAGGAAAGGGGAAGTGCTACTGCTAGGAGATTTCAATATGCCAGATGTTGATTGGCACATTCCTGTTGCAGTATCATCTAGAAGTAAGGAGATCCTGGATTCTCTATAGGGAGAACTATTCAGGCAATTGGTAACAGACCCCACACGTGAAGGGGCCATACTGGACTTGGTGCTTACCAATGGTGAAAGTGTTTCTGATGTTGTAGTGGGAGATCATTTTGCATCCAGTGATCACCAGATGGTGTGGTTCAGTATTAGGACTAGGGCTGTTAGAATCCATTCCAAGGTGAAGATCTTAGACTTTAGGAAGACTAACTTTGCGAAGATGGGCCAATACCTCAGGGAGTCGTTAGTGGGATGGGAACAGCTGGGGGATGTAGAAAAACAGTGGGCAAAACTGAAAGGGGGTATTTTAAAGGCAACCAACCTTTTTGTTAAAATGGTAAATAAAGGCAAAAGGAACAGGAGACCGCTATGGTTTCGAAGGAAGTAGCTGAAAAAGTGAAGAAAAAGAGGGAGGCCTTCATGAAATACAAGAGAGCACAGAGAGAGGAAGACAGGCATCTGTATTTGGAAAAACTTAGAGAAGCTAGCAAAGTAGTCAAGAAGGCAAAGATTCAAAAGGAGGAGGAAATAGCCAATGCAATAAAATGGGGGGATAAGACATTTTTCAGATATATTAGTGAGAAGAGGAAGGGCAAAAGTGGTATTGTCAGACTCAAGGGTGCAGGGGGGGAATATGTAGAAGCTGATAAGGATAAAGCGGAATTGCTTAACAAATATTTTTGTTCTGTGTTCACAGATGAAGAACCAGGAGCAGGACCTCAGAAAACACCCACAAATAAGAACAGAAGCGAGGGACATCTTGAACAATTTTCAGAAGACTGTGTTTGTGAGAAACTAGCTCAACTTAAAGTAGACAAAGCGATGGGACCGGATGGGATACACCCTAGAATACTGAGGGAACTTGGGGACGTTCTAGCAACTCCACTGACTGACCTTTTCAATGCCTCGTTGGAGTCGGGAGTGGTGCCAAAGGACTGGAGAGAGGCTCATGTGGTGCCTTTACACAAAAGCGGAAGTAAGGATGTGGTTGAAAACTACAGGCCGGTTAGTTTAACTTCGGTGGTGAGTAAATTATTGGAAACGCTGCTGAAAGAGAAAATAGTGAGGTTTCTGGAGTCCAGCGGATTACAGGATCCGAGGCAGCATGGATTCACCAGAGGCAGGTCTTGTCAGACAAATCTGATTGATTTCTTTGACTGTGTGACCAGGGAGTTGGACCGAGGGAGAGCTCTAGATGTGGTGTATTTAGATTTCAGTAAAGCCTTTGACACTGTTCCTCACAGGCGACTTATAAACAAAGTGAGCACCCTAGGGATGGACCCTAAAGTTACTGCTTGGGTTAGAAATTGGTTGGGTGGGAGGCGACAAAGAGTACAAGTAAATGGAGCTCACTCTGAGGAGAAGGATGTTACCAGTGGTGTGCCCCAGGGATCTGTCCTTGGTCCGATTCTTTTTAACATCTTTGTTAGTGATATAGCGGAAGGGCTGTCGGGTAAGGTTTGCCTCTTTGCGGATGATACCAAAATCTGCAATAGAGTAGACACCCAGGAAGGTGTAGATAACATGAGGAGGGATCTAGCTAAGCTTGAAGAATGGTCTAGAATTTGGCAGCTGGGATTTAATGTTAAAAAATGTAAGGTCATGCATTTGGGCTGCAGCAATCCAAGGGAGCAATACAGTATAGGAGGTGAAGTACTTTTGTCCACTAAAGAAGAGCGGGACCTAGGCGTGGTTGTGTCTGATGATCTTAAAGTAGCTAAACAGGTAGAAAAGGCGACAGCAAAAGCTAGAAGGATGCTTGGGTGCATACGGAGAGGAATGGCTAGCAGAAAAATGGAGGTGATAATGCCTCTGTATAAGTCTTTGGTGCGACCTCATTTGGAGTATGGTGTGCAATTCTGGAGACCGCATCTTCAAAAGGATGTGAACAGGATGGAGTCGGTGCAGAGGGTTGCTACTAAAATGATTAATGGGCTTCATTATAAAGCATATGAGGACAGACTTAAGGAACTTAATATGTACACCTTAGAGGAAAGGCGGGATAGAGGTGATATGATTGAGATGTTTAAATACCTCCGTGGCATAAATGTTCAGGGAGAGAGCCTCTTTCAATTGAAAGCAAGTTCTGCTACGAGGGGACATGGGATGAGGGTGAAGGGAGATAGATTCAGGAGTGATATGCGTAAATATTTCTTTACAGAAAGAGTAGTGGATCCATGGAATAGTCTCCCAGTGGAGGTGGTAGAGATGAGGACAGTAACTGAATTCAAAAAAGCATGGGACCAACACAGAGGATCTCTAAAGGTAAAAAGTGGACTGTTGTAGTTGTTATGGAAGGACAGACTAGATGGGCCTTGTGGTCTTTTTCTGTCATCATGTTTCTATGTTTCTATGCAGCAGTTTATGAACTGTTACAGGAATGGTGTTTGGATGAAAAGGTTGCAGGCTTCTGCTTTGATACAACTGCATCGAACACGGGACGTCGATCAGGAGCGTGCATTCTTCTAGAACAGAGACTCCATCGCACAGTCCTTCATTTGGCATGCCACCATCACATTTATGAAATAATTCTTGGTGCAGTATTCTCTACATGCTCTGGAGCTTCATCGGGTCCCGATGTCCAACTCTTTCGCCGGTTCCAAAAGAATTGGGGCTCCCTTGACAAGTCCAACTATCAAACTGGAAAAGACTTGGAGGTGCTGCAACCTGACAGGGATCGCATCATGAAGTTTGCGGAATCCAAGTTGGCACAGGGCAATCACCGAGATGATTACCTGGAATTCCTGGAGTTAACGATTGTCTGCCTTGGAGGGAATCTTCCTAGTTTCAATTTCAAGAAACCCGGAGCTTTCCATCATGCCAGATGGATGGCAAAGGTCTTGTACTGTCTCAAGATTTGGATGTTCCGAGGACAACTCAAAGATCTTACCCAACGGGAGGAGTCCTGTGTTCGTGATGTGAGCATTTTATCCATCCTGATTCTGTGGAAGCCTGGTTTTCTGCCCCTGATGCCGCAGTTGCTCCTCGAACAGATTTGGAGATGCTGAAGAAACTACACTCTTACCACAATGACCGTGTTGGAAGAGCGGCCAGAGACAAACTGCAACAGCATCTGTGGTATGTGTCAGAGGAGCTTGTGGCACTGTCACTGTTCGATGAAGCTGTTTGAGCACCGACAAAGCGGGCCATAGTGTCGGCCATGATCCCAGCAGAATCAGATGAAAGCAATGAGGATGATGACGAAGATGAAGATCCCCCAAAGCGGGTCGAATTGAAAAGTTCCATGATTCCACCACTTGAATCTTTTGCAACTCGCAAGTCAATACGTTTCCTGAAACACCTCGACATCAACAGTGATTTTCTTAATGCAGACCCAGAAGACTGGGAAGAGAATTTATCATTCAAAGACGGTCTGAAGAAAGCAAAAAATCTTCCAGTGATCAACGATGTGGCTGAGCGAGGGGTCAAACTCATTGAGGAGTTCAACGGTCGACACACCACAAAAGAAGAGCAACTCCAGTTCCTTCTGGGTGTTGTCTCGCAACACCGTAAGATGTTCCCCACATTGTCAAAGTCCTTACTAGCATCTGGACCACATTGAGTGCTTGGCAAGCATGATACCCCCGTCTATGAGCGGATAATACCCAGTGGTCTGATGAACCCTGGGGGGGATCCAGGGGCCTGACAGATAGAGACCTTGCGCCACCCCTAAATATTATTTGATTGGCTTCAAACTTTGCACACATTGTTTTCTACATAAATGGAACCAGAATCAGGCCAGGGAGCAAAGAAATTCCTACTTTTATTTTTTCCCCTATAGCAGTGGACCACCCTACTCCTCATGTTATCTACACCTTCCTGGGTGTCTACTCTATTGCAGATTTTGGTATCATCTGCAAAGAGGCAAACCTTACCCGACAGCCCTTCTGCTATATCACTAACAAAGATGTTAAAAAGAATCGGACCAAGGACAGATCCCTGGGGCACACCACTGATAACATCCTTCTCCTCAGAGTGAGCTCCATTTACTTGTACTCTTTGTCGCCTCCCACCCAACCAATTTCTAACCCAAGCAGTAACTTTAGGGTCCATCCTTAGGGTGCTCAGTTTGTTTATAAGTCGCCTGTGATTCCAACGGGAGGAGGTGTCAAAGGCTTTACTGAAATCTAAATACACCACATCTAGAGCTCTCCCTCGGTCCAACTCCCTGGTCACCCAGTCAAAGAAATCAATCTTCTCCAGGATCTTACAAGGAAGAGTATGATAAATTATATTATGATCTCAGCTATATTCAGGAATCTATACACCATGTACGTTCTAGCACAGTGAAATCTGAAGCAACTATGAGAAATGATATTGTGCCTACTTATCCTTTTCGTCTATATCCCACAGGACCTTCGGGTTCAATGACTGTAACTGCGAATTGGAGTCCTAAAGAGGTGTTTGATTTGGCTAAAACATTTCCTAGCTACAGGGATAATCCTGGTAGATTTGTGTCTTTATGGTCTCAAATAATTAACAGTTATAATCCTACTTGGGCAGATCTAGATAATTTGCTCAGATCTGTTTTTTTTAATCCAGCTGATTTTCATAAAGTTACTCATCCAATTAGGGATGACAACTGGCAATGGCCACTGACAGACCCTGTAACAGATTTTCAAGAAAAAACACAAAGAGATAATTTTGTTTTATGTAGAGAAAAATTTTTAGAATCCATAAAGGTAGTATGTAAACCTGTAAAGGATTGGTCGAGATTAACATCTCTAAGGCAGGATAGGGGTGAAAAAATTACAGATTTTCACACTAGGTGTATGCTAGCTTTTAAAGACTATTCTGGTGAGGCAGAAGACACACCTTCAGGATTTACTAATATTTTTGTAAATGGATTGATTCCAAGACTAAAAGAAATTTTAGAAACTTCAATAATAGATTGGCCAGCTAGAACGGCCGATGCAATTTTGGAAGGGGCTCGATACAGTGAGTTGAAGTTCCTCAAGGAACAATAGGAACAACAAACCAGATTAGATGTAAAAAAAAGCAAAGTTGCTTAATTTGCAGATTGCTTCCATGCAAACTCCCATGGGAAGGGGGAGGGGTAGATTCAGAGCTAGAGGAGGTTATGTGAATTCTCAGCGAGGGCATGGACAGTCCAGAGAGCTGCGTACTTGTTACACTTGTGGAGAGGCTGGACATTTGCAGCGAGACTGTCCCCGGAATCGGAATCCTGATGGCCAGAGAGCTGATTTCCCTCCTCCCCCTCCAGTACAAGCTGAGTTCACTCCAGTATATCAGTGCTTCTCTAACCCAGAAGATTGTGGAGGTGATACATGGGATGCATGACTATTCCTGAATTTGACTGTAACTCCTCAGGGTGAGTTAGAAGCTAAACTGGGAGGTTCTAATTTGAAATTTGTTATTGATACTGGAGCTACAATATCAGCACTGCGTTTACAGGATTTGCCTGCCATCTATCATACTCAATTAGCACAAGCACCGATAGTACACTGTGAAGGCATTGAAGGAAAGATAATTCCTCATCGTAGACTTGAATATTTACCTTTGCAGATTGGAGAGATTGTATATCCAACTACTTTTCTGGTGGGAGACATTTTGCCAGTGAATCTTCTAGGTCGGGATTTTTTGGTGTCACATCAGGCTACTCTATCCTGGATGGGTGGCAAGTTCTCTTTCCAGCTGTACCCTCTCTCTGAAGTGCCGTCCCCTGCAGATGCCAGTGTTGTTCATCCGGCGCTTGAAGACCTTCCTTCTACTTTGTGGGCCGTGCCGGGATCTAATGTCGGATGTTTTTCTATCCCGCCTGTGAAAATCACTGTGAAATCTGGAGTTCAGTTTCCTAGACTCAAGCAGTATCCACTGCCAGCAGCTGCCATTGATGGAATTCATCCTGTGATTGAAGATCTTCAGAAACAGGGTGTCATTTATTCTACAACTTCATCATGTAAGACTCCAATTTTTCCTGTATTCAAGGCTGATGGTAAGACTTATAGATTTGTGCAAGACCTGCGAGCAGTAAATAATGTGATTTTGCCAATTTTTTCCCTTGGTGCCTAATCCACATGATATCTGGACACAGATACCTTCAGGGACTACCTGGTTTTCTGTTGTAGATTTGAGTTCTGCTTATTTTTCAGTGAGAATTTGCAAAGACAACCAATTTTTTTATTTGCTTTCCATTTTGAAGATAAACAAAATATTTGGACCACTTTGTATCAAGGGTACCCTGATAGTCCTGCATATGTTTCACAGGCCCTAAGAACTGCATTATTTGATGTAAGACTCGACCATTCCTCTTTAGTTCAATATGTGGATGATTTGCTTTTATGTTCACCATGTTATGAGTTTGTTTGTCAGATTCTTTGTCTCTATTAGCTCATATTACTAATTTAGGTTTGAAGGTTAACCTGTCTAAACTGCAATTTGTATCTCAAAATGTTACTTTCCTGGGTGTTGTTCTAACACCATCTGGTCATGCAATTACCTCTGCTAGATTGAAACCTATTCTGTCATTGCCTTTTTTTTTCCAGCGACACCAGTGTTATTGCGTAGCTTCCTGAGTTTATTAATTTTCTGTAAATAATAGCTAGCGAATTTCTCAGATCTTACTGCTCTGCTTTATGCTCTCATCTTGGAAAGAAGGATTTGAAGGCCTCATTGTACCCACATTATCACAGTGGGAGGTTTGTTTTAAATGTAAAAATTGCACTGGGAAATGCACCATGTTTATTGTATATGATTATTCTTTACCATTCAAATTGTATGTGGCTATTTTTGATCCCTCTGCTACCTGTGTGCTTTTACAAGCTTTCCCAACTGGTTGCAAGCCGGTAGGCTATTTCTCAAAGCGATTTGATGCAGTGACTTTGGGACTCCCACTATGTCTACATATTTGGTAGCAGTGGCTTTTGCAATTGAAACTTATTGATTTTCTGGTTCTACAGCGCCCTTTTTGTTCCATCTAACCAAGACTCAGCCTTTGTCCTCCACATGTTTTATTGCCTTTGGAATTAGTCATTTCTCTGCTTCATGTTTCAGTATGTACTACATCAATATGCAACCCTTCAACACCTGTGGAGGAGGATGGGTCTCATGATTGTTTCCAAACTATTTTGACATTTTCTCTACAAGATGGGCTATGCAGTCACAACAGTTAATGATGTAGTGGAAACAGCTTCTTTGCCATTTGCCAGTGCACAGCTAGCAGAAGTGTTTGCAAAGGACAACCATTTTGCAAACCAAGAAGCACGGCAAGCCGCTCTTCGGGCATCAGTGTCACCGACATTGCTGTATTTAACACCGTTTAATATGACTTTGTTTTCCCTTTCATCTTTCTTGCAGCAATAGCAAGATACTTCCTTTGAAACCCAGACTCTGACTTCGTGGGGTGCATCCTGTGATGCTCAGGGCTGCTGGAAAGAGGATCATCTGCTTATTTGTCCTGACAGTCTTTTGTTTCTACTTGCCCTGTTCCTGCATCATAAGCTTTACCGCTGTGGCTATGAATTATGTCTTTTTGGTTCTCCGGTATCACCTGAACTTCTGTTATTTTTTCTTTGGCACAGCTTGTCTGCACTGTTTCAAGACTGGCACTGTAGGGTCAGCTTAGGGTCAGTTATTAACCCTTTCCAGGCCGGTCCCGAAATACTCGGGACCCAAAATTCTGACCAAATGGCCGAGCCCGAAATATTTGGGATCGGCGCAATGACGCAGATACTAAAGATTAATGAGCGAAATACCGGAAGCTAATGACAACACACATTTGGGCTGATGAAAAGAGAGTTGTGCTAGTGTTTCTATTTATACACCAGGCCAAAACAGCCAGAAAACAACCTGCAAATAGGTCATTAGCAATAGGTGATTTAGAATTAAAAGCAAAGTAAACAAGATGGAGTCAGCTGGTAAAAGAATGCGAAAAGAACGATATAAAGCTGCTGAAGTCATTAGGTTTCTCACAGAAGGTGATGGTAACAGTAATAGCAGTGGTGAAGATGTCATTGATAAACTAAAGAAGTTTTCACAAAAAATGTGGACTTTGAAGGCTCGGATGACAGTGACCCAGATTCAGTAGCAGCCACAGCTGAACCTCCAGGTTAGTAATTATTTGCAGACATTATTTATGTCACCTATATATCAGCTATGTCTTTAGGTATAACAAAACGCTAAATGTCACATTTATATTGATAAATTGTTCAGTTTGAAAAATGTCAACTATAATAAAACATTTTCATTTACAGTTGTGGCTGCAGCTGAACCATCTGTAAATATAAATCCTCTTGGCAGAGGGAAGCTTTGCCGTCATACTGCAGACCGTGGCGATAATGCAACTACATCACAAGTATGGACAAGAAGAAGCAGTCTTCCATGGAAAACAACTCCAAAAGATGTCCGTCAGTTTCCTTTCATTGCACAACCAGGCATAGCCAAATGTATGGGTGTCAATGCAACTAAATTGGACTTTTAC
Organism: Ichthyophis bannanicus; assembly: GCA_033557465.1. Lineage (NCBI taxonomy): Eukaryota > Metazoa > Chordata > Amphibia > Gymnophiona > Ichthyophiidae > Ichthyophis > Ichthyophis bannanicus. Next base: position 607,348,679 of record CM066032.1, read on the forward strand.
AAGCTCTTTGTTACAGATGAACTAATTTCAATGATTGTTCTTGAGACAAATCTCTATGCAGCAGAACTGTGTGCTAAAATACCAGCTGACAAGCCTCATGTCCGAATGAGAAAATGGCAAGACGTTGACCATAATGCTATATGGAGAATGTTGGCGTTGACGATGGCTATGGGAATAATCAAGAAGCCTATGATCGACTTGTACTGGTCAGGTCAACTACTGTTAGAAAACTCCATTCTTTCCATCAATAATGAGCCGAAATACATATAAGCGAATATTACAGGCCCTTCACTTTCAAAACAATGCAATACAGAAACCCGAGGGTGATCGCATTTGGAAGCTTCGTCCATTCTATGACATTATCACAAAGCGATTCCAAATTGTTTATATCCCGGAACAAGACATTTCAATTGATGAATCTCTACTGCTTTTCAAAGGAAGGTTATATTTCAAACAATACATACCTACAAAACGCTCAAGATTTGGCACCAAATCATATGAGCTGTGTGAGTCACGTAGTGGATACACCTGGAAGTATATGCTATACTCAGGTCAAGATGCAGTTCTAAGTGATGGTTTACATGGCAGTAGCTACTGTATTGTGCTGAATCTGATGGATGGACTGCTTGATCAAGGCTATCGATTGGCTGTGAATAACTACTACAACAGTCCAGAACTCGGTATGGATCTGTATGACCGAGCAACATCCTGCTTTAGAACGGTACGATCCAGTCGAGTTGGTATGCCTACTGATCTGCGTCTAAATGTAGATGGAAGGAAATTGAAACGAGGAGATGTCACATATCGTACAACAGATAAACTGCTAGCACTTTGCTGGTATGATAAGAATTATGTAACAATGTTGTCATGATGGCTCTGTAGTTGACACTGGAAAAAGAGATCGGAATGATCAGCCAATTCGAAAGGCACAAGTTATCGTTGACTACAACAACATAATGGGCGGTGTAGACAAAACAGATCAGTTATTGGAGTATTATGCTTTTCTGCGCAAAACTGTAAAGTGGTACAAGAAAGTTGCCTTTCATCTGTTGGACATAGCAGTACTCAATGCTCTGATACTCTGGAGCAAGTCCCACCCAGAGGAGAAAGTGACAGGACTTGACTGGGCATCAAAATGGCAGATGAAATTTAATGTGGACAAGTGCAAGGTTATGCACCTAGGGAAGAACAACCCAAACTATGGTTACACGATGCAAGGTTCCACATTAGGAACCACCACCCAGGAAAAAGATTTAGGCGTCATTGTGGATACCATGTTAAAACCCTCGGCCCAGTGTGCAGCGGCAGCCAAGAGAGCAAATAGAATGCTAGGTATGATAAGGAAAGGAATGGAAAATAAAACAAAAGATATTATAATGCCTCTATATCGTTCCATGGTGAGACCGCACCTTGAATATTGTGTGCAATTCTGGTTGCCGTATCTTAAAAAGGATATAGCGATTTTAGAAAAGGTTCAGAGAAGAGCCACCAAAATGGTAAAGGGGATGGAAGGATACTCCTATGAGGAAAGGCTAAAAAGGTTAGGGCTCTTTAATCTGGAAAAGAGACGGCTGAGGGGAGATATGATAGAAGTCTATAAATTAATGAACGGAGTGGAACGGGTAAACGTAGATCGATTGTTTACATTATCAGAATATAGAAAGACTAGGGGACATGCAATGAAGCTACAGGGTAAACTATTAAGACTAATAAAAGAAAATATTTTTTCACTCAATGTGTAATCAAACTCTGGAATTTGTTACCGGAGGATGTAGTAAAGGCTGTTAGTGTAGCTGGGTTTAAAAAAGGTTTGGACAAGTTCCTGGAGGAAAGGTCCATAAACCATTATTAAGAAGGGACCCAGGATATGAATGCTTGACCCAGTACAAGCATTGTGGAACTTGTGTCTCTTGGGGAAACTGCTAGGTACATATGACCTAGATTGGCCACTGTTGGAAACAGAATACTGGGCTTGATGGACCTTGGTCTGACCCAGTATGGCATATCTTATGTTCTTATGACTTCTGTATGAAGCTTATCTTGGCTATCATTGAAGCAGTTGGTCCTGATGCTAGTGCATGTGATGCTGGTGGCCGACCAAGTACTGGTGTTTCCCCATTTCGCTAGACTGCTAGACATTTCCCTAGCCTCATTCCACCAACTGAGAAGAAAACTACCGTATTTTGACAGTGTCGTGTGTGCAATGAGAGTCTCGGACATCGACATGCTGCTGGTGACAATGGTAAACATGTTGAAACTAAATATCACTGTGCTGACTGTGGAAATGTACCTCTCTGTGCTGCACCATGTTTTGCATATTTTCATAATAATGAAGATCTTAAATAACTTGTAATTGTTATGATCAGTTAAAATTAAATCGAATGTATGCAATTAATAACGGTTGCTTTTATAAATAAAGTGCACCTATTTTCATGTTTTTGAGCCTTCAGTTATACATATTTGTGTTGCTGTCTCATTTTTCTATCAAATGGTATATAATACATGACCATAGCAGAAAGAAAATCACTGTTATAACATATTGAATAAGACCGGCACAATTTTCCTGAGAGATGGAAAAATTAACCCGGCTGCAGAATGTGGATTAGAAATTTAAAGGGAGCCTTGATAGGGTTAAGATTTCTGCCTTCCGAACTCTTTTTGATTTTGCAGCCTGTTTTGCAGATCTGCCCTGTGCCAGAGGAGGGAGGTGGTATTTGTCTGGTGGTCACTTGTCTATTCTCCGGATGGGTAGAAGTTTATCCCACTACCAGTATGACTGCTGGGGTTGCCAACAAATTACCAGTTTATTCCTGTCTGGGGTGTTCCTTTTGTTCTTTCTTGTCTGGGTCCAGCCTTTGTTGCGAGTGTCTGGGAGGGTATTGAAAATTTGGTTTGGTATTAAGAGACAACTGCACACTCCTTATCATCCGCGAAGCTCTGGCCAGGTGGAACGGATGACTAGGACACTCAAAGGTCACTTACGCACTCTGACACAGGATTGGGCTACAGATTGGACAGAAGCCCTTCCCTTTGCCCTTATGACAGTGCGTAATTCCCCCAGCCTGACACCATATGAAATAGTTACTGGACGTCCAGCTACTTCTCCACATGAGTTGGCAGTTATCCCGGATCCTCAATTGTTGCACAGCGATATTTTGACTTATTGTTCACGATTGCACTCAGTCCTGTCCGTTTCCCCTTTATTGCAAGTGAATACTCTAACAGATGCTCCTTTGGAATCCTCACATCCAGAAGTGAAACTGGGGGACTGGGTCCTGATTAAGAATTTGCATCCAAAGACGCTTCTGGCTCCCAAGTTTCTAGGTCCATTTTGTGTGCTCCTGGTGGGATACTCGGCTTGTAAAGTGGAAGGACATTCTCGTTGGATACACCTTACACAGTGTAAAAATGCTCCTTCACAGACTCCAGACGGTGGCTCCCTTCATCAGTGAATCAAGAAAATACAACACAGAGACTTATTGAACATTACATTGATATTACAGAAAAGATCATCAGGATTTACATGCTTTTTGAATGAACTACTTATGCAAAAACCTTTTGTCCAGCATTTATACTACTGATTAGGTGGATAAAGGTGGTTTGATTTAGTATTTTACTAATATATAAGCAATGACCTTTGGGTACTTAACCTCTACTTCATGACGTAATTGAGAATTAAGGGGTAGTTATAGCTATAATATATATCTTCATCATCTTAAGAAGAATAGGTGTATTCTTATTTTGTCTTAGAACATTTATTTTTGGAGTAATTATAGTTTCAGATGTTTAGAGGTTTGCTAAGAATGTTTCTGTATTTGGTCTTAGTTGTGCTGTGGCATATTATTGTTAATGTTTATGTTTATGTTTATGTTTATTTACATTTGATATACCGCTCAGGCCAGAGGCATTAGAGCGGTTTACAATACCATATCAATTGAGGAAATAGGAAAAGAACGCCATTTATATGATAGGATAGAATAGAGGAATGAAGCAGTACTGCATTTAGAATCTTGGGAAAGTTATGGGGAATATCCAAATATTTTTGAGTCACAGTTACACTCAGTTACAAAACATTTTAATCTGTCACGTTGTGCAGTCTGCCTTCCATCTGTGACGGCCACTCGACATGGGTTTTTACCACAAGTTAGGCCCAAAGTCTTTGAAGAGTTCCATGCTACAGCTTTTAATCTAACTACTGTACGATGGTCTCATACAAACACAGAACCTAGAGTAGTTAGTTCTATGCCTTTAATGTCCCCTCCAATATGTTTTATGGCTCAAGGTACAGGGAAAAAGGTAGGGGACACCCCATGGAACGTTTGTAGAATAATAATGCTACATAATTCTTCCATCTGGTATAAGAAATCCCACGTACAGAAACCTTATATTTCCGCAGTACAATTAATGCAAGTTCAAGGGAATCAAGTGCATGATTATGACTTGTTACAGTATAATAGTTCTGGCTACCTTTTGAATGATTCAGTCCGAGACATACCTAACTGGAGTTGCCCCTTATTAGGATATTACCATCCCTGGGAACGTAATCTATCTGTAGGAATTAAGGAAATGAACATTACTCAGGAATTAAGGAAATGAACATTACTCAGTTGGTTTTGAATAATTGTACACAGAATTTAGTCTGTCCCCGCAACTTGACAATTTGGGAAATGGATTAGTGGCTTTAAAGGGAGACTACTTTGTGTGTGGTAATCTTGCATATACAGAACTTCCCAGAGGTTGGTCAGGTACTTGCTATGTTGCTCAGTTAGATACCCCGTGGCGGTTTTTACCTTACCAAAATGTTACTTTATTATCAACCTTGAATAATTCCTTAAGAAGAAAAAGGGATGTTTCCCCTCAGGATGAAGCCATAATAGCAGCACAACAGTTGGTAGACTCTACAAGTCCTTTAACTAAATCTCAGATAGGTGCATTTACAGGTACTGTTTGGCTCTCAACCTTTGGAGCCATAGCACCCACTAGAGAATATGGTACCCAGATTATGCGATTACAGGCAGTTGTTGAACTTACAGCCCTGGATCTCACAGAGGCTATTAGTGTGTTACAAGGTGCAGTAGACAAGGTGTCCACTTATGCAGCTCAGAATCGCATGGCTTTAAACTACCTACTAGCGAAGGAAAATGGCGTATGTAGCCTAATTTCTGATTTCTGTTGCAGAATGCTTGATGATGAAGGGAAAGTAGTGAAAGGCCTACTAGATAAGGTTAGGAATCGTACATTTGTATCAAGTAGTAGTTATGTAAGTTCTTTTTCTGATTTTTTTGGTTCTGTTTCTTCTTTCTGGAATTTATTATCTAGGCCCCTGCAAGGCATAGTAGCTTCATTATTTGTCTTATTAGGGATTATCATTTTAGGAACAATAATTCTTTGTGTAATATCTGCTTGCTGTAAGAAATCAGTGGAGACACTGACCCCTAAAATGATGTTACAGGTTGACCCAGAAGCTAGCTATGATCCATTTTTAATACCGATGTCCGAGTTTCCTTATCTGTGAAATGATTCTTTACAGAATCAGAGGAAGGACTGAAAGAAAGCTTGATTGTACCAGGCTGGATACACAGTCAGGCCCTGTGTATAACATTATATTACTATAAGCCCTAAGAAAGAGTTAATATCATTTGTAGCTCCTTACTTAATACCATCCTTGAAAACTCTGTAGAAGAAATTGGGTGAAAGGTTTTCGATAACATATACATTAGTCTTGTTATTAGAAAGATAAGTAAAAGGCAAGTTGTTTACCCAGCTTCGCAGTCTCTCAGTCTCTGGTCAGAGATATCAAACTGTCAGTGTTAGAATTAATTAGAATAAAGGCCTACATAGTCATGTCTGAGAATATATGTATGTCTTTTCATGATTGTCTATGACGTGCATGCCTATAGAAAAGTATGTTATGAATATACGTGACACTAGACGTAGAATAGAATATGTATATTATGAATATACGTGATGTGAGACGAAGAATAATAAAGTGAAATTATGCTGTGTAATGGAATCTTTACCTATAAATAAAGTGGCCTAAAGCTATGATATCAGAGTAAACATAGGCAGCGGCCTAGCTTGCTCTCCCAAAGCTTTGGTTATTTTTATAATACAAGTGTGTTGTGTATTATTTACTGCTTTACCAATTGACCTTCTCATTGCCATTGTATGTGGATTTCTGTTATACCCAAGAGCCCTGCCTCATTGTAGGTGAGGGGGGGGGGGTGCAGAGTACACTTTCAACAACCCTGTGGCGCTTACCTTTAAACTTCCACGTCACAGAGGCTGTTTGCCTTCACCCCCTCAGATCGCCTGATGCCAACCTCCTGTTTACAAACAGGAAGTTGGTATCAGGTGTCAGAGGGGGGCAGAACCAAACATCCCTGTGGCACCAACGTTTAAAGGTAAGTGCCGTGGGGTTGTTTGTGACCATTGCTACTGCTGCACATCTTGGAGAGGGGTAGCAGTGGCGGCAATGGGTGCCGGTGGGGTGCAAGAGATGAAATTTGCCTAGGGTGTCTCACCTCCTTGCGCTGGCCCTAAAAATCAAGCCCCTCAAGATCAAACTAGTCATCATTTTAATCCTCCCCATGTTCCAAATGGTGCTACTGCAGTAAAATAATACAATAAATGACTGCAGAATAAAATAGTCCATATAATCTGCCCAGTAATGTGAGGACTGATTCCTGCTGTCCCTGGAGAACACCTGTTACAGGTGAGTAACTACACTTTAGTGTAGCTGGATTTAAAAAGCTTTTGGACAAGTTCCTGGAGGAAAGGTCCATAAACCATTATTAAAGAGAACCTGGGAAATCCACTGCTTGCTCCAATACAAGCACTGTGGAACCTGTGTGTCTTTTTGGGAAACTGTCAGGTACTTGTGACCTGGATTGGCCACTGTTGGAAACAGGATACTGAGCTTGATGGACCTTGGTCTGACCCAGTATGGCATTTCTTATGTTCTTGCAAGGCACTGTACATATTAGAACAGTGCTTTTCAAAACCTTTATCCCATATAACCCCATTTTAACAACTGAAAATTCACATGACCCCAGATAATGATGAAATCAAACTGACAGATCTCCAGCCTTCTTCCCTCCCCCCCACTCATGTACAGCCAAAAGCAGCAGCAAGAGTAGTGGCAACAGCAGCAATCAACACAGGGTCCCTTGTGTCAATGTGCAGTGTGTGCTTACAGATAGATCCCAGTACTCAACATAGATTTTCAGAGCAATAGGAAGCTTACCCAGAAGGGGCAAGGACCTATGTATGCTCACTGACCACAGGCCACATGCTGACTAGTGACATGATATAGGTCACAATGAAGGTCCAGAGAAATGGGCAAATGGCCATGTTTCAGTGACCCCATTTGGGGTCCATACCCTGTTTGGGAAGGCAGTATTTTCATTTTGTGTACTCAATCCTCAGTCCTTTCTCACTTCCCTTCCTTCTCCAATTTATTCACAGTCGTCCTTTCACTTCCTTGCTTGATCCACATTTTCCTCAGTGCCCTTCCTCTTTCAAGATTGTTATATCCTTCATAACATTTTTCCACTTGTAAAGCATGTTTTATATGTGGAAAGTGGCTGTTATAAAACTGTACAGACATATATGATTGCACAAGTACACATGCTGATAAGAGCATGAGTACTTTTACATGGTCTGCATGTATGAATCTCTGGGTATGGAGCTGTGAGATATGAATGCACTTTATAAAGTATGCATGTACCCACATAGGTTACGTACACATAGTTGTACTTGCCTTGGAGCAGGTGTGGCTTTATGCAAGAGCATTTGTATGCTACTGAGGATCATTCTGGAAGCCTAGTTATATTCAAAACTGCTTTATTGAAGAAGCAATACACCATATGATCCATAGAAAAAAAGAAGGATACAAACCGAGTTTCCACATAATAAGGATAGATCAATATATAAGTTATCAACATTTTCATTTTTATTTTTCTCCCCCCCCCCCCCTTACCCCCCTCTGGGAGCCTACTTGAAAAGGTATGTTGCTTTTATAAGATAGGAACATTTTTAAACATCTTGCAGGCACCCTATACTAAAGTTGGTTTGCAGTTTTTCGTGCTGTGAGGGCTTGTGTGCATCAGTGATGCTGAGAGCTAAACTATCGGTAGTTTAACTACTGGCAGGGTCTCCCAAGATGGACAGGTCTCAGCTGAGGTGCCAGACCAAGACAAACCACCCATCTGGGCAGCAGCAGAATGGGATAGTGTTGATGGCGGAGGATCACATTTCTGTGACAACGGCAACAACACCAAACTTAAACTGCGTGGAAGAAAGGCCCGGCAATCTACTTCTGTATCTTGCCATGAAAACCCAATGGATAGTTACAACAAAACAAATTGTGCTATAGTGCTGGAAGATGAGACCCCCCAGGTCGGAAGGCACTCAACTAGCTACTGTGGAAGAGCTGAAGACTTTTCAGAGTAAAGCCAGCATTTATGATGTGGTTGGATCAAAGCCCTCGGGACGTCTGACTGCTGATGTAGCTGCGCATGAAATGAGAGTCAGAAGCTGTAAAGATGTCTTACGCATTGGAACATGGAACGGACGAAGCATGAGCCAAGGGAAGTTGGAGGTGGTCAAGAATGAAATGGAACGTGTACAACTTGATCTGTTGAGTGTCATCGAACTGAAATGGACTGGCATCGGGCACTTTGCATCAGAGGATCACATGGTCTACTATGCTGGAAATGAAAGACAAAGAAGAAATGGTGTTGCATTTATAATAAAGAAGAAACTTGCAAGAACTGTAATGAAATACAATGCAGTCAGCGAACGCTTAATCTCTATTCGTCTACGAGGAATGCCTATCAACACAACTATAATTCAAGTATATGCCCCAACAACAGCTGCAGAAGAGAATGAAATTGAAGAGTTCTATGGACAAGTACAAGCTGAAATTGACAGAACATGCAAACAGGATATTCTGATAGTCATGGGTGAGTGGAACGCAAAAGTTGGCAACAAAGAAGAAGGCAAAGTAGTAGGAAAATATGGACTTGGCAACAGAAATGAAACAGGATAAAGACTGATAGAATTCTGCAAGACCAACGATCTATTCATCGCAAGCACCTTCTTCCGTCAACACAAGCGGCGACTGTACACATGGACTTCACCCAATGGATTGTATAAAAATCAAATTGACTACATCTGTGGAAGTCAACGATGGAAAAGTTCTATAACATCAACAAATACAAAACCTGGAGCTGACTGTGGTACAGATCATCAACTACTAGTATGCAAACTCAAGCTAAAGTTGAAAAAGAGCAAACCACTCATGAATGCAGCAAAATATGACCTTGAGAATATACCACTGGAATTTAAAGACTGCCTGCAAAATCGATTTGCTGCTTTAGATACAAATGACAGAGCTCCAGAAGAGTTATGGAATGACATCAAGAAGGTTGTGTTGGAAGAAAGCGAGAAGTTTCTACAAAAGGTGAAAAAGCAAAAATGGCCAAAATGGATGACGGAAGAAACTCTGAAAATTGCCCAGAAATGCAGAGAAGCTAAAGCCAGAGGAGAAAGACAGACAATAACAGAACTCAACAGAGATTTCCAACGTGCAGCAAGACAGGACAAGGAAAAGTACTACAACGACACATGCAAGGAAATAGAAGCAGAAACTATTAGAGGAAGAACAAGATCAGCTTTCCTAAAGCTACGAGAGTTAAAGAAAAAGTTCCAGCCTCAAATTGGAATGTTACAAGATGCTCAAGGTTCTATGTTGAATGATGCTGAGAAGATCAAGAAAAGGTGGAAGGAATATACAGAGTTTTCATATGATAAAGATTAAGTGGACCAACAGCCGTTTCAACCTGTACCTTATGATCGGGAACCATTGGTGATGAAAGAAGAAGTTGAAGCAGTATTGAAAGCCTTATCAAAGAACAAAGCACCAGGCATTGTTAGCATTCCCATAGAAGTATTACAGCAATCTGATGCAGCTGTTACTGTACATACAAGGCTCTGCCAAGACAACATCATGGCCAACTGACTGGAAAAGATCTGTGTTTATACCAATACTAAAGAAAGGTGATCCAACTGACTGTGGAAATTATCGCACAATCGCTCTGATCCCACATGCCATCAAGATTCTACTGAAGATTACACAGGTACACTACCAAAAAACTGCCTCCAGTTTTGCAACTGATTCCTATAGATTTTGGGGTGCTGAATCCAGGAAAAATAGCCAAAATGTTCCATCACGTCACATTTTCTTGCAAAATTAGATTTCTTACCCATATAAGGAATGTTCACATAATTTCTTTTTAGCCGACTGCAGTTTATTTTCTTGGCCCAAAATAGAGGTTGTAATGGTTAACTAACTAGAAACACTCCCTCATGATATTTTAGAGTGTTTTGTATTCATTTTATACATTAACAGGACAATTGGGAGGCGGGGGGCTAAATCCAGTACTCGCGCTGGCGCATGTTCTTTCCTGTTCGCCTCGCCTCGTTCGCTCGCTCAAACACGGTGGTTGCGACATGAACGTTCCTGTCAAATTTCAGTTTCTTGCAAGTTCATTATTACCTTTTGTTTGCTCAGTCGTAATCCAGCTTTATTCCGAAGTGGTTCACTACAGTTGTAGTTTGCAGTGCTGTGTATTTGTGATGGCTCACAGAGCCAGAGGTTGCGTCAACTCTCCGGACAGTTTTTGTTTTATTTGTGGGGAATATACCGTGAAAAAGCGGCAGAGGAACATTTCTGCATTTATTAAAAAAGTATATTTTGCCTATTTCGGTTTGAAGTTAGGCGATCAAGACAAACCGTGGGCTCCTCACAAAGTGTGCAAGACATGTGAGGAAGATCTACGCTTATGGATGAAAGGTAAAAAACAAGCATTTCGTTTCGGAATACCTATGATGTGGCGTGAACAAAGAGACCACAGCAGTGACTGCTATTTTTGCTCTTGCATTGTGAAGGGATACAACTTAAAAAATAAGAACGTAATAAGTTACCCCAACCTTCCCCCAGCAATTAGGCCTATGCCTCATAGCAACGAAGTACCTGTGCCTGAACCACCAAAATCTTTGGATCATATTTGTGTGGACGGTTCTGATCATGATGAGACTCTTCAGATGGCTTTTCCCGATGAGTCCAGTACTTCCGAGTTTGAAACTGAACCAGATCCGAAACCTGAACTTTTCTCTCAAGCTGAATTGAATGATTTAGTCCGGGATTTAGGACTCCCAAAAGATGCTGCCCAACTGCTAGGTTCTCGGCTTAAACAGAAAAATCTATTGTCACCAGGAACAACTTTTTATTGGTACCGCAACCGCGAGACACAATTTTTGAAGTATTTCAGCAAAGAGGAAGATTTGGTATTTTGCAACGATATATACGGAGTGATGGAAAAGTTTAAACTCAAGTATGATCCTGCTGAATGGCGGCTGTTCATTGATTCGTCAAAAGACAGCATAAAAGGTGTTCTTCTTCATAATGGCAACACATTCGCTTCAGTTCCTATTGCTCACTCTGTTATTCTCCAAGAAAAATACGAGAATTTGGCCCTGATTCTTCAGAAGATTCGTTATGATGAGCATAAGTGGATGATTTGTGGAGACTTTAAAATTCTATCCATGCTATTAGGGCAGCAATCCGGTTTCACCAAATATCTCTGCTTCCTTTGCTTGTGGGATAGCCGGGCCCGCGACCTACACTGGGGGAAAAAAGACTGGCCAATTCGGGAGTATTTGAGACCCGGTGAGAAAAATGTTCTTCATGAGAGCTTGGTACCTCGTGATAAAATTCTATTACCACCTCTCCACATTAAGTTGGCTCTCATTAAGCAATTCATCAAGTCCCTTCCAAAAGATGGTGAGTGCTTTGGGTACCTTTGCTCAAAGTTCCCCCGACTTTCTGAAGCAAAGCTAAAAGAAGGAGTGTTTGTTGGCCCTGATATAAGGAAACTCATTTCAGATGAAGCATTCGCTGAAACGATGTCTGAGAAGGAAAAAGAAGCCTGGGATTCCTTCAAGGATGTTGTTCTCAAATTCTTGGGGAACAGGCGGGATGAGAACTATAAGGATATTGTTGCCAGGATGCTCAATGCCTTCAAAGAACAAGGCTGTAACATGAGCCTGAAAGTCCATTTCTTGCACTCCCATGTGAACTACTTTCCCGAAAACTTGGGGGCGTACAGTGAAGAACAAGGTGAAAGGTTTCACCAGGACATCAAGGACGCAGAGAGAAGGTACCAAGGAAGATGGAACACCACTATGATGGCTGATTTCTGCTGGTTGCTGCTGCGGGAAACCCCAGATGAAAAATACGCCAAGCAGCGCACCAAGAGAAGCATTCGGGGGAAGAAGAAACGGGCCCACCAGGAGATTGATTGACCCAAGAATGACTTTAAAATCTAAACTGTGTTGACAAATATCGTGTTTTTACTAAACTTTGAAATAAAAATTTGCTAGTTATTACCACAGTGTCGGATCTCATTTATTAGAATTTTATTTTCACACCATCGGGTGTTTGTCTTCATGTATTGCAATGGTGCGGTTTGCGTTTTCTATTCTTACATACATACCTGTACAACATTTTTTGCACATTTCTTTGCTTTGTGTCTAACCTCGCTCTTTTATGCTCAATGTTTGTGCACATGTATGTGGCTGTTTTAAGTGCAGACAATTTTGCTACCATCACAGTGTGTTTTGTTGACATTACTCTATTCTTATGTGCTGCCTTGTTACAATTTTCTTTATTCTTATTTGAATAACTACTAAACAATTAGTATAAAGAATTCATCCAAGAAACTTTTATCTCGATCGCACTCAATCTGAAACGGTCACCTCAAACTGCTAACCCAATGTAGCAAAAAATCTGTACGTGATGGAGCAAATTGGTTACCAGATTTGGATTCAGCGCACCAAAAAACGTAAAAATCAATCGAAACATTAGAGGCAGTTTAAAAAAATTTTTTTTTAGTGTACCTGTGTTATTCAAAGGAGAATACAACCATACCTGGAACAAGAACTACCTGAAGTGTAAGCAGGGTTCAGGAAAGGGCGAGGAACGAGAGACATCATTGCGGATGTGAGATGGATCCTTGAAAAGACTAAAGAATACCAAAAGGATATCTATTTGTGCTTTACCGACTATAGCAAGGCTTTTGACTGTGTAAACCATGAGAAACTCTGGGCCACATTAAGAAGCATGGGTATACCAGAACACCTGATCGCACTCTTGCACAATCTGTACATTGATCAAGAAGCAACAGTTCGAACGGAACAAGGAGAAACAGAATGGTTTAAAATAAGCAAAGGTGTAAGACAAGGCTGCATACTTTCCCCCTACCTGTTTAATTTATATGCAGAACAAATCATCAGAGAAGCAGGATTGTATGAAGACAACAGAGGTGTGAAGATTGGTGGAAGACTCATCAACAACCTTCGCTATGCTGATGATACCACATTACTGGCTGAAAGTGAAGATGATCTGAAACATTTGCATCTCACAATCAAAGAACATAGTCTCAAAATGAACCTGCACCTTAATGTAAAGAAGACAAAGATCATGACAACTGGCATAATCAACAGGTTCATCGTTGAAGGAGAAGAAATTGAAATCGTGAACAACTTTAATCTACTTGGATCAACTATCAATAAAGAAGCAACAAGCAATCAAGAAATCAGACGATGCATTGCTCTTGGCAGAATGGCTATGAAAGACCTAGATAAGATTCTCAAGAGCAGAGAAGTCTCTCTCCATACAAAGATTCGACTTGTTCAAGCCATGGTATTTTCAATAACATCATATGAATGTGAAAGCTGGACAGTGAAAAAGATAGACAGGAAGAAAATTGATGCCTTTGAACTATGGTGCTGGCAGCGAATACTGTGTATACCATGGACTGCCCAAAGAACAAACCAGTCGGTACTAGAGGAGATCAAACCTAGGCTTTCTTTAGAAGCTCAGATGGCAAGACTTCGACTTTCATACTTTGGACACATCATTCGAAGAGAGAGATCATTAGAGAAAGCATCATGCTTGGCAAGATAGAAGGTCAACGCAAAAGAGGTAGGCCAGCAATGAGATGGATCAATACAATAACAGCAGCTACAGTTACCAGTCTGTCAACAATGAGCCGCCTGACTCAAGACCGAACACAATTTAGGATAGCTATCCAGAGGGTCGCCATGAGTCGACTCCGACTCGACGGCACTTAAGAACAACAAGGTGTTTAGAGTTGTGAAGTTTCTCGCATATTCTTCCCTCCCCCCCCCCCAAGCTATTCTTATTAGTTTTGCAAGTGCCTCTTCATGAGGTGACCACAATGCCCTTCTTGGAAGCACTCATTCCATTGCTCCTTTGGACTGAACTGCCATGCTGTGTAGGTTACCCCAGTGCTTTCTTTCTATCACCTTGCACTAAGGCATCCTCTGTGTTTCTCTCAGGCTTGTTTCAATCCATTATAGCTTTTACCCCCAGCCAAAGTGTATTACAAATGCAGCAACCATTCCACAAAATAAAATTGCTGATGTTCCCGAGTCTACCTCCTTGTAGCTTCATATTTTGGCAACTTCCTCTTCTTTGGAAAGTGTTTCTTGTGCATTAATATCTTTAGAGTACTACTGAAAATGCATGCTGTAAGACAAATATATCAGTCGTATCTCCCTTATCCCTTCACTTTTCTAGGGTATATATATATATATATATCCTGAAGTCTCATCTCATATGTGTAAACCATGGCTCCACAGGGGCGTTACCCTACTTTACCTGGATGTTGTGATTGTCACGGGTGGCCAAGATATCTCAGGTAAGCCACCAATGGAAACTTCCAGCTTACAGAGAAAATATTTTTTCTTTTTTCTTAATGCACTCTACAACTTCTTGAACCTTAAATTCAAATCAGAACATAGGGGTGAGAACTCTCTCACAAGGAACCACTTGAACAAGTTTAAACTTTTGTAAAAATGTCTAATTTTATTTTTTTCTTTAAATAGTGTCAATTTAGTTTTTATAATAATAAACAATATTTATAAACGTACTCAAGTATTTTTCAGTGAAGAGTCTTATAATGCTTCTATTCAATAGCAGGCAAGTATTAGTTAACCAATTTAAAGCTTGAGATTTCTTTACTCCTTAGTAGAAGAAAAGTTCAGATCTAACACTGTCTTTTATCTGTAACTTTGCAAGTGAATGAGTATTATCATTCAGGTAAAGACACCTTAATTTCAACAAACTTCAACTACTAGTGCATCAGTATTTTGCCCAAAAAATAGTCACTGTGGAGTGTCAGTCACTTATCTCGAATCTTCTTTCCAGGTCTTGCTGCTTTCTTGACTTGGGGCGCCTTAGGATCCCTTCTGCTCCAGCGATGTCCAGCTGCAGTTATGATACCTACTACCTGTCTTTTACAAAATCAATAAAAGTAACTACCTCCTTAGCTGTGTGTGCAGTAACTACAACGTTTTCCTATCTTTTTTCTTTTTTTATTTCTGTTACCTGTGAGAATTGCTTCCCCTCCCCCTCCCCCCCAAAGAAAAAAGAAAGATTCCTTGTCTTTTTCTCCCACAGAACTCTGTGCAAAAATAAGTTTTTCCTTTAGGTATGTGACCGAGTCAATCCTTACAACTACCAGTCAGTTCAGAAAAACTATACCAATTGCCAATAAATGTAATTCTTTAAATGAGACAATGGTTATTTCTTTATTTATTTTTATTTAACATATACCGCCTTTCATGATATCAAGATGATTTACATTGAACAAACTGAAATTACATTGAACAGGGCATTATAACTTGGAAATAACCATTTTACAGGGAACATGGGCAATTCTTCAGTCTTTCAAACATTCTCTATACTCTCTTCCTCACTGAAACACTTAAGCAGTATCAAAATTAAACAATTTCTATGAGCAGTACTCAGTTTTAAAACAGCTCACTTTCAGGGTTTCTTTCGCCTACACTGGGAATTTTATGCCTTCAACCTTACATTCCTTCACTGCTTGAAGGACTCCAATGCCATAGAAAGTAAGTCACACACTGTTGAACTTTTAATCAAAACAATGCTCAAAATTAAACTCATTCTTCAATAAATCACTTCAAATTCTAAGGGGTATGTTTACTAAAAGGCCGGTAAAGTGCGGGCCGCGGTAGAGTGCGTGTGCCGTATAAGGAGTGGGCATTCCGTCCTGAAGAAGAAAAGCCGTGATTGACAGATGCGCTAAGGTGCGCGGCACCCGTGTGCGCCCTGCACCTTACCGCAACTGAGAGCTGAACGGGAGGCATATGTGTCGCGCTGATCTGCAAACAGAAGAACAGAGCCACAGCACAATGGTTAAAGCACCGACCAATGATGTGGGGATCAGGGGTTCGAACCCCTACAATGTTCAATGGCTTGCTGAGGCGTTAGTTTATGAGGCAGAGAAATACTGGGCCAAATAAAGCAGCGCACTGATTTTTTTTGGCGGCACATCAATACTGGACGGCATAAGGCGGCACGCTGATGTTTTTATGCGACATATTAATACTGGACGGCATAAAGCGGCGCGCAGATGTTTCTGGCGGCATATTACTACTGGGCGGCATAAGGCGGCGCGCCGGTTTCGGCGGCAATCACATACTGGAAGGTATAAGTGGGGCGCTGATGTGCAAACAGAAACACAGAGCCACAGCGCAATGGTTAAGGTACTTATCAATGGTGCAGGGATCAGGGGTTCGATCCCCCACTGTGCTCAATGAACAGGGCTTGGTGAGGTGATATTTTAGGAGGCATACAAATAATGGGCGGCATAAGGCGGCGTGCAGATGGGCATTAGGCTATTGCTTAAGGAGGCTATTTAATAAGAGGAGGCATAAGGCAGCGCGCTGATGTGCAAACACAGGAATAGAACCACAGCACAATGGTTCTGACACTGACCAATGGTGCAGGTAGCAAGGGTTCAATTCCTCACAGTGCCCAATGAACAGGGCTAGCTGAAGCATTACGTATTATGGGGAAGGTTGCTTAAGGAGTCAATTTATGTTTATTTTAATTTACAGTACTAGCAAACGCACCCTTAAAGCGTGTGAACATAATGCGCCCCATAAGGCACATTGTAAAGTGCACTGTCTGCCACGGCACCCTAGAATGTTGCTCACAGGGCGCTGTAGAGGGTGTCGTATGAGGTACCGCAAGGTCAGAGTACTGTTTTCGATGGCAGCACTGTGCAGTTTAAGGAATGAAAAGCATAGGTAGGTGCGTTGACATGCAAGGGAGAGCAGCAGTGGAGCACAATGGTTAAGGCACTGACTGCTGATACAGGGGTCATGGGTTTGCTCCCCATGGTGCCTAATACGGAAGGCTGGCTGTGGCAGCAGGTTTGCAATGTACATATTTTGTCCTGCAGCACCATATGTTTATTTTATTAATTTCTGCCAGCAAACACGCCCTCACGTGCCGTAATTGAAGGTGCTGTATAAGGCACCCTATACGGCACTCCATAGGGCACATTATAAAGTGCACTATCCGCCACGGCACCCTAATATGTCCCCCATAGGGAACCCTATAAGTTGTGTCACAGGATAATGTATAGTGCACCTTAGATGGACGGAAACCATAGGGTGCCCGATAGGGCGCCATATAAAGCGGCACCCTATGGGTACAGTACGCTGAGGGTTTGTTTGCTGGCAACAAAATATGTACATTAAAGACAAATAATGCTTTGGACAACCCTAACAAATAACCCCAACGTGGGTTTGAACCCATGGCCTCTGGCTTCATAGGCAGGGACGTAACCATTAGGCTACAGCTCTATAGCTGCTAGCAAGCCCCTGGCTGGCTGCAGAAAGCCTGCACGTCACCACACAGACAGTCTGCTGTGGTCACCAGGATAGGGTTAGCCCACCCGTACCCATGATGCACTGCACATGCAAATCAGCTGTCCACAGATGGACACAAGATGGGGAATGCACCCCCACAGCACCTCGGCCTGGATGGGGGAAGTGACCGGGTGCACCCCCACAGCACCTCGGCCTGGTAGGGGGGTACTGACCGGGTGTTTTACTGGCACAGAGTAGCTACACACCGTCACATCGTGCGGGTACTGTACTCACCCTGAGTGTGCAATGAGGCGCCCAGGACCAGGTCCACAACATCTTCCATGGCTGATGGAGGCCATGCGGGAGGTCCAGAGCAGTGTTAATGTGTAAGATAGGTAGTGTCTGCACAAACACCATGGATATCTCTGTCTGCCCCAGTCAGGTGCAGCCCCCCCCCCCTGGGTTGACCACACATCCAACAGAGCCTGTCTGTTGCAGTGGACAGTGCCAGCCTGCACAGGCCTAGGCCACTGTCCCCTCTGCAAACATGCAGACATGTTCCTATCTGGGAAAAACATATGACCTGAGTGAGTTGTGGCACTCCAGGACTGACTTTGGGGGACTCGGCTGTAGGCAATGCCCATTGTTATGGTTTGTGTGCAGTGTAGGGTAAAATATAGGTGTTGGGACCATGCTTATGTTCTCTGCAATAAAAGAGTGTCTGTATTCTCACTGTTTAGTGGTGGGTAACATGATGGGGACTGGGTTGACAGGAGCCCCAGCTGGGCTTTGAACCTGTGGCCCTCTGGTCCTACAGGTACTGGCTGTGTCCACTGCACCACACTGTGGCCACAGAAACAGTGCAGTCTCTGGAGATGTGATACCTGGCCGCATGAGTCAGACACCCTGCTCTTCACAATTGTACTGTGGGCTCGTTGACCTTGTATGGGGACAAAGGTGCAAATAAACCTCACAAATGCCCTCCAAAAAAGGGGAAGAAAACCATAACCAAGCTGCGCAACAGTGATATCAATGGGCAACCTGGAAAACACTCCCAGGAAAGCTCCATTAAAATGCAGTGCTTTTGAATGAGTCTAGACCATGGGATGCTGTTCCAAGGGTTGCAGAGCAGAGATGGCATCCATCTGTCCAAGAAAGGTCAACACATCTTTGGTAGTAGACTGGCTAATCTACTGAAGAGGGCTTTAAACTAGATTCGTTGGGGATGGGTGAAGAAAGCCCCCAGGTAAGTGATACATTAAATACCTTTATGGAAATGGGTAACAGGGGTAACATATGGAAAGCAGTGTGTATTAATGCCCGTAGCATGGGAAATAAGATCTCTGAAGTTGAAGCTTTGGTGGGAGTGGCTGACTTAGATTTAGTGGCAGTTACAGAAACATGGTTCACAGAAAACCATGACTGGGATGTAACTATACCTGGCTATACTTTATTCAGAAAGGACAGGGTAGGAAGAAGGGGAGGAGGAGTAGCACTATATGTAAAAACTACTATTAAAGCTTTGGAATTACAGAGCTTAAAAGGGAGAGAGGAGGCATTGTGGGTTAAACTAGAAAGAGGGAAAGAGAAATCTATTTGCATTGGTGTGATATACAAACCTCCCTCACAAGAGGAAGAGGTGGACAGAGAGTTAATTGAAGACATACGCAGCATTGCTAGGAAAGGGGAAGTGCTACTGCTAGGAGATTTCAATATGCCAGATGTTGATTGGCACATTCCTGCTGCAGTATCATCTAGGAGTAAGGAGATCCTGGATTCTCTACAGGGAGAACTATTCAGGCAATTGGTAACAGACCCCACACGTGAAGGGGCCATACTGGACTTGGTGCTTACCAATGGTGAAAGTGTTTCTGATGTTGTAGTGGGAGATCATTTTGCATCCAGTGATC
Organism: Ichthyophis bannanicus; assembly: GCA_033557465.1. Taxonomy (NCBI): domain Eukaryota; kingdom Metazoa; phylum Chordata; class Amphibia; order Gymnophiona; family Ichthyophiidae; genus Ichthyophis; species Ichthyophis bannanicus. The sequence continues at coordinate 607,368,364 of CM066032.1, forward strand.
ACCAGATGGTGTGGTTCAGTATTAGGACTAGGGCTGTTAGAATCCATTCCAAGGTGAAGATCTTAGACTTTAGGAAGACTAACTTTGCGAAGATGGGCCAATACCTCAGGGAGTCATTAGTGGGATGGGAACAGCTGGGGGATGTAGAACAACAGTGGGCAAAACTGAAAGGGGGTATTTTAAAGGCAACCAACCTTTTTGTTAAAATGGTAAATAAAGGCAAAAGGAACAGGAGACCGCTATGGTTTTCGAAGGAAGTAGCTGAAAAAGTGAAGAAAAAGAGGGAGGCCTTCATGAAATACAAGAGATCACAGAGAGAGGAAGACAGGCATCTGTATTTGGAAAAACTTAGAGAAGCTAGAAAAGTAGTCAAGAAGGCAAAGATTCAAAAGGAGGAGGAAATAGCCAATGCAATAAAATGGGGGGATAAGACATTTTTCAGATATATTAGTGAGAAGAGGAAGGGCAAAAGTGGTATTGTCAGACTCAAGGGTACAGGGGGGGAATATGTAGAAGCTGATAAGGATAAAGCGGAATTGCTTAACAAATATTTTTGTTCTGTGTTCACAGATGAAGAACCAGGAGCAGGACCTCAGAAAACACCCACAAATAAGAACAGAAGCGAGGGACATCTTGAACAATTTTCAGAAGACTGTGTTCGTGAGAAACTAGCTCAACTTAAAGTAGACAAAGCAATGGGACCGGATGGGATACACCCTAGAATACTGAGGGAACTTGGGGACGTTCTAGCAACTCCACTGACTTACCTTTTCAATGCCTTGTTGGAGTCGGGAGTGGTGCCAAAGGACTGGAGAGAGGCTCATGTGGTGCCTTTACACAAAAGCGGAAGTAAGGATGTAGTTGAAAACTACAGGCCTGTTAGTTTAACTTCGGTGGTGAGTAAATTAATGGAGACGCTGTTGAAAGAGAAAATAGTGAGGTTTCTGGAGTCCAGCGGATTACAGGATCCGAGGCAGCATGGATTCACCAGAGGCAGGTCTTGTCAGACAAATCTGATTGATTTCTTTGACTGGGTGACCAGGGAGTTGGACCGAGGGAGAGCTCTAGATGTGGTGTATTTAGATTTCAGTAAAGCCTTTGACACTGTTCCTCACAGGCGACTTATAAACAAACTGAGCACCCTAGGGATGGACCCTAAAGTTACTGCTTGGGTTAGAAATTGGTTGGGTGGGAGGCGACAAAGAGTACAAGTAAATGGAGCTCACTCTGAGGAGAAGGATGTTACCAGTGGTGTGCCCCAGGGATCTGTCCTTGGTCCGATTCTTTTTAACATCTTTGTTAGTGATATAGCGGAAGGGCTGTCGGGTAAGGTTTGCCTCTTTGCAGATGATACCAAAATCTGCAATAAAGTAGACACCCAGGAAGGTGTAGATAACATGAGGAGGGATCTGGCTAAGCTTGAAGAATGGTCTAGAATTTGGCAACTGGGATTTAATGTTAAAAAATGTAAGGTCATGCATTTGGGCTGCAGCAATCCAAGGGAGCAATACAGTATAGGAGGTGAAGTACTTTTGTCCACTAAAGAAGAGCGTGACCTAGGCATAGTTGTGTCCGATGATCTTAAAGTAGCTAAACAGGTAGAAAAGGCGACGGCAAAAGCTAGAAGGATGCTTGGGTGCATACGGAGAGGAATGGCTAGCAGAAAAAAGGAGGTGATAATGCCTCTGTATAAGTCTTTGGTGCGACCTCATTTGGAGTATGGTGTGCAATTCTGGAGACCGCACCTTCAAAAGGATGTGAACAGGATGGAGTCGGTGCAGAGGGTTGCTACTAAGATGATTAGTGGTCTTCATTATAAAGCATATGAGGACAGACTTAAGGATCTTAATATGTACACCTTAGAGGAAAGGCGGGATAGAGGTGATATGATTGAGATGTTTAAATACCTCCGTGGCATAAATGTTCAGGGAGAGAGCCTCTTTCAATTGAAAGCAAGTTCTGCGACGAGGGGACATGGGATGAGGGTGAAGGGAGATAGATTCAGGAGTGATATGCGGAAATATTTCTTTACGGAAAGAGTAGTGGATCCGTGGAATAGTCTCCCAGTGGAGGTGGTAGAGATGAGGACAGTAACTGAATTCAAAAAAGCATGGGACCAACACAGAGGATCTCTAAAGGTAAAAAGTGGACTGTTGTAGTTGTTGTTATGGAAGGACAGACTAGATGGGCCTTGTGGTCTTTTTCTGTCATCATGTTTCTATGTTTCTACGGAGCGTAGACCCTTCCAAAAATCATTTCTTTTTTTTGGAGCTTTCCTGGGAGTGTTTTGTATGGTTGCCCATTAATATCACTGTTGCCCAGCTGGATTATAATTTTCTTAGAATTTGTTGTGGTCATTTTCATATCATATTTGCTATTTTGTTCTGTGCACATGTATCACACTGCTCACGTTTTTTAGGTTTCCCCGATTTTGCTGTACATTGCTGACGGAAATGGTTTCTCTTCCCTTTAAATGCGCTCTACCGCGAGTGTTTCACTCGCGGTATTTTTTCCTTGTAAATTCGGGCACGCTCCTGTGCGGGGAGTCTCTCCCCTCCCACATTCCACCCATTGACCCCGTCTCTCCGCCCCTCGGGGGCCTTCCTCCGCCCTCATTTCGCCTTTCCACGCCTCTATCGCACATGAGCGCCCCGCAAACGTGCGCGTTTTTGGCGCACGCATGCGGGGCCCGTTAATGTGATATGCACGCATACGGGGCGCTTAAGAGCACTTAAATGCATCATTTTAGGGCGCTCAAGTGTGCCACGCACAAGTGTGCCGTTTAGTAAACATACCCCCAAGTCTCAGATAAATCATTTAAAATCCTCATTCAACTTGGATTTAAAACTGCTTGAATGAGTTTCAGAGCTTCTTCAGTCTTGTTCCTGTCACCAAGAAAACATTTCCACAATTAACTTTAAATTTTCTCTCCAGCTTTCATTTCAGTTTCTTACACACTCCTCCTGTAAATAATTCTCAATTACTTATAGTTCTGATATCAATAAAATCCTTTTCCAGCTTTTCCATACAAACACACTCTCTCTGGCATGTTTTACCCCCTCAATCTTCTTTCCCAACCAGTAACTGAAGTTCCTGCACAAGAATTCTATCCTCTCTGCACCCAGCTGTGTCCAGAAACAGACCCTTACTATCTTGATTTCAACTCACACAGCACACTTTCAGTGTTCTAAAATCTCTAGCAGATCTTTGTATACAAAAAAAAAAAAATTTACAGGTCATTTTCTGTTATATTTACTTAACTGGATCATGATTTTAATCTCCTGTGTATTCTCCTTATCCTTGCCCCAGGCTCAGCTGCTTCCTGATCTAGCCCTGCTTTGTGCATTAACTCCTTCAACACTGTATTGAAACTGCAGTCTGACTCATACACATACACATATATGCCCACACATATTCCTTCAGAATCAGTAAAGATGTATTTATTTGGCATGTTTCCTTATTTGATACTTCATTTGAACTAGCCAGTCATTCATTTAAAATGTTTATCTCCTTATTTGAGACTTTACTGACCCTTTTCATTTTCTTTTTAATTTGGCTGTCAGCAGGTATTTTTAATTTTTTCTCTACCATTACATATGTTTTTTGCTATAGTATTAGCATCATTTTGATTTCTTCTCTGTCCGTTCTGAGTGTGGCCTCCAAAACTAAACACAGTATGCTAAATAAGATTCACTGTCGACTTGCACAGGGGCATTATCACCTCCTTTTTTCAGCTGGTTATGTGTCTCCCTTGCAGTTTAGCATCCCTAAGACTCTAGCCACCACCTTATCACACATTTGTTTACCTTGAGATTATCAAACATGATCACTCCAAGGTCTCCCACACCCCCACTGCATACAGCAGTCTGAATGCATAATTTCACACTTTTGCGTGATGAATCTTTCTGTCAAGCATTTGACCACTCTTCCAACTTTTTTATGTCATTTCTCATTCTGTCTACTCCCTCAGGGGTGTCCACTCTGCAGCAAATCTTTGCATCATCTGTGAAGAGACAATTTCTCCTCCTAACCCTTCCACAATATTGCTTACAAATATAGTAAAACAACTGGCTCTAGGATGGATCCGAAGGGCATTCCACTAATTACTTTTTTGTCATCAGAGTAAATTTCATACTACTACCGGGGCCAGATTTAAGATTATGGTGCCCATAGGCAGAGGAATGGTAAGAGAGTGCCTCGGAGCTTGGAAAGTGAGGACTTCTGAGCGCCTTCAAAATTTGGTGCCCAAGGCATGTGCTTATGTTGTCTATGCTTAAATCCAGTCCTGCTACTATCCTCTGTTATCTATCTTTCAACCAATTTCTATTCCAATCTGCCATCTTACCATCCCCAGTCTGCTCGGTTTATTTATGAGCCTCCTCTGAGGGACAGTAGCAACTTTTTAAATCTACCAGCTATCAAAGACTTGACTGAGAGACAAGTCCCAACAGCAAACTCGGTGGAAGGATCTTAACAAAACCTTGAAGATACCGTACAATTTCTCTTAAAGCACACATCATAACAGAGTGCCTTTAACATTCAATTTGGCTGCTGAATGACTTTTTATAGGTAACAATCACACACACACAGAGGTACTGCATAAACATAATTTATAATTGTATTTTCTCCATATATAATGCCTTTTTAAAGCCTTCACACCTTTGTATACTTTGCACATTCTGCTATCTAAAAAATACAATTTAAAATCCATTTGTTTCAATGATCTACACAAAACAGTATACATTTGATTTTCAATATGAAAGAACAATTAGAGAAATGTTCAAAATGTAATTAAGAAACCAAAAAATTGTGATCGCATACATTCTCACATCCCTTGACTTAAAACTTCTTCAAAGCCACTTTTGCAGCAATAACAGCCATGAGTCTTTTAGATCATGTGTCTGCCAACTTTTCATAGAGGGATGGCACAGCTTTTTGCCCTCTCCACTTGGCAGAATAGCTCAAGCTCTTTCAAGTTAGCTAGGGCTTATCTGTGCACCGCAGCATTCAAGTTTTGCCACAGATTTTCTATTGGATTTAGGTCTGGGCTTTGACGAGGCCACGCCATTGCTTTTGTTTTGTGCTTAGGATAATTGTCTTACTGAAAGGTACAGTGAATCTCCATGGTCCCAGGTCTATGGCAGACTAGAACAGGTTTTCCTTCAGCATCTGTCTATACTTCACACCATCCATCTTTTCCCTCAGTCTTCCAAGCCTCCCTATCCCTCCTCCTGCAAAGCATCACCATAGCGTAATGCTGCCACCATGTTTTCCTGTAGGAATGATGGCAGCAGGGTGAAGTGCTATGTTTATTTTAGGCCACACACATTGCTTCGCATCGAGACCAAAAGCTTCTCTCATTCATGCAGTGTCCCCTGAGCAGGGGCGGCCCAAGGGGGGTGCGGGGCCATGTGTGGAGGCTCATTGCGGGGCCTCATTTGCATAAGAAGTCTCATTTGCATAAACATTAGCATAATGTTAACATACCTCTTAATGAGTGTCTGGATAAAGAAAGACCACCAGATTTCTACATTACTATACCCCAGTGCCAACTGCCAGGCACATTAAAAAGTACTATAACAATGACCATTTAGAACCTATAGCAAACCAGCCGTATCATAACAGCTCTACCAGGACTCACAAAGCACCAAATCCTACCTATTAAAAAGGCAACACTGCAAATATTAAATCAATACATCTCCTATTAGGGAAAGAGAACAAGAGGCACTGTCAAACAGAAACTACAAGAATAGAATACCTCAGCTCAGTTGCACATGCAGAACATAGACCATCACCAAACAAAGAACAAGGAATCACAATTTAGAAATCTGAAGACAATAATTAAATTGGGAACCCCTAAAGCCAAACTTGGAATGTACAACACTATAAATTAATTTCCTTTTGTACTAAACAAAAATGCCAATACCCAGCAATTTGTAGATTTTTCTTCCCTCCCACACAAAATATCTTTTCCCCCTTGTGGGCCTGGTTTCCCACAAAAGTTCCCCAGATATTACCAATTACCAATAAATAGCTCAGACAACTGTTGTTTGGCTGCAAAAACCTTTTATTTGGTATAGCAACGCAGTACAATTGCAAATGCAGATAGTAAATGTCTGTCTGAGAGGTGGCAGGCAACGTTCTCCCCACACAGGAGTTAGAGAGGATGTTGCCCCAGTGAGGACAGCGTTCTCACCTTCTTTATGAAGAGGAGAAAGCTGCCCTACCTACCCTCTGCTGCTGTCTCCTTATATATACCCCCCCCCCCCCCCCGTCTCTGGTTCCAGCAAATTCTGCATAAATTCTGATGTCTTTTGCAAAAACTCATGGAAAGCCTGAAAACCTCTGCAAAAGCTCTTTCCCGGGACCCTCCCCTGTTAATCACTCCTTGCAGCTGGTGTTTCAAGGTCTGCCTTATCTGTGTAGCTGGCCGCAGCCCTCTACTCCTTCCTGTGTTCTTTACATATTATCTCAGTTTCCTGGTATTGGCACTATCTGTAATCTTCAGGGCCAAGAGAATTTGTTTGCTCATTAGTTTTGAATTCCTAGCTTGGCTTGTATTTTCTTGTCTGAGCCTAGGTCTATATTTATTGATTTTATTTATTTTATTGTTCTTATATACCACACTCTTAAAAATCAGCGCGGTTTACATAAAACGGTATTGTGCCAATAAGGCACTTACAATGAACTGGATAATTGAACTTGGGTTTCAACTGGGGGTAACTATGTACAACTGTTTCAAATTATTTACAAATTGTATCTGCAATATGTACAACTATATCCTTGCACACCTCTGTCCAAAGTATGGCTCCTTAGGCTTTATTGCAGTAGGCCGCATATTCTCTTTCTTGTGGCCCACATGCGCTGTTTCTTCTGTGCCATTCATGTGCAACTGTGTACATTTCAAGCAGACAAGGGTGCAGTCATATAATGCAGTCACAATGCAAAAGGCAGACCTGAATCCCAGACCTAAACCAAATTATCCCCACACCCTCCATCCTCATTCCCCCAGCCCCATCCCTTTCTAGTCCTCCCCCAAAATCAACTCCCTTCTAGTTCCAGCCCCACTCAGCATCCGCTCCCTTCTAATTGCATTCTCCCCCCCCCTATCAGCCCATTTCCAGTCCTAGCCCCCCCCAATCAGCTCATTTCCAGTCCTATTCCACCCCCCCATCAGCCCATTTCCGGTCCAAGCTCCCCCCATCAGCTCATTTGCAATCCTAGGCTCCCCATCAGTCATTTCCAATACTAGCCCCCCATAAACCAATTCCAATCCTATTCCAGTGAGCTGATGGGGGGGGGGGCTTGGACTGGAAATTGGGTTGAGTGTGGAGAAGCTTCAGCCCATTTCCAGTCCAAGCTCTCCCACACTCAGTCCATTTCCAGTCCAAGCCTCCCCATCAGCTCATTACCAGTTCGAGCCCCCCCATCAACTCATTTCCAGTCCAAGCTGCCCCTATCAGCCATTTCTAAAAGTAGCCCCCCCCCCCCATCGGACATTTCCAATCCTATTCCAGAACTACATCAGTCCATTTCCAATCCTACCCCCCCCCAAAGCCCATTTGCTGTCTTAGTCCTCCCCATCAGCTCATTTGCAGTCCTAGCCACCCTCCCCCCACTCAGCACATTTCCTATCCTAGCCTCCCCCACTCAGCCCATTTCCATTCCTAGACCCCCTCAGCCCAATTCCAATCCTAGCCTCCCCCCATTCAGCCCATTTCCAATTATAGCCCCCCAGCCCATTTCCAATCCTAGCCTCTCCCCCATTCAGCCCATTTCCAATCCTAGCCCCCCCAGCCCAATTCCAATCCTAGCCTCCCCCCATTCAGCCCATTTCCAATTATAGCCCCCCAGCCCATTTCCAATCCTAGCCTCTCCCCCATTCAGCCCATTTCCAATCCTAGCCCCCCCAGCCCAATTCCAATCCTAGCCTCTCCCCCATTCAGCCCATTTCCAATTATAGCCCCCAGCCCATTTCCAATCCTAGCCTCCCCCCAATTCAGCCCATTTCCAATTATTGCCCCAGCCGAATTCCAATCCTAGTCTCCCCCGATTCAGCCCATTTCCAATTATATTCCGCCCCCAGCCCAATTCCAGTTTTACACCCCTCCACAGCACATTTCCATCCCATTTCAAGCCCATGCCCCCCTCCCCGAAGAGCGGCTCCTGGCAGGCTCAGCACAGCTTGCTACAGCCGCCGAAGTGAAGAGCGTTGTTCCCTTCACTTCGGCAGCTGTATTGTAATGAAGATCGCAGGCACGCCGGAGGTCAAAGGACACTTCCTGTGTCCTGGCTCTCAGCGCGCCTGTAATCTTCATTACAATACAGCTGCCGAAGTGAAGGGAACAATGCTCTTCACTTCGCCGGCTGTAATGAGCTGTGCTGAGCCTGCTGGGAACCATTGAAGCCTGCCACGGGGCGCTTAGGGGAAGGGTGCTTGTGCTTGAAATGGGCTGTGGAGGGGTCTAAAACTGCTGGGTGCCGCTAAAGAAGGTGAGCAGTGTGCAGAATGTTGTTGGCGCGGGGCCCTGTGCCAACAACATTCTTGCTCAATGGACGGGCCGGCCCTGCCCCCGAGGGTTTCTTTGCAAACACAATGTAGCACAGGAGCCCATCATAGGGCTTTCCGTCAGCACTGGCTTCTTTCTTGCCACCCTTCCACATAGACCATGTATGCATAATCATCTTGAAATTGTTGAACATTAACCATTTTTTCCAGTCTTAGTCAGAGACCTCTTCAGTTCTTTTAAGTAATCTTAGGCTTCACTGTGATTTTCCTCAGCAGTTTCTGTAACTAGCAATTACTGACTTTGGTGGGGTGCCCTGTAGGCAGCGCTGTACCTCGGCCTGTGCAAGTGGTGTATCTGCACAAGGTGCAAAAAAAATAGGGGCGCATTTAGGCTTGCCGACTACTGGCCTTGGCTCCAATCCCTCCATGCTGTCTGTCTGTTCTTTGCCCCGCCGCCACATTTCCTGTTCCATTTGCAGCGGCGGTGGAAGTGGAGTGTGCCTCCAATTTTTTTAAAAAAACACACGGGTCTTTCCAACTCCACACTTGCATGGCTGGCCTGATATCTCCCTCCTCTGATGCAAACATACATCAGGGTAGGGAGAGATCAGACCAGCCATGCAAATGTAGAGTTGCAAAGACTTGTGTTTTTTTGGTTTTTTTTTAATTGGAGGTCCACTGCCACCGCCAACAAGGGAACATAAAAAGCAGCAGTGGGGCAAGGCCAGGCCAGGCAGACAGCATGGGCGGCGGGGGAGAGCCAGCTGGACATGAAGAGATGTGGGGTAAGATGGGAAGATGCTGGGCATGGGGGGGGGGGGGGGGAATGACAAACGCCTGATGTCGGGAGGGGGACATCAGGGTTGCAAGTCGCACAGGGAGCATTTATGGCTTGGTACGGCCCTGCCTGTAGGCATTACAGCAGAAGTATCTTCCTGTGTGCTGCATAAACCAAAGAAAATGGAATCTTTAGAAGCAAAGAAGTCTGGGATGGTGCAGTCAGACTAAGCCTGCTTTAAGAACACTGTCTTTATCTTTTCTGCTGACTCTGGAGAAACACTGCTCTCTGTAACTAGTTAGCCCAGTTATCTTGAAAGACATCTTGCACTAAATGAGGAAGGGACCAGTTTGTTGGGTCAAAATTCTTACATCTGTCTTTCATTACCTGTTTCTGCCAGACACCTGACTGGTTCGAAAAGGGCAACTTTTGATTTTCCATTATGTACCAGTATGCCCAAGTATAGCCAATCATTCAGGACACTTTTAGAATCCCTTCTTCTGCATACAGAATGGATGAGGCTGGAGGAAACATGCAAAAGATACTTTAAGAAAATGAATGGGAGCTGTCCTGAAACTTTCCTGACTTTTCTTCTGGTATGCCATCCAACCATTAGAGTCCCACCTTAAATTATTCCATCTGCATGCTAAGTAAAGTTTCCCTTTGGTTGGCTCGCAGGAAGAGAGTTTGGACAGCTGGAGCCGGGAGCTCAAATATTCCTTCTCTTCACCCCAAAACCCATGTGCTTTCCATCTACAGAGAGCGGCTAGATCCTGGGCCACTGACCATACTGCAGAGATGCTCCTTAAGGAATGCACAAGACTGTGGTTTCATTAACTCTCTGCAGGCTAGATAGATAGTAGTGCAGATTTGCTATGTCTACCTGCAAGAGGGAACTAGAGAGAGAAAAGAAACCTCTCAACACAAAATAATTGTTTTGCCTGAAACCTGCATTCCTTTTTGCATTGTATCTTAATCTATTCCTGAAGGATCCACTAGTCAGTCTGGTTTTCAAGACAATCACAATGAACAAGTATAAAAAAAATTCAGCCTGCACTGTCTTTATTCCATGCAAATCTCTCTCAAGCATATTCATTTTATATATATATATATATATATCCTGAAACCAGATTGATTAGGGAAAACTTCAGGAATGGACTGAGAAACACTGTTTTATTCTAAAGTATGTGCCAACATGATTAGTTAAATTTAACCCATAATTAACCATTGATGTACTAAGACCAGCTAAGCTGTCTATTGCAGGCTAATTTCCTGATTTTCTTGACTGGTAACTGTATGGAGGTTATTCTAGTTCTAACATACCCCTATATTCCTACAGGCCTGATCGTGATAGTGTCTTGGTGGTGCCAAACTGTTTCTGCTTTACAGTGATGGACCTGTATCCAAACACAATGAAATTTTCTTACAGACTTCCCCCATTCTGTCTGTACCTTTGAATAACTTTATCCTGAAGTTCTTTCAGCAACTCCATATTTCCCATGTTTAGACCTTTGCTTCAAATTTTTCATCATACAAAAGAAACTTGATTTTTCCTCTAGAAATAGTCAAAACTACTCAAATACTGGTATTAGATGCAGATCTGCTTTATTTAACTTATATGTCTTGTTAAGACATTTAGGAGTATGTTTACTAAACTGCGGTAACGTAGCAGCGGCTACGTTAACGTGCGTTAAATAACGTTAACGCGCATTAATGGTACCTAATGCACGTTAATGTCACCATCCGCAGTAAATCCCGCAGAGGGCGAAGAGAGGGTGGGAAGAAGGGGTCAATGGGTGGGGTGTGGGTGCGGAGAAGATCCCGCAGCACTAACGTGAGGAACTGAAGGGCTGAACATTACCGGGACTGAAAACCTGTCCTTAGACACATTTGCAGGAGGGTGAAACCATTTCAGCATCAGCAATGTAGAACATAGGCAGGGAGCCCAAGAAAAGTGATAGTAGCGCTCCATTTGCAGCAATAGCATAGTAGCCAAGTATGAAAGGCCACTATGGCAATGGTGCAAATGGGGCATAGGGGTTGCAGGCGGGACATGTAGTGGGAGCAGCTGGGGCACAGGGTGGACTAGGCTGTCACCTAGGTGGCATATAGGAACATAGAAACTGGAAATCAGCAAGACAGCAGCTGACAAAGGCCAAACACAATCCACCTACATCTACCTGTTCCACCCTAGCCAACAGTTGCCAGGGCACTGGCCTGACATCCCCCCAGCCATCCCTCTCCCATGTGGAAGGGACATGATATTGGTAGGCGGTGATGGGGGGATGTGAGGATGCCCATATATGCCTCCCCCCCCCAGCCCCCCCCCCCCAGGTGACCGCCTACCTGCACAGTGGATGGCCTGGGACTGCGCACTACCAGCACCGACAGAATATGGTCATGTTAGCATGGCAGGAGGGTGTGTGTTCGTGCTGGAGGGGGCAATGGCACCTGCCTGCTGTGGACCTAGGCCATGCCCTGTACCAGTACGTGGTGTGCAGTGCAACATAAAAGGTCTGGCTGAGGAAAAGTACAGGTAGCTCCAGGGATTGCTGTGTATGTGTGGTGCAGTCTACACAGCCAGTGTGTCCAGAAGCAGAGGGTCACAGGTTCAAGTCTCAGCTGTGGATCTGGCAGAACATATCCCTATATTTTACCTTACAATGCAGATACATCATCAACATGTGCAATCCCCAAAGCAGCGGTCAATAGGGGCACAAACACCCATTCACACAAGCTCCACTGTCCAAAACCTCATGCAGAGTCAGGCTGTTTGGCCCGGCATGGAGCAGCAGTCACCACCAGGCACTAACACCACCACCTGCATACCTTAGCAATGCCTGCACTGTGCGCAGGACTAGTGTGGTGGGCAGGGCTGACAACCACCCCTATCTTTGCACATTGCTGAAATAGGAGTGGGAGGGTGTGTATGTCTATCCATTGTTTTGTGGCTGCCTACACCTCACTGGGCCCACAATGTCCCACTATTACCAGTGTTAGCCTGCAAATGTGTATAGTGAGGAGCAAGGTATTGTGGGTATGGCCCAGATAGGGCGGACTGGGCAGGATGCATCTGCAGAGGGTGTAGGGCAATGGCTGGGACATTGTAGTGCCTAACCACCACCTGCATGGACAAGGTGGCCACAGCACGTCTTGCTGTTAGGGCACTCTCACACTGACCAAACAGTGACCATGGCACAGCTATCTTTTCACATAGTGCTACATAATATCTGTCTCAAGTGATATATATGTGATCCCTGTTCTGGGGCCCAATCACTGAGATACCTGCTTGTTGTCTGTGCTCACACCCCAATTCTGGGTGCACATAGTTCCATTGTGAACATGCATCATGGACTGGCTAGTGGCCTATCTGCAGTTAGCATGTGCATGGCTGGAACACTCATACTTGTGCTTCAAAAATCAAAAAATGGTCAATAACAGAGTGCAAAAAGCAAAAATTCAAAAACACACTCAAAACAGAAAGTAGGTAACATAAATAATTTTGAACAGAATGCACTGTCATACCTAACACTAGGAAAAGGTCTCAGTATTCAACAGGCTTGGTGCATATCGTGACAAATAATCACAAGCACCTTATTACAAATTTGCCCAATTAACATCAATGACCTTAACCTAGGTACCCCAACATAACAATTAGGGAAAAACCATACAGAAAACATACTCCACACCAGGTTTATCTTGCGGTTTCTCCAAGCCTCAAAGGGAAACCATAGAGAAGACACACTTAGCTCACAAGTTGATCTAATGGTTTCTCCAAGCCTCTACGCCACATATCAAGCGCTCACACGCGTTTCACAAATAAACTTGCTTCATCAGGAGGATATTCAGTGCTAAAAGACAAAAACATACAAAAACCCACATATTAAAAACTAACCTAATTTCCAAACCTACATAATTAAATTAAAAAGCCCTAGTCACCTTCTTACCTCAAAGCATACGCTCCACACAGAAAAAAACAGCTACACCAACCATCAGGCAGCCTCAAACAAATGCGAATGTCTACCGATCTCACATCAATTTCCTTTTAAACCCATTCCAAATCAATTAAAACCACCAACACCTGCTACCATTAACCCTACAGATACTACTATACAACCAATTTAATACAACTACTCCAATCGATCTGGGCATTAAGTCCATCAGGTATAACAGTCCCAACTGTGAAAATCCACTTCTGTTCACACATCACTAAAGCCTGTTCACGAGTTCGACCCTCGCGACCTGTCAATACTTGGTCAAGACAGAAACACCGCAAGTCAACAAACTGATGACCCTTTTCAAAACAATGAGCAACAATAGGGGCCTCAAAAACCTTACATGCAATCCTGCTTTTGTGCTCCAAGATACGTTTCTTAAGGGGTCTATTAGTTTTACCAATATATAGTAATCCACAGGGACAAAAGATCCCATATACCACAAAACTGGAATCACATGACGTACATTTCCTAGGTTAAGGTCATTGATGTTAATTGGGCAAATTTGTAATAAGGTGCTTGTGATTTGTCACGATATGCACCAAGCCCGTTGAATACTGAGACCTTTTCCTAGTGTTAGGTATGACAGTGCATTCTGTTGAAAATAATTTAGAAGTTACCTACTTTCTGTTTTAATTGAGTGTGTTTTTTAATTTTGGCTGGAACACCTAGCAGGGTGCAGTAGGTGCACACTGACTGTGCCCTCTGCTGGTGAACGTCAGATCTTGGTGGGGGGCAGCTGTGTCTCTAGGCCTACTGCTTGATGGCCAGTGCCCTGGGAGAGATCATATACAGCTCTGGATCAACTGCCCTGGACAGCAGCCTATCGCCAGCAGGACAGGGTTGATGGTTCCACAGGCCTTCATCATGTCCCTCTACTGCCTTCATTGCAATGATGTAGAGTGTGGTTCTGTTGGGGGTATATCCTGTACACCGCCCTGATCAAGAGAGGGTAGTTTGGCAGGTAGTGCCACATAATCCGCATGTGAGTCTAGACACCCCCCTGCTCCCATAACTAGTGACCATGGCAACCACACTGGATATGCACTATCCTGGGTGGGTCCTGGTCCACAAGGGCTAGATGTGACTGGGGAACACAGATGGACACAGAATTATCTTTGGTGTGGCTGCAAGGGATACCTGTCACATACTGGCAATGATAGGGACCTGCAGCACAGCCGATCTCAGGCAACCTGGGTACTGCGGACCTGGTGCTGGGCACCCATCCTCACCCTCAGGGTGAACACAGAACCGGCACAATGGCATGATCTGTAGCTACTCTGTGCCAGTATCACACACCGTCAGTTTCTCCTACCATTCTGAGGTGCTGGAGAGCTGGGTTTACCCCATCCTGGCACACACAGCTGACATGTTGTGCAGTGACCAGCAGTCTATCTGTATCCAGTCATTGCTGTGCTAAGAACTATGGAGGTGTAGTCCACTGGTTAGTACAATGACTCCCTAGACAGGAGGTCATGGGTTCAATCCCTCCTTGTTCTCATTATTTTATGCCTGTCCCACTCAAATCATTTTCATGCCAGTAACAGTCACATCTCTGCAGATCTGTGCTGCCAGCCCATAATACCTTCACCTCAATACCCTAACCTAAGGTGCCCTAGACAGTGCCTTGGCATAAGACGCCTTATAAAGCGCTGTAACGTAAGGCACCATACAAAGCACCTTAGGCCTAGACAGCTGAAAGCGTGACACGTTGTAACGTAAAGCGCCATTGCCACATGATACCGGTATGTCCCCGCATCATGGCCTGCTGTATGTAGCGCAGTGGGTTGGGGAAATGCTAGCCAACAACGTAGTGTGAGTTCAAATCCCAGAGAACAACAAACTGATGTAAACTACATGAGAATGTGGCATGTTGCGCCTACACAGTACAGGTGTAGTTAAGAATGCAAATATGCATCGTGTGTCATCAAAACACTACAAAATAGCTGCCACAGAGGAGAATACATCCAGATAGAGTAAGGCACATTACTACACGTGCTATGGGTAAGTCGCTGTGTACCATGCTTAGTAACACACATTAGTATGCTTCACTGCACATATGCCATTTTAGTGCATCATGAGGCCCCGCACTAAACACAGCAGACTAGATGGCAGCACGCTCCAGAAAGCCTGCGTTTTCCTACGCGGACCTCGAGCTGCTGGGGCAGCTCATCTGCTGGCGACAAGGGTGCCTCTTCCCAGGGTCATCATGCAGGCAGAACCTCACCAAGGTGAGGAGGGTGTGGGGGCACCTCATCATGTGCTACAATAGATCTGCTGACTTACCACGTGAAGTAAGTGCATGGGGACAGGCACACAAACCAAAGAGTGCAACACATTAGCCAGCAATCAACACACATATCATACAGGCGAAACATGGGTAAAGCAAAGGTCTGTGGGTCAACCTGGAATCAATGCAGGTGTGCCTGTTGATGTGCGCAAGTCTGCCCTATCCCCAGGAGGCCACAGGCCTCATTACAGAGGTCTGTGTTAGCCCCTGGTGCTTTGGTAGGTGCACCTGTTGTTGTTCGCATGTCTGTCCTATCCCCAGGAGGCCACAGGCCTCATTACAGAGGTCTGTGTTAGCCCCTGGTGCTATGGTAGGTGCGCCTGTTGTTGATCACAAGTCTGCCCTATCCCCAGGAGGCCACAGCCCCATTACAGAGGTCTGTCATTAATCCTGGTGCTATGGGAGGTGCACCTGTTGTTGTGCGCAAGTCTACCCTATCCCCAGGAGGCCACAGGCCGCATTACAGAGGTCCATCTGATTGTACTGTGCAGGTGGGCAGTCGGCTTGGGGGAGTGGTATTGCTGTTGATGAGCTGGTTTTGGACACATCAGTGTGCAGGTTCGATTCTCCCATGCTCCTTTTTGATTTTGTTCTACATTTTGCCCTTGTCCACAGACCATCCACACGGCTGTCCCCTCAGCTGGCCCCTGACACCCTTTCTATTTGGGATCATGGCTCTTTGGCATGCTGTGTTCATGGCATACCATTTCATGGTGTGTGTGCATATGTTTATCTGTGGCTCTTGTCCCAATTACAGACTGTAATATCAGCTGTAGACGTCTGTTCTGCATTTGTGTTGCATCATGGGTACTGGTGGGGTTGCCCTATCCTGGCACACAGCAGGCGTTTTGTGTAGTGCCCTGTAGTGTTCTTGTATGCAGGCATTGCTGTGGAGCTCACCATGGTGGTGTGGCCTACTGGTTTGTGGAATGACTTTCTGGCCAGTGGTCATGGGTTCAATTCCTCTTTGCTCTCTTTTATTTTATGCCTGTCCTACACAACGTCATTCCTGTAATGGTCACATCAAATGAAAAGACCTTCCAATCTCTTATGCCCTAATACCTTCATCTTGTATATAGTTGTATCTGTTATGTACTATATTATGTACGTTAACACCATTTTCTGTTAGTTAATTGTTTTAACTCAGTTCCAGTTAAATTTGTTTAATTTATGATACTTTAAGATGTTCTATGTATATCTAAGATGTTCTATGTAAAACAAATTTCGATTTGTTAATAGTTGTTATTTGTACACCGCAACTGATCTCTGGAAGATGCGGTATAAAAATGAATGTTAAATAAATAAAATAAATAAATCTCTGCAGATCTGCGCTGCCAGCCCATCATACCCTCATCACAACTGCCAACCATCCTTCTGTCCGTCTATCTGCATCTGTCAGCTGTGTAGTATCCTACCTTCATGTGCAGGCTGCTGCCCCATGTCCTGCACTGGTACCCTTTTCTGCATTGTGGCTGTTCATGATTGCCTCTCCTGTTCCTGCTCTGCATGGCACTACTACTGCTATGTCCTCCTATCATTACAAATATCTTGCCACCTCTGCCTCTGCTGGGGGACATGTATTCCAATCCACTGTCATTGCAGTACTTTACATTGCCAACACCCTGTGCATTGGTACAGCTGCCTCCAACATGTTTGTCCACTTCAGCAGCTGCCACATAGGATGCCTGCAGATATGGAAGGTCCATCAACTCCCAACTCTCCTTCTTTCCATCACTTGCCCATTGCCTTTACTTGCTGCTCTATCCAGTTTTAGGGTTACATCTGTTTCTCAGCCATACATTTCTTGCTTGTCACCCTGTGGCACCTTACTGCCCTTTGGGCACACTAACCTAGGGCACCATAGCATTGTTAGGGCACCTTAACCTATGCTACCATAACCCAAGGTGCCTTCTGAGGTGCCTTAGCCAAGGGTGCCTGATAAGACGCCAACCCTCAGGGGCCCTATAAGGTGCCTTAGGCTAAGGCACCTTATAGCCATTGGGACACCTTATATTGGGACGGCTTATAAGGCGCCCCAGTCTAATGTGCCTTATAGGGCGCTTTAGCCTAGGCACCGTATAGGGCACCTTATAAGGTGCCTTAGCCTACGGCACACTATAAGGTGCCTTATATGGTACCTTGGCCTAGGTGCCTTATAAGATCATGTTAACGTGCGGTAGAGCCAGGGGGCACTGCAACGCGCATTACCTAACAGAGCTTGCTGTAACGATGTACCACCCACTCCTTTATATGGGCATCCATAACATTACCGGGGAACTTAACAACGGTAACATTACCGTAGCTTAGAAAACATACCCCTTAGGTTTGCTATGACAAAGATTGTGAAGAATTATGCAATCGATATTTTTGGTAATTCTTATCATCTATTTTTTTGAATATTTTTATAATTGTTCTTGCAGGTTGAAAGTGTACCATTTATGTGTAGATCAATGAAACAAACTCCTCCTTTGAGGCTTCTCAACCATCTTCTGGAGGCATACCCAGCCAGAGTTCCAGATTACCTAAATGAATATGTATGAGACAAATCTGCATATATTGCAGACACTTCTCATGCACATTGATAGTAGCCAATTGACTCTGTAGGCGAGGGTTGATAAGCATCAGTTTAGATAACAGAATGTGAAAACTATAGAAGGGTGTGAAGGCAATATATCGTAACACAATATGTTAGAGCAGTGGGTTCAGAACCAGGGAAGCCAAGTGCTCCTTGTGACTTTGGGAAAATCACTTCAACATTCACTGCTTCATTTAAACAGATTGTAAGCCTCTATGGTCAGGAACATTTTTGAGCAATTGATTGTTGATTATAAATAAAATTAGCATTTTTTTAAATATTTTTGCACTATAATTTTGACTGACTGTTACTTTAATTTACATTTATGTATTTTATATTTCTTTGTAAGCCACTCTGAGCTATTGATATGGCTGGGGTAAAATGAACTGAATTAAATTAAACTACAATCACTAAGTTGTAATGCTGGCATTTGGGTTTGGAAGAGATGAGTATTTTAAATCTAAAATCCAAATCCAGTGGGATAATGAGACTCCCAAAAACAAAATTATATTATAAACTCCAACACACGCTGCTTTAGATTTGAATTTTAGATTCAACACTAATCTTTTCCACCTCGGAGCTGAAGGGGAGTTACAAGTTAGGTAGTGTACTTATTTCCCTGTCCATGCGGCTTACAACCTAAGCTGTACCTACAGTAAAGCAACAGAGGGTGAAATAGCTTTCCCAAGGTCACAATATGTCAGTGGGAGAAGTGGGATTTCAACCCTGACTTCTCTGGTTTGCCACCTGCTTCTCCAAACACTATGCTAACCTCCACTCCAACTTGACTGCCTTCTTCTAGCTTGAAAAGCTGTGCATCATATTCCTGTCTCGTTCTGGTACTGTCCCATCATAAAATATCATCCACAACTAGATAGGATTTATGTAATCAGTAGTTATATAACTACTGTGTATAAAACCATAAGAGGCAGGAAAGTGATGCATTACAACTATAGAGGTGATATGGACAGAACATGTCTCCTCTTAGGTTTTAATCCTGGCACGCCTAAGTTTTGAAAAATTATTACTCTTGCCAATATCTCAGTGTATCTAGCTATGAATGGTCAATAACAAAAGTAATTAAAATAACTTAGATCATAAAGCCTTTGGACCTTGCACAATACCCTTGTTAAGTAAAAGATTTACTGCCTGCACTGTTTACAAGTGACAGCCTTTTACCTAATTTCTGAGCCAGACGCCATGCAAGAATCATACATTTTTGCAAATATGCATCTGCTTTGCACATCTGCTATAAAACCAGACCTTAATATGGTGGCAGCATCAATAAATAAGCAACAATTGACTTTATAATTTTTCGGTATTTTTTTAATGTAGTAAATATAGCATGACAGTTTTAAATCAAGCTCTGGATTATTTCAAACATAATAAAATAATTAACATGATTTGAAAGAAATAAATACTGCTTTTCAATAGCTACAGTACATGATGGGGAGGGGAAGCGAGCTGTACATATTCAGCTTCTTCAATAGGTAAGTGTCAGATCACAAGAAAGGAAGATTCGGCACGTTCCAATCAATACATTTCGGTTTTCATTGGGTGGATGGAGGGGAAGGAGGGACAAAAGCAGCCATGCAATATGATTTATTTGAAACAAAAATAAAAAGTAAGAAATCTTTCCCTTCATATATTTAATACTGAACGAAAGTGTCAAATGAAAGAAATACAATTTTTACCATAATTCAGAAAAACATTTATTGTCTGGTAATCAAACTGGGTCTAGTTAGTCTTTGCCATTTCCAGAGCCCCATTGCCATCCGTTTTTCCAGCCCATCAGATCCTACTGTGTCTTTACTCGTTGGAACAAACAGAAGATTTGCTCAAGACAAACGCGTCCTTCTCTCAAAGTCAGAATATCCATCCTCCAAGATGGAGGATTCAGAGTCACCCAGATGTTCAGCCAGGTCAATATCGTGCTCATCATTGCTCTCTGCACTGTAATCTACTTCTTCAATAAAGCGAGGTTCATCTACATCTAGAACATATGTGGTAGGGCTGCAAACAAAAACATACACAAATCTTTAATTAGTAATTTTCATGTGGTTACCTTATATGGCCATGTAGCACATTCCACAATCTTCCATGGTTTCACAAGTGAAACTATGTTTATAATACAATACATTTGTTTATATGCTGAGGCCTCGATGCAAAAAGGTCTGTATTAGAATGTTGCACTAGGCTCCAATGCACAGCGTTCTTTATCTTTATCTTTATTTGCAAGATCTGATATACCGCCCTTGCCAGAGCATCAGGGCGGTGTACAATAGAACAATATACTGGCTACAGGAAAAATTAAGGGAAGAAAAGAACGCCAATAGTAGACAGGAAAGGAAAGGAAAGAAAAAGAAAAAAAAAAAGCATAACAGAACAAGGTGGGGGGGGGAGGATTTGACATGGGGGACATGGGTATAGGCTGAGAGTGGGTGGTCGCTAAATGAGAAGATGGGGTATTTTTAGATTACTGCAGTCTGAGGGCTTGGTGGGGGGGGGTCAGACGAGGGAGGGCCAAGGCCATCAGCAGGAGGGGGAAGATCATAGGCCTGACAGGAGCGCTTTTAAGGAGCACTTTGAAGCATGGAAAGGAGGATTCAATGCGAAGAGGGTGCGGGAGTGAATTCCACAAAGCGGGACTGAGAAAGAAGAAGGCAGAGTGGCGGGTAAGCTCAAGGTGGGCTTGGGAAGGTGAAGGGAGGAAGAGACGGTCACCGTGTGCAGAGCGAAGGAGGCGAGGAAATGGTTGAAGGTGAATGATATCGGCCAGATATTGTGGAATGCTGGTGTGTAAGACTTTATGAGTAATAGTAAGGAGTTTGTAGATGAATCAGACTTTAATTGGGAGCCAATGGAGGCAAAAAAGAGAGGGAGTGACATGTGCAGTAACAGGGGAGTAGGTGATTAGGCGGGTAGCAGTATTTTGGACTAACTGGAGCCAACGTAATTGGTAGTGGGAAAGACCAGCAAAGATAGAATTACAGTAATCTAAACGGGCAGTCACCAGGGACAAGACAAGAGTAGTGACAGCAGTAGGAGAAAGGAATGACCAAATAGATCTGATTCTACGGAGGTGGAAAAAGGAGGAGCGCACCACGGAGGAAATGTGCTGGTGAAAAGATAGAGAGGAATCCAAGGTAACGCCCAAGTACATGCACTAAAAAATATTTTTACTCCCAACGCAATAGACGAATGGCATGCAAATTATTTATTTATTTACATTCTCTTATATACCGCGCTATTTTGCATCAGTGTGGTTTACATTGAACAAACTGAAATTACATTGAACAGGGTATTATAACTTGGAGAAAACTATTTTACAGGGAACATAGGCTATGGAGGGTTAAGTGGCTTGCCCAAGACCACAAGGAGCACCTGTGGGACTAGAAACCCCAGTCCTTCCAGCCCAAGGTTGCTGTCCTCTAGTGGGATATATAAAAAAACAGCAGATCCAACAGCAACAAGATGTAGCTGTCTATCTACATCGTGAGTAACTACCCCCTTTGCTGTCAGTGCATGAGTGTGGAATGACTCAGGCATTGATAGGGAGATAAAAAGAAAAACAAAGGCTGAACTCCTGACTCCTTTCCTGATCCCCCCACGCTACCCCACAAAAAGCCTCACTGATGGCCCAATTGCCCCCCCCCCCAGACACCCACCTCACAAAAAATACAATGGGGGCCACAGTGGGCCCTCCAAAATGTCCCTGGGGCCCAGAAAGACCATCCCTAGACCCTTGGCCCATCAAACATCCCTGGGACCCAAGAGGGAGCCGTCCAATACCTCCCAACCTCTTCCCCTATACCTCTAAGCTGGGAGGCAGAAGCAATGAGTGCTTGTTCCTCCCTCCGTGCCATCATCTTGAAAAAGACAGTAAAAGACCTCACGCAATGCATCAGGATGCACTGAGTAGGGTCGATCTACCAAATAAGGCAATATGTTTCTGAAATGGCAGGCTGCCCTTGTGCGGTGCATCCTGGCACACACAAGGTCAGGCACCACCATTTTTCACAATGGCAGCATGGAGGCAGAGCCAAATGGTCATCACTCCTACCAACCCAATGTTGGAGGTGCACATGGGGATTCTGGGGGATATCAGGAGGTCCACTTGGGCCCCCACTGTATTTTTTGTGGAGGAGAAAGGAAGTGCTAGGGACAAGTCAGCAGGGAAATCTTTGGGGGTGGGGGAGTCCTGAGGCTATGGGCTACCAAGGACATTTGTGGGATTTGGGGGGGAGGGTCTGGTGATTCAGGAAAATGGTGCAATGGTGAGTGATGGGGGGCTGTCAGGAGTTCAGGGCCCACTGGGCCACCAAGGAGTTTATGTCATCTGGGGTAAAGTGCCACACTTCACCTCAGATAAACCCTTTGCTCCCATGCTGCATCTGTACACTAACCCTGAGCTGGCATAAAGATACAGCATTAAAGAATGAAAAATTGTGCTGATTTGTAGTACAGTCATTTTTTAATTTATTTTAACATTGGGAACAATCTATCATTCAAACACATTGCATGTTTTCTCAATGCCCACTGCACTATCCTTTAACACAGTAGTTTTACTTGAAAATTTTTTTCTCTAGAAGCCTTTCTGCATCGGGAATAGCACTAGTATAGGAAAATCTCGAGTACACCTCTAAATCATAGAGGGTCCAAATTCCAGTACTATTACACTTTAATATTATAGCGTTATACATCATCTAAATACCTTTACGGTCATTAAACATTAACAAATGTGCAACAAGACTTCAATGTACTCATGCCACTGATTTCTTTTTTTCTTGCCCCAACTCATCTGAAGAGTATTCCTCATGATTCACAACTTGAATCTGCTTTAGCAAAGTTTAAGGTAGGGTTTAAAACCTGTTTATCTTTTTTCAATCAGTTTACAGTGACAGGATTTCATCTATTGTGGAGAGCAGCGTTCAAGGACTTAGCAGTACATTGTCTCTTGTAACCTCTTAGCTCCTGGTTTTGTTTAATGTCTGTGTGTTCTGCCATATTTATGTTATACATAAAATATCTTCAACAGTAAAGTTCCTTGGATTTTCTAAGATATCTAAACCAATGTTCGAAATCAGATTTCTTGCAACTTATTTCAATTTGCTTGCCTTTTATGAAGTTTGCGCTGAATTAGTTTAGTTTAGGTTATTCAAACATTTGCTATACAATTGTTTTACAACTGTTTCAGAGCGATTTATAGTGCTATAAACAGAGAGGATCCATATATTACAAAAGAAGCATTCCCGCTCAAAGCAAAACTTAAAATGATTTTTACATCTTTAAAAAAGAAGGCAAAGAGTGGGGGCAACCTGCAAGGAGTGGCAATTAGAACCCAAGGTAAAAGCACTTTGCTGGGTGCTATCTGCCATCATTTATTATGTTACTATGTTTGTGGGGAAAACACATAGGTCTGAATTAAGAAATTAGGAGAGATTCATTTTTTCTGTCTTCTTTCCCCACGTTATGTATCTGCCTAACCATTTAGGTTCTGCCTCCAAATACTGAAGTTCATCTCAGCATTAATAAGTCAAAATAGAACTTAATCTATTTTCAGTACTGATGTTGGCTCAGTAGGACATGGTGAGGGCATTCAGAAGGAACGAGAACGTGGAGGAGCTGGTGCAGTGGCTTCAGTACTGTTGAAGAAGGTGGAAAATAGAAGCTGGTTTAGCTGGTTACTAAACTGTATCGGTGAATGCCCACTTTGGTAAATAACAGTCCTTGGACAACTTGCTACTATACTAATAGCACATTGATTGACTCTCAGAAGCGTGCATTGCATTACATTTTTCCCTACAAGCCTCATGCATTGTCTGCCGCCTCACAGTTGGCTACTTTGAAAACTCTCTCTCAAGGGTGTATAACGCTACACACACACTTCTGAGAAAAGAAAAAAAACCTTTAAAATCATTACTGGTTTTGTAATTTGAGGACTGGTACATGCTAAGGGCTTCCCTTGTCCTCAGCTAGGCAGCACTCCTGGAAGCATTCCGCTAGGCCTCAGAAGGTACCATGTGCGAGTGGACCTGAGGCAAAGGACAGACTTTCCCCCTCTGTCCCTTAAATTGTGAATTATTTCCCCTTCATAGTGCTGTGGCGTTCTCAGACTGCCAATCTCAAGAAAACAGTTTTAACCTTCTAAATAACTGCCTGAACATGTTGTTGCTTTAAAAGTATCACAATTGAATATTCATAAAACAAATACCCCTACTATAGGCCTGAGATCACCTGCTCCGTCTCACCTCTACCAAGCACATAAAAAACATCAGTTGCATGGGGAAGCTAATCTTTTATTTTGGACCTTTTTAGAAAGCACTTCTAGCAATTTGTTCTTTTCAGGGGAACTGCTGAAAGGTCTGTCAGATATTTTCATTCATTTCTTATAATCTAGGCCCTTGGTCTCCCATGATTCAGTGGCCACATAAAGAACTTAAAAATCCAGACCGTCCTGCAGAATTGTCAAGGGGGACCAGGGACAGAGCTGGGTCAGGAAGGCAGCAACTTTCAATTCCTTCTTGCACTAATTAACATAAGAAATTCCATACTTTAGAACAGAAACAGAGAAACATGACAGCAGAAAGATCAATCAAGCCTAGTATCCTGTTTCCAACAGTGGCCAATCCAGGTAACAAGTACCTAGTAGTTTCCCAAAAAGACACACATGTTTCATAATGCTTGTATTGGGGCAATCAGCAGATTACCTGGATCCTCGTTAATAATGGTTTATGGACTTTTCCTCCAGGAACCTGTCCAAACGTTTTTTAAAACCAGCTACACTAAAAGCTTTTACTACATCATCCACTAACAAATTCCAGAGTTGGATTATGCGTCGAGTGAAAAAATATTTTCTCTTATTAGTCTTAAACAGGTTATATTATAACTTCATTGCATGTCCCCTACCTAGTCTTTCTACTTTTTGATGGCATAAGAAATCAATTTACTTTTACTCATTCCACTCCACTCATTAATTTATAGATCTCTATCATATCTCCCCTCAGTAGTCTCTTTTCAGGGTTGAAAAGCCCTAACCTTTTAAGCCTCTCCCCAAAGGGGTATCCTTCCATCCCCTTTACCATTTTGGTGGCTCTACTCTGTATCTCTTATAATAACACTATATCCTTTTTAAGATATGGTGACCAGAACACAATATTCAAGATGCAGTCATACCATGGAGTAATACAGAAGCATTATAATATCCTTGGTTTTGTTCTCCATTCCTTTCCTTATGATTCCTAGCCTTCTATTTGCTTTCTTGGCTGCCGCTGCACACTGGGCGGAGGATTTCAACATGTCATCCATGATGATGCCTAAATCTTTTTCCTGGGTGGTGGTTCCTAATGTGGAACCTTGCATCGTGTAACTATAGTTTGGGCTGTTCTTTCCTAGGTGCACAACTTTGAACTTGTCCACATTAAATTTCATCTGCCATTTGAACATCCAGCCTTCCAATTTAGCAAGGTCCTCCTGCAATTCTTCACAATCCTCTTGGGCTTTAACAACTTTGAATAATTTTGTGTCATCTGCAAATTTGATTACCTCACTTGTTATTCCCATTTCATTTATGAATATGTTAAAAAGGAGTGGACTCAGCACAGATCCCTGGGGTACTCCACTATTCACCTTTCTCCATTGGGAAAACTGGCCATTTAGCCCTACCCTCTGCTTTCTTTTAACCAGTTCCTGATCTGCAATGGTACACTGCCTCCTATCCCATGACTTTTTAACTTCACCAAGAGTCTCTCATGAGGGACCTTCTCAAAGGCTTTCTGAAAATCCAGATACATGATATTGACTGGCTTACCTATGTCTACCTGTTTATTCACACCTTCAGAAAAATATAACAGATTAGTAATTCAAGTCCTTCCTTGACTAAAGCCATATCAGCTTTCTCCAATTAAACCATGACTATCTACATGTTCAGTAATTTTATTCTTCAAAATGGTTTCTACTATTTTGCCTAGTCTGATGTCATGTTCACCAGCCTGTAGTTTCCCGGATCACCCCGGGAACCCTTTTTTAAAATTGGCATTACATTGGCCAATTGCCAATCTTCAGACATTACAGATGAATTTAATGATAGTTCACAGATTACTATTAGTAGGTCTGCAATCTCATATTTCAGTTCTTTAACATCCTTGAGTCCAGGTGATCTGCTACTGTTTAGTTTAGCATATAGTTATACTATATCATCCCGGTTTATTGATACTTCTTTCAATTCTTCCGATGCATCACTTTTAAATACCATTTCCCTACATCTTCTTCAGTAAAAAAACAAAGCAAAGAATTCATTCAGTCTCTCTGCTATGGCTTTGTCCCCTCTTAGTGCCCCTTTTACCCCTCTATCATCTAATGGTCCAACTGACTCTCTCACAGGTTTTCTGCTATGAATGTACTTGAAAAAGTATTTGTTATGGTTTTTGCTTCTACCTCAAGCTTCTTCTCAAATTCTCTCTTTGTCTGTCTTATCAATGCCTTGGATCTAACTTACCAGTGCTTATGCTGTTTCGTCATTTGACTCCTTTTTCCATTTCCTGAAACATGCTTTCTTGGCTACAAAAGCCTCTCTGGCCTAATCTTTAAACCATTCTGGCAGCTTTTTGGACTTCCTTCCACCTTTCTTAAAGCATGGAACATAGCTGGTCTGTGTTTTCAAGATAATATTTTTAAACAATGTCCATACTTGATGTGAATCTTCAACCTTTGCAGCTGCGACTTTTAGTTTTTTCTTAACTATTTTCTTCATTTTATCATAGTCTCCCTTTTGAAAGTTAGAAGGCAGTACTGTGGATTTCCTTGCCGCCCTTCCTCCATTTATGAAATCAAATGTGATCATGCTATGATCACTATTGCCAAGTGGCCCCAACACCCTTATCTCTTGCATCAGACCTTGTGTTCCACTAAGGACTAGGTCCAAAATGGCTTCCCCTCTTGTCGGTTCATGAACCAGCTGCTCCAAGAAGCAGTTATTTATTTCATCTAGAAACTTTATCTCCCTAGCATGTCCTGCCGTGAAACTGACCCAGTCAATACCAAGGTAATTGAAATCATCCATTATTATCACTGTATTGTAACTTTTGTTAGCTTCCCTGATTTCTTTCAGCATTTCATCATCCATTTTTTCATTCTGGCCAGGTAGTCGGTAGTATACCCCCACTTCCATCGCCTTCCCCTTTACATGGAATTTCAATCCATAGAGAATCTACCATGTATTTTGTTTCCTGCAACACTTTAATCCTGTGTGACTCAATGCCCTCTCTAACAGAGTGCAACCCCTCTACCAATTTGATCTACTCTATCATTGCAATATAATTTGTACCCAGGTATCATAGTGTCTCACTGGTTGTCCTCCTTCTACCAGGTCTCTGAGATACCAATCATAACTAACCTCTCATTTAGTGCTATACATTCTAACTCTTCCATCTTATTTTTTAGACTTCTAGCATTTGCATAGAAGACTTTTAGAGGTCATATTTTATTCATATTAATCTGGTTATTGGTAGTCAAGAGGGGGAGGAGGAGAATGGAGATGTATTGGGCCACACCCTGCCATTCTGCTGCCCTGGACTTTGACTATTTGCAGTTCCAAGCAGACAAGCCCAGGGTGGCAGAAAGGGACAATGAGGCTTGATGTGTCATGCTTCCTTCTGCTTCTGATCAGTGCTGAAAGTGGGAAGGGGGTGAATGGAGTAACAGGATTGATGTGACAAGAGGTTCCTAGGGGAAACTGTGAGAGGGGCTCACTGCTGCGATGAGCCATAGAGGACTAGGGACACCTGATAAGGGCTCAGGGAGGAGAGAAAGCAGTAGGAGGGGTCTGGAATGAGGGGATGTGGGGGCATTCAAGATAACAAGGGTTTTATGGCAGTGGTGGTGATTGAGGAGATTTGGGGAGATAGAGAGAGAAATGATTGAGGAGACATGGGGAGATAGGGGAGGTAGGGAGAGAGGTGAATGAAGGGTGCAAGTGAGGATATTAGAAAGGATGTCAGAAGGTGGGTAAAATGAGTGAGGAGATCAGAGGTATGAACAGAGTTCAAAGATGGGCTGTAAGGAGAGCGAGAGGACTACATGGGCTGTGGATTACGAGGCTTCCCCTCTTTCTCTTGCTCATTATTTACCCCATGCTTCCCTGTCTGTGCCCTCACCTCTTCTTCCTTATCCCCCCTCTGTGTCCCCATCCACTGTCTGCCCGCCATCTGTGTCCCACCTGAAATTCCTTCTCCAAAATCCTCTCTCATCCTATCTTCCAGATCCCTTCCCCTATTCTCTATTTCCCTCCTGCCTTCCCAGAACCAATCACTGTGATCAATTTTTCCCTTAAAAATGTACATAATTTAATATTCAAATATATAAACTCATCAAAATGCTAATCCAATTAGACAGCATTATAAAAAACTAAACATCTGGCCCAAGTGCTTACCTTCCTTTGGGCAACAAATACACAGAAATCAAGATTAACAAAAAATGTAATATTTTTCACTAGCTTTCAGGAATTAGGTTAGCCCATTGAAAAGGTATTAACTCTCCTTTCCATGTTTAGAACTAAGCGAGGAAGTTTCAACTCCCAAAATTTAGTCCTATAATTGGAATCACCGTTTTGTTTTTTTGTTTGATAACCTTTATTCCCATACAAACAAGAGAACGAATACAGCAACCATACTATCTAGGGCAACAAAAATAAAACCAAGTGAACCTTCCATACCCAGTTCCTCTGTTTCCCTTTGGGATCAGATAAAGATATTTGCTCAGAAGCACTAAGTGCTGCTAAATATTTCATTACATAAGTAGCTTAGAATTTAGACAAGCTCCCTATTAGAGGCTGCAGCTTGTCCATTTTTCTTTATAATCAAATCATAACCCATTGATTTACTAAATGTTTGTATATGGGAAGGGGGAGGACCAGGGAAGGCAGCGAGCATAAGGAATCCCACAGAAACCAGACGAGAAAAAATACCTGACAGCTGCATTAAGACATTCTACTTTATTGTCCTTTCAATGAAGGCCACATTAAATGTGAAGAGGGAGCTGCAATTGCAAATTTGATAAAGCTGGTATTCCGCAAATCATCATAAAGCATTATCCAACCAGCTTCTTCCATTACGGAGGGGAATGGGACACTATCTAAACTGAGCAGACTAGATGGTCCCGTGGTCCTTATCTATTTTTATAGTCTCCAATTCTATAAGAGTATTGCATGAGCCAGGCAATCTCTTTTAATGAACGTACAGTGCCTTCTGAAAGTATTCATCCCTTTGATGTTTGTCCTGTTTTGTCACATTACAACCTGGAATTAAAATGGAATTTTGGGGGTTAGCACCATGTGGTTTACACAACATGCTTACCACTTTGAAGGTGCAAAATATCCTTTATTGTGACACAAACAATGATTAAGAAAAAAAAAAAAACCAGAAATCAGGCGTGTGCATAGGTATCTCCCCCCCCCCCCCCAAGTCAATACGTTGCAGAGCCACCTTTTGCTGCAATTAATGCAAGTCTCTTGGGGTATGTCTCTATTATCTTAGCACATCTAGCCACTGGGATTTTCACCCATTCCTCAAGGCAAAAGTGCTCCAACTCCTTCAACTTAGATAGGTTGCGTTGGCATACAGCAATCTTCAAGTCATGCCACAAATTCTCAATTGGATTGTGGTATGGCCATTCCAAGACATTGAAATGTTTCCCTTTAAACCACTCCAGTGCAGCTTTAGCAGTATGCTTAGGGTCATTGTCCTGCTGGAAGGTGAAGCTTCATCCCAGTCTCAAATCTCTGGCAGACTGAAACAGGTTTTCCCTCATGAATTGCCTTGTATTTAGTGCCATCCATAGTTCCTTCAATTCTGAGCAGTTTTCCTGTCCCTGCCAATGAAACACATCCCCTCAGCATGATGCTGCCACCATCATGTTTCACTGTGGGAATGGTGTTCTCAGAGTGATAGGAAGTGCTGGGTTTGCGCTCCCTGACAGGGAGGGTGGCGGCATTTCCTATGACCCTCTTCCTGAAATTGCTGTATGTACTCCAGATTCTCCCACTTCAGCTGCTTACACAGGATATTACATAAGAACATAAGATATGCCATACTGGGTCAGACCAAGGTCCATCAAGCCCAGTATCCTGTTTCCAACAGTGGCCAATCTAGGTCATACGTACCTAGCAGTTTCCCCAAAAGACACAGGTTCCACAATGCTTGTACTAGGTCAAGCATTGATATCCTGGGTCCCTTCTTAATAATGGTTTATGGACCTTTCCTCCAGGAACTTGTCCAAACCTTTTTTAAACCCAGCTACACTAACAGCCTTTACTACATCCTCCGGTAACAAATTCCAGAGTTTGATTACACATTGAGTGAAAAAATATTTTCTTTTATTAGTCTTAAATAGTTTACCCTGTGGCTTCATTGCATGTCCCCTAGTCTTTCTATCTTCTGATAACGTAAACAATCGATCTACGTTTACCCGTTTCACTCCGTTCATTAATTTATAGACTTCTATCATATCTCCCCTCAGCCGTCTCTTTTCCAGGTTAAAGAGCCCTATCCTTTTTAGCCTTTCTTCATAGGAGTATCTTTCTATCCCCTTTACCATTTTGGTGGCTCTTCTCTGAACCTTTTCTAATAACGCTATATCCTTTTTAAGATACGGCGACCAGAATTGCACACAATATTCAAGGTGCAGTCTTACCATTGAAAGATATAGAGGCATTATAATATCTTTTGTTTTATTTTCCTTTCCTTTCCTTATGATACCTAGCATTCTATTTGCTCTCTTGGCCACCGCTGCACACTGGGCCGAGGATTTTAACATGTTATCCACAATGACGCCTAAATCTTTTTCCTGGGTGGTGGTTCCTAATGTGGAACCTTGCATCATGTAACCATAGTTTGGGTTGTTCTTCCCTAGGTGCAAAACTTTGCACTTGTCCACATTAAATTTCATCTGCCATTTTGATGCCCAGTCTTCCAATTTATCAAGATCTTCTTGCAATTTTCCACAATCCCCCTTGGGTTTAACAACTTTAAATAGTTTTGTGTCATCTGCAAATTTGATATTGTACTGCTCGAACAGAAGATTCAGAGATTCATTTGGCAGGGACGCTCAGCAGGTGGGGGTTGGCAGCAGGGGGGATTGGCCTCCCTGACCTTCAACTCTATGCATGGGTCTGTCAGATGCACCATTTGCAGGATTGGCTGGGATCCATGTCAGTGTTTACTCCCCTTGCCTTCGAAGACGACTTTGTTTCCCCATATAGCCTGTTGGTGGTGTTGCACGCGGAGACTCAAGCGCTTCCATCCTGACTCAGCTGTAGTCTGCTGATTTGACCGCTTCGGGAGGTGTGGTGGTACTTTTGCTGTAAGTGACAGATTTCTGTGGTGGTGTCGAGTTTGCTGCCGCTAAGGGGTAATGGTTGGTTTACACCAGGGATGGAAGCCCATCCTTTTTTGAGAGTGAAAGCGGAGGGGTTTGAGCCTGCTTTAGCCAGTGGTAGATGCCTCTGATACTATGCGGTCCTTTCAGGCCTTGAGGGAGGAATTTGATCAGGCCGGGCACCACCTTTTTGCATATTTTCAACTCTGACATTATGTGTGCTTATTGCCACAGGAAAAACTTTGAATAGTGACATGTCTGCCCGGATGTCTGCCCAAGACTACTCTGACCTGGAGGCTCATTGGGCATCTGAACTGGGAGTTGTGGTGTGTTTGAGCACTGTGCTTGGTGCTTTCTCTCGTATTCTATGCCTAATTCGAAGAGCCCGCCTATGGGAGGTCCAGTTTAGGGTAGTTTGTCGGCTCTGTTGTCCCCGTTACGGACCCTGTAGAGTGGAATCACTGATGGGGGAATGCCCATGGTACACCTGGCTCTTGGATGATCTGGCACACATCGTCCAAGGGGTCTGAAAGGAGAACCAGCAGTACTGGCAGGGGATTCAGGGTTACTTGAGCACATTACTCAGATAACAGGTAGAGGTGACCGTAGAGCTTGTTATCTTTGATATACTGCATCCTCGACTACCTAAGGGCCAATCAGTGAGGTTACTGGTACAGAAGAGGTTCTGGTGGGGAAGCAGACAATTCTCAAACACTAGAGGGATTGTAATGCCCCTTCCTATTGGGAGTGGCATAGCTGCTATCATGGATTAATGCTCATGGTGTGTCTGGCAGCGCGTGGGTTCGAGAAAAGGAAGAAGGCCTTTTTGGCACTTTTGGGGGACATATATCATCACTCTAGCCCCACGAGCATGCAACAATTTGATGCTCTAGGCATAGGTGCTTGATCGGTGGAGCAAGGGCTGGGAAGGGCAAGTTTGACATTTGGCTGAGCTTGGGTGAAGGGATGGTGAGTGGTGTCCTTGCATGGTTGATTCATAGAGCGCTGGAATGCGTCTGATGTGTGGGAGGATCTGTTGCCTGTGAGGTGGGGGGGGGGAGGGCTGGGATAGTAGATAAGGGGTATGTCTATTTATAAAAAATTGAAAATTGCTATTTTGCTAGATTACTTAAGGTACTCCAGGGCACTGTGTAAGTGTGCCCCCAGCACCTTGGGTATGTCTGATTTTGGTGTTCTTTTTTCAATAAATACATTATCATAAGAAAGATGGTTAAAATCTTGCTTTTATCCAATATCTTGATAAAGGTTTGATTAAATTTATTTCTGAGAGCCAGACTATTTAAACGTTCTTCTGATTCACCATTGAGCTGAAGGCTTCCATTTTATTTATTTATTTAGCAGAGGTTATAATACCGCTTTTCAGCGGGTCAAAGTGTTGTATACTGAACAGAAAGATTCAGATTAAATATAACAGCCAACTATCTACAAGGAACATTGTAACTATATACAAGTAACAGGTAGCTCTGTATTATCAATATTTTCGGTGGGCATATTTACAGAAGTCTCAAGTATGTCCCTGTTTGAGTCAGGGTTAAAGTGTTTGGAGAACAAGAAGGTTTTGAGGTGTTTGCAGAAGGAATGAAAGTCAGAGATATTTCTTATAGGGTTTGGGAGTGTGTTCCAGAGAGAGGGTGCATATAGTGCAAAGGCTCTGTGGCAGGTTTACTGTGACTGCTTTGTTCTGGAGTGTGGTATAGTGTGTTGTGGACAGTCTTTGGGGCCTGTTGGGGTTGAGGGGTTGAAGAAGGGTTTGCAGATGGGTAACAGGGGCGCAGTGAAGAGCCTTGTGGGTTAGTAGTTGGGTTTTGTATGTGATTCTACTGGGGAGTGGAGCCAGTGGAGTTGTTTGAGTATAGGAGTGATTGTGTCAAACTTGGATACTCCTTGTATTATGCGTGCAGCAGTGTACAGAGCAGTTTGTAATAGGAGGAGGGTGGATTGTGGGAGACCGTGATAAATTGTGTTACAGTAGTCGGCATGGCATGGCAAAGGATTAAGGCTTGGAGGGCTGAGCGGAAATCAGATAAATCAAGGATGGGCCAGAGGCATTTTAGAGTCTTGGATTTATAGAATATTGCTTTGGCTGTAGCTGCTATTTGTGTCTTGAAGGAGAGGTGTTGGTCAATGATGACGTCCAGGTATTTAAGTTCTTGATGTATGTTTATATGGATGTTGTTCATTGATATAGAGGGTGGATGGGTGAATGCGTCGTCCCTCATGATGAATAACGCTTCTGTTTTATTTTTTTAACTGACTGTGAGGATGTTGGCTGTCAACAAGTGGGAGAAGTCAGTGAAGCATTCTTGTATCCGTGTGTACAATGGTTTCTTGGTGTGGCGTGGACTGTACAACATGATATTATCAGCACAGATGTGGAAATCAATGTTGTGTGTTCTGATGATCTTGCAGAGGGGTTGGAGATAAAAGTTGAAGATGAGTACAGATAGCGTAGATCCTTAGGGAACTCCCTGTGTTTGTTGTTTTATCTGTTGCTGTCTGTTAGAGAGGTAGACGTGGAACCATTTGTATACTATTTCTTGGATTCTTATTGATTTCAAACGCTGGAGAAAAGCTTTGTGCTCAATGGTGTCGAATGCTGCCGAGATGTTGATAAAAATCAATAGGAAGCCTTTGATTAGGTTAACATCGAAGGTGGTCATCAGGATTTCCACTCCGTGTAGAGGGAGAACCCATGCTGTTGTGGGTCCAGGAGGGAGTTGCTGTCAATATGATCCTGTAGTTGCAGTTGGACGGTTTTCTCAATGACTTTTGCTAGGAAGGGGAGACTGGAAATGGGTCTATAGGAGGCAGGGTCTGATGGTCCAAAGTTGGGTTTCTTCAGAGTGGACCAGATGGAGGAGAGTTTGAGGGGCTCAGGCATTTGTCTTTGTTGCAATACTGCCTGGATTATTCTGGTGAGTAAAGGGCTGAGTTCCATTTTTTCTGTTTTGATCCAGTTGACAGGGCAGTGATTGATGCGGGAAGGTGGTGGTGTTGATTGTAGTTAAGATGGATTCAGTGTTATCTCTGGTGATGGGGTGGAAGGTGATTCAGCAGGTGAGTGAAGTTGTCTCTGGCGATAGTGTTGAGGGTGGTCCAGCGGGTGAGGTGGGGTTGGGGTTCGAGTAGGGAAGAGGATGGAGCTGCCTGTAGAGGGCTGCCAGCTGTTGGTCATTGAGAATAGGGGCTGAGTGGTGGGTTTATGAGCCATTTGACAAGGTCAAAAAATTCTCTGGGGCAGTTGATCGATGGAGTTGATAAGATTTGTATGATATTGCTGCTTAGCTTTGTTTGTGGCTGAAGTCCAGGATCAGGTTCAGGTAGTTGTTGCAGTTTTTTTCGTGGGTTGTTTTCCACCATCTTCTCTCAAGCTTTCAAGTTGGATTTTCAGCTGACCTGAAATATGAAGAAGTGCAATGTCATGCATTTAGGAAGCAGAAATCCAAGGGAATTGTATGCAATGGGTGGGAGAGGTTGGTGTGCACGAACCAGGAGGACCTTGGCGTGATTATTTCTGAGGATCTCAAGGTGGTGAAACAGTGCGACAAGGCGGTGGGCAAAAGCCAGAAGGATGCTGGGTTGCATAGAGAGGAATTACCAGCAGAAAGGAAGAGGTACTAATGCCACTGTTCAAATTGCTGGTGAAGCCTCACTTGGAATATTGTATTCAGTTTTGGAGACCATATCTCGCAAATGATATAAAAAGAAACGATTCAGAGAAAGGTGAAATACTTAAAGAGTATTAATGAACAAACAAACCTCTTCCAAAGACAGGGAAGCTGTAAAACTAGAGAGCATAACATGAAGCTGCAAGGGGGTAAATTGAAAGGCAATGTCAGGAAATACTTTTTCACTGAAAAGGTGGTGGATGCTTGGAATGCCCTCCTGATGGAAGTAATGGGGGAAATACAGTGATAGAATTCAAAATGGAATGGGACAGACACAGTGGATCCCTTGATAGCAACAGGATAAAATCAAAAATAAACTTAACTATCTCTTATATCTCAACAAATAGGGGTGACCTACATGGAGCAGCGGGTACACCTCTAAACAAAGGCATGGGGAGGAGTGACCTGCTTGGAGTGGCAGGTTCACCTACTCTTGCCGCTTTGCTGGGCAGACTAGATGGACCATACTGGTCTTTATCTGCCATCATATACTATGTCACTATGTAGGCTTTGGGTACACCATGTAAATTTTCTTTTTTTAGTTTTTTGGTTGTTCAGGGTGGCAGACTTATCCATAGATTCTTCTAGAATGAGCATTATACCATGGGACATGGGGTAGACAATGTTATAAATAAGGGATACTCATTGTACTATATTGCTTTTTATTCATGTCATGACATATAAGGTTTATTTTCAAATGTTTTTATTAGTTTCTTTTTTTTATTATGTCCTGTATGATTTAGGGATTGTACTACTGTTTTTAATTTTACTATTGGTGTGTGTCATATTTGAGTGTAGGGGTATGCATGCTTGTCATAGGGAGGGTTAGTGGTGTATGTGCTTGCGTGTGTCATAGGGAGTGGCAGGGCATGCGTACATGTGCGTGTGTCACAGGGAGTGTAGACCCATGCGCTGTGGTGACGAGGCTTCACTAGAGCCTAGGAAAATACCTGGAAAAAGAACTTTTTCTTCTAGGCAGAGGAATCCCTCAGCTAAGCACATGTATCAGAATACAGGTAGAGGAGAAAACCACACATTCAGAACTATTGAGTGCAGGCCACACCCAGGCTCCACATCCTGGCAACACAGGATGGAGATGGGAGGCACCTAGGGGAGGAGCCAGGAAAAGGAAGACACTCAAACACATTTAAGCTCTCAGGAAGAGGGAGCAGAGAGAGGTGGAAAGGAGAAAGAAGCAGGCGGAGGAGTTCCAGTTCCAGCTCTTGTTCTAGTTCCGGTTCCAGATACAGAGACAGGCTCACGGAGAGCAGGAGACACAGTCTCAGAGAAAGCCACGGCCAGAGCCGGTGCCGGTGCCAGGGCCAGGGCCAAAGCCAGAGTGGAGGAGAAGGGAACAGAACCAGCCAGAGTCTCAGAGACAGGAACAAAGCCAGCCACCGTAGCAGGCACAGGACTGTAGACAGAGCCAGTCTCGAGCCGTCCAGGAGAGAGGGGCCAAGGAAGCAGTTTACAGGCAAAGTAAAAAGGGAATATACACAGCAGACTAAGAACTCAAACTTCAGGCATCAAAGGCAGAGTGTGTCTAGGAACAGACACCGGAGAAGCTCTCAGAGCAGCTTTTGTTCAGAAGACTGCACTCCAGAGAGGAGCCCCTGCCGTGAGAGGTCTACAGCCCGGTTTGAAGGTAGGAGGGATACTCCTGGGGAAAATGAAGGTTATAGCCCTGTTAGAGCAGCACTAGAAGATTCCAAGAGAAAAGTTTTACCCCTTTTAAAACCTGTAAGGCAGAGTGTTACCACAAGCAAGGTCAGACAGTTAGAGCCTTTGGATATTTTATTCAGAGACAGGAAGCCTTGCAGTCACCCTAGGAACCCAGAGGGGAGACAGAAGTCTCAGTGGAACAAACTGTTTAAGCTTTTAAAAGAAGTCAAGCCTGCGTGCACAGAGCAAGTTCCAAGCCCAGAGGAATGCAACTCTGTTTGTGAAAGTATGGACATGGAGCCCTGTGAGATGGAGCAGGACTCGGGTGATAGTTTAATGGATTGCTCTCTTTGTCTAGCATCGGAGTAAAAGAAGGCCAAGAGTTTTAAGCTCAGAGAAAACCAGAACCGGTTTAGCTTAGAAAAAGCCTTGTTGTTCTGAGCACTGAAAACTCTGGAAAGAAAAGGGATTTGCCATTGTTAGAGCTAACTGAAGTGCCTATGTGTAACTTGAATGTCTTAAGAGGCTGTTATTCTGTGGATAATAGAAACAGGAAGAAGGAACCTTGTTTAAGCTTACACAGTTTAAAAGAAGCTGATATCTTTACTGAAGGCACTAGGAACCAGTGAGCACTAAGTTTTAACCCTGGCATTTGAAGAAGCAAATACTGTTTGTTATACATGAAAGAAGTTTATTCTTGAGCACTACCAGGACATTGTTTTGTACGATAATTCTGATTGGAGAAAATATCCTCTTTAAGTTGTCCTGTTCAAATGCTACATACGAAAGTTGTTTGCAAAGTCTTGTAAAAAAATAAATAAATAAATAAATTTCCTGTGTTTGCCAAAACCCACTCAGACTGTCTTCTTGACCGACAACTACATCGTCAGAAGTCCTAGCTCTTAAGATGGAGCAAAATAAATGTTATGAGGTGGCACGCTGCAATCTATAGGCGACCGCCTTGTTGGGGTGCAGCGCCACAGCGCACATGTGTCTTGGCTACTCTGTGCATGTGGTGGGTGTGTATCTGTGTGTGCATGTCTGTTAGGGTGGTAGGGTGTGTGTCTTTATAGGTGGGGTGGGTGTGTCCACTTTCCCATATTCCTGCATCTACTCCTTGTCCCTCCCCCTTCTTACCCTTCACTGCCCTCTCCTACACTCTTCTTTTCCCTCCACCCTCCCATGCACTCTCCCCTCCCATGCTACCCAGCACTGTATTCTCCTGAGGCTTTGCATTCCCTCCCAGCCTTTCCTTCCTTCCTTCTTAATGCACTCTCTTTTTTCCTTTTCTCCACTAAACCTACTCCTTCCCATCTGCTCCACCACTCTTCACTTATCTTCTTAGCATAGCTCTTCCTTATGCCCCGCCTCTTTCTTCTTACCCTGCCTCTTCCCTTATGCACCACCCCCTCATCCACCCATCCCTTATTTGGGGTCCTCCTACTGCTCCTCTTCAGGCTGCAACCCTGGCTCTTCTGAGCAGCAAAAGCTGAGCATACCGACTGACCTTTACAGGCTGTAGCCTTTTTCCTCTGGCCAGAGGGACCCAGGACTCCTACCAGCCTTTTCAGGTTGCAGTCCCTCTCTTCTGGCCAGTGGGATTCTAGAAACGCTTGCTGGCCTTTTCAGGCAACATCCCTGTTCTTCTGGCTAACAGGACCTGAGAATTCACAGAGGCCTTTTCAGGCTGCAGCCCCAGCTCTTCCTCCTGCTTGTCTGGGGTAAGGGGGGATGCATATGCTTATGCGTGTGCAAATATACATGGACACAGAAAATATCTTTATGGCCAGCTACACCCTCGACAATAGGCAAAATACTAAAGTGAAACATGCCTAAAAGGTTTAGGGGGTTATTTGAGAAGTATTCCTACATGTAAATAGTAGAATTTACATGTTAAAATTAGCATACACATGTAAAATGCCATTTTAGAAAGGGAGCTATTTACATGTAGAAATGCAGACTACATTTATTTTTTACTGTATGCATGGAGACACAACCCTACAATACTGACATGGATTCCCCATCTTACAAAGGGAATACATATTGCTCTGCAATTGCAGATGCACCAAGGCACAAATAAGTGCCTGTTTGAAGGGGCAACTGTAAAGGTCTGCCCCCACCCATTGAAATCTGATCCCCTCCATGAAGAACTACCCCAACCCAATTGCCCCATGGTATAAACACTTCCTGATGGCACCTGTGCAATATCTCCTTACCCTCACCCTCCAATCTCTCCCACAGGTTCCCCACCCCTCTCCCCTTCTGATCCCATCCCGGCCTTACCAGGGGTCCCTGCTGCCTAATGGGAGCAGGAATAATCTCCAGTTAATCCTGTTCCTTCAGCTCCAGGTTCCAAAAAGATGCATGTGACCTCCTTAGCAAGCTTCCAGGAGATAGAGATCCCAGATAAGGCCAGGGAGGAAATCAAGAGGAATGAAAATTTCACAAATCAATTAATCAGTAAACATTTAAAAAATATAGTGAAATGGAGGAGGGGAACATAAATTGCACAGGAACATACACAAAGTACTGAAAAGTGTAGTTCTTTGCCTCCGTATGTGAGTGTAGTCCTGAGCTAAACCAAAACCCTGAGGCTGGGAAATGACTGCCTTTCTGGAATCAACATTAGAAGTTATCACTGAAAGGATTCCCTTCATAGCATGCTTTGCTTTGAAATCAAACAGGAACGCTGTTCTTTGGCTATTTTTTCGTAACATGTAGACAAAGGTGAGCTGGTTGATATAGTGTGTCTGGATTTTCAGAAAGCCTTTAATAAGGTTCCTCATAAGTGACTCTTGGCG
This sequence comes from Ichthyophis bannanicus, assembly GCA_033557465.1. NCBI lineage: Eukaryota > Metazoa > Chordata > Amphibia > Gymnophiona > Ichthyophiidae > Ichthyophis > Ichthyophis bannanicus. The sequence goes on from CM066032.1 coordinate 607,408,034, forward strand.
AAATTAAAAAGTCATGGGATAGGAAGGCAGCGTACTATTGTGGATCAGGAACTAGTTAAAAGAAAGAAAGCAGAGAGTAGGGTTAAATGGCCAATTTTTCCCAATGGAGAAAGGTGAATAGTGGAGTACCCCAGGGATCTGTGCTGGGTCTGCTCCTTTTTAATATATTCGTAAATGACCTAGAAATGGGAAAAATGAGTGAGGTAATCAGATTTGCAGATAACACAGAATTATTCAAAGTTGTTAGAACCCAAGAGAACTGTGAAAAATTGCAGGAGGACCTTGATAAATTGGAAGACTGAATGTTCAAATGGTGACTATGGTTACACGAAGCAAGGTTCCACATTAGGAACCACCACCCAGGAAAAAGATTTAGGCATCATTTTGGATAACACATTGAAACCCTCTGCCCAGTGTGCAGCAGTGGCCAAGAAGGCAAATAGAAGGCTAAGAATCATAAGGAAAGGAATGGAGAATAAAACAAAGGATATTATAATGCCTCTGTATCGTTCCATGGTGTGATAGCACCTTGAATACTGTGTGCAACTCTAGTCACCATATCTTAAAAAGGATATAGCAGAATTAGAAAAGGTACAGAGAAGAGCCACCAAAATAGAAAAGGGGATGGAAGGATACCCCTATGAAGAGAGGCTTAAACGGTTAGTGCTCTTCAACCTGGAAAAGAGACGGCTGAGGGGAGATATGATAGAGGTCTATAAATTAATGAATGGAGTGGAACAAGTAAACATAGATCAACTGTTTATGCCATCAAAAAGTAGAAAGACTAGGGGACATGCAATGAAGCTACAGTGTAACCCGTTTAAGACTAATAAGAGAAAATATTTTTTCACTGAACACAATCAAATTCTGGAATTCGTTACCGGAGGATATATTAAAGGCTGTTAGTGTAGTTGGGTTTTAAAAAGGTTTGGACAAGTTCCTGGAGGAAAGGTTCATAAACCATTAATAAAGAGGACCTTGGAAATCCACTGATTGTCCCAGTACAAGCAATGTGGAAGCTATGTGTCTTTTTGGGAAACTGCTCGGTACTTGTAATCTGGATTGGTCACTGTTGGAAACAGGATACTGGGCTTGATGGACCTTGGTTTGACCCAGTATGGCATTTCTTATGTTAGCATTATTCTTTGGTTCTAAGATTTATGTATTTCCAGATGTACCTAAATATACCCAAAGGAAGTGCCGTGAGTTCTTGGCTCTAAGGTCTAGGGTCTTGAAACTTAGTGCTTCCATGAAATTACCGTTTCCTTGTAAATGTTTGATTTCTTGGCAAGTGAAGCAATTTGTTTTCTTTGAGTCAGACCAGTTACAGTATTTCAATTTCTTGTGTCCAGGGAGGATCCTGGGACCCAGGTGGCTACTGTGATGCAGCGGACCCTCCTTTGGAGAGAAAAACAGTTCTGGATTCTGAAAGAAAAAGAAGTTGCCTGCAATATCCAGAGGATCCACCTAGAGGGAGCGGGAGAGTCAGGACAGAGACCACAGAACCACGCCTCTGTGGGCAGGACTTATGTTCCAAAAGCTCACATTTAAGGGGAGGCAAGCGAGAGTCAGGAGGAAGCTCATATGCTGGGAGCTTACCTGCAAAAAGCTCAGCTGCTAGAATCTCATCTGCCTGGAGATCCACTACTGGGGAAGCAGTGGAAGGATTACCCTCCTCAGCTGGGAGAGAACAAGCAGGAGCCTGTTCCAGAGAGAGATTGAGGACATGCTATGAAGGTACCAGAGCTAGATTGGGATCTAGTCCAAAAGCAAACCTGAGTAAAAAGACAGGCTGGGAGAGGAGAACCAGTCCTGTAAGCCAAAGGCTAGGCCGAGAAAGCCAAAGCCAAACCAGACCGGGCCCTGAAACCCACAGGAGGGCAGGCCTCAAAGGCCTGAGGAGGAAAGGACTGGGAGAGCCGAAGGAGAATACCTGAGAGCACTGATACGGAAGGCAGCAGCCAAGGTAGGCCTCCTGTATCGCCCCAGAGAACCAAAAGAAAATCCAGAGGTAAAGCTTTTAATCTTTGCTACTGTTTTCCTAAAGCCAAGTTAAGAGAAGAACCTTGGGAGGGAGAGTCTCCTTACCTAAAGCACAAGCCAAAGCCAAAGTTAAAAGACAGTTTGAGCAAGGACAGAACTTTTAGAGGAAAGCATTATAAAGAAAATGTTTTTAAACCTCTAGAGGAAGAGATGCCATCATGGTATTCCACCACACAGAACCGTAGGCCCAAACAAACTGCTAAGTCCTGGGAAGCAGTAAGCCAAACCCACATAAAGGACACCTATCTTGACTCTTCAGAACAGTCAGAGGAGGCCATGCAGGTGGAATCCGTACATGAAGATCTTGATAGCCCTATGGAATGTGCATATTGTGCCGTGAGTGATATAGAGTCACTCCAGAGCTCTTTGGAGTGAATGAAGCAATATTGTTTGGTAGCTTTTATGCTGTGAAGTTAACAGTTTCTGGTTGTTTTTCTTGTGCTTACAAAAGCTGCCGTAAGGACTTGTTTTGCTACGTCTGCCAATGTGTTTATCCTATGTTCTGAACCCTTAGTGCAAAAAGGGAAAATAAAGCCTTTTCCTTTTTTCCCTCCACTTTTGTGCAAGACTGTATTCTCTTTGGGGAGTTGGCAACGAGGCCGGCACAAGGCACTGGCCCTTGACCCTCGCACCTGGCCAATCCCAATCACAAACATCTTAGTGGCCCCGGGCCCAGCCCTTCGGTGGAAAAACTACGCTGCCACCAGGGGGGGCTGGCGCGGTGGCGGGGCGACAAATGGCGTAGTTGGCAGGATTAACGCCAACACGACGGACGTGCCAAGTTAAGCCTACAGCGGTAAAATTGAAAAGGCCAAGTTTTTTTTTTGAGGAAAAAAAAAAAAAAAGGAGCCGAGGAAAACCCGGAATGGAACGGATAACTCAACTGGATGGGACTTGCGAAAACCTGGAACGGAGTTCCCGGAAATGCGGACCGGATCCAGAGGAAAATCCTGTGAGCTGACAATCCTGAGACCGTCCAGGGAAAGCGACAAGAACCCAGATAGCTGCGTATCTTCCTCTAAGATGACCCAACACTTGAACAAGGTAATAAGTGATTAAACCTGTTTCATGTTGGATATAGGGGGAAGTGAGCTTGACAGAGGTTAAGCAAGGTTAAAAAAAAAAAAAAAAAGCATTTTTTTTGTGAGAAAAGTGCCACACTTGGGTTTCCTTTTTTTTTCTGCTTATTGTTGTTTCAGAGATCATGGAGCCCAAGGAGCTATGTGCATGGATGGCGCAACAATTCAGTAAACAAGCAGAGTTGGCGCAATTAAGCCAGACGCAAGCGCTGCAAGCGATGCAACAGCAGCAACTGCCGGTCATACAGACCATGAACACGTGGCTTGCACAGCAGCAAGAAGAACTGGCAAGGAGCAAGGCTGAGAACCCATCAACAGCTAAATCCTTGAATCCAGACCATGGACAATGGGCATGTAATGACTTGGTGGTGGGGAAGCTGTGTGCAGAGGATGATATAGATGATTTCCTAGATACATTTACTCGAATAGCTACTTCGGCTAAATGGCCGAGCGAGCAGTGGGCAATTCGACTAGCGGCGTCCCTCACGGGCGAGGCGCTAGCCGCCTATAGGGCAATGCCTCCAACTTTAGCTGATTCCTACGAGGAAGTAGTCTTAGCTATCAGACCTTTCACCTATAATAAAATGTTTAGGGCTACCTGTTTGAAGGCCAACAAAACACCTAAGGCACTGGGTCATCGAGTGCGCAGTCTAGCTCATAAATGGCTACAGCCTGAAAGGAGAAATATAGACACCCTAATGGATGTTATAATCCTCGAGCAGTATATGGTTGCCCTGCCCAGTAGAGTGCAGAATTTTCTGCTATTACAAAATTGCCGCACTACTACTGACGCCATAACCCTTACTGAAAGATATTTAGAGGCTGAAAAAGTTACCCCACCTAGGATAAGCTCCAAGATAGCGATAGGGGCTGAGGTACAAAAGCTGGAGAACCCTTCTCGTCCTCCATTTGTTTGTGGGAAAAAAGTTAAAACCCCTACAAGGGAGAATGTACAGAAATGTTTTACATGTGGTAAAAGAGGGCACCTCCAGTATGAGTGTTTCTCGCGAACTGCTTTGGTGGGAGAATCTCCTAATGCAGTGCGCGAAGGACTTGTCCTGGATGTAAAAATACAGGGCATAAAGGTAAAAGCATTATTGGATTCTGGAGCCGATCAGACCTTGGTCTCTAAAAGGTTATGGTCGGTGATCCAAGCTCAGGGCCTATCGGTTCCAGAATCTCCGGCAGGACAAGTAAAAATTAAGTGTGTGCATGGTGCAGCCACGCGATATCCTGTGTATAAATTATGGGTAAAACGCTTAGGCATCGTAAAGGAAATGCTGATCGCCGTGGTGCCTAGGTTACCACAGGAATTGGTCCTAGGCCGTGACTGGCCACAATTTAAGAGGACCTTAAAGGAAGGTTTATCACCAGTGGCGAAGTCAGATTCCACCTGCATCCAGCCAAAACCTAGGGAAGGTTCCTCACTTCGACAGAGTCAGACCTGCCAAGATGGTCCTTTTGTGAAGGCCCTAGTGTCCACAAGGTCGCATACGCAAGATGGCGAGCAGCCTTCCTGCTCCAAGGATACTTCCCTAGGGGAGCTCCCTTCGCATGACGGGCTAATAGGGGACCCCCCAAGCAGGAAAAGAAAGCCGAAGGCAGAGCGAAGGAGAGAGAGACAACACCGTTCTAAAGCGAGAGCGGAGCTGGAAGCAGGAAAAGGTATGCCATGTGTTCCGGCCGACGTGATGGAGAAGTTCCCATCATTTAAAAGGGAACAAAGAGCAGACCCAGCGCTCACTCATGCTTTTGAGCAGACCAAAGAAGAAAGGGAGACATACCCAAGATTCCTCCTAGAAGAGGAGATACTCTATCGAGAAAGTAAGGACCTGCGAACTGGTCTAGTACGGAAACAACTGGTGGTCCCAAGTACTTTCAAGGCTTCGGTTCTACGTCTGGCGCATGACCACCCCGTTGGGGGTCATAAAGGGGCGCAGGGCACCCTGGAGCAGATTTTGACTAGATTTTACTGGCCAGGGGTGTTTCGAGAGACGACACGTTTCTGTGAATCCTGCGCGTCGTGCCAAAGAGTCACGACGCATAAACCAACTGGAGTGCCATTAGTTCCGATGCCCATAATCACAGACCCCGTCCGTAGACTTGCTGTGGACCTAGTAGGACCCCTCATCAAGACGCCACGGGGGTTTCAATATATACTAGTGATTATTGATCAAGCCACCAGATTTCCCTGGGCCGTTCCCTTGAGGAATATTTCGGCCAAGTCTATTGCCATCGAATTGATAAAATTATTTTGCGAAGTGGGCTTCCCGCAGGAGGTTTTGACGGATCAAGGAAGCAATTTCCGGTCGAAATACCTTAACCAAGTCTGGGACGCTTTTGGTATCCGCCACGTGAAAACAGCCGCTTACCACCCACAATGCAACGGCCTGGTAGAGCGATTAAACCAGAGCCTAAAGCAAATGCTCAGGCGCGCTCTGGATGGACAGATAAATGAATGGGACACTATGTTACCTTTCGTTCTCTACGCCTGTAGAGAGAGAAAGCAGGCATCATTAGGTACGTCCCCGTATGAACTTATGTACGGACGGACACCCAGGGGCATTCTCGATGTACTTAGAGAGCAGTGGTCTGAGCCAAAGGAGGTAGAAGTAGGGATACCTTTATTCCTACAGAACTTGAGAACCTGACTCGAGCGAACTTCCAGGTTCGCCACTGAGGAATTAGAGAAGAGCCAGAGAAAACAAAAATACTACTACGACAGGCGGGTGAAGTCTAGGCATTTAAAGAACGGAGACAAGGTGATAGTGCTAGTCCCTGGAGCCACACCTAAGTTTGAGTCCCGATGGAAAGGGCCCTATACGGTTGTCCACCCGGTAGGGACCACTTCATATGTCGTTCGAGAGACGAGTGGACGAGAACAGGTGTATCATGCCAACCTTCTCCGCCCTTGGCATGAGCGTGCTGCGCTGTTAACTTCTACAAAAACTTTGTATCACTGTGGTGAAAGACCGCTAAATAGGGCAGAATCCGGTATTATGTGCTGCGGAGAAGTGGCTTCCCCAGCCCGTAATATTTTAAGAAGGGGGATGTGTGATGCAGCGGACCCTCCTTTGGAGAGAAAAACAGTTCTGGATTCTGAAAGAAAAAGAAGTTGCCTGCAATATCCAGAAGATCCACCTAGAGGGAACGGGAGAGTCAGGATAGAGACCACAGAACCACGCCTCTGTGGGCAGGACTTATGTTCCAAAAGCTCACATTTAAGGGGAGGCAAGCGAGAGTCAGGAGGAAGCTCATATGCTGGGAGCTTACCTGCAAAAAGCTCAGCTGCTAGAATCTCATCTGCCTGGAGATCCACTACTGGGGAAGCAGTGGAAGGATTACCCTCCTCAGCTGGGAGAGAACAAGCGGGAGCCTGTTCCAGAGAGAGATTGAGGACATGCTATGAAGGTACCAGAGCTAGATTGGGATCTAGTCCAAAAGCAAACCTGAGTAAAAAGACAGGCTGGGAGAGGAGAACCAGTCCTGTAAGCCAAAGGCTAGGCCGAGAAAAGCCAAAGCCAAACCAGACCGGGCCCTGAAACCCACAGGAGGGCAGGCCTCAAAGGCCTGAGGAGGAAAGACTGGGAGAGCCGAAGGAGAATACCTGAGAGCACTGATACGGAAGGCAGCAGCCAAGGTAGGCCTCCTGTATCGCCCCAGAGAACCAAAAGAAAATCCAGAGGTAAAGCTTTTAATCTTTGCTACTGTTTTCCTAAAGCCAAGTTAAGAGAAGAACCTTGGGAGGGAGAGTCTCCTTACCTAAAGCACAAGCCAAAGCCAAAGTTAAAAGACAGTTTGAGCAAGGACAGAACTTTTAGAGGAAAGCATTATAAAGAAAATGTTTTTAAACCTCTAGAGGAAGAGATGCCATCATGGTATTCCACCACACAGAACCGTAGGCCCAAACAAACTGCTAAGTCCTGGGAAGCAGTAAGCCAAACCCACATAAAGGACACCTATCTTGACTCTTCAGAACAGTCAGAGGAGGCCATGCAGGTGGAATCCGTACATGAAGATCTTGATAGCCCTATGGAATGTGCATATTGTGCCGTGAGTGATATAGAGTCACTCCAGAGCTCTTTGGAGTGAATGAAGCAATATTGTTTGGTAGCTTTTATGCTGTGAAGTTAACAGTTTCTGGTTGTTTTTCTTGTGCTTACAAAAGCTGCTGTAAGGACTTGTTTTGCTACGTCTGCCAATGTGTTTATCCTATGTTCTGAACCCTTAGTGCAAAAAGGGAAAATAAAGCCTTTTTCTTTTTTCCCTCTACTTTTGTGCAAGACTGTATTCTCTTTGGGGAGTTGGCAACGAGGCCGGCACAAGGCACTGGCCCTTGACCCTCGCACCTGGCCAATCCCAATCACAAACATCTTAGTGGCCCCGGGCCCAGCCCTTCGGTGGAAAAACTACGCCGCCACCAGGGGGGGCTGGCGCGGCGGCGGGGCGACACTACCTTAGATGAGACCCCTAGTTAAAGCCTGCTAGAGCTACTATCTTTGTGTTGCCGCTGCTAGATATGCTTAATTTCTTTAGGTTAACTGCCTTTTCTTTGTTTCCTGTTCTTGCCTCACTTGTGATAATACTAGTGGTCTTTATGCTGTATGGTATTTTTGATTTTTGTTTATTTGCTTTGTACTATTGCCAGTATTACTGATTCATTCATTCATTTTGTTGGACGTCATAAGTGAAATTGCAAAATAATAAATTTTAGAAAAAAGTGTGGTTCTTTGCCCATCTCATCGTTGCTCACACATCCACCATCCTCTCCACCAAAATGGACATTCAAAGTTTATTCAAGAGCAACCACAGTCCATAGTTCATTCAAAAAGAGTCACAATTCTCAATGGATATTCCTAATAGATGTCATATCATCAAGTTCTTTCAATATCTCTGAAAAGGATGATAACGGGTCAGAAACCAAAAGTAGCTAGTTTCATGCCACTAATCCCCAGGGTAAGCAGTGTTTATTTTCTCTATCTACTTTAATGGTTTATGGACTTGCCCACCAAGAATTTGTCCAAACCCTTTTTAAACCCAGCTACACTAACTGCTTTTACCACATCTTCTGGAAACAAGCTCCAAAGCTTAATTATATCTTGAGAGAAGAACAATATTTTGTCCTATTTGTTTTAAATATACTACTTAGTAACTTCAAGGTGTGTCCTCTAGTCTTCGTACTTTCTGAAAGAGTAAGCAATCAATTTGTGTTTACCCATTATACTTCATTCAGGATTTTATCGACCTCTATCATATATCCCTCCCCTCCCTCGGCCATCTCTTCTCTAAGCTGAAGAGCCCTAATCTTGTTAGCCTTTCCTCACAGGAGAGAAATTCCACCGCTTTTATCATTTTGGTTGCCCTTATCTATAACTTTTGCTAATACCGCTATATCTTTTTTGAGAAGTGAAGACCAAAACTGCATACAATACTCAAGGTGCAGACGCAGCATGAAATGATACAGATGCATTATGGTATTCTTTGTTTTATTCTCTGTTTCTTTCCTAATAATTCCTAACATTCTGCTTGCTTTTTTGGCCTCTGCCACACAATCAACAGAAAATTTCAATGTTTCGTCCACAATGACGCTTTGATCCTTTTCTAGGATGGTGACTCCTAAATTGGAATCTAGCTTTCAGTAGCTATAGTTTGGGTTATTCTTCCCTAGGTACATCATTTTACACTTGTCCACATTACATTTCATCTGCTATTTGGATGGCCAGTCTTTCAAGGTCATAATAACATAGTAAATGATGGCAGATAAAGACCAGTATGGTCCATCTAGTCTGCCCAGTACGATGGCAAGAGTAGGTGCACCTGCCGCTCCGTGCAGGCCACCCCTCCCCCTGTCTTTGTTTTAGGGGTGAACCCACCACTCCGTATAGGACACCCCTGTATGTTGAGAAATTAGTTACGTTTATTTTGATTTTATCTTGCTGCTGTAAAGGGATCCACTGTGTCTTTCCCATGCCATTTTGAAGGTCCTCCTACAATTTCTCACAATCCACATGCAATTTAACATCTTTGAATAATTTGGTGTCATCTGCAAATTTAATCATATCACTTGCTGTTCCCAATTCCAGATCATTTATAAATATGTTAAAAAGCACTGGCCCTAGTCCAGAACCCTGGAGTACTACACTATTCACCGTCCTCCACTGAGAAAACTGACCATTTAACCCTATTCTCAGTTTTTATCTCTTAACCAATTCCCAGTTCAGAATAGGGCATTGCCTCATATGCCCTCACTTTTACATTTCCTCAGCAGTCTCATGTGGTACTTTATCAAATGTTTTCTGAAAGTCTGAAAACACTATATCAACTGACTCATCTCTATCCACATATTTATTCATGCCTCCAAAGAAATGGAGCAAACTGGTGGGGCAAGACTTCCTTTGGCTAAATCCATGTTGACTTTCTCCCATTAAACCATATCTGTTGATGTGTTCAGTAATTTTGTTCTTTATGGTAGTTTCCACCATTTTGACCAGCTCCAATGTTAGGCTTACTAGTCTGTAGTTTCCTGAATCACCCCTGGAACCCTTTTTAAAAATTAGCACTATGATGGCCACCCTCCAATCTTCTGCTACCATAGACTATTTTAATGATAAGTTAAAAATCACTAATAGTAGCTCTGTAATTTCATCTTTGAGATCTTTTAGCACTTTGGGGGTCACCATCCAGTACAGGTGATCTGCTACCCTTTAGTTTGTCAACCTGTTCTACTACATCTTCTAGGTTTATTGAGACTTGATTCAGCTCCTCTGACTCATCACCATCAAATATTTTAGCTGGCATGGGTGGCCTCCTCACATCTTCCTCAGTAAAGACCAAAGCAAAGAATTAATTTAGTCTTTTAGCTAAGTATGGCATTGTCCTCCTTGAGTATCCCTTTTACCCCTTGATCATCTCATAGACCAAATGATTCCTTCATAGGCTTCTTTGTTGTTTGTACCTGAAAACGTTTTTATTTTGAATTTGTCTCTATTGGAAGCTTCTTTTAATTTTTTTTTGCCTTCCTTATCAGTGCTCTGCACTTAATTTGCCAGTGCTTATGTAGTTTCCTATTTCATTCCCTTTTCCATTTTTGAAATATTTTTTTTGCTCTAATAGCCTCTTTCATTGCCTCACCTTTTAACCATGCTGGCTGCTTAGTCTTTCTTTCACCTTTCTTTCTTGGTCTGGGCTTCCAAGATTGTATTTTATAAACACCCATGCCTGATATGAACTCTTCACCTTTGCAGCTGCTTCTTTTAATAGTTTTTTAACACATTTCTTCATTTTATCATAGTCTCTCTTCCAAAGATTAGATGCCGATTGCACATTTCCTTTGTGTACTTATTCCAGTTATCAAATGTGGGGTTTCCAGTCAGAGCTGGCACACTGATCAGAGAACTAGATCATGGCCATGAGATGGCTGTGAACTATTTATTTATTTATTTTATTTATTATTTATTACAGTTGCTTATATACCGCACTATTCGGTATCAGCGCGGTTTACAGTATAACAAAAACAACCTAAACACAAACTGTTTGGTTTTACATAGAACAGGAATATCAACTTGGATAATAGGGTTGAACTATATACATGAGGGGTCAATTAAATAACAGGGTTGGATTATATACATGAAATATTAGTTGCACTGAGTTATATACAACACAATGCTTACTTTAAGACAGAATTTGTCTGATCTGCAGGAAGGAGCTTGGGACTGTGATAAAGGCTTAGAATGGGTGTTATTAGGTGGGTATTTTAGGTTCCATTGCTGGCTGGGTAGAATTGGCGGAATAGGTGAAACTTGATTGAACTTGAACTAACAAGATTTCAGCAAAATCTTTGATATTGTTCCTCATAGGAGGCTTATCAATATACTAAACAGCTTGAGAATGAGTCCCAAGGTGGTGAACTGGATCAAAAATTGGTTGACTGACAGACGAGAAAAGGTGATGGTAAATGGAACGCACTCTGATGAAAGGAAAGTGATTAACAGTGTGCCCCAGGATTTGGTCCTGGAACCGGTACTGTTCAATGTATTTGTGAGTGATATTGCTGAAGGATTGAATGGAAAAGTCTGTCTTTTTGCAGATGACACAAAAATTTGCAACAAAGTGGACTCTCCTGAGGAAGAGGATAACATGAGGAAAGATCTACAAACGCTGAAAGAATGGTCTAATGCTTGGCAGTTAAGATTTAATGTGAAGAAGTGTAGTGTCATGCACTTGGGAAGCAGAAATCCAAGGGAATTGTATGTGATAGGGGCCAAGAGGTTGGTGTGCACAGACCAGGAGAAGGACCTTGGAGTGATTGTTTCTGAGGATCTCAAGGTGGCAAAACAGTTTGACAAAGTGGTGGCAAAAGCCAGAAGGATGCTGGGCTTCATACAGAGAGGGATTACCAGAAGAAAAAAGTACTAACGCTGATGTACAAGTCTCTGGTAAGGCTTCACTTGGAATATTGGGTTCAGTTTTGGAGATCTTATGTTTATTTATTTATTTATTTAGTATACATTTGTATACCGCTACTTCCAGCGATCAGCAGCGTTTTTTGATTACAGATTGGAAATTGTCAAATCATGACAGGAAAGTTTTGAGGTATAAACACATTGATTAGACAGGAAAGCACAGCACACAGAGAACTATTTTACAGGGAACATGGGCTATGGAGGGTTAAGTGGCTTGCCCAAGACCACAAGGAGCACCTGTGGGACTAGAAACCCCAGTCCTTCCGGCCCAAGGTTGCTGTCCTCTAGTGGGATTTGAACCCCCGACCTTCCGGCCCAAAGGACCTTGCCCCAACCACTAGGCTACTCCTCCACTCCATGTTGCAAAGGATATAAAAAGACTGGAAACTGTTCAGAGGAAGGCGACCCAAATGATTTGGAGTCTGCGCCAGAAGACTTATGAGAAGAGACTTGAAGACCTAAATATGTACATTCTGGAGGAGAAGAGGGACAGGGGAGATATGATTCAGACCTTTAAATACTTAAGGAGTATTAATGAACAAACAAACCTTTTTCAAAGACAGGCAAGCTGTAATTCTAGAGGGCATAACATGAAGCTGCATGGGGGTAAACTGAAAGGCAACATCAGGAAATATTTTTTTACTGACAGGGTGGTGAATGCTTAGAATGCCCTCCTGATGGAAGTGACAGAATTCAAAATGGCATGAGACAGACACAGTAGATCCCTTTATAGAAACAGGATAGAATCAAAATAAACATAACTATCTCTTATATCTCAACAAATAGGGATTACTTACACAGAGTGTGGGTACCCCCTTAAACAAAGGCATGGGGAGGGGTGACCTGCACGGAGCGGCAGGTGAACCTACTCTTGCCACCTTGCTGGGCAGACTAGATGGACCATATTGGTCTTTATCTGCCGCCATATACTATGTTACTATGAATCAGGTAGTTTAAGTTTATAACCTGGCACCCAATAGACAGTAGCAGAACGTAGGCTGTGGAGATGTGGCAGCAGCTGCTGCCAGCCATGCTAGGGAAATTGCTTGGAAGAAGAGCAAAGGGATGGGGGGGAGGGGAGTGTTTAGAAGCAGTTTTCTAAAAGGCAGATTCTTTAAAATTCCTTTAGCTTGGAAAGGACTCAGAACAAAACCAGAGACACTGTTCAGACTGCAACTAGAAGTTATCACAAATCTGATAAGCTCCACTCAGTATACTATACTTGCATCCTGTTCAGTGTATGGTTGTTATCAACATGATGGAAACTCGGCATACCCAAAGAAAACCAAGCTATTTAATACTTGGAAGAGTTTCAAAAGGACTCAATACACAAAAAGCCAATGTCTCCCTAGAGCTCTTAGAGACCATTATAAATAAAGGTCTTTCCAGCACTTACTACTCCCTCCATGTTATCTAGCAATATTTCTTTCAGGCTGGCTGGTTCTTCCTCAATGTATGTTTATGTTTATTAAAACTTAATATACTGCCTTTCTATTAAAGTCAAAGCAGTTTACAGTAAATAAAAGATATGATACGCTACCCATCTGTATAAGAATGAGGAACGGACCCAGACAACAGAAGGTGATGATACATGGAGCTCACTCGGATGAGAGGAAGTTGATTAGCAGGGTGCCCCAGGGTTCGGGCCTGGGCCCGGCACTGTTCAATATATTTGTGAGTGCTATTGCTGAAGGACTGAATGGAAAGGTCTGTCTTTTTGCAGATGACACAAAAATTTGCAACAGAGTGGACTCCCCCGAGGGAGTGGTTAACATGAGGAAAGATCTACAAAAGCTGGAAGACTGGTCTAATGCTTGGCAACTACGATTTAATGCAAAAACGTGCAGTGTCATGCACATGGGTAGCAGAAATCCAAGGGAAATGTACACGATAGGGGGTGAGAGGTTGGTATGCACGGTTCAGGAGAAAGACCTTGGGTGTGATTATCTCTGATGATCTCAAGGTGGCAAAACAGTGCGACAAGGCAGTGGCAAAAGCCAGGAGGATGTTGGGCTGCATACAAAGAGGGATTACCAGCAGAAAGGAAAAGGTACAAAGCTGTTCGTAAATGATGATGTCTTGGTATCTTGGCTTGTGGATAAGCACCACAAGCTAAGGATAAAGCCAACAGTTCCGTTTTGAAGACATATGCAATATGCCTGTTAAGGATTTTCTTTTGGAATGCATAACCAGTTTTGATGTACAAGTATAGTGTAAGATAAATGTGGAGGGATAATTTTATAAGGGGGCATCGTGAACTGGTTTAGGCCCTTTGTGCCAGACTGGGCTTGGAAAAGTCACCTGGTCTGGGAGAACGTCCTCATAGCAGCCTTTAAATTGTGGTATGCTGCAAGAATCAGCGCTATCCTCCACCTCATTCAATATTTGATGCCCTGGTGTAAGTTGTTATGCAACCTCTGACTTGATTTTCTGCTGTATACAGATGACAAACTAACCAATGAACAATTCTCTGTGAAATCAGATGCCTCTTCTTTGCAAATTAGTCAAAACTTTCCCACCATTGTTTGGTGAATGAGAAGTAATGAGTTGTCAAATTTTCATAAAACAGTGGTTATAATAGATGTAAAGATGAGACTTCCGGTGACGTCACGGAGCTAATGGCAGCTTGAAAGCCTAGCTCCGTCCGAATCCCGAGCGAGGTGAATTATTAGCGAGACCCCCAGTGCAATAGTGGAAGGGAGGAGGCTATCCTGGATCGGGATGGCAGCGAGGAAGAAATTAGCGGGATTCCAGTCTCCTTACGTTCGCCGGGAGCTGATGGCGGCCGCGGCAGCGGAATCGGCCTGTACGGGAGAGGGAGCTCCGAGGAGGAGGATGCCACTGATACGGAGGGGCTGGAAGAAGTACCCCTGAGAAAGAGTTTAAGACGGATATGAAGGGGGAGATAAAAGTCATGAGGAAGGAGGTGAGAGAAACCTTACAGGCGATTCAACAGGAGGTGAGCAGCTTGGGTGGTCGTGTGGAAGACTTGGAGAGCCACGTGGAGGACTGTGAGGGGAGGTGAGAGGCCTGGTAGTTATGCAAGAAAGGCTTCAGGCCCAACAGGAAGAGCTACAGGAGAAAATTGAGGAGATCGAAGATAGAGCACGGAGAAACAATCTGCGGATCCGGGAGGTGCCAGAGGACAAGACACCCAGAGACTGTGTTTCGCTGGTGCAGTGGCTGTGTAGCCATGTGCTCTAGCTGGGGGAAGTGTCTGGCTTGACCGCGGAACAGATAGGAGTGGAAAGAGCCCATCAAAGCCTGGGGCCACGGAGGGAGAAGCAGGCACGGGACATTATTGCTTGTTTGAGCAGCTTCCCCCTGAAAGAACAAATCCTAAGTGTGGCACGGAAATTTGGGAGAGTTGCGTGGGACGGCGCTGAGATTGAAATGTTCAATGATTTGTCTAAGGGGACTCTTGAAAGGATGAGAGCGATGAAAGAAATAACTACGTATCTGTGGGGGAAAAATCTCCGCTACAGATGGATGTTTCCGTTTGGTGTTCTGCTATCTGTTAATGGAGTGAACCGAAAGGTGAAATCAGTGGAAGAGGCCTGGGAAATGCTGAGTGAATTAGGCTGTGAAGGCCTCCCTAGGGTAGCGGACACGGAGCGGGTGAACAAGTCTCCTGTGGGGAAAGGCAAGCAGCGGCCGCAATCCAGCACCCAGTGGCAACGAGTGGGTGAGCAAGGGATGCGTTTGAAGAGACTGTCACAGGAGAGGCTGAAAGCAGCACCCGAGATGGATACCTGAACGTGGTGAATGGAGTGGAGATCTCTGAATGTCAGCAGTGAGCATGAGGGGGGGTGTTAGAGCCCCTTGCTCATTGAATTTGGACACTGGACTTACAGGGCCAAAGGGGGAGCGGGGAGGCTGGAGGGGAATGAGGGGGGGTGAGGAGGAAGGGAGGGAATGATATGGAAAGTAAGTACCTTGGAAATGGAGGGAAGGTAGGGGGTGGAAGGGGAAAGGGGGTTGGGGGGGGACTGCATTGTTGGGATCGGACAAAGAGACTGGAAGGATGGGAAGAGTTGTATGGATGGGGGGGAGGGGGGAGACGAGGGGGGAGGAGGGAGGGGGGGGTCAGAACACCTTGAGGGGAAGGGAGGGAAGGCAGGGAATGCTAAAGTGATGTTGCGCATAGGAACAATTAATGTACGGGGATTGAACTCGCCCACTAAGCGGGGTCTGTTTTATCGGGAGGTGGTGTGGAATCAGTGGGATGTGATATTACTTCAGGAGACCCATCTGCGGGTCGGGGAGGTGGGGCGGATGCGGCATCGGCAGTATCCGGACTAATATTTTTCCTGCAATAAGGAGGGGGGAAGGAAAGGAGGAGTGGCCATCCTGGTTCGGGGAGGGTGTGGGGTACAGGTGGGAGGATCGTTTAAGGACCAGGAAGGGAGGGTGGTCGGGATAAAGGGGAAACTGGGGGGGGGGGGGAGGACATTGTGATTGTTGCGGTGTATGGGCCCAATGGGCAACAAGGGGGCTTTTGGCGAGAGGTTAGGAACTTAATAGATAGGGCAGGGGGGGGAGGTGTTAGTGGGGGGGGGGGATTTTAATGTGGTGTTGGATCCGGGGGTGGATCGGTGGCCGAGGGGGGCGGGAATGGGGGGGCGAAAGAATAGGAAAGGTTTGAAAGGCTTGATGAGATACTATAATCTGTTGGATGTATGGAGGGTTATGCACCCGGAGGGAGATGGGTTTACATTTTATTCGGCTCCACATGATAGTTGGAGCTGGATAGATATGGTATTGATTGACCAGAGTTGGATGACTGAGGTGAAAGATGGGGGTATACTGCCGGTGGGGTGGTCTGATCATAGGGCGGTAGAGGTTACACTTAAGGCGTCAAGGATGGGAGGAGGGATGTTCTGGTGACTGAATGATAGTCTCCTCAGAGATGGGAAGGTGTGAAAGATGTTCGAGCGGTTATAAAAGAGTATATGCGCTTTAATGACAATGGGGAAGTGGTGGATGTTAAGGTGTGGGAGGGGTTGAAGGCGGTGGTGCGGGGGAGGTTTATAATGTGGGGTGCGAAGAAAAAGAGGGAGAGGGAGCGGGAACGGAAGGAGGACGCCCTGAAGAGGGAGTTACAACAGGTGGAAGAGAGGTATAGGGGCTCAGGAGCTAGGGAAGACAGAAGGGAGATGGAGAGGGTGGGTGAGGCGTTACGGGAACTACAATTAGATAAGGTGGCCTTCCTTTTGCAGAGAGTGAAACAGATGCATTACGAATTTGGGGATAAAGCGGGGCGGTTATTGGCACGGAGATTAAGGCAGCAAAAAGGGATAGCCACCATTTACCAAATAGAAGGGTTAGATGGGACGAGGTGTTGGGGGGAAGAAGAAATTCGAGAGCGGTTTAGGGAGTATTATCAAGAGTTGTATAGGGAGATGGCAGGGGGGGGGGGAAGGGGAGATAGAAGCATATTTAGAAGGGGTCCCGCTCCAGGTACTTCCGGAGGAGGCAGTAGAGGTCTTGGAAGCGGAGATCACAGGGGAAGAAATCGAGCGGGCTGTGAAGGGAATGGATGGCGGGAAATCTCCGGGTTTAGACGGATTTACTGGGAATTTCTATAAGGTCTTTTGGGGGGAGATAAGGGATATCTTGGGTAGGGTTTTTAACGGGGTGCTAGTGGAGGGGGGGGGTTGTCGGAAGAAATGTTGACGGCCGGGATAACGGTCTTGTTAAAACCAGGGAAAGACCCAGGGAAATGTAGCTCCTATAGGCCTATATCACTGCTGAATGTAGACGCCAAACTGTTAGCGAAAGTAATAGCCGGGAGGATGGCTGAGTGGTTGCCGGGGATTATAAAGGTGGACCAAGCCAGCTTTATAACCGGTCATCAAGCGGCGGATAATATCCAGAGGGCGATAGGGGTTATCGGGGAGGCGAGGGAGGGGCAGGAAGATTTGATTCTGATGTCCATTGATGCCGAAAAAACCTTTGATAGGGTGCACTGGGGTTTTTTGATGCGGGTGCTGGAGAAAATGGGATGTGGACCCAATTTAATGTCGTGGGTGTGGTCTCTATACAGGGGACCGAGGGCTAGAGTTAAGGTTAATGGGAGGTATTCTAAGGATTTTGCGCTGGGTCGGGGGACTCGTCAGGGGTGTCCGCTTCACCGCTGCTTTTTGCTATGGTGGTGGAGCCCTTGGCAGAAAGGATAAGGAGGAACGATAGGATACATGGTCTGACTAGAGGGGGGCGGATGCATAAGATTTCACTCTATGCTGATGATATTTTGTTGTATTTAGGCAAGCCATTAATTTCGCTGCCGGAGGTAATGCAGGAGGTGGAAATGTATGGGGCCGTCTCAGGGTTTAAAATGAATGTGGATAAAACAAAGGTTTTGAGAGTGCAGTTGGATACAGAGGTGGAGGAGAGTTTGAAGAGCCAGTTCCCTCTGAGATGGGTTTGTGGGTCTCTGGGGTATTTGGGGGTTCGAATTACAGATAGGTATGAGACTTTATACTTGGCTAACTATCCGAGACTTCTTCAAACTATCAATAGGGACTTGGCGGGTTGGATGCGGATGGAGATATCATGGCTGGGGAGGATTGCGGCGATTAAAATGAATATTTTACCTCGGCTACTGTATATGTTTCAGGCCTTGCCAGTGGAGGTACCGGACGGGGCGATGAGGGCATTACAGCGGAGGGTGTTTAGTTACATATGGAAAAGGAAACTGCCCAGGGTGGCGCGGGAGGAGGGGTGGCTTGGGAGTCCTTAATTTGAAGGCCTATTATAGGGCGGCACAGCTTGTGCATGCTTTGGGGTGGAGGGAGGGGGGGAGGTGCGGCCTTGGGTGTCCCTAGAGGCGGGGAGAGTGAGGGGAGGCCACTTGACGGCATGGCTGTGGGCTAATGCGGCGGGGCGGAGGGAAATGGGGAGGGGGTCACCAACAATGAGGCAGGTGGTGAAGATCTGGGATAGAGTTCGAGGCTCGGGGAGTGGTAACAGACGAGTAGGCTTTTCTGTGATGATGCCGTGGAGGGGGTTTCAAGACTTCAAACCGAGGTGGGAGGGTGGGAGATTTGATGGGTGGTCGAAGAAAGGTTTAGTATGTAGTTTTCAACTGCTGGAGGAGGGCAAACTGAAGAGCTTTGAGGAGGTGCGCGAGGAATTTAATTTGGAAGAACGGGATAGATATGCGTATCTGCAAGTATGGTCGTTTTTGGGGCGGGTAATGGGGAAGGAAGGGCTAGGGGGGGAGATAACGGGCTTGGAAGCTATGTGGTTCGGGAAGAGGGGCTCTAAGGGAATGGTGTCAGGATTATATAAGGTTGTTTCCGGAAGGGGGGGGGGGAAATATAGGTATATGGGGGAGTGGGAGGGGGACCTAGGCAAGACTTTGTCGGTGGTGGAGTAGAAAAGGGTGTGGGACCAGATTAAGAGGGGGTTAAGCTCCAGCAGGGCCAAAGAAAATAGCTACAAAGTACTACTGCGGTGGTATTACACTCCCAGTTGTTTGCATAAAATATATCCGGCGGTATTGCCCCTCTGTTGGAGAGGGTGTGGGGAGATAGGGACGTTTTGGCATGTGTGGTGGAGTTGTGCGAAAGTACAGGTATATTGGAGGCGGATTACGGGCTGGATCCAAGAGCATTTAGGGATAGAGGTAGAGCTGCTGCCTACGATTTGTCTATTGAACCTGTGGGAGGAGGGGAGGAGTAACAGGGGAGGGAAGATGGTGTTGGCATGTTTGAGTGCCGCCAGATGTGAAATTGCAGCAGCGTGGAAGCAAAGCAAGATGCCCTAGGTAGGGCAGTTCGAAACGCGACTTAGGCATACAGTTCTAATGGAAAAGTTAACGGCAGCACGAAAACAAAGATTAGTGAGATATGAAGAAAGATGGGGGCCTTTGGGTGGTGTTCTGGGGCTGGGAGGGCTGGGGAGGAGGGGGGAGGGGAGGGGAGGGGAGGAGGGGCAAGGGGGGGATAGGGGGATGGTTGTTTAGGGGGGGGGAAATTCCGAGGTTGGGGGGGATATTGAGGTGGGGGGGAAGGGGATAAAGGAGGGGGGGGAAGGTAGTCTAGAGGGGGCGGATGATAGATGGTTGGGAGGCGGGGGAGGGGGGGTCTCAGTATACCTATACGTGGGAATGATGAAGAGGGGGTTGATGCTGATGTATGGAGGGGGACAACGAAGTTGAAGTTTCATGACCTATGGGGGGGGGATGGGGGTAAATTAAAATTCAACGCCTGCAGGCTACGGGGTAAGTGGTTTACCATATTGGTGGCCCCGAATGAGGATAGCTGGGATGGGTATTGTCGTTGTGGGGGGGGGGGGCCATGCTGTATTGGAGGGGAGTATGATAGACACCGTATGTATAGTTGTTGGTATGATGGGGAGACTTGTATATGTTGTTGTTGTGGATTTGTTGTTAATAAAAAGTTAAATACAAAAAAAAAGTTAATAAAAAAAAAATAATAATAATAGATGTAAAGATTCCATGTCCAGTGCTCTTCAGGTTGTTATTTTGAATAACTGATAAGATTCATTACATAGGTGTCATTTTGGATTTGCAGCTCTCGTTTCCATGAACTACTGTGGCTCATGATGCGTTCTTCAAACTGAGACTGGAAACCTGGCTCTTCAAACAAGCCTTCAAGTGGCTCGCTCCTCTTAGCGCACTGAATTTTTTTTAGGCCATTATTATTTTTTTCCAATCCGAACCCCTGGAGGTGCTAGTTACCCACATCCCCCCTCATATCGCTTCTGGCAATATTTATTTATACCACTTTGTCTAGGTAATCGGAGTGGAGGAGTAGCCTAGTGGTTAGAACACTGGCTTGGTAACCAAGCAACCAGGGTTCAATTCCCACTAGCACTCCTTGTGGCCTTGGGCAAGCCACTTAACCCTCCATTGCCTCGGAAGAAAGCCTGGCAATCTACTTCCGGTGACACTGCCAAGAAAACCCAGGAGCTTCTGGGTCGCCAGGAGTCAGGACTGACTCGAAGGCACACATTGCATTTTGTCTAGGTAATCAGAGCGGTTTACAGTTTACAGGGAACAATTAAAGAAAACAGTTACAATTAACAATAACAAGGAATGCAATAACTATTTACATACTATTTTCACTGCCCTGATAAATATTGTTATCTAGCAATGTTTCCTTCATGTTTCTAGGTCCTGTCTTGCCCCTGTACTCATTTCTCCTACCTCACTTGTTGCTGTATTCCTTTGATTTTTTTTTTATTGTAAACCACTATGATGTTTACCCCTTAGCAGCACAGAAACTCTGCATAAATAAATAAAATAAATATGAAAGATGCAGCTTTATTTAAAGTAGTCAGAATTCCATAGAATGGTCCAGATATTGATTCTCCATCATCTGGACTAGTGTAACACGGTTTATCTAGGCTTACCCTAATGTGCTCACAAGCCTTTACAATTGGCTTAGAATGCTGTCACAACAATGATTTGAGGTTTGAGAACGTCTGACACTGTTCTTTCTGAGCTTCATCGGCTGTCAGTTGGCTTCTGTTTACAGTTTAAGTGCATGCTGTTGTTGTTAAGTGCCGTCGAGTCAGTGTCGACTCGTGACGACCCTCTGGATAGTTGACCCAAACTGTGTTAGGTCTTCAGCTAGGTGGCTCATTGTTGATAGAATGGCACCCATAGCTGCTGTTATTGTATTGATCCATCTCATTGCCAGCTTTCCTCTTTTGCGTTGACCTTCTACCTTGCCAAGCATTATGTCTTTTTCTAACAATCTCTCTTTTCACATGATGTGTCCAAAGTATGAAAGTCAAAGTCTTGTCATCTGAGCGTTTAAGGAAAGCTTAGGTTTGATCTTCTCCAGTACTGACTGGTTTGTTCTTCGGGCAGTTCATGATATACAGTATATACACAGTTGGCTTTCATGTCCAACAGTTGGACATGAAAGCCCACGTAAACATCACCATCAAAGCAATATACCACAAAATAAGGACAGTCCGGCATCTTAGACCACTGTTGGTGCTGGAGGATTTCCGGACAGTCTACCAAGCCTTAATAATGCCCCATTTTGACTACGCCAACTCAATCCTGCAAGGTCTCCCAAAAAGCACACTGAACCCGTTGCAGCTCGCAATGAATGCAACCGCCAGAATATTACACAGAGCCTCCAGGAGCGACCATATAGCTCCAATCCTGAAACACCTACATTGGCTGCCGGTCCACTGCAGACTTGCCTTCAAAATCTTATTGATGACTTTCAAGGCCATCCACGGCATCACCTCCACCATGGAGCTCGTCCTCCCCACCCCCACAGAGTCAGAAGGTCAGCCACTGTCAACACACTGATCATTCCCAGCAAGATCACGAAGTGCTCGCAAGCAACAAGAAACAGGGTCTTCGTGTACTACGCACCCACATGCTGGAATGCTCTCCCACCTGAGTTCCGTTCCATAACTGACCTTGCACAATTCAGAAAGGCTCTGAAACACTACCTGTTTCTCCAGTACTACTCCCACAATGGAGACTCAACGTCCAGCCTCACGCAACCACCAACAACATGCAGTCACACCCCCGCCCAGTAACGCATCCAGACACCTTGCACCCAATTGTATATAGCTCACAATATTGTATATAGCACACGAGCTTGTATACAGCTCACTATATTGTATATAACACATGAGCTTGTAAATAGCCACCATACTGTCATGTCCCCACCCTTCTTCTCCGACCTGGCTGTTCTGCCTGTACATAGTCATTTTAATTAAGTAGTCTGCTGCTATGTAGCCTGTATATAGTTACCCCAGTTAACCAAGTTATAAACCCTGTTTCTTGTAAGTACAGTCAGACGCTGTCTGCACTTTACAAAATTGTTCTAATGTAGACCGAGCTGATTTTAAAGAGCACGGTATAGGAAAACCTAAAATAAATAAATAAATAAAAATACACAGCATTCGTTGCCAGCACCATAATTCAAAAGCATCAATTTTCTTTCTGTCTATCTTTTTACTGTCCAACTTTTGCATCCATATGACATTATTGAAAATACCATGGCCTGGACAAGTCGAATCTTTGTATGGAGAGATACATCTCTGCTCTTGAGACTCTTGTCTAGGTCCTTCATAGCCATTCTACCAAGAGCAATACGTCGTCAGATTTCTTGACGGCTAGTTCTTTCTTTATTAATTGTTGATCCAAGTAAGTTAAAACTGTCAACTATTTCTTCTCCATCAATGATGAACTTATTGATTTTGCCAGTTGTCAGGATCTTTGTCTTCTTAACGTTAAGGTGCAGACACATTTTAAGATTATATTCCTTGATCTTGAGAAGAAAATGTTTCAAATTGTCTTCACTTTCAGCCAGTAATGTGGTATCAGCAGCATACAAAGGTTTTTAATGAGTCTTCCACCAATCTTCACACCTCAGTTGTCTTCATATAGTCCTGCTTCTCTGATTATTTGTTATGCATATAAATTAAAAAGATAGGGGGAAAGTATGCAGCCTGGTCATACACCTTTGCTGATTTTAAACCATTCTGTTTCTCCTTGTTCCGTTCGAAATGTTGCTTCTTAATCAATATAAAGGTTGTGAAAGAGAACAGGAAGGTGTTCTGGTATACCCATGCTTCTTAATGTGGCCCAGAGTTTCTCATAGTTTACACAGTCAAAAGCCTTGCTGTAGTCAAAACACATACGTATATCCTTTTGCTATTCTTTTGTCTTTTCAAGGATCCATCTCACAACCGTGATAATGTCTCTTGTTCCTCGCCCTTTCCTGAACCCTGCTTGCACTTCAGGCAGTTTTCATTCTAGGTATGGCTGTAGTCTCTGCTGAATGATTTGAGTAAAATCTTGCTCGCATGTGGGATCAGAGCGATTGTGCAATAATTTCCAGTCAGTTGGGTCACCTTTCTTCAGTATTGGTATAAACACAGATCTTTTCCAGTCAGTTGTCCATGAATTTGTCTTTCATATTTCCTGGCAGAGCCTTGTAAGTATGGTAACAGCTTCATCCGATTGCTGTAATACTTCAATGGGAATGCCATCAATGCCTGGCACTTTGCTCTTTGATAAGGCTTTCAATGCTGCTTCAACTTCTTTCATCACCAATGGTTTCTGTTTATAAGGTACAAGTTGAAACAGCTGTTGGTCTACTTGATCTTTATGGTATGACAACTCTGTATATTCTTTCCACCTTTTCTTTATCTTCTCAGCATCATTGAACATGTATCCTTGAGTATCTTGCAGCATTCCAATTTGAAGCTGAAATGTTTTCTTTAACTCTCGTAGCTTTAGAAAAGCACTTATATTAAGGTAATTTCATAAAGACAAGCAGACACCTACTTGCCTTAATAAAATACTAGCTTAAGTCACAGATATAGCACCTACGTTGCAAGCATGGAGCTTTATACCAGCCCTGGTGATGCTGCTTTATGAAACAGGCGCGTCAATGACCCTCAGTAACACACAAATGCTCTTGCATAAATTACATCTGCACCAAAGGTCTAAATGCATGCATGTACTCTGTATGGTGCATTTTACAAACGATATCCAAGTACAATCTGGGATATCCAAACCAGAACGTCCTAAAAAAAAAAAGCAGGTAGGTCCAAGTTCAAGCACAATTTCACAAATGTGGACACACCCGATATGAACGTCTGTGGGGCGTCTTCACAGACATCCCCAGAATAGTATTCAAGACTGGGGATGTCTAGGAATGGCCTAATGGTAAGAAGTAGTGGGCTAGGGCAAGGAAGCAAGGTCTCAAATCCCACTGCTGCTATCATTGTGATTGTGTAGAGTTATTGGGGGATGGTGGAGTGCTATCTTCTCTCTGGATGTTTTAGGGCCAAAATGACACTGTCCCGATGTCTATTTGTGCCTGAAGCAGATCTAAACTTGGACGAGGTTGTAAATATTTACATTTATTTAAGTTTTTTTTACCTTCGCTGAGGTTTTACTAGGGCACTTACTATGGAATTGCCTGCTTCAATTTACCTGCCTTCTGTACTTGACCAGCTCCTCCGCCCTGCTGTAACTTTGTTCAAGGCTTACCTATCTGAGCACAAGTTGCTGACCTTCCATTTGGAGGGTCCTGTTTGGTGAACGTACCCTCATTACAAGCCTCTCCAAACTTTTATGCTCTGTTCAGGCATTTTCCTGTGCCTGTTCAGAATCTAGCTTATTTATTTTTCTATATTTATATATTGTCAGGGTACCCCATATCTTCTGGTTTTCTTTTACCCAGGTTCCTGCCCTCTACAGTGCTGTCTCTCCCTTCTCAACACTTAACTTTATTACCCAACTACCTCTGGCTTAACATTTTTTCATAGCCTTTTTCTACTCATTGACACAATTACTCAGGTGCATCTGAACCCACTAGGACTTCTCTCCTGCCTCTCCACCTGTATCTCCTCCGATTTTCATTCTCTGCTCTCCCTCTCCTATGGCTCCACATCACTTTTGTGTTCTTTATGTTAAATCTTCCTAATCTTTTCCTATCCTTCCAACAATTCCATGTCCCCATTCCTCATTGTGCCATTAAACCACTTTGATTGAAGGATAAGGTGGTATACAAAACTGGCTAAATAAATAAATTAATTAAACCAGGACTATCTAAATATTCAGTAATTGTGTTCTTTATAATGGTTTCTACCATGCCAGAAATTATATTTAAAGGTAATGTATCAGAGGAATTGAAACAAATCTCTATAAATCATGAAGATGTAATACAGCTAATTGATAATCTAGAGCAGCAAATCACCTAGATCAGCTGGCATACATCTCAAGGTGCTGAAAGAACTGATTGTAGAACTACTATTAGTAATCTGTGGTCTATCATTAAAATCATCTGTAGTATCTAAAGACTGGGGAGTGGTCAATGTAATACCAATTTTTAAAAAAGGATCCAGGGTGATCCAGGAAACTACAGACCGGTGAGCCTGAAACTGATACCAGGCAAATGGTAGAAACCATTATAAAAAGACAAAAGTACTGAACATGTAAGATAATCGTAATTTAATGGTAGAAAGTCAACATGGATTTAGACAAGGAAAGTCTTCTCACCAATCAATCATTTTTTTTGAAGGTGTGAATAAATGTAGATAAAGGTGAGCCAGTTAATAAAGTGTATCTTGATTTTCAGAAAGTCTTTGACAAAGTCCATCATGAGAGACTCTTGGCGAAATTAAAAGTCATGGGATAGGAGGCAATGTACTATTGTGGATTAGAGACTGGTTGAAAGATAGAAAACAGAGTAGGGTTAAATGGCCTATTTTCTCAGAGAAAGGTGACAGTGGAGAACCCCTGTGATCAGTGCTGGGGTCTGCTGCTTTTTAACATACTTATGATTTGGAAATGGGAATAATGAGTGGGGTAATCAAATTTGCAGATGACAGAAAATTATTCAAATTTGTTAAAACACTAGAGGATTGTAAAAAAATTGCAGGAGGACCTTGATAAATTGGGAGACACGACATCCAAATGGCAGATGACATTTTATGTGGAAAAGTGCAAAGTTATGCACTTGGGGAAGAACAACCAAACTAGTTACACAATGAAAGGTTCCACATTAGAAACGAATACACGGGAAAAGGATTTAGGTGTCATCATGGATAATACACTGAAACCTTCAGCCCAGTGTGCAGCGGCAGCCAAGAAAACAAATAGAATGCTAGGAATCATAAAGAAAGGAATGGAGAATAAAATAAAAGATATTATAATGCCTCTGCATTGCTCCATGGTGCAACCACACCTTGAATATTGTGTGCAATTCTGGTCACTATATTTTAAAAAGGATATAGCAGAATTAGAAAAGGTACAGAGAAGAGAGACAAAAACAGTAAAGGGGATGGAAGGAAAGACTTTAAAGATTAGGGCTCTTCAACTTGGAAAAGAGACAGCCAAGGGGAGATATGTCTATAAAATAATGAATGGAGTGGAATGGGTAAATGTAGATCGGTTGTTTACCCTTTCAAAAAATAGAAAGACTAGGGGACACACAATGAAACTACAATGTAACACATTTAAGACTAATCGGAAGAAATACTTTTTCACTCAATGTGTAATGAAACTCTGGCATTTGTTACCAGAGGATGTAGCAAGAGCTGTTAGTGTAGCTTGGATTTAAAAGAGATTTGGACAAGTTTCTGGAGGAAAAGTTCATAAACCATTGTTAAAGAAGACCATGGTAATTCACTGCTTACCCATTGGACAAGCGGCATGGAATCTGTGTAACCTTTGGGTACCTGACAGGTACTTGTGACCCAGATTGGCCACTGTTGGAAACAGGATACTGGGCTCGATGGACCCTTGGTCTGACCCAGTATAGCATATCTTATATTCTTATTTTGCCCGGGACGGATATCAAGTTCACCAGTCTGTAGTTGTAGTTTCCCAGATCACCCCTGGAACCCTTTATAAAAATTGGTGTTTCATTGGCCACTCTCCAGTCTTTAGGTACTACAGATGATTTTAATGATAGTTCACAGATGACTAAAAAGAAGTCTGCAGTCTCATATTTCAGTTCGTACAGCACCCTGAGATTTATGCCATTCGGTCCAGGTGATTTTCTAAATAATGTTCATGCCACAGAAAGGAAGGTTACCAAAGTAGTGTCAGAGAGATCAGTCCTAGGTCTACTTTTGTTCAATATTTTCATAGGTGATATTGCAGAGGGATTAGTATGACAATTTCTAGAAAGATCTGAACGAGGCATGCACAAAAGGCCTACATTTTTCAATAGAAAGCAAGCTTTAAAATAGGGGTCACAATATGAAGCTGAGAAGACATAGGGACTGAGATAAATAGAAGCAAAGTTTTCACACATTCTTCTGGATAGGGAAACCTAAAGATAAACCCAGAACTTCTGGGGTGGGCTTTGACATCCAGACATCTCTGGTATAAACATCCAACTGACAGATTAATCGCCTTCTAAATAAAATCTCCAAGCATAGGCATGCCTCATATTTTACTATAAACTACTTTGCAGTAAGGAAAGGTAGTATATCGAACCCTAATAAACCATTAGAACCTATGCCTCTTTCACAGCTCACCCTGATGGCGAAAAGGACATCTTCTGTGAGAAGCTGGACAAGTCATAAAAGAAATGACAAACTTATAACTCATGGGCGACTTCAATGTTAGAGCAGACTGAGGTAGAGTCAGGGAACCGAATGCTGGGACACCACAGCACTGTCAAAGCCAATTCATATGGTCTATCGCTTCTGTCTAAATCTGGGGTCACCAACCTCCAGAGGGCCGCGGGCCGCACAGCCGACTACCAGGAGCCTCGCGGGCCGCACCCCCCTTCTCCCCGCCCCCGCGAAAAAAAAACAAACGCAAAATTATGAAAACAATGGCTGATCACCTTTATTGAATTTAATGAGATGGCTGATGATTCATGCTAGCAGACAAATGCTTAAAGTCCGGCTTCACAGATGACACTGACAGGAGAAGGGACGCTTGCAGGTGGTTGTCGGTGAGCTGCGAGCGCGTGGATACAATGGCGGGAATCCTTGGCGGGCCGCACATAATGTTAACCGGGGTAGAGCCTCGCGGGCCGCACGAAGGGACCTCGTGGGCCGCATGCGGCCCGCAGGCCGCAGGTTGGTGACCCCTGGTCTAAATGCACTGCTTATAAACTTGCAATCACAAATGCTATTCTAACAGCTAAACAAGTACAGGAATGAGCCTCTGACCCAAACAATTGCATCTTCCAGACTACAGCCATTTATCAAGATATAAAGATTATCCATGCTATGAGAGGTGAAGAGTGCTGATCCAACAACAAAACATTAAGAAGCCAGATTGCCCCCCCCCCTTCCCCATGTAGAGCCAAAAAGGCAGAATTATAATTAAATATCCCCAAATTTCATAGTCTAAAAACTCAGGTGGAATTGAAATATAAACTGACTGCACAACTCCTGATATAGACTGTGAAGATGCATGGAGGAAATTTTGAGATGCAACTACTGTGAAAGTGTAAATGTTCTTAACTTTGTTACAAGGAAACATCAGGACTGGTTTAAAGAAAATGACACAAAATACGAGATGTGATCAAAATGTATTGAGACTTGTACAATAACACAAGAAGTACAGTATAACACTGACAGTGCACTCAGTCTCCTTCAATGCAGTCCCCTTCTGATAAAATATACTAAATATACTTACGCTAGCATTTCTGCCACTTCTGGAAACAATTTTGAAATGCCTCTTTCATTATGCTCTGAATCTTCTGTGTTGAATTTTGCTTAATGTCTCCAAGTCGTTGAATCTCCTTCCTTTCGGTGGCAATTTCAGTTTTCGAAACAAGAAAAAGGTCACAGGGTGCAAAGGTCAAGTGAGTTCAGAGGCTGGACTTGTTGGATTTGGTGTTTGCCAAGAACTGCTGGATAAGATGTGATGTGCGAGCTGGGGCGTTATCATGATGAAGCAACCATTCACCATTCCGGTGCAACTCTGCCCTTCTTATGATGAACTGCAACTCGCAAATGAATCAGAACTTGGACATAGTACTCCTTATTGATGGTTTGGCCTTTTGGAGCATACTCATGATGAGCAATACCCTGGTAATCAAAGAAAACTGTGAGCATGACCTTGACATTGCTCCTCACCTGACGGGTTTTCTTGGGTCTTGGAGAGTTTGGAGTCTTCCATTGTGAGGATTGAGCCTCAGTTTCCGGGTCATAACCATAAACCCATGATTCATCACCAGTAATCTTTTTGATGAAATCTGAGCCATTTTCAACACATTCCAACTCCTTCCTTGCTGCAGTCAATCTTCTTTTTAGTCTGGGGACAGGAGTTTTGGCCCAAATTTTGCACACACACATCTCATCCCCAAATCAACAGTACGAATGGACTGTACAAACCCAAAAGTGATGACCATGTCCTCTGCAAGCTCCCTGATAGTCAATCAATTATTTGAGCACGCACTGTTGCAACTTTGTCTTCATTCCAGCTCGTGGATGGGCTTCCAGAGCATTTATTACTATAAACGCTTTGGCAGCCCTCTTGAAAACATTTGTACCAATCAAACTCAAGCACAACTTATGCATGCATTGCCATACACTTGCTGTAACTTGTCATAAGTCTCTTTGCACAAATCTCCGTTTCTGGCAGAATTTCATGCAAATTCGCTGTTCCAATTTCTTTCAGTCGTAAATCTAATAATGAACTGCTTTTACGCAACACCAAACATCATGTGATTTTAAAAAGTGCAGGTGCGCTGCAGCCATGCTACACTCTGCACATGTGGCACACATAACTAGGTCACTGCATGCTTAATAGGATGCACCATGAGGATCATGGTGTGACATATTGTTATATAGCTACATAAGTCTCGATGCTTTTTGATCACACCTCGTATAGCTCAAGATACACATATTTCATCACACTTTCATCACTGACAAGCTCCCAGGCAAGGTGGTTCATTACATCTAATGAAACATGAAGTTTAGACCCACCTGATGGCAATGTAAAACAAATGGTGGGAGAAGAAAGCCAGAGATTTTCAGGATGTAACAAATACGAGCATAACATCAAACGTTTTGATCAGTCTCTCCAATGGCTCTTCATGAAATGGCAGTGCACCAGTTCATTCAGTGCATAGTGCTAAAATCCTGACAGAGAAGACCGAAATCCTAAACTATCAGGCAAAACATTTCAACTCTCTTCCGAATCTCCTCTCGAGAATGTCTGAAGAGGTTCTCAGCCATCTCCCAAACACAATACTGGAAGAGCTAGACATACCACCATCTTTGCCTGAAGGTAGTAAAGCAGTCTGCCAGGGTCACCAGAGAAATCCTGAGAACAAGACAGCATTCAATTTGAGATTTTGAAACAAGGGGGCAATTACATGCTTTGAAACTTACACAACTCTTGCAGTGTATTTAGAAGTATGTTTGTGTTCCACAATTTTAAAGATGCATTAAATTGTTCTATACAAAAAGAATGGCAGTAAGATCCGCTGTGATAATCACCATGGAATGTATCTGCTGTCTATCACCTGGAAAATGCTGACAAGAGTATTTTTTAATAGAAAGATGGAGCAATTAATGGACAGCACCTTCCTGGGATCTTGGTCCAAAGTCAAGCCTGCCTAAGGAGCAATAGCCTCAGTCAGACAGATTCGGAAACAGTTCCATGTGCATAAAGCGTAGTTACTCACCTGTAACAGGTGTTCTCCAGGAGCAGCAGGAATCAGTCCTCACTTATGGGTGACGTCGGCGCCGACGGAGCCCTCGCGGAGCAATTTTCCCCAGCTTTCAAAGAAAGCCTTTGGGAATTGCAGCGCGCATGCGCGGTAGTCTTCCCGCCCGAAGGTGCCATCTTAGCCAGTCAGATGACATAGCTAAAAAGACAGCATAAAAATTTGCAAAAAGAACATAAGCAGACGATTGCAACTCCAAGGGGAGGAGGGAGGGTAGTGAGGACTGATTCCTGCTGCTCCTGGAGAACACCTGTTACAGGTGAGTAACTACGCTTTCTCCAGGACCAAGCAGGAAGTCAGTCCTCACTTATGGGACTCCCAAGCTCAAGGCTACCGGAGACCCTAAGCACAAAAATGAGCTCCCTCTAGCTCAGCAGCACAGAAGGATAGAATCTTCGCTGAATTATCACCCACCGGTAGCCCACATCCGGGATGGAGGGTAGGAGTTGCTCAGACCTCAAAGAGATTACGGAGGACTGCCTGTCCGAAAGCACTGTCCCTACGGGACTCCCTCTCGAGACAGTAATGGACCGCAAAAGTCTGGCTCGAAGACCAAGTAGCGGCCCGGCAGATGTCTGCCAGCGGAACAGAGCGGAGGTAAGCCACTGACGTGGCCTTTGCCCGAACGCAATGAGCCGTGACTCGACTTTCTAAGGCGAGTCCGGCTGCCCCATAAGCCCAAGAGATACAGTCCGCAACCCAGATGGACAGAGTACGCTTGGAGACCGGGAGCCCCAATTTATTGGGGTCAAAGGACACAAAAAGCTGCGCAGCTTTACGGTGCTCCCGCGTACGGTCAAGGTAGAAGTTCAACGCCCTTCTACAGTCCAGGGTATGGAGGACCGTCTCAGCTCGGCTGGAGTGTGGTCTGGGAAAGAAGGTTGGAAGTACCACCTCCTGATTCAAGTGAAAAGGGGAGACCACTTTAGGCAGAAGAAACTTTGGGTGAGTCCGTAGGACTACCCTATTCTTGTAGAACCGAGTGTAGGGGGGATCAGACACGAGGGCCTGTAATTCACTTACGCGCCTAGCGGAAGTGAGGGCTATCAAGAACAGCGTTTTCCAAGACAGAAAACGGAGAGAGCAGGTAGCCATAGGTTCAAAAGGCGGACAGGTGATCCGCTGCAAAACCACATTCAGGTCCCAGTCAGGCGCTGGCGGGCGCAGAGGTGGTTTAAGTAGTAGGAGACCTCGGAGAAACCTCGCTACGAGAGGGTCGTTGGAGAGAGGTCTGCCGTCCACCGGCACATGATGTGCGGAAAGAGCACTGAGGTGAACTTTGACGGAGTTGGACTTAAGTCCCAGATTAGAGAGGTGTAGCAAGTACTGTAAGATCACCGACACCGGGCAGGAGAAGGGATCCTGAGACTGTTGGGTACACCAGACTGCAAAGCGACGCCATTTAAGGGCGTAGCATTTGCGGGTAGAAGGCCGCCGCGAAGCCAAGACGACCTCCTCCACCTCTGCCGGCAAGAGGAGAGGAGCAAGGACTACCCTCTCAGCAGCCAGGCCATGAGGTTGAGAGACCTGAGGTTGGGGTGCAGTAGGGACCCCTGATCCTGGGTGAGGAGATCCGGTTGCACCCCCAGAGGGATTGGATCCTCCACCGCCAGTTGCAGCAAGAGCGGAAACCACGGCTGCCTGGGCCAGCGAGGGGCCACCAGGATCACGAAAGCTTTGTCTCGGAGAACCTTGAAAAGGGTCCGAGAGACTAACGGGATGGGAGGGAAAGCGTACAGAAGGCTCCCCGACCATGAGACCAGAAAGGCGTCCGCCGCCACCCGAAGGGGGTGAGGCTGACGAGAGCAGAAGCGAGGAAGCTGCCGGTTGTGAGGACTGGCAAAGAGATCCACTGTGGGGAGGCCCCACCTGAGGAAGAGCTTCTGAACGATCAAGGGGTCCAGACGCCACTCGTGCGGCTGGAGGACCCTGCTGAGTTTGTCCGCCAGGCAATTTTCTTGGCCCGGGAGATAAACTGCCTTGAGGAGAATGCCGTGACTGACGGCCCAAGAGCAGAGCTTCTGTGCCTCCCGGCAGAGGAGGAAGGAGCCCGTGCCCCCCTGCTTGTTCACGTAGAACATGGCAACTTGATTGTCCGTCTGGACAAGGACGGACTGTTGGGAGGTCAGGTGGGAGAAGGCCTTGAGAGCTAGGCGGATCGCCCTGAGCTCCAGGAAGTTGATCTGCTGAGCAGACTCCCACTTGGTCCAGAGGCCCTGAGTACGTGCCTCTTGGCAATGGGCTCCCCAGCCCAGGAGGGATGCATCGGTGGTCAGCACCCGGGTCGGCTGAGGTGACTGGAAAGGCATTCCCAATACCAGGTTCGGCTGCCGGAGCCACCACCGGATAGACGAGACCAGCGGCTCGGAGACGCGCACCAGGTCTGCTAGGCCGCCCGTGGCCTGTCGCCACTGCTGGCGGAGACACCACTGAGCAGGCCGCATATTCAGGCGGGCATTGGGGGTCACATGGACGGTGGAAGCCATATGGCCGAGCAGTCTCAGGAAGCGCCGGGCGGAGACCAGGGGCTGGCTGCGAAAGCGGTCGGCTAGGTCCATGAGCCGCTGAGCCCTGTCGAGCGGTAGGTACGCTCGCGCCTGAGGGGTGGACAGCCTTGCGCCGATGAACTCGAGATCCTGTGAGGGGAGCAAAGTGGACTTTGCGAAGTTGATGACAAAGCCCAAGTGCTGCAGCAGAGTCACCGTGCGGCACGTGGCGGTGGTGACCTCCTGAGCGGATGCTGCTCTGATGAGCCAGTCGTCGAGGTACGGAAAAACATAGAGGCCGTGAAGCCGGAGATGGGCCGCCACGACCGCGAGACATTTTGTGAAGACTCGCGGTGCGGAGGACAGGCCGAAGGGCAGTACTCTGTACTGGTAATGATTTCCTGCCACCACAAACCTTAGGTATTGGCGGTGGCTTGGGTGGATGAGGATGTGCGTGTAAGCATCCTTTAGATCCAAGGAGCATAGCCAATCTCCCTGCTGGAGGTAGGGCAGAAGGATTCCAAGGGTAAGCATTTTGAACTTCTCCCGCACAAGGAACTTGTTGAGGTTGCGCAAGTCCAGGATGGGTCGGAGGCCTCCTGTTCTCTTTGGTATCAGAAAATACCTTGAATAGAAGCCCTGACCTCTCAGGTGGTGTGGCACCGGTTCCACCGCCTGATCCTGCAGAAGACCTGCTAACTCCTGAAGGAGCAACTCCCTGTGCAGAGGGGGGCGCGGAGGCTCTCCCGGAAAATAGGAGGGAGGGACCTGATGGAAGTGGAGAAGGTAGCCCTCTCGCACGACCTGAAGCACCCAGGCATCTGCGGTGATGCTGGACCACCTGTCGGCGAAGTGAACCAGCCGGCCTCCGGTGCTGGGGGGAACCAGCGGGGGGGGAGAGGCTATGCTGAGCGAGTCAAAAACCCCCACCCTGCTGAGCAGGGGCTGGTGGCGCAGGCTTGGGGGCTTGCTGCCTACGGGACCCGTTACCCCGTCCCTTGGCCTGCTGGCCCTGTTGGGGAGCTGCAGGGGCCTGATAATGGGGGTATTGTTTGTAGGCAGCCGCCTTCCTCGGGTTAAAGGTCTTTTTTCCCGAGCCCTTCTTTTTCTGGGAAGGGGCGGAGGTCTTCCTAGAAAGCCTGGTCCTGGTGAGAGTCTCAGTCTCAATTTGTGCAGCCTTTTCCGCCATGGGCTTGCCAAAGAGGTTTTCGCCTCGGCAGGGGACATCGACCAACTTGTCCTGTACCCAGGGCTCAAGGTCGGACGACTGAAGCCAAGCCTGTCGGCGGGCACCGATGCCGGCTGCGGCCACTCGAGCCGAGGCTTCAAAGCCATCATAGGCTGCTCGGGACATGAACTTTGAGCATTCCCGAATACCTGTGGACAAGGCTAGGAACCTCCGCAAGGGTTCCTCGGACAAACCAGCGGAGAAGCCGGCTAGCTCTTTAGCCAGATCCCTGAGATACATGCCCATGTAGAGCTGGTAAGTCTGGACACGACAGGCGAGCATAGAGCCCTGGAAGCACTTTTTGCCAAGGCCATCCAGGTTACGGGCCTCCCTTCCAGGAGGCACCGAGGAGTGCATCTTCTGGCTCTTAAGACGATGCATGGCCGATTCCACTACCATGGAATGGTGTGGCAACTGCGCCTTTTGAAAGCCAGGGCTCTTGCGGACTCGATAGATAGAATCGACCCGCTTGCTCAGGACCGGCGAGGAGGCCGGACTCTCCCACATGCGGAAGAGTAGTCGTTCCAGCATAGGAGGAACCGGCACAGTAAAGTGCTCCCTCGCGGGAGAGTCATACTGGAGGGCGTCGAGCTCTTCGGCTCGAGGCTCCTCCTCGGGGTCCGCAGGGAAGGCCAAAGCCTTGGCCATATCCCTAACGAAATCCGAGAACCGGGCATCCTCCGGGGGGGACTGCTTCCGAGGCTCGGACTCCGGAGAGTCCGATGGGACACACCGAGTCCGGAAAGAATCAGGTGACTCTTCCTCCTCAGACTCCCAGACCGACTCCGACGAGGACTCGGTGGGGTCGGCTCGGGCAGGGTGCGGCGCCAGCCGCCCCGACGCCGAGGGAGTCGGCGTCGGCGACCTCGGTCCCGAACGGGAGGCCGAGGGCGACCTCGACCGAGGATCGACTCGAGTTCTCATCGACTCGAGGATCGGCTCGGTCTCCGGGGTCGACTTGGACGTCGACGTCCCGGCGGTCGGGGCAGCGACGCCAGCGAAGCCAGCGAGCAGTGCCCGCTGCTGGTCCATGAAGGCAGACAATCTGCTCTCCAAGGCCGTCAACCTGAGTCCGAGCTCAGGCGACCCAGCAGCCCCCGACTCGGGCCCCGACGGCGTCGGGCCCGACGTCGGCTGACGCGGAGGCGAGTCCAGAAGGACAACAGGACTTACCCGGGCAGGCATCTCCGACTCCAGGCGAGGTCGCTTCGGGAGGTGTTCCTTCTCCAAGGACCCGGGGCGGCTGTCGGGGCTATGCGACCTGGCCCTCGCGGAGCCAGGAGCGTCCACCGACGCCGCCCTCGCGGGTTTTTCCTTCCGTCGATGGTCCCCGGAGGGAGAACCCCGGTCGGAGGAGCTCCGTCGACGGTCCGAACTGGAGCCTTTCGACAGTGAGGCCTCCGACGAGGTCCGGGTACGGCTGGGGTCAGCGAAGATTCTTTCGCGCTGATGCCGCCGACTTCTCAACGCCTTCGAGGACAGTTTGCTGCAGGGCCCACAGATCAGTTCCTCGTGATCTGGGCCCAGGCAGCGGAGGCAAAGGTCGTGTGAGTCGGTGAGTGACATATTTCGGTCACACCGACCACACCGCTTAAAGCCACTGGCAGCCATCGGGGGAAAAAGGGCCCCTGCGAGGTCAAAGGACCGGGCTGCCAGGGAAAAAAACGAAAACGAAAGCTGACTAAGTCAGAAAAACCGAAAAACCGTTAGAGGACTCGAGACCGGCGTCGCGAGTCCGGGCGGGAAAACGACCGGCGTCGAACCGAAAGAAAAAAGGAAAAATACAGAGGAAAATCAACTTTTACGCGGGGACGGAAAAAAGAAGACTGGCTAAGATGGCACCTTCGGGCGGGAAGACTACCGCGCATGCGCGCTGCAATTCCCAAAGGCTTTCTTTGAAAGCTGGGGAAAATTGCTCCGCGAGGGCTCCGTCGGCGCCGACGTCACCCATAAGTGAGGACTGACTTCCTGCTTGGTCCTGGAGAATCATAATTTATACCCTTGTTTTATACTTTGTTCCTGTCTTGTCTTGTGATCATGTTTGCTTTCTTTTAACTTGATGGTTTTGGCTTTTTTTTAAATATGGCATCCCATTTTATTATAAACCACTTATATTTTAAGATAACCTACCCAAATAAACTTTGACCTATACATGGTATGCCTCAAAGGCTTTCGTCAGGCAAATAAAATCAACTGCAATAGTTTGTGGAAAATTGTTCAGAAATTTGACTGCCTAAAGAAGTCTGTTTCCATCATTAGATCTTTCAAGGACGACGCTGAATGAGGTGTAGAAATGTGGTGAATTCTTTTATCCCTTCTTATTCTCAAATGACAAAAAGCAAAGCAGTGTACGATATGCACCTCCCCCCCCTCCCCCCAATGACTTCCAGAGCAAAGACTGTGGAGTTTAATTCAGTCATGATCAGGTGGAGGATTGTTCAACCTGAAATGTCCACAAGCTTACTCTAAGGTGATAGAATCAGCAGTCAAGGACTTGTTTGTGAATGCCTGGGCACTAGCAGTTCACTCACTAGAGGATATCCAGGTTTATCAGACCAGTTTGTCCAGGCAGCCAGACAGATGCCTATGTTAAGACTATTTTAAAAAGACACATAGGCACCTACCAATGTTTATAAAATAGTAATGTAAGTCCTGCAGAAATTGCAGCTACATTCCAGACGTGGACATTATGCCTGCTGGAGAACAGGAGTAAACGCCAATGCCTACATTATGGAAGTATGCAAGTACATTAAGGAATTTCATAATTACCTATGCACTTCATGGCTCCGCCTATGCTCTTCCCAGACCACGCCCCCAGCAATGCTTACAGTAAAAGCACACATATGCATTCTATCACACCTGATGCAATTTTATAACAGCCATTTTATGTGTATATTGTCACATACATGAATAAATGACTGTAAATTAGCTTCTGGCAATGCTTACGGTAAAAGTACACACATGGAGGTAAACTGAAAAGCAATGTCAGGAAATACTTTTTTGCGGAAAGCGTGATGGATGCTTGGAATGCCCTCCTGATGGAGGTGGTGGGGGCAAATACAGTGATGGTATTCAAAATGGCATGAGACAGACACAGTGGATTCCTTTACAGCAAGATGATAAAATCAAAGCAAACTTAAATATCTTTTAATAGAGGGGGGCTGACCTGCACAGAGCAGCAGGTATAACCCTAAATAAAGGCATACAGGGGGTGATCTGCACAGGCAGCGGTTACAAATGATCGTGTAAAAAGTTAGCACATCTGTTATATGTAACATGTTGGTTACCTGTAAGCCACCCCTGATCTCTGGAAGGGGCAGTACAGAAAAGTATAACAAATAAATATATTGTGTTACTATGTAGTCCCTTCAGGCTCACTATCAGCCATAACAGATGGAGATGGAGTACCAGTCAGCTTCACCAAAGACCTATGTTGAGCTGACAGTTATCATGAGTACTCAACTGAATGCAACTGACACGTTGGGTTATTTCAAAAGCATTCCAATCCTGCCAGTGTAGACTATGAGCTTACACAAGCTTTTCCATTGGCAGGCTCAATCACCATTTATGACAGTATTTCTCATCCTAACATGGAGGAAACACCTAGCTTTACGGATTCCCACAATGTATATATGTGAGACAAATGTGCAGAATCTCATTATCAAATGTATGCAAATCTCTTAGATACTTATTCATTTTGGGAATCCTGAAAACCCAACTAACTAGGTTTGTCTTCAGGAGAGGATTAGGAAGCAGCGGTCCATGGGATAAGAGACGTGAGACTATCTACTAAGATCTAAGAGTACTAGCAGCAGTAGTACTGTTGAGTGGAGGAGTAGCCTAGTGGTTAGAGCACTGGCTTGGGAACCAGTGGGTTCAATTCCCACTAGCACTTCTTGTGGCCTTGGGCAAGTCAATTAACCCTCCATTGCTCAGAAAAATCCAAGTTATCAATGTCCCTGTTTAATGTACGTTTACCAAGTTTAAGTTACAATGTAAACCACTTTGATTGAAATGATAAAGCAGTATAAAAAAACCTGTTTAATAAAATAAATAAAGACTGTTAAAACTGCTCTGTGGCTCTAAATCCTGGATGCTATGCCTTTGACAACTCAAGAAATTCCACCTGTATTCCTCAAGATCCATCTGCAATATACGGTGGCAAGACAGGACCTTCGACAGAGAAGTCCTTGAAAGCTTCCAGATTTCTAGCATGAATGGAATGGTCAGGCCAAATCACAGATGGAAAACACCAGCACTGTTCCTTTACCAACTGAAAATGGGCAGCAATCACAGGGCAGATTATGCCTCAGATTCAAGAAATCCTCAAGCAAAACCCTAAAACCTGTAAGTTAGAACGCAACAGTTTGGAGGATACGGCCTTGGACAAGGTCAGATGGCAGCAGCTGTGTCACTTGGCTGACCAAAGCCTGAGAACATGAAGTGAGAAGACTCATGATGTGGGAATACTACCTTCTATATAACTATATGATCAAAATAAATGAGCCCCAATACCCCTTCCCCGCAGCATCCAATACATTTTTAAAAAATGTGCCTGAGCCTCCCCTCTTCCCACCCCCTAATACCTGGATCATCTCCTCAGTATCCCAATGCCCATCCCCCCTCTATGGAATTAACATTAGCTTTTATGGAGAGCACTATCTTCACTAGCAGGTCAAAAACAGCAGTTGACACTGCTGTTTGCATCTGAAGCACATGAGTAGATTGTAGTAGATTCAGCTGAAAATCTGCCTGAAGATTACCTATTGTCTTTGCACTCATCAGCTCCTTAAAACTGATCAAGCCTAGGACATACTGTGGGCGGTCCAAGTAAAGATGGTATCTTGGAAAAGCATCAACTCTTCTCTTGTATCTTTCATCAACGATGACATTCAACGCCATGTTTAACAGTTAAGAAGCCATGCATTTTTCTTCACGATTCTCTGTAGTGCATTTTCTGTCACTGCTTCCCTTACTGATTTATGTAGCATACCATTTTTTTAATTTTAGTTTTTAAATGTCTAAATATGTATTCAAATTTCAAAGGACTTTACAAGACTGAAGAAAATTGACAAACTAAAAATCAAAGACCCACAACCATTAAAGATGTAATTGGTGTATTTTTATGGAGATACTATAGCAGCTCTCTTGGCACACCAAATACGGATGGTGGACATAAAAAATAATCCATTATGACATGGATTGTGGTAAGTAGACAGTGATCTGTTCACCAACCTGCACAAATGTCAGAGGCTGTAGAGAAAAATCCCCATATAAGCAAGGAATCTGCCTATAAAGGTCCGGGTCACCTTAAATATAAGAGAAGGTAGTAATCCAATCTAGCCTTTGGGGGGGTCTATACCTCCCAGGAGTCCCCGAGGCCCAGACTAGAGAGGTAGGTCAATGAATGGAGCCAGGAGAGGAGAACAGATCCACAATAAGAGTAAGAGCTCTGAAATGAAGAGAATTCTTCCCCAAGAGGAGGGCTGGTGTTTGAACAGTGCTGGAGAGCTTTACTGCCATGGACAGATAGCCAGAGCAGGAGAGTTTTCCCCTCAAAGAAAAGGACCTCGTCTGTAATGTTCGTTTTCCATGTGTTTGGGAATGGGAATCAAGAAATGGTTTGTTTTTCCTGCTAGTGCCAATATCTGTTGCACTGCTGGAGGCAGATAGCATAAAAATCCTTTCTTTCTGTATTTGAAAGGAGAAAGGCTTTAAAATCAAATCCAGTACTTTACCAAGCTTTTCACCTAGTTCAGTCACACTTTAAGTCTGGGTCGCTGAGAACGAAAATGATACTTAAAATTGTTTACTAGCTGGAAGGCTAGATCCAAGATGGCGGCGGAGTAGAACGCTGAGGAGGGAGCTCTGACTTGGATCTCTGCCCCAACGGTCTGTCGATGGGGAGGAAAAGGAAACAATGATCCCAAAGACCCTCTGGTGTTACCTCTCCTCCATCTGGTTTGGTGCAGCCTTCCATTGCTCAGTTCTGTCTCCTCTCCGCGTCGTCCTTGGCTTCGGCTGATCTGCTGGGTTCTTCAGCAGATCAGAGCAATGGGGTGGACTTGAGCCCCGTCAAAGCACTGCTGCCGCAACCCTGAAGTGCTTTTCTCAGCAGTGGGGAGCGTCAAGTTGCGGCTCAGAGACGGGAAGCTTATGACGCTCTAGAAGGTTCCCCTGAGAAGCCAGTGCTGGTTGTATCAGCTGCGGGGTCTGGAGTGATGGTTTCTTCCCCCAAGTGTATCTTGTGGGCCGAGCAAGTCCAGTCCAGTACTCCTGACACTCCGGGTGTTGGCTGTTTGGAAAAACCAGTGCTAGTAACGCTTGATAGCTTATGGGAGGCAATTTCTTTGCTTCAGCAAGCCCTTCTACCCATGGTGGGGACTTTTACGCAGGATTTAGCTGCTGTTAAAGTTCAGTGCTCGATGGTGGAGGCAGACTTAGCGGGGCATGCCACACGGATAACTCGACTGGAGACCAGGATGGAAGAACTGCGTACACTTGGTGGAGTGTTCTCCAGGGAGCATTTAACCCAAGCACGGAAGATTGAATTTTTGGACAATTAGTTGCGGCAAAATAATTTAAGATTTTTGAACTTTCCTCGATCCCCCTTGTTACCACCTGTTGATCTGGTCCATAAGTACTTTTTGGATGTCCTGCGAATGCCTGCTGAGTCGTTGCCCCCTATAGTGAGGGCACAATATGTTGTGGTGTCTTCCTCTGTTTCAAGCATGGAGTTGGACTCTGGAGGTACTGCGGGGTTTCCCCAGTTGGACCTTTTGGGGTTCTTGGAGAGCTCCCTGGAGTTGGTGACCAGTCGAGCCACTCTGTTAGTTTGCTTTGCTTTTGAGTCCGATCGTAATTCTGTTTTACATTTGTATTTACAAAATATGTCTGTTTCTCAGTTATGGGGTCAAAAGTTTTAATATTTTCTGATTTAGCTAGAGATACCCCAAAATGGCAGAAGGATTTTCTGGCCATGCGCCAGAGAGTCAGTGTTGGGGGCACAATTTAGGTTAAAATATCCATGTAAGTGAATTGTAAACTTTCAGTCAAAGCAATTGCATAAGTTGCTGGGTTCAAAAAAAAATGTCTACAAAGTAGGGAAAGTGGGGAGTGAAAATGTGTTTCCTGTACCAGCTGCTATAGTTTACATCTATGCTCCTGGTGATGTTTCTTTTTTGCTTCTTTTGGCTTAGCATGATTAGCCTTTATGTTCTTTTTCTCTCTTGGATCCTTATAGTGGTTATTCGTATTTTGTGGTCTAAACCTGTACACTGTGCTATTTTCCCTTCTAGGGATTTCTTTTGTGTGATTTCTGTTATTTGCATTCAGAAGTGTATTCTCTGGATAAATTGTCAAACTTCATAGAAATTAAAATAAAATTGTTTACTAGCTCTAGTTTTAAATTTACACTACTGGGTCAGTATATACGACCTCGACTTTGGAAATACTAAGGATATGTGAGTTATAATGGGAAAGGATCTCTATTTAAAACATAAATTACTAAAAACATGCACATCTTTGACTGGATTTGTGATAAATCTATGTTTTTGTTTGGACAGTATTTGTTTTTCAGGCAAAACAATTAATGAATGATGCAATTTCAAGGTGTTATTGCATCATCCATGATACAAATTGCATCATGTTAATCCTAGAAGTCATAGATGATACAATCCTAACTCAGCTTAATTACATCACTCTAAAGAACAAATTGCACAAGAATTTTTTTTTTTAATGAACATGATGCGTCAGTAGTATTTTGGCTGTAGACCAGTCTTCTCAATGTTTGATTTCTTCCGTTTAGCCAAAGTGAGAGATGCCTTATAATTGTTTGAATAAAGCATAGTTTCTCAACTATAACAGGTGTTCTCTGGGGACAGCAGGAATCAGTCCTCACATATGGGTGATGGTGCTGCCGACGGAGTCCACACAGATCCACTCCCCAGATTTCAAGGAAAGCTTATGGGAGTTACACCATGGATGCGCGGTCACCTTCCCAGCCAAAGGTGCCATCTTACCTCAGTATGATGACATAGCTTAATCAAGCATAAAAAGAAAAAACAACTCCACAGAGAGGAGGGAGGGTTGTGAGGACTGATTCTTGCTATCCCTGGAGAACACCTGTTACAGATGAGTAACTACGCTTTCTCTGTGAACAAGCAGGAAGTCAGTCCTCACATATGGGACTCCCAAACTATATATAGGCTACCGAAAAGACCTGTCAGAGCCACAGACAACCCCAAAAGTGGAAGAAAAGGACAGCAGGGGGTGCTGGTTGGCTGGAAGTTTGACACTGCAGCAGCAGCAGTATTAAAGATGCAATTTCTACTCCAGTAGCCTGGACATCACAGGTTGGAGGGAATGTGTTGCACTATGCCCCAAAGAGGTGAAGGAGTACGTCCTGGCTGAAGCCGCTATCACTCTGGGAGGTCTCTTTCAAACAGTAGTGCACAGAGAAAGTTTGCACAGAGGACCAGATGGTGGCCCAGCAGATGTTCC
This sequence comes from Ichthyophis bannanicus, assembly GCA_033557465.1. Taxonomy (NCBI): domain Eukaryota; kingdom Metazoa; phylum Chordata; class Amphibia; order Gymnophiona; family Ichthyophiidae; genus Ichthyophis; species Ichthyophis bannanicus. The sequence goes on from CM066032.1 coordinate 607,450,997, forward strand.
TGATGCTCCAGAATCATTCTCACTTGAGTCAGACAAGGAAGAGGAAGGGGATGAAACTTCTGGTCCAGAACATCAATGACCCAGATTTTCTTCCATCATCCTCCTCTGAATCACACCTCATAATACAAGGTGAACTGAATGACCTTGTCAGGGATTTGGAACTACCTAAGAGTAAGGCAGAGCTGCTGAGCTCCAGAATGCAGCAGTGGAATTTCCTGTCAGGTGATATTACGATTTCTATGTTCCATAACGTCAAAAGAATCTTGTTACATTCTTCTTCGTGAAAGGTGATCTTGTAGCCTGCAAAATCGATCTGACAGCAGCCCTCAATATCATTCATCATCCAGATGAGTCTTAAAGCTGTTTTGCTGCATAAAGGCAATGTTTTATCATCGATTCCAGGAAACCTCTGACAATATAGAACAGCTGTTGAGATGCATAAATTATGATCAACATCAGTGACAGCTTTGTGATGATGTGAAAGTCGTTGTTCTGTTGCTCGGTCTGCAGACTGGATACACAAAGTACTGTGAATGCGATAGTCATGTGAAAGACTCCCATTACATCAAGAGAGATCAGTCACTCCACTCACTGGAACCTGGAAAGATACGTGTGCAGCATCCACCACATGTTGAATTAAGGTGTGAATAAAAAGATAGACAAAGGTGAGTCTGCTGATACAGTGTATTTGGATTTTCAGAAAGCCTTTGTCAAGGTCCCTCATGAGAGACTCTTGGTGAAATTAAAAAGTCAAGGGATAGAAGGCAGTGTACTATTGTGGAACATGAACTGGTTAAAAGATAGAAAGCAGAGGGTAGGGCTAAATGGCCAATTTTCCCAGTGGAGAAAAGTGAATAGTGGAGTATCCCAGGGATCTGTGCTGGGTCCGCTGCTTTTTAACATATTCATAAATGACCTGGAAATGGGAGTAACGAGCGAGGTAACCAAATTTGCAGATGACACAAAATTACTCAAAGTTGTTAAAACCCAAGAGGATTGTGAAACATTGCAAGAGTACCATGATAAATTGGAAGACTGGATGTTCAAATGGCAGATGAAATTTAATGTATACAAGTGCAAAGTTATGCACCTAGGAAAGTACAACCCAAACTATGGTTACACAATGCAAGCTTCCACATTAGGAACCACCAACCAGAAAAAAGATTTCGGCAACATCATGGATAACATGTTGAATCCCTCTGCCCAGTGTGCAGTGCAGCCAAGAAAGCAAATAGAATGCTAGGAATCATAAGAACAGGAACGGAGAATAAAACAAAGGATATTATAATGCCTCTATATCGTTCCATGGTTTGACCGCACCTTAAATATTGTGTACAATTCTGGTCGCCGTATCTTAAAAAAGATATAGCGTTATTAGAAAAGGTACAAAGAAGAGCCACCAAAATGGTAAAGGGGATGGAAGGATACCCCTATGAGGAGAGGCTAAAAAGGTTAGGACTCTTCAAACTGGAAAAGAGACTGCTGAAGGGAGATATGATAGAGTCTATAAATTAATGAATGGAGAGGAATGGGTAAATGTAGATCGATTGTTTACGCCATCAAAATATAGAAAGACTAGGGGACATGCAATGAAGCTACAATGCAACCTATGTAAGACTAATAAAAGAAAATATTTTTTCGCTCAACGTGTAATCAAACTCTGGAATTCGTTACCGGAGGATGTAGTAAAAGTTCTTAGTGTAGCTGGGTTTAAAAAAAGGTTTGGACAAGCTCCTGGAGGAAAGGTCCATAAACCAGCATTAATGGGGACCCAAGAAATCCACTGCTTGTCCCAATACAAGCATTGTGGAATCTGTGTCTCTTGAGGAAACTGCTAGGTACTTGTGACCTAGATTGGCCACTACTGGAAACAGGATACTGGGCTTGATGGACCTTGGTCTGACCCAATATGGTACATCTCATGTTCTTAAGGTAGATTCTGTTACCACCCTTACACATTAAGCTAGGTCTAATGAAAAATTCTGTCAAGGCCGTGGACAAAACAAAACCAGCTTTCAAGTATCTCAGTGGGAAATTTCCAAGACTAAGGGGTATGTTTACTAAACTGCGGTAAAAGAGCAGTCTTTTCCATGCGTTAACAGCAGCAATAAGGAGTTACTGTGTGGTAAAGGTGCTGGGTGTGTCAGAGGCATTCCTGCATTAAGGGTGTCAGTGGACATTTACCATGTGGTAATAGCACATGCCGCGTTAAGGGGTGGTAGTGGACACTTACCATGCGGTAACAGGACATTAAGGGGTGGTAGTGGACACTTTCTGTGTGGTAACAGCACATGCTGCGGGAGGTGTCTGGCATGCATCTTAATGCAGCACCACCACTGAAACGCTGAAAGGGAGCAGGAAAGCCATTGGTGAAAGTATGGATGCAAGCACAATTAGTAGCTGATGGAGTTGACTCACCTGAGGCCTGGCAATGTGGAAGTATACTGTATGGGATGAGCATGTTTGACCATACAGCAGGCCTATACTGTTGACTAGGCAAGACAGGCAGCTGCCTGGTGATGATGGCCAGTTTGGGTGTTGGCTATGTCATGGGTGGGTGGCGGTGGCAGCAAAGTCAGCGGAGGGTGACAGGCATGCAGTCCTAGATGCACCTGAAAGCATACACCATGCAGTAAGCTACATTATAGTGTCTGTGAGGTGTAGACATGTATCCAGATGTACTGTCAGTGTGTGGCATGCCATAGGCTAGGACATTGTCTGGGTGGAGGCAGCATGTGTCTAACGTGGGCAACAAAGGGAGGATTGTCCATGAGTGTGTATGTGGAGCAGTCACAAGCGAGGTGTGCATGATATGGCTAACTGCTGCAAATGACCCCTGAGGGCCCTGGTGGGGCAGCTTACTGCCAGTAAACTGCTCTACCATGAATCTCCCTGATGGTCAAATGGTGGGTGCAGGGCTGTGCCATGGATCATCCAAGCAGAGAATTTGCATTGTGTACGGTGAGTGGATGTATGGGATCATACAGGCCAAAAGCATTTGGTATGCGTGAACCAAAAGTAGCAGTGCCTCAGCCTGTGCAACTGCAAGACAATATACCCGACAGAGTGGCATGATAGAAAAGGGACAAGTTGAGCCCATATGCCCCATGTGGGGCAAGTAATAATGGCAGAACAGTGCAGGGGATGGCTATGCAACAAGTGTTAGGTGCCGGAATGTGCCTGGGAGGTCACAATGATGGCAAAACAGAAAACACATCCATATACTGTAAGTTGAACCAGACTTCTGCTGAGTATACATCACTGACCCGCTGCAATGCACTGCAGCAGAGCCGCTAATGCCATGCTCACAGATGACCATGATGGGGAATGCCATGCTGGGCTACCCAACGTGTGGCCATTATGCAAAGAAATGTAGAAGAATGATTGTCTACAGGTCACAGCAGAGCCAGGACTGTGCAAGAGCACCCAGGCACAAAATGAACAAGTGGGAATCAAACCCTGGACCTTTGACCATAGAGATATTACACCAAACAGTAGACTACACCTCCACACAGCTTTACGCAGATATATAGAGCCTGCACATCTCTGATAAAACTGTTTGCTGTCTGTGCCAGCATAGGTTGGGCCGCCACTACCCATGAGGCATTGCACAAGTAAAACAGTGGTCTGCAGCTGAAGAACTAATGGAGAATGCACTGATCCAGCATATCAGCTCAGTAAGACGCACTGGCTTCTTGTGCTACATGCACATAACAAGCCATACTGCAGAACGGTTTCAGCTGTCACCCTGAGGGTGAGGAGGGGTGCCCAGCACTTTGTCCACTGAGCATGCACTGTTAGAAATGATCTCTGCTGGCTGTGCTTTGCTAGGTCCACATCACTGCTAGAGTGTGGCAGGTATTGTCTGCAGTGTGTTATGCTTTTCTCCTTGTTTCCTGCATGCTGAGGGTGACAGTGACAGCAACAGCTCGGCTCTGTGGTCTGCCCATGTTGGACATTAACCCTCCGATAATAGTGCAGGTTAGTGGCCAGTGTCAATATGCTGCTGCCATGGATGATCCCTGCAGTGGGGATGTGTAGGCTGGTGTGGGGCTACTGCTACGGTCCTGCCAGGACACCAGTGAGTAGGCCATGAACCACTGCTGCCCCAACCATTGAGGACTAACAATTAACTACAGCACGGGAAGAAAGACTGCCCCTGCTGCCCTTTCATTGGGCCATGTCAGCCAAGCACAAACCAACTACGGGTGGTCTGCTGGTCAGCATTCACAGCATGTGCATAGTGTGACCACAAAAACTCTGCCTTGGGATACTCAGCATTGAAACCCAGCCGTCTGCTCAATGATTAGCATCCCCAGACAGAGAATGTATCCACATCACTGGAAGCAAACATTATAATAGCTCTATGTGGATACATAGCCATGCCATGGTCACTTGTTGGTCAAAGTGAGAGTGCCATCTCAGCATGACATACAGTGGTCACCCAGGCAATGCATGTGGCAGATGGGCACAATGGGGTTTCAGCCAGTGACCCTACCATTGAGGCAGACACATGCAGGCCAATCTGTGTGGTTTCAGGCGATACCCACAATCCTCTGCCTTGCCTTATTCACATTTTCCAAATAGGCTGGGAAAACTCAGACAATGTGAGCCAAAGTAGAATGCAGAAAGCCACAGGACAAAGGGGAGCCATAAACACATGCACACACTCTCTTCGCACACTGCAAAAGTGGAGTTGATTGACTTCCTGCTTGACAATCCAGCTGAAGGATTGATAACGGGTGCTCTGTTTGCAGACGCTATTACCATGCCTTGGCCTCACCACACGTTGTTACCATGTGCTTTAGCTTCAGCTGTGGATCGTGAAGCCTGTCCATGCTGCTGGTGGGTGCTTCCACCCTTCCTGGCCATTTCCTTGTGGTTGCATATACTGAAGCTGTACTTACACTGTCAGCTAAACCTTGTCCACAGGAAGATGCAATATAGAAACCCCAGCGGGGACCTGAACCTGTGTCCTTCAACACATGCACACACCAACTGTGTGTATTGCACCACAGTGCTGCCTTATATGGATAACAGCTCCTGTTGCTGACATGCTTCCCTTCAGCTGTCCTTTGGCACATGCTGCAATGTGCATGGTACACAGGACAAGGCTTCTGTCTGCTGCAGGCTGGTGCCACTTCCTATGCAACCACCAACACCCCACCATGCAGACATACCCATGCATTGTCAGTGGTGGTGGTCACAGTCCCAGCATGTTAAACATGCACGATTGGCAGGCGCCTTGGGCACAAGGGCCAGATGGGGGGGGGGGGGAGGGCAGGGGCACACTTGGAATGCTACGCAGCCCCTCCCAAAAGGTGCTTATGCAGGGGCCCCATCACCAGCTGCCACCGATACATCTCAGGGGGAGGATGTTAGCCACTGCTGTAGTATTTCCCCAGGCACCCACATTTTCAAGCTACCTGGAGGGCTACAACGTCTGGCACTATCGGCCTCTTCCTCCACAGCTGGGTTCTGCAGCAGCAGGAGGGGGGGAGAGGAGGCGGCAGTCTGGATCTCTGCCTGGGGTGCCAGGAACCTTAGACTGCCCCATGTGGCACATTGCCTTTCCGCAGCAGTAGCAGGACTGTGTGCTGCCACTGTCACTGTGGGATCATGACGATCATCACAGATGGATCTGTGGATGGCAGAATACCCCTTTGTGGAGAGGCTAAAAAGGTTGGGGCTCATCAACCAGGGGAAGAGGCAGCTGAGGGGAGATATGATAGAGGTCTATAGACTATTGACTGGAATGGAACAGGTAAATGTAGGTTGCTTTTTTTATGCCATCAGACTGTGGACAGACTAGGGGACCTGCAATGTGGCTACAGTGTAACCTATTTGGGTCTTCTAGGTGAAAATATTACTTCAGTCAACACGTAATCAAACCCTGCAATCCATTACCCTGCAATCCATTACCCTGCAATCAAACCCTGCAATCCAGTAAAAGCTGTCAGTATAGCTGGGTTTAAAAAAGTTTGGATGGGTTCCTGGGTAACGGTCCATAAACCATTGCTAAAGAAGACCTGGGCTATGCACTGCTTGCCCCATTACAGTTATTGGGGATCCTGTGTGTCTTTTGGGTAAACTGCTAGGTACTTGTGACCTAGATTGTGCACTGTCGGACACAGGATCCTAGGCATGATGGATCTTGGTCTGACGCAGTTTGGCATATTTTGTAGTGTTATGTTCCTATGTGCCATCTAGGCAGCTGCCTGGTCCCCCCCTGCGCACCTGCAGCCCCCACTGCATGACCCATGTGCCACCTCCTTTGCCCCCATTTGCACCATCAACATAGAGCCCTTTCATACTTGGGCACTATTCTGTTGTTGCTAATGGAGCACTATCATCACTCACTTGGACTCCCCTATCTGTGCATCACACTGCAGATGTAAAATAGGCGCTCTCTCGTCAAAAAACACCCTTTTCCCCCAGGTTTTGAATTGCATTAGGGTTCCTGCCGTTATGCCTGCGTTAAGGGAACAAGCCTTGTTTCCATCCACTCCCCGCCCACTGACTCCCACTCTCCACCCTGTGCACGCCTTCTCTCCACCTACAGGTACTGTTAGCACGCGCTAAAGTGTCTGGTACCATTAGCGCAAGCTAAAGTGGCTTTTTTGCATGCGCTAAGGGTGCCGATGTGCAGTTAGTAGGTGCTAACAGCATACTCGCTCCTTTACCACGGTTTAGTAAACATACCCCTAAGCGAAGCTAAGATAAAGGAAGGTGTCTTTGTTGGTCCTCAGTTTTAAACGTTTAAACAAAGACAACAGATGAAATATTATCATCATCATATATATGGCAACCATAAACACATGAAAAGACCTAGGGTTATAATAAATTGATTAAAACTCTACTATCAACACACTATATATACGGGTAAAATGGAAAAGCTTAGATATCTTGGAAACAGTAGCCAATCGGTGGTTTTAATTGTCATTTTTAAATTCATCACATCAAAATCCATAAGAATTGGCAGGTTTCGTCTCTGAAGCAGGCAACTTTTAAAATATTGTAGACCAGTAGCTGCGCAGCTAATTTTTGAATGGATTGGTGTGGAGAGAGACCATTCAGTGGGAGATTACCAAGCAGCAAGTTACAATCGTCTAGAAGGGAGACGACAAGAGACAGACAACATTGTGCTGTTCTTCCATACCTTCCTTGCCCAATTAGATAAGGAATGTATGAAGTTGCCAGATCACAGCACCACTAAATCTTGATGTCGTATTTTGAGAGTTTGCTGGGCATATAGCGGATAATTTCACAAAAGGCTGCCTAAGAGAAATGCCGAAAAAGGCAATATACGTATCTATATTCTGTGCATTTATAAAATAAGCTCAGACAATAACTCCAACTAGTACAAATTCTATTTCACTAATTTATACCCAGCTCCAAAGGTGTTGTAAATGCATGCACGTATTCAATGGGTCTGATTTTATAACTGTGAGAAGTCCATAAAGGAGCTTTTTTTACGCCTCTTTTATAAAATAAGCTTCCAGAACCAGCCCCAAGAGTGTGTAAATGCCAACACACATGTTTACACGCTCTAGATCATGTGTAAGTGTGTGCTTGTACTCTACTGTAGGTGTATATACATAACATAGTAACATAACATAGTATATGATGGCAGATAAAGACCAGTATGGCAAATCTAGTCTGCCCAGCAAGGCGGCAACAGCAGGTGCACGTGCCACTCCGTGCAGGTCACCCCTCCCCATGCCTTTGTTTAGGGGTGTAGGTCACCCCTTTTTATTCAGATATAAGAGGTTGTTATGTTTATTTTGATTTTATCCTGTTGCTATAAAGGGATCCACTATGTCTGTCTCATGCCATTTTGAATTTGTCACTGTATTTGCCCCAACCACTTCTAGCGGGAGGACCACCCTTTCAGTGAAAAAGTATTGCCTGACATTGTATTTTTTACCCTCTTGCAGCTTCATGTTATGCCCTCTAGTTTTACAGTTTTCCCGTCTTTGGAAGTGGTTTGTTTGTCCATTAATACTTTTTAAGCACTTAAAAGTCTCAATCATATCTCCCCTGTCCCTCCTCTCCTCCAGAGTGTACATATTTAGGTCTTCAAGTCTCTTCTCATAAGTCTTCTGACACAGGCTCCAAATAATTTTGGTCACCTTCCTCTGAACCACTTCCAATCTTTTTATATCCTTTGCGAGATACAGTCTCCAAAACTGAACACAATATTCCAAGTGAGGCATCACTAGCGACTTGTACAGTGGCATTAGTACCTCTTCCTTTTTGCTGGTAATTCATCTTTGTATGCAATCCAGCAGCCTTCTGGCTTTTGCCACCGCCTTGTCACACTGTTTCGCCACCTTGAGATCATCAGAAACAATCACACCGAGGTCCTTCTGGTCCGTGCACACCAATCTCTCGCCCCCTATCGCATACAATTCCCTTGGATTTCTGCGTCCCAAGTGCATGACACGGCACTTCTTCACATTAAATCTTAACTGCCAAGCATTAGACAATTCTTCCAGCTTTTCTAGATCTTTCCTCATGTTCCCCAATCCTTCAGGGGAGTCCACTCTGTTGCAAATTTCGGTGTCATCTGCAAAAAGACAGACTTTTCCATTCAGCCTTTCGGCAATATCACTCACGAATATATTGAACAGTACCGGTCCCAAGTCCGAACCATGGGGCATACCGCTAATCAGCCTCCTTTCATCTGAGTGAGTTCCGTTTACCATCACCTTCTTTCGTCTGACAGTCAACCAATTTCTGATCCCGTTCAACATCTTGGGACCCATCTCCAAGCTGCTGAGTTTATTGATAAGCCTCCTATGAGAAACAGTATCAAAGACTTTGCTTAAATCTAGGTAGATCACATCAATCACATGCCCTCGATCTAGTTCTCTGGTCACCTAGTCAAAGAACTCAATCAGATTTGTTTGGCAAGATCGTCCTTTGGTAAAACCATGTTGCCTCGGATCATGCAACCTGTTGGTTTCGAGGAAGTTCACTATTCACTCTTTTAGGAATGCCTGCATTACTTTTCCCGCCACCGAGGTAAGGCTTGCTGACCTGTAGTTTGTCACTTCTTCCCTATGACCACTTTTGTGGAGAGGTACCACAGCAGCCCTTCTCCAGTCTCCAAGGATCTATTAAAAACATCCTTTAAAGGACCTGCAACAATCTCTTGAGCTCTTTCAGTATCCTGGGGTGTATCCCATCTGGTCCCATAGACTTGTCCACTTTCAGTTTTGGAAGCTGTTCTAACACATCATCTTTTGTGAATGGTGTGATATCAACTCCATTCCCATTTGTATATTTGTGAATCACAGGTGGTCCTTCTCCAGGATTTTCTCTAGTGAAAACAGAGCAGAAGTATTTGTTTAGCATTGTTGCTTTTCCAATGTCACTTTCCACGAATCCATTCCCAGCACTTTTGAGTCCTGCAATTCCACCTCTGATTTTCCTCCTCTCCCAAATATACCTGAAAAAAAGTTTTGTCACAGCACTTCACATCTTTAACCATCTTTTCTTCTGCCTTTGATTTTGCTATCCTTATTTCTTTTTGTCTCTTTTAGTTTGATATTGTATTCTTTTCTGTACTCCTCTGTTTGCGAGCTTCTGAATTTTGTGAAAGCTGTGGTTTTTGCCTTTATTTGTGCAGACACTTCTTTGGAGAACCAGATATATTTTTTTTTTTTATTTATTTAGACAGTTTTGTATACCGCCTTATCCTTCAATCAAAGCTCACCCTCTGAGCTCCCGACACCATCTTCTGCTCTCCCCTTACCTGGGGATCGAGCGCAGACAGCGGGAGGAGCCTTGAGACCCAGCGAGGCCCAATCGGGGCAGGGCACAAGGCCTACAAAAGCTTCGCGCCATCCAGCGCTCACCCTCTGAGCTCCCGACACCATCTTCTGCTCTCCCCTTACCTGGGGATCGAGCGCAGACAGCGGGAGGAGCCTTGAGACCCAGCGAGGCCCAATCGGGGCAGGGCACAAGGCCTACAAAAGCTTCGCGCCATCCGGCGCTCACCCTCTGAGCTCCCGACACCATCTTCTGCTCTCCCCTTACCTGGGGATCGAGCGCAGACAGCGGGAGGAGCCTTGAGACCCAGCGAGGCCCAATCGGGGCAGGGCACAAGGCCTACAAAAGCTTCGCGCCATCCGGCGCTCACCCTCTGAGCTCCCGACACCATCTTCTGCTCTCCCCTTACCTGGGGATCGAGCGCAGACAGCGGGAGGAGCCTTGAGACCCAGCGAGGCCCAATCGGGGCAGGGCACAAGGCCTACAAAAGCTTCGCGCCATCCGGCGCTCACCCTCTGAGCTCCCGACACCATCTTCTGCTCTCCCCTTACCTGGGGATCGAGCGCAGACAGCGGGAGGAGCCTTGAGACCCAGCGAGGCCCAATCGGGGCAGGGCACAAGGCCTACAAAAGCTTCGCGCCATCCGGCGCTCACCCTCTGAGCTCCCGACACCATCTTCTGCTCTCCCCTTACCTGGGGATCGAGCGCAGACAGCGGGAGGAGCCTTGAGACCCAGCGAGGCCCAATCGGGGCAGGGCACAAGGCCTACAAAAGCTTCGCGCCATCCGGCGCTCACCCTCTGAGCTCCCGACACCATCTTCTGCTCTCCCCTTACCTGGGGATCGAGCGCAGACAGCGGGAGGAGCCTTGAGACCCAGCGAGGCCCAATCGGGGCAGGGCACAAGGCCTACAAAAGCTTCGCGCCATCCGGCGCGCCCGCGCCTGGCGGGCCCGCGCCTGAGGGCCTCGCCAGAGGGCCCTTTGGCGTGGCCCTTAGGCAGGGACCAAAGAAGGGGCACCAGAAGACTGCTGCACAACAAACAGCACCAGACGATGTACTCATACAGCCTCGAACAAACGCTGCTAGAAAACCACCGTATGCAAATCTCCCACGAATCCAAGCAGCTTGAGCTCCTACCCTCATCGAAGATTTCCTGAACACAGCAAGTATAATACACTAAAACGAACTATCTATACCTGGAACTTTTGCACACTCGTTCATAACGCGATATCTACTATTATCAGTAATCACTAAAATGCAAGTTCTATCTCCCAGTAGCTAGATATACTGTTGTCAGTAACCATTAAATGCAAGTACTGTCTCCCAATAGCTAAATATACTGTTGTCAGTAACCATTAATTGCAAGTACTGTCTCCCAATAGCTAAATATACTGTTGTCAGTAACCATTAATTGCAAGTACTGTCTCCCAATAGCTAAATATACTGTTGTCAGTAATCATTAATTGCAAGTACTGTCTCCCAGTAGATAAATATACTGTTGTCAGTAACCATTAATTGCAAGTACTGTCTCCCAGTAACTAAATATACTGTTCTCAGTAATCATACTCGCTTAATACACAATGCCCTCATTAATGATGCATACACTGGTAACCCTCATCATTACCTACCTCCTCACTGCACTAGCTGGATACTCAAACGCCTTTAATGGCGACCAAAACTCCATACCAATATTAAGAAATAATTGGAAGAGATGGTCAAACAAGACACAAACAGACCCTAACCCTACCCATACCCACCACTCTCATTTAAATCCACGTTGCTCTTCATCTCACCAAAAAATCTCAACCTAAACGACAATACCAACCACCACTGCATTGCGCCCTTATCAATATTAGATCCATCCGCACAAAATGGCCTTTGATACCTGATCTCATAACAACGCACAACCTTGACATTTTGATGATCACAGAAACCTGGCTATCTGACTCTGATAATATAATCCTCAATCAGATGCTCCCTCCAGGCTTCTCAATATACACGTGTCACAGGACCAAACAAAGAGGAGGTGGAGTACTCATCATCTCTAAAAGCCAGCTACAATTTCAGATAGACAACAGTATTAGCACAACCCACCTAAACATACTCAACATATCAAACAATGAGCATTCAATCAACCTAGTCTACAGATCTCCAACAACGTCAGCTGATGATCTACCAACGATAGTTGACCGGGCCTGCAATACGGAAAAACCACAATTATCTAATTGGATATTAGGAGATTTCAACCTCCCCTCTCTACATGATACTCAAATCGCAGCATTTATAGAAGCGATCGACAACCTTGGATACAACCAGATAGTCAAGGAACCTACTCATACTATGGGAAATACCCTCGATATGATATTCGTTCCACAAGCCACCTCAGAAACCGACCACAATTATGATATTTCCATAATACCAGTACCATGGTCGGACCACAGCCTAATCTTATTCCAAATTCCCAACTCCTCCAAGGCCATTAACTCCAAATCCACCCTCGCCAAACCATCAACTAGGAGGTTCCGCCCATTCGACAAAGACGAAGTAATCAAGAATATTCTTCCAATACTACACACCTCTGAACCTGATTTGGATAGCCTAATCAACACTTGGGACCACACTCTTAGAACCAACTCCCAAACAACAAATATGTCAAGAAAGCCCAACCATCGGACACATGTTGCTTGGTATTCTAATGAACTGAGAACATCCCTCCTCCATCTTCGTAGACTCGAAAAACGCTGGAGACGATCCCACTCTACCGACGCCTACACAGCCTACTGCAAGCACCTAAAAAAGCATCGCCAGGAAATAGCAGATCGAAGGAAACAATTCCATACTAATCTCCTAAAACAATCATTAAATAAACACCATGACCTCTTCAACATTGTAAAGACAATGGCAAAGGAACCTACTCCCCAACACACTCAAACGATACAGCATCAAGATTATGCTGACTATTTAAAATCAAAAATGAAGAAAACAACCAACATCTACATCACAGAACCAACAAATATAGACAAGCTATCACAGTCAAACACACTAACCAAGTTTAACACTTTATCAACCAAAGAAATTGAAAACACCATCGCATCAATAAATGCTACCACTGCAGCAAATGATCCATGTCCAGCGGCCTGGATAAAAAACATTAGATATGAAGTAAGCTTCTTCATACACAATATCCTTGAACAATCTTTCTCAACCGGAACCTTTCCTCAGTGCCTTAAACAAACCTCAATTAGACCATTACTGAAAAATAACAAATTAGACCCCCTAAAAGTAGAATCCTATAGGCCAATATCCAGCATCCCGCTGCTAGCGAAAATAATTGAGAAAGTGGTACAACGTCAAATACAACAACAAATAGACACTGAAGCTCCACTGGACATTGCACAACACGGTTTTAGAGAAGCCCACGGAGTTGAGACCCTACTCATCACTCTATTCAATACATTAATCACAGGAATAGATAATATCCACCAAGGATTTATCCTTATATTCATGGACATCTCAGCTGCGTTTGATTCAGTAAGCCATCAAATACTTATCCATCGCCTTAAGGAAAAAGGAATACTTGGAACCGCACTTGACTGGTGTATATCCTACCTAAATAACCGTTGGCAACAAGTAAAAATTGAGGAAAAAACATCTGAACCATTTCTGCAAGATCAAGGGGTACCACAAGGATCCTCTCTTTCAGCACTAATGTTTAACATATACATGCAACCAATCTGTGACCTCATCCGCTCTTTTAATGTTACCTGCCTAGCATATGCAGATGACATTCTCCTATACATGCCATTCTCCATCAACCACCCTGATTTTACACCTTTGACAAAATGCTTTGAATCAGTAGAAGACTGGCTCCTCTCACAGAACCTAAGAATCAACCATAGCAAGACCGATGTTATGTTTATCACAAGGGATCAAAACTTCACACCTCCCACTACCTTAAAGATAAAGGACAAGGAATTGACAGTAAAACCTACGATACGATACCTAGGTATTACCCTGGACCAGCGCCTTAATATGAAGACCCACATAAAAAACATAACAAAACTAATATATCACAAGATACGCACACTACGCCACTTAAGACCTTTACTTGAACCCACAGATTTCAGAACTGTCTACCAAGCCTTGGTAATGCCTCATCTTGACTTCGCAAATGCAATTCTACATGGTCTCCCGCAATCAACCTTAAATCCCCTACAATTGGCGATGAACACCGCTGCTAGAGTTCTCGAAGGAATATCAAAGACAGACCACATAACCCCAATTCTAAAAAGCCTCCACTGGTTACCAACCAACGCAAGAATCCACTACAAGATACTAGTCATTACTTTCAAAGCCCTAAACAATCAAGCACCATCAACGATCACCAACCTTTTACACACACAGACTCCCAATAGATCCAGAAGATCAACTGCTATAAACTCATTAACAATCCCAAGACAAACAATCAGATACACTAAGGAAACATCTAAAAGAGCCTTCAGCATTCATGCCCCAATAGCTTGGAATGCACTCCCACCAGAACTGCGAGCCATAACCAGCCTAACACAATTCAGAAAAAGTCTCAAACACCACCTCTTCTTAAGCTATTTCCCAATTTAGTTTTGCACAAGAGAAATACTACATCCATACTCAGGTCAAGACAACTTCAACTGTGACCAATGTGTATAGACTACTGTATATAGTTACATAATGTACATAGTTTCCCTTTATTACCAAGTTCAAATTCCTGTTACTTGTAAAATGCACTACAGTTTTTCTGTATGTATATGTTTGGTTCCATGTAAACCGCGCTGATGATAATAGTGCGGTATATAAGAGATGTTAAATAAATAAAAAATAAATAAATAAAAAGCGGTCACAACACAATTGGGGGATACATTTAACACGCAGGGATATGGGACACATACACTAATACTTACAGGGAACATGGGCAATGGAGGGTTAAGTGGCTTGCCCAAAACCACAAGGAGCATCTGTGGGACTAGAAACCCCAGTCCTTCCGGCCCAAGGTTGCTGTCCTCTAGTGGGAGTTGAACCCCCGACCTTCCAGCCTGAAGTACACCTTGCCCCAACCACTAGGCTACTCCTCCTCCTCCTTTTCCTCTTGTTTTATTTACTTTCCTTATGTATGTATCTGTTGCACCTTTTATTGCTTTCTTTAGTTTAGCCCATTGCAATTCCACTTTCCTTAACCCCTCCCACCCTACCAACTCCTCCTTCAGGTACTTGGCCATTTTACTGAAGTCAATGTTTTTGAAGTCTAAGATTGAGTTTGCTGTGATTGGATTCGACCTTGGCTTTTATCTCAAACCACACCGTGTGATGATCACTGTTGCTCACATGGGCACCCACCTAGATATTCGACACGCTACCTCTGTTGGTGAACACTAAATCCAGTACAGAGCTCTCCCTGGTTGGTTCCATCACCATTTGTTTAAGTAACGCATCTTGGAAGGCATCCACAATTTTTTTTTTTTACTTCTTTTCAGATTTGCAGAAGGAACACTCCAATCCACATCGGGTAGATTAAAGTCACCCAATATGATCACTTCCCCCTTCATGGCTATCTTTGCAATATCAACAATCAATTCACTATTCATTTCTTCGGTTTGTGTTGGAGGCCTGTATTCCACACCAATATAGATAACGGTGCCATCTCCTCTTCCCAACACAATCCAGAGCGCTTCTTCTTCTCCCCATGTCCCCTGCATTTCAGCAACTTTAATACTGCTTTTGACATACAGGGCTACTCCTTTTCTACCCCCTCTATCTGTTCTAAATAGCCAGTCATGGCTGTATCCCATTCATGCGACTTGTTAAACCATGTTTCTGTAATGACCACAATGTCCAAGTCCATTTCCACCATTAGGGCTTCCAGATCGGGAACTTTGTTGGCTAGGCTTCGAGCATTTGTACTCATTGCTTTCCAGCATTATTTTGAATGGCTTGCCTGCCTTTTGCATGGGTTTTGTTCTACATGCCCCTTCCTGCTTGCCATTGATGTGTTGTTCAAAAGTGTGTCTGTTTCCAATGTTGTTTTGCTTTTGCTGGGAGTGATGTACTGAACTTTGTCCTTCTCAGTCACCCCCTTTCCCTAGTTTAAATACCTGTACACATACTGCCTGAATTTTTTATTTAGGATCCTTTTCCCTGCAGCGGAGAGATGTAGTCCATCAGTACAGTCTCTTGTCGATCCATGTGTTTCCCCAGTCGCCTATATATCTAAATCCTTCTTGTTTGCACTAGGTTTGGAGCCATATGTTAAAGTTGCTAATGCGATGCAACCTTTCTGCCCCCTTACCATGAACAGGTAGAACTTCTGAGAATGCAATAGTGTTAGCAATGGGTTTGACTATCTCTCCCAGAGTCTGGAAGTCCCTTTGAACTGCAGAGGCTGTTTCTAGCCAGGTCATTTGTACCCAAGTGGATGACAATATCAGTTTTGGAGTGCTCACATTCTGCACTAACTATACCAACAATTTGGTTTGTATTCCTGCTGGCTGAAGAGCCTGAGAGGTATTTGACCATCTTCTCTCCTTTGAGCTGTATTCCCAAGTTGATGCCTCTGATGATGGAATCTCCAAGGAGTAGTAGTTTTCTGTTTTGTGATTTTTTCTTCCCATTTGGTAATTATCTGTAGATTTGACATTGTCTATCATTTAAGGGCACTTCAGTTTCCATCGATTGGGCACCCTCATTATCCAAAGCAGAGAATGCATTATCAGGTATCACTTGATGTATAGGGTGTCTCTGCGTTACAGGTCACAACCTACCAGAGCCCACTGTGATCCATTTGTTCCTGCGTTATTTGATTCTTTGTGAAAACGGTGGTGGATTTTGTTCAGTTTGTAACATATTGAAGTGTGTTTAATTGCAGCTAATTCTTCCCTTAGTAGAATCAATTCTTTATGCATAGCTGCTAACTTGAGGCATATAGGGCAAGCTCCTAGGATCCAAATGATTCTTCTTAGAATGAAAGCACCACAGTTATTGCATTGAATGCACAACATTCTGACTCAGCTGTCCTAGAAGGAGAAAAGGATAAAAAGTGGGTGGAACACCAAATTAAAGTACAGATATCAATGTATATGATGACTATATGGACAATGCAACCCAGGGGTGGGTGGGATGAGGTAGCATGGGCGGGAACCTAAGTGTCTCTGGCCAGTAGGCCTTCTATGAACCGAGGGCATACTCAAATATCTGATTTAAAGGCTATGCAAGGAACGTAGGCAGGCTGAAGATCCCTAAAAAACTTTACTCATATATTTTTTTTTTAACTATACAGGTACACTGCCCTCGGTCTGCCTCTACCGTATAGGCTATAGGATTCCACTCTTTCCCGTACAACGGGAGGGCTTAGTATCACAGCTCCTCAACAGCACCAATTCGTCTCTATCACTGCTGTATGAGCTTCCAGGATCTATTGGAGTTCAGAGCAGTGATCATCTCTGTAAAAAAGCCTGTGTTATCATCACTGAAGTATCCAACAAATTGATGGATTGCTCCTATTATCTGTGGGAAAAACTGTCTGTTCAATGATTCAGACATGCAGCTTCACTTTTATTCTCCAGCCTGTAGGGGGAAAAATGGCAAAATGAAATGTAAGAAATAGGACGCTACATCATCATTCTCCCCCCCCCCCCCCAAAAAAAAGTATTCCGAGTGTGGCATAGCTTTGCCAGGCTAAAAATAAGGACAGGATTCCCACCCACCACCTGGAAAGGCAGAACAGACTATATCATCCCTTTCAACCCATGAGAGAAAAGCAATTGGAAGTACTTACTGCTGAGGCAGACTCCATTATGTCCAAGGATCTGATCCCTTTCTTGGTTGTCTGTCACAGCCTCCTTCAGGGCCAAAACATACTGAAGGATCTCTAGCTCCTCCACTTTGGGCTCATCTTCCATCTCCATGGTAAATGAGATGGCCTAGGCCATATGCATCATGAGGTCCTGGAAGGACATTTCCATGGGAGAAGACTTCTGATGTTCAGGCAGAGAAGAAGGGTCCTATGGACACTTAGGAGACCTGCTGTCTAACAGGATCTCCAATTCCACATTGGTCACCCAGCCATCTGAGTCCAACTCTGAAAGAAAGTCAAAGTATTGTTGGGACTCCTCCTGGTGCTTCCTCCGACTGCGTGGAGAGGGAGAGCATCAATGGGATCGATAAGGCATTAAATGCTTCCTAGGTTTCACTGGAACATCGGATCCAGACACACAAGAGGGAAATGGCCCCGTGGGGACTGGCCTAGATGCCGACTGGCACCCCAATGCTGCTGCCTCCTCCACAGGCAACGCAGGGATCTTGTGAATCAGCTGCATGTGTGGTAACTATGCCATAGGCACTGAGGGGCCAGCCTGCTGCTTTGCCAGCACTGTTTCCAAATGGGCCTCGAAAGCCTGGAGGCATTCCTCCAAGGTTGCTGCTTCTGAAGGCTTCAGGACTAGAGCTGCTTTGGCCACTGTCTCTGGAATTCCCAAGGAGGCATCAGTAAGGCCACAGACATTGGGGAATGAACGACATCCCTTCACAACTCTGGGCATTGATTTTTTCCCTCCAGAGCACCTTAGCGAGCCGTTCCTGGCCATTGCTCTAGAGTTGGCTTGCAGGGTAGAAAGTTTGATTTGCTGCAATTGTACCTGCACCATTTAAATCTGGTGGTTTCAACTTCAGCAACATTGGTTCATCCACTACTATATACCTTACATAGTTTCTGGTTCTACATCCACGGTGCCTACACCCCTGACCAAGGCTAAGTGCCGAAACAGGTCCCATGTAGGGTGGACCTACGGACACAATACAATAAAAGTTGATTGTACTATTCTTTGGTCTTCTGTGGTATACATTAGTCTTGCTCCATTTCTGGCAGTCCTGGAGGAAAAGTCCATAAATCGTTATTAACCGGAAAGGACCTGGAGAAAGCCACTGCTTATCCCTTGGGGTAGGCAGCATGGGATGTTAGTACTTTTGGGAGCTTTGAGGTACTTGTGACCTGGCTTGGCCACTGCTGGAAACAGGATAATGGGCTTGATGGACCCTTTATATTCAAGAGGTAAAAATGTATGTGACTCTTGGAGGTCAAAGAGGAGATTACTTGCCTTCCTAGAATCAGGATGGTCATGAGGGATTCTTGATATCTTCCAAGGTGGTCAGTCAGGAATAGGGGAACATGAAAATTTGAAGGCTGATGTGACATGGGATTCAGATGAGCTTAGTAGATGATTAGAAGCAGAAAAGCTAGAGGTCTTCCCCCTGAAAAGAGGCACTGTGCTTTTAAGCACAGCATAACAAAACTGATCCATCGGTCACACACATTAAAAAAGACCTGCCAAGTCATCTCTTTGATTGGAATATTGGGAGTTAGAGAGTTAACTCCTTATTGGAAAACCAATTCAGGAGAGAGTACAACAGACCTCCGTGTAGGGGTCTATGTAGACCCCACTAATTTTCCAATAGCTTAGGCCAAGCCATTAAATAAGACTAGGGTTGGCGACAATACCAAAAAAGGAGATTTTAAAAACAAAGTCAAATAATTTATTCACTATTTAGGCCTCTATAGCTTCCAAATGTCCCTTATAATCTGCCATTCTAGAACAAACTGGAAATCTGTAAAGAAAAGACCTAGCAGTAAATAGTGGGAAGAACGATAGACAAAGGGGATATTTTTGACTGCCTATTACACAACATCTCCAGTTTTGTAATTGCTAGGAAGTGATCTATGCATCTTTAATGGACAGGACACAATAAGAAAAGAAATCAGCGAGAAACCACCTAAGCTATGGATTTGCCATATCTGTGGTTTAAAGAGATAACATCTCAAGTGGCAAACCATAATGGGGATTAATATTAATGCTTTCGGTTGCAGGATCTCAAACAATTATATTAAGTCACGATAAATTATGCTGACTTATAAATGGTGGTTCCTTAACAGTAGACTAATGGACCCTGGGGACTAATCTGGAACCACAAACCATGTTTCACTTGCAAAACATGAAATACATCGAAGTATAATTTCACTTCTTCCCAGTAACTCATCCTGCTGCAGTTTAGAGATGTCTTAATAGCAACCCTCTATCCTCTGTACTGATCTGCAGAGTACCACAGGACAGCATTAAATAATAATCACTTCAGCAAATGCACGGATTATTAGTCTGTCCCAGATATTTACCTGAAATCTAACATTCTTATCCCATTATAAGGCAATGTCATTTTTAGCTTATTTTTCATTTCTAAAACTGGCTAGTTGCCTTATAAGTAAGTTCCTTTGTCAGCAGTTCAGTTCTTTGGGTCCTCTTATGCTACATTAGGTGGAGGAACAGGACAAGGGCAATAGTTTTCGTGCCAGCTAAGGCCCTCCCAGCTGCAACTGGTGGGAAATGGGCTAGGACAGTTTCTCTTCAGATTAATAGATTCTGGTTATACCAATTTCTTTGTTTATAAAGTATATGCTGTTGGTTTGTTTTAATTTGCTTCATTATTATTATTTCTACATATCTTTTTATATGTCATAAAGGGTCTGGAATTCATTTGCGGAGGATGTGGTGAAGGCAGTTAGCAGAGCAGGCTATAAAACTGGTTTGGACAGGTTCCTGAAGGAAACGCTCACAAACTATGATTTTACCAGATAGACTTTTGGGATCTTGCCAGGTACTTGTAACCTGGATGGGCCGTTGCAGGAAAATAGATGGTGGGCTTAATGTATCTTTGGTCTGACAAGGAATGGCAATTATGTCCATTTTCTTAAAATACTCAACATTTAGCTAAAAATGTTCCTAAATTTAGGTTTTCTAGTCATTTACTGGAGTGGAGTAGCCACCTATTAGATAGAGCAACAGCCTGGTACCCACGCGATCAGGGTTTGATTCCCAACGGCACGCCTTATGACTTTGGGCAAATCACTTTACCCTCCATTGCCTCGGAATAAAAGGCCTGGTAATCTTCTTCCAGTCACACCTTACCAAAAAAAACCAGGGGCTGCTGGGTTGCCAGGAGTCAGCACTGACTTGATAGCACTTTTAAAAAATAATAATTTACTTAGATTTAGGTAGCTAAGTTAAGCACTTAGTATTAAAAATCAAGTAAGTGTCCTAACCACTAGGTCACTCCAGTAACTCAGACCGGAGAGCCTGCGGGTTCAAGTCCCACCTGGGGACAGCAATCTCAGGCCGAAGGGACTGGGGTTTCTAGTCCTATAGGCACTCCTTGTGGTCTTGGGCACGCCTCTTAACTCTCCGTTGCCTCAGCTACACATAGATTGTGAGCCCTTTGGGGACAAGGGAATGTATCCAGTACCTGTCTGTAGTGATTACATAGTGTAAACCGCTTTGATTGAAGGATAAGGCGGTATAGAAAACTGGTTAAATAAACAAACGCTACCATGCATAGGTGCCACATTTTAGGGTCATAAATTTAGATGCCTGATGAAAACAGGGCCCTAAATTGAGGCATTAGGCTTAGTCAGTTCAGAGAATGATTAAGGTTCCTAACCCCCAAAATTAGAAACTGTGTTAGTGACACATCAACTTTTCCTGTCGTATTTAATGGAACAGAATGCCACAAAGCTGTTATACAATTCATGTTTCAGGGTCACAACGGCAAATTCACAGGGCCTGATATTCAAAGCAAGTTATGCATTTAGCAGCAGGTGGAAACAAATTACTCATACAAAGTTAGGCCATTTAATTGGAAGAAAGAGAAGCCAACATTCGGATGGGTCAAAGGCAGAGTTGGCACTTTTACGTGATATTCAGACACTGAGGAGGATATTTTAGAAACCCTATTTATGCTTTACATGTCTGAAAGGGGTACAGAGATGTCTCCAGAGGCATTTTAGAAGCCGGTTCTGTGGACATCCCCAGTGTGAGGACATCAAAGTCTGAGCAGGGGCATGGTGGAGGTGTGACTGTGGCGTTCCCAAGAACCTGTACATCACTGTTGATCTCAGAAACATCCTGGCTATCCAGAGTCACATCTAAGGTCATACCTGCTCCAGGCACAAATAGGCCTCAGGAAAATGCTCATTTTGGCCATAAAACATTCAGAGGATGCAGAGAAGATGGCACTCTACAATCTCCAATATTCTGCACAATCACAATGATAGCAGCAGTGGGGTTTGAATTCTGGCTTCCCTCACCCTAGCCCATTACGCCAACCATTAGGCCAATGCTTTTCAGACTTTTATCCCACATGATTCCATTTTAACAACTGAAAATTCACATGACTCCCCCACTGATGATGAAATCAAACAGGCAGATCTCCAGCCTCCTTCCCTCCCTCTACTCATCTAAAGCAGGAAGGCAGAAGCAACAGTAGTGGGAACAACGGCAAGAGCAGTCAGCACAGGGTCTCTTGTGTCCGTGTGCAGTGTGTGCTTACAGACCCCAGTACTCAGCCTGGGTTTCCAGTCTAACAGGAGGGAGCGAGGGCCTATGAATGTTCACTGGCTCACAGGCCACATGCTGACTGCCGCTACTTGGCATAGGTCACAATGAAAACCCAGAGAGAAGGGGACATGACCATGTTTCCATGATCCCATTTGGGGTTTCGACACAAAGTTTGGGAACCACCGCATTAGGCTATTCATAGACGTCCACAGTCTGGAATACTATTCTGAGGACATCTATGTAGAATCCCTGCAGACATCCATATCGGGCACATGCAGGTTTGTGAAATTGTGTCAGAGCTTTGATATGCCTGCTTCTTTTTCAGATGTTCTGGCTTGGATATCCCAGATTGCACTTGGGACGTCATTTGTAAAATGCCACCTTACAGTAAAATGGATAAGCTAGGCGTTTAAAATCAGGTCTGCAAATAGCAGACCTAACTTTAAATGGGACGGGCGCAGTCACAATTCTGAAGTATATTCAGCAGTGATAATTAAACATCTAACACCACTGAATATATAAATAATGCTAAGCAATGGTGGCAGTACTTAACTTTATGTGCTGTCTGGGCCAGCTGAATCGGCCCCTTAATTTACCATCATCATCAGAATCACGTACGCTGCTTAAAAGGAAGAATGATCCCTGATCAATGCTGTAGATTATGACCTGGATAGTGGAATAACGAGTGAGGTTATCAAATTTGCAGATGACACAAAACTATTTAAAGTTGTTAAAACCCAAGAGGATTGTGAAAAATTGCAAGAGGATCTTGATAAATTGGAGGACTGGGCATCAAAATGGCAGATGAAATTTAATGTGGACAAGTGCAAGGTTATGCACCTAGGGAAGAACAACCCAAACTATGGTTACACGATGCAAGGTTTCACATTAGGAACCACCACCCAGGAAAAAGATTTAGGCGTCATTGTGGATACCATGTTAAAACCCTCGGCCCAGTGTGCAGCGGCGGCCAAGAGAGCAAATAGAATGCTAGGTATGATAAGGAAAGAAATGGAAAATAAAACAAAAGATATTATAATGCCTCTATATCGTTCCATGGTGAGACCGCACCTTGAATACTGTGTGCAATTCTGGTCGCCGTATCTTAAAAAGGATATAGCGATTTTAGAAAAGGTACAGAGAAGAGCCACCAAAATGGTATAGGGGATGGAAGGATACTCCTATGAAGAAAGGCTGGAAAGGTTAGGGCTCTTTAACCTGGAAAAGAGACGGCTGAGGGGAGATATGATAGAAGTCTATAAATTAATGAACGGAGTGGAATGGGTAAACGTAGATCGATTGTTTACCTTATCTGAATATAGAAAGACTAGGGGACATGCAATGAAGCTACAGGGTAAACTATTTAAGACTAATAAAAGAAAATATTTTTTCACTCAACGTGCAATCAAACTCTGGAATTTGTTACCGGAGGATGTAGTAAAGGCTGTTAGTGTAGCTGGGTTTAAAAAAGGTTTGGACAAGTTCCTGGAGGAAAGGTCCATAAACCATTATTAAGAAGTGACCGAAGATATCAATCCTTGACCCAGTACAAGCATTGTGGAACTTGTGTCTCTTGGGGAAACTGCTAGGTACTTATGACCTAGATTGGCCACTGTTGGAAACAGAATACTGGGCTTGATGGACCTTGGTCTGACCCAGTATGACATATCTTATGTTCTTATGTTCTTATGTACACTCCATTAAGCTAAAGAAAATGCATTTTTAGTAGTAAAGATCATCATAGATTTTGTTATTAGAAATCTTTACGGATTTGTTATTTTTTTCAGTCAAATTTCAGTTTGATAAGATTTCATGGTTAACCCAGAGGTAGAGACATGGGCAACGAGTCTGTGCCATACATCAGCCTCTCTCCCTTTTCTTTTTCCTCCCTTCTATGCTCCCACATCTCTTTCTCCCATTCCCATCCACCTCCCCCTTTTTCTTCTCCCTCCACTGACAATTCCCCGTATCTGCCTCTCTTCCCCATATATTGCTTGCTCTGTTGTCTTCACAGTGACCCCCCGGTGCATGCTGAGATGGCAGTCCCCTGCGCAGTGCCTTCTCCCTCTGCCTCTCACTTTAGCAGCCTCTGTCCCACTTACATAGACTTGCTCCCCTCCAGAGAAACTGTTCTTCCTCTGAAATTCCCCTCACACCTCCTTCCCTTCACGTGCTATTACTGGTCCTTCCACTGCTGCCACAAAGTACATTAACTTCTGGCCACAACAATAGGCTGGATTTAAGATGTCGGTGACCATAGATAGGACTAGAGAATGGTAGGAAGGGGAGACGTCTCCCTCAGAGATCATAGAATGTGGTGCTAAAACAAGCAGAATCTGTCCTATTTGATGCCTTAGGAATCTGGCACCCTAGGTATACATAGTAACATAGTACAGTATATGACGGCAGATAAAGATGAGTATAGTCCATCTAGTCTGTCCATTAAGGTCACTCCCGTTCTATACCAGTGTTTAGGGTTGTACCTGCTGCTCTGTGCAGCTCAGCTCCCCCTCTATTTATTTTAGAAGATATTTAAGTTTGCTTTGATTTCAACCTCTTGCTACAAAGTGATCCACTGTGTCTGTCCCATGCCATTCTGAATTCTGTCACTGTATTTGCCGCCTCTACCTCCACCGGGAGGGTATTCCAAGCATCCACCATCCTTTCAGTGAAAAAGTATTTCCTGATGTTGCTTTCAAGTTTACTGCCTTGCAGCTTCATTATATGCCCTCTAATTTTACAGCTTCATCTTCTTTAAAAAAAGGTTTGTTCATTGATACCCTTTAAGTATTTAGAAGTCTGTATCATATCTCCCCTGTCCCTCCTCTCCTCCAGGGTATACATATTTAGGTCTTCAAGTCTCTTCTTATGTGTCTTCTGGCGCAGGTTCCTAATCATTTTGGTCGCCTTCCTCTGAACCTCAAGTCTTTTTATATCCTTTCTGAGATGAGATATGGTCTCCAAAATGGAACACAATACTCCAAGTGAAGCCTCACCGATGACTTGAACCTCCTCCTTTCTGCTAGCTATTCCTCTCTGTACACAGACCGGCATCCTTCTGGCTTTGGCTACTGCCTTGTTGCATTGTTTTGCCATCTTGAGATCCTCAGACACTAGCATGCTGAGGTCCCTCTCCTGCTCCGTGTCACACTACCTTCTCTCCCCCTATCACATACAATTCCTTTGGATTTCTGCACGCCAAGTGCATGACTCTGTACCTCTTCGCATTAAATCTCAACTGCCAAGCATTAGACTTTTCTTTCAGTGTTTTTAGATCTTTTCCTCATGTTGTCCACTCCCTCAGAAGTGTCCACTCTGTCGCAAATTTTCGTGTCATTAGCTAAAAGGCAGATTTTTCCATTCAGTCCTTCCGCAGTATCACTCACAAAAACACTGAACAGTATCAGTCCCAGGATTGATCCCTGAGGCATGTCACTATGTACCTTCCTTTCTTCTGATTGAGTTCTGTTTACCGTCTCCTTCTGTCATCTGTCAGTCAGTCAATTTCTGATCCAGTTCACCACCTTGAGACCTATCCCCAGGCTGCTCAGTTTATTGATAAGCCTTCTATGAGGAACAGTATCAAAGGCTTTGCTGAAATCTAGGTAGATCACATCCATTGCATGCCCTTGATCTAGTTCTCTGGTTACCCAAAGAACTCAATCAAATTTGTTAGGTATGATCTTCCCCTAGTAAAAGCAGGTTGCCCGGATCATGCAATCCACTGATTTCCAGAAACTCCACTATTCTTTCATTCAAAAGTGCCTCTATTATTTTTCCCACCACAGAGGTAAAGCTTACCGGCCTGTAGTTTGTCACCTCTTCCTTATTACCACTTTCATGAAGTGGTAGCAAATCAGCCCTTCTCCAGTCTTGCAGAACCTCTCCAGTCTCCAAGGATCTATTAAAAACACCCTTCAAAGGCCCTGCCAGAACCTCTCTGAGCTCTTTCAGTATCCTGGGATGTATCCCATCCCGCCCCATGGCCTTGTCCACTTTCAGTTTTGCAAGTTGTTCTAACATATCACCTTCTGTGAATGGTGTGGTATCTATTCCATTCTCATTTGTATATTTGTCAATCATACATGGCCCTTTCTCCAGGATTTTCTTTCATGAACACAAAACAGAAGTATTTGTTTAGCATTTTCGCTTTTTCAATGTCACTTTCCACAAATCCGTCCTTGGCACTTTTGAGGCTTGCAATTCAACCTCTGATTTTCCTCTTCTGAATATACCTGAAAAAGGTTTTGCCTCCATGCTTCACATCTTCAGTCATCTTTTTCGTCTGCCTGTGCTTTTTCTATCCTTATTTCTCTTTGTTTCTTTAGCTTTACCTGTATTCTTTTCTGCTTTCCTCTCTGAATTTTGTGAAAGCTGAGTTTTTTGCCTTATTTGTGCAGCTGCTTCTTTGGAGAACCATATAGATTTCCTTTTCCTCTTGTTTTTTTTATTTACTGTCCTTACATATATATCCATTGCCCCTTTTATTGTCTCTCAGTTTATCCCACTGCAATTCCACTTCCCTTATCTCTTCCCACCCTGCCAACTTCTCCTTCAGGTACTTTTCCATTTTACTGAAATCAACGTTTTTGAAATTCAAGACTTTGAGTCTGCTGTGATTAGACTCTACCTTGGCTTTTACCTCACTGTGTCATGATCACTGCTGCTCAAATGGGCACTGACCCAGACATCTGACAGTATTTCCACTGGTGAGTACTAAATCCAGTATCAAACTTTTCCTGGTTGGTTCTATCACCAGTTGGTCTGAGCAAAGCTTCTTGGAAAGCATTCACAATCTTTTTACTTCTTTCCAGATTTGCAGAAGGAATACTCCAATCCACATGTGGTAAATTAAAGTCACTCCATGTGATCAGTTGCCTATGCTTAATCTGCGCTTACGATGATGCATTACATTGCTTTTAATTTGTTTTTTTGATGAGCAACAGCTCCCATATGCTACCCAAAAATACAGAGACCGAAGAATCTGAAAGGCTGTTTTCCACTCTTGACTGAAAAAAGCGTTTCAAAAACCAGGTCTAATGCATTTCCTCATCTTTATGCAGTGGTAGTTCTGTTGATATCTCATAACAAATTATCCCTCCTTTGTTGCTTAACGGTGCATGGCCCCTCCAGCATACTGGCCTAAAGATAACTCTGTCTAAGATATTCTGTAAATTTTAGGACAGATCAGTCCAAAAATTAAAGAAAAAAACTCATTTTCTTTACACCATATGGTTAAGATAAACTGAAAAGTTACAGACTGTAGCTTTTCTCGCCAAGGTCATTAGACGATAAGGTGACATCTTTACGCTATTTTATTGTGTGACATCTGTTATGGAAAGGACACATCTGGCATTCCCTACTCTATTTTCTTTGCATTCAGAATAAGAAAAAACAAATTAAACCACTTTTTATTAATAAACTGAACCCCAAGTTCTCATTTTTATACAACGCTCATCATTAGACAGATGGTTCTCAACCCAGTCCTTGGGACAGACCTAGCGAGTTTGTATTTTTTAGGATTTGCAGGCACTGCCTTCACTATTAAAATCTCTCATATGTATGTTCACTGTGGATATTTTGAAAAGCTGTATTGCTTGGCATGTCCTGAAAAATGAGCTGAGAAAAAATGTACTAGAGGAATGAGCCGACTATTCCTCAAACATGTCTATACAAAAGTACCCCACAAATCTAATTTAGAAACTTTATTTCAGGTACTGACAATCAAGTCTTCTTTTTAGAAAACAAGCCTCCCTTTTCCCACTACTTTACCAACTATTTAACTTGTAATCTTAATTGCACATTGAAAGTGCACACTATTCTAGGGAATAATAGGTTAGGTTAAGTTTTTAGGTTTGTTTGATTCGATATATTGCCTTTACAGGCAAAAACATCAAGGCGGTTTACAATGATAGGGGAAATATAAAACAAACAAACACACACCAAGCATGAAAACATTTTACAAGTGATGGAGAAGAGGAGGAAAAGGATACAAAATAACTAACATTAAGAGCTCTACACACAGTTCCAGAGCAACCGTGTCCATAAAATTTGTGATGTGGTGTTATCAATATGAGATTGATTTAATGGATCTTCATATTACTAAAACTGATGGGAAGTTAGTAAGTATTCTATATTGTAAAGCTGTAGAAACATAGAAACATGACGACAGAAAAAGACCACAAGGCCTATCTAGTCTGTCCTTCCATAACTACAACAGTCCCCTTTTTACCTTTAGAGATCCTCTGGGTTTGTCCCATGCTTTTTGAATTCAGTTACTGTCCTCATCTCTACCACCTCCACTGGGAGACTATTCCACGGATCCACTACTCTTTCCGTAAAGAAATATTTCCGCATATCACTCCTGAATCTATCTCCCTTCACCCTCATCCCATGTCCCCTCGTAGCAGAACTTGCTTTCAATTGAAAGAGGCTCTCTCCCTGAACATTTATGCCGCGGAGGCATTTAAACATCTCAATCATATCACCTCTATCCCGCCTTTCCTCTAAGGTGTACATATTAAGATCCTTAAGTCTGTCCTTATATGCTTTATAATGAAGCCCACTAATCATTTTAGTAGCCACCCTCTGCACCGACTCCATCCTGTTCACATCCTTTTGAAGGTCTCCAGAACTGCACACTGTACTCCAAATGAGGTCGCACCAAAGACTTATACAGCGGCATTATCACCTCCTTTTTTCTGCTAGCCATTCCTCTCCGTATGCACCAAGCATCCTTCTAGCTTTTGCCGTCACCTTTTCTACCTGTTTAGCTACTTTAAGATCATCAGACACAACCCCGCCTAGGTCCCGCTCTTCTTTAGTGGACAAAAGTACTTCACCCCCTATACTATATTGCTCACTTGGATTGCTGCAGCCCAAATGCATGACCTTACATTTTTTAACATTAAATCCCAGCTGCCAAATTCTAGACCATTCTTCAAGCTTAGCTAGGTCCCTCCTCGTGTTATCTAGATCGGAATGATTTTATCCGGTTCCAAAGATTCCATCCTTACAAGTTAAGGGTAAGCTTACCTATCAGTCAGCTTTTGAGGTTTTGACGAGTTTGCTCATCTGTGGAAGATTATGTTTCTAGCAAAAACTTTGAGCATTTTGAAAGTAAGAGGATACCCTAGACATATAATAATTAATAAATCCCAATTTGCATACTGCTGCCATTATCAGGTGCAAGAAACTCAAGAATTTCTTGTGTGCTTCCTTTCTCTATAGTTTCTTCTTATGTTTCTAGATCAGTTTTGAAACACTGGCATGTCCTAAAACAGGGATGTCAAACTCCAGTCCTGGAGGGCCACAAATCAATCTGGTTTTCAGAATGTCCCTAACGAGGTCATGCATGCAAATATATTTCATAAATATTCATTAGGGACATCCTGAAAACCAGGTTGGTTTGTAGCCCTCCAGGACTAGAGTTTGAAATCATTTTTAGCATCACTTTCTTTTCTTGTCAGGATCTACGACAGCATCTTATCTCTGAGTTAACCAAAGAGCAGCATGGTGGCTAATATACATTCTTAAACAAAGCTAGTACACAATGCTTTTCAGATTACTCCAGTATTCAGCACATAGGCACATAACATTAAGGGGCATGTTTACTAAAGTTTAATGCACGTTATTGTGTTCATATAAATAAAAGGGCTCTAGACACTTAACATGTGTTAACTTCATTAACATATGTTAAAATCTTTAGCAAACATACCCCTAAAGAGAGGGAGGATCAAGGTTTACACTTATTAATTAGGCATGGTGCAACGGAATGCTGTGTTCAGATCTAGTGGCAAAATAATCTTCTGAAATAATATTCAATTTGCATTTCACCAAGATAATTTTTTTTATTGTGACCATTGACTTTAAACACAAATGATGATTTTTCATCAACAAGCAGGACTGAGTCAGGCACATACCTGGGTGATGTCATCACATGCCACTGACGTGCGACGACATCACCCACTTGTATACCTGATTAATCCTGCTATCTACAGCAAACACCTGTTACAAGTGAGCAGCAATGATTTACCTTAATATAATTTCTCAAGGTCATGTAAAAATATCCCTTGTCAGCCTTCATATGCTATCATGCTTCAAAGACTTAAAAAAACAAACAAAAAAAAAAGGCGCCACCCTCAGACAAACACCCCAATCTACCTGCGCTCCATAAGTTGGGTGGACTAAGTCTTTGTATAGAAATAATAATTAGCAAGTCAGACTAACATTTGGCAGCCTGTTAGTATATGGACACTAGGCATGATATGAGCTTACAGTTTATCATTAGAAAGAACCTAATGAGCACTGAAGGAAATGTAGTTGCTCTCAGTGAAATTTGGTCCAAAAAAAAAAAAAGAAAACCCACCACACATAGTCTTTGAAGCATGATATTCCCCCTATGTCAGCCTTCATGTGCTATTTTTATCTTATGAATCTGGAAAGACAGGGCTATACTGAGCGTGAATCGCGCCCTGTGTGACTTGCACATTGGGTGCACGCCCCCCCCCCCACACCTCCATCCAGCCACTTTCTGGACAGCGGCGGGTGAGAAGAGGCGCGCCAAATGTGCAGTCGCTGGCACTCTAAGCAGATCTGTCCCTCCCTGCTCTGACATCACGTCAAAGGAGGGAGGGACCAAGGAGGGAGTGCCGCGAGAAGGCTTAAGGGGCGCATTTCAGCTGTCTGCCATTGCCTGCCACTGCTGAGAGAAGAAAAAGTGGTGGTGGTGGCAGACAACGGCAGACAGCTGAAATGCGCCCCTTAAGCTTTTGCACCCTGTGCAACCACACCACTCACACAGGGCTAGGTACGGTCCTGTGGAAAGATATCTGAGCTCACTATATTAAGGCACGCTTCATAGTCAACCCCTAACCACAGACTATTTCTGGGAATTTACCCTAGTATAAAGCACAAAAGGAGGGAAGCACAAGGATCTGATAGTTTCCATTCCCTGACATACTACTGTTGCACCCAGGACCTTAAAAGTCACTTTATTAGCAATTCAACATGCAAAGACATTCTGAATTTGCACTTTGGATCAACACACATCTTGCAAAACACCCTGAGGGTGGGTTTTTCACATCTTAGAATTATTACAATAAACAGATTAAAACTGTGTTAAAACTTACACTTAAAAGGTTAAAAAGAAGATCACATGAGCCATACATGGAAGATTTAATCCCCACTTAGGTAGCAAGGAAAAAAGCTTCTGCCCTTACTCCAGCATTGCTAGTTAATCAAGATGGTCTTTTATCTCACAAACTGGTAGTAAACTAAAACTGCGAAACAGTTGCGGCCTCCAACACGTCGGATCATATCTGAAATGTCAATTTTCTCAGACTTTTTGTGAGATTTAAATGAGAGTTAAGAATTCCATCTTTATTTATTTATTTGGCGTTTCTTTTATACCGCCCCTTCCTGAGATCAAGGGCGGTTTACAGTTGAACAACAGTATTACATAGAACAAGGTTTTAACAATCAGTAAATTCAACAAATATCTTAACTATTACTGAAAGAACTGCACTGGCTCCCAATCATCTCACGCATCAAATACAAGACTATCATAAACATATCCAACATCAAACACTCCTCCGCCATAAGCCTACACACACTCATACAACCCGACACAAGCACACGGCCAAGAAGAGGAGGCACCTCCAATCGGGTTAACACCCCAAAAGACTTCACCAAGACCCACAAAGACACCGCACAACGAGCAAGCTCCCTGGCTGCTCCATCCATATGGAACTCCCTCCCAGATGATCTGAGACTAACCACAGAAATCAAGGACTTCCGAAAACAACCCTGTTCATCGATTACTATGGACATATTCCCTGAACCAGCATACAAGTCAGTTCATTAACCCCCCCCCCCACCACCCCAAGACTCTATGTAAGACTGTATTATAGCTCATGATGTATAATAGCGCACTATGTAGATAAACCAAATCTAATCACATCCCCGCCAACACATACACACCACTCTGTACACTGCATGAAAACATTTGCCCCCTTGATTGTTTGCCGTGGAAACCGCTTTGATTGAATGATAAGGCGGTATATAAATACCATTAAATAAATAAAATATATACATACAACTGTGAATATGAACTATTTACAGTGGGTGAGGTACTTCGACTTCCTAACACATTGGATGGAAGTTATGAGGAGGGTTGAATTTGTGATGGTTCAATGGGGGAAGTAGTGTCTCTTGTATTGAGCTGAATGAAGGGGAGGGGTTTTAGCTCCTTTCTGAATGTGTTTAGATCTTTTATGGCACATAGAAAGGCTGGGAGGGCATTACATAGTGAAGATCCCGCAAGGGAAAAGGCACGGTTGCTTGTAGATTGTTTGGTCTTTCTAAATGTAGGAGGGATTACAAGTGTGCTTTGTAAATGCTCTCTTCTAGATCTAATATTTGTGGCATGAGTAATTAGAGTTGTGAGGTATGATGGAGCAAGGTTATTTGCAAGTTTGAAGGTTGTCATGATCATTTTATATTTTACTCTGCTTATTATTGGTAACCAATGGAAGTCATATAGTATAGGTGTTATATGATCTGATAGGCGTGCTTTGCAAATGATTCTTGCGGTAACATTTTGAGCAATTTGTAATTGATACAAATGTTTTTTGGGTATATCATAAAGGAGGCTATTGCAAAAATCAAAGTGGGGGATGATTAGAGCATGGACCACTGATCTGAAATCATGTGTGTCAAGAAGAGGTCTAAGGTGTTGTAGTGTTCGTAGTTTTAAGTATAGTGTTTTAATTATTTGATTTATGTGGGAAGATAAGGATAACAATTGATCAAGTAAGACCCCGAGATATCTTTCTTCTTTTTTGACTGGGAGGGTAGTGCTATTTATAGTGATGTTTTGTGGAGGGGTGAAATTTTGGTTTCTTGATAGGACCTCAGCTTTTTTTAAACTGATCGATAGGTTATTTGAAGTTAATCAGTCTTGCGCTTCCAGGATACAGGATTCAATTGTATGTTGGAATGAATTTATGCTGCCAATGGGGAGATATAACATATCATCATCCGCATATATATGATATTTTATTTTGAATTTCCTGAATATCTTACAAATGGGTTGTATATATAGGTTGAATAAAAGGGCTGATAGGGCCGAGCCCTGGGGTATTCCTTGTTCCTGTTTGAAAATGTTAGAGGTATCTTGCCCTACCTGCACTTGTTGGGTACGATCGGTGATGTAAGATTGGAACCATTTGAATGTTGTACCTGTTATACCTATTTGTGATAGTCTATTATGTAATGTGTTGGGCATTCTGTCCTAGAATGCCCAAGAGACAGGTAGATCTAGACCAGTGGTTCTCAATCTAGTCCTTGGGGCACACCTAGACCAGTCGAGTTTTCAGGATTCCCACAGTGAATATGCATATGAGAGATTTGAATGTAGTGCCTTCATTGTATGCAGATCTATCTCCTGCATATTCATTGTGGGAATCCTGAAACCCGACTGGCCTAGGTGTGCTCCATGGATTGGGTTGAGAACCACAGATCTAGATGAACTACAATCTGATCACCCATCTACAACATGAGTGTGGCTGGATGATGCTTGTTTTGCAGCACAGGTAGCTTGTAGAGCGCCACAGAGGTGGAACACCAATGTGGCACAACGCCTTTCACTGGAGAGTGGAATTTTTCCAAAGTTTATGATTCTTTTATTGAACCAAAATGACAATTAGTAGAAGATAATGATTTACAGGAATCAGACCACGTGGATCTCTTTTGCAAATGCCTAGGTTGATTCAGTAAAAGGTAACACAATTAGCATAGCTTCTATTTTGCTATAGCATATTTTTATTCCTTATGCGTGTGCATGTCTGTAAAAAAGCGTAGTTACTCACCTGTAGCAGGTGTTCTCTGGGAACAGCAGGGATCAGTTCTCACATATGGGTGATGTCACTGATGAAGCCCATGCGGGAACACTCCCCAGCTTCCAAAGTAAGCTTTTGGGAGGTCAATCACACGTGTGTCTGTCTTCCTGTCTGAAGGAGCCATCTTACCTCAGTATGATAGCATAGGTTAATCAAATCAAAAAAGAAACAACTCCACAGAGAGGAGGGAGGGTAGTGAGGAATGATTCCTGCTGTTCCTGGAGAACACCTATTACAGGTGAGTAACTATGCTTTCTCCGGGACCAAGCAGGAAATCAGTCCTCACATATGGGACGCTACAGGGTTTTCGGTAGCCTGTAGCTGGGGACTGACTTCCTGCTTGGTCCCAGAGAAAGCATACTCACTCACCTGAAGCAGGTGTTCTCTGTGAACAGCCCAATGAGGCAACCAGAAAAAAGAACAGAGAACAGCAGCATGAGTAATCACTTAAAGATTCCGAGAGTCAGCATCCAGCATGGACATCAGTAGGTTGACTCTATGATAGCCTGACAGACAGAAGGGCCAGTGAGGAGGAGTTGCCTTAATCCCCAAATAGCTTGGTTGAAGTTGCTGTCATGTTGGGAATCTTCATCCAGACAGTAATGGGCTATGAAAGTGTGGACTGAAGACCACGTAGCAGCCCTACAGATCTCCACCGTGGAGACAGAACACAAGTTTATTACCAAAGCAGACACAGTTTGGATGTTGTGAGCCATAACACAGCAGTCCAAC
The DNA here is from genome assembly GCA_033557465.1 of Ichthyophis bannanicus. Classification (NCBI taxonomy): domain Eukaryota; kingdom Metazoa; phylum Chordata; class Amphibia; order Gymnophiona; family Ichthyophiidae; genus Ichthyophis; species Ichthyophis bannanicus. Next base: position 607,485,817 of record CM066032.1, read on the forward strand.
TCCTCTGCCCTGGGTCCTGCTCAGCCTTGATGGTAAAGGGCAAGGCCCTGCCCATGTCCTGCATGAACTCGTGGAAGGACATATCCTCTGGTGGGGACTTTTGGCATTCATATGGAGGTAAGGGATCTGAGGGTATGTCCCTATGACCCTCAGTCACCAGAGACTTCTCTTGTGTCTCCCAGCTATCGGAATCAGTAAGGAAGTCAAAGTATCGATGTGAATACTCATTTCGCCTTAGGCGCTCAAAGGTTCTGGCTTCTGATGATCCGCTCGGAGGGGAAGCCATAGGCACCGAGAGGGACCTCAGATGCCCACTCAACCTGTTTCCCCCACCAGAGGGCGTGGGCCTCAAGAATAGGCTGAACCTCCAATGGTGAGGGCACCGCTGTGGAGACAGCCGACACCGGTACTGAGGAACCAGAGGTCATCGGGTCTCAGGCAGCCTGCTGGGTGCAGAATACAGTCAGGCTGCACTCGAAGGCCTGCATAAGCTCCATGAGGAGCGTGTTGTCTGACATGGAAGTAGCCGGTACAGCAACCACAGTCACTGGTACGGGGTCCCTTGGCGGGAACCCTACAATCGTTACAACATCGGGCAATGCCTCCCACAAGAGCAGCTTAAGAGGCTGCTCCTGGCCATTGCCTTTGGAGTCCCATTGAGGGATTCGATGCCGGTGCCCATGGGTTTTCACCCAGCTCTCAGTATCACCTTTCGATGTCGATGGGGCTGAAGTCCAGTCCTTCTTGGGGGTAACCCTTATTGGAGGATAGCCCCCAGTGTAGGGTACCACACGCCTCTCAGCCATCATGTGAAGTCAAAGCCTGAGCAGAGGCCTTCGAGGGCATTGATTCCAATGACTATGCCAGTGCCGACTGAGAGGAACTGAACAACGATTCCCGCTGTTTTTCTCAATTCCAGAGCCCCTCACACATCATTTGCAGATGGAGTGCAGGTGGGGGGCTCATGGTCAGGCCTGAGACACAAGGCACCAGTTGTGGTGGTCCATTAAGGAAATGGTTTGGCCACCCTGGGCGCACTTCTTGAAGCCAATGGCTGGCTTAGACATATTGGAGAAGACAGCTTCCATTAAGTCAAAAGATGCCAACATCCCAACCGACCAGGGAGGCATGAGAGAAAAAACCCACATGTCGACAAAAAGAAAAGGAACTTGAGAAAAAAAACACAGTGCCGCGTCACCAACACTCCCAGAGACGGGCATGAAAACTGTGACGAGCACGTGACCCAAAAAACAACAACAAAAAAAGCCTATACCGCTAGAATATCGATGATTTTCTGGAGACAGACAAGCATCTGAGAGGCTCTGCAGAAAACAGAAGACTGAGGTAAGATGGCTCCTTCGGGCAGGAAGATGGGCGCCCATGCATAGTTGGCTGCCCAAAAGCTTTCTTTGGAAGCTGGGGAGCGTTCCTACATGGGCTTTGTCTGTGACGTCACCATATGCGAGGACTGATTTCGTGCTTGGTTCCGAAGAAAGTGCATGTACCTTTTGGTTAGATCACACCTTTTATTTGGAAAGTTGCCCTCTGAGTACCAATTTTTTTACTTATTTGCTCTGCATTCCTTACTTTGAGTGGACTGTGTCTGATAGCTGCAATGGGGTGGTGAAAACAGCCATGTAAGAGATGCTGCTTCTAACTTTCAACACATTTATATCTCCTCAATAATGATGAACCAATAAAAAACTTGATACAAGAAAAGCAGCCATTATCACAAGGAGAAAAACACAAAAATGTCATTCCAAATACAAGCATCAAATGACTACTCTCTACAATGTATGGCGAAAAAGAAAATCCTCCAATACCAGACAGTGAAATCAGATATCAAGAAAACGTGGAAGACACACGCAGAAATATCCTCTGTTGTATTGTATGCTGCCAGCTTGATTAGAAAAAACTTCCAAGTACACCTGTATACATTACACCCTATGAACTCCAAAAGAAAGGTCTCTAACACAATACAAATATTAAGATGAGCATTTTGCATTACATTTGAGAGATTGGCTTATGAGCACGGATAATATTTCTGAAAAATGCTGAATCAGGGATAGGAAGGTGTTTCTCCCTTCCACTCTTGCTGCAAGAAAAGAAGCAAGGTCAAACGGGTTCAAGGTCACTGAGCCAACAGAAAAATAACCATTGCTGACAAGTTTCATTCCTGCCACAGTATGCCCATTTGGAGACCTTGTCCCCTTGAAATATTGAAACGTAAAAAAAAAGAACTTTAATGGTGCCATCTGTTTTTAATGAAGCTCCATAAGAATAGTGCAATCGTCAGGTCAAATTAAGCTTCATCAACTTTGAATTCAAAAACAAAATGCACGTGATGGGGAAAAAATCCGCGTTACTATTTTATGTGGATGAAATGAACCAAGTGACAATCAGGCTATTCTTAAAAGCTTTCTTACTGAAAAATAACCAACTGAAATTAAAAATTTGGGAGTTACCTTGTCACTTTGCAGGTGGAATCTATCAGCGCATTTTCAATGTCAAAGAGGCTGGAAGGCAGGCTGTACTCCAGTGGAGTGGTCAATCTTTTCAACCGCAGCAGTGCAATACAGAATTTGGCTCCCATCTCTTCTAGTTGCCTTGTCCCTATTTGCATATTCTAAATACATAAAAAATAAAGATCAGCAAAAGTCTCTTTAAAACATTTCTTTCGAAAGGAAATTAGTTACACAGAGCACTGGCTGTCCCCCTTGTGAATTTTTTTGAAAATCAGAGAATTACAATGGAATCATACTGAACCAAGAAAGATAGAGAGACAAAGCATGTTGCTTTCTACCTTATTAATGTCAATCACCAAGTTATGCAGATGACCATGATCTCTTGACACCAACTCCAGACTGTTCCTTCCACCTTGCTGCACCATATGCTTGAAATGGACTACCTGGGTGGGTACGTCAGGCGCCATCCCTAGTCCTATTCAAATCCAGGCTAAAATGTCACCTCTCCGAGGCTGCCTTTAGATCCTGCCTCCCTTATTCTCCTGCCTCGACCCCTATGTATTGATCATTTAACTTAGAATTCCCCAGTCTCCTGTTGTGCTGTCTGTCTTAACAGATTGTAAGCTCTGCGGAGCAGGGACTGTCTTATATCCGGCAATTAACAACAACAATGCCCAGTGGTGCTATATAAATGATAAGCAGTAGTAGTAGAGGAAAGGTAGGTTAGAAGGATTCCTCCATTAAGTCTCCATGTTGGCCATTTCTATGAATGCAAAACATGGCTAGCAAGCAATCCTCCTTGGATTCCAAGCATGCCACACATCTGCAAAGCACTTTAACCATACCAGTCTGGTTGAGTAATCATCCTTTGGGTAGAGTGGTATAACTTTTAATGCTCAGTTTTATGAGACTCCATCCCTTTTTTTTTTTTACACAACTGTTCATTGTAGCTGGTTTCCCCACCCCCTAACTGGGGAGACTTCATGATTTTGCCCTTATGTATTTATTTTTTAAAGATATGTATTCTGCTCATCACAACAGCTCTCGGTGGATTCTTACATTCTTAAAGAAACATGAAACATACTACTTCAAAAACATAGAAATTCAGACAAATCAACTGCAAAAGCAACAAACAATTAAAACAAGAAAATGCATAATCAAGGCAAATATGACAACAGAACTATGCTAACCAACATATCCACATAAAGGCTGTAATTCTAATCAAAAGATCCATTAGGCTTCCCTCTATCCTATCCCACCCATTTCCTATTTTAACTTTCTCTCATAAAAGCATTCTCAAAGAAAGTTGACTATTTTCTTACGGAAACTCATCCAATCTGTTTCTAGCATAATTGGGGCTGTCAAGGAATTCCAAGTCCCAAACCGAGCAGCCAACAGAGCACAACGTACACAAGATTGACATGGAATGTTCAAAGATGGAATGCCCAATAAACCTTGGGGCTGGGAAGGACGGTCATCAAACTACCCTATTCAGAAAATGAAAGGGCGCCAGAAACTTAGAACCAAAATATTTCAATCAACAGAACTCAAAGCCACCAAGACCACAGGTGCTCCTTGTGGTCTTGGGCAAGCCACTTAACCCTCCATAGCCCATGTTCCCTGCAAAATAGTTATCTCCAAGTTATAATGCCCTGTTCAATGTAATTTCAGTTTGTTCAATGTAAACCGCACTGATGCAGAATAGCGCGGTATATAAGAGAATGTAAATAAAAATAAATAAATAAAATAAAACAGATTAGGAGAATAAGCTTTAGTACATGACAATAATAAAAAGGAAGGTAGAAGCAGTAACTGCAAAAGTACAAGAGGAGGAGAGGTAAGAAAAAAATATTGAGAAAGAGTGGAAGTGATGGTAACCCTCATACACAATTTGATTGTATAGTTGGTGCGAAAAAGCGGTTTGATATTCATTTCTTGATATCCTTGGGCAACTTATTCTGTTCAAAGTTTAGACAGACATTTCAGGAAACTTAATAAAGCCTGCTCACAAATTCAATACAATCCCAGTATTTAGATTTCAGAAGACACCAAAATGTAATGAATATGATGCCTGTGTAGCGCACCTATTAAATAACTTGCACTGACCTGTCATTTTATTAAAACTGGGGACTCAAAATCAGATGACGTCAAAGGGACAATCACATTCTTTTGAAAAGCTGAAGTACTGTTTTTTCCAGACTAAACTTTCTAATGTTCTTCAAGGAAACTTCAAGACAGTTAGGCATGACTGCCCAACACTCTGTGTATGGAAAGCCTATTTTCCAAACATTTTCCAGCTCTGTGTAAGTTTTGCTAGGGATCAAACTCCAGGTCTTGTGGGCCAAAGACTAGAAACTTGCAGCTGAGCCACAGAGGCTGATTATCTGCAAACCAAGTTCCAAGAAGGTGATATTTTACTTACTAGTTTATGTCCTTTCATTCAGACCTGCTAGATCAGGCCAGACAAGTGAGTTGTGTTCCCCTACCAGCAGATTGGTGGAGATAAAGAACCAATGAAAAGCCCAGGTTTCAATGACATCATTCCCTTGTCTATTCGCCTCAACCACCAGAGGTCCCTTCAGTATTTGTCCCAAAGCACATGGGAGAAACAAGACAAGCCTCACACAACCTCAACGTGGGCAACAATGAGTAATGAAAGAGTAGAGAAGTATTTACAGGAAAGCATAAACAGAAGGCTGTCAGTAGAAGATGAACCTGCAATGCCAAGTATAAAATCATAGCGGAACCAAGGGTATCACAACAGCAGAACAGAACAATACAGTTCCAGGGGTGGATCCTGGACAGGTCTAGCAGGACTCATGGAAAGAACATGAACTGGTAAGTAAAATTATCACTACTACTACTAATCATTTGCATTGCACTACAAGGCATACACAGAGTGGTAGACACATGTAAAAGATGGTCCCTGCTCATTGACGCTTACAATCTAGTCAAGACAGACAACACAACAGCTGAGGACAAAGATATATCTAGTGGAATAGTATGGAAACATAGGAGACTAAGTGGATCAGGATCCAAAAGCAGTCTCAAAGGTGCGCGTTTTCAGCCTGGATTTGAAAAGGGCCAGAGATGAAGCCTGACACACAGATTCAGGTAGTTTGTTCCAGGCATAAAGAACAGCAAGATGGAAGGATCAAAGTATGGAATTGGCAGTAGAAGAGAAGGGCACAAATAGAAGGGATCTGCCAGTAGTGCGGAATTCCCAAGGAAGAGTGTTGGGAGAGATAAGAGAGGAAAGATAGTGAGGAGCAGCTGAATGAGTGCACTTATAGGTCAGTAGGAGAAGCTTGAACTGGATATGGAAATGAATAGGGAGCCAGTGAAGTGACTTGAGAAAAGGGGTTATATGAGCATATCGAGGCTGACAGAAGATTAGCCACACAGTTCAGTTTTGAACACATTGAAGGGGAGAGAGATGATTCAGAGGGAGACCAGCAAGGAGGTTGCAATAATCTAGAAGGGAGGTGACTAAAGAGTGGATAAGTGTCTTAATAGTGTGTGTAGAAAGAAAGAGACAAATTTTGCCAATGTTACAGAGAAAGAAGCGACAGGTTTTAGCTATCTGTTGAATGTGTGCAGAGAAAGAGTAGAGTCCAAGATGATCCCAAGGTAGCAAGCTGAGGAAACAGAGGTAAGTGTAGCGTTATCCACAGAAATAGAGAAGAGAGGAAAGGGGGGAGGTGGGTTGGGGGGAAGATAAAGAACTCAGTTTTGGCCATGTTTAGTTTCAGACAGCAGTGAGACATCCAGGCAGCAATGTCAGATAAGTAGGCAGAGATCCAGGCCTGGATTCCTGGAAATATTTCAGGCACAAAAAGGTAGATCCGAGAGTCATCAGACTAAAGATGGTATTGAAAACCATGGGAGGAAATAAGTGCACCAAGGGACCGAGTGTACAGAGAGAAAAGGTGAGATCTCAAGACAAAGCCCTGAAGTACACCAACGGAAAAGCAGGATGGCGGTAGAGGAACCATCAGAACATACAGTAAAAGTTCGGTGGGAGAGATAAGAAGAAATCCAGGACAGAACAGAGTCCCTAAATTCAAGCGAGGACAGGGTATCAAGGAGAAGGTGGTGATCAACAGTGTCAAGAGCACCAGAAAGGTCAAGGATGAGAATCGAGTAGAGGCCTTTGGATTTGATGAGGAACAAATCACTGGAGACTTTGGCAAGAGCCGTTTCCATATTGTCCTGCTAGATAAGTCCAGACAAGTGAGTTGTACCAAAGCTACAACTCCACTAGGTGTGAAGATGACACAGCAGCTCACAAAACCCTTGAGCCAAAGGCTGTGTCTGCCCGCATGTGGACATCTAAGCGGTAAGGCTTGACAAAAATATAAAGTGATGCCCACATCGCTGCCTGACAAATATCTGCAGGGGCTACTGAGCTCCGTTCTGTCCACGAGGACACTAGTGCTTGGGCAGAATGAGCACACAAACCCTCCGGAACTGGCCAGCTCTGCAACAGACAAGCTGAGGCAATGGCCTCCTTAATCCAGTGCCCCAAAGTTGACTCAGCAACCACCTCACCCTTGCACAGTGCAGCTGGCACTGCTCCTTAGAGAAGGAGGGCAGGTAAACCACCTGGTTCACGTGAAAGGGAGAAAGTACCTTAGGCAAGAAGAAAGGCACAGGCTGAATAGAGACAGCCTCCTGTGACAACAAAACAGATAAGTATCTTGGCAAGACAGAGCCTGCAGCTTGGAAATCTGCCTTGTGGAGCAAATTGCAACCAAGAAAGCAGTCTTGAGCATCAAATCCTTTAAAGTAACATGCTTCAATGGCTCATAGGGTGCCACCATTAGGGACCTGAGCACCAGACCCAGATCTCAGGAAGGGAGCAGAGACCAGAGAGAAGGACGCAGAGTCTGAACCCTCTGGAGAAAGTGCAAGATGTCTGAGTGTAAGACCAGAGACTTACCAGCTACCAGACTTCAGAAACAGGTTAGAGCTGCTACCTGTACTATCAGGGAGCTAAGGGAGATGCCCTTTTCCAGGCCATCCTGTAGAAAGGCCAGCACAGATGGCACCCTGGCAGCATCAGTAGCCAACTTCCGAGTGCTGCACCATCGCTCAGAGGCACTAGAGCCATACATATGCAAGCTTGGTAGACCTCCTCCATGCTCTGAGCAGAGTGGAGACCAATGTCGGAGAGTAATTTTTAAGCAATAGCCATCTCTTTTCAAAAGCCAAGCTGTAAGTGGGAAGGGAACTGAGTCCTCCATGACGATCAGTCCCTGCCGCAATAGACTCCGAGACAGAGGCAACTGAAGAGGAGGTGCTTGCAGAAGCCGCATTCAGGACTCTGAACAACCCTCTCCTGGGCCAATCCGGTGCCACCACAACATTCCTGCTTGGGTGGTGCTCTATACACCGAATCATACGTCCCACCAGGGTTCACGGAGGAAACACATATAGAGGCGCCAACTTGGCCAAAGTTGGGTTAGGGTGTCGACGTCGGACCTCATCTCCATGTGGCAACTGAAGAAGTGGAAAGCTTTGGCATTGGAGTGGGTCACCATCAGATCCATTTCAGGGTAATCCCAGTGGCGCAGAATTAACCAAAATGCCTCTTCATTCAACTCCCATTTTCCGGGATCCAGAGAGTGATGGCTGAGAAAGTCTGCTTCCACTGTGTCCACCCCAGCAATGTGTTGAGCTGACAAGGTTAGGAGGTTCTTCTCCACCCAGGCAAACAGGAGAGCCATCTCCAGAGCTATCTGGGCACTCCTCATGCTGCCTTGCTGATTGACATAAGCCACTACGGTGGCATGGTCTGAAAACATTTGAACCTCTTGGCTCTTGGCCCTTGGCCCTCGAACAGCAGCCAGAAATGCAGAAGAGCCAACCTGATGGTCCTTGCCTCAAGGAGGTTGAGAGACCACACCGCTTCCCTGCGGTTCAAACATCCCTGAGCCATTCAGCATTGGCAATGGCCCCCCAGCCCGAGAGACTGGCATTCATCCATCAGGAGGATCCAGGAGAAGTCAACCAGTGGAACGCCCTTCCTCAGATAACTGGGCTGCTGCCACCACCACAGGCTTCACTTCACCATCAATGGGAGCAAAAGCCTGCACTCAAATACCTGAGAACTCTGGCACCATCAAGCCAGCAAGGACCACTGGAGCGGTCGTTTGTGAGCGCATGCCCAAAGCACCAATCTCTATGGTCACTGCCATCAATCTGAGCAGCTGAAGATAATCCCGGACTGTAAGCCTGCTACAAGCAAAACAGCGCTAGGTAATCCAACAGTCTTTTGACTTTCTTCTCTGGCAGGAAAAATCTGCCCACTCAAGTATCAAAATGTGCTCCCAGAAACTCCCGGGACTGGGAAGGCAGCAGCTGGCTCTTCCTCAGTTGAATACCCAACCAAGGCTTACCAAAAAGGACAAAACTCAGGACGTTCCCCGAGATAATTCTGAAAGGGAATGGCCCCAGATGAGCCAATTGTCCAGACATGGATTGACACAGATCCTTTGGTGCCACAGCTGCCAAACCATGACCTTGGAGGTGGTCCTCAGGATGGTGTATATTCCTGAAAGGGTCGGCAGCAAACTGATAGTGAGAGCCAAGTATGGAAAAATGCAGATACTTCTGTACATCTTCCCATATCAGGATGTCAAAGTATGCCTCTGCCAGATCCAGAGAAGCAAGGAACCCTACTCGGCACATCGCTTGAATTACAGGGCACAAGGTTTCCATCTGGAAGCACAAGATATGCAAGTGCTTGTTGACCCCCTTGAGATCCAAAATGGGCTGGGAGGAACTGTCCTTATCCTGCTTATCTGAAGAAATGGGCACTATGGCCCTTAGGAGCAGCAGCATCTTGCACAAGGTGGACAACACCGTGGCCCTTTTGATTGCAGACCCACAACGGGAAATGACAAAGGTGTCCAGAATCAGCTCCTTACATTCTAGGACACAGCCAAACAGAATGGTATCTAGCAGCTAGTGATCCATGGTGACCCAGGCCCATTCCTGAAAGAATAGGTAAAGCATGCCTTCAAGCAGCAAAACTGGGGAATGGGCCTCAAAACCTTCATTGCACAGTCCTGAAGGGTCTACCTTTGGATTAGGCCGAGTCCCTGGGCCCACAAGCCCCACGAAAGGACTGAGAGTGAGCTCAAAGTGCAGAAGCAGAAAGGCTTTCCAGGTCAGTAACAATGGAAGTCCCAAGATCCCCGGGAGTTCTGCCTGTGTGCCCATGGTAGACAAGCGCAGACTGACGAGAAAGGGGCTCCTGCCCGCTTCACAGGCCCCTTGGACCTGTCTTCCGGAAGGCAGCAAGACTGTCTCGCCCAGGTCCTTAGAACATAAGAACATAAGATATGCCATACTGGGTCAGACCAAGGTCCATCAAGCCCAGCATTCTGTTTCCAACAGTGGCCAATCTAGGTCATACGTACCTAGCAGTTTCCCCAAGGGACACAGGTTCCACAATGCTTGTACTGGTTCAAGCATTGATATCCTGGGTCCCTTCTTAATAATGGTTTATGGACCTTTCCTCCAGGAACTTGTCCAAACCTTTTTTAAACCCAGCTACACTAACAGCCTTTACTACATCCTCCGGCAACAAATTCCAGAGTTTGATTACACGTTGAGTGAAAAAATATTTTCTTTTATTAGTCTTAAATAGTTTACCCTGGAGCTTCATTGCATGTCCCCTAGTCTTTCCATATTCTGATAAGGTAAACAATCGATCTACGTTTACCCGTTCCACTCCGTTCATTAATTTATAGACTTCTATCATATCTCCCCTCAGCCGTCTCTTCTCCAGGCTAAAGAGTCCCAACCTTTTTAGCCTTTCTTCATAGGAGTAGCCTTCCATCCCCTTTACCATTTTGGTGGCTCTTCTCTGAACCTTTTCTAAAATCGCTATATCCTTTTTAAGATACGGCGACCAGAATTGCACACAATATTCAAGGTGCGGTCTCACCATGGAACGATATAGAGGCATTATAATATCTTTTGTTTTATTTTCCATTCCTTTCCTTATCATACCTAGCATTCTATTTGCTCTCTTGGCCGCCGCTGCACACTGGGCCGAGGGTTTTAACAAGGTATCCACAATGACGCCTAAATCTTTTTCCTGGGTGGTGGTTCCTAATGTGGAACCTTGCATCGTGTAACCAGCTTCTACAAATTGACTCCAAACAGAATCTTTCCTTTAAAAGCCAGTTGGACCAGCCACACTTTGGAGGAGGAGTCTGCTGCCCAGTGCTGGAGCCAGATCCACCTCCATGACACAGTAGACAGGGCACTGTCACTGGACCTCAAACATTGCCAAGTCATACATTATGATTTACACACCATTCTCCACAACAAAAACTTGCTATAATCAACCATTTTAAAGAAATATCCAACTGGTTATCACAGCACCAACTTAAAATAAACTTCAAAAAGACGGAAGTTCTTTTTATCACAAGGGACAAAATATTCTCACTACCCCCATTTCTTTTTCCATTTTAACTTTTTATTAAAGATTTCCATTGATCAAACAAACATTTTCTTACATGACATACTTTTCCCACAACATTTTTACCCGCTAACATATTTCAACCCCATCTCACTAGACAACATTCAAAAGTACCTATACTGCTATCTTCCCCCTCCCCCTCTATTTCCCCCTTTATTTGTACATTCTCCGATGTCTCATAGTAGCAATTTTTTCCCATATTGCTTTTTATTCACCGTTTCAATGAAAATTACAAAACTTTTCGTTCTCAACATTATACAATTTACACAGTCATTACATAATGTAGCCTATATATTTCACCACCGTGGTATTTCCCCCTTCCTTTGTATCCTTCCTTATATCTTCCCCCCTCCCCCCTCTCGCTCTACACTCATACATTCCTCTCCCTCTCATCCGTCCTCTCATACGCATCTCAGCTCTTTTCACCCTTTCACCATTAAATCTTCCAGACAACCTGTCTCCCAAAGGGTCTTACCTATATTTCATCCATTCATCCCTCCTTCTTTCACCCCCTTTCTCCATCCTTCCATGTTTCCAACCACTTCCACACCCCCTTCCATTTTTCCACCCTCTTCTCCCCTTCCCCCCTTCTCATCTCCGTCAATCTATGCATCAAGCTTGCCTCTGCCACTCTTCTGATAAAACCTGCCGGTTTAGGCAGTTCCGATCCCACCCAATGCTTGGCTATCTCGCATCTTGCCACAACTATGCAGTGATGCAATACCCCATCTTCCCTCTTGGGAATATCCTCCTCCAATTGATGCAGTAAGCAAACCTCTGGTTTCCTTTGCAATCTATATCCTGTCATTTCAAATATCATTTCTAGAATCTTTACCCAATATGCTTGAATCCTTTCACATTTCCACCACATATGTAACCAATCTCCCCTCCAACATTGATCAGTGTGTCTCCCTCCGGCTTTTTTTTTTTTTTTACATACTGGCGTCCAGTACCAACGATATAGCACTTTATAAGCATTTTCTCTTACTTGTGTGGCAATGGATATACTTGCCACTGTCTGTAGTATCTTATCCCACACCTCTTCATTCCAACTCACCCCCAAGTCTTCCTCCCATTTTAACATATACCCCAGCTTACTCTCCCCTCCCTCCATTAATCCTTTGTAAATTCTGGACAAAGCCCCTTTTTGATCAAAGTGGCCCGAGCAAACCGCCTCAAACCACCCTCTATGTTCCCAAAGATCCTTCCATACCTTCTGCTGCCTCAAAAAATGGCTCAACTGTAAATATGGATAATAATCGCCGTCTCCCAGCCGGTGTAAATATGCATAATAATCGCCGTCTCCCAGCCGGTGTAAATATGCATCATAATCGCCGTCTCCCAGCCGGTGTAAATTTGCATCATAATCGCCGTCTCCAAACCAGTGTAAATATGCATAATAATCGCAGTCTCCCAGCCGGTGTAAATATGCATCATAATCGCCGTCTCCCAGCCGGTGTAAATATGCATAATAATCGCTGTCTCCCAGCCGGTGTAAATATGCATAATAATCGCCGTCTCCCAGCCGGTGTAAATATGCATCATAATCGCTGTCTCCCAGCCGGTACAAGTCCTTAATTCCCTCGAACTCTAGCATGCCCTCCTTGCTCACTATTTGAAAAGTGTGTGTAAGCCCCGCTTTTGCCCATCTACGCAGAACACTTACTCCCGGTCCCTGACCCCTATCAAAACATGCCTCCAATGTCATTCCCTGTGTATATCCTTTAACTTGTAATAATTGTTTTCTATTCTATCTACACACCCTCAAAAGCGTAGTTACTCACCTGTAACAGGTGTTCTCCAGGAGCAGCAGGAATCAGTCCTCACTTATGGGTGACGTCGGCGCCGACGGAGCCCTCGCGGAGCAATTTTCCCCAGCTTTCAAAGAAAGCCTTTGGGAATTGCAGCGCGCATGCGCGGTCGTCTTCCCGCCCGAGGGTGCCATCTTAGCCAGTCAGATGACATAGCTAAAAAAGACAGCATAAAAATTTGCAAAAAGAACATAAGCAGACGATTGCAACTCCAAGGGGAGGAGGGAGGGTAGTGAGGACTGATTCCTGCTGCTCCTGGAGAACACCTGTTACAGGTGAGTAACTACGCTTTCTCCAGGACCAAGCAGGAAGTCAGTCCTCACTTATGGGACTCCCAAGCTCAAGGCTACCGGAGACCCTAAGCACAAAAATGAGCTCCCTCTAGCTCAGCAGCACAGAAGGATAGAATCTTCGCTGAATTATCACCCACCGGTAGCCCACATCCGGGATGGAGGGTAGGAGTTGCTCAGACCTCAAAGAGATTACGGAGGACTGCCTGTCCGAAAGCACTGTCCCTACGGGACTCCCTCTCGAGACAGTAATGGACCGCAAAAGTCTGGCTCGAAGACCAAGTAGCGGCCCGGCAGATGTCTGCCAGCGGAACAGAGCGGAGGTAAGCCACTGACGTAGCCTTTGCCTGAACGCAATGAGCCGTGACTCGACTTTCTAAGGAGAGTCCGGCTGCCCCATAAGCCCAAGAGATACAGTCCGCAACCCAGATGGACAGAGTACGCTTGGAGACCGGGAGCCCCAATTTATTGGGGTCAAAAGACACAAAAAGCTGAGCAGCTTTACGGTGCTCCCGCGTACGGTCAAGGTAGAAGTTCAATGCCCTTCTACAGTCCAGGGTATGGAGGACCGTTTCAGCTCGGCTGGAGTGTGGTCTGGGAAAGAAGGTTGGAAGTACCACCTCCTGATTGATGTGAAAAGGGGAGACCACTTTAGGCAGAAATTTTGGGTGAGTCCGTAGGACTACCCTATTTCTGTAGAACCGAGTGTAAGGGGGATCAGACACGAGGGCCTGCAATTCACTTACGCGTCTAGCGGAAGTGAGGGCTATCAAGAACAGTGTTTTCCAAGACAGAAAACGGAGAGAACAGGTAGCCATAGGTTCAAAAGGCGGACAGGTGATCCGCTGCAAAACCACATTCAGATCCCAGTCAGGCGCTGGCGGGCGCAGAGGTGGTTTAAGTAGAAGGAGACCTCGGAGAAACCTCGCTACGAGAGGGTCGCTTGAGAGAGGTCTACCGTCCACCGGCACATGATGTGCCGAAAGAGCACTGAGGTGAACTTTGACGGAGTTGGACTTAAGTCCCAGATTAGAGAGGTGTAGTAAGTACTGCAAGATCACCGACACCGGGCAGGAGAAGGGATCCTGAGACTGTTGGGTACACCAGACTGCAAAGCGACGCCATTTAAGGGCGTAGCATTTTCGGGTAGAAGGCCGTCGCGAAGCCAAGACGACCTCCTCCACCTCCGCCGGCAGGAGAAGGGGAGCAAGGACTACCCTCTCAGCAGCCAGGCCATGAGGTTGAGAGACCTGAGGTTGGGGTGCAGGAGGGACCCCTGATCCTGAGTGAGGAGATCCGGTTGTACCCCCAGAGGGATTGGATCCTCCACCGCCAGTTGCAGCAGGAGCGGAAACCACGGCTGCCTGGGCCAGCGAGGGGCCACCAGGATCATGAAGGCTTTGTCTCGGAGAACCTTGAAAAGAGTCCGAGAGACTAGCGGGATGGGAGGGAACGCATACAGAAGGCTCCCCGACCACGAGATCAGAAAGGCGTCCGCCGCAACCCGAAGGGGGTGTGGCAGACGAGAGCAGAAGCGAGGAAGCTGCCGGTTGCGAGGACTGGCAAAGAGATCCATCGTGGGGAGGCCCCACTTGAGGAAGAGCTTCTGAACTACCAAGGGATCCAGACGCCACTCGTGCGGCTGGAGGACCCTGCTGAGTTTGTCCGCAAGGCAATTGTCTCGGCCCGGGAGATAAACTGCCTTGAGGAGAATGCCGTGACTGACGGCCCAAGAGCAGAGCTTCTGAGCCTCCCGGCAGAGGAGAAAGGAGCCCGTGCCCCCCTGTTTGTTCACGTAGAACATGGCAACTTGATTGTCCGTCTGGACAAGGACGGACTGTTGGGAAGTCAGGTGGGAGAAGGCCCTGAGAGCTAGGCGGATCGCCCGGAGCTCCAGGAAGTTGATCTGCTGAGCAGACTCCCACGTGGTCCAGAGGCCCTGAGTACGCGCCTCTTGGCAATGCGCTCCCCAGCCCAGGAGGGATGCATCGGTGGTCAGCACCCGGGTCGGCTGAGGTGACTGGAAGGGCATACCGAATGTCAGGTTCGGCTGCCGGAGCCACCACCGGAGAGACGAGATCAGCGGCTCGGAAACGCGCACTAGGTCTGCGAGGCCGCCCGTGGCCTGTCGCCACTGCCGGCGGAGACACCATTGAGCAGACCGCATATTCAGGCGGGCATTGGGGGTCACATGGACAGTGGAAGCCATATGGCCGAGCAGTCTCAGGAAGCGCCTGGCGGAGACCAGGGGCTGGCTGCGAAAGCGGTCGGCTAGGTCCATGAGCCGCTGAGCCCTGTCGAGCGGTAGATACGCTCGCGCCTGAGGAGTGTGCAGCCTTGCGCCGATGAACTCGAGATCCTGTGAGGGGAGCAAAGTGGACTTTGCGAAGTTTATGACAAAGCCCAAGTGCTGCAGCAGAGCCACCGTGCGACACGTGGCGTTGGTGACCTCCTGAGCGGACGCTGCTCTGATGAGCCAGTCGTCGAGGTACGGAAAGACATAGAGGCCGTGAAGCCGGAGATGGGCCGCCACGACCGCGAGACATTTTGTGAAGACTCGCGGTGCGGAGGACAGGCCAAAGGGCAGTACTCTGTACTGGTAATGATTTCCTGCCACCACAAACCTTAGGTATTGGCGGTGGCTTGGGTGGATGAGGATGTGCGTGTAGGCATCCTTTAGATCCAAGGAGCATAGCCAATCTCCCTGCTGGAGGTAGGGCAGAAGGATTCCAAGGGTAAGCATTTTGAACTTCTCCCGCACAAGGAACTTGTTGAGGTTGCGCAAGTCCAGGATGGGTCTGAGGCCCCCTGTTCTCTTTGGTATCAGAAAATACCTTGAATAGAAGCCTTGACCTCTCAGGTGGTGTGGCACCGGTTCCACCGCCTGATCCTGCAGAAGACCTGCTAACTCCTGAAGGAGCAACTCCCTGTGTAGATGGGGGCGCGGAGGCTCTCCCGGAAAATAGGAGGGAGGGACCTGATGGAAGTGGAGAAGGTAGCCTTCTCGCACGACCTGAAGCACCCAGGCATCTGCGGTGATGCTGGACCACCTGTGGGCGAAGTGAACCAGCCGGCCTCCCGTGATGGGGGGGACCAGCGGGGGGGGAGAGGCTATGCTGAGCGAGTCAAAAACCCCCACCCTGCTGAGCAGGGGCTGGTGGTGCAGGCTTGGGGGCCTGCTGCCTACGGGAACCGTTACCCCGTCCCTTGGCCTGCTGGCCCTGTTGGGGAGCTGCAGGGGCCTGATAATGGGGGTATTGTTTGTAGGCAGCCGCCTTCCTCGGGTAAAAGGACTTTTTCCCCGAGCCCTTCTTTTTCTGGGAAGGGGCGGAGGTCTTCCTAGAAAGCCTGGTCCTGGTGAGAGTCTCAGTCTCAATTTGTGCAGCCTTTTCCGCCATGGGCTTGCCAAAGAGGTTTTCGCCTCGGCAGGGGACATCGACCAACTTGTCCTGTACCCAGGGCTCAAGGTCTGACGACTGAAGCCAAGCCTGTCGGCGGGCACCGATGCCGGCTGCGGCCACTCGAGCCGAGGCTTCAAAGCCATCATAGGCTGCTCGGGACATGAACTTAGAGCATTCCCGAATGCCGGTGGACAAGGCTAGGAACCTCCGCAAGGGCTCCTCGGAGAGAGACCAGCGGAGAATCCGGCTAGCTCTTTAGCCAGATCCCGGAGATACATGCCCATGTATAGCTGGTAAGTCTGGACACGACATGCGAGCATAGAGCCCTGGAAGCACTTCTTGCCAAGGCCATCCAGGTTACGGGCCTCCCTGCCAGGAGGCACCGAGGAGTGCATCTTCTGGCTCTTAAGACGATGCATGGCCGATTCCACTACCATGGAATGGTGTGGCAGCTGCGCCTTTTGAAAGCCAGGGCTCTTGCGGACCCGATAGATAGAATCGACCCGCTTGCTCAGGACCGGCGAGGAGGCCGGACTCTCCCACATGCGGAAGAGTAGTCGTTCCAGCATAGGAGGAACCGGCACAGTAAAGTGTTCCCTCGCGGGAGAGTCATACTGGAGGGCGTCGAGCTCTTCGGCTCGAGGCTCCTCCTCGGGATCCGCAGGGAAGGCCAAAGCCTTGGCCATATCCCTAACGAAGTCCGAGAACCGGGCATCCTCCGGGGGGGACTGCTTCCGAGGTTCGGACTCCGGTGAGTCCGAGGGGACACACCGAGTCCGGAAAGAATCAGGTGACTCTTCCTCCTCAGACTCCCAGACCGACTCCGACGAGGACTCGGTGGGGTCGGCCCGGGCAGGGTGCGGCGCCAGCCGCCCCGACGCCGAGGGAGTCGGCGTCGGCGACCTCGGTCCCGAACGGGAGGCCGAGGGCGACCTCGACCGAGGATCGACTCGAGTTCTCATCGACTCGAGGATCGGCTCGGTCTCCGGGGTCGACCTGGACGTCGACGTCCCGGCGGTCGGGGCAGCGACGCCAGCGAAGCCAGCGAGCAGTGCCCTCTGCTGGTCCATGAAGGCAGACAGTCTGCTCTCCAAGGCCGTCAACCTGAGTCCGAGCTCAGGTGACCCAGCAGCCCCCGACTCGGGCCCCGACGGCGTCGGGCCCGACGTCGGCTGTCGCGGAGGCGAGTCCAGAAGGACCACAGGACTTACCCGGGCAGGCATCTCCGACTCCAGGCGAGGTCGCTTCGGGATGTGTTCCTTCTCCAAGGACCCGGGGCGGCTGTCGGGGCTATGCGACCTGGCCCTCGCGGAGCCAGGAGCGTCCACCGACGCCGCCCTCGCGGTTTTTCCTTCCGACGATGGTCCCCGGAGGGAGAACCCCGGTCGGAGGAGCTCCGGCGACGGTCCGAGCTGGAGCCTTTCGACACGGAGGCCTCCGACGAGGTCCGGGTACGGCTGGGGTCAGCGAAGATTCTCTCACGCTGATGCCGCCGACTTCTCAACGCCTTTGAGGACAGTTTGCTGCAGGGCCCACAGATCAGTTCCTCATGATCCGGGCCCAGGCAGCGGAGGCAAAAGTCGTGTGTGTCGGTTAGTGACATATTTCGGTCACACCGACCACACCGCTTAAACCCACTGGCAGCCATCGGGGGAAAAAAGGGCCCCTGCGAGGTCGAAGGACCGGGCTGCCAGGGAAAACGAAAACGAAAGCTGACTAAGTCAGAAAAACCGAAAAAAAGTAAGAGGACTCGAGACCGGCGTCGCGAGTCCGGCGGGAAAACGATCGGCGTCGAACCGAAAGAAAAAAGGATAAAATAAAGAAGAAAATCAACTTTTTCGCGGGGACAAGACGGGGACGTCTGTAGGGCTCCGCGGAAAAAAGAAGACTGGCTAAGATGGCACCCTCGGGCGGGAAGACGACCGCGCATGCGCGCTGCAATTCCCAAAGGCTTTCTTTGAAAGCTGGGGAAAATTGCTCCGCGAGGGCTCCGTCGGCGCCGACGTCACCCATAAGTGAGGACTGACTTCCTGCTTGGTCCTGGAGAACTATGGGCTATTATGGGGTGTTGGAATTTATCTTCAGAGCTATTACTTCCCCTCCATACCATTCTGTCCAATCTCTCCCCACTTACCGAGTCTTCTTCCATTTGAACCCACTGTTTCTGTGTACCGCTCTGCCATTCATATATCGTTTTCAGTTGAGCAGCCTCATAATATTTTACAAAGTTAGGTACCCCTAACCCTCCTTCTCCCTTGGCTCTTTGCATTACTGCCATAGCTACTCGTGGCCTTCTATTTGACCATATGAATTGATTAACACTTCTTTGAAGTTGTTTTAACTTTTTATGCGGTACCGGTATTGGTAACTTCTGGAACAGGAACAAGAATCTTGGCAGTAGCATCATCTTTATTGTCGCTATTCATCCAAACCATGAGAGGTATCCCCCTCCTCCACCCATCCAACAAGCTCTCTACCTGCCCAAATAATTTTGGATAATTTAGCTTGTATAAGACATCTATCCTATGAATACCTAAATATCTAATATTTTCTCTAGCCCATCTAAATGGGTATTTCTCCTGTAATATACTCTGCGCCTCCCCATTTAGTGATAAGTTTAATATTTCTGATTTTGTCCAATTGATATTGAAACCTGAAAGTCTGCCGTATTCTTCTAGTTCCCACATTAATATTGGGATAGAGTAGCGAGGTCTAGCTACACTCAATATTATGTCATCAGCAAACAGGGATATTTTATATTCTCTCTGCCCTACTCTTATTCCCGTGGCATCAGCCCGATCTTGCACCCTCTCTGCAAAAGGTTCCAAAGAAATAGCGAAAAGTAGTGGTGATAGGGGGCATCCCTGTCTCGTTCCTCTCCCTTGCCCAAAAAATTGAGTGTATGCCCCATTGACCCTGACACATTCCTTCGGGTTATGGTATAGTGGTTTTACCCAGTTTAAGAATTCTTCCCCCAATCCCATTTTTTCTATAACCTGGAAGAGAAAAGGCCATGACCCCTGGTCAAAGGCCTTCTCTGCATCCAGTGACAACAGCAAGGCCTCCTCCCCACTTTTTTCAGTGGACCAAATCATATTTAAGATCTTTCTAATATTATCAGCTACCTGCCTGCCAGGAATAAATCCCACTTGATCCGAATGTATCAGCTTCCCAATCCTCTTATTTAAGCGCGTAGCGAGAATTTTCGCTAGTAATTTGGCATCTAGTTTGAGCAATGAGATAGGCTTGATATGAAGAGCACTCTTGTGGATCTTTTCCCTCTTTGTGTATTACGGTTATTCCTGCCCATCCCATGGTATCCGCTAATCTACCTCCCTCCCTTGGAAGATTAAATAGTCTCACCAAAGGTGCGGTTAATATCTCTCCAAAACTTCTATAAAACCTCGCTGTAAGCCCATCTAATCCCGGAGCCTTGTCTATTTTCAACTGTTTTATAGCCCACTGCACCTCTTCTGCAGTTATGGCCTTGTTTAACTCTTTTTGTTCCCCCTCTTCTAATTTCGGTAACTGTATTGAATCAAGATAACTCTGTACTCTCTCCCACTGTGGAGGGTCCCAGGCTTTATATAACCCCTGATAGTATCCTCTAAAGGCCTCCCTAATCTCCCCATCCTTATATACCAGCTTCCCTTCCTGGTTCCAAATTTTCATTATATGAGAACGCAATTTCCTCTGCTTCAATTTCTGAGCCATATATCTCCCAGCCTTATTTCCTCCCTCAAAAAATTCCTGTCTCAACAACTGCATATGGTACCTCATCTTTGCTGCCTGTAATTCATTTAACTGTGCTCTTACTGCCAGCACCTGGCCTCTGTATTCTCCTTGCTTTCCTTGCATATCTAGTTCTTCCAACTCCAACAATCTTACTCTCAATTCCCTCTCTGTTCCCTCCCTTTCCTTCCGTTTTCGCGCCCCTCATTTAAGTAAAATTCCTCTCACTATCGCCTTATATCCATCCCACACTCCTCCCCAATTTACCTCCCCCATTATCATTCCATTGGAAGTAATCCCTCGTTTCCCTCTCAATGTCCGCTCTTACCCTCCCATCTTCTATTAATGATTCATTAAGTCTGCAAAACTGTAAGCCTTTTCCCTCTCCCTCTATTGCCAATCGGAATTCCACTAGTGCATGGTCTGACCATGTAATCAAATCCATATCCGCCCCCTTAATCCTTCCCCCCATCTCCTTCGACACCCAGATAGCATCTATTCTGGAATATGATCCATGTACCGGTGAAACATAAGAGAATTGTCTCTTCCCCGGGTGGTGGAATCTCCAGGCATCTATCAAGCAATGTTATGCTACAAAACTGTGGTAGTGCTTCCTATCCACCCTCTTACCCTCCCTTTTCCCTGAGGCATCTCTCACTGGATTTCATGTTAAGTTGAAGTCTCCTCCACAAATGAGGCTACCCTCCCCCAATTTCCCCACCTCTTCATTCAGCCTTGTCCAGAATTCACATTGCACCCCCGTTGGTGCATAGACATTCACTATACAATACCAAACATTCCCCACTTTTATCCGCAATAACACATATCTCCCCTCTTTATCCCTCACCACATTTTGTAATTGCACCTTTAACTTTGTATCAATCAATATTGCCACCCCTCCTTTTTTCTTTTCTACTGTGTTGGATGCGTGTATACATACTCCATATCCTCTGTGTTTAACTAGATATTCTGTCACTATTGTCAAATGCGTTTCCTGTATAAGCACTAACTCCGCCCTTTGGCGTGTTATTTCTTTATACAATTTTTGTCATTTAAATGGTGACTTAAGGCCTTTTACATTTAGCGATACTATTTTTAACTCACCTTTATCCTTTGTATCCCCACTACTCTCTGAGCCCTTGCACCCCTCCCCCCTCAAGACCCCCCTTCCCCTCCTCTCCCCACCTCCCTGCCCCCTCCCACCCTATCTCCCTTCCCTCTCCCCGGTCCCCCCATTGGAGACTCGTCTTCCACTACCCCCATTTCTAAAGGGCAACAATGCCGAGCTGGAAGTCAAGGCTGAAATCAAATACTTTGGAATTACAATTGACCAATGATTCACCCTACAGGCACACATCAATAGAACTACTAGAACGATCTACCAAAAGATCAAAACATTACAATACTTACAACTACTAGCTGAAGCACATGACTTCCATACGGTATTTCAGGAAATAATATTCTCCCACTTAGACTTTCACAATATCATTTATCATGGTATCCCCAAATATGTCTCACTGCTATTACAAATGGCCTAGCACACTGCAGCCAGAGTCCTAGAAGGTGTGTGCAGAAGAGATCATATAACACCCCTCCTAAAAAAGCTAAACTGGCTCCCCCTCTCTTGCCATATCAAATACAAAGTAATAACTACTTTCAAAATCCTGCATGACATGTCTGCCAAGTACCTATAGAACATGTTGCAAAAGTCCCAGAAAATAGAACTGGGAAATCATACACTCAAAACACCTTAACTATGCCCTTTGAAACACTAAAATGCAACCAGACAACATGTGCACGAGCCTTCTCTTTGTATGCACCAGGCCTCTGGAACAACCTCTCTAAAAAATGAGGAACAGATGACCTCACCCACTTCAGGAAGGAATTTCTACTCTTCAAAGAGCATTCTGATAAAACATAATGCTGTCTTTAACCGCCACATCTCTTCAACAGATCATAATACAAATTTCTCCTCACTCAAACCAAGTGGGACTATATGCCTCCAAGTCTGTTTTATTCAAAACAGAACACCTAACCAAATCTTAAACTCCCATGATCCATTGCATCCAAGTGCTGCCTTATAATACACAATCAATCAGTACATAGGTTAATGCTAACGGTTATAGACATTCTACACCCCTGGAGTTAAATATTTGGTTCCATGTTAACATTCCCTGTTATATGTAGTATTCTAAGTTTAAATTGTTCCATGTAAACTGCATTGACCATTGGAAACGCGGTATATCAAAAATATTAAATTAAATAAATACATGGCATCAGACAGGAACAGCGCAGACAACTCCAAAAGAAGAGTAGTATCATCCAGTGGAAGAGACTGAATTCACTGAAGCAGAGTTCAAGAAATCAGGCTCGCGCATACCATCAACTGAAGGATAGCAGTCGCTGCGGTGAACTGACTCCTCAACAAGACATCCACCTTTCGGTCCAGAGGACCTTGGGAACATCAAACCACACCACACATTCCTTCACCACATGTTCTTACACACTCTTAGCCCCTGAGGCAGGTTGCTGAGAGAGTCCCATTCATATCCTTGATCACCTCTAGGAATGGAAAGACAGTAGTGGATTTCTGCATCCCTTGCAGAAGCGGTGCACCTTCAGCTCCTGCTCCATCCCTGTAGCATCTGCCAAGTTCAAGATGGATGAAACCCTGGTAATCAATGCCGCCAGCTCCTTCTTCAAGAATAGGCGTATCATCCCAGTCTCACAGTCCATTGAAGGTAAGAGCCCTTCCTCTTCCACATCAGAGTCCAGCATGAAGACATTTGAATCCAGGCCACAGTCCAGATCTCAAACTGGTCCAAGATGACCCCCCCCCCCATCTACTGGAGATGCTTAGCCAAAAGCAGTCAAACACGGCTTGCACTCGCAGCCTAGTCCCCCATAAAACTGCATCTGGGAGCAATCATAGGCCACGGAATCTGACTTTCCATGCCAGAAGGACCAGGCCTGCTGCAAAAAGGAAAAGAATTGTGGGGAGGACAATCCGGAGTCCAGAAGCTCACCTCTCAGAAAAGACTTCTCAACATCAAGGGGCAATGCCGCCGCAGATCCCCTAGAGGATGAGCAGTGGCTTGCTGGACCCTCCGGTAGGCTGAATATCCTTATCCATAGCACCTGAGGCAAGCAAGGCCGGACTAATTGCATCCCCTGGCTGAGAGAGGGGGAGCAGGCCCTCCAGCAATGACTCAGAGGCTGCCAGACAGGAAGAGCAGAGTCCAGTATCCAGAGATGGGGCCCCTTGCTTGCCACAGGTCAAACAATGTTTACTGAAAGAAAACAAAGCTAAGGTAAGTATCACAACAGCATGTTACAGGCTCTAGGGAAGGAACGCGCACTGGAGCTGCTTCAGCAGAATGTGCATTAGGACAGCACGACCACCAGGTGCACAATAGGTAAAAATGCTACTAACGCGTGCAGAAAAAGTGTAGTTACTCACCTGTAACAGGTGACATCGGTGCCAACAGAGCCTGCGCAGATCCACTCCCCAGCTTTCAAAGAAAGCCTTTGGGAGTTACACTGCGCATGCATGGGGTCACCTTCCCACCCAAAGGTACCATCTTGCCTCAGTATAATATCATAGCATAAGACAGTAAAAAGAGAAAATCTCCTCCAAGGGGAGGAAAGAGGGTTTTGAGGACTGATTCCTGATGTCCCCGGAGAACACCTGTTACAGGTGAGTAACTACGCTTTCTCTGGGAAAAAACAGGAAGTCAGTCCTCAGATATGGGCTATAGACTACCGAAAAAAAACTATAAAAGCCATGGGCGACCCAAAAAGCGAACTGTAAAGGGTAACAGGGGGTGCTGGTTGGCTAGAAGTCTGACACTGCAGCAGCAGTATCGAAGATGCAATCCCTCCTCCAATAGCCAGGATACAGAGGGATGGAGGGAAGGAGTTGCATTATTCCCCAAAGAGGTGACCGAGTACAGCCTAGCCGAAGGCACTATTCCTCCGGGAGGTCTCCTCCAGACAGTAGTGTGCATCAAAGGTGTGCACAGAGGAGCAGGTGGTGGCCCAGCAGATGTCCAGCAAGGGCACCGACCACAGGCTAGCCATGGAGACTACCATGGCCCTTACATTGTGAGCTGTCACATGATGCTTCAGAGACAGCCCCGCCTACCAGGTGAATATGACGCAATTGGCCACTCACAGAGAGGGTGCACTTGGAGACTGTGATCCCCAGGCAACTGGGATTGAAAGACCCAAAGAGCTGCATCGAGCGGCGATGAAGCCATGTCTTTTGGATGTAGAAGGACAGAGCATGCTTTCAGTCAAGCATGTGCAGGGAGGCCTCTACTCTGGAGGTGTGAGGCCTGGGGAAAAAAGTGGGTGGCACCACCTCCTGAATCAGATGGAAAGCAGAGACCACTTTTGGTAAGAACTTTGGCTGCATCCGAAGGATGGCCCTGTTCCTATGGATCCTGGTGTAGGGCTCATGCGCTACTAGTGCCTGTAGTTTGCTCAGGCGCCTCCAGGAAGATGATCTTCCACAAGAGGTATTTGAGAGGACAGGTAGCCAATGGCTCAAAAGGGGCCCCCATTAGCTTCCTTAGGACCACATTGAAATCCCATGCCACCAGCGATGGGCGGACCGGGGCCATGAGAGGAGAGAAGGCCCCGCATGAACTGGCCTACCAAGGGGTGGATGGACATGGCCTGGCCCTCCACTTCGTGGCGGTGAGCAGAGATGGCGCAGAGGTGTACTCTGACTGAGTTGGATTTTAGGCCTGCGCCTGATAGGTGCAAGAGGTACCTCAATATCTTTGCCATTGCACAGGAGAAAGGGTTAAGGCACTGCTCTGAGGGAGATGTTCCTCCCCACTGTGAAATTCCAGAGGCCGTGCCCCCTTGCTTGTTGATGTAAAACATTGCTACCTGGTTGTCTGCCTGGACTTGGACCACCTGTCTTTCCAGATGGTCCTGGAAGATGCGGAGGGCATAATAGACTACCTGGAGCTTGAGCAAGCTGATCTGCAAGGCACTCTTTGCCGGTGACCATGGACCCTGTGACTGCAGGTGATCACAGTGGGCTCCCCAGTCCATCTTGGATGCATCCATGGTGAGGATGCGCTGCGCCAGCGGGGCTTGGAATGGTAGGCTAGATCTTAGATTGCAGTAGCTCTGCCACCAGGTCAGAGAGGCTGCCAAGGCCAGCGTGACCTAGATATGGTCCTCTAGGCGTCTTGATGTCTGCAACCTCTGGGCGCTGAGCATCCACTGGGCCTACTGCAGATGCAGGTGGGCACCGCGTGGATGGTGGATGCTGGACACCATGTGCCCCAGTAGGAGAAGCATCTTTCAGGCTGTTACTGATGCATTGCCAGGGTGGCGAGGCATTGAGCAGGGGCAGGAAGGCCTTTGCTTAAGTGGAGTCTTGCAGGGTCCCAGTGAACTCCATGCACTGCATTGGAGCAAGGTGAGACTTTGGAAATTTCACAATGAAGCCTAGGTGCTGCAGCAGCCCTAGAGTGTGCTGAGTTGCAATGTGCACTTCGTTCAGCATGCTGGCCTGCACAAGCCAGTCATTCAGATAGGGGAACACAAACACTTTGAGGAGCTGGAGGCAAGCGGCCACAACTACCAAGGATTTTGTGAATACCCACGGGGCCGAGGTGAGGCCAAAGAAAAGCATCCTAGATTGATAGAGGCCACCCCTTACTATGAACTGGAGGTACTGACAGTGCCTTGGATGGATCAGGATGTGGATGTAAGCATCTTTGAGATCCAAGGAGTATAGCTAACCTCCCTGGAGGAGGCAGGCAGCAAGGTTCCAAGGGATAACATTTTGAACTTTTCCTTGACCAGGAAGCCGTTGAGGTCCCGAAGATCCAGGATGGGCCTGAAGCTCCTTGTCTTCTTGGAGACCAGGAAGAAGCAGGAATAGATCCTTGAAGATGAGGAGGGACAGGCTCAACCACCTGATCCTCAAGTAGGGACCTGAGCTCTTTCTGAAGAAGCTCCCTGTGCAAGGAGTTCATGAGTAATTCCCCTGGGAAAAAGGGGGGAGGCAGCTTAGTAAAGTGAAAGAGGTATCCCTCCATGATCACTCACAATACCCAGGCAATCCATGGTGATAGAAGGCCATCTGTGTGCAAAGTGGACCAGCCATCCTTTGGCCTTTGGCCTGCTACCCCTGAGGGGAAGCGGGGTAGGCCTGGAACTTAGGGTAATTTCCATAAGCCTTCTTGGACTTCGGGTGGAAGGGCTTTTTCCCCGAAGCCTTCTGATGGGAAGAGTCCAACACTTTCTTAAAAAGCCTGGTCCTGGTCATGAATTTCTTCTCCAACAGGTCAGCCTTCTCCGTCATGGGTTTGCCGAAGAGGTTGTCTCCCTGGCATGGGAGATCGGCCAGTTTGTCCTGAACCCATTACTCCAAGTCAGAGGACTGCAGCTAAGTAAGGCAGCAGGCACTAATGCCCACCGACTCTAAACCGTCAAAGGTTGCTAGAGTTTGAAATTTGGAGTAGCCCTTGACCAAGAAAACCAGTGTCAGAAAGCGTTCAAGGAGCTCACCTGATAAACCAGCCAAGAATCTGGTGAGTTCCTTCATCAGATCTCTCAGGTTCATGCCCATGTACAGTTGGTAAGCCTGGATCCGAGCTGTGTGCATATAGCCCTGGAAACACTTCCTACCAAACACATTCATGATAGGGGCCTCCCTGCCAGAGGGCACTGAGGAGTGCATCTTCTGGCTCTTGATGTGATGCATAGCCGACTCCACCACCATGGAATTGTGTGGAAGTTGTGTTTTCTGGAACCCGGGGCTCTTGCTGACTTGATACTGCAAATCAGGTCGACGGTTCACAATTGGCACCGTCACCGGGGTCTCCCACATCCTGAACAGCAGGTGCTCCAGAATGGGGGGGATATAGACACCTTCAGCACCTCCCAAGGAGCCTTGCACTGGAGGATCTCTAGGTTCTCAACACGCGGCTTGTTCTCGGGCACCACCATGAAGGCAAGTGCCTGGGACATCTCCCTCATGAACTCCAGTAAGGTAAGGTCCTCAGGAGGGGACCTCTGCTGGTAATGCAGCAGAGAGTGGTTGGAGGGGACATCCCGATGAAGCACAGTGTCGGGGAACTCCTCGTCTGTTTCTACGCCAACTCTGAGCCAGAGGAATCGGCGAGCGCCCCGCAGATGACTCCTGACGTCAGTGGTCCGACGGCGTCATGTTGGTCGTCTATGGTTTTGACACCAACCATGCCAGGCACTCCTCCGGGGAAGTCCTCATTGAGGAGGTCCCCATGTGGGGCGCCAATGACCCAGAGTGACTGGGAGTCAGGCCCCGCTGCGCCTTGAGAAATGCCAAGAAACTGCATTTGAGAGCTGCCATGTGGGCCTCATTGCCGGATGACCCTGACCCCACAGCATTGAGGCCAGAACCGGGTCCCTGGCTGGGGAATCCCAGATCATGATGGAGTCTGAGATGACCAGTTGATACCTCGATGTCGCAGGCTGCCATTTACAAGTGTTTTAAATCAATCTTTTCCTCTCAACTCTTCAGAATTTTCTTCAGAGAGGTGAAAATCCATCCACCATCTGCTGGAGACAAAGAGATACTGAAGGGACCTCTAGTGGCTGAGGCGAATAGAGGCATGGGAAAGATGTCATTTGAAACTGGGCTTTTCATCGGTTCTTTGTCTCTACCAATCTGCTGGTAGGGGAATACAACCCATTTGTTTGGACTGGTCTATCAGGACGATATGGAAACATGAGCTAGATGGGGTGGAAGCCCAGCCCCCCCCAGTGGAGCTAGCTGGGCCAGCAAGAATGTGTGTTATGAGACACCATATAAAAATAAGGAAGCCCAGCCAGACACACCTTTGTTCGGGGCCGTTCCAACTATTAGGCAAACTAGGCAGTCACCAGGGTGGTAATGTCTTTTAAGGGGGAGGGTGGCTTTGGATAGAGCAGGGCATTCAAAGCTAAACAGTAAATTTTGACAAGGGGGGTGGCAATGTAAATCATAAGGATTGTCTAGGGCACTAACACCTTGAACCAACTCTGAGGCCGGCCCTGCCCTTGTTGGTTTAACACTTTTTGGGTCTGACCTACGTCTACTGTTACCCAGATCTACTTCGTTGATTCATTGGAGTATTCTTCTGTCTACACTGGATTCCTGCTCAACTCTGCCCTAGGCTTACCCTCTCCACCACAGTCTTGCCCAGGGTAGACCCCAACACTCTGCAACATTCAGAATGTATCCACTCAGTTGTCTGGAGTTATTTGGGCCTGATAGTTCCACTGATTCTTTTTTCAGTTCTGCAAGATCTAAATGTTGGGATGCTGGCACCATGATCCTTCATTTGCAACCACCCAGGGATTTTCCCCCCATTTTAAAAGGCCCATCATCCCATACTTCAGAGTCTGATCATTGCAGCAATGGTCCTGAGGCCAGCAGCCATGAACCAAGGCTCCTTCCGGACTCCTGTTATCACGCGATCTAAATCCAGCCACTAAGTCTCACTCTTAGCAGTGACCATAGCTCTCTTCTCCCAGGAGGCTCTGAATGGTACCAGCACAGCATCCCGGCTGTCCCAGGCTGCCAAAGACCCGACCCGAGGATCAAACCACAGATGGTCTGTATAGCCATGCACAGCACGGCCACTGAGCTGGCTTCTGCTTTCTTACTAGAAATTAATTTGTTTCTATCTTAATTACTACTGCTCGGCAAAAACAAAGCAAGTGAAAGATATTTTCCCCATTGTTAGGGAATTAGGTTTGGGCTGAATAATGAGGATAAAAGTATTATTCTAACTGGAAAACTATAAACAAACCTGGAAGTCATTGTTCAAAGTAGTACATGTAACGTCTCATACTTTTAAACTGGCCCTTTGAAATGGAAAGAAAATGCATCTGTTACATGCCAAGAGAATTTTATTCTTCAGTAGGCACACCTGGTGTGTGCTAGGGTGAGAAGACAGACATTTCCTGTTTTGACCTGAAGGCTGTGTTTCCTTCCAGGTACACAAGCAGTGGTGAACAACCAAAGCAAAATCACTGTGTTCACTGTACATACCATACAACACTAAGGAAAACCAAAAACTGTTCTACATCACAAAAAGTTTGTGTCTTGCCTTCATTTGTGTGGGCAGAAATGTTTAATGTACATAATTAACAGAGGTAGTTTGTGCTCTCTTTTGACCTCATCATGGTCCCTCCTTTACCTTATACTTGCCCTGATCACAGCCACAGAGCGTGCTCTCCATGGTGTAGCTCCTTTGAACGCCAATCTCCCGCCACACCACAACACGAGCTGTTGACGCCTTGGATTTCTCCACCACGAAACTGCAGCTGTTCATGCAGAAAGCTGGAGCAATGTGACTCAGAATTTTGGGTAGCACCTACAGGAGAAGAGCGGAAACAAAAAGAAAGCTTTAGAAATGAGTTCTTAACTTGATGTGGAATCATCGTAGGATTAAGCTGCAACCTCTGACCTACATGCAAATGAGCTTTGGTATGCAAAAGCTTACAAATGGCACAATCTGGGGTCACACAAGCAAAAAGCATTGAGCTGTGATGCTGGAGATGACCTTGCACTTCAGCTCAAGATATTTTGCTGCTTCTGACTTTGACCAGGATATTTTATCTCCTTGTCTGTGCAGCTGACATGAAGACGTTAGTCTTAACCTAACTTCCCCAGTCAATAATTAAAAAAAACAAAACAAAAAAAACCAAATACACTGCCATGGGATTCATTACTCAGCAGGTACAATATTCACCCTGTATTAATTCAAAATGTTCTTGCCAAGTCACTCTGTAAACAGATCCCTGGGGAAAGCCATGCTCATGAGTGCTGCACACGGCCTCACTGAAGGGAATACTTTGGGGTTCACACAGTGCCTCTTTTATAATCTGCATCAGATACGTATCTTAAGAGTTCCTTCTTCCCCAGGTAATCATACAGATCAAATAGGCACTCAGTGGAGGGTAATTTGCAAATGTTCTCTGTAGATCCATAAAACCTTTTCATATACTGAGAGCAAGACGTGGAGGCTTTGCATTTTGGAGCCACAAGATTTATAATTTAGACATTTTTTAGTGTTCCTTCCATAATTATGATACAATTTATATTACTAGACTGTTCTTTTAATCTTTAGCTCTGGGTGATTTACACCTATAGAAACAATGCCCCTCGAGCTCCATGAGCAAGACAGTTGTTCAGTTCCTGCTTTTATATAATTGTCACAAGCAGGCACTATTTAGAACAGGAAACATTCCAAAACGAAAAGCAGCTGACATTTTTTTTTTTTTTTTTAAAGGCAATAACCCATTTTCACGGGCATGCATGAGCTGCAGAAAGATTTCTTGCAGAGGGCCCAATTATTCATATGATCCTTTGATAAGGTTGTAAAACATTGTGAAGATGCATCAGCATACCAAAAACACCCATTCCCAAATGCTCAACCCATATTTCAACAAGCATCATAGTGTTTTAATACACAGCTACTGGGTTCTGGTTATAGATTCAGAGATTTTAGAGGCATGTTTTAATTAGAGATTTTATCTAAGCTTTCTGGATGCATCTCAACCCAGTCCTCGGGACAGACTAAGCCAATCAGGTTTTCAGGAGAACAGCAATGAATATGTGAGAGGGAGATCTGCAGTACAATGGAGGCAGTGCATGCAAATCTCCCTCATGCATATTCATCACATCACATGTCTAAGCATGCAGGTTGCTAGCACACATACCTATGTGTACATGGCCGTGCTATTTTCTAAAAGCCATTTTCCATGTGTAAAACAGGCTTCAGGAAAGAGAAAAATGTCTGTAAAACCACCTCCAAAGGATGTATTTTTAGAAAGATTTTCCATACGTTAAACTGGTTTTAAAGGGAGGAGTGGCTCAGTGGTTGGGACAGGTTACCTCAGGCCGGAAGGCCGGGGGTTCAATTCCCGCATGGGGACAAGCAACTTCAGGCCGGAGGGACTGGGGTCTCTAGTCCCATGGCCACGCCTTGTGGCCTTGGGCAAGCCACTTAACCCTCCATTGCCTCAGGTACACTTAGACTGTGAGCCCTTAGGGGACAAGGGAATAAAAAGTACCTGTTAGTATATACATGTAAACCGCACTGATTCTAAAGAGCGTGGTATAAAAAAGAAATAAATAAATAAAAATATATATATATATATATAAAAAACTGTGGAAAGAGCAGCTCCTAAAATAACATCCCAGATACCCATGTAGAAGTATGCATAAGCAGCAATCTATGCATGCTTTTAAATATTTGTTCAAGAGGGCATTTTCAGGGATAGAGCTGTAAGGAGTTTAGAGCCTGATATTTAAAGGGATTAACAGGGCTTGCAGACTTACCAGTCGTGTTTATTGCCTTGTCCAAGATATTCAGTTCCATTGATAAGGTTAATGCCAATGAATATCTGCGGCTGCCGCCATGGCACGTCCTGATGCTAATTGCTTAGCACTGGGGCATTCTGGGAGCATCACCTGGAAATAACCAGGCAGCAGCGATATTCAGCCACTGCCCAATTATCCCTCGGCAGGCACAGCGAAGGCTGTCCTAACTTTCAACACTAAAGCCACTGCCATTGCAATATTGCCATTACCCAGTTAGCTTCCTGTCTATCCGACTGGCCTGGATATTCAATGCCGGGGGCCAGATATGGCCCCGGTATTGAATATACAGGTCTAGGGTTCAACAGCAGCAGCCTGCTGCTGTAATCTTACTAGCCACTACAGCTGAATATTGGGTCCATGGAGGACTATTCCCTACTTGACGTCCAGCCCCTGTACAGCCTTTCAAAATCGGGTCATACAGCGGTAGACCTGATTCTGATCCCGCAGGGGCATTTAGCCCCAGTGGGATCAGAATCAAGTCTACCAGCCTGTACATGCAGGCCCAGCCCCGATTCTGAAGGGCCGCATGCCCTACAAACCTCTGGCTAACTCAGTCAGGCTCCTGAATGGAGCCCCGATGCCAATGGTGTCCCATCGCTATGGCACTGCGGCTCCATTCAGGAGCTGCGATTGCCGGCAGTGGGATAGAGCCCCCCTTTCCCTGCGGCCCAACCCCCAATCCGGTCTACCATGGCCAGGATCAGGCTGCAGGGGACCCATTGCACCCCCTCAACCTTCCTGCCACTGCCGGTCTCTGCTGTCCCCAAATGTCCAGGGGGACTTATTCAACCTCCGAGGTGGAATAAATCCCATCTAGAAAGCCAAACCTGGATATACAGGGCCAACCTCCAAATTAGCCCTGTACATCCAGGGTGATGGCCTGCCCTCGTACTGCCCTTGCTCCACCTCCCGCCTGCCCCCGTCTAAGACTCCCTGTACAACCCCGCTGTTCGTACAGAGAGCCTTGCACGGGGGCGGCAAAGGGGACGAATAGCAAGGATGTACGTCCAGGCAGGGAGCACATTCCCACTATTTGTGCCTCAGAATGACCCCCTTACTGTTTACATGTATACTTTGCCAGATGGAAAGTATATGTGCAAATCCCACAGAAACACATACACACATGCACATATTTATATCTGCAACCCCCTAGAAACACATGTAAGTGGCAATTTTAGAAGAGAAAGTATATGGGTGCCTTCCCTTTCTATAAATTGCCACTATTTACAGGTATACCAGCTACATCCATCTATGTATTCAGTTTCAAAATTTCCCTCATAATTGAAATCTAAGAGCTCCTTCTCTGAAATGTAATTCTGTCAGCAGCACTGAAATGGTTTATGTGGGAAAAGGTCCCTAGAATCTACATGGAAAACAAAATGAAAAAAAAAAAAAAAAAAAGATGCAGGAAAAGCAGACAGAGGCCTGACTGGGAATGCTTTTAAGTTTTGTTAGTGTAGATGCACTACAGTATATTTTGTTGTTACAATGCATTAAAGTCTCATATCTTGTCTGTTGATGTTTTAATAAAATTATATTCTAACGGGGCCTGTTACTAAAATGCAGTAAAGTTTTGCAGTTACTGCATATTAGATGTGAAAATTAATATGCAGCAAATGCAAAGCCTGTGAGCTAAATACTGGGGGTGACCCCAGGATGATCCCATACAGTTATTGCACAAAGAGTTCCTTACCATGCGGTAAGTCTAGTTATAACATGGATGCACCTACCACTTCCTAGCATCCATATTTCGTAGGCGGTAAGCGCTCTCTTGCTAACTGCAACAGTAACAAAATACATACAACGTTCCCTCACGAACGGCAGTGTGCAATCTATGCCCATTCCCTGTCCATAATGCGTCCATTTCCCACTCCATAACACAATAAGCGGTTAGCACATGAATTAGCATGAGATGTAGAAGTCACTAACAGTTCCTACGTTCAAATTCATGCACTAACATCTTAGTGTGCATTTGTAAACAGGCCACTCACTATGCTGTAGATTGTACTAGCTGATTTGGGCATGCTTTGCATGCAAAGGTAGGGAATAAGTCAAAATAAAGCTAAGAAGCTAGGCTGCGATGTGGTAGTAAATTCTTAGGGAAGGCCAGTATTATTATAATCTGTATTTATAGACAGACTCCATTATGAAGGCAAGCCTAACAGGTTAGGGATCTTCAGCTTGGAAGAGAAACAGCAGAGGGGACACAACAGAAGTTTATAAAGTCATGAGCACAGTAGTTATTCAACCCTTCAAATGACACAAAAACAAGGGGACATTCCTTGAAATGAATAATCAATAGATTGAAAACAAATCGTACAAAGTATTTGTCATGCAACAAACAGCTCTTGACTTAAGATGTTGTCAAGGTGACTAAGATAGCAAGATTCAAGTTGGGAGAGCCATTGCTTATTCCTGAAAATGAAATTTTTTTTTTGAAAATTTATTTTTATTGAAATTTGGAACCAACATCTTAATGCCAACATTTCAAATAACAAACGTTTCCAAACCCTTTTGTTGTTCTTAACCCTCTTAATCCTACCCCCCTACTCCCCTCTCTTCCCCCCTTCCCCCCACCCCAGTAGAGGCATCTCATCGCTTAAGATAGTCCAACAAAGGTAGCCATAATTTATTAAATCTCTCCTGCTTCTGGCGACGCGATGCTGTTAATTGCTCCATCTATTGCAATTCAGAAAAGCCTTGAAACACCACCTCTTCCTCTTGTATTACCCAGTAACCAATGCAGTTATTTCAACCACCTCACAGACCTCCCAAAACCCACAACGCTGAAACCAAGAAATGTTCATGATTCTGTTTTAATTTGTAAATAGTTACCCCTGTTATCCAAGTTATTTTTGCCTGTTCAACTGTAAACACAAAGTACCATCGGAAATGTGTAAATTCTTTGTTCACTGTAAACCGCGTTGATGCTGAATAGTGCGGTATAGAAGAGACTATAAATAAATAAATAAATAAATAAAAAAATCAAAACAATGCATCGCAACCGACTCTTCCACTGATCCATTCCCGGTAGCCGAATCTACTTCCACACCCTAGCAATTTCACTTCAGGCGGCTTGAATACACGCCCGTATGGGGCGCTCATTTTTCCTAATACTCCCTTCAGGCCAAATTCCAAGCACGCAAAACCCCAAGTCCAATCCCATTACCACCCCAAGCATATCAAATATCCGCTCTCCCACCTCCCTCCAATATATACTAACCGTTGGACACTCCCAACACACATTTATGAATGTTCCCTCTCCCCCACATTGCCTCCAACACCTATCAGACACTCCTGGGAACATCCTATGCAACCTCATCGGTGTATAATACCAACGATAAAGCAGCTTGTAGGAAGTCTCCCACACTGCCACTCACAAAGCTTGGTGGACTATGTTCACATGCACTCTCCTCCATTCCTGTTCATCCAACTCTCTTCCCAATTCCCTTTCCCACTCCCCTTGGTGTGGGAACTTCTTAGGTGGAACCCCCCAGACCTTGATATAATAGGGTTATCAGCCCCCTCGAT
Source organism: Ichthyophis bannanicus (assembly GCA_033557465.1). Lineage (NCBI taxonomy): Eukaryota > Metazoa > Chordata > Amphibia > Gymnophiona > Ichthyophiidae > Ichthyophis > Ichthyophis bannanicus. The sequence continues at coordinate 607,520,927 of CM066032.1, forward strand.
TTCTCCCATCCCAACCACAATGCTTCTCTATCATCTGTAGCCTCCTCCCAACTCTCTCGGATATTCTTTTGGTACAAAAATGCTTAACTTGCAAATGGGGAAAAGTCCCCGCTGTGCAGGTGATATTTCACGCGAAGATCTGAAAAGGAGATCAAATCCCCATCCACAATAAATTTAGCAAATGTATCCAGCCCTTCTCTTTCCCATCTCTTAAATACCCCCTCCCATCCCGGGATAAATCCTGAAGTCGCCCTCACCGGTGCCAGCAATGAAAAACTCGACCATGGAGCAAACTTCCTCCGCACCTTACACCACTGCATTAACAAATGCAACATATAAGGGTTTTCCCTCCACCTCCCTCCAGGCGAGGGGCCCATCATCCAGGGTAAATGTTTCAATCGTATCTCCGCCGCCCAATATTGCTCCACTTCCCTGAAGCGTTTGGAGGTTCCACCCTTTTCCCTCCATTCAAACACCTGAGGCAGCTGAGCCGCCGCGTAATACCTCCCCAGTTCTGGTACTCCCAAACCACCCCCCTCCCGCCCTACTAGCATACATTACCTTTCTACTCACTCTAGGCCGACTATACCCCCACACAAAAGTAAACACGTGGCTCTGCAATTGGCGCAACTCCCTCTGACTTACCCGAATTGGCAATGTTTGAAACAAATATAATAAGCGCGGTAACATATTCATCTTCAGAGCCGCAATCCTCCCCAGCCAAGACAACTCTGCCCCCTTCCATCTGGCCATATCCTTCCTCAATTGCCCAAATAACGGAGGATAATTCACACCATAGAGACCTAATGGATTTGCCGTAACCTGAACTCCCAAATACTGAATAGATCTATTTGCACACCTGAACGGAAATGAGGCCTAGAAGCTCTTAACCACCTGTGGCTGCAGCGTAAGCGACATCGCCTCCGTTTTATCCCAATTAACTTTGAACCCCGAAAGCCCCCCATAAGCCCTTAACTGCCACATTAAAACCAGAAGGGAAACGACCAGCTGTGTCAGAGTAAAGAGTAAGTCATCAGCAAACAAGACAATCTTATGTTGGGATGACCCCACCTCTATCCCCTTAATATCCTTCACCGACCGAATCCTAGCTGCCAATGGTTCCATAACTAAAGCACAGAGCAATGGGGACAGTGGACACCCCTGTCGTGTCCCTCGTCCCAACCCCTATTAACATGGACTGCTGCCTCAGGCGCCGCATATAATGCCTTTATCCAAGAACTAAAATTAGGGCCTAAACCTATGTATGCTAAAACTGCCATGAAAAAATCTAAATTTACCTTATCAAAGGCCTTTTCCGCATAGAAAGAAACATGGCCTACTGTTGTTCCCTCTTTGCCAGCCACCCCAGCTGAATAACTCTCCTTATCCCATCCGCCGGCTGTCTACCCTCAATAAACCCAGATTGATTCGGATGAACTAGCCCCGGCATTCACGGTCCCAACCGCAATGACAACACCTTGGCCAAAATCTTAACATCAATATTCAATAATGGTATGGGACTATATGATCCGCATACCGCCGGATCTTTCCCGGGCCTAGGGATTACCACTATGGTAGCTTGATTCATCGACGCCGGTAGGGTTCCTCCCTGCAAAACAGCGTTAAACACTCTCGTCAGTACAGGTCCCAACACTTCCGACATCTTTTTATAAAACAAACCTGAAAACCCATCAATTCCCAGTGCCTTACCTGGCACCAGGCACTTGATGACCCCCGTCACCTCCTCAAGAACAATTTCCACATCCAACCCCTCCCCCTCAGATTCCTCCAACCGCGCACTCCCTTTCCCCCCATTCTGCAAGTACTGTCTAATTGCCTCATCCTCCCACAAGGCCTCCGCTGTATATAGTCCCTTAGAATAGCCCCAAAACTGGTCCCTAATGTCCCTTCCCTTGAACAACATTTTATCCTGAGGAACTTTTATTTTTGCAATGGCCTGTCTCCTTCTCTGAGCCCTTAGTTTAATGCTCAGAAGATGTCCAGATTTGTTATAAAATTCATAGTATCTTTGTCTTACTCTCTCTAATTGATGTGATATCCATTCCAACTGAAGGGCATTTAACTGCCTTCTAATCTCCTCTACCTGCCCCCTCAACCTAGGATCCCCCCTCTGTTTATGGGCCCTCTCCAACATCACCAACTGTCCTGTAAGGCGCTGGACTTCCTCCTCCCTCTTCCTCTTCCGCTGTGCCAATTGAACTAGATGACCCCTCACCACCGCCTTCAACCCATCCCAAAGAACCCCGTACTAACTTTGCCATTATCGTTCAATTCCATATACCCACATATCGCCTTCTTTATCCGCTGACCTACCTCTTCTCCCTGAAGGAGCTAATAATTCAACCTCCAGAAGGTTCTCTGTCCAGACTCCCATGGTGATCCAAACCACGCCTCCACTGGAGCATGATCAGACCAAGTAGCCACTCTTATCTGTACTTTATCTAATGCCTCCCTCCAGTAATTATCTCCAAAAAGATAGTCGATCCGACTATATGAGGCATGCACTGCCGAATAAAACGTATAATCTCTTGTCAGACGGTGAGCTAATCTCCACAAATCTTCCAATCTATACTCTTGCAACCACTTCTGAAATTTTCTCAAGCCCGGGTCCCTCCCCCCCTCGCTTCCCTGATCTGCCATCCAACGCTATATTACAAGCCCCCCCTACCAAACATTTCCCCTGAATCTTCCCATCCAACCACTTACCCATATCCTCCCAAAACCCCTCCTGAGCAAAATTCGGGCCATACACTGAAACCAAAGTAACCTTCTCCCCCGCTATCTGACCCAAAACTCCCACATTCCTCCCCCATCCGTTTTCATAAACCCCCCCCCCCCCAATAAATGGAACATCCTGTCTAATTAATATGGCTACTCCAACCTTCCTATGGTCCCCTTCTGCTGCAAAAAACCTTGAAATTTGCCCGAGTGCAGCAAGTGCTCATTATGCCTGCGCAAGTGAGTCTCTTGCACAAATGCCACCTGCCACTGCTGCTCCCGCAACTCCAGCCACAGCATTTTCCTTTTCTGTAGAGAGTTAAGTCCCTGCACATTCAAACTCCCCACATTCAGACCAGAAGCCATTCCCTTAATCCATACTCCCCCATTTTCACAGTATTTATGCCTCCCGTCCCCCCAACCCCCCCCCCACCCCCCGCCCCCATCTCACGAAGCTCCTCTCCGCCTATCACCGAGGAAGGGACCTCCCCGGGGACGTTGTGCCTTCCCCCTTCCCACTCTTTTAGCTTGTAGCACCTCAGTCTCCTCACCCCCCATTCCCCCCCCCCACAATTAACTTTAATACACACATTATAATTTCTCTGAACCTGCAAACAATCTACCCCCCTGCTCCCAAATCCTCCCTCCACACTGACCAGACCACCCACAACCCGCCTCTTTTCCCCCTTCTCCCTTTAACATACAAGACCAAAATCTTAAACATTACAAGACCCAAGTCCCAGGGTTCATGTAGTCACTGATTTGGAGGCCTCTCCATTGATCTCTCCATGGCCCGAAGCTCCGGATTTCCTTCTAACGCGCTGTCCCTTCACCAGAGCTCTCTCCCATCCTGGAAACGTCCCTTTGCTCCTAGATTGAACCGGAACTTTTGCCTGCTCAGGCAAGTTAGGTGCACCCTCTTGCCTCAAGTTTTTCCAGGCCTCCTCCACTGTACGCTCTCTGAACCCCCTGCCATTAATGTCCATCAAAAGGGCAAAGGGAAAAAGCCAACGATATTTTGCTTTCTCTGTCCTTAGATACTGCTTGACTGGCCGCATGTCCCTCCGCCGCTGTAATGTACCAGCTGATAAATCATGGTAAATTTTCACACTCTGACCTTCCCAGATAAAACTCCTCCTGCTGCTTGCCACGTGCATCACCCGCTCTTTTTGGTCGTAGGACGTTAAACAGGCCACGATGTCTCTCATTTTACCAGCCCGCGGCGGCGGTCCCAGCACTCTATGGGCCCTCTCCACCAGAATGGCAGCACCCTCGGCGGCTCCCATCTCACCCTGCAGCAGGAACTGACATACCTTCTGGACCACTGCAGCCGCATCTGCAAATACCTCCATTTCCGGCAATCGCCTTATCTGCACATTATTCTGGTGTGAGCGGTTTTCAAGATCCTCCAGTTTATCTTTTAGTAGTTCCTGCTCAGTTTGTAAACTCTGCATTCGGGCCTCTGTCTCTGCATCTCTCTCTGCCAACTGATCAGCCTGCTCCTCCAGCGTCTCTACTCTGTGGCCCAACTCCCTCACGTCCTCTTTAATTCCTGCCAGAGTCTCTTTGAGCTCACCCCGAATAGCGATGATCTCATGGCTTCAGGGATCTCATCCAGCCCCAAATATCACCTCTGGTGCATCCCTCATCAGCCCGGTCCAGCTCCTCCTCCGATTCTTCTCCCGATGCCATGTGCTCTTGCGGGTCCCGCACTTTTCGCTCTCCTCCATCGGCATACAGTAATTTAAATTTAGCCAGCTTCTTCCTCACCGACATCTCCGATGTTCCAGATCTCCACGGTCACCAACATCTCAGTGTAGGAAGGGGTAAAAATTGCGAATTTAGCCCTTATATCAGCATCCCGATGGGAGCTCACAGATTAAGCTGCCATCACCAGGGTGACATCACTTCCTCTATCCCTGAAAATGAACTCTGAGAAATACATCTACTTTTTGCGATCTGCCATGTACAGTGCCTTGCGAAAGTATTCATCCCCTTGGCTTTTGTCCCATTTTGTCGCATTATGTACAAACTGGTATGAAAATGGAGGTTCATTGTCTATATTAGGTAATGAATCCAACAATATAGTCCAAACTGGTGAAGTGAAATGACAATAAAATACCTTGTATCTATAAAAAAAAAACAAGTAAAAACTGAAACTTTTATTATGAAACCCCTAAATAAGATCTGGTCCAATCAATTAACCTCAGAAGTCACATAATTAGTTGATTAGGGGCCACCTGTAATCAGTACCACATGATCTGTCACATGATGCCTGTATAAATATACCTGTTCTGAAAGGCCCCTGACTCTGCAACACCACTAAGCAAACAACATGAAGACCAAGGAGCACTCCAAACAGGTCTGAGACAAAGTTATGGAGAAGTATAGATCAGGGTTGGGTTATAAAAAAAAAAAAAAAAAACATACCAAATTCTGAATATCCCAGGGAGCACCATTAAATCCATTATAACAAAACTGAAAGAATATGGCACCACTACAAACCTGAGAAGAGAAGGCCGCCACCAAAACTCATAGACTGGGCAAGGAGGGCATTAATCAGAGATGCCACAAAGACACCAAGGATAACACTGAAGGAGCTGCAAAGATCCACAGCGGAGATGTAAGTATCTGTCCATAGGATGACTTTTTGGCCATCATGGGAAATGCCATGTGTGGTGCAGACCCAGCACGTCCCATCACCCCAAGAACACTATTCCCACAGTGAAACATGGTGGTGGCAGCATCATGCTTTGGGGATGTTTTTCATCAGCAAGGACAGGAAAACTGGTCAGGATTGAAGGAACGATGGATGGCACTAAATACAGGGCAATTTTTGAGGAAAACCTGTTTCCGTCTGCCAGAGATTTGAGGCTAGGACGAAGGTTCACCTTCCAGCAGGACACTGACCCTAACCATACTGCTAAAGTTGGTTTAAAGGGAAACATTTCAATGTCTTGGAATGACCTAGTCCAGGGGTCGGCAACCCGTGGCTCCGGAGCCGCATGCGGCTCTTTCTCACCTTTGCCGCGGCTCCGGAGCACACTGCCCGCCCGGTGACAGGCAATAGTGTTGTAAGCTCCCTCCCTTCTTCTGCAGCCGCGGCTCCCTGCCTCTTAGGGAACCGCAGCTGTGCTTTTAAAATCATCTCGGAGCCCTTCCTGTCTTGACGGGCTCCGTGCAGCATTGTCCCGCCTCTAAAGGAAGTTTGGAGGCGGGACAATGCTGCACGGAGCCCTTCAAGACAGGAAGGGCTCCGAGATGATTTTAAAAGCACAGCCGCGGTTCCGTAAGAGGCAGGGAGCCGCGGCTGCAGAAGAAGGGAGGGGAGCTGACATGGAGGGAGGGAGCAGATATGGATGGAGGGAGGGGGGCTGACATGGAGGGATGGAGGGGGCTGACATGGAGGGAGGGGGGCTGACATGGAGGGAGGGAGCTGATATGGATGGATGGAGGGAGGGGGGCTGACATGGAGGGAGGGAGCTGATATGGATGGATGGAGGGAGGGGGGCTGCCATGGAGGGAGGGGGGCTGACATGGATGGAGGGAGGGGGGCTGACATGGATGGATGGAGGGAGGAGGGGCTGACATGGAGGGAGGGAGCTGATATGGATGGAGGGAGGGGGGCTGACATGGAGGGATGGAGGGGGCTGACATGGAGGGAGGGAGCTGATATGGATGGAGGGAGGGGGGCTGATATGGATGGAGGGAGGGAGGGGGCTGACATGGAGGGATGGAGGGGGCTGACATGGAGGGAGGGAGCTGATATGGATGGATGGAGGGAGGGGGGCTGACATGGATGGAGGGAGGGGGGCTGACATGGATGGATGGAGGGAGGAGGGGCTGACATGGAGGGAGGGAGCTGATATGGATGGAGGGAGGGGGGCTGACATGGATGGATGGAGGGAGGAGGGGCTGACATGGAGGGAGGGAGCTGATATGGATGGAGGGAGGGGGGCTGACATGGAGGGATCTGACATGGAGGGAGGGAGCTGATATGGATGGAGGGAGGGGGGCTGACATGGAGGGATGGAGGGGGCTGACATGGAGGAAGTGAGCTGATATTGATGGAGGGAGTGGGGCTGACCTGGCGGGGGCTGACATGGAGGGATGGAGCACTGGTAATGGGGTTGAGGGGACTAGCACTGGAAATGAGCTGATTAGGGGAGGCTAGGACTGGTAATGAGCTGATGGGGGGTAGGACTGGTATTGGGCTGATTAGGGGAGGCTAGCACTGGTAATGGGGTTGAGGGAGGATTAGCACTGGAAGCGAGCTGATTGGGGGGCTTTGAATGGGCATGGGCTGATTGTGGGGAGGGGAGGATAGAGCTGCTGGCCCTGGAAGATAACTGGGGGCTAAGGCTGCCATGGTATTTGTACTAGAAGGGACTGGTCAGTGGGGAAGGAGGGGGATTGGAAGGAAATGGACACCAGTGGCAATCATGGGAATGCAAGTTGACATTGGAAGGTACTGGGAGTGAGGACTGGAAAGGGGCTGATATTGGTGAGGGTTACTGGGACTGGAAATAGGCTGATGGAAAGAAGTGAAGAAAACGAAAGAAGAGATAAGAAATGGCAGATGGACCATAGACCACAGAAAGAGAGCTAAGAGAAGACAGGAAAGCAGAAGCCTCAGATCGGGACCAGCATGATCAAAGAATAAATTGGTCAGACAACAAAGGTAGAAAAAATAATTTTATTTCATATTAGTGATTTGACTACAAAATCATCATAATTTTGAAATCAAATATTGTTACTTGTTGTTGTGATATTTTCTGGCGTATTTTTTTTGGTGTGCGAAGGAAGAGGGGTAGTCTTATACGGCGAGTATAGGCCAAACACCTATATTTTAACAGGAAAAGTAGGGGGTCGTATATAGCATTAAGGTAAGAAACAATATATGCAGTGTTAGATTTGTTTTAAATGTCGCAATGGTTTTGCGGCTCCCAGGTTTTTTTTTCCCTTCGGAAACGGGTCCAAGTGGCTCTTTATGTCTTAAAGGTTGCAGACCCCTGACCTAGTCAAAGCCCAAACTTCAATCCAATTGAGAATCTGTGGCATGACTTGAAGATTGCTGTACACCAGCGCAACCCATCTAACTTGAAGGAGTTGGAGCAGTTTTGCCTTAAGGAATGGGTGACAATCCCAGTGGCTAGATGTGCTAAGCTAATAGAGACATACCCCAAGAGACTTGCAGCTATAATTGCAGCAAAAAGTGGCTCTACAATGTATTGACTTTGGGGGGTGAATACATATGTACACTCCTGTTTTCAGATTGTCAATTTTTTTGTCTTAATTATTGTTTGTGTCACAATAAAGGATATTTTGCACCTTCAAAGTCGTAGGCATGTTGTGTATATCACATGGTGCTAACCCCAAAAACTCCATTTTAATTCCAGGTTGTAATGCGACAAAACAGGACACAAACAGAGGGGATGAATACTTTTGCAATGCACTGTATTTGTGATCCAGTCTGGCCACAGTTGGAGTCAGGATGATGGGTGTAACGGAACCCAGTCTGACTCAGAACGGCTTATCTTAAGTTCTTTGCATGTACGCCCGATGGAATAAGAACTCCACTACTCACTTCTACTAATCTATGTTGAAAAGTAATCCTGAGGACATTTCCATATGCTTTCTCCACTTTATCTATCTTCTTTCTCTCCTCCCATAAGAAAGGTTTTGTAATTCATAGCCCACTTTGAGTCAGAGTATCATTATTGAAAAGTGGGGCTTTTTTTTTTCCAGATGGTACACAGTGGTACAGAGTACCGGCACCTTTTTAATTGCCTGCTAAAACTGACCCATAGTCCTAACGCATTCATGACAGAGCCCTGCATATGAATATCGGAACCTTTTTTCTCCTAGGAGAAATTCACTGTTGAAAAGTACAATAGTTTCACATTTGTTCCAGTTCAAGAAGGGTTATGGGTAAATAAAACACTGTAAAGGAAAAATATTTCTATTTCTGCAGTGCAAATTTCTTGTCACCTCAGAAAATCTCAGTTATTCTTGCTTATTATCCAGGAACCAAATTCAGGGACAAAAGTGAAGGTGGGTCATACATCATACCAAGGCTCTTCAAAACCCACTACCCATTTCTCCAATAAAAAACAGCATCAGGACAATAAAGTAGCATGCCTTAAGTCAGGTCTTAGTACAAGGTCTCTTCACTTGAGTGATAATTACTGTCAAACAAAAAACTGTTCACTCAAAACACAAATGAAGGTATTAAAACTCTGTCAAAACTGTAGTGGTTTTTCTAATTATCAGAGAAAGGCCTCAGACTGTTAGCACTTAGTCAATTGATTTCCCAGCTACTAGTGCCACATTTGCATCAACGACCTTCTCTGTCACATCTAGAATTCTCCGTATAACACCTTAAAGTCCTTCATATGGAAATATATTCCAAAAGCTCTCCACAATTATTCTTAAAGCTGTTCCCAACGTCTTCATATGCTACCACTGTCACGTTTCCCTGAACGTTTCTTCAGGGGTTATCTTATAACATTCTATAAAATAAAACACAAAAAAGAAAAATACCGCTTAAAACCTAATACTACCAAATGCTACCTAAACTTCTCACCCCACTCTCTACATAACGCTATACTCTAAATCACATACCTCTAAACCCCTCAACAAAAAGGAAGAAAGAGAGACAAACAATGATGCTGCCCGCATCTCGATCGAAATTCTCCAAAAGACGCCGCGCATGCGGAAAACTTTACTAACCTCCCCTTTTCTCTGCAACCAAAAGTCATCCAATTGACTACACCTGGTAAATGTTCTCTTTTCCACCCCTAGCCAAGTTGACAGTAAACCTATCATGACACTCCTTTTGTATTAAAATAGAAGCCTTCTCTGTCAAAACTAAACTGTCTAATGTACAATGTAAAAATCCCGTATCCAGTGGTTCTCCTGTTCAAACACACGCTCTCCAATCTATATATGAATTCAATCCCCCTGGGATGACCGAAGCTAGATTAAAAATCCATCGTTGTTCCCATGTTATTAACAACTGCTCTATTGTCCTATCACCTTTAGCTGTGTCTATCTGATCAATACAATAGCATTTTAGATTTTCAAATTTGTGTTTAAATTCCAGACAATGGGCTACTATAGGAGCCACTACCACTTTATGTTTCAATTGTCTCTTATGCTCTCCCATCCTTACTTTAAAGGGCCGGCTGGTCTTACCAATGTAAAATAAAGCACAAGGGCATTGAATCACATAAACTACCTGCGAAGAATCACATGTGGTATGATGTTTAAGATTATATTTCTTACCATGATATTGAAAACTGGTCACTTCCTCTGTGATGCTGCAAATCTTGCAGCCCCCGCACCTTTGGTGCCCGCGCCTAACCTCTGATGGTAATACTCTAATCAAACTAGGTAGCACTGTTGGACTAAGATATTCCTTTAGGTTTCTTCCCTGCTGCCATACACATCTTATGTTACTATGTTCTAATCCTGGGACAGTACTTAGCACATTTGCGTGTTTTTTCAATATGTGCTGTATCAATTTACTCAGTGGGGAAAATTGTGTAATTAGATTAACATCCTCGGGAATATCTACAGATCTTACGGTGCTATTTTCTATCAGTAAATCTCTATTATTGTTTAACGCCCTAGTGTATGCCCATTGGATTACGTGGGTTGGATAACCTTGTTCTTTAAAATTACTAACCAGATTCTTTGATAAATTTTTAAATTCCTGTCTATCCAAACAGTTTCTACGGTATCGTAAGAACTGCGAAAATGGGAGGCCAGTTTTCAAACTCACCGGATGGGCACTATGAAAATGTAAAAACGTATTTCGATCGGTGTGTTTCCGAAATACTGTAGTGTCCCTTTTTCTCACCTGTTTTTTTAATTTTAACATCTAAATATGTTATCTCTGTGTAATCATGTGCGTGAGTGAATCGTATATTAAGATCTCGACCATGTACATGGCGGATTTTGAACGAGAATGGTTAACAGCTAGTCCATATACAGCTAATATAAAAGTATGGTGCCAGTACATTGACAACGTCTTTATGATGTGGGAGGGTCCTCAGGAACTGCTTCATGATTTTTACGACTGGTTGAATGGTCGAGATCTTAATATACGATTCACTCACACACACGAGCAAAGTTGTAGTGTGAGATTTAATGGGAGGTGGTCTAGTTTGCATAGTTGGAAATGGGGTGTACCCTAAAGGGTCACTTCGGTCTCCATTATTGTTTAATATTTATCTATATCAGCTATGTCATATTGTTAGGAAATAAGGAGTGTCCTTTTATGCATATGCCAAGGATGTGCCGCTTTTCTTATTTTGGTGGGGGAATGGGGTTAAAAAGTGTAGGTAAACTGAATGAGTGCTTGAAATGATGAAGTGGCTAGATGAGAGTGGTTTGTTATGGAATTTCAAAAAAGACAGCTTGTCTGCATTTTGGGAGGCTGAGCAAAGATAGGCTAGTAGTAGGATCAGTTTTAGAGGGAACAGTAGTGCCATGGGAGAAGACAGTGAGGTCTTTATCATTTATATCGGAAAAGGAAGGGGTAAGAAAGAAGCAGGTCATATGACTGTGTAGTACGCCATGAGCGGGCAGGACACAAACCCCCATGGAGCCAGGAAGATGGTTAAAGGAAAAATGCTTTATTTACAGTTCTCCCCTCCCCCAAGTTCCTTCACTCTGGGTTTCACAGCCTTAGCAGAGAAACAGTTCTCCCCCTCTTCCAAAGTTCTTTCACTCTAGCTTTCACAGCATTACTCCAAGCCTGCTGGGTTTCACAGCATTATTCCAAGCCAACATGGAAACACCCCAGCTCCTACCTTCCCATAGTGTCTCCTTAGAGGTAGGTGGTCCCTCTGTACTCTGGAATGCCTCGGACTCTTCTCTTCGCCTCTCTGTCTCTTCCCTCCTGGTTAAAAGGGTTGTTCCCAGTCACATCCTTACCAGGTATATTCAAGACGGGTTCCTTAAAGGAGCCCGGCTTCTGGTGTATGTCCTTAATCTGGCTGGAGGCATTATCAGTACAGAGGATGGGGAGCTTCTCATATACCCTATCACATACTCTCCCCCCTCAGCACAACCCTACGAGGGTGAGCGGCCAGTGGCACCAAGGTGCTCCAGGGGGACAGGAAAGTCAGTGTTCAGATCTGCCTTGTCAATCTGATGTCGAACCTCATAAATAAAGGGTTGGAGGGCAAGGAACCAGCGCAGGATCCAACCGTTGGTGTCCTTATGTTGCGCAAGCCACTTGAGCAGCTGATGATCTGTGACCAACGTGAAGGGGGCGACCCAGTAAATAATATTGGAACATCTCAAGTGCCCATTTGATCACCAGGACCTCCTTCTCAATCATAGCATACTTTTGCTCCTGGGGCAGCAAATTCCGGCTAATGCATGCCATCTGGTGTTCTTCACCCTCCATGTCCTGGGCCAAGTTGGCCCCAAGACCCACTATCAAAGCATCTGTCTGGACGATGAAGGGCCTTGTGAAGTCTGGGCTGACCAGGACCTGTCTAGAGCACAAAGCTGCCTTTAACTTCCCAAAGGCCTCCTCCAACTCGATAGTCCAGAGGACCTTGTCTGGAGCCTTTTTTTGGAGAAGCCGGGTCAAGGGTTTGGCAGTTGCTGCCATCTGAGGAATGAACCAGTGGCAACTGCCGATCATACCCAGAAAGGCCCATATTCATTTATTTAAATGCCTTTTATATACCGCCCCTTCCATCGATCAGGGGTGGTTTACATAGAACTGAATTCCAAAAACTTGGTTACAGGGAACATTTTAAACTATGGTACAATAAACTAACTAGGCTAGCTAGACACTTATGCAGAAGCATATTGTAAGCTGAAATCGAACTATTTACATGGTATATTGACAGCAGAGCAGCTTACAGTGGTATATTTGTACCAGGTGGGGGGAAAGGGGTCACGGAGGCAGGAGGGGGATGGGGATAGGGGGAATAGCAGAGCTGTAATATTCTGTGAAAAGTAGGGTTTTTAGTAGTTTACAAAATGTCTGTAGGTCCTTAGTTGATCTGATAGAGTCAGGGACGGAGTTCAAGGGGGTTGGGGCAACCTGAAGGCTCTGTTGCAAGTGGCCTTCTTGGCGTCCATTGTACATTTTCTTCTCAATCTGAGATCAGCTTGTGGGTGGATCAGAGTAGATAGGTAGGATGGGGAGATATTGTTGTGTGGCTTAAAAGTTTGACTAACATTTTGTATTTAACTCTGGAAGCGATGGGGAGCCAATGGAGGATATAGAGAATCAGGGTGATGTGGTCTGTAAGGCTTGCTTTGGAAATAATTCTAGCAGTTACATTTTGTGCAAGTTGGAACGAGTGGAGTGTCTTTTTAGGTAGACCCTGTAAGAGGCTGTTGCAGTAGTCCAAGTGAGAGGTGAACAAAGCATGGACTACTGCTCTGAAGTCATGAGTTTCCAGGATCGGTCGGAGGTGCTGTATGGTTTATAATTTGAAGAAAACTGTCCTGGTAGTTTGTTTGACTTGGGCAGTCATAGTGAGTGCCTTGTCAATAATGACACCTAGGTACTTTAGCTCCTGTTTTACTGGTAGCTTGATATGGAGTTTAAAGGTAGTGGGGGGCATGGAGTTCTGGTTTCAAGTCATGAATACGATTTCTGTTTTCTTCTGATTTAGTTGCATGTTTGCATTTAGCCATGATTCTGCTTCAGTTATACAATCAGTAATGCTGTTGTATTGAGTATTCTTTATGTCAACAGGGGCATGTACCATTATGTCGTCGACATAGATGTGAAATTTGATAATGTATTTTTTGAAGATTGTGCAAATGGGCTGGATGTATAGATTGAATAGTAGTGCTGAAAGGGCCAAGCCTTGGGAATATCCGGTTCTTGGGGGAATGTCGCAGATGACTCTTGGTTGATTTTTATAAATTGACAGCAGTTATTTATTTATTTAACAAGCTTTTATATACCGTCCCTTCCAGAGATCAGGGGCGGTTTACATAGAACTGAACACTTTACATCGAACATGATAACTTATGTACAGTTAACGTAAGGAATTATCTTACAGAAACTATGTACCGTTTTAGATTAACCATGTACAATCTTGCAATAAGCTGTAGCATTCTTAATGAGCCAGTGGATCTAGGTGTGTCTATGTATCTGGAGGTTGGGCCATATTATGGGAGCTTCCATAATTCTCACTGAACAAATGTCTTTAGATATTTTCTGAACTATAGGAGATCTTTAACTGTTCTTGGGTTATCCGGGAGGGCATTCCATAGTGCAGGGGCAATATAAGAGGCACTGGAGCTGGTAGAATAGTTGGTGTTATGGATGTGATTCGGTATAATTTATGTGTTTTGTGAACAATTTCTTTGAAGTTTGGTTAGATTTTTATTTATTTATTTATTTACATTCTCTTATATACCGCGCTATTCTGCATCAGTGCGGTTTACATTGAACAAACTGAAATTACATTGAACAGGGCATTATAACTTGGAGATAACTATTTTACAGGGAACATGGGCTATGGAGGGTTAAGTGGCTTGCCCAGACCACAAGGAGCACCTGTGGTATGTAAGATTTGAACCAATTTAAGGCTGTTCCAAAGATGCCTTAGCTTGCTAGTCTAACCAGAAGGATGGCGTGGTTAACGCTGTCAAATGTCGAGGAAATATCCAGGAAGATCACCATGAAGGCTTGGTTTGGGTTGACTAGTTCGGAGATAAGTGTATCAAATAAAACTAAGAGGAGGGTTTTGACACCATGATAGGGGCGGAAACCGTATTGGTGAGTATCAAGTGGAACATTGAGATCAATAATGAAGTCTTGTAATTGTATTTGAACTACTTTTTCAATTACTTTTGCTAAAAATGGAATGCTGGCTATTGGCGATATGAGGTAGGATCATCTTTGTTGAGGGATATGCTTTTAAATAAGGGACAAATGATGGACAGTTTTAGGGAGTCTGGCATAACTTCTTGAGTGAGGGAGTGATTGACGATGCTGAGTATTGCAGGTGCTAGTTCGGTTTTGGTTGCTTTTATCCAGGAGACTGGGCATGGATCAAGGTGGGATTTTTTATTTTATTTTTTTTTTTACATTTAGAATTTTTATTAAAGTTTTATAAGTTAGTAAGACAATAACAAAATACAATACAGTGCAAACCAGTCGAAAACCATAGATATACAATATGGTCCATCTAAACTAACAGGAATCAATCCTAACCTCAACTTCATTAAACTCATACAACACTGCAGAATCACTAACCAAACTGCCCCCCCATCTCCCCCTACCCAACCTCCCCGCACATCCAATACAAGCGTGGGAACCTAACTAAACAACTAACCCTCCCCCCTCCCCCCTTCTTCCTCGCCCATCCCCCCTATACTCCTCCAAACCCAGCTTCCACTCCACACCACACTCACCCAGCAGCCTAACTGCCCTCCCCATTTGCGGGCATCCTACTCCCAACCCCCCTCCCCTTCCAACCCTCCAGCCAGTCCCAGACCTTCTTCCAATGTACCACATTCTTCCCCCCCCCATCCCCCGCCGCAGCCCCGTCAACTTACACATCAAACTCACCTCAGCCACTCTGCGCACAAAACCTGCCAACTGGGGAATGCTCTTCCCTCCCCAGTGCTGGGCAATCTCGCATCTAGCAGCGGCTATACAATGATGCAGGACCCCCTCCTCCCTTCGCGAGAGACCTTCATCGAGTTGATGCAGCAAGCAGGCCTCCGGTTTCCCTTGAAGTTTCTGCCCAGTCATACCGTGAATCGCCTCCCAGACTTGCTCCCAATAACCCTGTAGCCTGTCACACTTCCACCACATATGCATCCAGTCCCCTCGTGCAGCACATCCCCGCCAGCATAAATCATCCCGTCCCTTCCCTGCCTTAAAGCGACGCACTGGAGTCCAGTACCATCGGTATAAGACTTTGTAGGCGTTTTCCTTAATTTGGGCCGCTATCGATACAGAAGCAATCTTCTGTATGAGCTTCTCCCAGCACTCCATACGCCAACACACCCCCAAATCCTCCTCCCATTGCAGCATATATCGGAGCTTACACTTCTCCTGTCCCCAGCAAGCCTTTGTAAATTCTGGACAAAACCCCCTTTTTCCCACCCTGGCCATTGCATATCGCCTCAAACCACCCCCTGTTGTCCCAGAGATCCTTCCATACCTTAGGATGGCGCAAAAAACTCCTCAGCTGTATGTACGCATAGTGGTCACTCTCTTTCAGCTTATATAGGTCCCTAAGGCCTTTAAACCGGTGAATCCCCTGGGGGTGTATATCCTGTTGGACATGCGTTAAGCCGGATCTGGCCCATCTACGCAAAACGTGTTCGTCGGGGCCCTGACCCCGCTCAAAGCATGCCTCGATAGTCATCCCCTGTATATAACCCTTATCTGGAACAAGTTGAGGTTTGTTATATTTCCAGATTTGCAAACTGTTCGCAATCATGGGACTCAAGGCGGGCAGGTCCAGTCCCCTAACTCCCCGCCAGATCACTCTTTCGAGGTCCGACCCCCCGACCGACTCATACTCCATTTGGACCCAGGATTTGGGTGTTTCCCGTTGCCACTCATACACCACTTTAAGTTGCGCTGCTTCATAGTATTTGCGTATGTTAGGAACCCCCAACCCCCTCCCCCCTGGACCGTTGCAAGACCTGCATGGCAACCCTTGGGCGCTTCTGCGCCCAGATAAACCGATTGACCAACCGCTGTATCCTTTTTAAACTATGTGGGGGGACCCGTATGGGAAGCATCTGGACTAAAAACAGCAGTCGAGGCACCAGCATCATTTTCACCGTCGCTATACGTCCAAACCAGGAGAGGTATCCCCGTCCCCACTCCTCCAGCCAGCCCTCTATCTTCCCCAGCACCCTCTTATAATTCAGGTGGTACAGCTCACCAATTTTATTGCTAATCCAGATGCCTAGGTACCGGATACTCCCCCGGGCCCATTTAAAGGGGTACTTCTTGGCCAGGGTGTTGGCCAGTCCATGAGGAACTGTCAGGTTCAATATTTCCGATTTCGTCTGGTTAATCTTAAACTTACCATATTCTTCCAGCTCCCACTGCACGATAGGCAGGCTCACCCGGGGTCTTGCTAAACTTAGGATAATATCATCCGCGAACAATGAAATTTTATAAGCCCTCCTCCCCGCTGTGATTCCCAGAATATCGGCCCTGTCCCTTATCCGCTGCGCCAAAGGCTCCATGGCTAAAGCGAACAGCAGTGGGGACAGGGGGCAGCCCTGCCGCGTTCCCCGCCCCTGATCAAAGAAATCTGAGTGAGCCCCATTGACCCGCACACATGCCTTGGGATGCGCATAAAGCGCCCTTACCCACGCTAGAAAGTCACCCCCCAGCCCCACCTTCTCCAACACCTGAAAGAGGAACGGCCAGGACACTTGATCGAAAGCCTTTTCCGCGTCCAGTGAGAGCAGGAGCGCCTCCTCCCCTCCCTGCTCGCCAGCCCATATGATATTAAGGATCTTCCTAATATTAACCGCAACCCCTCGGCCCGGGATAAACCCTGCCTGATCTTGGTGGATCACTTTCCCGATAATTATGTTCAGCCGTGCCGTAAGGATCTTGGCCAGGAGCTTGGCATCCAGGTTAAGCAAAGAGATAGGCCTATATGAGGCACACTCCCGCGGGTCCTTCCTCTCCTTATGAAGCACCGTGATACCTGCCCAGCCCATGGTATCTGCTAACTTCTTGCCCTCCCGGGGTTGGTTGAAGAGTTTCACCATAGGCCCGATCAGCAGGCCTCCGAAGGTCCTGTAAAACCTAGCGGATAGGCCGTCTAACCCCGGAGCTTTCCCCAGTTTTAGCTGTTTGATCGCCCACTCCAATTCGTCCGGTCGGATCGGATTATTGATGGCCTCTTGGTCACTCACTCCCAGTTTGGGCAGTTCTATAGAGGCCAGATATTCTGCCCCCCTCCCAGCTGGGTGCACTTCTTTTGCTTTATACAACTCCCGATAATAATCCCTGAAGGCCTCCCGGATTTCCCCATCCTTAGTAACCAGTTCCCCTCCCCCCGTTGAACCCCGATTATATGGGAGCGAAGCTTCTGTTGCTTCAGCCTCTGGGCTAAGTACCTCCCAGCCTTGTTCCCCCCCTCAAATACCTCCTACCGCACAAGCTGCATATGGTATCTGATCTTTTCCGCCTGCAGCTCGTTCAGTTGGCTCTCGCCGCCAGAACCTGCCCCCTGTAGGCTCCATCACGCCCAGACCCATCTAATTCCTCCAATTCCAATAACCGTTCCCGGAGGCGGCGCTCTTTCTCCTCCCTTTCTCCGCGCCTCCCATTTGATTAATATACCTCTTACCACCGCCTTATACCCATCCCAAATACCCCCCCAGGTGACCTCCCCATTATCATTAAATTGAAAATACTCCCGCATACCTTTCTCCACTTTGGCTTGTACCTGCCCATCCTCTAGGAGGGATTCATTAAGTCTCCAAAACCTATTCCCCTTCCCTTCGTCTGCCACGTGCAGCCAGACCACCACCGGGGCATGATCAGACCAAGTAATGGACTCCATGTCCGCCTCCTTTATTTTCCCCCCCCACCTCTTTGGACACCCATATAGCATCAATGCGGGAATATGACCCATGTACTGGCGAATAATACGAAAACTGTCTCCGCCCTGGGTGGTGCAACCACCACACATCGACCAAACAATGCTGTGTCACAAAGTGGCGATATCGCTTGCGGTCCCCCCTCTTGCCCTCCCGTGGCCCGGTAGCATCTCGGGTGGGGTTCCATGTTAGGTTAAAATCACCCCCGCAGATCAGGGTACCTTCCCCCAATTTCCCCATGTCCCCATTTAAGTTTGTCCAGAATTCACTCTGCCCCCCAGTAGGTGCATACACATTCACTACACAGTACCAAACATTCCCCAATTTCACCCGTACCATCACATACCTCCCCCCTTTATCTCTTACCACAGTCTGCACTTGGAGCTTTGATCGTGTTGCGAAGAGTATAGCGACCCCTCCCTTCTTTTTCTCCAGAATATTAGAAGCATGAATACAGACCCCGTACCCTCTATGCTTAACCAGGTATTCGGTGGCCCTAGTCAAATGTGTTTCTTGGAGTAGGACTATGTCCGCCTTCTGGCGAGAAAGCTCTGAATAGAGTTGTTGTCGTTTAAAAGGTGAGTTAAGCCCCTTAACATTGAGTGTAACTATTTTGATCTCACCCATTCTGCCACTCCCCCCCTTATCCCTATCCGCTTCCTAACCCCCCCCACCCCCCTCTACCCCCCCACCCCTCCCCCCTCTCCTTAAGAGAGACACTTCTTCCATACTGGTGACCTGTTAACGGGCCTTGCCTGCTTCCTCCTCCTTACCCCCCTATCTCAGCACTACCCCCCTACCTTCCTTGCCCCATATCTTCTCACCCCCCTTACTGACCTCCCACCGCCCTCCTCCCCAACACTCGAGCCCCTCCCCCCATTCTCTAGCAATACAGAGTTACCCTGGCCTAAAGACCCCAAGGTGGGATTTTTGTAGTGTTGATCTTACATAGAAACATAGAAACATGATGACAGAAAAAGACCACAAGGCCCATCTAGTCTGTCCTTCCATAACTACAACAGTCCACTTTTTACCTTTAGAGATCCTCTGTGTTGGTCCCATGCTTTTTTGAATTCAGTTACTGTCCTCATCTCTACCACCTCCACTGGGAGACTATTCCACGGATCCACTACTCTTTCCGTAAAGAAATATTTCCGCATATCACTCCTGAATCTATCTCCCTTCACCCTCATCCCATGTCCCCTTGTCGCAGAACTTGCTTTCAATTGAAAGAGGCTCTCTCCCTGAACATTTATGCCACGGAGGTATTTAAACATCTCAATCATATCACCTCTATCCCGCCTTTCCTCTAAGGTGTACATGTTAAGATCCTTAAGTCTGTCCTCATATGCTTTATAATGAAGACCACTAATCATCTTAGTAGCAACCCTCTGCACCGACTCCATCCTGTTCACATCCTTTTGAAGGTGCGGTCTCCAGAATTGCACACCATGCTCCAAATGAGGTCGCACCAAAGACTTATACAGAGGCATTATCACCTCCTTTTTTCTGCTAGCCATTCCTCTCCGTATGCACCCAAGCATCCTTCTAGCTTTTGCCGTCGCCTTTTCTACCTGTTTAGCTACTTTAAGATCATCAGACACAACTACGCCTAGGTCCCGCTCTTCTTTAGTGGACAAAAGTACTTCACCTCCTATACTGTATTGCTCCCTTGGATTGCTGTAGCCCAAATGCATGACCTTACATTTTTTAACATTAAATCCCAGTTGCCAAATTCTAGATCATTCTTCAAGCTTAGCCAGATCCCTCCTCATGTTATCTACACCTTCCTGGGTGTCTACTTTATTGCAGATTTTGGTATCCTCCGCAAAGAGGCAAACCTTACCCGACAGCCCTTCCGCTATATCACTAACAAAGATGTTAAAAAGAAATCGGACCAAGGACAGATCCCTGGGGCACACCACTGGTAACATCCTTCTCCTCAGAGTGAGCTCCATTTACTTGTACTCTTTGTCGCCTCCCACCCAACCAATTTCTAACCCAAGCAGTAACTTTAGGGTCCATCCCTAGGGTGCTCAGTTTGTTTATAAGTCACCTGTGAGGAACAGTGTCAAAGGCTTTACTGAAATCTAAATACACCACATCTAGAGCTCTCCCTCGGTCCAACTCCCTGGTCACCCAGTCAAAGAAATCAATCAGATTTGTCTGACAAGACCTGCCTCTTGGTTATTGTTTCTAGAAGTTGTTTTTCTTTTATGGGGTAGAATACAGACCATCTATTAGGGTGGATTTGAGAGGCATTGCAGATGAGATCGGGGGGGGGGGGTTGTTTTTGCTTTTTTAACTTAGAGGCTAGGTAGTCTGCTAGCTTGACAGAGGTGCTATTTGATAGGTTTGTGTGAGACTTGGTTAGGGACTTTATTATTTCAAAAAGTTCCCTAGGGCGGTTGATGGCCTTATTTAGTACAGAAGAGTTATATTCTCTCTTTGTCCTGTGAATTGCCTCCTTATAGGTGTTTAATGTTGAGCTATAAAGTTCCCTGTTTTCAAGAGCTTTGGAAGACCTCCATTTCCTTTCGAGCCTTCTGAGTGTTTTTTTGATGTTATGTAAGTCTTGGGTGTACCATTGTTCCGAAGGTTTATTAAAAGCATTTTTACTGGAATAGTTTGGTCTTGCAGCTTTGTTGATTATTGTATCCCAGTTGTTTACAGTGTTTTCAAGATTCTGCATGGAGGTAGTGAGCTTAGGGGTAACATCCACAAGGAAGGCGTCTTTGTCAAACTTTCTAAAGAGTGGCTTTTGGTAGGTTGGGCAGATGGGTGCTTTTGGGAAGATGCATATTGGGAGGTCGGTTCTTAAGATGAAATGGTCTGACCACGGGACCTGCGTAGCAGATGGATAACTAAAATTAGGGTGTAGCACTAGTGATCTAGGGACAAAAATTAGGTCTAGTATATTACCTTTTGTATGGATAGGCTGCTTTACTATTTGATGGAAGCCCATGTCTTCCATAAAATCAAGAAGGTCATAGGATTGTTGAGTAATGAGGGTAGCTAAGTTGAAGTCTCCAAGAATAATGTGAGGTTTTTTATTTGGAGAAGTACAAGCAGATTCGAGTATAGTAGTGAGATTGAGATGGTTATTGGTAGGAGGTCTGTAGAGGGATATATTGCTACATTTCTATTTACAATTTTTAATAAATCTATACCTTCACAGTTCGTGCATAGACTGGTGAAGAGATTGAGGTTTGGGTTTGTTAGAATGAGAACTCCATCACCCCTTTTGGAGTCTCTGGGGAAGTTGAACATGGAGTAATAGCATGTGTTAAGTTGGTTTAATAACACTGAGTCATGGTCAGTAAGCCAAGTCTCTGTGATACAGAGAAAATCCGGGGATTCATCAGTAAGAATGTCTCTGATTAATGGACTCTTATTTCCTATGCAGAGTGCATTTAGCAGTAGACCACTTATGGTGGTGAATGATTCGGTTTATGTTTGAGGAGAGGTGGTGCCGGTAGTGTTAATGTGGAACAGCCTGCAGTGTTGTTTGCTTTTGTGTAGGTGAGTGTCAAGTTTGAGTCCATGTCTGCTGGATATTGAGCATTGGTGGTAGACTATGTATGGCTGGATATGGGAAATGGGGGGGCGGGGATGAGTGTGATAACCTGGTGGGCACGTAGTGTGCTTGATGGAGCTAAGAGAGCAGTTATGATATAGAGGACAATTAAGATTTCATATGTGAGCTTCATTTTGTTGTTGGAGAGGGGAGGGTATATAACAGTATATGTTTAGTTAGTGGGCGTTGGTCACCAGTCAGAGAGGGATGGGGAGTTAGAGGATTGGGAGAGATTAGTGAGGACTGGGCACGCTGTTCTTAAAAGGTTTGTCTAGTTTGATGCAGCAGTTTAGTATGTGGCATTCGCATACTGGTTAGGACAGAATAGTTCTTGGTAGTAGGCGTAGTATAACAGTGAAGCATGAAGTAGTTATAGTGTAACAATTAAAACTGAAAATTTGCTCTAACGGTGTTGTAAGAAGCAATATCAGTAATATCAGTATTATGTATTATGGCAATGTAGTAGCGTATTACTAATGTAGTAGTAATTTTACTGTTCTGAGTAAATTCAAGAGATATGCTATGGGCAAGTGAGAAAGATATTACAATTTCCAAGAGCAAAGCATACAGAGGAGTTATGTAGACTGATCAGTTTGGAGTCAGTTGCAGGGACAGCAAACTGAATCTGGTGTGTTTTAATGCAGTGTTCAGTGATAATAGCGACAGATATTATTAGCAGTATAGATAGAACAGTTACCAGTGGAAGCGGCAAAGCGATAGTTGATGGATGTGGTAGTCAAGTCCGGGAAGATGATGTACTTGCCATTGGGTTTAGCAGGAGACTGTACCTGCCTACATGCCCCACCTAAGGGCTACGCCAAAGGGTCCTCTGGTGAGGCCCTCAAGGCATGGGTGCGCCTGAGTCACGCATGTTTTTATAGTCCCTGTGTGCTGGTGGAGAGAGTGCTCAGTGGGCAGAGTTGTGTGCCTCATGCAGGAGAGAACAATGCAGCAGGAGGAAGAAGCACAAAACACTCTCACCTTCCCTGGTTTCTGTGCAGTGAGTCCGGTGGTTTAATTGCAGGTAAGGAGCTGGCAGCTAGACGAGGAGAGTGGGCAGAGCTTCCCTCGGGGGTCCCCAATTGTGATCGCAGGCCCCGGATCTTGCTGAGGCAACTTCTTGACTTGTAGTTGCACTTGACCATTCCCCACTGTATATTCTAGATATTAAGCCTCTTTGCCTCCCAGGAAGCATTTGCATAGGTTGGCCATCAGGCTGGCCTTCCTCAGACTTATCAGCATGGCTTGTAGATGGGACACGTGCGTTCTCCAGTCGTGATTGTAGATTATGATGTCACTGAGGTAGGTGACTGCATATCTCCCATGCGGTCTTAGTAGGCGATCAACCAGGCGCTGGAATGTAGCTGGAGCTCCATGAAACCCAAGAGGCAAGACCCTGAAGTGAAACAGACCTTGGGGCATCGAGAATGCAATCTTCTCCCTGGCGGCCGGCATTAGGGGAACCTGCCAATAGTCCTTTGTCAGATCCAACTTCTAAATAAACTGGGCTCCCCTGAGGGACTCAAAGTCTTCCACCCGGGGCATGGGATAAGCATCACACTTCAAAACCGCATTTACTTTTCAGAAATCAATGCAAAACTGGATGCTTCCATCCGACTTAGGCACTAGGTCAATGGGGGATGACCAGTCGCTCTGGGATTCTTCTATCACCCCCAACTTCTGCATTTCTTCTACTTCCTTCCCTATGGCTTGCCTCCATACTTCCAGGAGCTGGTAGGGTTGTCGGCATACCATCATGCCAGGATCTGTGATGAAATCATGATAGATGAGGTGGGTAAGTCCTGGAACCTGGGAGAACACATCCTTATTCCTCTGGACCAGCTGTTCTAAGTCACCCTTCTGGGTAATTGTCGGATGTTCTCAGAACAGAACTTGGCCCAGTTCAGAGGACCACTGTACGATAGGCCCAAACTCCTCTTCATGGATCATCGGTGTCAGGGCCGAAGTCCACTTCTTCACAAGACTGACATGGCAGATCAACAGCTTTTTCCTTTTATCCAGTTGCACAACCTTGTAATTGACAGGCCCCCATCTGCTCAATGACTTCATAAGGGCCCTGCCATTTACAAAACAGTTTACTCTCCAAGACCGAGAGTAACAGCAGCATCCAGTCCTCAGGCTGAAAGGTCTGCTACACTGCCCCCCAATTATAGGCCCAGACTTGATTTTCCTGGGCTCTGCTGTCTGGCTGATGCTCCCACTTTCTTTATATGTTCCTGCATTTGCAGGATGTAATCCACTAGATTCCGGACAGGGTTGGGTTCTTCTTCCCAGCTCTCTCACAATATCTGCATGATCCCTCGGGGCTCTCGACCGTACAGCAATTCAAAGGGGGAAAACCTGGTCGAGCTCTGGAGTATTTCTCTGACAGCAAAAAGAAGGTAGGGGAGAAACAGATCCCAGTCTTTCCTCTCTTCATTCACAAACTTCTTCAACATCTGTTTTAATGTTTTATTGAAGCGCTCTACCACGCCATTGGTTTGGGGATGATATACGGAGGTCCGCAAGATTTTGACCTTCAATGGGTTGCACAATTATTTCATTACGCGAGAGACAAATGGTGTTCGTTGGTCTGCAAGCATTTCAGCTGGATCCCTAGTCAGGAAAATATCTCCCAAAGAGCATGTAGTGGTCCTTGTATTTTAATTTATTTATTTAACCAGTTTTATATACCACCTTTTCCTTCAATCAAAGTGGTTTACACGTAAATAAGTTAAGTACAATTATGGGGTAGGAGTGAGGAAAGGTATTGGGGAAAGTATTTTTATTTATTTATTTGGTTACATTTGTATACCTCTTCTTCCAGCGATCAGTAGCGGTTTACATCACATTAAAATTTTGGCACAGCAAATATTTTCTTACAAGGATTAAAGAATCAACATCTGGATTTTGGTGATTAGAAATTGAACGGTTTAGTGTATTTACAGTTGCATTTATGCGTTTGGTTTGCACAGCTTGAGTCATTTGCAGATTCATTTATACGTCGTGCGCTATTTACATCGTGCACTATTTACAGTATGGTTTATTTACAGTTTCATTTGGCTAAACACATCCTGGTCTATTTACAGTTTCATTTAAACTAGTTACTGTTTGTTTACAGTCATAAGTTCTATGTGGCATTTTTGTGGTGCGCTGAGCAAATGGTTTCTTTCTGCTTTAAGTTACGTTGTAGTATTCTTGGAAAAGGTAGGTTTTTAGTTTTTTTTCTGAAATCTTGCAGGTCGTTGTTTGCTCTTAGTGTGGCCGGTAGCTCATTCCATTGCATGGGTGCTATGTAGGTGAAGGCTCTGTTACTCATGGAGGTCTTAACTGTGCGGATGGAGGGTGGTACATGTAGGGTGTTTAGGTTGTGGGTTCTTCTGCTTCTGTTATGCGGTTGCGTTGTGATAAGTGTGGAGAGGAAGGATGGTGCTATGTTGTGTATCAGTTTGAAAGTGGTTACTATTATTTTTTATCTTATACGGGCAGCAATAGGAAGCCAGTGTAATTCTATTAGTATTGGTGTGATGTGGTCAGATAGTTGTTTCTTCATTATGAACCTGGCTGTGACATTTTGCGCCAGTTGTAGTATGTTGAGGGATTTTTTTGGTAGACCTTGGAGGATGGCGTTGCAGTAGTCTAGGTGAGGTATGATTAGCGCTTGAGCTGAAGTCGGACTGCTCAATGATATTGCGTAGACGTTGAAGGATTCTTAGTTTGTGGAATATTGCCCGATTCAGTAGTCTTAGGTGTTTTTCCATTTTGAGGTTTTTGTCGAATGTTACTCCTAGGTATTTTATCTCATCCTTGATGTTATATGCGTTATTGTTCATGGTGATAGTTGAGGGGGGGTTGAAATCTTGGTTTTTAGAGATGAACATTACTTCAGCTTTCTTATGGTTTATGAACATGTTGTTCTGTTGAAGCCATGTTTGTGCATCCTTGAGACATTCTTCAAGATGGTTATAGTTCAGGTTGTCTGAGTCCAATTGAGAATATAGCATTATGTCATACGCATAAATGTGGCAATTGATCTTGTGTAACACCGTTTAAAGAAGTCCAATTGATTCAAAAATCGACATCAATCGCTTGAGCTGCTGATCCACCTTTGCTGATCTTTCCTGACCTGAAGCAGGCTTTTTTTGGAAATATAGAAGCAAACCCGAAACGTGCGCCACGTCGTACATTGGAAGTTTTGGCGCTTGGTGACATACAGCTAAGTGTTGGACTGTGGTCCATTTTAAAATTCAGATTAATAAAAGGGAGTAGTCACGGTGGTGTCTCTTAAATGCAGATTTGAGACACTGGGCTGACGAACTCCGACAAAAAAATTATTTAGGCATAAATGGCGATTTTTGAATCAATTGGACTTCTTTAAACGGTGTTTCACATTTTGTCTGATTGGGGTTCCTATTGTTTTCAATTGATCTTGTGTTTCTGAAAAATCTTACAGATGGGTTTCATGTAAAGGTTGAACAACAGGGAGGACAACGCAGAGCCTTGTGGTATTCCCTGTGTTTGTGGAAAAGCCTCTGAAATTTCTTGATTGAAGAGAACTTGTTGCATTTGGTTGGAGATGTAGGATCTGAACCATTTTAGGGGGATTCCTTTTATTCCTATGGTCTCCAGTCTGTTGATGAGGGTCTTGTGGTCTACAGTATCGAATGCCATGGATATATCTATGAATATTAATATGAATATTTTCTTATTGTCTTCTATGCCTTTATAAATTTTATCAAGCAGCACTAGCAGTAGGGTTTCCACCCCATGATATTGCCGGAAACCATATTGATGGTCATCGAGTGCATTACTGGCATCGATGTGATCTTGTAGTTGTTGCTGGGCTGCTTTTTCGATGGTCTTGGCCAGGAATGTTATGCTTGAGATGGGCCGGTATGAGGATGGGTCATCCTTCTTGAGCATTTTGTTTTTCAGAATTGGTCTTATGAGGGATCTTTTGAGCTCTGTAGGCATGGTTCCCTGCAATAGCGATTGATTCACTATGTGATTTATGTGGTGTGCTATTTCTTCTTTTGTGGCCTTGATCCAAGCTGCAGGACAAGGGTCTAATGGAGATGCAGTGGTGTTCAGGCTCATGATTATGCTTATTATTTGTTTGGACTCAATGGTATGGAAGGAGTCCCATTCCTCTTTGCTGACCTCCGTAGTTGTGATTGGGCATGGGGTGTAGTTCATGGTCTGGGTTTTTTGGGGGTTTCTTGTTGGTGGTGGGTTGAGTTTGCTGGCATAGTGGTCAGCTAAGGTTTGTGCATTTATAGAATTGTTGGGGCCATCATCCTGGGTAGTATTGGTCAGGGATTTGACAAGTTCGAATAGTTCCCTTGGTCTGTTTATTGCTTTGTTGAGTATTTTGGTATGATGGTTTTTCTTTGCAGCGTTGATTTCTTCTTTGTATTTAGTGACACAAATCAGATATTCAATTTTGCGTTCGGGAGTTTTTGATTTTCTCCATGTCTTTTCAATTTTCCTGAGGTCTTTCTTCATTTTATGTAACGTTGTTGAGTACCAGGGCTCTGATTTAGATCTTATTTTGGCTACATTCTTTGGAGTTTTCATATTTAGTACTGAGGTTGCTTCGACTCCTTCGTTCCATTGGGTTACCAGGCTGTCCAAGTCCGTGTTGTCCATGCTTACATGCTTTATGATTGATTTTGCTAGGGCTTCTTTGTTGAATTTCTGGAATTTTTTTTCCATGTTGAGTTTTTGTTCCATTTTGTGGAGTATCCGGTTTCGTCGTTAGGTATACAGTAAGTTGTATCAGATAATGGTCTGACCAGGGAACTTGCGTTATTTTTGGTGTCGTCTCTTGGCTCCCATTGCGGTGGGTTCTCCTGGGTAGGAATACCAGGTCAAGTATATTGCCCTTGTTGTGGGTGGGATAGTGTATGATTTGTTTGAATCCAAGTTGGTCCACGGCATCTAGGAAGGTGTTTTTATGTGTGGGTGGGATTGATGCAAGGTTGAAATCCCCTAGAATAATTATGGGTACAGGGGAGGAATAAATATAATAATTTGCAATATACAGGGGAGAAATAAATATCATAATAATTTGCAATATACAGAAAAAGACATTCCTTGTTGTATACAATCACAATCATAGATTGATTTGTAGGCTCTGGGAGGGACCATAGTATTGTACAAATAATATAATCTTGAGCATACGCTTGAAAACTTTTAAATCGCTCATGGCTCTCATGCTGTCAGGTAGAGTGTTCCATAATTCTGGTGCATATAGGAATGGTGCCCTTCTGGATGTTGCCTGATTTGTTCTTTGGTAAACAGGTGGAGTAGCTATCTTGTTATCCATACTGGATCTCCGTGGTTTCATGCTGATGTGTCTGGTTATTAAGTTCTGGAGGGCATTGGCAGACATGTTGTTAATAATTTTGAAAATGTTTAAAGTCGCCTTAAATCTTGTGCGAGCTTGTATGGGCAACCAGTGAAGGTTCTGAAGCACTGGGGTGATGTTCTCGTTTTTTGCTGTGTTTGTAATAATCCTGGCTGCTGTGTTCTGCACTAATTGGAGAGGGTGCATGGTTTGTTTAGGAAGACCATAACATAGCGAGTTCCCAGTCTATTATAGGTATGATAATTGCCTGACACACATTTCTGAAGTGGTCTTAGTTTAGGATAGGTTTGAGTCTCCTTATGATTTTTAATTTGTAATATGCCTTTGAAGCAATTTTATTGATGTGTGAATGGAGGTTTAGCTTTGTGTCTAGAATGATTCCGAGATATCTTACCTCATCCTTCACTTTGATGGGCTTGTCCCGGATGCAGATAATGGGTGGTGGGTAGAAGTTGGTCCCTCTGGTTATAAACATGGCCTCCGTCTTGTTATAGTTTACCGACAGATTGTTGTTGGTGAGCCATGTGATCATCTCAATCAAGGCAATTGGTTATAAGGGTGAGGTCCAGTGTCTGTATATTTATTGAGGTATATACCATGATATCATCAGCATAGATGTGGTAGAACATCTTGTGTTTCTTGAGTATATTACATAGAAACATAGAAACATGACGACAGAAAAAGACCATATGGCCTATCTAGTCTGTCCTTCCATATCAACAACTACAACAGTCCACCTTTTACCTTTAGAGATCCTCTGTGTTGGTCCCATGCTTTTTTGAATTCAGTTACTGTCCTC
The DNA here is from genome assembly GCA_033557465.1 of Ichthyophis bannanicus. Taxonomy (NCBI): domain Eukaryota; kingdom Metazoa; phylum Chordata; class Amphibia; order Gymnophiona; family Ichthyophiidae; genus Ichthyophis; species Ichthyophis bannanicus. Next base: position 607,549,997 of record CM066032.1, read on the forward strand.
ATCTCTACCACCTCCACTGGGAGACTATTCCACGGATCCACTACTCTTTCCGTAAAGAAATATTTCCGCATATCACTCCTGAATCTATCTCCCTTCACTCTCATCCCATGTCCCCTCGTAGCAGAACTTGCTTTCAATTGAAAGAGGCTCTCTCCCTGAACATTTATGCCACGGAGGTATTTAAACATCTCAATCATATCACCTCTATCCCGCCTTTCCTCTAAGGTGTACATATTAAGATCCTTAAGTCTGTCCTCATATGCTTTATAATGAAGCCCACTAATCATTTTAGTAGCTACCCTCTGCACCGACTCCATCCTGTTCACATCCTTTTGAAGGTGCGGTCTCCAGAATTGCACACTATACTCCAAATGAGGTCGCACCAAAGACTTATACTTTTTTCTGCTAGCCATTCCTCTCCGTATGCACCCAAGCATCCTTCTAGCTTTTGCCGTCGCCTTTTCTACCTGTTTAGCTACTTTAAGATCATCAAACACAACCACACCTAGGTCCCGCTCTTCTTTAGTGGACAAAAGTACTTCACCTCCTATACTGTATTGCTCCCTTGGATTGCTGCAGCCCAAATGCATGACCTTACATTTTTTAACATTAAATCCCAGCTGCCAAATTCTAGACCATTCTTCAAGCTTAGCTAGATCCCTCCTCATGTTATCTACACCTTCCTGGGTGTCTACTCTATTGCAGATTTTGGTATACCCAACAGCCCTTCTGCTATATCACTAACAAAGATGTTAAAAAGAATCGGACCAAGGACAGATCCCTGGGGCACACCACTGGTAACATCCTTCTCCTCAGAGTGAGCTCCATTTACTTGTACTCTTTGTCACCTCCCACCCAACCAATTTCTAACCCAAGCAGTAACTTTAGGGTCCATCCCTAGGGTGCTCAGTTTGTTTATAAGTCGCCTGTGAGGAACAGTGTCAAAGGCTTTACTGAAATCTAAATACACCACATCTAGAGCTCTCCCTCGGTCCAATTCCCTGGTCACCCAGTCAAAGAAATCAATCAGATTTGTCTGACAAGACCTGCCTCTGGTGAATCCATGCTGCCTCGGATCCTGTAATCCGCTGGACTCCAGAAACCTCACTATTATCTCTTTCAGCAGCGTTTCCAATAATTTACTCACCACCGAAGTTAAACTAACTGGCCTGTAGTTTTCAACCACATCCTTATTTCCGCTTTTGTGTAAAGGCACCACATGAGCCTCTCTCCAGTCCTTTGGCACCACTCCCGACTCCAACGTGGCATTGAAAAGGTCAGTCAGTGGAGTTGCTAGAACGTCCCCAAGTTCCCTCAGTATTCTAGGGTGTATCCCATCCGGTCCCATCGCTTTGTCTACTTTAAGTTGAGCTAGTTTCTCACGAACACAGTCTTCTGAAAATTGTTCAAGATGTCCCTCGCTTCTGTTCCTATTTGTGGGTGTTTTCTGAGGTCCTGCTCCTGGTTCTTCATCTGTGAACACAGAACAAAAATATTTGTTAAGCAATTCCGCTTTATCCTTATCAGCTTCTACATATTCCCCCCTTACACCCTTGAGTCTGACAATACCACTTTTGCCCTTCCTCTTCTCACTAATATATCTGAAAAATGTCTTATCCCCCCATTTTATTGCATTGGCTATTTCCTCCTCCTTTTGAATCTTTGCCTTCTTGACTACTTTGCTAGCTTCTCTAAGTTTTTCCAAATACAGATGCCTGTCTTCCTCTCTCTGTGATCTCTTGTATTTCATGAAGGCCTCCCTCTTTTTCTTCACTTTTTCAGCTACTTCCTTCGAAAACCATAGCGGTCTCCTTTTCCTTTTATTTACCATTTTAACAAAAAGGTTGGCTGCCCTTAAAATATACCCTTTCAGTTTTGCCCACTGTTTTTCTACATCCCCCAGCTGTTCCCATCCCACTAACTCCTCCCTGAGGTATTGGCCCATCTTTGCAAAGTTAGTCTTCCTAAAGTCTAAGATCCTCACCTTGGAATGGATTCTAACAGCCCTAGTCCTAATACTGAACCACACCATCTGGTGATCACTGGATGCAAAATGATCTCCCACTACAACATCAGAAACACTTTCACCATTGGTAAGCACCAAGTCCAGTATGGTCCCTTCACGTGTGGGGTCTGTTACCAATTGCCTGAATAGTTCTCCCTGTAGAGAATCCAGGATCTCCTTACTTCTAGATCAGGGGTCACCAACCTCCAAAGGGCCGCGGGCCGCACAGCTGACTACCGGCAGACTCGCGGGCCGCACCCCCCCCCCCCCCTGCGCAAAAAAAAAAAAAACCCAAAAGAAAACTGCTCGTACCTATACTTCATGCCAGCTCCCTCCCTTCTTCTGCAGCCGCGGTTCCCTGCCTCTTAGGGAACCGCGGCTGTGCTTGTAACATCATCGCGGCTCCGTGCAGCATTGTCCCGCCTCTAAAGGAAGTTGTTTACCACTTCCTTTAGAGGCGGGACAATGCTGCACGGAGCCGCAATGATGTTACAAGCACAGCCGCGGTTCCCTAAGAGGCAGGGAACCGCGGCTGCAGAAGAAGGGAGAGAGCTGACATGAAGGAGTCTGTGAGTTTGCCTTGGCGGGCCGCACCGGGGGAGAGTCTCGCGGGCCGCAGGTTGGTGACCCCTGTTCTAGATGATACTGCAGCAGGAATGTGCCAATGAACATCTGGCATATTGAAATCTCCTATCAGTTGCACTTCCCCAGCAATGCTGCGTATGTCTTCAATTAACTCTCTGTCCACCTCTTCCTCTTGTGAGGGAGGTCTGTATATCACACCAATGCAAATAGATTTCTCTTTCCCTCTTTCTAGTTTAACCCACAATGCCTCCTCTCTCCGTTTTAAGCTCTGTAATTCCAAAGCTTTAATAGTAGTTTTTACATATAGTGCCACTCCTCCCCTTCTTCCTACCCTGTCCTTTCTGAATAAAGTATAGCCAGGTATAGTTACATCCCAGTCATGGTTTTCTGTGAACCATGTTTCTGTAACTGCCACTAAATCCAAGTCAGCCACTCCCACCAAAGCTTCAACATCAGGGATCTTATTTCCCATGCTACGGGCATTTATACACACTGCTTTCCATATGTTACCCCTGTTACCCATTTCCATAAAGGTATTTAATGTATCACCTACCTGGGGGCTTTCACATACCTGGGGGCTTTCTTCACCTATCCCCAACGAATCTAGTTTAAAGCCCTCTTCAGTAGATTAGCCAGTCTACTACCGAAGATGCGTTGACCTTTCTTGGACAGATGGATGCCATCTCTGCTCTGCAACCCTTGGAACAGCATCCCATGGTCTAGGAAACCAAAACGCTCTCGATGACACCATCCACGCAGCCATGCATTCATCTCCAGGATGCAAGCCTCTCTGCCTTGGCCTTTACCCTCAACAGATGGGTTGGATGCACAGGTTGAAGAGGGAAAAGAATAGAGGACAAGGAGGCTCCCTGAGGTATACCCTGTGTCATGTCAAAGCGTGTCGATTTCCTGTCACTGCATTTCACCTGTTCTGTTGGCGAGATAGGATTTGAACCATTTTATTGTGTTGCTACGTAAGCCAACTTCATATAGTCATATCATTCTGTAGTGTGAGACTGTATCAAAGGCGGCGAATATGTCCATGAAGATTAGGAAGAATCCTTTTTTGATATTGTCTATCCCCCTTATGAGGTTAACCAATAGGGAAGTCAGCAGTGTTTCAACATTGTGGTGTATGTCCATAGGTGCATTCAGGTCAATGTGATCTTGTAGCTGCTTTAGAACAGATTTTTCAATTATTTTTGCAAGGAATGGCAGGCTGGAAATTGGATGGTAGGATTTGGGATCTACATGGTTTAGAGTGGCATTCTTAAGAACTGGGCGAATGATGGATTGTTTGAGGTGAGTCGGCATGTATCCTTGGTGAAGGGAGAGTTCTACTATTTTATGGATGTGCTGACTTAGCTGATCCTTGGCATCCTTAATCCAAGCCACTGGGCAGGGGTTGTTGAAGAAGTTGAGTTCAAGGAGTTGATTATTTGTTTAATTTGAAGTACTGAGGGAGTGATGAAGTCTTCCCAAATTCTTTGGATTTCTGTGGTCATTGTGTTGTTCCTGCTCATGGGGGGTTTTAAGGCAAGGCTCTTGAGCTTGCCAATTATAGAGTCTGCAAATAGTTGCAGGTCTATGTGTTCGTGGTCATGCTGTGTTGTGTCTCTGGTGAGTCTCTGTACTATGTTGAAGAGCTCTCTGGGTCTGTTGACTGCCTTCATGATGGTGTTGATGTAGTATTGTTGTTTGTATTTGGAGATTAGATCATTGTATTCTTGTTGCATAACTCTGTATTGCTGTAGGTTATCCTGTATCTTATCCCTTCTCCATTTCCTTTCAAGTTTTCTGAGTGCCCTCTTTGCTTCCCTAATGGTATCAGAGTACCAGGGTGTGCTGGTCCTTATAGGTGCGAGGATGGGCTTATGTTGTTACTGAGGAGGCTGCAGAAAGCACTTTATCCCAGTTTTCAATTATACTATCCAAGTTTGAGTTATGTTGTTGCAGCTTAGGGCTTATTTTCTGTAGGAAATTATCCTTTTGATAAGTTCTGAATTTCCGTTTGAAGTGTTCCTCATTCTTGCAGCTGGCTGAGTTTTTAATCAGCATTGAGAAGGTTATTACATAGTGGTCAGACCAAGGGACTGGGGTGATTCTCAAGTCTATGGACTGATCATTCACCATGATCTGTTTTGGAAAGAAAATGAGATCGGGACTTGTTCCATGTTGATGCGTTGGGGTGTTCACAATCTGAGTGAACTGGAGAGATTGTATTGCTGTGAGGAAAGCTCAGACTTCTTTGGCAGGTGAGGAGCAAGGATTATAGTCTCCCAAGGCAATGAGTGGTTATGTTGAGAGTTGTGTGTGCAAATTGTCTCCAATATTGTTGAGAAACCTGCGGACCTAGCATCTGGTGGTCTATAAGTGAGGCAAATGGTTAGGTAGTAGTTAGAGATGGTGATAGTGTTCATCCCCTTCGTGTGAATAGAAGCTGTGGTCTTGAATCTGTAGTGATTTTTAGCCAGAATTAGCACACCTCCCCCCTTTTTAAATGTTCTTGTGCAGTTAAAAGCTGCGTATTCAGAAGGCATAATTTGGTTGAGTATGATCTGGTCTGCACAACTATCTCTTCTGGGTACCGTGTGGCATAGTCCATCACCACCAGGATGAATCTATTTCCCCGGGGAGTACACGCCAACTGTCCCACCAAATTTCTCACAACACTTTCGACACTTTGGAGTGGAGGAGTAGCCTAATGACTAAGAACACTGGCTTAGGAACCCAGGGACCAGGGTTTGATTCCCACTAGCACTCCTTGTGGCCTTGGGCAAGTCACTTAACCCTCCATTGCCTCAGAAAAATCCAACTTATCAATCTCCCTGTTTAATGTACATTACCAAGTTTAAGTTTCAATGTAAACCGCTTTGATTGAAATGATAAAGCGGTATATAAAACCTGTTAAAATTAAATTTAAAAAATGGGGTCTCGACAATGGGCATAAGGAGGGCAGGTCTAACCATTACCGGACTTTGAAGTTGGCAGGTAGGGTAGGACTGGAAAAAGAGCTGCATCTGCGTGTAAAGTCCCAGCCAGTAACACTGAGCCAGGATCCGCTCTTGGGTTTTGTCCACCCCTGGGTGCCCCCCCCTCCCCAATAGATCACTATTATCTGCTGGCGATAGGTTTGGGGAACCACTAACTGCTCCAGCTCTTCTCCCTCTATTGTTCCCTGGGTAACCCTATAAAGGAGGTCCTGTCATACTAAAAAGTAGAGGGAAGCCCTCAGGAAAGAGTTACGGCTGTCTACTGAGATCCCTTCTAACTCAGGAACTTGGTCCCAGGCATTCTTAAGGGTGTTAGCTTCCCTTTGGGCTTTTTTAAACTGGCCAGGATTTCCTATACCAACCCACCTCCAGTGGGTGGTTCTAGTCTCCCAGGATCTCCCGTTAGGGTGCTAGGTTCCCCCAAGACTTGTCTACAGCATCCTCTGGGGAACTCCCCTCCTCCACTGTGCTCTCATTCATAGCCGCCCCTATATGTGCATTATGGCAGGCTCTTTCCCACCAACGTTGCCTCCGGGACTTGGGGCTCTTGGGGTTTCCGACACATACATCCGGGTCTTCTAAGGGAAAAAATTCTGGTGAAGCCTGCCTTTCCTCTGGTCCCAGACATCCATGAATTTAAGGAAGTCTTGGCCTAAAACCACTGGATAAGCAAGGCAGGGCATGACCACTGCTTCCAGGATCTCCGTTACGGCGACCGTTTTTAGCTCCACTTGCATCGCTGGATAGGCCCACTGATCACCATGAACACAACTTAGAGTCACAAGGTTCTCATAATTAATTTGAAATCTGGTCCTGGTGTCCCTGCTGACAAGGGTCTACGCTTCCCGAGTCCATGAGGGCTTGCAGGTGAGCATCCTCGTTCCACTGATATTACAAACACATGGCTCATAGGGATGCTTCCAGAATACCACACTCATGTGTGGCCGTAACATGTATGTCCATGGGTTCCCCCATTTCTATGGGGCACTCACGGGCATAGTGACCTTTTCCTCTGCACCTGAAGCAGGTCAGAGAGCCGGCCGCAGCTGCTTGGGCGGCTGGAGAGCGTAGTGTCCTTGAATCAGTGGTCCTCAAGGGTTCTGGTCTCTATGCCCAGCCCCCTTGGGATCCAGCCGGCCTTATCCCCCTCATCCTGGGTTTCTCAGCTACCACCTATGCTTCATAAAAGCCTTCCGCTATCTCTACAGCACTGTCCAGTATCAGTTTGGCACACTCACTGTCTCATAGGGGAAGACAAACCTTCTAAAACGTGTTCGAGTATGATGATCTTGGCTACTTTGCTCCTGTCTTATCTTCTGGCTGTAGCCACTTCCATGCCACCTCATTCAGCCTGTAGAAGAAATTCCGGAGGTTCTCAGTAGGTCCCAGAGTTCCCGTCCAAAACCACTGGCGATAGGCTTCTCGTATACAGTCAGCTTACTTCAGTACAGTGGTTTTTACTGTCGCATAGGAGGCCCTTCCATCCAGGTTAGCTTTTTGGTAGGCAGCTTCCCATCAACAGGATCCCTATGTAAATAACCCATCTCTCTTCTGGCAACTCAGCCAGATGGGTGGCTTGTTAGAAATCTGTCAGGAAGGAGTCCAGGTCTTCGCCCTCCACCATTTTCGGTGGGTGTGGCTGCCGTCCCTGAAGTATTTGGAACGTTTGTGCGAGTGAGTTTTGTTGTAGTTCCAAAGACTTTTGTAGTAATTATTGTTGCTGGGTCCCTTGCACCTGCAAGAACTCTTGTAGCATCTGCAGCTGTTGCTGCTGGTATTGCTATTGTTGCTGCTGCTGTCTTTTCACTAGGGCGTGGAGTAATCTCTCCATTCTGATTCTATCAGTTCCCACCCATCCGGGTAGGAGAAGGGGGAAAGAAAAAAAAATTCCTGCCTGTTCGGCACTAACTAAACAGAAAGTGTGCTCTAACTCCGACAAGGCTTGGCCCTTTAGCCGTATACTAAAACCCCTTTTCCATGAGGCAAAGGTCTGAGCCCCAGAGGGATGTGGGGTTTTCTTCTGTCCTTTGGTTAAGAAGATCTCACCACTGCAACCATATGTAGTATGTTGTGAGCGTGCAGGACACAAACCACCATGGAGCCAGACAGAGAGTTAAAGGAAAAATGCTTTCTTTAAAGGGAGTTCACAGCAGTAGCAGAGAAACAGTTCTCCACTCCCCCAAAATTCCTTCACTCTGGGTTTCACAGCATTACTCCCACAAGCCTGCTGACCAAAGTGGAAACGCCCCAGCTCCTACCTTCCCATAGTGTCTTCTTAGAGGGAGGTAGTCACCCTGTACTCTGGTATACCTCAGGCTCTTCTCTCCCCCTCTCTGTCTCTTCCCTCCCGGTTAAGAGGGCTGTCCCTGGCCACACCCTTCCCAGGCATATTCAAGCTGGGTTCCTTAAAGGGGCCCGGGCTTCTGGTGCTTAAAGGGGCATGTCCTTAGTCTGGCTGGAGGTATATCAGTACAGGGGAAGGGGAGTTTCTCATATACCCCATCACAGGGCAGTAAAAGAAGGTAGCCAAAGCAAAGGTGCTAGGCTTTCTTAATCAAAGCAGTTATACTGCATTTTTGTGATGCAAAAGTCAGTTCACCACAAACACAGCAGAAGTGATCTGCATTATTCAAACAATTATGAGGCTTCTTTCACTTTGGCTAAACAGAAAAAATATCAAATACTGAGAAGACTGGTCTACAGCCAATATACTACTGCCACATCATGTTCATTAAAAAAATGTGCGCAATTTTTTCTGCAGAGTGATTAATTAAACTTAGGATTGCATCATCTAGGACTTCTAGGAATAAGATGATGCAATTCATATCATGTATGATGCAACAGCACCTTCAAATTGCATCATTCATTAAGGGGGTTATTTTGAACCACGAATAGCAGGAATGGATGTCCCAACAGGACATCTATTCCCGCTATTCGTGCGGCTGCAGGCCCCTGAATAACTTCCCCGCTGGTTGTGTGGGGAAGTTAGTTGGGGGTGTAGAAGAGGCAGCCCAGAGGCAGAGTGTGCGGGCAGTTGGCGGTCGCTGGCCCTGGATGTACAGGGCCGATTCTAATGTCGGCCCTGTACATCCAGGGCTGGCAAATTGGCCAGGGAGGTTATTCCACCCCCAGGGTGGAATAAACTCCTTGGATGTTTTTGTTTTTTTTCGAAGAGGCTGGAGGGGACAAAGTTAATCCCCCGAAGCCCGACCCTGGCCTTAGAGGGCTGGATTGGGGGTCAGGCTGCAGGGAATTAACTTTGTGGGGCAGCGGCCGGCATTGCAGCTTTTAAATGGAGCCACAGGGCCATGACAACGGGATGCCATGGTGCCGCAGCCCTATTTAAAACCCTGGCTGAGTTAACTGGGTTAGCGCTGTATGTGTAGGCCGGGACTGAATCGCAGTCCCAGTCTGCACGTACAGTGCTGCTCGTGATTCTGATCCAGCAGGGCTGGACATGCCCCACGGGATCAGAATCCCAATCTCCTTTGTACATCCGGATCAGCCCGGACATACAAAGGAGATCTCCATCATGAATAGAATCAGGCCCTAATTGTTTTGCCTGAAAAGCAAGTACTGTCCAAACAAAAATAGATTTATCACAAATCCAGTTGAAAATGTGCATGTATTTTAGTAATGTATGATTTAAATTGCAATCCCTTTCCATTATAACTCATATATTCTTAGCACTTCCGAATTCAAGATTGTATGTACTGACCCAGTAGTGTAAATTGAAAACTAGAACAAATCAACAATTTTAAGCATTGTTTTCATTCTCAGTGACCCAAACAGTAAAATGACACTGAATTTATTTTGGAAGCATTTTGGCTGTAGAACAGTGAATTATTTGGCGTGGAGGAGGAGCGCTGTAGTTAGAGCAACAGACTGACAACCTGGGAAGCCAGGGCTGAAATCTCGGTGCTGTTCCTTGCGACTTTGGGCATATATGTAACACCTAACATGCACATCACATTAATAAAAAAAAAAAATCACATCAAAATGAAGGCATGAAAAGTCGAAAAACGCACATTGAAAAGCCACCCATACAGTCATTGAAAAGTCACCCATACAGCCACCCATACAGTGCAAAAATGTTTACATGCACACAGACCATATCATTAACTCACAGATTTTAGTAGTGGAAGGTATGATATGGGGAGGAGTGGGGGTAGTCTAACAGCTACAGCTGAAATTAGGGACAAGGGGCTCTAGTGCCTGATTCCTTCCCGCCCCTAAATCTGTGTGACGACAAATCACGATAGCAGAGTCTTTGTGATTAACCGGTCACCGTGCAGGAAAGCAATTAGATTCTGATTATTTCCCTCTCTCCTTCACAGCATATCAAATAGTATTTGTGCTAAAATATCTGTCCTATCATCAATGGCACTATTTTTCGCAAGTCTATAAGTCCGATTTCGATACATGCTAATATTCTGACTCAGAAACAGTTTAAGGCCTGTATTAATCTGGACTACTAGGAAAGTGTGTGTGACCTGTAACACTTTGGAAATTTTCCAGTTTATTATTCCTGTATCATCATATTGCATACGGTGAGAATAAAAAGGTTCCTCAGCAATTAAATTTCATGACTACAAGTAATATGGCCGTCTTATTAGTTCACTTGAAAGTACAGTTAGGCAGGTAAGCACATAAGTAAATAAAGACATACCTACATTAAAATATCTAAGGTGATACCTATTCACTAGACCAGCGATGGCGAACCTATGGCACGCGTGCCAGCTGTGGCACGCAAAGGCCTTGCAGCTGGCACGCGGGAAGGTCCGCAAGTAAAATTTAAAAAAAAAAAAAAAAGCTGTCTTCTCCCGCTGCCGGGGCCGCCGCGGCAGAATCGAGTGTGCCGCGGGGCCCCCCCTGCCCAGCACAGCCTGCCCTCCCCCTCTATCCGCTCTCTCGTCGCAGCTCACAGTGACACGCGCCGGCTTTCAGAGAGCGAGGGAAGAGTTTCTCCCTCGCTGCTCTGTTAAGCCCGCGGGGGCTGATGGGAAGTTCCCATCAGCCCCCGCGGGCTTAACAGAGCCGCGAAAGGGAAACTAATCCCTTCGCGCTCTGAAAGCCGGCGCGTGTCACTGTGAGCTGCGACGAGAGAGCGGATAGAGGGGGAGGGCAGGCTGTGCTGGGCAGGGGGGGCCCCGCGGCACACTCGATTCTGCCGCGGCGGCCCCGGCAGCGGGAGAAGACAGCTTTAAAAAAAAAATAAAATTCCCTCGGCTGGGCTGGGCTGGGGGGGGGGTTAGAATTGCTGATGGGCTGGGGGGGTTAGGAGTGCTGATGGGCTATGGGGGGGCTGGGGGGGTTAGGAGTGCTGATGGGCTGGGGGGGTTAGGAGTGCTGATGGGCTATGGGGGGCTGGGGGGGTTAGGAGTGCTGATGGGCTATGGGGGGGCTGGGGGGGGTTATGAGTGCTGTTGGGATTTGGGGGGGAAGGGGGGGATCGCTGTGCTGATGGGCTATGGGGGGGCTAGGACAGGAAAAGGGCTGATGGGGAGGGGTAAGGACTTGAGGAGCGATGATGGGCTAAGGACAGGTAATGGGCTGTGGGATGAAGGGGGGGTAAGAACTGGTAATGGGCTATGGGGGGGTTAAGACTGGTAATGGGCTGTGGGCTGTTGGGGGGGTTAGAACTGGTAATGGGCTATGGGGGGTTAAGACTGGTAATGGGCTGTTGGCTGATGGGGCTGTCTGGTAATGGGCTATGGGGGGGGGGGTTAGGACTGATAATGGGCTATGGGGGGGGCTAGGACAGAAAATGGGCTGATAGGGAGGGGTTAGGACTTGAGGTGGGCTGATGGGGTTAGGACTGGTAATGGGCTGTGGGCTGATGGGGGGGTTAGGACTGGAAGTGGGTTGATGGGGGGGGCTAGGACTGGTATTGGGTTGGGGGGTTGCTAGGACTGGAAATGGGCTGATGGGGGGCTAGGACTGGAAATGGGCTGATGCAGGGACTAGAAGGGAATGGATGCTGGGTGAGGCTGGAACTAGAAGGGAGCTGATGTTGGGGGAGGATTAGAATGGGATGGGGCTGGGAGAGTAAAATGGAGAGGGGAAAAATATTTTGTGTGGGAGGGATAAAAAATCTACAATTGGCCGGGTATTGGGAGAGTAAGTGGGGATTGAGGATGGAGGGGTAAAATTTGAGTGGATGAAATAGGAATGAGGAAAGAGCAAAAGGAGAAAGATTAGTATGTTAAAGCGGATGTAGAGAGAGAGAATGGAAAAAAAAACTAGAAGAGAGAAGAAAGGACAAATGGACAGCAGATGATGGAGAGTTAGCAGAAAACATGAAGAAACCAGAAGAAAGTGGCTGGAGCAATTGCAACTGAAAAAAAATGCACAAAAGGTAGAAAGATATCTCTTTGACAAGTTATCAGCATGCATGCAACAACAAACATCACATTAATTTTTTTCATGTATATATTCTTTGGGAATACACACCGAGTCCCTACACAGTTAACAGTTTTAAGAAGTTTATCTTTTTTTTACTCAGGATACATTTGACATGTTATGTGAATAATACATTTAAAATATATTGTGTAACTGAATCAAATTCTTCCTAAATTCATTAAATTGAATGAAATCATTAAAACATTATAAATTGCCAATAAATTGAAATGAAAACCAAAGGATTGTGAATCAAATTGATTCTCTGACAATACAAAGATTCCAACCTTTACAAATGATGTTACATAGTTCAGGCAACTTTATAAAGAGTTTTTAGATACTAAAATCTTGTTAAGGTTTAATTGACGTGCTGGCACTTTGAGGAAATTCTTTGGTTTTGTGCGGCAGTTTGGGCACTCGGGCTCAAAAAGGTTAGCCATCACTGCACTAGACTAACACATTTTTAGACAAACTTTCAGGAGTCGAAATCCCTTGCTCAGTTCAGGCCAGAAGGTGGCAGTGCAAACACACATTTCAATTTATCAGCTTTCCAAAGATCAACCGTACTATCTTCAGTTATTAGCATCATGTTTTATGTATGTGTATAGTTCACACTTTGGAGGTCATTTGCTAACAGTTGGCATGTGCTAATGAATCACTGGGTTTTATTTGCCACAGAGCCCATCTTAGAACATTCCAAGGCTTACTTTACTAGTAGAGAAAAACAGATCTGCTTCCAGATCCCGCTGTGCCTTGTATACAAAAGTCCAATCTTATAGCATTCAAAGATGACAGCTGTCTAGTCCAATGAACTTTGCAATCAATTTTCAAACAGTTATACATTTGACAGTATATTTTCTAGTGCTATATGGATAGTGTTATGAAAATGCATCTCACTGCACCAGTACTACCATGCAATAAACTGGACCAAAGATCATTTGTAGAACAGCAATATCCAGCTACTGTATGAGAAGTTATAGGTCTATTTTTCACCTGCTGAATAGCATGCCTAAACAGATAGTGATGGTGGTGGTGGCATTTAAATGACTACGGTGACCACTGCCGCTAAATATTACCCTCAGCACAAACACCACACAGTCTTACAGATCTGCCCCGATCTTTGGTAAAATGCTTGTAATCTGTGCTCCTTTGAGCTGATAGCTGCTGCTGTTTTGTTTTATTGATTAAACAGTGGGATTCTAGACAAAAGCTTCTTGGGCATGCAGTGTTCCTACCTAACGCCAAACAATCTTAAGATGGCACATTAGTCTAGTTTTCAAACTCCACATGATGTTGCTTTTTTCAGCTTTTATTCATTAAGTTTGAAATGATGCAACGAAACGGAAAATTAAAACAGCACAATCACTATCATCAAACGGCTTAAATCTACATTGTGGGACAGTAGTGTTTTGATAAAGGAGGAGTCTGGGAATAAGAATTTAGTAAACCTTGGGGAGGTAGACACGCCTCTGGAAGCCCCTCACTGGGCCTGTACGGGTATGTCCTAAACTGAGACCAAGATAAAAGGAATCCAATGAAGGCACATCTTTGCTGGGACTCTCACCTTGAAGTTTGTTCTGCAGAAACTCTAACTGGTGTCCCCCACTTGGATCCAATGCCTGGTTCTACACCACTGTTTTGTGGCCTCCGACCAAAGCCTAGTGTCACATTGCTTCTCTAAGGCCTTAGCTTCCCCCCAGGTACACTCCCCAATAATTTAAAAATACTTCTTCACCGGGGTCATTTACGATTTATTTTATTTAGCAGCATTTCTATACTGCTGTATCTACAAGCCACAACAATTTACATGGAACAACAAATTAAACGTTTTACACAGAACATTTGTTAAAGGTTAAGTTAACTGATATCCAATAATACAGTGGTCAGCTCAGCTGGTTGGGAAAATATAAAGTGACATGGTAAATCCTGTCCAATAAATTTTCATTAGCAGTCAACACCTTCTCTGTACAGTTTTGTTAATAGTTACGAGAAACTTTCAATGCTATTTTAAATAGCTTATGAAACATATATTAGCAATTGTATAACAACTTACCATTTCCTTGCACATCGGCACTCATGAAAATTACATTTCTGAAACTTATTAAAAATGCCACTCCTTTATCAATAAATGGAAAACTCAAGTCTCTTTCCCAGACAGATTTATAATTCTAACTATAAAATGCTGATTGTGAAAACGTTTACGCTTGTTATATGTCAGAGTTCTTTGAGTTATATAACTGAATATACACTGATACCAGAATAATTTTTTTTATGTTAGAAAATGATATGCCATTTCATTCAAATTAGCATTTGTAACATGTTTCTCTCCATTTATCTTGGAGTGTAACAATCTTGACCTGCTAGAATGCTTTGTGTATCCTAAAGAGAGGAGCTTATATTAAAAACCCTTATCCGGATTGCCAACGATATGTTCAGGGGCAGTATCTGAATATTTCCATAGTCCACCCCGGCACTATTGATTAGTGCAGGGACAGCCCATGGGCAGAACTAGGCCAGTGCTGGCACTATCTGGATAAGTAATTTGATATCAGTGCTTATATTATGCTCTTTTAATCCCAGATACTACAAAGTAGATGGCTTTAGAATTATAATCCATTATCTTTGGAAAACCATACATCGAATGGAAAATGAAATCCCTGCTTCAATATCAGAACATTCAAAAATCAAAATATCAGCAGCATGTAGTCAGAATTACAGGCCCAAAACCCTAAGTAATGTACATAATGGAACCAAATCAATGTTAAACATGTCAGACAGGGGAGCCCTGTGGTATCCGCATTCCATTTCACACCGTACTGAGGTATAGGGCAAAATTTTAAATTGACTTGTAAGTCCAGATAGGAAAAAGGAAAACCACTGCAGGACCACTCCTCCAACACCTAAACCTTTGAGATGCTCCAACAATAACGTCAAAAGCATTTAATATATCCACAAATAGGCCTATTTTCCTGTAGATAAATTTCTCAACAGCACATTCATCTGAGACACCAGTAATGTCTTGCAACTATGATCATGGTGAAGACCATGTTGCCTGTCATCCAAAACCATATTATTCTCCATAAAATCATGAAAATTGTGAAGATACTGTACAACTTGTTCATTTTTCCAAGAGAAGGCAAATTTGAGATTAGCCTATAATTACTGGCATCATGTTTGTCCGCCTTTGGATTCTTCATAACTGGTCTAACATGAGCCCATTTCAGTATATCTGACAAACAACCAGATTACAAGGAGGTTTGCACAAAAAGTAAATATGGCAAAAAAACCCCAACTCTTTCATCTGTTTTACATTAGCAGCTACCATACAGTTGTGGTCAACATTATTGGCACCCTTGCAGTTTAACTCCTTAATATCCAATATCTCCTGAAAAAAAGTGGCCAGTGAAATGACTTTGGACTATATATGCACACATATTTGACACATAAAAGAATCAAACAAGACCAATTAAAAAAGGAAATAGTAAAAAAACTGGGACATTGCCAGGATATGATTACTACGGTAGCATCCTCAAACAATTCAAATCAGTCTGAACAGCAGAACCACATTCCCATTGCAGAAATATTTGACGCACCTGTGAAAAATTGTCAGTACTCACGACTTAAATTAACCAATGAACGATGGCTCTAATGTTTAAAATGATCACATTCATTCCCTGTTCTAGCTTCACAACAGTGAAGACAAGAGGGCTGCTTGAGACTGTCAGAAAAGCCGTTATCACCAAACATCAAACTTTGAAGGGGTATAAGATCATCTCCAAAGACCTTGGGATTCCAGTGTCTACAGTTTGCACTATTATTAAAATGTTTTCTGCTCATGGAACTGTCAAGAACCACCCAGAACGTGGTGGGAAGAGGAAAATCAATCCAAGAAGTCTTCAAAGGTTAAAGCAAACTGTTGAACACCACCACGTACAACATCCAAAGAGCTTAAGGCTGACAGAGAGCAATCTAAAGTGGTGGTCTGAACCTGCACCATACGCCGCACACTAAACAAAGAAGAACTTCATGGGTGAAGGCCAAGGAGAACCTTACTGCTCAAAGACAGACATAAAAATGCACACTTGATCTTTCCCCAAACCCATCTTGAGAAACCACAATCCTTATGGGAAAATGTTCTTTGGACAGATTAAACCAAACTTGAGCTTTTTGGCAATGCAGACCAGTGACATATTTACAGGCAAGGAAATGAAGCTTATAAGAAAAACACACTCTTCCTACAGTTAAATATGGTGAAGGTTCCCTAATGTTGTATGGCTGTTTTGCTGCCTTGGGAAATAGAGGCCTGGAATGTATTAAAGGAATCATGAAGTCAGAGGACTATGAAGGTATTTTGGAGTGAAATCTGCTATCTGGTGTCAGAAAGCTAGGTTTGGGTCGAAGATCATGGGTTCTCCAGCAGGACAATGACATAAAACATACATCCAAAAGTACAGAAGAATGGTTAAAAAAGAAAAAATGCACTGTTTTAAAATGGCCAGCAAAGAGTCCGGATTTCAGTCCAATCGAGAACCTTTGGAAAGCTTTAAATAGGTTGACGTATACTGCACCATCATGGAATTCACCTGGTCTCATCTGATCTTGGAATCTAAGCTGGGTCGAGCTTGGTTAGTACTTCAATGGGAGACCACTCTGGAATACCAGGTGTTGTAGGCTTACTGTGTGGAAGAAAGACCTGGCAATCTACTTCCGGTCGCATCTTGCAACGAAAACCCAGGGGATAAGTCACAACATGGACTACTATCTCATTCTACAGGGCTAACAGGAGTTGTCATTGACTCAACAGCACTTAACAACTACAATATGTTGAGAGGGGCTTAAAGTGGGGTACCAGGGCCCTCTGAAAGGGTTAATATGGAGAATGGCATAGAATGTGCATGAAGACTTATAGGCACAGGTTTGTTCAATAAAATATAAGCTGACAAAAATGTCACTTTACAGCAGACAACAGGAAGTTGGAGAACCACAATATACAAATATGTCGTTGTATCAAGTTGACTGTATTCCCAGGGAGACTGGGGGAGGGGGGGGAGGGGGGGGGAGGGGGTAGGAGAAGGGGAGGGAGGGTGGGGGGTATTGGGGTTATATCCTGTAGTTAATAAGGCTTTAACAAATGTATGAAGTACTGTTGAGTTGTGTATTGTGTATTGTATTGTATTGTGGTGAAAAGCATTAAATAAATATTTAAAAAAATATATATACAGAAGCTGACAAAATGGTCTGCTTGATCCAGCATGCAATGGTTGATTTGGAAGCAGCCGCTCTCTTTCATGGACCAGAAGCCAGGACAAAAAGATGATCGGAGTGATGAAATATATTAGTGAGTTTGAGGTAATGGCGTAACACCCTACCAGCATCCAACAAGTAAAGAACTCTGATGTCACCCGAAGACTGCTCCTTAAAAAAGGAAGGAACAACAACCGATTGGTTGACATGAAAATCCGAAAGGAACTTGGGCAGAAAAGAGGGCACTGTTCAAATGGTAACCCCCTCTGGGGAAAAAGACAGAAAAGGATCCCAGCAAGGAAGTGCCTGGAGCTCTGAAATGTGCCATGTCTAAGTGAGTGCTATAAGAAAAACAGTCAAGTCTTTGAGAGATGCCCTATGGAGAGGCTTAAACGTGGCATGGGTGAGCACATGAAGCACTAAGGACAGATCCCAAGAAGGGACAATTAGACAAATGGAGGACCTTAGGGAGTGAATGCCCCACAGAAAATGGGAAACGTCTACATAAGACACAAGAAACCGCCCAAGGAGAGGCCCCCGGAAACATTTTAAGGCCGCAATATGCACCTTTAAAGAATTAAGAATGAGACCCTTACTAAATCTGTCCTGAAAGAATGAAAGACTGTCTGGATTATCAACTCACCAAGGGGAGAGGGATTTCTTAGAACACCAAGAAGAAAAAAAGACTCCAGATCCGAGCATAGGCACATTAGGTAAAAGACCGTTGAGAACGTAATAGAGTGGCCAGTACTTGTGGCGAGTAACCTTTGCGATGCAAGCAATGCTGCTCAATAGCCAAGCCATAAGCGAGTAAGGAGCAGGGTCGTCCATGAGAACCGGCCCCTGAAACAGGAGACCTCTCCGGAAACCAAGGGGTAGGGGCGCCTCCTGCAGAAAGCAGGGGAGATTGGCATATTATAGGTGCAAAGGCCAATCTGGGGGCACCAGCACTACCCGTCTGGAATGTGACTCTATCCAATAGAGTACACAACCGATTAGCGACCAAGCAGAAAAGATGTAGAGAAGCTGGTTTGAGGGCTTTTTGGTCCCAGCCTGTCTGTTGAGATAAATCACAGTGGTGAAACTGTTGGAAAGTACTCTGACTGATCGATCCTGGAGGTGGGATTGAAAGAAGAGTAGAGCCAGATGAACAGGCTGGGCTTCGAGGCGATTGATGGTCCAAGAGGCTTCATGAATGGACCAAGATCCCTGCACTGCCTGTCCCTGGCATCCCCAGTGCGCTCCCCAATCTGCAAGCTGGCATCCGTGGTGACCACCACCACCCAATGTGGAATTTTCCAAGGAAACGCTCTTCAATAAGTGATGAGGACAAAGCCACCAGTGAAGACTGTGGTGAATCACTGAAGAATGAGGTAGATGAATCTGATATTCCTGGGTGAATGGGGACCAGTGCAACAGGAGACCATACTGAAACGGATGCATGTGAGCACAGGCCCAGGGGGAGAGCAGAAGCTATGGTGAAGGCATAGACCTGAATGCAGAGCTTCTTGCATCTGTTGTAAGAGAGGAAGATGCAACCCACTCATGTTGAAGCGGGTGCCGAGGAATTCCAGAGACTGAACTGGGCACTGATTGCTTTTGGCATAATTGACCACCCAGCTGAGAAGGTCCAGAAAGGAGAGGACCTGAGAGACCGCAGAAGTAGTCTCCTCAAAACTCACTGCTCTGATCGGTCAATCATCTAGATAAGGATGAACCTGAATACTTTGCTGCTGCAGGGAAGCTGCCACTACTACCATCACTTTGGAGAAAGTGTGTGGAGCTATGGCAAGACCAAAGGGCAGGGCAGGGCATGAAACTGATAATGTTGACAAAGGATCACAAAACAAATACTGCTGATGATCTTGGCAGATTGTAATGTGAAAATATGCTTCTGCCAGGTCCAGGGATGCGAGAAATTTGCCTGGCCGAAACAGCTTGAATGACTGTCCTGAAGGTTTCCATCCAGAACCATGGCACCTTAGGACAGCGATGGACTCCCTTGAGGTCCAAGATAGGCTGGAAGGAGCTGTCCTCCTTGGGAATGACAAAGTAAATGGAATAGTGACCAGAACCTCTTTCTGAGGGAGGAACTGGGCATACCGCATTGAGTTGAAGTCGGCGGTGGAGAGTCAGGCGTACAGCCGCTGATTTGGCTGCGGAACTACATGGAGAGATGAGGAAGACATTTGGCATGGGCTCGGTGAAGCTGAGAGCATAACCCTGTGTTACTACCTGTGATAAGGAAGCTTATCATAGTTCAGGAGGGAGCTATAAAAGAGGTGAATTGGCTCTGAACAAGCAACCTGTCTTTGCTGGTAGAAATTCTAAAACAGAATGTTTTCATAAAAGACTACCAGTCCCAGAATGCACCAGGTTTCAAACAGCCTCTAGAAGAGCTGAAGTGGGGAAACATGTGTTCAATCAGGAGAGCTATGAGATAATCCCCAATCACTCATCTCGAAGGGCAGGGCTTGATTCAGCACAGCTGAGCTGTGCTAGGGTGGAGTATCCCTCTAAACAAGTTAAAAGTAAAACATATTCTACACAGAATCAGTGGAGGAACTCAGAGCTCAAGGACAGAGAGAGGAAGCAGCAGCATCAACCTGGAAGGAAGAAGAGGAAAACATCTTGGAGGTCTAAAGAAGGAGCCCATAGCAGTACGTATGTTGGGAGTCATTCCAGAGGCAAGCATACTCCATTGGACTGGAGGAAGCCAGAGGAGTGGGGTTACAGAGCCAGGAATTCCCGGACGGCACCTGTGAGGGAGACGGCTGCATTTGGAAGGGGCCCTAAGACCAGTGCAAGAAGGTATGTGAAGAGAGACCCAGTGTCCAGGGATCTTGATTGGAAGGCTGGACATAAAAGCTGGACTACTTATTGGCCAGGATATCTGGAGAGGAAACCTAACAGTAAAGGAAGCTCAGGTATGAACTCTGATCTATGCCCTAGCTCTTCATCTGGAAGATAGCAGGGAAACAGATATTATCCTGAGAGTGCTTCATTAAGGAATTCCTCTGAGCCAGACCATGATATTGATTCTATGATAGTTGAAGAAGAAGGAGATATTTTAAATGATCAGAATGAATACATGGATTGCTCTCTGTCTAGGCTGCTGTGGTAAAATACTTTCACAAATACAACAACCATCAAAAGGAAATATAACTTGTTCTTTTATCTACCCAGAAAAGTTTACAAGAAAGCTTTAGGGTAGGATTTGAGCCACGTAGAGAAAGTGAACCAGCAAAGGGGTTTGCAACTGGCTAATTATTGGTAATTAAGCCATGCACAGTTGCACGTGAGCTCTGAAAGGAAACTACTGTTTGTGTGTGAAAATACAAGAAAGTTATCCTTGAAAAAGAACAGTTTTTGGTTACTTTTTGGGTTTTGTTTTTGCTTTTGGAGCACTGCTAAAAGGTATTAGCAGGAGCCCTCAGAAAGACCTTTCTGTTTCCCATCAAGGTCTTTATTGTTTGATTGATTGCTTAAGAAGCTCAGTTGCTTATATCATGATTTGTTTTTCCTAAGTACAATACTGAAAGCAAGTGTCCTTTTGTGTTACCAAGTAAATCTGTGTGGGAGAATTAACCCCATGAATAAAATATATTTTTCTTTGCTTACACTGGAGCAACACAACTCATTATTTTGTGAACGGCTGATTCTGGTATGAATGGACTACATTCCCCACAATCCTTTGCAAGTCATAATAGTATTTTGCCTTTGCCAAGACTGTGGACATTCACGCCCAGCGCCCCCGTTTACACTACCTCGAGCACCCACTGGTTCAATGTTATCTGGGTCCATTTCCGTAAGCATCCGCCCACAGGAGACACCCCAGAATGGACCCAGAAAATGTCAATAGGAAGATTTGTCAGAACCGGAAAACTTGTTGGAGGAGGAGAAGTTGTCCCGGTTGTGATGGATACCCCAAAAGGACTGAGGCTTAAAACCTACAGAATTTGAAAACAACCTATTTGCCAGGCTGGTGGCAACGAACGTCTCTGAAGCAGTATCTATAACATAAGGGCACGGACGATGACGTGACAGGATGACAAAAATTGGATTTGGGATTATCCTCTGGCAAATGTTCCCCCAAAACCTTCACAAGTTTTTCCCAAATCTTCACCAAAAAGAAGGCAAACCTTGAAAAGAAGCTTGGCGAGATGGGACTTGGAAGCAGCATCTGTATTCCAAAGACTGAGCCACAGCCAATGCCAAGCCACTATAGCAGCAGCCACAGACCAAGCAAATAAGGACAGCAGATCATAAAAGGCATCTGCAAGAAAGGCAGTGACCGACTCTAAATGAGGCAAAGCCGGATCAACTGGAAGTGACTAAAGCCATCAGAGCAGAGCTTGTGCAGCGAGACCTCTGCAAACAGAGGCCTGTAATGCCAAGGTCAATGACGAGAAAGTGGTTTTTAAGAGGCCCTCCACCTTGTGATCAGCTTAATCATTGGTGGCTGTGCCTCCCTCCACAGGAATGGTTGTGCGTTTAGTGACTGCACTGATCAGGGTGTCTACTTTAAGAAAACAGAACATCTTGTCAAGATCTATCACTTGGAGCGCAGAGATGCATCAGGGGAATCCTACTCTAAGGAGACTATCTGTTGTAGTTCCAGGGGAAAGGGAAAAGCCTTAGAAGGTTTCCTGACACCCACGATGATCTGAGGTTTAGAGGAATCCGAAGGCTGTTGCACTTCAGAGTCCGAGAGGTACAGAGCCTCCGTAATTTGAGCAATGAGAGCAGGAACCTCTTCCTTACAGAATAACCAGATATCCTGGCCGACCTCTCAAGGCTCCTGGTCATCTTCCAATAGTGAGAGCTCTCCTTCTTCCCGACCATACTCAAAAGTGATAGAATGTTCATCTGACCGTCTTCCCCTGCAGGATGCCAGTCCCCTGGAGGAGAGGAGGTATCCTTGGCCAGATCTAAAGAAGCTCCAGCCAAACTTCAGCGGGCATGCTTTCTAGATGGTGGATCAGCAGCAGTCGGAGTAGCTGAAGTCCCCAAACTTCATATATCCCAGGCCTGACGGAATAGCTGCATAAACTGGAGATCAGAGCCATCAACTGAATAGAGAATTATAGAGGGTGAGCAGGCTGCTCAGGCAACAAAATCGGAGGAAGGGCATCTTGAGATCTAGCATCACCCTGAGGTAGCCCAGAGGGAGCTAAAGCAAGAGATCTGGAAGGGCTATCGGAACCAGGACCTGCAGACACAGAAGACCCCCCCCACACACACACACACACACATACTTTGATCAGAACCACAGGAGAAACACAAACTACCTGTCAAAGGCTTACATTTCTTCCCACAGCCTAAGCAGCGCTTGAAGGACTAGAAAAAGGGACTGTTACTTCTGAAGAGAGATCTGCAACTGTGAGTATATACTTCTGGTAATTTTCTAAAAGGAATTCTTTGTATTAAAGCTAATTAATCTGTGAACCAACTATTTTTTGTTAAATCAGTCAGGGCCTAGTAGCAGCAGTTTAAGTTTAAATATAAAACACAGAGGAGAACTTTCTGGTTACATTTCATACCCAGCAGAGAGCTTGTAGTTTAAATTTAACAGTCACTCAGGGCCTAGTAACAGCAAAGTACTTTTAGCTTAAATTTAAAACACAGAAGAGAGCTTTCTGGTTACCTTTGGAACCCAGCAGAGAGCTTGTAGTTTAAATTTAACAGTCACTCAGGGCCTAGTAACAGCAAAGTACTTTTAGCTTAAATTTAAAACACAGAAGAGAGCTTTCTGGTTACCTTTGGAACCCAGCAGAGAGTTTGTAGTTTAAATTTCATAAGAAGTTAGAGCCTAGCAGCAGCTAAGAGCTATAATTTAAATCAAATCAGAATTTAGCTCACCTCAGCAGCACAAGACAGGGTACTGTGTAGCAGCCCTCTTTTAATAAGTGTTATTTCCCTCCCTCCCCTGGGATAATCGTAGCTTTATAGGTACTTACACATCTTAAAAGACAGGAGGTGCTCTCAGGTGAAGCTCATTACCCAAATCAGTCATACACTAAGGACCTGAGATTAGTTAAGCTTCAGGTGAACAAGGTATATTACACGTATTAGGTACAGTTTTATTAGTATAAATATCCATAGCAACCCTTAGTAAGTAAAGAACTTAGATCTAAACACAAACTTAAAACTAAGATGCAGACAGCAGTCCAGCAGCAGGATGGGGGCTTTCCAGTCT
Source organism: Ichthyophis bannanicus (assembly GCA_033557465.1). NCBI lineage: Eukaryota > Metazoa > Chordata > Amphibia > Gymnophiona > Ichthyophiidae > Ichthyophis > Ichthyophis bannanicus. The sequence continues at coordinate 607,573,422 of CM066032.1, forward strand.
TTTGCATTGAGTGTCACATGTATGATTTTCTCCCAGTTGGTGAGAGGTCTTACGTGTGCACTAGGTGCAAGGAGCTCTTTGCTCTCAGGGAACGAGTCCGTTCTCTAGAGACTAAAGTAGCAGACTTGGAAAGCATAAGACAGACAGAGAGGTACATAGACGAGACCTACAGGGATATAGTCCTGAAGTCCCACCTCCAGTCTGGCAGCATCCCTGTTGCCATGGAGGAGAGAGGTCACGTGACAGGAGAGCATCACCCTGGTGTGGCAGGAAGTGATCCTGTAACTAGGACCTGTCCTCCAGGTGATGTAAAACCCTCTCGCACCGAGGAAGTTTCTCCAGGGCCATGTGCCCATGAGGGAAGAGTTAGGACAGCCGTTATAGTTGGTGATTCAGTCATTAGGCATGTAGATAGCTGGGTGGCTGGTGGACGTGAGGATCGCCTGGTAACATGCCTGCCTGGTGCGAAGGTAGCGGACCTCACGCGCCACCTAGATAAGGTCTTAGATAGTGCTGGGGAGGAGACTGCTGTCTTGGTACATGTCGGTACCAATGACATAGGAAAATGTGGTAGGGAGGTTCTGGAGGCTAAATTTAGGCTTTTAGGTAGGAAGTTGAAATCCAGAACTTCCAGGGTAGTATTCTCCGAAATGCTTCCTGTTCCAAGCGCAGGACCCAAAAGGCAGGCAGAGCTCCGGAGTCTCAATGCGTGGATGAGACAATGGTGCAGAAATGAGGGTTTTGGATTTGTTAGGAACTGGGGAACATTCTGGGGAAAGGAGGGGCTCTTCCAAAGGGATGGGCTTCACCTTAGCCGAGATGGAACCAGGCTGCTGGCATTAACCTTTAAAAAGGAGATAGAGCAGCTTTTAAACTAGATATTAGGGGAAAGCCGACAGTCGCCCAAGAGCGGATGGTTCGGAAGAATGTATCTTTGAAGGATACTACCAAAAGCAGAGAGGTTCCACAAAAGAGTAAAGTAGCCCAAATGCCCTCAAGTATGGAGCAGACTGAGCTTAAAGATCCCAAATTACCCATGTCTAACAATAGCCAAATTAATATCAGTAAAATACATTCTCTAAAATGATTGTATGCAAATGCTAGAAGTCTAAAAAATAAGATGGGAGAGTTAGAATATATAGCACTAAATGAAAGGTTAGATATGATTTGGAATATCAGAGACATGGTGGAAGGAGGACAACCAGCGGGACACTGTGATACCTGGGTACAAACTATATCGTAATGATAGAGCTGATCAAATTGGTGGAGGGGTTGCTCTCTATGTTAGAGAGGGCATTGAGTCAGAAAGGATTAAAGGTTTGCAGGAAACAAAATCTGCTGTAGAATCTATATGGATTGAAATTCCATGTAAAAGGGGGAAGGCAATGGCAGTGGGGGTGTACTATCGAGCGCCTTGCCAGAATGACAAATGGATGATGAAATGCTCAAAGAAATCAAGGAAGCTAACAAAAGTTACAGTGCAGTAATAATAATGGGTGATTTCAACTACCCCGGTATCGACTGGGTCAGTGTCACGTCAGGACATGCTAGGGAGATAAAGTTCCTAGATGAAATAAATGACTGCTTCTTGGAGCAGCTGGTTCATGAACCGACCAGAGAGGAAGCCATATTAGACCTAGTCCTTAGTGGAACACCAGATCTAGTGCAAGAGATAAGGGTGTTGGGGCCACTTGGCAATAGTGATCATAGCATGATCGCCTTTGATTTAATTAGTGGAGGAGGGATAGTAAGGAAATCCACAGTACTACCTTTTAACTTTCGAAAGGGAAACTATGATAAAATGAGGAAAACAGTTAAGAAAAAACTAAAAGGAGCAGTTGCAAAGGTTAAAGACGTACATCAGGCTTGGCTGTTGTTGAAAAATACTATCTTGGAAGCCCAGACCAGCTGTATTCCACGCTTTAAGAAAAGTGGAAGGAAGTCCAAAAAACAGCCAGCATGGTTTAAAGGTGAAGTCAGAGAGGCTGTTGCCAAAAAAGCATCTTTCAGGAAATGGAAAAAAGAGCCAAACAACGAAACCTGGAAACAGCACAAGAACTGGCAAGTCAAATGCAAGGCACTGATAAGGCAGGCAAAGGGAGAATTTGAGAAGATGCTTGCTGCGGAAGCAAAAACGCGAAGTAAAGACCTTTTCAAGTACATTCGTAGCAAAAAACCTGTGAGAGAGTCAGTTGGTCCATTAGATGATAAAGGGGTTAAAGGAGCACTAAGAGGCGACAAGGCGATAGCGGAGAGATTGAATGAATTCTTTGCTTCAGTCTTTACTGAGGAAGATGTAGGGATGTTACCCATGACTGAAGTGGTATTTAAAGATGCGGAAGAATTGAAGGAAATATCGATACATCGGGAAGATGTATTACAACTATTACATAAACTGAAGAGTAGCAAATCACCTGGGCCGGATGGTATACATCCAAGGGTGTTGAAAGAACTGAAATACGAGATTGCAGACCTGCTATTAGTAATCTGTGAACTATCATTAAAATCATCTCTAATACCTGAAGATTGGAGGATCGCCAATGTAACACCAATTTTTAAAAGGGGTGATCCAGGGGTGATCCGGGAAACTACAGACCGGTGAGCCTGACATCAGTACCGGGAAAAATGGTAGAAACCATCATAAAGAATAAAATTACTCAGCATGTAGATCGTCATGACCTAATGGGAGACAGCCAACATGGCTTTAGACAAGGAAGATCTTGTCTTACTAATCTGTTATGTTTTTTTGAAGGAGTGAATAATCAGGTGGACAAAGGTGAGTCGGTTGATATTGTGTATCTGGACTTTCAGAAAGCCTTTGACAAGGTCCCTCATCAGAGACTTTTGGCAAAACTAAAGAGTCATGGGATAGGAGGCAGTGTACTATTGTGGATCAGGAACTGGTTAAAAGATAGAAAGCAGAGGGTAGGGCTAAATGGCCAATTTTCCCAATGGAGAAAGGTGAATAGTGGTGTACCCCAGGGATCTGTGCTGGGTCCGCTGCTTTTTGACATATTCATTAATGACATGGAAAGTGGAATAACGAGTGAGGTTATCAAATTTGCAGATGACACAAAACTATTTAAAGTTGTTAAAACCCAAGAGGATTGTGGAAAATTGCAAGAGGATCTTGATAAATTGGAAGACTGGGCATCAAAATGGCAGATGAAATTTAATGTGGACAATTGCAAGGTTATGCACCTAGGGAAGAACAACCCAAACTATGGTTACACGATGCAAGGTTCCACATTAGGAACCACCACCCAGGAAAAAGATTTAGGCGTCATTGTGGATACCATGTTAAAACCCTCGGCCCAGTGTGCAACAGCGGCCAAGAGAGCAAATAGAATGCTAGGTATGATAAGGAAAGGAATGGAAAATAAAACAAAAGATATTATAATGCCTCTATATCGTTCCATGGTGAGACCGCACCTTGAATATTGTGTGCAATTCTGGTCGCCGTATCTTAAAAAGGATATAGCGATTTTAGAAAAGGTTCAGAGAAGAGCCACCAAAATGGTAAAGGGGATGGAAGGATACTCCTATGAAGAAAGGCTAAAAAGGTTGGGGCTTTTAACCTGGAAATTCAACTATCACTGTTACTTTCCATTATTACTGTTGCCAGTAAGATCCATCTAGCATTGTTGCATTCAGTTTTACTGTTGCCTGTACCATTCAATTTTCACTGTTGTTTCAATTATTACTGTGGTCAGTAGCCTCACAGAAAGCACCAGAATCACAGAATCACCAGAATCACAGAATCCCTCACAGAAAGTTACCTCATCCACTTCAAAAAACCCCCAATGGCTCTACCATTCAATACCCTGGCGATCTGCCTTTTCCTTCTCACAAGCTGGCTCAACGAAGCCCTTGCCTTATATCACACGGCTCACCAAATTCCAATACTTATGAGTCATGGAAAAAGAAGAGCAGAATCTTCCTATCCCAACTCAAGAATAGAGACCCCCACACGCCACTCTCACCTGATACATATAGCCCTTCAACAACCAAAGAAAAATAAGCAAGAGGAACCCCCTCAACCCTTTTACTTAAACTGTGCCCTCATAAATGCACGGTCTATCCGCAAGAAATGGCCAGTCATCACTGACACAATTTCTTCTCATAATCTAGATGTCCTCATGATAACCGAAACCTGGTTATCTGACGCGGATAATGTAATCCTTAACCAACTCATACCCCCCAACTTCTCTGCCCATTCCCAACATAGAGAGAGCAAGAGAGGAGGAGGCATTCTCATACTTACCAAGAATGACCTAAATTTCCACACCGTGGACTCCACAAGCTCAAACAGCATGGACGTATTAACCATCACAAATGAACAATGCCTCATCAATTTAATTTACAGAGCGCCCTCACCCTCCACGGACGACCTACCTTACATTCTAGACCTAGCAGCTAACTCACGCAAGCCCAACATTCCCAACTGGATATTAGGAGACCTCAATCTCCCAACACTACATCCCAGCCACGCCTCAGCCCTCCTTGAAGCAATCAACGAACTGGGATACAAGCAAATTGTTGACACCCCCACGCACGAGAGAGGAAACATCCTTGACATGATCTTTGCCCCTCTTACAGCTCTCGACTCCAACAATAGACTTGACAACTCTGTAACCCCAGTACCTTGGTCAGACCATAATTTAATCACCTTCCCCATCCTCATTAATGGCAAACAGTCACCACACAGAAACAATAACTCCATTGACTCAACAAGAGTAACATCTCGAAAATTCAAAACCCTCAACAAAGAACATATAGTTATGGAAACCCTCCCTCTCCTACATGACACCTCTCTCAATCTGGAAAATCTGATCACATCCTGGAACAGCACTATCAGTACCATTGCACTGCAACCAGTCCAGGGTAACAACCCAAAGAAAAGAAAATCTTCTCCTTGGTTCTCCCCTGACCTACGAGCCTCCCTCACACACCTAAGAAAACTGGAGAAACGATGGCGTCGCTCACACTCCTCAGAAGACCAAGCAGCCTATAAAGCACATCTATCTGTGCACAGGGAGTCAGTCATGGCCAAGATGAAACAATTCCATACCGATACGCTGAAAAGATCACTAAATAAACCACGCAATCTTTTCAACTTAGTCAAAACCTTATCTAAAGAACCTTCACCAAAACATCCTGAACCCATCCATCCCCAAGCATTCGCCGATTTCCTACAATCCAAGTTGCTTCAAACCAACAACATTGCAACAATCTCCTCTCAAGTCACCATATGCATATCAAACCTATCCATGTTCTCCACACCATCCAGAAAACATGTTGAAGACACCATCGCTGCTCTTAACACGACTACTGCACAAACTGACCCTTGCCCAGCCCACTGGATAAAAGAACTACGCCAAGATCTCAGCCCCATCATCACTAAAATGATGAACTTATCCTTTACAACCGGCTCCTTCCCACCAGCCCTCAAGAGAACATCCATAAGACCCCTCCTGAAAAACCACAAACTCGACCCACAAAAGGTTGAATCCTATAGACCCATAGCTAGCATACCCCTTCTAGCGAAAATAATTGAAAAGGAAGCTCAAAGACAGTTACAGGACCACATTGACACCGTCTCCCCTCTTGACCACTGCCAACATGGCTTCAGAGAGTTCCACGGTGTTGAAACCCTCCTTACCACTCTCTGCAACAACATCATCACAGGCATTGATAACATCCGCCAAGGCTTTGCTCTCATCTTCTTAGACATTGCTGCGGCTTTTGACTCTGTACATCACGATCTGTTAATAGGGCGACTAAAAGAAAAAGGCATCAATAACACTGCCCTGGAGTGGTGCAAGTCATACCTTGATCAGAGATGGCAGTACGTTACCTCAGGGACCACAACATCCACACCTTACCACCAAAAGCAAGGCGTACCACAAGGATCATCTCTATCCTCACTCTTTTTCAATATATACATACAACCGGTTTGCAATATCATCAGGTCCTTCAAGGTTGAATGCTTGATATACGCAGATGACATCCTCCTATATATGCCTTTCTCCACAGTTCATATGGACCTTTCCCCACTAGCTAAATGTTTTGATGCAGTATCCGAATGGCTTCAATCCCAGAACCTCCGAATCCAACACAAAAAGACCGAGGTTCTCTTCATCACCAGGGACCCACTTTTCACCCCCCCATCCCATATAAAGGTGAAAGAAGCTGAGCTCCAATCAAAACCTTCCATTCGCTACCTTGGAGTCACTTTTGACCAACGCATGGATCTGAAACTACACATAACCAACGTAGTCAGAGCAATCTACCTCAAGATCCGGACTCTTCGACATCTTCGCCCCCTGCTTGATCCTGATGACTTCAGAACTATATTTCAAGCCTTAACCTTACCACACCTTGACTATGCCAATGCCATTCTCCAAGGCCTCCCACACTCCACATTAAACCCTTTGCAACTCGCCATGAATACCGCTGCTAGAGTCCTCTACGGAGCATCAAGAAGGGACCATGTAACACCCATCCTAGAGCAACTCCACTGGCTCCCCATACATGGCAGAATATTGTTCAAAACATTACTACTAACTTTCAAGGCCACTAAAAGTATCACCTCCTCCTCTCTAATAGACCTCATTCAGGCCGTCCCACCCAACAGATCCAGGAGAACGATATCAACAAATACTCTAATCATCCCTAAAGCAGCGACAAAATGCCTATCAGTGACATCTAACAGGGCCTTCAGATTCTATGCCCCTAAGTACTGGAACGCTCTACCCCCAGAGATTCGTGCTATCACTGATCTATCCCTTTTCAGAAAGGCTCTCAAATCCCACCTCTTCCCCCAATATTACTTGACCAACTAACCAATCTCAATCACTACCCAAACTAAGAACATATCCTGTTATGTATACTTGTAAATACTCTTGTAAATACTCTTGTAAATAGTTGCAGAAATGACGTCCCATGTTTTATCCAAGTTCTCTGACCTTGTTCTCTGTAAAACCTAACAGTTTGTTGTTATGGTATGTTGTTATATTGTGAACCGCGCTGATTCTGAATAGAGCGGTATATAAGAGCCTGTAATAAATAAATAAATAAATTAATTAATTAATGAACGGAGTGGAACGGGTAAACGTAGATCGATTGTTTACCTTATCAGAATATAGAAAGACTAGGGGACATGCAATGAAGCTACAGGGTAAACTATTTAAGACTAATAAAAGAAAATATTTTTTCACTCAACGTGTAATCAAACTCTGGAATTTGTTATCGGAGGATGTAGTAAAGGCTGTTAGTGTAGCTGGGTTTAAAAAAAGGTTTGGACAAGTTCCTGGAGGAAAGGTCCATAAACCATTATTAAGAAGGGACCCAGGATATCAATGCTTGAACCAATACAAGCATTGTGGAATCTGTGTCCCTTGGGGAAACTGCTAGGTACGTATGACCTAGATTGGCCACTGTTGGAAACAGAATACTGGGCTTGATGGACCTTGGTCTGACCCAGTATGGCATATCTTATGTTCTTATGTAAGGCATTTTCAAAACAGCATAAAAGAAAAAGTCACAAGAGGCAGGGAGCAAAAAATCAACAGATTCTGAAGAAAGAATGGCAGCACAAAAATTATGGCAGGAAACAGCAAAACAGTACCGAGAAGCAGCTGCCGACTGACCGCATGACGAGAAGCAGGAAAAAGGTAACTGCAGAAAATGGAGCACACCAAAAAAAGAAAGGAGGGCAAGAGGTCAAAAGAACAAGACACCACCGAAAAACAGATTGGGACGCTGCTTTAAAAGAGAACCGCAAAAGAAATAAAACACTCACTGCTCTTGAAGGAGGGAAAAAACAGATGAAGGAGGAAGGGTCCAGTGAAGAGAAAAACTTCCCGACAACTTCCTCAGCCACCGGCTCCCTGAATAAGGTGGTGCTTGTTTTTTTCAAACAAACTATACGGAGTTAGAAAAATAACAAAAGGTGACTGCCGACTTAGCTGATAGAAGTCTTGCTTGCAGAACAGTCAGAATGGAAGGCTGCCACTACTACTCATGAGCAAGAGCACTTCCCTGCAGAGATGCTCTACTGGTCCTCTTGACCAGGGGCAGCTCTGGAAAGTGAAGAAAGGAAAACTGTCAGCAAAGAAGAGGCACCACAGTGTGCACAACTGCCAAAGATCGCTACACTGACACCAAATCTCTTCTCAGTGAATGCCAGGAGCTAGGAGTAGTCCACCATCTGCTGAGACAGAAAAAATACTGAAGCTCCCCTTAGGGTATGGGTTAATATACCAAGAGTAATGTCACAAAGCTTCAGGAATTTTTCTCTGTCTCACCATCTGCTGGTGGGAGGACACAACCCACTAGTCTGGACTGGTCTGGCAGGATGTATTTGGAAACTCCATTTCCCATTTGAAATGTTTAAGGAAAGATAGACGGAGATGCTTTCTTCTGTCCAGACATCATTATCTTATGGGTGTAACCTTATAAGAACATAATAAATGCCATAATGGGTCAGACAAAGGTCCATCAAGCCCAATGTCCTGTTTCCAACAATGGCCAATCCAGGTCACAAGTACCTGGCAGGTTCCCAAAAAGGTACATAGGTACCACAATGCTTGTCCCAGGGGTAAGCGGTGGATTTCCCTGGTCCTCTTTAAAAATGATTTATGGACCTTTCCACCAGGAACTTGTCCAAACCTTTTTTAAATCCAGTTACACTAACAGCTTTTACTACATCCTCCGGTAACAAATTCCAGAGTTTGATTCCGCTTTGAGTGAAAAAATATTTTCTCTTACTAATTAGTCTTAAATGGTTTACATTGTAGCTTCATTCCTTGCCCCCTAGTCTTTCTACTTTGATGAAGTAAACAACCGATTTATGTTTACCCATTCTACTCTATTCATTAATTTATAGACCTCTAATATATCTCCCCTCAGCCTTCTCTTTTCCAAGTTGAAGAGCCCTAACCTTTTAAGCCTTTCCTCATAGAGGTATCCTTCCATCCCCTTTACCATTTTTGTGGCTCTTCTCAGTACCTTTTTGAATTCTGGTGACCAGAATTGCACACAATATTCAAGGTGTGGTCATATCATGGAACAAAGTGGAGGCATTTTAATATCCTTTATTTTATTCTCCATTCCTTTTCTTATGATTCCTAGCATTCTATTTGTTTTCTTGGCCATTGTTGCACACTGGGCGGAAGGTTTCAATGTATTATCTATGACACCTAAATCCTTTTCCTGGATGGTGGTTCCTAATGTCGAACCTTGCACCGTGTAATCGTAGTTTGGGTTGTTCTTTCCTAGGTGCATAACTTTGCACTTGTCCACATTAAATTAAATCTGTCCTTTGGATGTCCAGCCTTCCAATTTATTAAGGTCCTCTTGCAATTTTTCAAAATCCTCTTGTGTTCTAACAACTTTGAATAATTATGTGTCATTTGCAAATTTGACGATCAATTGTTATTCCCATTTCCAGCTCTTTTATAAAGATGTTAAAAAGTAGCGGACCTAGCACAGATCCCCTACTGTTCACCTTTTTCCATTGAGAAAACTGGACATTAAGCCCTACTCTATCTTTTAACCAGTTCCTGATCCATAATCAGCGTCAGACCAAGGGTTTCTGTCACCCTAGGCAGAAACCCCAGCTGCGCAGCTACCTTCTGCATCGAGTCGCCACTGCTCCCCACTGCTGCCAATTTAGTCTGGGGGGGAGACAGGCAGTGGCAGGCTTTTAAAAGTGTCCGCTTTGTGCTGATGTTTTGTTGCCATAGCAAGCCATGTGCGTCAGCACATACAGCCTGCCACTTCTGACTCCCTTCCAACAGTAAGTTGCGTCGGAGGGGGATCAGAAGCAGCAGAACATGTGTGGTGAGGCACATAGCCTGCTGTGGGCAACAAAATGGCCGCCTACCTCACCTAGTGAATGGATCAGCCCTATCCACAATAATACACTGTCTCCTACCCCATGACTTTTTAATTTCACCAAGAGTCTCTTACGAGGGACCTTGTCAAAGGATTTCTGAAAATCCAGATCTGTCTAAGCCTCATAGGGAAACACAAGAACAAAAAATGATGGTAGATGGACCATACAGCCTATCCAGTGTGCCCATCCATACCAACTACTAAACTCTACAATCCCTTCCTGTTTTTTAGAGATACTCTGTGCTTTTCTGATGCTTTCATAAATAGATACAGTCATCTCCACTACCTCCACTTGGATGCTCTTCCACACATTCACCACCCTTTGCATGAAGGCATATTTCCTTAGATTGCTCCCGAGTCTATCCCTTTTCACCTTCATCCTATGCCCTCTTGTTATAGAGCATCCTTTCAATTGAAAGAAGCTCACCTCTTGTTACTTATGCCACAGAGGTATTTAAATGTCTATAATACTTTCCATTACTTGCCTTTTTTCAAAACACAGATATTGAGAGATTTAAATCTGTCCCCCTATGCTTTATGACTAAGACCACCGTCCATTTTAGTAGCTGCCTTCTACACCAACTCCATCTTCAATATCTGTTTTGAAGATGCAATCTCCAAAACTATACAGTATTCCAAATGAGTTCTCACAAGAGACCTACAAGTGGGGGCTGATAAGTCTCTGACCTTGTAACGAAACAGAAAGCTACAGGCACATTTCGGTTCCGGAGGACCGAATGATCTCTCTGCAGTTTCGTTTCATGAAACAAAACTGTAGAGAGATCATTCAGACCTCCGGAACTGAAGTGTGCCCATAGCTTTCTGTTTCATTACAAAGCCAGAGATTTAACAGCCCCTCCCTCATAGACAGAGACACGTATATCCTTTTTCCTGTGTCCATTCTTCTCCCTAAACACCTAAACATCCTTCTAGCTTTTGCTATCACCTTTTCTACCCATTTGTCTACCTTAAGATCATCAAATATGAGCAGTTCCAAGTTCCATTCTTCTTTTTTATTATTTATTTATTTAGGTGGTTTTTTTTTTTTATACTGCCCCTTCCATCGATCAAGGGCGGTTTACAAAGAATAGAACAATTACATTAAACTTTCTAAAAACATTAGTGGAACATGTTTACAATCAACATATTTACAAGGAACAGAAAGCACAGTTACCTGTAACAGGTGATCTCTGGGAACAGCAGAAATAAGTCTTCACATATGGGTACGTCGGTACCGACGGAGCCGGTGCGGGAACGCTCCCCAGCGTCCAGAAAGAAAGCCTTTGGGAGCATCCCACACATATGCGTACTGCCTTCACGCCCATTCACTTCCCTCTCATCAGTTGGGTTTGTAGCTGAGACCGAAGGAGGGAAGTAGACAAATTAGAGAGAGAGAGAGAGAGAGAACTCCTCCTAGGGGAGGTGGGTGGGTTGTGAAGACTTATTCCTGATGTTCCCAGAGATCACCTGTTACAAGTAAGTAATTGTGCTATCTCCAGGAACAAGCAGGAATGAGTCTTCACATATGGGGACTCCCAAGCTAGAGATGCCTAGAGGAGGTCCCAGCATGTTGCAAATCTAATGGATGGGCTATGCTATTTGCCAGAACCTCAGGCATCCAAGGGATGGAGGGTAGGAGTTGATTAAAAAGGGGGTGCTGTGGAACAGCTTGACTAAACAAGGCGTCCAGAGGGGAGTCCTTGTGTAGATCATAATTGTTAGTAAATATTGAATTCCAATTTTCTAATGTGGACCTTACTCAAAAGTATTGCGAAAGTATTTGTTGAGGCTAATATGGGTCTGCTGCTAAGAGCCAGTACATTATCCTCAAAGAAATTACCTCACTGTGAAGTAGAGGAAAATAAATTTTGCAATACAGGTAGAGGTCAGAAGCCTTAATGGCTAGAACTAATCCCAAAAGAAAAAACTGGGGGAGTTTAATGAGGTTGGACTTTGGAGGAAAAGCTAAAGCTTCTGTAAAGACCAAAGTTTAAAGCTCTTTGTCCTTGGAGCAGAATAAGGCTCTAGGAAAGAGGAGATAAATCTGACTGGTTTGGACGAAAAGGTAGAAATATGCCTTGCAGAAAAAGGATGGGTCTTTAAGACCCCTTTATCCAAATGAAAGAAAAAAAAAAACATTTGTAGTAGGCGCTGTAGCCTCCAATTTCTTGAAGATCAGTAATGTCTTCCCTAAGTGATGTCACTTAGGATAATGACTTTACATGGAGAGCTTCAGATGTGACGTAACCGGAAAGGTTACGGTAAAAGAAGGTATTTCCTAATTACCATAGAAATTGGTTGTCCATTTAAAACCGTATGGTATGCTGGAACAGCATCAATATGGACAGTAACAAATCTTTCAGAGTCAGATATATATAAATATAAATATATATCTATAGAGATAGATAGATAGATATGTTAGAATATGTTAGAATAGCCAACCAAACGTCTGAATCATATAAATTTGAAACAGGTTTACCACAAGGCTCAGCACTTTCAGCTCTCCTATTTAACATATACATAAAACCAGTTTGCAATATTTTTAAAAAATATGGTGTACTCTATCATCTGTATGCAGATGATATTATGATGTACATCCCATTCACAATCCCTAACATACCGTTGCAACTCCTATCAGATTGCTTCAAAGAAATAACTTTATGGCTAAACGCCCACAATCTCCAAATAAATCACTCAAAAACAGAAGTGCTAATCGTCACTAAAAACCAAGACTATACCCCACCAACACATATAACACTACAAAACCAGGAAATCAAAGTAAAAAACGAAATCAGATACTTAGGAGTAATTATAGATAAACATTTAACATTAGACACCCATATCAGAAACACTACAAAGAAAATTTATTTCAAGCTTAAAATACTTAAACAACTTAGACCCCTTGTATACATACATGATTTCATCAGCATAATTCAAGCCACCATAACCCCCCACTTTGACTTTGCTAATTTAATATTATTAGGCGCAACAAAACAAAACATTAAAAGGCTTCAAATTGCACAAAACTCAGCAGCTAGGATAATAACGAAAACACATTCTCATCAACATATAACACCAATACTAGAGTCCCTTCACTGGCTGCCAATTCAAAGCAGGATAATATACAAAACATTAATAACTACATTTAAAACACTATTCGATATGGCACCACATACATTAAGTAAATTAATTACTAAAGAACACTCAAAACCTTCTCAAAGAAAAGGTCATTCAAATAAACTAAAACCCCCCAAAGACTTCATAAAAACAAATAAATCAACAAACAGAGCGTTCTCTCATGCAGCCCCAATAGCCTGGAATTCCCTCCCAGAAGAACTAAGAATGCTAACAGAGATTAAAGAATTCTGCAAAAAATTGAAAACCCATCTATTCACAATACACTACAATAGTAAAGACATCCACTCAAAAGAATTAGATAAAGGCTAACCATTCTTTGTCTGACATCTCACTACAACATAAAAAGAAAACTCTCCCTATCAGATTCTGAACTTCTCTCCATGATTATACCCCACATAATGTCTATATGTAAATAATGTATATAAGTTGCACTGTTCTGTGCCATTCAGTTTAATATTACTCTGTTTATTTTATATTGCTTATAGTTATCTGATGTTATATGTAAAACAAACTATGCTTTGTTGAATGTTATCTGTAAACCGCAGCGGTATATAAGTTCTTGTTAAATAAATAAAATAAATAGATAGATAGATAGATAGATAGATAGATAGATAGATAGATAGATAGATAGATAGAGAGAGATTCACTTAATAACAAGAAGGGGTAAGACCTGCTTGAGAATATGGATAGAGAATCTCTTTCTGGTTACAAGTGGAAGAACCATGGAGGTTTCATGGAAACTGGTGGAATGTTCTTACTTATAAGGAGAGGTCTAGATTTCTTTAAAAATTCTAGCTCTTGAATAACCAGGAATGGAGACTTACGTGAAGGGGTGCAGAGGAGATCCTTAGTCTTAAGACAGCAAGTCTGGATCCTTCTATAACTTCAGAGTAGTAGCTGGAGAACAAGACGCAATATAAGGGGATACCATGTTTGCCCTTCTATGAGGGCAAAATGAGTATAATGCTTTCTTTGTTCAGCATAAGCTTCAATGAAGTATTGGGAATTAAAAGGAATGCACTGGACAAGGACCGACTGCAGTAAGAGTTCCACTGGAGATGTGTGAACAACCTAGGGAATTGAGCAATTCTTTATGCTTTCACGTGGTCTAAGCCCTGGTTCCTTTTCCTTAAAAGGAAATTTTAAGGAAGATGGTAAGAATAGGAAAAAACCAGTCATGTAGGAGCATGACTGGGCAAAGCCTTTTTAACCATCTGGAAGTTACCTACTAGGAATGGCTCTGACGCTCTCTGGCAAAGGCCCATAGTTGAAGAGCTTTTTTGTATAATTGCAGAGAGCATGTTGTAGGTTGCTTAGGTGAGATCTGGCTGTTTAATTGCCAGTGTGCAACCTAATCTATTCTGTTGGAGCCAAAAAGAATTGAAGATGGCTAAGAATAGTAGACAGGCCGGTTGCCTGCAATGATAAATTGTCCAAGTGGGTTGTGGAACATCTCTTGGAATTATCTGGTATTAAGGCTGCAGAAAAAGTTAGGTCCTATAGATTGGAAAAGGACAGACAGACATAATTAGGAGTGGTAAAACTCAATTACTGTCTGATAAGCTGTCTTAAAAGAAATATTTGAGAAGATCGCAAAGGGGAAGAAAACTCTGTATGGAAACCACTTACTGGAGTAGGTACTGAAGAAAATCCTATGGGCTTAAAAAAATAAGCCCTCCAGGTGAATAGTACCACTCTTAGAGAGTGAATGTCTCGACTAAGAGGGATAGAAAGTAATACAGAGTTGAGAAGACTTACAATTTGGTAAGTCCCTGAAGAGGTAAAGCCCCCTTGCAGTCAAAACTATGAGATATCCTCGCACAGGAAAACTGTCAAGGTGAAGGGCATAGCCTACCTTGTTGTTAGTTGTTATTCCTCTTTTTCCTTCAAAAGGAAAGGAGAAACCTGTTACCTGTAGGGCATGATTGTCCTCAATAGCTCTTGGAGCTAAAAGAATGGATTTCTCTTGTGGCAAGAGATTCATGCCTAGAGTCGAGGATTGAGTCAGTGTATCACTGATATCTCAGTAAGGATGAGATGAACTGTAGATGCTTCTGTTGATAAGAAGTAGGTTACCGGTTCTAAACCTCAAACAGGAAAAAGATTTAATGAATAAAATATCAGAAACCCTGTGACTGCTGGGTTTGCCGAGCCTGTTGAGGTTTTGATTTTCTTAGCCTGGTTTGATGTTGCCCTTCTTTGGAAACATCTGCATGATGGGTAGAAGATGGATAAAACTTTTTTCCCCTGGGGGATAAAGTTTCTTAGGAGATTTTTTACTAGCTGGGATAGAGGAAAGTTTTGACAATCCTCTGAAAGCAACAATATCAGTGCTTAACTGATTAGCTTGGAATAAAGCATCCTTGTTAAAGATGAAGCTTGGAGCCAGGTCATGCGTCGTGCCCCTATGGCTATAGCAGACGTTCTGCTAATAGACTCAAAACAGTCTAGGGAAGCACGATTAAGGAACTTACAGACATTTTGAGCATGACTGACTAATAAGAAATAGTCTGCTCTTTTATGTTCTTGAAGAAAAGGGCTCAAAAGCTTAAAGTTCTTTGTGACCTCTTCAAGAGATAATCCCATATAGAAAATATATGAGATAATTCTTGCTGAAAGCATGGATGCCTGGAAGCATCGACGTCCAAAGGCATCTAAAGTCCTAGACTCACGACCTGGCGGATAAGAGGAGTGCTTCTTTGCACTCTTAATACGCCTCATTGCTGATTTTACAACAATAGAATGATGAGGAAGTTGAGTCTTTTGAAAACCTGGAGAAGGTGGCACACCTTGTACATAGTGTCAAGTGTCTTAGAATGTGGGGATACCGTTAAAGGAGTTTCCCACATTCTTAATAGCAGATCCTGTAAGATCTGATGCAAAGGAAGCATGATCACCTCCTTTGGAATCCAGGGGGATTGCAGAGTTTCTGAATCCCCTGGTATAGATTCTTTACCAGCTATAGAAATGGCAAGTAACTTTGCCATATCAAGCAGAAAAGCTTGAAAAGAAATCTCTCCTGAGTAGGACCTTCTGAAATGAGGGGTAAAGGCTGGACTTGTAGAAAAAACAGCCTTGGTACCAATGGATTCATCCCAGTCATCGGGATCGGAAGACTTGAAAGGATGAAGCATCGGATTTTCTTTAAAGAGATGTCTTCGGTACCGCCCGAGGTCAGTACCGAGATGAGTCGGTACCGAATCCTCCATGCTAGAAAGTGATTCCAGGCTCGGCATAGAAGGAAGCGAGTCTGTCAAAGCAAGCATTGACGGTACCGACACCGGTGCCGATGTCGATACCGATACCGGTACCAAAGCCGAAGCCGATACCGATAGTCGGGGAAGAGTCTGCAGCAACTCTAGCGGTACCGAAGTAGCTGAGAGATTCGCTAGACTACGTTCATCAGTGAGGAATATCTCATCCATCACCATAGCCGATGCTGGGGTGTCGGTACCGCCCCACCGAGCATGGCCCAGGTATGTCCATGGAAGTAAGAATCTCGGGAACAACCTGAAGCCCCGTTAATGCTTTGGAGCCCGAAGACTCCCGCCGGGGCTTTATTGCCAAAATGTCCTCGAGGGCAACGCCAGAGGCATCTCGATGCTTAGAAGGAGATCTACCACTAGAGGACTGGCTAGTCTTAACAGACTTTTGTTTGGTTACCTGATCCTGTGAGGAAGAAGATATTCTGGCTGGTGACATCGAGTCTGATGTGAACTGGGTATCGAGCTGTGCTCGATCCTGAAGACTTCTTCTATTTAAGCTCCTGCAGGAGAGACACTCCAGTGGGCAATGGTCAGGACCTAAACATTTTAGACAACAAGTATGAGTGTCTAAAAATATATTTGTACCGCCACACTTTGAGCATTTCTTAAGGATAGTGGCTGGCTTTTCCATAATGGAAAGGATAGAGGCCTAGTGGCCAAGAAACCATCAGGCACTAAACAGGAAAAAATTCCTTAGAAAAAAGAAGAAATTTTTAGTAAAA
This sequence comes from Ichthyophis bannanicus, assembly GCA_033557465.1. Classification (NCBI taxonomy): domain Eukaryota; kingdom Metazoa; phylum Chordata; class Amphibia; order Gymnophiona; family Ichthyophiidae; genus Ichthyophis; species Ichthyophis bannanicus. Next base: position 607,590,448 of record CM066032.1, read on the forward strand.
AGAAAGAAAAGCACCGGCGGTACCGGTGGTGTCGAAGGAAGGCAGACGCAACCACAAAAAACAAGAATAAAAAAAGAAGAATTTTCTGCGGTGACAGGAATACGTCCTGCCGGCTCCGCGGAAAACGGAAAACTGATAAGAGGGAAGTGAATGGGTGGGAAGGCAGCGTGCATGCGTGTGGGATGCTCCCAAAGGCTTTCTTTCTGGACGCTGGGGAGCATTCCCGCGCAGGCTCCGTCGGTACCGATGTACCCATATGTGAAGACTCATTCCTGCTTGTTCCTGGAGATGTATTTTCCCCCCTATTCTGTACTGCTCCCTCAAGTTTTTGAAACCCATTTAATAATTCTGCATTTTTAGCATTAAATCTTAGCTACCAAATTCTAAACCATTCTTCAGACTTAACTAGATCCCTTCTCATGACTAAAGACATTCCATGGTGTCCACCCTTTTGCAGACTTTGTTATCTGCAAAAAGGCAAACCTTACCCAACAGCCCTTCAACAATATCACTTACAAAAATGTATAAAAAAGAAGTACTCAACCAAAAACTAATCCCTGCAATACACCACTGTTAACATCCCTATCCTTAGAATGAACTGCATTTAACATGACCCTTTGTTGCCTCTCACTCAACCAGTTCCTAACTCGGTCACTTTAGGGCCCATACCATGGGCACTCATTTTTTTTTTCAAAATTCTGTTTATTCAAGGTATATAGAATGTTACACACAGCCAGACTGATAGGTTGTCCATCAGATAGATAACAGAAGGAAAATCTAACCCAGGTGGGGCTGTATCTGGTCCACCACCTTGGGCACCAACACAGGGAACAATAGAATACAATCTTATCAAAACTCTAAACCCCTCCCCCCCCCTCCCACCCATCCCTGGAAGCACAGCACAATAAGAAATAGGGAGTAACAGTATTCCGTAACACTCACTATCCAACCCTCAAAGCCTCACTCCGGGCTTTAGGTCCCAATTGGCTAATGTAGGGCATCCAGAGTAACAAAAAGTGAGCCCATCGCTGGGGTTACCCCAAGGTACTATGTCGTTCCATGAGCATGAATTGATGAAAACTATTTTGCCATTCAGTGAACGTTGGAGCCACAGGTTCACGCCAACGGCGCAGTAAAGGCCCCTTACCCACCACACAGGCTTTGCGCAGCAGCAGCCGTGCCCATCTGCCCTTAGGGTGAAGTGGTCCCAACCAATCAAATACTACCAGCATCTCAGTAAAACAAATACGCTGATCCAGAAGGCCGGCCATAAACGTCCCAATTTTATGCCAATAGCCACGTATAGAGGGACAATCCCACCACATATGACCCAGGTCTGCAAGAGGACAAAGACACTTGGGACATCCGCCATTCAAAGTCAAGTGGCTACGCAGTGCTCGCCTCGGGGAAAAGTAAGCCCGATGTATGCATTTGAGCTGTATCTCCCGCCAGCGGGCACCCTCTACTAAGCAGGCAATCCGACCTAGAGCCGCCCGAACTGTGCCCAGGGGTATGTCCCGTCCTAGGTCCTTCGCCCAGAGACCCTCCAGTATAGTGTAATCCGGTGGAGAAGCAAGGCAATCTAGCCGTCTCTTCAAAGCTGCAATAGTTGGTGGGCAATCATCGCCCAGAGCGAAAAACTCTAAGATCCGCACAGAGTGCTCCGAGTGGAGTTCACGTTGTGGCAGAGAACTGATATAATGAGAGACCTGCATATAAGCAAAGGTAGACCTACCCGGACACAGATCATATTCCGTACAAAGTGCATCCAGCGACTTGCAACTGCCATCAGCAGTCAATAAATTCCCTAAACGCCGTATGCCCAATCTTCCCCAATGTCGGTAAGGAGCCGAATCAAGGCCCGGCGGAAAGCAAGCGTTACCCTGTATGGAAAGCCAGCTAGAAGTCATAGGGTCACTACCCCAATACTTATTGAGCTGTTGCCAGGTATACCGAGCCGCCTTTAGCAGAATACTGCTTGTTATCCGGGCAGGCAGGATCGCCGTGCGCAAGTGTAACACGGCTTCCAAGGAGTAGGGGGCAACAAAGGCTGCCTCTAATCCACAAGGGGTATAAATCTCACTATCGCCCAACCAGTCGCTCAACTGTCTAGCCTGGCAGGCCAAGGCATATTTCCACAGGTCTGGGACTCCCACCCCTCCGGATCGCCAGCCCCCGCGCAATCTAGCGAGCCCTATTCGGGCCTTAGACCCCTTCCAAAGGAACCTCCGAATCTCCTTCTCCAAGCGCGATACATCCCGTCGCAGAAGCCAAACTGGGAGAGTTTGCAACCAGTAGAGCACACGCGGAAGGATCACCATCCCTAAGGCAGCCACTCGGCCCAGAAGAGACAAAGGGAGGGGTGCCCAAGCCTGCAACTGCCAGCGGACCTTGAGAAACATTCGCTCAAAGTTCATGGGATATAACAACGTAGGTTTCCTGGTTAATAAGATACCTAGATAGACGAGGGAATTATCGGCCCAACGAAGAGGGAAGGGGTCCGGCCAACTTTCTCGCAGGGTGCCCCCCACATCCAAGGCCTCTGATTTAGACATATTAATGCGTAACCCTGCGAAGGTACCATAGAGTGAGAGCTCATCGAGCAGCTGAGGCAGGGACTGCTGAGGGGATGTAAGGTGGACAAGGAGATCATCAGCAAAAGCAGCCACCTTGAAACCATGAGCCCCAATTTGCACCCCACAAATGGTCTGTAAGCTTTCGATCCGCCGGATCAACGGATCCAAGGTTAACACAAAAAGAAGGGGAGATAGTGGACAACCCTGACGGGTACCCCGTTCCAAACAGAATGCATCCGAGACCACCCCATTACACAGGACCCCCGCCGTCAGGGCCGCGTAGAGCAAATCCACCATCTTGCAAAAGGGGGCTCCCAACCCATAACACGGTAATAAACATTTGAGATAGTCCCAGTGCACTTGGTCGAAAGCCTTCTCGGCATCAAAGCTGATAATCAGGGACGGAAGATTCCGCTGTCGCACCCATTCAAGAGAGGCTAAAATGCGACGCAGGTTCCGTACTGCGTAACGGCCTTTGACAAAACCAACCTGGGACTCGTGCACCAAGTCTCCCAAAACGGAGGCAAGGCGATCAGCTAAGACCTTTGCCAAAATCTTTGCATCAAAATTCAATAAAGAGATCGGCCGATAGGATGCTGCTTGAGTAGGGTTCTTGCCCGGCTTCAGAAATAAAGTAAGAAATGCATGATTGGCGCTCCGACCAAAATGTCCTTGGGCCACCCGGTAATGGTAAAGGGCTACTAAGGTGGGAGGCACTGAATCTCCCAGAAGTTTGTAAAATTCTGCCCCAAACCCATCTGGTCCAGGCGCTTTGGAACAGCTAGCCGTCTGAATAACACGACAAACTTCGTCAATAGTTACCGGGGCGTCCAAGAGCGCCCGTTGAGCTAGCGTTACTTGAGGCAATTGAAGGGTACGGAGGTAGTCCCTCATGGTAGTAGGGGCCCCCTCCCGCCGGGCGTAAAGTTGTTGAAAAAAGGAGCGAAACAGCTTAGCAATAGCGGCACTAACGTTATGCAAATGCCCCTGATCGTCACGGAGCGCCGCTACCGACCGGGAGCCCTGTTTCCCCCGTAAACACCGGGCCAGCAATCGCCCCGGCTTGTCGCCGAATCGATAAAGTTGATGTCTATAGTAAAGATGGGATTTTTTGGCTCTTTGGTGAAGCAGTTCATTCAAAGTGACTTGCAGCTCCCACAATTGTCGCTTATTACTGGCTGTGGGGTCGCCCGCACACCGCCTACGAGCTCGCACGACTTGTTTCTCTAATTGAAGGATCTGCGATGTCAACAATTTACGCTTCCGCGCCACATATGAAATAATGTCGCCCCGCAAAACAGCCTTGGCAGTTTCCCAAAACAACTCTGGGTCTTCAGTATGTTGTGCATTATAGACGGCAAAGTCCTGCCAGCATTGTCGAAGGTAAGCAGGAAACGCCGAGTCATAATATAACCCCAGGGGGAACCGCCAAAGTCTAGGGGGCATTACCAGATCTCCCCATTTCAAATCCACCCATACTGGAGCATGATCTGATATTGCACTAGGGCCGATCTGCGCCTCTTCAACTTGCACAAATAGCCGTTCCGAAACCAGTACATAATCTATGCGAGCACTAGTCCCATGCGCTCTAGATTGATGGGTGAAATCTTTCTCAGTTGGATGTAAGAGGCGCCAAGGGTCAACGAGTCCCAGACGGGCTCCCAGACCACGCAGCGTCCTAGCAGTAGATACACGCATCCGATCTCCCCCCCCACTCGACGTATCCATCTCGATATCGAACACCCCATTTAGGTCTCCAGCTAGTATCAGCGGGGCTTCAGGGAGCTGTTCCACATGGGAAGCCAGTCGGGCATAAAACGCCCGGTCTAGCACATTGGGGCTGTATACATTACCCAGTATGACCGGCCGCCCCTCTAAGCGGCCATATAACACAAGATACCGGCCCTCTGGATCAGCGCACTCCCGCTCCAACTCAAAGCGAACCCTTCTATTGATCAGAATGACCACTCCACCCTTTTTGCCTTTGGCAGGGGCCCCCCAGCTCTGTCCCACCCATGTCTGCTGTAATTTAGCATGTTCCTCGGCCGTCTGGTGGGTTTCTTGCAACATGGCAATGTCGCAATGCAGGCGGGCTAGGGCCTGTAACACCTTAAAGCGTTTAACCGGGTTACCTATCCCGCATACGTTCCAGGAGGTAACCTTCAGGGGGGATAGTGAGTAATTACTGGCACTGAAAAAGGTTTAACCAAAAAATATGACAGAGACCTTCCCAGCCTGAGGTCCCCGCCCAGCAACTGAATACTCCACAAGCATAGCCAGATAGGCAAGAAAAGCAATCGTTGTGCTCCCCGCAATACCCAAACCCCTACCCGCCCTCCGCCCTTATTCACCCTCCCATCCCCCTCCCTTCCCCCCCTCCCCCATCCCCTGACCCCCCCCCCTTCTTACCTCCCCTCTGGGTTTCCATCCACCACCACTCCCTACGGGAGTCACGTAGGAATTGCGTGGGACCCACCTCCCCCTACAACAAGGCCTACATACACTGCCAGAGCTCCCCTGTTATTGGGTTTTTTTTTTTTTTTTCCCCCTCCCGGGAGGACATTATCCAAAACAATGCCGCCACAATTTACAAAATAAAAAACCCATACCCATCCCGCTCCCCTCCGAACCCCCCAGCAATTTCAGAACACAGCAACAAACCGTGAAGGCATCAACGTTCTCACCCCCTCCGTTCCCTTTCTTTAACATAGTGGAAGCTATATCTAAAAGCACTTATCTATCCACTTACATAACTACACATATAAAGTTAAGGAGGGGGCCAGCGTCCACCTGTCCCCTGAGGCATAACGGTGCGGGCTCCTCTCAATGACTGCTTGCCGGGAGTCCCGGGACCAACAGACCTCACAATCTCCAGACCGGAGCAAATCACCAGTGGTACAGTCCCAAGGTCCGTGCAAGGGAGCGAGATTTCGAGCACCAGCCAGCAGCGGAAGGCAGCAATCCAAACAGGGGGAAAGAACACAGCCGCTGCAGCTCCCCCAACGCTGGGAAATCGAAGACAGTATAGGGTTACACGCCTTGGGAAAAAGGTCTCCCAACTGCCCGGGAAATAGCAAGCAGCCTCCATCGCGCCCCCCGCAAGGGAGGCTGCAGAGCCAGACACCTCTGCATCTTGAGGGCAGACCTCATTCTCCGGGGCCTGAGGATCTTGCTGTCAACAGCTGCTCTACGTAGGGACGTGCCTCCTCGGCAGAATCAAACACCCGGTAAGTGCCCTGGGAGAGCACACGCAAGCGGGCCGGGTATTGCACAGTAAAGCGGATTTTGGCTTCAATCAACCGCTGGCATATCTGAGCATAGGCTTTGCGGCGAAGGCTTAAAGCCGCCGAATAATCTTGTGTAATTCGGATCCGGGCTGTCTCCCATTCAACAACTCCTTTTTGCTTAGCTATTCGTAGGATGGTGTCTTTATGGGGATAGCTTAAGTAGCGGGCCAAAACCACACGAGGCCGGCGATCTCCCTCTAGTGGCCGGGGCCCCAGCCGATGTGCTCGTTCAACTATCGTGGGCCCGGGTAGGTTGACCCCATCGTGCAAGGAGGCAGAGAGGTTCTCAATGTACTGCCGCAGATCTATATCAGGAACAGCTTCGGGTATGCCCAAGAACCGCAGGTTGTTGCGGCGCGAGCGGTTCTCAAGGTCATCTAGCTTCGACGCTTGTGCTAGAGAGGCCTGCTGTACGGTGGTTAGCTCGCGCCGCAGTTGCTCCAGGTCGTCCTCGGCTCTGGAGAGACGGGTTTCGGCCTCCTGCACCCGGGAGCCCATGGAGCTCAAAGAGCTTTGCAACGTATCCATCTTAGCATGCAGCGTGTCGAACTGCGTGGAGAGTGCAGCAGTCACCGCGGTGGTAATTTCTTCCGTCAATGTCGGGGAAGCCGCCACGCCGCGCTTCGATGGAGACTCGGCCATCTTTACGGTACTTACTGCCCGGTCCTTATCTCGACGTCCCACCTTCGCTGTCGCCGCCATTCGGCTATGTAGGGTACCGGAGACTGTTTGGGGGGAGGAAACAGCACACTAAGTCCCGGTTGAGCCCAAAGGCAGTGCAGATCACGGTACAAATAGAACGTTAGGGGGAAGATGGGCCCGGAGCTCGAGCTACCCACGTCTGCTCAGGCTCACCGCATCACGTGATCTCCCATGGGCACTCATTTTATCTATCAGCTACCTATGCAGAACCTGACATCTATGCACCACATCTAAAGTTTACCCTAAATCTAATTCTTTGCCCACCCAGTCAAAGATATTGATCAGATTTGCATAAGGCCAATATCTGGCTAACCATATGGCCTCAAATCTTATAATCCACTGGATTCTGGAACCTGCATTATCCTCCGTTTTAGCCGAGTTTCTATTTATTCATAACAGAGATCAGATTAACCAACCTCAACCTCCTCCTTACTGCAGTTTTTGTGGAGAGAAACCATATCCACTCTTCTCCAGTCCTCCAGGAACACTCCCTACAATTACTACTAATACTGAGCATTTGTATAGCGCTACAAGACATACACAGCACTGCACAGACATGTAAGAAACAGTCCCTGCTCATCAGAGCTTACAATATAGTTAAGACAGACAACACAGTAGGTGTGGACATGCAATACATCTAAGGGGAATGGCAAGGAAACACAAAGGAGATCAGGTGAGTCAAGATCAGACTCCCATTTCTAAAGCAACTGAAAAGATTAGAAAGTGTAGCTACTTCTAATGCACTTGAATGTCTTCCATCTGGTCCCATTGCTCTGTCTACTTTTAATTTACCTAGTTCCTCACAAACACAGTCTGCAGAAAGTTGTTGAAGGTCTCTCTCACTTCCATTCCTATCTGTGAACCCACTTCCAACCCATCTGTGAACACAGAACATAAATATTTATTAAGTCCACTTTCTCCACAGCAGCTTCTATATATTCCCTCCCTTTACCCATGAGTCTGACAATATCACTTTTGCACTAACATTTAAAAAAAACTTAAAAAAAAAAACCTTGCCCACTCTCCCCCCCTCCATTTTACTGTATTGGTTATTTTTTCTTCCATTTGCATCTTTGTTTTCCTAACTACTTTCCCTACTTCTCTTAGATTTTCCTGATATTGCTGATTGTCTTCCTCTTTCTGTGATTTCATGTAGTTTTTGAAGGCTAACCTTTCCTTATCTTTTCAGCTATTTCTTCTGTTTCCTCTTACTTTTATTTACTTTACTAACAGAATTGTTACTCTTAAAATACATCCTTTCAGTTTTGTCCACTGCTTTTCTACTCCCCCAAGATGTTTCCATCCAACTGATTCCTTAAGGTATTCCTCCATATTGAAAAGTTAGTTTTCCTGAAACCTAGGACTCTCATTTTCAAATGAACCATTTTTATCCATGTCCTAATACTGAACCACATTATCTGCGTATCACTGGAAGCCAGATGATCACCCACTATAACATCTTAAACACTCTTGCTAGAACAGTTCTCCCTGTAGAGAACCCAGGATCTTCCTACTTCTGGATGACACCACAGCAGGGATGCCCCCAAGTCAACAGCCGGCATATTGAAATCACTGATTAATAGCACTTCTTTCATTGCAATATTGTGAATGCCTTCAACTAAATTTTTGTCCATTTCTTTTGCCTGTGAATGAGATCTATGTATCACCTCAATGTAAAAAAAAAAAATTATTCCTTTTTTCTAGATTAAGTTACAGTGCCTCTTCCTTATCTCGCGAGTCCTACAATTCTGTTGTTTTAATTTTTTTTCTGCTTAAATATAGTGCCACTCCTCCTCCCTTTCTTCCTACATCCTTTCCAACCTGGTGTAACTATATCCCAATCATGGCTCTTCATGAACCATGCCTCTGACCAACACTAAATCAAAGTCAGCCTCTTCCATTACAGTGTCTAAATACAGAACCTTATTTTGTATATTATGGGCATTAGTATGCACAGCTTTCCAGATCTGGCCTTTGTTTCCTTATTTATACATATGTTTAATGTTTAGTTACATGAGGGCTTTATTCACTCATCCTCAATGATCCTAGTTTAGTATTCAAGCTCCGAGTCCTGCCACTAAAGATTTTACGTATAAAGACAGGACTCGTGATATGCAAACTCGCCTTGGATTTCTTACTGGTGTCAAAAAAATCTCTTTGCTAAGATAACGAGGGTGAAAACAGAAACTTTAAGGCCCAAAACATTTATGTGTGCCTGCAAAATAACATTCACATTGGTGTTGCTCTATGCTCCTAACTTGTATAATCACAGAAACATAGAAACATGAAGGCAGAAAAAGACCACATGGCCTATCAGGTCTGCCCCTTCCTTATCAACCACTACAACAGTCCCTTTGTTTTTTGGGGGGGTTTTTAGAGATCCTCTGTGATTATCCCATGCTTTTCTGAATTCAGATACTGTCCTCATCTCTACCACCTCCACTGGAAGTCTATTCCACGCATCTACCACTCTTTCATAAAGAAATATTTCCGCATATTACTCCTGAGTATATCCCCTTTCACCCTCATCCTATGCCCCCTCATAGCAGAGCTTGCTTTCAATTGAAAGAGGCTCTCCTCTTGTGCATTTATGCCATTGAGGTATTTAAATGTTTCAATCATATCACCTCTATCCCACCTTTCCTCTAATGTATACATATTAAGATCCTTCAGTCTGTCCTCATATGCTTTATAACGAAGTCCACTAACCATTTTAGTAGCCACCCTCTGTACCGACTCCAACCTATTTATATCCTTTTGAAGGTGCAGTCTCCAGAAAAGCACACAATGCTCCAAATGAGGTCGCACCAAAGACTTAAATAGAGGCACTATCACCTCCTTTCTTCTGCTGGCCATTTCTCTCCCTATGCACTCAAGTATCCTTCTAGCTTTCAGGGTCGCCTTTTCTACCTGTTTAGCTACTTTAAGATCATCAGACACAATCACGCCTAGGTTCCACTCTTCTTTTGTGGACAGAAGTACTTCACCCCCACACTATTTCGCTCCCTTGGATTACTGCAGCCCAAATGCATGATCTTGCATGTTTTAACATTAAATCTCAGCTGCCAAATTCTAGATGATGCTTCAAGATTAGCTAGATCCCTCTTCAAGGTATCTACACCTTCCTGGATGTCTACTCTATTGCAGATTTTGGTATCATCCACAAAGAGGCAAACCTTAACCAACAGCCCTTCCACAATATCACTAACAAAGATGTTAAAAAGAATCGGACCAAGGACAGATCCCTGGGGCACACCACTGGTAACCTCCTTCTCAGAGTGAGCTCCATCTATCTCTACCCTTTGTAGCCTCCCACTCAACCAATTTCTAACCCAAGCAGTAACTTTAGGGTCCATCCCTAGGGTGCTCAGTTTGTTTATAAGTCACCTATGCAGAACGGTTCAAAGGCTTTACTGAAATCTAAATACACCACATCTAGGGCTCTCCCTCGGTCCAACTCCCTGGTCACCCAGTCAAAAAAATCAATCAGATTTGTCTGACAAGACCTGCCTCTGGTGAATCCATGCATTCTTTACTCAGATCTAAACTGTACAGTAGACTCTCAGATGGGCAAACATTCACCTTTGTGACAAAACCTATTAAGGAACGTAAGGAAGAACATTTTTTTCTATAATCATTTTAAGATTATAAATATTTGGAGAACTCTGAAACCTACTACTAAAGATTTTACACACAAAGCTACAGCTCATGATATGTTAACCCACATTAATTTCTAACTGGTGTCACAAAATGCTTTCCTAACATAATGAAGATGACCACAGATGCTTTATCTATATCTGATCATCTCATGTTATGTAGTGTCACTTCTGAGAGAAATGGAAAAGGATGGAATCACTATTCTTTTCTGGGAGGCAGCTAAAACAGTAATATAAACTATGCCTCTAACAAAAGGAAAACCCTGAACAAGGAAACTGATTCAGAGAGATCAGCTGATGTTCTTTAATAGGGAAATAATTAGCTCAAGAGTGACTGATGCCAAGGAAACATTTGTGCATACCCAAAAAGAGAACTCAGGACACCATACAGTGTCAAATTTTTCTCTATGGCAATAAAGCTAACAAACTGTTGAGCAAGCTAACGAAAGTAGATAAAGGATTGAAGTCAAGTCTATGTTAAAAGAAAAGCATGGGAGCACTCTGAATTCCTTTGAGCTTGTAGGTGATGGTTTTAGAGATTTCTTTTCTATATACTTCAGAAGCTAGTAACGGAACTAAGGAGGACTATATGTCAGCAATACAATTATCATAGTGGTCTTCCGCTGATTTGGAAATTGTGAATGCCCTGTTAGAGTAGAGGAAACATCCTCAACCATTACACAATTGCCTAATTTGAAGGCCCAGGACCTAACTAGATAAACACTTTTATAAAACTTTGAATACATTGATTACAACACTTTTGCTATCTATATATTTGGAGGTAAAGGGAGTGTCCCCAGTCTCTGCAAAATATCATCATTACAAAAATTCCTAGAGATAAACTTCCTCCTAAGCTTGTTCTATTAAGCCATTAGCTTTGTTAAATCAGGATAAAGAAATTTATACTAAGATACTGACAAATAAACTAAAGTTGGTTTTACCAAGCTAATATCACCCAAACAAGTTGGATTTCTGAATACGAAAGTCGGTATCAATGTGAGGAAGGTGGTAGCTGCTATAGAACTGTGTCAGTCCTCACAGTCATAGAATCTGATGCTAAGGAAGATTTTCGATAAGATGCCTTCGTCTTTTTTGGTATATTCTTTCTAAATTTGGTTTTGTTCAGTTCATATTAAATTATCTTGGTGCTATGCGCTATTTGCACTGCATAAATATTTGTGAATGGTCATCTCTCACCCACTTGAGATTTAAGCAGCACCACTAGAAAGAAGTAGAGTCTATCCCTTCTCTCATTTATTCTAACCCTAGAGGCACTGATTTGTAAAATGGAACAAGCACAATGAAATGGTGAGAATCATCTGTTGGATTAAAATTTTGAAAACGCTCATATCTGTTGACAATGTACTACAATACAACTGATCACTTATTCTTAATATCTCAGCCTAAAGGTTCATAAATACATAAAGATCTTCCAAACATACGGAAGTTTCTCTTGTTTGAAAAGGAATTTCAAAAATCGGAAACTAGACACTGAGCTGAGCTCCAACAGACGGAGGGATTCTTCCCTAAAGTGGGCTGGAGTTGCTATTAGTTTGGTTTGGAATATGGGTACCAAGATATCTGAGTGTCTACACATTTGTAATTTCAAATCCTTTATTTAGATACAACTTTACAGTTTTCTATGTGGGATAAGGTTTCAACAATGGTTTGTAGTTTTTTTATTCTTAGGCAAAATTCGCCATTTACAGCCGTACCTTTCACAAGTTAATCTAACTTTTGTGACTGGTCCCGATTTTTCTCCACTTGGATTACTGCAATTCCTTGCTTGTTGGTCTTCCACAATGGGTGGTATGCTGACTGCAATTATTACAGAAAATGGCTGCCATGCCTATTAAAAGTCTTCGATAAATGGATGACGTGACCCTGGTTTTAAAAGAACTGCATTGGTTGCCGATAAAGTACTGTATCTGGTATAAGTTACTGATGGTGGTTTTTCAGTAGAAGTGCAGTATGGCCCAAAATGCCTGTCTTCTAAGCTAGTTCTATATTCTACTGCCCAACCTTTGTGATCCCAAAAAGAAGGGGGTATTACTGGTGGTTCCAACACTAAAAACAATGCAGACGAGTTGTCAGAGAGTGCATTCTCACTGCAAGTCCCATTATGTTAGCACGCTCTCCCCATTGAGCTTCATCAGGAATGAGATTTGGAGAGGTTTAGAAAACTTCTAAAAATATGTTTCACTGTGCCTTTGAAAGGGGCTAAGGTCTACAATCAAATATTAGTATATTCTTAGGGCTGGGAACCAAAGTATAGTTTTAGAAGAATTGAAGCTTTTGTAAGGTGGATGGTTTGGATTTGGATTGGTAGAGGACTGCTCATTGGAGAAAGTGAAGGTAAGGGTAGAGGGGTTTAGCCTGTATTTTCAAGTCTTGATTTTAGTTGATTGTAAATTGCATGGAGTGGATAGCAGATGTGTGGTATATAAGCTAAAATACATAAATAAAATAAAAATACAGTGCCTTGTAAAAACCTTCATGTACATGTTTTCACAATCTGCTGTCTAAAAAATATAAAGGCGGCATTTATTTCACTGATCCCCACAACATATTCTAGACTTTTAACATGAAAGTACAATTATAGAAAATTTCAAAAAGTAATTCAATTAAGAAATCAAGGTTTTGATTGCATAAGTCTTCACATCCTCACCTTTATAAAATAGGCTCTTAGGGGCTTGTTTGCTAAGCAGCGGTAGCGGCTTCTGACCGATATCAAAGCCGTGGCCCCTTGAATTCAATGGGGCCACAGTTCCGATATCGGTTGGAAGCCGCTACTGCTGCTTAGTAAACAAGCCCCTTAGAATCAGCGCCTGTAGCATATAAATGCTGGGGCTATTTTGGAGCAGGTGTTTCTGTGTGTATGTACTCCAGACATGTACGTGTAGGTTTATACCATACACATATATACTACAGCTCTTTCCCTGCTGCGCCCAAACTATACCCCCAGGAACACCTACTGTATGTGTGGCATTGATAGGTATGTATACCATGGATAAGTTTGTAAAAGGCTTTTTTCCATGTGTAAAACAGTCTTTTACATCAGGCCTTGACAAATTTTCTTGGAATCTAGGAGCCAGCCACCAAAACCTAGATCACAGTGCACGCCCCCACCCTGCATAAAGGTGAATTACAGTTACTCTTTTAAGTTTTAGGGCCTGATTTACTAAGGCTAATCCTGCAACCACTGGAGTAAATTCCACCCAAGCAACCCCTGCAATGTGAGCAGGCCTGGGCAGGAAGAGGGTCCGTCCAGCAGCAGCAAGATAGTGCAGCAAACTTACTTTATCATGTTTGCCGTGCTGTCTTCACTCTTGTAAGTTTGCAACAGGTCCAGAGGCTGTTACCTACTGGGCCAAAGTCTTGCAATAACAGCCGCACCATGAGACTTCGGTCCAGGGCTGCTGCAAACTTACAAAACCTGAAGCAGCGCCGCAAACATGATAAAGTAAATTTGCTACTGCCACTGCCACACAAAGGGGGGAGCACCACAACAATGTGGGGCCCTCAGCACAGTTTGCATGGGGGCCCCTCATTGGAACTTATGCCACTGCCTGCAGCCTTCTCCTTCCCCCACCTCCACACCTAAAACCAAAACTTAAAATCATAGCTACATTGCTCAAAGTCCTTGCAGTATATGGTACAAGCCTGGGGCAAAGTGCAACTTTTACTACAGTACACAGATATTAAAATGTTATTAAAGTTCCCCAGTTGCAGCCCTGCAAGGCTAGAGGGTAATTCTCAGTTCATGCTCCTGTTCCTCAGGGGATGAGGGATATTAGTCCTGCCATTTACAGTTTGAAGTATCTGTATAAACTTAAGGTTAACAGATTCAAATCACTGCAAGAACTCTACCTTATCCTGCTGCAAAGCAGAGAAAATGATCAATAACTAGATAATAATGATAATACCAATGTCTGCAAAGGGCACAGGACAAAACCATTCTTCACAACACAGACATTATTCATGCTCTGTTTCTTAGTACTGCACAGTGAACAAGCTTGTCTTTGCCTTTAAAATCATTAGTTCAGGATGGAGGCATCATTCCAACATCAACTGAGCTATAATGCTTATAAAGCATAGAGCATCCTCTGCAGCGGGCTAGCAATACATGTCCACATATCTACTGCTATTTTCTAAAGGCACGTACCTTAAGTAAACAAAATGGAATTTAGTGTTAAATGCAGGTTAACATGAACAGTTCACAGCTTCACACAGGGTAAACGTTACTAAGGGGTTCACATGCCAGGAGGGGGAAACCTGGGGAGAACTTTAGCAAAAATACAAAATTGCAGATCATCCCCACTAAATGTCATTATGAGAAGGAACACGAAAAAGTAAAAATGAGAATATAAGAAATGCCATATTGGGCCAGGCCAAAGGTCCATCAAGCCAGGTATCACAAGTACTGGTCAGGTGGCCATTCCAGATCACAAGTACTGGTCAGGTTCCCAAAAAAGTAGACATCTATACTCAAAATGTGTTTTGGCTTGAAGTATTAAACCATCCAAGTAGTAAGTTGTTTGATTTTAAATTCAAACACAAATCTAATGAAATGTCATATGTCATTTTAATGTGCATTATTTGCAAATATTGTGCATTAAAAACAGAAAGTAAAATAAAAATGATAAAATTTAACAAAATAAAATGAGCCTCCCGCAAAATGGAAATTTCCCATGTGCAGCCATAATTTGAATAACTAGGGCACAATTCCCTATTTTTGATAAAAAACAGAAGTTGCCTTTATGCCTTCCATAAATTCCAATGATAAAAGTGCACTAGTTGTTGCTTACCCTGTATCCCATATCTTCAATGAGCTCACAAGAGGCCGCATTAACACTGGTGTGCCAAACAGTCTCCTTCAGGCTGCAGCCATACATAAAGACATTCTTCTTGCGGGAATGACCATGATAATCACAGTAGACCTGTAAGGAATCGCCACATTAGCATCAGCAGGACTTTCTGAACATTATCAACCACTCAAAGCAAGAGGGGCCCATGGGATGTTTGAGAATACTGCCTGTGGCTGCACTGCCCAAGCCTGCTCACCATATATTAGTGAATAACTACTGTACAAATGCTTCCACTCAAATGTCTTAAGGTTATTAAGGGCCCTGTTTACTGAAGTGCAGTAAATTTTTACATTTACCACATGTTATGTGGAAAGCCAGTGCGGTAACTTTTGGTGGTGTGGCCAGCATCTGCCCTGCAGTTACCACAGAGGGCAAACAATTTACCACACAGTAAATGCATCAGCAGACAGCATGGTACGGTAAGTGCATCTTCACTATATAAAGATAGTTACCATGGCCTCATGTATTAAAAGAAGCAGATCTCCAAAGCTTCATCCCCACTTTCCACTCTCCCTCCCCCTCCAAAGATCATCAATCCACTGATTACTATCAATCCACTGATTACCATCACCACCCTATTCCCCCAACTAGAGAGGCATCGAACCCTCCCTCCCTGGCACCTATCAGATGTTTCCCTGGTGTTTTAATGGCAAAGCAGGGGCAATTCGTGGATGTTCGTTCTCCATTGCCTCCAGGGTTATTATTATTATTATTATCATTATTAAGCATTTATGAAGCGCTGCAAACATACGAAGCGCTGTACACACAAATAAGAGAGACAGCCCCTGCTCATCCAAGTTCACTATGTAGTCAAGACAAAAAAATTACATAATACAAATTACAGATCAACAGGACAAAGTATACATCTAATGTTAGAGAGAGCAAACACAGCATATATAAAATAGTTATATCACAACACAAGAGTAAAAATGAAAAGCAATAGTGAAGAGGAGGGATTTCAACCTGGACTTAAAGATGGCCAGGGAGGGCGCCTGGCGCACAGAGACAGGAAGGCTGTTCCAGGCAAAGGGTGCAGCAAGGTGAAAGGAGCGAAGTCTAGAATTCACAATACGAGTGAAAGGCATAGATAAACGAAGACTATTAGAAGAGCGAAGTAACCGAGAGGGAGTGTAAAGAGAGATAAGAGCCAAAGTACTGGGGGCAGAAGAGTGAACACATTTGTAGGTCAGTAGAAGAAGCTTGAATTGGATACGGAAACAGATGGGGAGCCAATGAAGTGACATGAGGATAGAGTGATGTGGGAAAAACGAGACTGGCGGACTGAAGGGGAAAAAGGTGGTGTGCGGGGAGGCCGGCAAGGAGAAGGTTACAGTAATGAAGGCGGGATGTGATTAAGGAGTGGACAATCATTTTAATAGTGTTAACAGAGAGTAAGGGGTGAATTTTGCAGATATTGTAGAGAAAGAAACGGCATGACTTAGCAATGAGTTGGATATGTAGAGAGAGAGAGAGAGAGAGAGAGAGAGAGAAGTCAAAGATAACACCAAGGTTACGCGCTGAGGAGACAGGAAGGATAACAGAGTTATCCACAGAGACAGAGAAAGGGTAAAGAGGAGGGGAGGGATTCGGGGGAAAGATAAGGAGTTCGGTCTTGGTCATGTTCAATTTTAAGCAGCGGAGGGACATCCAGCTAACAATGTCAGAGAGGCAGACCGTGATCTTAGCCTGGATTTCTGGAGAGATAACAGGCATAGAGAGGTAGATTTGAGAGTCACCAGCATAGAGATGATAGTGAAAGCCACGGGAAGAGATAAGGGCACCAAGGGACTGGGTGTAGAGAGAGAAGAGGCGCGGTCCCAAGACGGAACCCTGAGGAACAGCTACAGGTAATGGGGTGGAAGAAGAGGAGAAACCACCAAAGCACACGCTGAAAGAGCGATGGGAGAGGTAGGAGGAGAACCAAGAAAGTACAGAGTCCTTGAAACCTAGTGAGGACAGGGTGATAAGAAGAAGGTTGTGGTCAACAGTATCAAAAGCAGCAGAGATCAAGAAGGATGAGGACAGAATAGAGGCCTTTGGATTTTGCCAGGAACGAATCATTAGTGACTTTGGTAAGAGCTGTTTCAGTGGAATGTAGGGGACGGAAGCCAGATTGTAAAGGATCCAGAAGAGCATGAGAGGAGAGGAAGTCGAGACAGCGGTGATAGACTGCACGCTCAAATAGTTTAGAGATGAAGGGAAGGAGAGAGATGGATCGATAGTTAGAAGGACAGGTGGGATCAAGTGAGGGTTTCTTGAGAAGAGGTGTGACCACAGCATGCTTGAAGTCAGAAGGGAAAGTTGCGGTGGAGAGCGATAGGTTGAGAATATGAGAGATGGAAGGGATGATAGTGGAGGGGATGGAACTAAGGAGGTGGGAGGGGATGGGGTCAGACAAGCAGGTAGTAAGTTTAGAGGAAGAAAGAAGGAGTGAAGTTTCCTCATCACAGACCATAGGGAAGAAAGAAAGGGTAGCAGAAGTGAGGGAGGAGAATTGGGGAAAAAGGGGGGTAAGTAAGGGTGGTGGGGAATTGGAGGGTGATCTTGTGAATTTTGTCATGAAAGAACTCAGCCACTCACTTTCCACTCTCCCTCCCCCTCCAAAGATCATCAATCCACTGATTACCATCACCCCCCTATTCCCCCAACTAGAGAGGCATTGAACCCTCCCTCCCTGGCAGCTATCAGATGTTTCCCTGGTGTTTTAGTGGCAAAGCAGGGGTGATTCGTGGATGTTCGTGCTCCATTGCCTCCAGGGTTTAAAATAGCAGCTCTGACCCCCCCCCTCAACCATGGTAGTGTTGCATTACTAACACTACGAGTTAAATAAGAGCGTGCAATGGGGCAGGGGAGTCTGAGGATCACTTCTGCCCTGCCACTAAACCACCAGGGAAATCCAAAGCAAATGGAAAGGGAAAGGGGATTGGATTTAGTTCACACCTTTTCTCAGGAATTCAAGGGGTATTTCATTCAAGGTGCAGGAGGTATTTTCCTGTCCCCAGAGGGCTTAGGATCTAAGTTTGCTGAGGTGGGGGGAGTTGCAATGAAGGGGGGGATGGTGATATGGCAGGCTGGACAAGCTGACTGGGGTTGAAGGGAGTTGGGTGAGAACAGGAATGAAGATCGGTAGGAGAAGGGGGTTCAGCATGCCGACAGACACAACATGGTTTTTGTTTTGTTTTTTTAGTGGGCTGCACCAACTGCCTGCTGGTAGCACAGGTGCATTTAACTATCAGCAGCTGAGACAGCGCGCCAACTCACTCTACAACCAACACCCACTATCCACCCAAAACCTGCCCAGTCAGTTTCTGCCGCGTACATCAGAAAGCAATTAACACAAAATCATTAGTATGTTGGCAGTTTTTAGCATGCAATAGCCATTATCATGGCTCACACTAATGATTAGTACGAAATAATTTCCACACTAACTATTTAGCATGGTTTATTAACAGGCCCCCATGTATTCTGATGGAATTCCTGACCTAAGAACAGTCTGCATATAGATATTTGGTTTTATAAGATACCTCAAACATAGTAGAGGTACTACTACTACTAAGCATTTGTATAATGCTACAAGACATACGCAGCACTGCACAGACATGTGAGAGACAGCCCCTGCTCATCAGAGCTTACAGTCTAGTCAAGACGGACAACACAAGGGAAACACAAGGAGATCAGGTGAGTCAAGATCCGAAAGCAGCAGCGAAGGCGTGAGTTTTCAGCCTGGATTTGAAAAGGGCCTAAGGAGCAGCAAGGTGAAAGGAGCGAAGTCTGGAGTTAGCAATAGAAGAGAAGGGCACAGACAGAAGCGATTTGCCAGAAGAGCAGAGTTCCCGAGGAAGGATGTAGGGAGAGATAAGAGAGGAAAGGTAGTGAGGAGCTGCAGAGTGAAAGCACTTATGTCAGTGGATTAGGACCACTTTAGCAACCTATTCTGTTCAATTCATCCTCCTACACTAATATAACTAAGGATATTTCTCCTTTTATCCTTATCTGGGATGTGTAGCCAAGTCAGCCTGTAGCACATGCTGAGAAAATGTACCAAAGCTCAGCAGACTTTCAGGTTACTTCATTTTGCAGTCAAACCACTGCCTTGTGTTCTGCCCCATTTGACCCTCTACTGTTCCAGGAGATGAAGCATACAATTTGACTTATTGTAAGAGGAATCTGCAGCAACTTCCCCAAACTCACACTTATCCTTTTTACTCACTTAAAGGATTATTTTTTAAACAGGCCTTGCTTTTACGGCAGATATGTGCATTTGTGCTGGCTCTCTGGCCTGCACGAATTTGCCTGTTTGTTGTGTTTGTATATCTGTCTACACTATAAAATAATACATCAAATTTAGAGCTTAAAACACAATCAGTATTTAATAAATATTTTTTGCGGACCACCCTACTTTTCTTATGGATTGTATTTCTCCCTTACTGGTGCTTGTCTGTATTTGCAGCTCATCTGTTTTCCCCTCTTGGATATTATTGTAAACTACCTAGATGTTTCAAGTAACGAATGGCAATATAACAAATACGTAATACAATAGAAACATAGAAACATAGAAATATGACGACATAAAAAGACCACATGGCCTATCTAGTCTGTCCTTCCATATCAACAACTACAACAGTCCCCTTTTTTCCTTTAGAGATCTTCTGTGTTTGTCCCATATGTTTTTGAATTCAGATACTGTTCTCACCTCTACCACCTCCACTGGGAGACTATTCCACGGATCCACCACTCTTTCTGTAAAGAAATATTTCCGTATATCACTCCTGAATCTATCTCCCTTCACCCTCATCCCATGTCCCCTCATAGCAGAACTTGCTTTCAACTGAAAGAGGCTCTCCCCCTGAACATTTATACCATGGAGGTATTTAAACATCTCAATCATATCACCTCTATCCTGCCTTTCCTCTAAGGTATACATATTAAGATCCTTAAGTCTGTCCTCATATGCTTTATAATGAAGACCACTAATCATTTTAGTAGCCACCCTCTGTACTGACTCCACCCTTTTGAATACAATAAAGAGATGTTAGCAGAATGGGCAGGGATAATGGCTACTTGCCATAAACATAAAAATACAGCTCTCCAGATCAAGCCAATTACCTTTTGTTTCTTTGGGTTTTATGGACACATTTATTGCCGTTCCTCCACTGCCACCTCACCCTGTACCAATGGGCTCAGAAATCTTTCAATGGATTCTACATGTAATGTGCTGTTATGCTTCAATGCCCCCGCTACCACCAGCAGCTCTCCCCTACCCGGGGATCGAGCCACCAGCGGCAGGAGGGGCCAGCGATCATCGGAGCCCAATCCGGGCTCAGCAGCCAACTTTAAAACTTCGCGCCATCAGGCGCGCCCGCGACTGGCGGGCCCGCGCCTGAGGGCCTCGCCAGAGGACCCTTTGGCGTGGCCCTTAGGCGGAGCACGATAGGCGGAAAACAGATTCCTCACCTACTACTCACCCAACACTACTGAACCAGCGTTTGCCAACGTCTGAACCTTTCTTCATCGTCATGCTGTTTAGGCAAGATTTCAGCTCCACATAACAGTTTCTCTCCCAGTCGGGGTAGAACTGGCCGGAGTCTCCAACACCACCACCCACGTGAACGCTTTGGCCGGGCATGACTCACATCCACTCCCTGCATACTCAGGAACTTTGAAGTTACTGCTCTTTCTCATTGCCTCAAGTAAGATTAGATAGACCCCTTATGTATCTGCTAGTTTGCCTTATACCTGGAGTTTCTCATGTAATGTTACACTGTTGACTAACCATCTCTCAGTAAGCTCTCATATAATATTTACCTGCTAATTTATACCCCACCGAACAGCCTTGTCTCTAAAACTCAGTCAGAAATAGATATATTCTGAAATCCGTCATATACTTTGTGTTATACTTAATAGCTTTACCTCTAAATACTGTCTTATTGATATGTTTGATCCATTTTTGCCTGTTGTACACTACTAGAACTTGCATATTTCACATCTGTTTACACTCTGATCTCTATTCACTTCCAAACCACTACAAAATATTGCATTTGCTCTCTTGGCAACTCCCAGCAGTCAGTAACACCCACTAACACAGCATAGATACCCCCAATACACTAACAACAAGGCTGACACCAGATCTTCAGCATCCAAGATCAACACTGAAATGGCCCCACCCATCACGGCCATAATGAGCGGCCTCATGATCTTTTCTTGGCTGATTGTTGAGCCCCTAGCCTTATTCCACGCTACTAATCATATTCCAATACTCCAGCACCATGCCAAAACATGGACAAACTCTGCCTACCCTAACCACCTAAAGAACACACACACGGCAATCATACTTGTTACACATAGCCCTCCAACATAACAAACAAACTAAACCAGAGAAATCCACTCTAGTTCTTAATTGCGCCCTTATAAATGCAAGATCAATTCGTAATAAATGGCCAGTTGTCACTGAATTAATTGCAACCCACAACCTGGATATTCTCTTAATAACTGAAACGTGGCTTTCCGACGTAGACAATGTAATTCTCAACCAACTATTACCCAACAACTTCACAAGCCACTCCCGGCATAGAGGAATCAAAAGAGATGGGGGGGCCCTTATCTTGACCAAAACGGACTTTCATTTTCATACAACAGACTCCTCCAGTACCAACAATCTTGATATCATATCCATTGCAAATGACCAATGCGCCATCAACCTTCTATATAGAGCACCCTCATTCTCAACTGACGATCTCTGCAACATCCTCGACCTAGCAGCCAACACTCGCAACCTCAACTTATCAAACTGGATACTAGGAGATTTCAATCTCCCTTCACTTCACTCCAGTCATGCCACTGCCCTACTAGAAGCAATTAATGATCTGGGCTACAGACAAATCATCAACGAACCCACCCACACCAAAGGGAACATACTGGACATGATTTTTGCCCCTCTGTCAGTACAAGATCCAAATGAAAAACTGGTGACATCACTCACCTCTGTACCATGGTCAGATCACAAGCTTATCAATTTCAGCATACCTATCAACAACAATTCACTACACAACAATGGAACTTTAAGCAACACCACTTCTCGAAACTTCAGAGCCTTCAACAAAGATCTCATACTGGCTGAAACTCTTCCCCTATACAACAATGCAACCCTCAACCTCGACAATTTAATCTCCTCATGGAATAAGAATCTTAGCTCTATTGCTCAAAAACCTACGAAGAACAACATCGCAAATAATAGAAAACATCCTCCTTGGTTCTCTCCTGAACTATGTATCTCCCGCTCTCATTTACGGAAACTAGAGAAAAGATGGAGGCGTTCCCACTCCGCCGGAGACCTCTCAGCTTACAGAACTCACCTTGCAATCTACAAAGAGGCTATCCTAACAAATATGAAACAATACCATACTGACACCCTCAAAAGATCTCTAAACAAACCTCGTGACCTCTTCGAACTAGTTAAATCATTCTCTAAGGAACCATCCCCAAGCCATCCTGAAGAGATCCACCCACAAGAGTTTGCCAACCATTTACAATCCAAGCTACTTCAAACTGATGAAGTTAACACGTTCATAGCACAAGGCACCACCAGTCCAACTTTACTTTATAAGTTCTCCACACCATCCAAGAAACATGTGGAAGATACTATTGCAGCCCTCAACACCTCGACTGCACAAACCGACCCTTGCCCCGCATATTGGATTAAAAATTTACGATCAGAACTCAGCCCACTTATCACAAAAATGATGAACCTATCATTCTCAAATGGATCCTTCCCTGCAGCACTCAAGCAAACATCCATCAGACCTCTGTTAAAGAACCCTAAACTGGACCCAAGCAAAGTTGAATCCTATGGACCCATAGCCAGTATACCTCTATTAGCCAAAATAATCGAAAAGGAAGCACAAAGGCAACTGCAAGACCATATAGATTTAGCCTCCCCACTAGACCATCGGCAACATGGCTTCAGGGAATACCATGGCGTCGAAACCCTACTTACCTCCCTCTTCAATAAAATCGTCACAGGTATCGACAACATCCATCAAGGTTTCGCTCTCATCTTTATAGACATTGCGGCAGCCTTTGACTCTGTACACCATGGTCTGCTAGTAGAACGACTAAAAGAAAAGGGCATAAGTGGCGTCGCCCTCGATTGGTGCAGATCGTACCTTGATGGCAGATGGCAGCATGTAAAATCAGGTTCAAGATCTTCCGAACCCTTCCATCAGCGACAAGGCGTCCCCCAAGGGTCCTCCCTCTCATCTCTATTATTTAATATTTACATGCAACCTATTTTCAATATTATCGAATCATTCAAGGTCGACTGTCTAATTTATGCTGATGACATCCTCCTCTTCATGCCATTTTCCACAGAACAAATGGACCTTTCGCCACTGATTGAATGCTTCAACACAGTCTCCGAATGGCTTCTGTCACAAAACCTCAGGATTCAACACAAAAAGTCTGAGGTGCTATTTATCACCAGAGACCAGAATTTCTGCCCTCCACCTCATATAAAGGTTAAAGAAGCTGAGCTCCAAACCAAATCAGCAATTCGGTACTTAGGGGTCACCCTCGATCAACGACTAGATATGAAAACCCATATATCCAACATAGTCAGAGCTGTATATTTCAAAATCCGGTCACTCAGACACCTGCAATCCCTTCTAAGCCCTGAAGACTTCCGGACAATATACCAAGCCCTTATCTTGCCACACTTTGACTTTGCCAATGCTATTCTCCAAGGTCTCCCTCAATCATCTCTAAATCCGTTGCAACTTGCCATGAATGCCGCAGCTAGAATCTTAGTAGGAGCAGCAAGATGCGACCATATAACGCCTATCCTAATACAACTTCATTGGCTCCCCGTACAAGGAAGGCTTACTTTCAAATCTTTGTTACTCACCTTCAAATCCATCCATGGCATCACCTCCCCCTCATTAACCAACATCATCCAGCCCGCTCCTCCCAACAGAACAAGGAGAACCCCATCTACAAATGTGCTAGTAATTCCAAAGGCTTCTACAAAGTACACAACCGCAACATCTAACAGGGCATTCAGTATCTATGCCCCAAAATGTTGGAACACATTACCTCCAGACATCCGTGCGATTACTGACTTAACACAATTCAGAAAGGCTCTCAAATCCCATTTATTTACTCAATACTACCAGATTAACCCTACCCCTACATAAGTGCCTCTCCCTCACCCCCTCAAGTTAACATATCAACTCTATTGTACACATGTTCACACTGAATTCCCAATACTCGATCTCATTGTACATATGTAATTAGTTTAGTTTGCATACCCCGTTTATCCTAGTTATTACTCCTGTTCTATGTAAAGCAAAAGCATGTTATCCAAGTTGTTTTCTCCTGTTCTATGTGAAGCCAAACAGTTTGTTATGGTCATTTTGTTGTATGTAAACCGCGCTGACAATAGTGCGGTATATAAGAAATTGTAATAAATAATAATAATAAATGTGAGGGTTTGGGGGGGGGGGGCTCATTTTCTTTCTCCTGGAAAAAACCTTCAGATTTATGCAGAAAGGGAAGCAGTCCAAAAGCACTTGTGGCAGCCATAGTGGCAAGATACCACGAGGCACCCAAGGGTGCTGTTAATTGCATTCTCAAGAAAACATCACACTAGTGCCTCAGTGGCAGAAAAATGAAGTCGGAGGTAACCATTCACTGGTGCATGTGGAAGGGCAGAGAGAATTACTTGTAGTTATGGAGTGTCGCTGGGTACAAAGGAAAGATGGTGCAGTAGGGAGATGGGTAGGGCAAAGATTTTTGGTTGGTTTGGGCTTTTTTTCCCCCCTTCGATTTTAGACTTTTTTTGTGGTTCATTTCACATATTTGTTTTATTAAAAAATGTTTAATGTATGTTAGAACTTTTAAACATTCGTCGCTGACTTCATGTGCAGTAATTCATAGGTTTACACATATTATATCAATGTAGCCCGTAATAATTTTTTTTAAGGCACACCAATGAACCAAATGTACAACAATGAATACAGCTCCCTAAGAAAAAGTGTAGACAACCAATACAACGTAAGCAAATTACTTTTTAAAGAAAAACAAACATGCAGATACCAGTAGGGGGGTGAACAGGTTTCTATTTCACAGAGATTCAACTTAGCCAACATGCAGTAACACAGAGGACTTATGGAATTAAAAGACCTTAAATAGTTGATTGATGCACCTGCTTAATGCACTTAACAGGAGTCAAGGAAATGCAATCTGAAGAGAGAAAGTAGAGTACAGTGAACTGGAAGGACTTTGCAAGACAGGATGTGGTACAGAAAGAACCATAAATAAAATTAAATAAATAATTTTTGACATTGCTATGTAACTTTCTGGCTCACTGTTTAAAAAAAAAATCAGCTGCCCATATTAAGCTATAATAAAAAAAGTTTGTGTAATTTCCTTTTTGGAATTAAGGGTCATATTCGCTAATGTACATTTATTTATTTTATTTATTTAAGTGTAGCATTTGCTATACCGCCACAGGCACAGTATATGGCATCATAGTGGTTGACAGCAAAATAAAAGGTCAATAGAACACAAATGATAACATAAAATACAAAAAAACCCATATAGATCCAATAAGGAAAGTGGTATGTATAGCACATAGTCATCCAAAAGGACCAATTAAGCAGTATACATTAGCCCTTTCAGACCATATGTCCACTGTAATGGACGTCATGTTATTCATTGAATTCCATGTATATGTGTATACGTATATATACATACATATATATATATATATATATATATATATATATACATATACACATATATATATACATATACATATTGTCACCCGCAGCCCCCCCTAGTGGCGGCGTAGTTTTCCACAGAAGGGCTGGGGAACACAAGATTGTGATGATTGGGGTTGGACAGGTGCGAGGGTCAAGGGTGGCAGTCCCTTGTGCCGGCCTCGTAACCAACTTCCCAAAGAGAAACAAGTCCGCACGAAAATGGAGGGAAAATGAAAAGGCTTTATTTCCCCTTTTTGCACAAATGGTTCAAAACAGGATAAACGGATTGGATGGTATCACAACTGAACAAGTCCCTTGCATCAGGTTTAAACCATAAATGAAAAAGACCAAAGTAATGACTGTTAACTTCACAGTAGCTTAAGGCAACACATTATACTGCATTCATTTATTCATTCATAGAGCTAGGGATAAACTCCAGATTCTCTGCTGTGCAGTATGTGCATTCCATCGGCTGGTTAGACTCTTCGCCTGCAGATTCCACTTGCATGAATTCTACCTCTGACAGTTCTGAATCCGATGTCTCCACACAACTATACTCTGGCTTTTTAAAAGCTTGCTGTACTGTTTTCCAGTGTCTGGCAGATAGCTTAGGGCGTCGGTTTCTGGCCACTGGATAAAACAAAGGCTCCTCTTCAGTTAGAGTTTTAAAAGCCTGTTCAGCGCAATGCTTAGCAATTACAGTCCTCTTTTTAGACCAATTGTTTTCAAGCTTTTGCTTATAAGTATCTCGGTTACAAGGAGAAGCTTCCTTCCACTGTCCTTCTCTTATGTTAGGATTATGTAGACAATTACAAGTAATAAAAGTTTTACCTTTAAGTTTTCTCCTTTCCTTCTCTGAGAAGGCTTGAGGCCCACCCCAGTCGGCTTCTAGCTTAGCATGGTCCAGGTTCTCCAAGGGTATCTCTCCTTCCTTAGTATAGGGAAGAATCTCTCTGTTCCAAGGCTGCAGCTGTTGCCATCTGCCAGATATTTGCTTACAGTTTGTTTCTCTGCCTCTGCCCTTGCCTCGTAGCCCAGCTCCTTCAGCTTTTCTGTGCACACCGGTTCTTTGTGTTCTCCACTTGTCTTCAAGGCCAGCACTCTCTTTGCCTCTCAGGCCTGCTTTCTCTCTGCCTTTCGAGTCTGCTCTTTCTTTGGCTTTTGGGTCTCCTTCCTCCCCTGATTCAGACCTGTCTCTGTTTAAATCCAAACTGACTGGGCCTAAGTCCTGCCCATAGAGGCGTGATTCTTCAGACTCTGTACTGACTCTCGTGCTCCCTCTAGGTGGATCCTCAGGACATTGCAGGCTATACCTGTCTTTTCCTGGATTTAAAACTTTCTTTCTCTCTGCAAGAGGGTCCGCCGCATCACACTATACACATATACACATATATACATATATATAGTGTATATATATATATATATATATATTGTCTATGAAAACATTCAGGTCTGAAAGGGTTAGGAGGATAGCCACTAAGAGAAGCCAGACCTATGTCACATGAAGGCTTCGTAAGATTTTTAAACAAGCCAGGTTTTAATATTTTCTGGAATTTCTGATGAGATCATTCTGGAGGAAGCGAGTTCCAGATGGCAGGGACATTATAAGCAAAGGTTGCCGATTGGATCAATTCGTATCCGAGTTCTTATACATTGGAACTACCAATAAATGGGCTTGAGATGAGAAAAGGGAACGGAAAGGATTATACGGAATTAAACAAGCCGACAGATAAAACAGAATCTTAAATTTGATATTGCTGAAAATGGGACACAAATGTTCTTTAACTCGGGGGTGTGCAGCATGATCAAAACAACCTGCATTATGAATCAATTTCACGGCAGTATTTTGTATGAATTGCAATTGCCCAATTGAATATTGAGGGGTGCCAATTATGAGTGCATTGCAACAATCAAGACAACATAAAACTAAGGCAGAAATCATTAACCTTAAAGAATAGGCATCAACTAGAGCAGGCATGTCCAACTTTGAACAGGTCGTGATCTACTTTTTCCGGCCAAAAGTGACGGTGATCTACCACCATGAAAATTAAGTTTCAAATTAGTTTCAAATTAAATTTTAACCCAATAAAGTTGGAGGATTTCCTCCCCCCCCCCCCCATTTTTAATGAACCTTCTGTCATTTACTTGGATCTGATCAGCTGTTAAGCAAATTAAGCAAAAACAAAACAGAGACACAAAGATCCAGTAAGAACTGCGAGTGGAAATGGAAAGTACATTTTTTCTTAAAGTTTCATTGAGTAATAACTTACTTTAACTTTTATTGAGTAATTTGTGTTAAATTTAGGTCAAGTATTGATCCAGGCTGATCTTGCACAATCTTTAATATTTTGCTCTTGCTCATTAGTGAGATGTCTGAGTCTGCATTTCATCCACTAGCTTTTTGAAGTTGGGTGAATATTGCGTGAGGGCCAGTCTCAGGGAATCCTGGAGATGTTCACCTGTCATGTTGGAACATTGTGTACTCTGTCATTTTCAGATGGGAAAATTCAGATTCACACAAATAAGTTGAACCAAAACAGGAGTGTACAGCTTCACTGCATCTTCTCAAGTTGGGAAATTTGTCTCTAGGCACAAGCTTCCAAAACGATTCTTGCACAGCATGGATCTTGAGAAAAATGTCATTTTTAAGGGTTAAATATTTCGTTTTCAAGAGATGGCTTGTTCAATGAGTAATTTTTACTGATAGCAGCTGCAGTTTCTTTAATGCCCACATCTACTTTGAATGGCTATGACAAGTACTCCACAACTGTTCCAATTTTTTGGAAGTCACAGAATCTTTTTTTGAATTCCTGGATAACAGAACAGATTTCTGTCACATACTTCTCATTCTGAAAAAAAAAATTGGATATTGTCCCAGATGGTCCTGCGTATTAGGAAAATGATCAAAAGTGTTGTTTGCAAGGTCAGTCATCATTAGCTCAAATTCACTCTTGCAGGATGAAACTGTACTCATCTCACCAATGCACTTGTTTTTACCTTGTAGTTCAAGGTTCATATCATTTAGTTCACCTGTAAAGTCAGCGAGAAATGCCAGAACTCATAACCACTCCTCATCTTCCAACTCTGCTTGGTCATCTCCCCTCTCCTTCAAATAACAAATTATTTCATTCAGCAAATCACGAAATCTTTGCAGAAATTTGTGCCTACTTAGCCACCTTACATCTGTGTGCAAAATGATTTTCGCTGCCCCTTCATCAAGAGTAAGATTGAAAAGCCATCTTTGAAGTGATCTTCCATGAACTTAATTTACAATTTTGAAAGGGATATCCATGACAGTCCTTGTATTGAGTCTCTTGCTTGCCAAAACTTGCTGGTGAATGATGCAGAGGTAAGAAAGGAAATCTGGGAAGTCGTAATGCTGTCTACAGAGGGCTATGAAACCGTTAACCTCACCTGTCATTGCTCTTGCTCCATCAGTAGTGATGGAAACAAGTCTATGCAATGGAAGATTACACTTTGTCACAAAAGAATGGAAAGAACTGAATATTTCCTGGCTGGTAGTTCTTTTTAAAGAAATCATTCCAAGTAGTTCTTTAACAGTGAAGTCTTCAAAAGCCATCCGGATAAAGACTAGTAACTGGGTTATGTCTCTTATGTCTGTAGATTCATCCAGTTGGAGTGAGAAAGCAACACAATTTGAAACATCCTCCAACAATTGTTCAGTTGTGTCTCCACACATCTTTTCTACTCGCCGCACGACAGTGTTTCTTGACAATTGTACATCTTGAATAGCAGCTATGATCTCTTTGTTATTTTTAAATCCTTCACAAAGATTGTCAGCTGCTTCAAGAAAACTATCTTTTACCAACTTCCCCTTCAGTGAAAGGTTTGCATTTCTTTGCGATCAGGTTGCTGACCTTGAAGGATGCTATGGTTGCATTGACCGAATGTGACCTTGGCTTCACCATCAACTGCTGCTGAGTAGCCAATTTCGATTTAAGTTCTTTGAGCTTCAGTTTACGAATTTCACTTTTGGGTGGAAAATCAGCATCAAACTTATTGCTATGCAGAGCCTTATAGTGACGTTCCAGATTACCCTTTTTGGGCAAGAATACTGGGGCATTACAAATTAGACAACACCACTTTCTCTTCACCATGATGTAGTAGTCCATTTCCCATTCATCATGAAAGTGGTAGGTTTTGCTCTTCTTTGGAACTCTCATCTTCGTTATACTGGGGTGGCTGGATGTAAGAAGGCCAAATCTGCTAAGTTAGAAAAAACACTGGCTGAATCTGGTCCAAAACTGTCACTGTCCCAATGTACTAAAGATCAACAGGAACTGAAGACCACCGGATGATGTGCAATACAAGGACTGGAGATGCCAAAACCACACATGCAGTTCTAAAAGTAAAAATAAGAATTCATCATACTGGCACTAATAATCAAATACCACCAAACAATCATCAAAAAAACTCAAACACCTGTCCAGCAAACCAGATAAAATCAAATACTGCCAAACAAGTTCAAATACCACGATACGCGATTTAATAAATTCTGCACACAGTGTAGAATCAACGCAAAGGCAAGGCAAAATAAAATTGCAGAGGCAAGCAAAAGTCACAGTGGTTTGAACCAATTTGAAGGCAAGGCATAGGCAAGTTAGAACAAAATTGAAAAAGCCCGCCAAAATCACCAAATTCTTGACACTTTGTTGTGTCTGCCCGAAAACGTTTAATGAAAGCGAACTATAAAGCGACCAACGACCAGCACACGACACAACAAATACGGTAAGTGTATTCAGTTAAAGCCCGGGCGAATGGATATCACCCGGTATATAACACACTTCTAAGGGGTGTTCGGGCGGGGGCAGGAATGGGTGATTCTGAGAGGCAGACCAGGTATGACGCCGGGCCTGTGGCATCTCAACACGGGGCGCAGGCGGTGGCCCCCTGGGGTACCCACAAACTATTGGCATGAAAACAAGCTCCCCCAATACACCCGCAGGCAAGATTCTTGCAGGCAGGTAAAAAAAAGACAGGCAAAGGATCAGCAGCGGCTGCAAGCCCTCGGCAGACGACCTGCCGGCACAAGCTCTCTCCTAGTGATGGGGCGAGCTGCTGGAGAGATGAAGCCAAGTGGGGCTGGCGATCTACCTCTGACCACTCCACGATCTACAGGTAGATCGTGATCTACCTGTTGGACATGCCTGAACTAGAGGCTTCAGAGATCTAATCAACCGAAGGGAATAAAAAGACTTCTTAACCAGTGAGGAAATATATGACTAAAAGGACAGATCTTTTGTCTAAGATATACCCTAGAGAAGTGAGGGAGTCCCTCACCGGAATGAGAATGTTAGCCATCGTAGGGCAGTAATCAACAGAGGAATCATCCTTGGTGAACTAGAGAGAAGACGACTTGAGATATTAAGGGCCGGTTTCCAGGAAGTAAATCACTCAGCAATCTTGGTAAGAGAAGTGACAAAAGAATAGTGATGATGGTCCCAGTGGTCATGACTGATAAGCTCTGTATGTTTGTGTAAATGTGCAAACTGAAATTGAAATCCTGAATCTAAGTTAATGTTAGCACATGTTAATGAATGTCAACCTATGTTAAGTGCCACTGCGCCCATAGAAATAAAAGGGCCATGGCGGCCCTTAATGAGCATTAACTGAGTAAATATGCCCCGAGAGTCTTGAGACAATTTCCTAGGATTTGCTAGAAGGTGATAAATAGGCTATTTAAAATCCAATTTGGCTTCTTGTTTGGCTTTTGCTTTGCAATTGCAACTAATCATTTCACTGAGGAAATTCTAGCAGGGGATCCCCTATCACTCAGAG
Organism: Ichthyophis bannanicus; assembly: GCA_033557465.1. Classification (NCBI taxonomy): domain Eukaryota; kingdom Metazoa; phylum Chordata; class Amphibia; order Gymnophiona; family Ichthyophiidae; genus Ichthyophis; species Ichthyophis bannanicus. The sequence goes on from CM066032.1 coordinate 607,622,093, forward strand.
GCTGGCAAAGTATTGGCAGGTGGAGTTATTACAGTTTCTAGCATCAGGTGAAATAGTTGCATGTGCAGATAAACTGCCAAGATGAACAGTCTCACTGTCTACATGTATTAGAGCACATGCAAAGTCTGGCCTCGGACTGACAGGAGACTCAGAAGTGTGGTGAAGTTTCGCAACTACACGTTAATTGCTAAAAATCATGCAATAACTGCAAAGCCTCCACATTTACTGATAAGGGCATAACCAGCATTTTGCTCTTCAGTTAATGCAAAGAAAATATCTTTACCATGCTTCAATACATCTCCTGAGGTGGTGTTAAGTGTGCCGTGTTTAATATACAGTACCTAAATATGCATTAACTGCACACTGCATTCCCTTCCATGCATTAATTGCCATACTAACAGAAATTACAGCATACATTGGCACATTAACAGCTAACACAGCAAACAAATCAGCTCTCAATGTGTAAGAGACTTTGCTTCTAGCATGCAAAAAAATAATTAAATTTAAAATTTAGCAACCATCATAATCATACTTACCAAAGGCAATCGTCTTATAGCAGACATGTACTGCAGCAGACCCTTGGCGTGATAGATTGTAGGATGCAGATCAGGGCTTGGGCTCTGCCACTGTCTATTCAGATCTTCTCCGCTTAGAGAACAGCGATGGCTGAGACAGAGGTTATTCAGAGAAATGAGCTTCTTGTTCAAGAAAAGGTTAGTTCAGCTTTAAGGCTGGACAGACACTGCAGCATTCCAAGTATCACGCAGCTGATGTCAGCAGAATTTTGTTTCGCTGTGGTGGTGGCGGCTCTTGTGCATGCCTGTCATACTGTGAGAGCAGCAGCTAAGCAGCGGTTTACTCTTTTTTTTTTTTTTTTTTAAGATATATTTTTTCAATTTTTCAAAAAAGTACCACATCATTTTACCACCATATTAGAGGGAGAAGGTAAGAATCAGACGCGTGTCTGTAAAAAGGTGGTAACACTGCTTTAATACTCATGATTAATGTTCTCATTCATAAAAATACCTACTATAATGAAATAGAAACTATAAAAAAAAAACATATTCCACAGCACCCCAAGTGAGGATTATAGCCCATTCCACTGGCTTTAGAAAAAGTTAAGTGCCATTCACATTATGAGAAAAAATTTACAAGCATATGCTCACAATTCTCTACCAAGTGTTTGCTTTAGTGATCATACGGGCTTTACCCAAAAGGTGAATGTTACTGGTAAAAACTGGCCAGCTAGATGCTCAAAGGGCACAAAGCATGAATTAAAACCACTGGAAAACAACACTACTCTTTCACACCTAAGATTCACCCTCCCTATCCACCTCTGGAAACTGACACTCTGTGACCAGAATGTAGAAAACCTTCTCTACTACAGAACTATAGCTGTTACTCTTTGAACTGCAGAACCTAAGGACCCTGCTCCACTACATTTCATCTAGAAACGGGTGGAAAAGAAAAGAATACAACAATGTGAAGAAAACAGAGCTATTTCTCTAACCATGCTGACTACGAAGAAATCATTTTCTCTCCAGTAGGCAGATGCACCAAACATAACTGACTGCACAAACCGCATGTTGAGGAGAAAATGATTCTCTATGATCTTGAGTTTTTCCTCTTCTGAACAGAAACAGCTTTATTTCAACAATACACAAGATTTTTTGGGTGTTTGGATTTTTATTTTTTTTAGCGCAAAGGATTCTTTCTATCACTAGTCCGCTTGAAGAAACGCTCTACTTTCATTAAGGGGCATATCTACTAACGGTTAACTCGTGCTAACCGTAGCTTAAGTGTGTTAAGTGCTGCCATGGCCCACAGAAGAAAAAGTGCCCTGGCCAGCACTTAACACGTTAATTTTTGTTAACATGTGTTAACCTTTAATAAACATGCCCCTAAATAATTAACCAGAGATTTAGATTTTCTAGAAACTATTAAACCTTGCAGTTTTTCCAGAAAATTTCCCCATGCGTGTTTCCCCTCATGTGAAGGCTAATGAGGGAGCGGGCAGGAATCAACAGAGACAATTAGGGGGTAACTTTAGAGATCCTTCCCAAGTGCAAATGTATGCTGACACATACCATGAGTAATTTTGTAGGTTTCCTTTATAAACTAGACATATCCTGTCGCAGAAGTTAACAAAAAAAAAATAATAAAGTTACGAAGACAACATAGGTGTCTATGAGCCTTTATAAAACGGACACCCAGATCGGCCTCAGTGGCAGACAAAAGCTCTCGCCCAAGTTTGCGCCTGCTTCAAAGAAAGTAGAACTGTGTGCATGTATTCTACGCATATTTTATAAAATATTCAGCTCATCACAACTCCATCCCAGCTCTGCCCAACTATCCTCCTTGGAATGCTTACATGCAGCAGGTCAATTAAAAGGAAGGGGCACTCTTTCCCCACACCTACTTTAAATGTATACGCCTCCATGCAATTTTATAGGAGGCCTTTCCCGTGTGTAGATTACCCCACCCCCAACCCACAGTGCTTAAATGTTAACATGAAAAATTCAAAACTTTTAACCACCAAGCCTGCCTAATATTGTATGATGCATCCCTTCATTATTACTAATCAACTTTACAGAGTCACTTTTAGAAATGGGATACCTTCCATGGTGGAACAAGCATGAGAATATTTTCTCGAAAAGATTTTTTGCACTAGATCTCTCTGAATTTAACCAGAAGCTCCTGGGTGCTCCCTGACCCCACCAGTACCTTCATGCTTCACAGATACTGATAATACAACAGAAACAAAAGATGCAATCACACTTACTTTCCATTTATAACACCATCTGGATTCAGCATAGGAACAATTTTAAAAATATAGGATTCCCGTAAGCTTTGGGCAGTGGGGTTACTGCTCATCAGAAACTCCAAAGTCCCCTTCATAACCCAGCTTGCGTTAGTCTCTCCAGGGTGAACACGAGAGGTCAGAAAGATATAAGGACGATTCCCTACAAAGAGCACAGAACACAGGAAAATAAAAGTTAGAATACAACTCGGAAGTGAATACCACTCACTCTGTAAAATAAGTTAGCGTGCTAAACTGCAGCTGTAATATCTGACCAGGGGCTGGGTAGCTTGGAGAAGAAGGGGAGGAAAGTGCATTTATTTATTTACATTCTCTTATATACCGCGCTATTCTGCATCAGTGCGGTTTACATTGAACAAACTGAAATTACATTGAACAGGGCATTATAACTTGGAGATAACTATTTTACAGGGAACATGGGCTATGGAGGGTTAAGTGGCTTGCCCAAGACCACAAGGAGCACCTGTGGGACTAGAAACCCCAGTCCTTCTGGCCCAAGGTTGCTGTCCTCTAGTGGGATTTGAACCCCCGACCTTCCGGCCTGAAGTACCTTGCCCCAACCACTAGGCTAATCCTCCACTCCTGCATGCACTGGTACAATAAAAATGGATTTTGCTATCTATTGCACTGCTTCCAGCAGCTCGGAAAAGAAATGGGCAGCACTCACTAGGATAAGATACAAAACCAAAGTTTATTGCAATGAATTTAGTTTAGTAGACATGGAGACAATATGCAGATGTTTGAGATATTTGTACTTTGACAGAGTCCTTCATTTTGCCTGTGAGTGATGTACGTGTTTTTGGCCTGTCCAAATTCTTTCGTGTTTGTATGAAGAGAGACTACAACCAACTCAGACAGATGTCCCTTACATAGCTTGAGCATCCAGCACACAAATTTGGTGCATGCCTTTTTAAATATTTGTATTCTTTCCAACTCAAGAAATGTTTGAAAGAAGTTATACAGAATGTCTGTCTGGGGCAAAACACATCTTCAAACATTTAACGAAATGTACCCAAATTTAGTGCGAGGGAAAAACTGGTTAAGAGACATCAAATTCAAAAATGGGCCAAGGATTCAAGAGAAATAAGCACCCAAGAAATGTCATAGGAATATAAGAAAAGCCATGATGAGTCAGAATAAGACCCATCAAGCCCACATCCTACCCGAACGTGAACAGAATGGGTCATGAGTACCCGGCAGATCCCTATTAGTAGTAGTATTTAGCTTACGTCTTTCCACTAGCAGTTCAAGGTGAGTTATAATCAGATACCGTAAGTAAGTATTTCCCTGTACCGGAGGGCTTACAAGCTAAGTTTATAATTAAACAAGTCTTCACAGTATTGGAAAAATCCTTATCAAACAGAGTTCAGTGTAACGATAACTGATCTTATCAATATGTTCTTCCCACTTGTGGGGTGACATGGAAACAGCTTTACCACGAGGCAATCATCCTGTTTCTTCTGTCGCTTTTTTGCTTTTGCTGTTCCTGAAAAGTACTTGTACCTGCAGAACAGCTGAAATCCTCTGCTATGATGGCCACTAAGCTGAGTGAGAGATACTAGTGGAGATAACATCTCTTCCTCCGAAGATCAACAGTGTTCACTCTTTCTTGAAATTAATGATGGCTCCATCATCAAAGCTCTATGCATCTTAAATAGAGAAAGGGCACCTTCCCGAACCTTGGGTCTAATCATATCAATGTTCAACTCTGTGGCTGCTTCATGGCCTGCTGCAATAGTAGAACCTCCTGATGTTTTTCACCTCCTTCATGCTGAACATATTGTTTCATTAACGCTGGGAAAAAGGAGGATGGCACAGAGGAAAGCTGGTGGGGGAGCCTTTGCTTTCTGCTTCCAAGTGAAGTAGGCCCAGTGCTGATCTCAGCTCTCCTTCTTCCTGTCCATGGGAGATGGGATCACTCCAGGCAGACACCAGTGCTCTCAGCTGCCATCGCAGCCCTCCCTCTTTCTTCCTTATCACATCCTATCATTAAATTTGTCTCATTCCCATTCATGGTTTGCTTAATACAGTGTTCAATTACTTCATTATCATAGTCTGCAGCTGCTTGCTTTCTCAGCAATAAATTCATGCTTTGCTGTTGCTTTCAGGAATCACAGGAAATACTTTATAGGACTGCAAAGACTCTCCTTGAAAAGCGTCCATTTGTGAATAATGTCATTAGGAACACGTGAAGAAAACCCCTAGCTAAGGATTGTTTTCAATCTGCTGGTCATTAGTTTCACAGAGTGTCCTCTTCTTTTTATGTTGTTTGAAAAATTAAACCACTGGTTCCCTACTAAACTGCTCCACTCCACTCCACTCATGATCTGATGAGCTTCTATATTATAACCCCTTAGTTGTCTTTTCTCCAAGCAGCACACAACAGCCTTATTGTGTTTGTCCTTTCTTCATTAACAAGGCATTTTAGCACCTTTAAGAGTGTTGCCCTTCTCTGAATCTTCTCTAGTTCCACTATATCCTTTTTGAGATGGGGTGATCATTACTGCACATAATAGGCAAGGTATGGTCATATGAGACATCTATCCAGAGGCTTAATGATATCCTTGGTTTTCTCTTCCATTACTTTTGAATAATCCCTAACATTCTATTTGCCTTTTTAGCGGCCATGGCTCACTGAACTGGAAATTTCAATGTCCTGTCCACAATGACTCCAGGATATTTTTCTTGGGTGGTGAATCCTAACTCCTAACATTGCATTTTGTACCTGTAGCTGCTATTATATACCTCTCTACACCTGAAATCTCTCCGGCAATCCAGGCACAGATCTCGGCCTGCCATTCTGACATTGCTGCTTGGATGTCTCACCGCCACTTGAAATTGAACATGGCCAAAATTCAGCTTCTTATTTTCTCCCCTAAACCCTTCTCTCCCCTTCCTCTTTTCTCAGTCTCTGAGGATAGCTCTCTACTCCTCTGTCTCCTCAGCTTGCAACCTTGGGGTCGTCTTTGACTCCTCTCTCTCTCCTTCTCCACACAAATCCATCTGATAGCTAAGACCTGTCGTTTCTTTCTCTACATAACAAAATTCACCCATTCCTTTCTGAACACACTACTAAGACACTTATCCACTCCGTCTAGACTATTGTAAACCTACTCCTTGCTGGTCTCCTTCTGAATCATCTCCCTCCCCTACAATCTGTTCAACACTCTGCTGTGCAATTAATCTTCTGCCAGCCTCGTCAAGCTCATATTACCCCTCTTCTCAAGTCACACCATTGGCTCCCTATCCGTTTCTGCATCCAATTCAATCTTCTCCTGCTGCCCTATAAGTGCCTTCACTCTGCAGCTCCTCACTACCTTTCTTCTCTTATCTCTCCCTACACCCTCCTCGGGAATGCCACTCTTCTGGCAAATTGTTTCTATCTGTGCCCTTCTCTTCTATTGCTAACTCCAGACTTCGCTCCATTCACCTTGCTGCACCTTACGCTTGGAACAAACTACCTGAATCTGCACATCAGGAGCCTTCTCTGACACCTTTTCAAATCCAGGCTAAAAACTCACCTCTTCGCTGCCGCTTTCAGATCTTGACTCACCTGATCTCCTTTGTGTTTCCTTACCATTCCCTCTAGCAGTATCCCATGCATACAGCTATTGTATTGTCTGTCTTGACTAGACTGTAAGCTCTGATGAGCAGGGACCGTCTTTTACATGTGGATAGAAACTGACCATTTAGTCCTATTCTCTTTCCTGTCTTTTTTGCCAGTTTGCAATCTACAAAAGGGCATTGCCTTCTATCCCATGATTCTTTAGTTTCCTAAGGAATCTATCATGACAGGCTTTGTCAAAAGCCTTCTGAAAAACCAAATACACTATAGCAATTAGCTCACCATTATCCATTTATTTGTTTACATCTTCAAAAAATTCTAATAAAATGGTAAAGCAAGGCTTGCCTTTCCTGAACACATGCTGGCTTTTTCCCATTAAGCTAAGTCTATCCCAATGGTCAGTAATTTTGCTTTCTGGTATAGCTTTAACCATTTTGTCAAGCACTGAAGTCAGGCTCTCCAGGCTACAGCTTCCTGGATTACTCCTGAAGCTCTTAAATGTGTTGCATGGACCTCCCTCCAGTCCTCAGGTATCATGCTATTTTGAATGATAGGATATAAGACTTGTAACAGGCTAGCAATTTCATATTTGAGCTCTTTGGGATGAGATCCATCTGTTCTTGTGATTTGCTACTCTTGAGTTGGTCAATTTGATTTACTACCTTTTCTAGATTTAAAGTGATGTCTCTTACTTGCTCAGAATTATCACCATCAGAGGTGGTTTCCAATATAGATATGACCCCCATCATCCTCCTTAGTAAAGGTGAAGGCAAAAACATTGTTTCATTTTTCTTCTGTTACTTTATTCTCCCTGAGCACTCATTTCATCCCTTGGTTGTCAAGGGAATCCCTCGCAGGCTTTTTACATAACATAAGATAAGCCATACTGGGTCAGACCAAGTGTCCATCAAGTCCAGTATCCTGTTTCCAACAGTGGACAATCCAGGTCACAAGTACCTGGTCAGATTTCCAAAGGGTATAGGGATTCCATGCTGCTTATACCAGCGGTAAGCTGTGGATTTCCCTGGTCATCTTTAAAAATGGTCCATAGAATTTTCCTCCAGGAACTCATCCAAACCTCTTAAATCCAGCTACACTAAAAGCATTTACTACATCCTCTAGTAATGAATTCCAGAGTTTGATTATGCTTTGATGTACTTCAAAAAAGATTTTGGTATTAGTTTTTGCCTCTTCAGCATCTATCTTTTCAAGTCCCTCTTGGCCTACCTTATTTTTTTTACATCTAACTGGCCAGTGTTTGTACTTATTCCTGTTTTCTTCAAGAGGATCTTCTTTCCATTTTCTGAACGATGACCTTTTAGCTTCCACCTCACTATTTAAACTATGGTGGTCATTGTTTGAACCACTTTTTGACCTCTTTTATTGCATGAAATATATTTTATCTGGGCTTTCAAAATTGTCTTGTTAAATTATGCCCATACCTTTTGCAAAATTTTAATCCTAGCAATCACTTTTTAGTTTGTTTCCAATTTCCTTATTCTGTCATAGTCTCCCCTTTTACAATTAAGTGCTATAGCAGTACATTTTTAGTGTCTTCCTTTCAGTGATGACAAATTTGATTGTATTATGATCATGATTGCCTAGTGGCCCCACCATCATTACCCCTTGCACCAGGCCTTGTGTACTAGTAAAACTAGATCATTTCCATCGGAGATGTTTTAGCTTCTGTACCATAGAGACTTTGATGCAATGAAAAACAATATTTAGGGAACTGCTCCTTTCTTCTTCCTTCTTCTCCCTGTCACAGAAATACACAGCTAACATATACACAAAACAGACACAAAAACATCCTCCTTCTCCCACAAACTCCGACTAGAAAAGTCTTTTCACGCTCCATTCCATTAGACATGTTTTGCATGAGATCCCCACCATGTACTATCCTTTTACTGTTTCCACATCCCTGTCCCTTACGGGTTGCCTCTTAATTCAGATGTGTTTTTCATTTCCTTGGTTGTAAATTCTACTGTGAAACCTAGTGATTGAATCATATAGCTGTCTTAATGGTTGCAATATACAGAGACACCTAGTGACAAACATGGTTTGCTACTGTGGCTACTTGTACTACCAACCAGTGGTGGAGAAGCAGGAACAGTGGTGTCCCTGTGATTAGACTTGGGGTCATCTTAGGCTCTACTCTCTTTCTCTGCACACAACCAACCGAGAGCTAAAACCTGTTGCTTCTTCCTCTACAACACTGGCAAAATTCATCCCTTTCTTTATACACACACTACTAAGACATTTATCCACTCTTTAGTCACCTTCTGTCTAGACTATTGCAACCTCCTCCTTGCTGGTCTCCCTCTGAATCATCTCTCTCCCCTTCAATCTGTTCAAAACTCGGCTGCAAGGTTAATCTTCCGCCAGCCTCGATATGCTATAACACTTCTCAAGTCACTTCATTAGCTCCCTATTCGTTTCTGTATCCAGTTCAAACTTCTCCTACTGACCTATAAGTGTATTCATTCTGCCGCTGCTCATTACCTTTCCTCTCTTGTCTCTCCCTACACCCCTCCTCGGGAACTCCGTTCTTCTGGCAGATCCCTTCTATCTGTGCCCTTCTCTTCTACTGCCAACTCCAAACTTCGATTCTTTCACCTTGCTGCTCCTTATGCCTGGAACAAACTACCTGAGTCTGTATCAGGCTTCATCTCTGGCCCTTTTCTAATCCAGGCTGAAAACTCATCTCTTCAAGGCTGCTTTTGGATCCTGATCCACTTAGTCTCCTATGTGTTTCCTTACTATTCCCCTAGATATATCCTTGCCCTCAGCCATTGTGTTGTCAGTCTTGACTAGATTGTAAGCTCTGATGAGCCGGGACCATCTTTTGCTGTGTCTGTACAGCGCTGTGTACACCTTGTAGCGCTATAAAAATGATAACTAGCAGTAGCAGTAGACTGTAAAATCCATACTGATATGTTGTGACAGTGATATCTAATAGTTAAGTATTTTATTACACTTTTTCATTTTATTATGCTTTAGAACAGAATGTTTGGTACCACTCTATTGAAAATCATCCCATTCCTTTCCCCTCCAGGCAAGAAATACAGACAAAACAGATAAAAATACAAAGGTGTTAGAAAGAATTCCACGAACAGTGCTCTGCAAGCTTTTTCCACTTGTTCACTTTTGGCCTGGCAGCTCCTTTTAAAATCTTTCATCTCAACTGGAACCTGTTCTAACTCAATTATGATAAGCACTCATTTGCAGTTACCTAGAGGTTTTTTTTTCTTGGCCCTTTTCATTCCACACCTTCCATCCACCCAAGCCTTCCCAACGACAATCTTCCAGACAAGAAGCATAACTTGCGGCTCTCTTGGCACACATGCACTCAAAAAAGCAGGCTGATAGGTCCAGAAAGGAGCCAAAACCATAGACCCAATGTCCATCTCAATATAGGAGCAGGGGTTATCATGCTTACTGCAAATCCTTGTCTTCACTAGTTTGAAATATTTATTCTTGAAACAGACAAACTAACACCACAGAGAAGGACCAAGAAAACAAAAATCAAGGGGAATTTGAAGACTCAACTAGAAAGTACTTAATTATGTCATCAGGTAATGTGGTACTTTTATTGATTTCTCTATGTGCACACATTTTATTGACATTTTTATAAGGGAATAAGTATTAGAAGGCTGCATACAACAGGCACACCCATGAACAAATGGATAGCAGTGCAAAGTCTATATTTCATCTGAATGAAAAACATCTGTTAGTGAATCAAAGTATTTAAGAGAATAACACCACAAACTGATACTTACGGAATTGAAAAATATGTTCATAATACTTGGACTCTGGCATAGCTGTGATGGTGACTACTGGACAACTGTTTCCACCTAGGGTTTCACACAATACATCTTGCCGGAAATAGATCTGTTGAGGGTTATGCATGGATTCCAGTTTCCGAAGATGCATCTTCTCCCCAAAAATGAAAGATTTTATATTCATTGGCATCTTTATTTTGAAGAATACAAATTACTTGTTGAATATTTTGGCCTGTGCAGGTTTCACATGCCAGTAGCTATCAATCAGGCATTAAAAAGTCTCTCTATCAACTGTGACTCATGCACAAATAGTCAGTACTATACTCTTCCACAGTCACCATCAACGAAACGAGAGCTTTTTAACATATTTGTATTTATACAAAGTGGCCTACGCACCAAAACTCACACTTAAAAATGTTAACGTACATACATTAAAAAAAAATTTAGTGTGCATGCTAAAACACATTTATGAGCTTGAGACCCGGGGGGATGATTTCTCTCATTTGCTGTGACTGATTCTGGCCAGCCTATGGTTGTTGATCAGCCTTTTTCCCCCACTTTTTTTTTGTTTGGTTTTATCAAGCCACACAAAGCCATACCATAAATTATATCATCCCATGACATGTTTTGTGAGAGAACTACACAAATTCTCCTCAAATTGTCATAACTCACCACTCCACCCCTGGTCTAAGCTGACAACTCCAGTGAACAGCAACTCGGGGTTCGGAGAACATGGTATACAGAGTGGTTCTTTGCAATTGAGGTTTTGGAGGCAAGTAACAGTGTATTTATCAAGGACAATATAGCATCAAGTATAAAATGAAGATTTGAAATGCATCATGGTCAAATCATTTGCATTTCTTTAATTTTTTTTTACTGTAATATGACCACCCTTTTGAAATGCAGAGAAAATACTTCCTTGAAGTATTTACATTTGGACCCAAACACATTCCCAGTTATCACTAAGACTTATTATGTTCTGGACTCAATGAGAACCCTGAGAAGAAGAGGGCAAGCTGCTTCCTGACAGCAAATTAACATAACTGCTCTTCTGAACAGAATTCTCCAACAGACCAACAAAACAACTTTAATGGCCTTCTGTAAAATATCGTTTGATAGGGAAGGCATTAAAATCACCTTTATAAAAACAGATTGCTACATTTTCATGGTCACAGGCTACAAATTTTCCTCTCCTACAGCACAATGTATTTGGAAGGTAATCCTGCAGTTAAGGCCTACTACTATTGCTCTTAGGAGGTGATGTTTCCTGAACTGTTCTAGAAAATGTTTTATCAAATGTAAAGAAAGATTGCTTTCTTTGAGCTCTCTTGATTGATTGTATTTTTGCAGAATTAGGAAACACCTGGAACATGTCATGTTTAGTTACCAATCCCTATGGTCTTTTTTGAGAAGCAAAATTTTCAGATCATCTTCACTTTCAGCCAATATTGTGATATTATCAGCATAGCTGAAAGTGAAGATGATCTGAAACATTTGCTTCTCAAGATCAAGGAAGACTGTCTTCTTTACATTAAGACTAAGATCTTGACAAATGGCAAAATCAATAATTTCATTGTTGATGAAGAAGAAATAGAAAGAGTGGACAACTTTGACATGCTGGATCAATAACACAGGTACACTAAAAAAAATTTTTTTTAAACTGCCTCTAATGTTTCGATTGATTTTTACGTTTTTTGGTGCGCTGAATCCAAATCTGGTAACCAATTTGCTCCATCACGTACAGATTTTTTGCTACATTGGGTTAGCAGTTTGAGGTGAACGTTTCAGATTGAGTGCGATCGAGATAAAAGTTTCTTGGATGAATTCTTTATACTAATTGTTTAGTAGTTATTCAAATAAGAATAAAGAAAATTGTAACAAGGCAGCACATAAGAATAATGTCAACAAAACACACTGTGATGGTAGCAAAATTGTCTGCACTTAAAACAGCCACATACATGTGCACAAACATTGAGCATATAAGAGCGAGGTTAGACACAAAGCAAAGCAAAGAAATGTGCAAAAAATGTTGCACAGGTATGTATGTAAGAATAGAAAACGCAAACCGCACCATTGCAATACATGAAGACAAACACCCGATGGTGTGAAAATAAAATTCTAATAAATGAGATCCGACACTGTGGTAATAACTAGCAAATTTTTATTTCAAAGTTTAGTAAAAACACGATATTTGTCAACACAGTTTAGATTTTAAAGTCATTCTTGGGTCAATCAATCTCCTGGTGGGCCCGTTTCTTCTTCCCCCGAATGCTTCTCTTGGTGCGCTGCTTGGCGTATTTTTCATCTGGGGTTTCCCGCAGCAGCAACCAGCAGAAATCAGTCATCATAGTGGTGTTCCATCTTCCTTGGTACCTTCTCTCTGCGTCCTTGATGTCCTGGTGAAACCTTTCACCTTGTTCTTCACTGTACGCCCCCATGTTTTCGGGAAAGTAGTTCACATGGGAGTGCAAGAAATGGACTTTCAGGCTCATGTTACAGCCTTGTTCTTTGAAGGCATTGAGCATCCTGGCAACAATATCCTTATAGTTCTCATCCCGCCTGTTCCCCAAGAATTTGAGAACATCATCCTTGAAGGAATCCCAGGCTTCTTTTTCCTTCTCAGACATCGCTTCAGCGAATGCTCCATCTGAAATGAGTTTCCTTATATCAGGGCCAACAAACACTCCTTCCTTTAGCTTTGCTTCAGAAAGTCGGGGGAACTTTGACTAATAAAAGAAAATATTTTTTCACTCAACGTGTAATCAAACTCTGGAATTTGTTACCGGAGGATGTAGTAAATGCTGTTAGTGTAGCTGGGTTTAAAAAAGGTTTGGACAAGTTCCTGGAGGAAAGGTCCATAAGCCATTATTAAGAAGGGACCCAGGATATCAATGCTTGAACCAATACAAGCATTGTGGAACCTGTGTCCCTTGGGGAAACTGCTAGATACATATGACCTAGATTGGCCACTGTTGGAAACAGAATACTGGGCTTGATGGACCTTGGTCTGACCCAGTATGGCATATCTTATGTTCTTATGTTCTAAAGGTACCGAAAGCACTCACCATCTTTTGGAAGGGACTTGATGAATTGCTTAATGAGACCCAACTTAATGTGGAGAGGTGGTAATAGAATTTTATCACGAGGTACCAAGCTCTCATGAAGAACATTTTTCTCACCGGGTCTCAAATACTCCCGAATTGGCCAGTCTTTTTCCCCCAGTGTAGGTCGCGGGCCCGGCTATCCCACAAGCAAAGGAAGCAGGGATATTTGGTGAAACCGGATTGTTGCCCTAATAGCATGGATAGAATTTTAAAGTCTCCACAAATCATCCACTTATGCTCATCATAACGAATCTTCTGAAGAATCAGGGCCAAATTCTCGTATTTTTCTTGGAGAATAACAGAGTGAGCAATAGGAACTGAAGCGAATGTGTTGCCATTATGAAGAACACCTTTTATGCTGTCTTTTGACGAATCAATGAACAGCCGCCATTCAGCAGGATCATACTTGAGTTTAAACTTTTCCATCACTCCGTATATATCGTTGCAAAATACCAAATCTTCCTCTTTGCTGAAATACTTCAAAAATTGGGTCTCGCGGTTGCGGTACCAATAAAAAGTTGTTCCTGGTGACAATAGATTTTTCTGTTTAAGCCGAGAACCTAGCAGTTGGGCAGCATCTTTTGGGAGTCCTAAATCCCGGACTAAATCATTCAATTCAGCTTGAGAGAAAAGTTCAGGTTTCGGATCTGGTTCAGTTTCAAACTCGGAAGTACTGGACTCATCGGGAAAAGCCATCTGATGAGTCTCATCATGATCAGAACCTTCCACACAAATATGATCCAAAGATTTTGGTGGTTCAGGCACAGGTACTTCGTTGCTATGAGGCATAGGCCTAATTGCTGAGGGAAGGTTGGGGTAACTTATTACGTTCTTATTTTTTAAGTTGTATCCCTTCACAATGCAAGAGCAAAAATAGCAGTCACTGCTGTGGTCTCTTTGTTCACGCCACATCATAGGTATTCCGAAACAAAATGCTTGTTTTTTACCTTTCATCCATAAGCGTAGATCTTCCTCACATGTCTTGCACACTTTGTGAGGAGCCCACGGTTTGTCTTGATCGCCTAACTTCAAACCGAAATAGGCAAAATATACTTTTTTAATAAATGCAGAAATGTTCCTCTGCCGCTTTTTCACGGTATATTCCCCACAAATAAAACAAAAACTGTCCGGAGAGTTGACGCAACCTCTGGCTCTGTGAGCCATCACAAATACACAGCACTGCAAACTACAACTGTAGTGAACCACTTCGGAATAAAGCTGGATTACGACTGAGCAAACAAAAGGTAATAATGAACTTGCAAGAAACTGAAATTTGACAGGAACGTTTATGTCGCAACCACCGTGTTTGAGCGAGCGAGCGAACGAGGCGAGGCGAACAGGAAAGAACATGCGCCAGCGCGAGTACTGGATTTAGCCCCCCGCCTCCCAATTGTCCTGTTAATGTATAAAATGAATACAAAACACTCTAAAATATCACGAGGGAGTGTTTCTAGTTAGTTAACCATTACAACCTCTATTTTGGGCCAAGAAAATAAACTGCAGTCGGCTAAAAAGAAATTATGTGAACATTCCTTATATGGGTAAGAAATCTAATTTTGCAAGAAAACGTGATGTGATGGAACATTTTGGCTATTTTTCCTGGATTCAGCACCCCAAAATCTATAGGAATCAGTTGCAAAACTGGAGGCAGTTTTTTGGTAGTGTACCTGTGTAATCAATAAAGAAATGGACAAGCAGTCAAGAAATCTGATGACGCATTGCTCGACAGAATGGCTATGAAGGACCTAGACAAGACTCTCAAGAGCAAAGACACCATAGACCTTCCAGAATAAGGTCCACTTGCAAAGCCTGCACAAGGTCAGACTCCACTATGTGTAAGGGTGCCATCATATAGCAAATAAGAGTGAAGAGGTCCTCCCTGTGAAACAGATGGATAAGTGACAGATCTTCGCCTTCCACCAGGGAAAACGCCCCCTCCTCCACTGACTCACCCACTGGAGAAAGGAAATACTCTTCTTCATCCCAACCAATCTCCATAGAGGATAAGGTAGGGCTTCCAGAGGAAAGAATAGTTGAAAGGGAAAACTGGGTGCACTTAACTCCTTTGCTGCCATCAGGAGAGGTGCCAGAGGGTCTTCAGTCTCCCGTACGAGAGGTCAGGGCTCAGACCACACGAGGGGGGCTGCCATGTAGCTAGAAAGGACTAAAAACAGCCTGTGTGCTGTTTCAGAAGCTGTTGCTTGAAGCCAGAAGAAAGATGACCCTAGGGAGCCAAGAGGAACCTGCTGGCTTGATTTTGTGGCCTCTTCACCACACTACCCACCCCTCTGCAAAGACTACGTGGCCATATAAGATGGCTGCCAATCCCATAAGCGGGAAATTCATGAGAGATGCGACAGAAGAAAAAAAAATCGGCATTTGGTCACAAGTTCCTGTGGGGAGTACCAACAGTGCTGAAAAATTGGGCCCTGGGCTGTTATCACTTTCGTGGCAAAAGGAGCCCACCACAAAGCTCATCTGATGGACATCACAGATCCATGCACCTGGCATTATGGCAGAACTCTATGTGGCAATAAGGAAAAGGGAACCAAACACAGAAGGTGATAGGCATATGGAGGTCACAGAAGTCTTTATTAATAATCTTCAACGCATTTCGGCAAATGCCTTCCTCAGGGGGAATGCAGTTTAAAATTAATAACAAATAATGGATTAAAATGATAATAATAAACCATAATAAAGTTGGATAATATAAAAACAGAGATATAAATCAATACAACAATGGTAACTAATAAAAAATATATATATAAATATAAATAATATATCGTAAAATAATACTGTTAACAGTAAAAACATGTTCTTTTAGTCTTCCCTACATAGACCAAATTGCATGGGCATAAAATGAGGTAGATTACATTCTCAGTTTTACAGTTAAGAGTATTGTTGTATGTAAACCTTCTTCTGAGATGAAGGATGTACAAAACAATCCTAGAGTAACTAGGGTGTTATGACACACAGAGCACTGTCCACATTTAAAATGACCTTTAATCTTGGGTTGAGGTTTTGGTCTCGTCAAAACTGAAGGTACTAGTATGTTAGCTAAATTAGGGTTACGTTTATAAGCGATAGTTAACCGCTTGGAGGCAAACATAGGTAAACCCGACAACAAATGCCACTCCTTCTATATACGGACAATGTCCTTTGAGCAACTAGAAAAAGTAAGGGCACAGACAACCCTGTCTGGTTGTGGGTTGACTGAGCTTTTTAAAAGAGAGGCCTGATTTGTAGTACACGCTCGTAAATAAGCTTTTCTTATGCAATCTTGTGGATATCCACGTTCTTGGAAGCTTTTGTGCATATCCACAGTGTTGCATTCAAAGTCTTCCTCCGAGAAACACAGTTTTCTAATCCTTAGAAATTGGCTCACTGGCAAGTTATTTTTAAGGGAGGTGTTATGGTAACTATCGTACTTCAGCAAGGTAGTTCGATCAGCTTTCCAATATAAATCTGTAGTAAAACCTGTAACATCTTTTTTTATCATGATGTCAAGATAGGAAATACGATAAGGGCTATATAGGCCCTCAAACTAAGTTATCGTCAAGTGAATTTAGCCATGTGAAAAAAATTTGTAATTGAGTCTCAGTACCATCCCACACCATAAGAACATCAAAATATCGTATCCATAACTTGATCGGATTTCTAAAAGGATAAGCTAAAAAGCGTTTTTCAAAGTCAGCGACACAAATTAGCAATATCTGGAGCCATGGAAGAGCCCATGGCAACCCCTTTTATCTGCTTATAAAAAATACCTTTAAAACAAAAATCATTCTCCGTCATGAAAAGTGAAGCCATTTGGGTGAGATAAAAAGTGGGCGTGCGTATAGGTTTTGCTCTTTGAATAAGAGTATTCGAAAGGACCTCTAAGGCTGCTTGTTGAGGAATATTTGTATATAGTGAATTGATGTCGAGGGTAACTAATGATGTAATGATGTCCTTGGGCTGGAAGGACTGGGGTTTCTAGTCCCACAGGTGCTCCTTGTGGTTTTGGGCAAGCCACTTAACCCTCCATAGCCCATGTTCCCTGTAAAATAGTTATCTCCAAGTTATAATGCCTTGTTCAATGTAATTTCAGTTTGTTCAATGTAAACCGCACTGATGCTGAATAGCGCGGTATATAAGAGAATGTAAATAAATAAATAAATAACTAGGAGTAACTTATCATGATATCTTACAAAACCCTGTAATATATTAATCACATGAGCAGAGTCTCGTACGTACGAATCCACTTGAGTAACAAATGGTCGGAGGAAAACATCTAAGAATTTTGACAAAGGTTCAAACAAAGAACCTATAGCCGACACGATCAGATGTCCTGGTGGATTTTCCAAAGATTTGTGGATTTTAGGTAACGTGTATATGGTTGGAGTTACCGGGTGAGTTACAGTTAAGAAGTTGATCTCCTTTGGTGTCAAGTAGCCTGCCTCTTTACCTACTGTATATACAAAAGTGTGTCTACCTTCTTTTGCAAGATAGGAGTTGGATCATCATAGATTTTAAGATAAAATTCTGTATTGTTAAGCTGATGTAACACCTCATTAATGTACGACGTTCTATCTTGTATAACTAATGCGCCACCTTTGTCTGCCAGTTTTATAATTATAGTTTGTCGTGCAGATCCTGTAGTGCAGCTTGTTGTGGGGCAGTTAAATTATAAAACATACGGTTCTTCTTTTTGTATAATTGTTCAACTTATGACATAAATATATTTTCATATGCAGTCAACATAACATTAGAATTATTGGGGGGTACGCATGTAGAAGGTTTTTTAATTACAGATTGATCTGATTCAACTGATTTGGTTTTATCAAAAAAATCTATAATCTTTAATTTCTGAAAGAACTTCTACAGTTTCACATGAGTAGCAAATTTATCATGTTTTCTAACAGGAACATAGGAAAGCCCTTTCTCTAAAACTTGAATCTCTAATTCAGAAAGGTGATGACTAGAAAGATTAAAAATCCCACCTATATGTCTGATTCCGACCGTCCTTTTTAGGTCTGGCCCCGTCCCCTCCCTCTTCCTCGTTGTGGGTAATTTGACTGTTGATATTCCTTTGGTCTGAATGGTTAGTTCACAGGGGACTTCTGTGGATATTGAAAGGTGTTGCGACCAACTCCTTTCCAAAGAGCATCCATCTGAAAATCCTGTGTATAATTTTGATATTGGTTTGGGGTTAAACCTGAAGAAAACAGGGACCCTGAAGTATCCTGCTGCTCCTCAAACTGGTGACGGCTTCTTTTATAACTCCTTTCATGATCTAATTCTGGCGAGCGTGTACTCTGTTTAGATTTTGTCATGGGGGCCACTTTTGGGGAATCAAAGGGCCACCTCCAGGAAGCACTCCTATCTCTAGATTTACCATTATAAGTCCAGTAATAAACCATACCTAGTTTGTAATCTTCCTCATCTCTTTTGAATTTTTTTTATCTTTCTTTCTTTCACTACTTGTCTATATTCTGTTATATTCTTGTCAAAATCTTTTTTAAGCTTATCAAATCTTGTATCCTGGTTTTTAAGTGTTTCCACCTTAGTGTCTATCTGAGTTAGAGGTGTTGATAAGCAATACCATTAAGTCCAATGAACATTTATTAAGAATCTTTATCCAACTTGACATAAAGGCTTCATCGTCCCTAAACATTCCTGGGGCTTTGGTCATCCGTAAGCCCCTAGGAATGATCTTTTTGCGGCAGTATTCAAGTAGAGAGGCTACAAGCAAGTCCTCTCTTATTAAATGTTGCATCATTTTGACCACTTCTCCCCATTCATCTTCCAAATTCAGTGAAACAACTTCTTCCGTAAAGAAGGGATTTTCCGGTAGCATAGCCTGGAGCTCCTCTTCCTTGTAACTCAAGACATCTTTCCATGGGGAGAACATGGCTCTTGCAAAGTCCAGGGAACACAAAAAAAGAGCATGAAGCCCTCACAGCAAAGAGAACCGAACACAGAAGGTGAAAGGCGTATGGAGGTCACAGAAGTCTTTATTAATAATCCCCAATCCGTTTCAGCAAACGCCTTCCTCAGGGGGAATGCAGCTTAAAAAAATAATAACAAACAAATAATGGATTAAAATGATAATAAACAAACCCTAATAAAGTTGGATAATAAAAACAGAGATATAAATCAATACAATGGTAACTAATAAAAAAATTATATATATATATTTATTTATTTATTTGAACACATTTTTATACCGCTCCTTCCAGTGATCAGCAGTGGTTTACATTTAACAATTAAACTCTGCACATTTAGCAGTTACATATAACAGTAAGAAGATAACTTTGAACATTGTAGGGTAACATTAATTTCAAATAACTCAAACTCAAACTATTTACATAATAGAAGAGAACTTGTTAAAACACGTGTTATAATTTAACTATATACAGTGTTCATGATAAAGTACATGCAAGTAGGTTTACAGTTTAATTAATTCTTTGTGGATTTGGAGTTTCATATGATAATGGAGGGGTTGAGCTCCATCAGATTGTTTTGTGTACAAATTTGCTCTATGTTATTTCTGTCTGATTGTAGTATTCTTGAAATAAATGTGTTTTAAGGTTTTTACGGAATGATGTGAGATCTTTGTTAGCTCTTAAGGTGTCAGGGAGTTTGTTCCATTGTGTGGGAGCTATGTATGTGAATGCTCTATTACTAGTGTTTACTTTTACCTTGCAAATGGATAGAGGGGTTTGTAGGGTATTTAGATTGTGTGTACGCCTTTTCCGATTAGGGGGTTGTGTTTTAATGAGTGAGGCAAGGTAAGATGGGGCAATATTGTGTATTAACTTGAATGTTGTAATTATTTTGTATCTTATGCGTGCATGTATAGGTAGCCAGTGAAGTTCTCTTAGAATGGGTGTGATGTGATCTGAGAAAGGTACGTTCATCAAGATTCGAGCTTTGACATTCTGTGCCATCTGTAGTATGTTTGTTGTTTTTTTAGGAAGTCCTTGTAATATGCCATTACAATAGTCCAGATGTGGAGTTATGATTGATTGTATTATTGATCTAAAATCTGATAGTTCAATGATATTGCGTAAGGGCTGTAGGGTTCTTATTTTGTAGAAGATAGTTCTGTTTAATAGTCTTAGATGGGTTTCCATGTTGAGTGTCGTATCTAGGGTGACACCTAGGTATTTTAGTTCTTGTTTAGTGTTGTAGGTTGTATTATTTAGTATTATTGTGGGGGGGTGTTTAAATTCCGGGTTTTTAGAGATAAACATTACTTCTGTTTTTTTATGATTGATAAACATATTGTTTTGTTGGAGCCTAATTGTGTTTCTTTAAGGCAAGTTTCTATGTGGCTGTAATCTGGGTTACATATATCCAGTTATGTATAAAGCATTATGTCATCCGCATATAGATCATAGTCAATTTTGTGTTTTTGGAATATTGTGCCTCTATAAAGTTTATCAAATAGTACGAGGAGGAGTGTTTCTACTCCATTTAATTGTCGAAAACCATATTGTTGGACATCAAGTGCATTTGTGCTATCTATATGATCTTGTAATTGGTATTGTATGGTTTTTTTCAATGATTTTGGCTATGAAAGGTATACTTGATATGGGTCTATAAGCAGATGGGTCTGCTTTGTTTAGTGATTTGTATATAAATATAAATATATATATAAATATAAATATGTTATCCGCATACAGATGATAGTCAATTTTGTGTTTTTGGAATATTGTGCAGATGGGTCTTAGGTATAGGTTAAATAGTATGGCAGATAATACTGAGCCCTGTGGAATACCTTGTGTCTGTGAGAAGGCATTAGTTTACCTGTATATATGTGTACATAGTTACCCTGTTATTACCTGTACATACACCCCTTGTTATATTGTGAAGCCAGTGCAGACCATCTGTGCTGGACGGTTATGTTTTAATGTAAACCGCGTTGATGCAGAAGAACGCGGTATATAAGAAAGTTAAATAAATAAATAAATAAATAAATTAGATAGATTTTTTTTTTATATAACTTTTATTTATGAGATTTTCTTGAATACAGCACAATTGTAAAGAAAATGAAAACGGATAGTACATTATAATAATCCAAAAAATACAAACCACATAAAAAGAAACACATCAAGGGAGAGAAGCCGATCCCAAGTAAGGAAAAGAAACAATAAAAAAAAAACAGCAATTAGGAGTTAGATAACTCCACAATGGGGAGCTAATTATCATAACCATACCCTCCCACTAATTCCCAACAGTTTCCCTTCCACTTAGAAAATTTAACAATGATGATACATCAGTAAACGTATAAGTCTGCCCCTCTAAAGTTATAATACACCGACATGGGAACTTCAGGAAAAAAGAAGCCCCGAGAGCCACCACCCAGGCTTTCAAACCCAAAAACTGCTTCCGACGAAGCTGGGTATGACGGCCAACATCTGGAAAAACCTGTAGTTTAAAACCACAAAATAGGGCCTCTCTACATTTATGATTAATCTGTTTTTTTATTCAAGAGGAACCAAATAAAACAACACCAACAACATCAACGAGAGGGCCTATACAAAAGACCCCTCCATAGGAAGTGGGTAACTTGAAACATAGTGTAAACAACAGAACACTTACATTGTATACAGACTTGCACAAGTATACACAGTTTACCCTTTTTACAATTCCGCAGAGGCCCCCCTTTTTAACAGGACACCCTCAGATAACGCCCCGCAACCCCCACCCCCTCCCCCTCAGGTACTCCCCCACAGCAACCAATCAGCAGAAGGTACCTGATGTTAAAAGGTAGAAGAAAAAGAATGACCCTGAGGGAATACTACCAGGTTTGGGGTTTACTCTGCTCCCAAACCCGCCATCAGGTAACCAATGACACACGAGCAGACTACTTCTCTCCTACCCTCCCACCCCCCGCCAACCCTTCCCCTTACCCCCCCCCATTCCCCCCCTTTCCCCCAAACCCACCTTTAGTAGCAAAGGGGTTGACAGACATCCAATCACTCACTCCGAGCAGGCTTACATCGATGAGGGTCTAAACCAGCGGCACGCTCACCTTGGACGGCCCTCAAGGCCGCCTCATAATCCTACTACGAGCTCTCCAAGGCAGTAAATGCAAGTCGGGTCCCCATCCCTCCAGAAACCGCTGCTACCGCCGTTCGGTCTCCCGAGCCCAGGTCTGCTCCATAAGCATTATCCCATGAAGCTGGATTCTCCAAAGCCCATACGTTGGGCCCCTAGTATCCAGCCACTGCTGCAACACAGTCACTCGAGCAGTAACCAATACCAACTGTAGCCATCTCCACCGCACTTCCCCCAAAGCAGTCGACCACGTTGACTCCCACACATCAAGCACCACACTCTTAGCACTCCACGGCACAGACTGTCCCAAACAGGTGGACAAATAGACACGCACCTTCTCCCAGAACATCTGAACACACTGACATTGCCAAAACATATGTCCTAATGTGGCCCGTGGTACCGCACACCGAGGGCAGCAATGGTCATCTCCCACCCCTGCCCGCCACGCCCTGAGAGGTGCAAAATATAGCCGTCGCAGAATCTTATATTGAGTGTCACGGTGAGAGACTAGGACACTTATCGAGGGAATATCGGCCAGCCCCCGTAGGATCTCGTCCGCGCTCACCGCCTCTCCCAAGTCTGCCGCCCAAGCGGACGCCAGGGGTGCCAAGTCAAGAGGAGAAACCCCTTCCCATAGCATCCGATAGAGCCAAGACACACGCATGCCCTGCTCCCCCCCTAACAATGCCATCTCTATCGTCGTACTTACTTCCCCTTTCATGGATGCCACGGGAACCGAACGAACATAACTCCTAAGTTGGGCGTACCGAAAGAGATCATTAGGGTCTAAAGGATATTGCTGGCACAGGGTAGAAAAATCAGCCATCCCCCCTTCTGGGGTCAGCACGTGTTCCAAGTTAACGATCCCCATCCTTTCCCATGCCGAAAAAGGCGATCTCCCCAAACCCGGTGCAAAATCCTCATTCCCTCGAATAGGAAGATAAGGGGTATGCGTTGCCACCAGTCGGCGACCGGTACAGAAGAGCCGCCAAGCCTTTCTCACCGGGTCTAAAAGCACTCGCCGAAGGAGGGGGATGCCCTCCCCCCCCATAGTCGATTTAGCGTGGAGAAAATACCGCAAATGCATTGGAGAAACCACACCCGCAAGCAGACCTACAGGAGAGTAATCTTCTAAATCCCATAACCAGTCACGAACAAAGCATAGCAAACATGCAATATTATATTTCCGCACATCTGGGAAGCCTAAACCACCGAGCGCGCGAGGTTGACTAAGTACACTCAAACGCACCCGAGGCCTACCCCCACGCCAGAGCAGCTTATTAAACTCTCGATCCACCCGCCGAATATCGGATCGTTTGAGAAACAACGGAAGCATCTGAAGCATGTAAAGAAGTTTAGGGAAAAGGGTCATCTTGCACAGTGCCACACGTCCTCCCAGGGATAGCGGTAAATCTCGCCACTTACCCACCGCTGACAATATGGAGGCAAGCACTCGATAGACATTCAGACTGTAAAGGTCCCCGAGGTCCGCCGGCAGGTAGACCCCCAGATACTTAAAATACCCATCCGCCCACCGCAAAGGGAAGTCGCCTTGCCAAGCCTGTCCCACTGCGGCCCCCAGTAACATCGCCTCTGACTTGTCCAAATTAAGTTTAAAACCCGAAACCAACCCATATTCCCGTATGAGACTTAAGAGGGGAGGCAGCCCAGCCTGCGGATCTCCCAGATGCACTAGTAAATCATCCGCGAATGCCGCCACTCGGAATTCCACCGGGCCCATCGGGACCCCACGAAATTGCGTAGCCTCACGTATCCTGTGCAAAAGAGGTTCCAGAGTAAGAACAAATAGGAGTGGGGACAGCGGGCACCCCCTGCCTCGTCCCCTTCTGGATAGCAAAATCGTCCGTCACAGCGCCATTCACCACGATGGCTCCTAACGGAGCAGCATACAACCACCTGATCACATCCACGAAAAAGCCCTCGAACCCCATCACCTCTAAAACTTGGTACATAAAGCTCCACTGGACCCTGTCAAACGCTTTTTCAGCGTCGAAGCTAATAAGTAATGAGCCGTGATTTTTAACATGCTCCGCACAAAAGGAAAGCAGAATCCAATGCAGATTATGAGACACCTGGCGGCCCCTCACAAAGCCCACCTGGTTGGCATGTATCAAAGTCGGCAACAAAGAGGCCAGCCGATCCGCCATAATTTTGGCGAAGAGTTTAATATCTACGTTAAGGAGTGAGATTGGTCGGTAAGATCCCGGAAGAAGGGGATCCCTCCCAGGTTTAGGCAAAACAGTGACTAGTGCTTTGTTCACCTCATACAGGAACCGCCCTCTTTGCACCAAATCTTCATAATAGCCCACCAGGGGGGCCACCAAAGCAGTGCCCAGAAGCTTGTAAAATTCCCCACGAAAACCGTAGACCCCTGGGGCTTTACCATTTTTCAAATGCTTAATACCTTCCTGTACCTCCCTCCCCGAAATAGGCCCATTAAGGAGCTGTAGCTGTTCAACAGTAAGTCTCGGTAAAGTGCAACCGCCTAAGAAAAGTCGACCCTCCTCCTCCCGGTCTCCCTGGTTCTCATAAAGATGTCGGTAAAAGTCGGCAAAAACATCCTCAATTGCCTTCTTATCCCGCTTGATGGTCCCATCGGGATGCCGAATGGCCCCAATATATCTGGCGCCTACATCCGGTCGCACCAGGGCCGACATCAACTTACCAGCCCTATTACCATGCTGATATAGCTTGAAGCGGTAGTACAATAACGATTTCTGGGCACGCCGATGAAGGAGCGTCTCCAGTTCCACCTGGATTTCACGCAGCTCGCGATGATGCACTGCAGAGTTAGATGCAGCTACCCTCCTCCTAGCCCTGGTCAAGTTTTTCTCCAAAGACAAAATCTGTTGATTTAAACGCTTACGCCGCAGGCCATGATAACTAATGATTTCCCCACGCATAACCGCCTTTCCGGCCTCCCAAAGGAGAACGGGGGACGTCTCCGGCGTGTCATTAAAAACCACATAGTCCTCCCAACACTTCCGGATGTGCGCCTCAAACTGAGCATCCCCACAAAGGTCCAGAGGATATCGCCAAAGCTGATTGCCACGAGGGCCAAGGTTGCAAAGTTCCAACACCACCATCGCATGGTCCGAAAGAACAGAGGACCCAATAGCCGAAGTTACCACTCTCTCGAACAGAGCCTCCGAAATCAAGAAATAATCAATGCGGGACCATGTCCCATGGGCCC
This sequence comes from Ichthyophis bannanicus, assembly GCA_033557465.1. Taxonomy (NCBI): domain Eukaryota; kingdom Metazoa; phylum Chordata; class Amphibia; order Gymnophiona; family Ichthyophiidae; genus Ichthyophis; species Ichthyophis bannanicus. The sequence continues at coordinate 607,647,627 of CM066032.1, forward strand.
GGGACATATGAGTATAATCCCGCTCCCCTGGGTGCAGAACCCACCAAACATCTAATAACCTGTACGCCTCACACATTCCCCACCAATGCTTGCGAGCCCTCGTACTTCCAGCCCCCCTTCTTCCTGAGCGGTCAAGCGCAGTATCTAGCACCTCATTAAGGTCCCCTCCCATGACCACCTGATACCCACCAGTAGCTTCCAAAATATTAGCTAGGGCCCGGTAAAAGCCAGCCTCATATACATTAGGCCCATACACTGAGCAGATAGCCACCTTCATGCCGTTAAGCACCCCCCATACACAGACATAGCGACCTTCCAGGTCTGTAACGACACGTTCCTCAATCCAGATAACTGATTTGGTAATTAGGATGGCCACACTTCTCTTCCGCTCCAAAGCTGGGGCCCCATAGACATGTGAAATAGGGCCCCTGCGTAGTTTTGCATGCTCTGCCTCCGATTGATGCGTTTCTTGCAACAATATCACATTAACATGTTGACGTTGCAGATGCTGCAGCACCTTGTAACGTTTAATTGGAGAGCCTAACCCACAAACATTCCAGGTCGCAAAGCGGACGGCGCTACCCAGTATCCACAATCCAGTTGGGCCTCCAGGAAAAATGAATCTGCCCATCTAGTTGGCGGAAACCCCCCCAGCCTAGGGTCTCCACCGCCACCAACAGCCGCTCTGTCCGGAACTGCCACTGCCACAACCACATCCACCCTCGTTCACACATGCTCAACCAGCAAACAGACCATCTCAACCACACATATACCCCTAACAGGTATCTACCAACCCCTCCACCTCTCTGAGAGAAGCCCACCTGATTACCCCTCCCCACCCCCCGCACCCTCCCCCCTCCCACCCGACCCCTCTCCCTCCCGTCATCATAACCCCATATGCCCCCTACCTTCCCCATCCACTCGAGCAATCTCTGCCTGCCTGCCTCCCAGAGGCCGGTGACTTCCTATGGCTATCGGGCCCATCCCTCTAAAAGGTCCCAAGCTTCCCCCCTACCAGCCACAACTCTCCCAACTCCCATGGCGTGCCCCACCTTTGAGCCCCCCGCTAAGCTTCCAAGTGCCCTATCCCCGAAGGTCCCCTTCACCCCATCCCGCCCCAAACCGCTTCTGTAAAAGCGAAGATGAAGAGCGAAGAGGAAGGGCGAAGGAGGGGGGACGGAAAACCTACAGGCCAGCACCTACACTTTCCTCTCCAGGCCCCCCCCGGCGCACTATACACAGAGAGAAAGTCCGCCAACGCCCCAAGGGCTCAGTGGGGCGGACCGGTACCAAGGAACTAAAAGCGGGGACAGGGACACCCAAAATCCCACTCGCATCCGCAGTCACACTCGCAGCCCCCATCCACCTCATCCGCTACCGCGCCCCTCCTCCCCCGCCGCTTCAAGGCCGGGATGGCATCGAAGAGCAAATGAGGAGGTCCAGCAGAGGGGACATCCCAGATAGAAGCCGCTGCCAGTAAACCCCTGCCTCTCCACACGGACATCTATTTGGATTGTCCAACAGCGGGAGATAGGATTAAGCTCCCAAAGATATGCCAGGCCAGGTCCGGCCCGTATTGTGTCACGGACTGCCGAGGCGGGTGGGGATTCATACAATGATACCTCAGCAGCAGTAATAGTAATCCCAAAGTGGCGCCAACCGTTGAGTCCTAGGGCCGGGCCGCCGGGGCAGTCCTCCAGTCTATCGAGTAACTTCCTTTTTTTAAAAAGTATACCTTCCCCTTCAATCAGCCCAGCAACGTGCCCGGAGCAAAAGATCGTTCAGCTCCGTCCCCAGACCCAGGGGAAGGGGGGCACACCAACCGTTATAGATCCCCAAGGGACCCAGTGAAGAAATAGTAAGGAAACTTAATAAGAAGTAAAATAAAAGTTAAAAGTAAATTTAAAATGCAAATTTAAGATTAAAGTGAAAAGTACGTTGGGGATTCACTTTAAAAGTAAAATTAAAATTAAAAGTACAAAGTTGAAAATAAATAAAAAATAAAAGCACCCCCCAAGCCGCTATCACCCTCCCGCCCACTCCTACCCGTCCCCCTCCCCCCCCCCCATCTACCAATCTGCGTCATTCTGGCCCTGGCTCTCCAAACCTCCCCCCCCCAAAAAGAAAGAGAGGGAAGAGCTTGAGTCCCGTCAACCTAAGTCAAGGACTAGAGGGGAGAGGAGAAATAAGACAGAAGCAGGAAAGAGAAAAAAAAAAATTGTATCCCCTATATAAGCTCCAGACCAGCACCCCATCCCAACCACAACCAAACATCAACCCAATGTGTTGCCCTGTCTCGCCAAGGTTATATATACATACATATACCCCCCGGCCACCCGCTCAATAAGACACTTACAAATTCCCATAGCACAAAACAGTGAAAAGTGTAGATCGTCCAGAGCACATGGCCCTCGGGCACACCCGCCAGGCCCAGCAGGATCAGGACATCAGCTGCCAAGCAGCAGTGCACCAGCAAAGTCACATTCTCGAGGCTTGCTTCTCCCTTGTCAGGTCGCCGTCTCAGAAGGCTCCCCCCAGCTGTGTCAGCCATGTTCGAGCGTCCTCCGGGGTCCCCAGAAATTTCATACGTCCTTGATATTCCACCCAGAGTTTGGCCGGATACAGTAGGGTGAAACGTATAGCTCTATTAGCCAGCTGAGCACAAATCATGGAGAAAGCTCGGCGCTGCTGGCTTACTAGCTGAGAGTAGTCCTGAAATACCAAGAACTTCACTCCGCCGTCCCCTCGCCGTCGCTGGGCTCTGGCCGCCCACAGTACCATATCCTTCTGTCTGTAGTCCAAAAAACGTGCTATCACCACGCGTGGTCTCTGCGCCTCTTCACGCCTCGGGCCTAGGCGATGCACGTGTTCAAGATGGATTGGGGGCTCCAAATCTCCAGCCACGAGTTGCTCCATCCATTGCGAGAGATATTTGGGGAGAGCAGAGTCCGTAACCGATTCTGGGACTCCAACAAAACGCAGATTTTTCCTGCAGCCCCTGTTCTCCAGGTCTTCCAGTTTGTCGGCCTGTGCTTTCGCCAGCGCCTCGTGAGCCTGTAGTCGGGTGGCCAGGGAATGTTGGACATCTTCCACGCCGGAGATTCGCTCCTCCGCCTTCTCCATGCGGCCCGTAAAGTCTGTAATCTTTTGAGCCACCACGCTCAGCTGGCCTCCGAGGTCACAAAAGCACTCGTCCAGCGCTTTTACTATGGCCGCACTCACCTCCGCCACCATGTTGCACTCGCCGTCGGATGAGGGGCTTTTAGGTGCCCCGTCGGCCATTTTAGGGTCAGGGCCCCGGGCGAGCTCTCTCTTCATGGTTTTTGTAGCCATCGGGCTACACGTCACGTTCGTGGCCGACACAGCTTCAGTCCTGCCACACTCTCCACTAATACTCAAGCCAGCCGGGGGTATTTAGCTTGCCTGTAATAGCGTTATTTGCAAATTAACGAGATGGATACCCGGAGCTGATCCACTTGCAGCCGATCAGCTCAGTGCCATACCGGAAGTCCGGGCCTCTCTACATTTAAAATAGGCCCTCAGCACACGTAATTTAATGGACTCAGAGCCAAACTGCACCACAAGGGTGCAACGCTTGGAAATGACATCCATTGAATCCTCCAGGAAGGCTGTGAGGTTCTGGGCAACCGAGCCAGCAGAGGGCTCAGGACCCCCTTCGGCTAACGGTAAAGAACCAGAGCCTCCAGACAAGTAATACAGATGGTTAATATCCATACTCCCTTGCAAATGCAAAATTTCAGAAAAGTATTTTTCAAGCAAAATATTAGGAGACAACAGGTGAGTCATAGGAAAATTAAGAAAACGAAGGTTGCACGCTCGATGCTGATTCTCCAGCACTTCCAATCGATAAGATAACAAAGAGAAATCTCTAATTAAAGCAACTTCATTATCTCGAGTGGATATAAGCTGGGAATCAGTCTGTGCAACCTTCTTAACCAAGGAACCTAATTGATGATCAACACTTTTCAATTTACAAACAACATCCTGAGAAAATTTGCAAAGTGATGAAACTGTGGAAGATAAACGCAAATCAATACTTTGGATAGCAGACCATATGTCTTTTAAAGTCACTTCCCCTGACGGGGGAGCAACAATGAGTGTCTCCGAAGTCGCCGAATAGACCGGGAGTGGTAACGGAGGAAAAACTTCAGAAGGGCTCTCCAAAACAGTAGATGAGAAGGGAGCTTGTGGGAAAGGAGGAGGGGACCGAGATTCAGGGCTTAACGAAACCCCATTCGGCGACAGGATACCCGGCAGTGAGGGAGTCAGGTGTTTGTCCATAGGGCCCACTACCTTACCTCCTTTAGCACTCTCATTCAGCTTGGCGCTAAGTTTTCCTTTCCTCTTGCCCATAATATTCGGACAAACAATCACACTGACGATTCCGTTCTGCTCCCCTCACGTGCGCCGAAGGGGCGCAAAAGGGGCGTGGCCTGCCCCTTGGTGCACGCCCCTTAGTCCATGCCACGCAGGCCGCGACACGCGGCCGCGTATAGGAGCCTCTGGGCTTTATGGAGCAGGTGGGGGGGTCCTCCAGCCCTGGGATCGTCCTCCAAAGTGCCCGCTAGATGGTCCTCAGCTCCAGACCTCACGCTGCACAGCTCCACAGAAGTGACAAATGCGGCAGCTCCCTCAAGCAGCGGCTCTCTCCACCCGAATGCAGGTACCTCTGGGCTTTATGGAGCAGGTGGGGGGGGGGTCCTCCAGCCCTGGGAGCGTCCTCCAAAGTGCCCGCTAGATGGTCCTCAGCTCTAGACCTCACGCTGCACAGCTCCGCAGGAGTGACAAATGCGGCAGCTCCCTCAAGCAGCGGCTCACTCTCCCCATTAGATAGATTTTTATCAAAGTATACTTGTTGTATCCTATTAGATATATAGGAAGAGAACCATTTTAAGGGAGTTCCAATTATTCCTATTGATTCCAATCTCTCTATGAGGGTCTTATGGTTCACTGAATCAAAGGCTGCTGTTATGTCAATGAAAATTAAGACAAACATTTTCTTGCAGTTTTCAATGCCTCTATAAAGTTTATCAAATAGTACGAGTAGGAGTGTTTCTACTCCATGTGATTGTCGAAAACCATATTGTTGGGCATCAAGTGCATTTGTGCTATCTATATGATCTTGTAATTGGTATTGTACGGTTTTTTCAATGATTCTGGCTATGAAAGGTATACTTGATATGGGTCTGTAAGCAGATGGGTCTGCTTTGTTTAGTGATTTGTATATAAATATAAATATATCGTAAAATAATACTGTTAACAGTAAAAACAATAAAACGTAAACGCAAAACACCACCCAAAAACATACTGTTAAAAGTTTAAAAATATTAAAAATTCTGAATAAATAGGACCTAATGACATAAAACATAAAAAGCAACAAAACACGACAGATCGAATGAATAAAACGTAGGGCAGAGGGTAAGATAGTGAAAATATCAAAAAAGAAAGGTGAGAGAAAGGCCAAGATGTGGCAGTGCATATACCATACTATCTTGTTCTGTAGGAATACTCACATACACACTCTGTGAAAGTCTTATGAGAGACTACTAGTGTGCAATTGAATCTCTGTGCTAAAAACAATAAAAAAGTAAAAGCATTACTTTATTATGAGAGAGGAGTAGCATCTAAAGTAAACTATTGAAACTAAAGCCTCAGAGTATGACCCAAAACAGTGTAATACAGTTGTATCTTTATGCAAATGACTGAAGGAAAATCATGTCTATAAAATACTATGCCATAAGAGGGGAGCAGCAGCAGAGAAGGCTCTAAAAAATACAGCGTTGTGGAGTCACATTGTTCAGATGGAGTATAAAGATGAATAATAACATTGGAAAGGAGGATGGGCAAAAACAAATATAATCAAAAAGTATCATTCTGCTCTAATATTTTCTGAGATAAATAATTGATGATGAAAAGTACTCATAAAACTGCTCAAGTACCTATATAAAACCAGTGAATTTTTGGGGTCCGAAACAAACTTAAGAAGTTCAAATAGATGACTCTATTCATAAATTAACAGCTGATTCAATATGTAAAAAATGAAAAAAAAAATTACTGGGCATACCATAACAGCAAATTGTAAGCGGGGGGACTAACTGACCAGGGGGGCCTTAACAGGGCATTGCATAAAATGCTGCCGAACAGTCAACATAAAGCAAATGCCAAAGGGAAGAACCTTGTTGTTTTAAAACCTGGCACAACTGTAAAATATTCTTAAAAAATCATTGCGAATACAATCACAATCGGGTGGATAATAATCCGCATTGAACTTGATTTTAAACCCAAAAATAAATAAAATAAAACAAACGTCATAAATTAACCCTACCATTGAGTGGAAAAACATATAGTGGATTCATAAGGACCGTGCCATCCCGAACTTCAAACAAGCAAATGTTTACAAAGAAAGGATTACCAAACCTTGAAGTAAATTCAAAGCCAACTTCCTCCGGCAGAGCGAACATGTAGGCAGTGAAACAGCATGATATGTGAATGAAACCTCCATGCTATATAAACTTGCTGGATCGCGCACCAAAAGCAGGTTAAAGGTGAAGGGGAGTTAAACTTTAGACGTCAATCAAAATATCGCACCCATCTGAAGAAGTGAGAGATGGAGTATATAGCTAGTGCTGGTTCATAAAAATGTGATCTTGTGAGATATCGAAATTAAAAGAACTAAATAAAAAGCTAAAAAGGGAAATGGTAGTTTTTATAAAACAAGGTAAATAAGGGTAAAATCCATGTAAAAGATATTGTAAACCTTAAAAACTATATTAAATACTGGTGTAATACTAAAATAATAAAAGGACAAATACAACATGATTAATAGATAACGTTAGAGATGACAGTGTGTCAAAAGGATAAATAGTGGTAAAAACTATGATATTGATTTATATCTGTTTTTATATTATCCAACTTTATTATGGTTTGTTTATTATCATTTTAATCCATTATTTATTGTTTGTTATTATTTTTTAAGCTGCATTCCCCCTGAGGAAGTCATTTGCCAAAATGCGTTGGGGATTATTAATAGAGACTTCTGTGACCTCCATACGCCTCTCACCTTCTGTGTTCGGTTCTCTTTGCTGTGAGGGCTTCGTGCTCTTTTTTTGTGTTCCCTAATAAGGAAAAGGGAAACATGAAAAAGAACCACTGAAAGCAAAGGCAAAAAAACTTCAGTGAAAAAGAAACCATGAAAAGGGAAATCGTGCACTTGTCAAGCTGGCAAGGAAAAGCAGGGAAGGGCTGCCCCAGCCACCCAATACAGGTCTGAAAGGCCCTGCCATGTGAGAACAGCTTTTTTTTTTTTTTACAACAAATATGAGAAAGAACAAGAAGGATCAGCAGTGATTAATCTTTCAGAGGCTCAGCTGAATCCAGCCCAAAAACAGCTTCTCAACTGGGAGCACACTTTTTTAAAAATATTCTTGTAAGTGCTTGGTGAAATATCATGTTTTTTGAGCCCTCCCAGTTGCTGGCCTTCCTCAACGCTCGGCGCTTGAAGAGCCTGGCGATTACTCCAACTGATCCTCTGTGATGAATTGGTATACCAGTTGTTCATGCCTCATGATTCTGTTTTTCTTTTGTTAACAGAATAATTTCCTTTTCTTGGCTCTCTCTTATTGGGGGCTGGAGTAGGATTTTGAATGATTTCTTTGTTGCTTATATGTGTTTTCTATTTTGTATTGGTTGCCTAATCATGTCCCACTTTCTGTACAAGATTTGCTCTTGATTGTTATCGTAAATTGCATAAACATAAAATAAAATTTAAAAAAAGCTTCTCTTTCATCCCTATATGTTACTTTCCAGAATCAACTTGATTTGCTTCGTATCATAAGGAATTTACAAGTAAATTATATTTTTCACATATTCATGTGAATGAGAAGGATACATCTATAGACAGATCCACATCTCATTGAATGTCACCAGATCAACTCATAACCCCTATATATCAACTTTTAGGATGTAGTGCTTAAAGACATTGTTCAGCTTGAGTAGCATCCCAAATGTTAACGAAAGAAAATCAACAACATTTCTTCAGCAGAAAATTGTGCTTTAAGAGAGCTTTCCACTCATTCTCAGCTTATCATTAAATCTGCTAATATAGACCAAGTGATGCGGTGAGCTGGAGAGGTCGATTACTCTCTAGCCCTGGGGCCCTGTCCCTTTCCCAATAAATTTTAGGCTTATACTCTGAAGAAAAAGGGCCCCCCATTGGCTCACTTTATTGGGCTCTATAAACAGCACCAAAGTCACAGCTCTTGGTGGGAGAGGTGGTGGTATGGCAGCTAAAGCACCACAGAAAGATAAATCGTGGGCAGCCAACTCTAAAATGGCAGATGGGCAGTCTTTGAGCCCTCGCTCCAGTTAGACAGCAAACATGGTGGAGGAGGGCTTCTGAGTGGTGGTCCAAGCACTGGAGGATCGCCTGGGTGGAATGGCGACCCAAATGAAGGCAATCGCAAAATCAGCCGCTGATTGTACTGTGTCACAGAGCAGACTCTCTAGAGCCCCCTGTGGTGCTAAAAAACACTACTCCTCAAGTAAACACTGACGTAGGGAGAGAGCACATGACACAAGGGTATCAGAAGGAGTATAAGGGAATGAGGTCACAAACCTGGAATTATCACCCAGCCAGTAGGGAAGCAAGGAAGGTCCCACCTGACCCCAATAGGCTAGGGTGTGGTGCAGCTGGGGATTACGTAAATAATCAGCACAGCTCACAAGAGGAGCTACGGGGGAAGGCAGAGAGAGCCGAAGGAGCTAGGAGAGGAGCTGAGGAACCTCAGAGACGAAGGAGATATCCAGACTGGGAAGGATACAGATATCCCAGGTCTCCACAGCAAGGCAGGCACTGGCTGAATGAAAGTCTGAGTGAGTCTGATGAACATTTAAGTGAAATAAGCGAGCAGCTGAATTCAGACAGGGACAGTGTATGCAGCAGCCTTGATAGAAGCTATGCCTTAAGACACAAGCAACAAGCTAGGAAAAGCTATTCTGAACCAGATAGGAGAAATGCTAAGCTGATCTATGAGAGGCATTTGTATGAAAGACAAAAGCCTTATAATGCTAATTTAAGGAAAGCAGGAAAGCTCCAGAATCTGGGTTACAAACAGAATAGGGAACAAAGCTTGTTACCTTTGGGAGAGAATCCTTCAGAGGAATATAGTTGGCACAAGCCTTCACAGAAACTGCCGTTGGAGACAACAGCTGTTTACAAAGCTCCTGTTAAAACAAAACCCCGTGCAAAGGTTCCACTCTCTGATAGCTGGGCAGCTGACTGCTTTACTCTGCCTAATTACCAGAGGCAGAGGAAAGGCTCCTGGCTAAGCAACTCAAGAGAATACGGTAAAGCCAAACAGATACCTGCTATAGAAAGACAAGTACGTCACAAGCTGGAAAGTTTCTTAAGCAAGTTACCTCAGAAGAGAAGTAACGAAGCCTCTGTATCTGACAGTGTTCCCATGCAATGTGAGCCTTATGAAATTGAGGACAACGCTGAATTGCCTGTTGAACAAATGGACTGTAGTTTTATAATAGCTGACCATATAGAGTCTCTCAGATAGAAGGCTGAACTATTCCTGAGAAGCCTTCATCTGGAAAGCTGACAAGCTGTATTTCTGTTTCATTCCTATTTTTGTTTGCTGAAAGGTAAAGCTATTTTTGTTATAGTTCTTTTGTTTACCCGAGAAGGGTTATGTTTATTTGACTGTTATACTTTTGGAAAAGAATCCTACGGGACGGGGAATAAAACCCAGTTAAACCGATTTCGGTGTCACAACTTCTTTACATACTGGCAAGGACTATAAGTATTGAAAAGGCCAGTAGTTTACACCCGGGTGCAGTACCAACTGTGACCATCAGGAGGCGCTGCACAGCAAAGGGGTGACAACTGGCCACCTTGGACAAATGGAACAGAGAATTAGGGCGCTCGAGGAAGGGGACCGTGTGATTCAGTAATGCTTGCGATGCCTTGAAGATCAATCTGAGTGGCAACTTGAAAAGATTGAGGACCTCGAGAACTGCAGCAGGTGAAAAAAAACTTGTGCTTTATCAGTATAGCTGAAACAGTAGAAGATAAGAAGCTCCATGGATACCTGGAGATTTGGATTCCACTGAACCTGCTGCTAGAGTAAGGTGTTTGATCAATCATAATTGAACAAGCACACCACATAGGCCTCAACATAATGGAAAGGGGAGGCCTCATGCTGTAATAGCGCATTTCCTCAATTTAAATCAAAAGGAGTGTGTTCTTCAAGCGGCACAAACCTGGCGCAGGAGCGACCAGAATACAGGTGGACCTTTAATCTTTCAAAACAAATCCACCACTGTTTCAGCCCACTGATGTGAGTTTGCTGCGGTTTGTGGGATTTTATTACAGTGTAGGCTGTGCTTTACCTTGGCTTATCTGGCCAAGACATCAGAGACAGCAGTCGTGTGGGTCGGTGACAGACATCATTTTGCAACACCCGTCACACTTTTTGAAGTCACTGGAGCCAATTGGAAAAAGGAGATCTCTGCCTCCCGGCAAGGATCCAAGGCCTTCGGCTGGAAAAGGGCGCGAACGCCAGTCAAGAAGCACCTCAATGCAAAAAAAGAAAAAAAAACACCCTAATGGACGAACCTGAGCAGCGATGCCGAGGCAAGCTGGCTTGAGGCGGGAAGGAACTGGTACACAACCGGAGAAATACATCCATAAAAATCAGACTTTTTCCGGGGAAAACTGGACAATGTTCTATAGGCTCTGCGGAAAAAAGGAGACTGGGGCATGATGGCACCCTTGGGTGGGAAGTGGACCACACATTCGAGGGGTGCATCTCCCAAGGCTTTCTTTGAAAGCTGGGGTGATGCTTCCACGCGGGCTCCATCGGCACCGATGTCACCCATATGTGAAGGACTGACTTCCTGCTTGTTCCCAGAGAATTAAACTTAATAGGGAGGGCAGAGATGAATAGTGTGGAAGGAAGGCCCCTGCGCATCATGGTCCTCAAGGTGGTTACCTATGGGGAGGTGGGTTTAGAAGGAAGGTATGGGTTGGTAGGTTATACCGGAGAGATGTGAGGTAGGATCTTTTGTAGGTGGGTGGGATGGGAGTAGGGGAACCCGTGGGGAGCAATATGCATAGGGTACATGGTATGGGTGAAGATATGCATGGTCAGCCTATGTTATTGGAGTTGGAGGAGCCTTTGGAGGGGGCTGCACATAAGAGGGTGGCCCCTAGGCTGGGGAGGACTGCACCCAATTTGTGAGCTTAGTTGTTTTCATTGCAGTGAGCATTTGATGTGGGACAATGAGAAAAACCTTACATTAACCTACTCGAACATGTCTCGCATTGGGTCTCCAATCAAGATTGGATGTGAAGGTGGATCGCTTCCCGGGGACTGGGACCCAGGATCGACGATGCACACGTCAACTGCAGGGCCTGTGCGACGGATATGACTTAATGGATATATGGTGGGTTTTTCACCTGGGAGAATGTGATTACACTCACCTCTGCCGTGCACATGGCACGTGGTCCCGGATTATTTTCTAATAACGGCAGGATTTTTTGACCAGGTGACCCATGGTGACATCGGTCCCATGGTGGTTCGCTTGGAGTTGAGTTAGAAGGCATAGGGCTGGACTGCACCACGGAGATTCTCTTTGGAAGTAGTAGGAGACACTCAATTTGCATAGTTTATTTGGGCCAAATGGGATATGTCACTCATAAACAGCAGCATATGGGAAATCCAACTTTATTATGGGAAGCGGGCAAGGCGGTACTGTGTGGGGGAAATCATTGGTTATGTCCGCACTAAATGTAAGTGCTTGAACAGTAAGGTGCTGCAGTTCAAAAGTGAATTAGGTGCAGCTCAATGTAGGTTTGCATCTCACCCGAGTGCCGAAGCCAAACAGCTGTCCATGCTCCAAATTGAAATTGAATTCACTCCTTCAACAACGGGCTAAGAAGTAGCTCATGTACTACCACTATCGCCTTTATCAGTTCGGGAATCGGATGGGCAAGCTTTTGTCTTCTTTAATCCACGCCATGTGGGAGTACTCCGTGATACAAATGGCCATCTGCAGACGATGGCGGCAAGGTGAAAAAAGTGTTTTGTGATTTCTATGGATGGCTGTATCAAGCAGAAGCCAATGCAAAGGATTCAGGGATGGCATACCTTCAGGCTTGCAGACTACCGTGGTTGATGGAAGTTCAATTGGCAATCTTGAACAGCCCCCTAATCCCTCAAGAGGTTCAGTGCGGCATCAACAGGCTGTTGGGGGGGGGGGGTCAGGCCCCCGGGCCTGACGGCTTTAGGAGTGAATTTTACAAAATGATGTGTGATAAAGTAGCAATCCCTTTGACTAAATCCAAGTAGTATTCCACCAATAGAGGGTGCTTCCCTTTTGAGCACAATAAGGCGCTGATTACTGTTCTCCACAAGCTGGGGAAAGACCTGTTGTTGCCAGGATCCTACTGACTGATCTCGCTGTTAAATATGGAGGTCAAACTTATGGTGAAAATCATGGTGGATAGACTAGCAGAATATCTACTTGAACTGAGACATGTGAGTCAGGTGGGGTTTGTTAAAGGTCGCTGTGTAGCAGTCAGCATGTGCTGTGTTTTGGCCTCAATGAGCATGAGTCTGGGAGAAGAGCATTTCTCTATGTTGATTAGCTTTGATGCAGAAAAAGCATTTGACCGGGTGAATTGCAGTTTCATGTATCAGGTTGTTGAAGCTATGGACCTTCTGGGGCCTTTTTGTAGATGGTATCCTGTTGTACGCAGATCTGCAGGGGGGGGGGGGGGAAGGTCATGGTAAATGGTAGTTTGACAGAAGATTTTTTCTTGTGTTGGGGCATGAGGCAGGGTTGTCCCTTGTTCTCCTTGCTCTTCATCTTGACACTAGAACCTCTCTTATGCCGTATCCGTTCGGCGGCAGACATCCATGGTATCTGGGTGGGAGCAGAGGTTGCAGCCTTCGCAGATGACATCCTGGTACATTTGGAGGACAGGGAGCTCCTGCACTGGGTCCTATTACACCTCTTTGAGGAGTACGGCAAACTATCTGGACTAAAACCGAATAGCGCCAAATCCAGAGCTCTCCCTTTGGACCTGACCGTTCCTAGTCAATGTCGAGGTACTTTCCCACTTAAGTGGGCAGAGGGGAAGTTCAGATACTTGGGAATCCAACTCCTAGCTTGCCTCTTTGATCTTTATCGGGTGAATATATCTGGATTTCTAGTGGACTTAGAGAGACAGTTGCAGCAATGGCGTGACTTTCCACTATTGTCGGGAGGGAGGATTGCACTCTTCAAGATGGTCTTCTTTCCAAAGTGACTATACATATGCTGCAGATTTTGCCTCTGGTGCTTAAATGATGTCTCTTTGAGAAGCATGCTAACACCCTCCTTTGGAATGGTCGTCGGCCCCGAGTGCAGCTATTGGTTTTACGGTGTCCCTGGGATCAAGGGGGAATGGGCTTCCCGGACTTGGGTAAGTACAATATGGTCTGTTTACTGAGACACATTCAAGATTGACTTTGGGATCTGCTCGACTATATGCCTTTGTCTTGGAAGTGGGCGCTGGTGGCTCGTTGCACCTACAGCATGTTTTATATGCAGGATCCCTCTGTAAGGTTAAGCCAATATGTCAGGACATTCTATTTGTTCCAGTGAGTCATGTATGGTGACATTTATATGGTTTACTGGGTTGGAACGCTTCCTGCTCCCCACTCCTTCCATTACAAGCTAATAGCAGATTCCCTCCAGAGTTAGATGAAGCAGGCTTTGTGCGGTGGGAGCACACAGGAATTGTTAATTTGGAACATGTGGTTTCAGAGTCAGATGTCCCCTTACCCTTCTCATCCTTACAGGAGCAATATGGGTTAAGCGAATCTGATATTTTCCCACATATGCAGGTCAGAATCTATATCCATAGTCTGCCTAAGGAGTCACTGGTGGGTGATATTTGTTTCCGATTGGATGAACTTCTGGGCAGAGATCACCAGCTCCATATGAAACATTTACACAAGGTCCTGTGTAAAGCTTGGACAACGGATCTAGGTACACAAGTGACTACGGAAGATGTGATGGAGGCCTTGGGTCAAATTCCGTTGTTGAGTGTTTCGGACAAACTCTGAGATTTGCAGTTTAAGCTCCTTCGCCATCTGTATTTCACTCAGAGGTGGGCGTGGAGAGCCAGCATTACCCCCACAGACAAATGCCCTCATTGCAGAGTGGCTGCTGCAGTCCTAGGACACATGTTTTGACATTGTCAACAAGAAGGGACTTACTGGGGCAAAGTCCTAAATCATCTGGAGAAATGCATCATGGGGGAGCTCTCACCAGTGGTACTTGTCTTGGATATATGAATGGGTGAGAGTCTAGGGACCTTTAGATTGGCCACACATTCTTGGTTGCGCTTGGCACTAGTAGTGGCTAGAAAGGTCATTTTGCATTGTTGGCTGCTGCCAGGGGGGCCCCTTCTTATGGATAGTGGCAAATCTGCCTCCATGACTCCCCTTCTGATAGAGAGGGAGAGAGCACATGGCAATGCCCAGTGGTGGGTGGTCTTCCTTGAGACTTGGGGCCCACATCTCCAATCCCTTACCATCCCCCCCCCCCCCCGAGCAAGGAGTTGTGTGCTTAATCACTGTGCATGATGGCTGATCATGAGTACAAGTGAGTGTGGATGATGGTATAGGAAATGCTACCCACGGGTGGGTGGGTCAAGGTATTGGGAAGGGAGGGTAGGCAAGGGGGAGGGTGACGCTAGAATACTGGGGAGGGTAACATGTTATACTGAAGAGCTCTGGTAAGGCAAAGAGTACATTCCCGCTAGAGCCTCTCATTGGTTTTGTTTCTGGTACTGACGGGAGGGGGAGGAGAAGGGGTAAGACAATCTCAAAAATCTGGAAACTTCTCTGATTTGGCTACTATCGTACTGTAAATGGCTGACTGTTTTGCTATGACTTTTCTAAATGTAGCCAGTGTTATGATTCAATAATAAAAAGTTAAGTAACTAAACCTGCTAATAAAGAGGGTTTGGTTATGCTACAGAATCATGACCAATACTTGAATGTGGTCCACCGTCATTTGGGGGTTCCCAGATATTATCATAAGCTTGATCATGATCCTATATCATTTCTTCAACATTACACATAAAGCATTGGAAGCGGGTTCAATTTTCCATAAATGTAGATTCCTGTGTGTTTAAGATCTTAGGACCCGGTATTTTAGTTGGCCCCAAAAGTGCATAAATGGTAACATTTTACTTAACAGGTAATGTCCTTTCCTTGAGTCCTGCTAGACCAGTCCAGACAAGTGGGTTGTATTCCCCTATCAGTAGACTTGGTGGAGACAGCCAGCCAATGAAATGCCCAGGTTTCAATGACATCACTCCCATGCCTCTATATGCTTCAGCCACCAGAGGGCCTTTCAGTATCCATCCCAAAGCATATAGGAGAACATGGCCAACCCTCACCATGGGCAACAATGAGTGATCAAAGAGTAGAGAACTACGCACAAGAAAGAATAAATAGAAAGCAGTCAGTAGAATATGGGCCTGCAGTCAAGAAAAGAAATCATAGCAGACCAAAGGTACAGCTGCAGAATAAGAGAACCAACACAGTTCCAGGGACCAATCTAGCAGGACTCAAGAAAAGGACATTATCTGGTAAGTAAATCTCACCTTCCATATCGTCCTGCTAGTCTAGTCCAGACAAGTAGGTCATACCAAAGCTACATCTCCACTGCGTTGGAAGACAACACAGCAGCTCGCAAAATCTTGGAGCCAACGGCCGTGTCCACCTATGTGTGGACACCCAAGCGATAAGACTTGGCAAAAGTGGAAAATGATGCCCAAGTTGCCACCCAACAAATGCCTGCAGGGACTACCGAGCTCTGCTCTGTTCACGAGGACACTTGTGCTCAGGTAGAAAAGGTGTGCAAACCCTCCAAAACCAGCAGATTCTGCAACAGACACGGTGAGGCAATGGCTTCCTTAATCCAGCACCCCAAGGCAAACCTAGCAACTGTCGCCCTTGCATGGGCTAGCAAAAAGTACAAACAGATGATTGGACTTACGAAAAGGATTCATAACTTCCAAGGACTGGAGAAACACTCTCCAGACAGCCACAAGGCGAAGATCCTTATCCTTCCCTCAACACTACTCTTGAGATGAGAAGGGCAGACAAACCACCTGGTTCTCGTGAAAGGGAGAAATCACCTTAGGTAAAGGAAAGGCATGGGCCAAATGGAAACGGCCTCCTTTGAAAAGACAGATAAGGATCCTGGCAAGACAACACCTGCAACTCGAAATTTCGCGTTGCCGAACAAATTGCGACCAAGAAAACCATCTTGAACGTCAAAACATTCAGGGTAGCACTCTTCAGTGACTCAAAGGGCTCTGACACCAGAGCTCTGAGCACCAGACACCGATCCCAGGAAGGGATCACTGATCAGAGGGGAAGGACACAGGCAGCGAATCCCCTAAAGAAGCACACATCTGAAAGTAAGGCTAGAGATTTACCAGTCAATGGACCAGAGCTGCCACCTGAACTTTCAGAGAGCTCTGAGGAAAGGTCCTTTTCCAGACCCTCCAACAGAGACTGCACCATGACCGCCACAGGAATCAGCTTCTGTGCACCGCACCATTGCTCAAAGAGGCCCCAGACCCGCACATATGCCAGGTTGGCAGACCTCCTCCAGGCTCTGAACAGAGTGAAAACTACTGCAGGAGAGTAGCTCTTACATATTTATGTTTATTTAAAACTTTATATACCGCCTGTCACAGGGTATCAGAGCGGTTGACAATCATAAAATCATAAAAGGCTGCAGAAAGAAAAGAGAACGCCAATTTAGACGTTTCCAAGAGGGGAAAAGGAAAGAGAACAGCAAAGTAAAAAAACGACAAGACAACCAATAAAAAAAAAAAGTTAATTACAATACTCGTTAAGGGGAAAGGTAGTAGGGAGGTGAGGGAGGGGGCGGAAGGTTGAAAGCCATACAAAAAAGGTGAGTTTTTAAGTGGGTTTTAAAGGATTTGAAAGAAGAATCCAATCGGAGGGCAGGGGGGAGCAAGTTCCAGAGGTGGGGCCCAAGAAAGTAAAAAGCAGACAACCATGTAGATTCTAAGTGGGCTTGGGACGGGGAAGGAAGGAACAAGCGGTTGGAGTGAACAGAACGGAGAGAACGGTGGGGGCTGTGAAGGTGTATCAGATCAGCAAGGTACAAAGGAATACCAGTGTGAATAGTTCTGTGGACAAAGATAAGAATTTTGAATTGTATGCGATATGAAACAGGGAGCCAATGGTGGTGCAAAAGGAGGGGGGTGACATGATCAAAGCGGGATGCATGTGAGAGGATACTGTGGTAAGGAGAGTGCAGCTCAGCAGGGAAATAAAAGAGAAAGAAGAACTTTTTCTTCTTTTCGGGGGATGGGTGCACTAGAACACATACACCACAGCAAAATCCCTGAGAGAAACCAAGAGGGTAGAGCTAGGTTTAAGCCACTCCCAGACTCCATGACAACCCCAGGTAAGAGTAGGAGGTACAAGTGGGTGGAGTCAGGAAGGGAAAGGCAGCCAAGCGAGAAGCAGCCACAAAGAGAGCAGCAGCAGAGACAAGAGCAGCCAACACTGCAGCCAAGGAAGTTACAGAGAAGGTTCCAGGCAGAGGACTGGCAAGAGGGAGAGAGAGAAAAGGTTGGCTTTGAGAAGGCTAAGGCAAGAGTGCTTAGACTCCTCTGATGAAGGGTCTGTCTGCAGGCAGCAGAAGCCCCAGGAAGGGAAGTGGAGGTCTTACCCTGATTCCCTGTCTAGCTCAGAGGCAGAGAGAGTCACAAGCCACAGAAGCCTCAGCCAGGAAGGTGCTGCAACAAGACTCCAAGGTAAGAGAAAGAAAGCAGTAAAGCCAAAACCCTGTGTTTCTTGCTCTGACTCTGAAGAGAGATTTAGGCCTGAGAAAACCCGGATTAGGAAGAAGGGGTTTTCAGGAGAAACTGAACAGGAGAAGCCCGTTGAAGTCCTACCTAGAGGAGAAGGGGCCATTCAGTGGAATAGGCTGTTTAACCTGTTAAAGAACATTAAGCATAAAGTGCCTGAGCGTTTTCAAACTTTGCCAAGATACAGCTCAGCAGAAAGCATGGAGGTATAAGGTAAAGAAAGTGACCTGACTTCAGCTTGTTCTGAGATGGACTGTGATATGTGCATTGTGGCTAAGTAATGAAAGCCTGAGAGCAGTGAGAAGTTAGGAATTGTAAATACATGTGCTTTATGATTGCGGAATTGAGAAGCATCATAAAGGGAAAGGAAAAGAAAGCCTGTGTAAATAATTCTACTACAACACTGGTTGTAAGCTTTGCTTTAATAGGAGAAGATTATCCTTTATTTTCTTTGACTTGAGTGTACAACTGCTTTAAGATTTGTTACCCGCTTGCCACGGAAGCTAATAAAATTCCTGTGTGCTTTGAAACAACCACTTGGTTCATTTATCTCTATACACAACTACAATCCTTGGTAAAGAGGAATTCAAGATGGCTTCCCGTTCCTACTAGGCGACCGCCTGGTAGGGGCGCGACTGCCACAATACGGACAGCTGTATTCTGGAGACGTTGGATGCGGGACAGTTGAGATTGAGGGAGACCAGCTAAGCAAACGTTACAATAGTCCAAGCGTGATAGAACTAAGGAGCAAAGATGGGTAGCCAGAGAGGAGGAGGAGAGAAGAGGACGGACAGCACGGAGTTGCTTTAACACAAAAAAGGAATGTTGGACCAAGGATGAAATGTGACTCTTAAAGGTGAGGGCAGAATCAAGAGTAACACCTAAGTATTTAAGGGAGGAGACTAAGGGGATAGGAGAGGAAGAGAGAACCGGTACAAGAGGAGGAGGGGAGTGACCAAAGGTGAACCAGATCGCCGCAGTTTTCTTGAGATCGAGATGGAGGAAGCTCTTACACACTAGCTGTCTGCCTCCAAGAGCCAAACCATAAACAAGAAGGGAGCCAGTTTCCCAAGATGATCAGCTCCTGACACAATAGGCCCCAACACAGAGGCAAGCGAAGAGGTGGTGCTTGTAGGAGCCACATCGGATCTTCAAACCATGCTCTCCTTGGCCAATCCAGTGCCAACAGAACAGTCCATTCGGGTGGTCCCAAGAGCAGCCAAGGAGGGAACACATACAGCAGGCATTGCCTTGGCCAGGGCTGGATTGGGGCGACTACGTCCTCAGACCCTGCCTCCATACGGAGACTGAAGCAGTGGCACACCTTGGCAATGAAGCAGGTCACCATCAGATCCATCTCGGGGCGACCCCAACAGTGAGGATCAACGTAAACGCCTCCTGACTCAACTCCCTCTCCAGGATCCAGAGAGTGCCGGCTGAGATAGTCCGCCTCCACATTGTCCACCCCAGCAATGTGCTGGACCAACAGACCTAGGAGGTGGTTCTCCACCCAGGCAAATGAAAGCCAACTCCAGGGCCACTCCAGCACGCCTCATGCTGCCTTACCGACTGACATAAACCACCACCATGGTATTGTCTGAAAACACTCAAATCACCTGGCCCTTGACTAGGGGCCAGAAACACAGAAGAGCCAACCTGATGGCCCTTGCCTCTAGGTGGTTAATGGGCCACACAGCCTCCCTGTGGTTCCAACAGCCCTGGGCCTTTCGGTCTTGGCAATGGGCTCCCCAGCCCAAAAGACTAGCCTCTGTCATCAGCAATCATCCCGAGGCACACCCTTCTTTAGATAACTGGGCCACTGCCACCACCACAGGCTGATGTTCACCATCACCTTCACCTGAGCTCAAATCCCTGAGAACCAGGGACCACCAAGTCAGCAAGGACTGCTAGGGTGGTCGCATATGAGCGCATACCCACAGCATCTTCTCGATTGTCACTGCTAACAATCCAAGGAGTTGCAAATAATCCAAGACCCTGGGAGTCTGTTGCAAACAGAGCAGCGCCAGGCAATCCAATAACCTGACTTTCTTCACTGGCAGGAAGACTCTACTCATTCGAGTATTGAACCATGCTCCCAGGAACTCCAGGGATGAGGAAGGCACCAACTGGCTCTACCCCCACTTAAACACCCAGCCGAGGCTTTCCAAGCAGGCCACCCCTCAAGAAACCTCCAACAGAGGATGGGCATGGATAAACCAGTCATACAGATATGGGTGCACACAAACCCCTTGGTATTGTAACACTGCAGCCACTACCACCATTACCTTGGAGAAATGGAGAGCCCAAATGGAAGGGCACGAACTGAAAGGAAGAGCCTAGCATGGCAAAACACAGAGACTTCTGCTGATCCTCCTGGATCAGGATAGGAAAAGATGTTTCGACCAACCCAGATACGCAAGGAATGTCCCTCAGCACACCACTTGAACCATGGATCTCACATTTTCATCCAGAAGCGCAGGACGAGCAAGTGCATATTGACACCCTTGAGGTAAAGAATGGGCCGGAATGAGCCATCCTTTCTCGGCACTACAAAATAGATGGAGTATCTGCCCTTGCCCCAATTGTTTGGAGAGTGGGCACCACTGCCTTCAGGAGCAATAACTTATCTAAAGTGATCTGCACAGCTGTACTTCGGTTCACTGATCCCTTCGGGGGAGATGATGAACGCATCCAGGATTGGATCTTTGCATACCAGGACATAGCCGTAGTGAAGGTGTCTAGCAGCCAGCAGATCCTTGGTGACCTGGGCACATATCTGAAAGAAAAGGTGAAGCCTGCCTCCAAATGGGGGTACCAGGGAATGGGCCCCCAAACCTTTATTGTGCAGCCCAGGAAGGACCACCTCTGGAGGGGGCTGAGTCTCTAGGCCCACGGGCTCCTCAAAAGGAATAGGAACAAACCCAAAATCTGGAAGCAGAGGGAAAGAAAGGCTTTCCAGGACAACAGCGATGGAGAGTCCCCATACTCTCGGGAGTATGAGCAGCATGTCCAGGAGGGGCGGCTGGAGGTCAATCAAAAAGGAGGCTCTTGCTCACTTCCTAGGCCCCTCAGACCTGTCCTCCAGAAGGCAGCAAGGCTTTTTTGGCCCAATCCTTCACTAACTTCTCCAAATCAGCTCCAAAAGGAAGCTTCCCTTTAAAGGCTAGTTGGGTTAACTGGACTTTGGAGGATGTGTCTGCTACCCAGTGCTGAAGCTCAGTCCAATGCTGTGTCACTGTCACAACACTATCACTGGCTGCTAGGCGGATGGGGTCATATATAGCATCAGAAAGAAAGGCCGTAGAAGACTCCAAAAGAGGGGTATCATCATCCTGCAGGAGTGACTAAGTCCACTGGAGCAGGACTTGAGATGTCAGGCCCACACATACTGCAACCTGAAGAATAGCAGCCATGGCAGCAAACTGGTTCTTCAACAAATCCGCTTTTCAAACCAGAGTATCCTTCAAGGTCGATCCGCCTTCCACAAGAATAGTGGTCCATCTAGTAAACGCCATGACCTGTGCATCCACCTTGGGAATATCAAGCCGCACAACGCATTCCTTCTCTGGGAGAGCATACATCTTATGCACCTTTAATTCCTTAGGCAGAGTCGGGAAGTCCCACTCTGGCCGGATCATGTCCTTGAACATCTCTGGAAATGGGAAGAATACAGTGGATTTTCACGCCCCTTTCAAGAATGGATGAACTTTTGGCCCCTGCTCTGTACCTGGAGTATCCGCCAAGATGGATGAGACCATGGCAATCAATGCCACCAGTTTCTCCATCCAGAACAGGTGGATAACACCAGCCTCTTCATAATCCTCTGAAGGCAAGAGCACTTTGATATCCACAGCAGAGCCCAAATCAAGACATCTGAGACCAGATCTTGGACAGACCCCCACTGCACCACATCTTCAGGAGGCGACCTTCACCAGGGGTGCTTAGCCACAGGCAACAAAACAGGGCTTCTGTTCTCAGCCTGCCTCTCATGAAACCGCCCTTGGGGGAACCCAGAGGCTGCAGAGTCTGAATTTCCACACCAAAATGACCAGGCCTATTGAAGAAAAGAATAGAATCCCGGGGAGGGACAAAACAGATTCTGGAAGTTCTTCTCTCAGAAAGGACCCCCAATACCAGGGGACATTGCTGCTGCCAAATCTTTAATTGAAGGGGAGCAACCAACAGCAGGGTCGCCACAACCTCCGGCTATCCTTACCTATAGCTCCAACCGCCACTTCCTGCCCTGAGACAAGCAAGGCCGGGCCAACTGCATTCCCCTGCAAAGAGGGGTGAAACGGCCCTCCAGGGATGAATCAGAAGCTGAAATGATAGATGAGCAGAGTCCAAAAGCCAGAGATGAGGCCCCTCACTTGCCACAGGCCAAACAATGTTCACTGGAAGAAGACAGAGATAAGGCAAGTATAAATAGCAGTGCGCACTAAGGCCACAGTGGCCCAAAAGGTGCATGTTAACAGTGCTTTGGTAGGAATGCATGTTGGAGCCACTCAAGCAGAACGCACGCTAATACCGCATGACCGCCATGCGCACAAGGGTATAAAGTGTTACTAGCATGTGTACAAAAGGGCAGGAAACACCCACACCATGCCAACGATTGCCAGCGGTCCACCCCGAATTGCATCCCAGATGGAGGGAATTGGGAGCCCCCAACAAGAACAATGATGAGGTCAAGTCTTGGTACTCACCCACTGAGCGCCCCAGGCTGAAACTCATGCTGGGCTCAGCCATACTCCTCTGAAACTGCTTCTCAGACACAGTGTTTAAGGTGGTTGGCAGGCAGATTCCTCTGAGAGCCTTTTGTGACTTTCTGAAGAGAGCAGTGGGATAACAGAGGAGGAGGGAGCACCAAGGTTGTGTGAGGCTGCTGAACTCTTCCAAATCCATCCAATTTTCTGGTTGTTCAACAGGCTCTTATAACAGCGCAGAGCTGAATCAATTTTCCCTCCTCCTATGGCTCTTAGTGGAGCCTCCCACGTCACGCTCAAGTGAGTGTGAGATTCTCAAAATGGTCGTTGTTCACAAGCAAAATCAATCTTTTCCTCTCAATTGTTCATATTTTCTTCAGAATGGAGAAAAATCCATCCACCATCTGCTGGAGACAGAAGAATACTCAAGAGCCTCCGGTGGCTGAGGCATATACAAAGCATGGCAGTGATGTCATTGAAATCTGGGCATTTCATTGGCTATCTGTCTCCACCAATCTACTGGTAGGGGAACACAACCCACTTGTTTGGACTGGTCTAGCAGGATGATATAGAACTCTTGGTAACTCCCAGGAAGTCCTATATTATCTGGGAAATCTCTGCATTAGAGTTTCTATTTTTCTTGACCAATTTTTAAACCGTGTGTATCTCAAAGTAAATCTTGTATTACAGATGTAGCACATTTTATTCAGAGATTGGATTCTTTGCCTCCTCATAGGAAGGATATTTTGGTTACACTTGATTTAAGGTACTTTACACTGACATCCCCCAACAGGATGCCTTGAATATGACTGAAGGTGTCC
Organism: Ichthyophis bannanicus; assembly: GCA_033557465.1. NCBI lineage: Eukaryota > Metazoa > Chordata > Amphibia > Gymnophiona > Ichthyophiidae > Ichthyophis > Ichthyophis bannanicus. The sequence goes on from CM066032.1 coordinate 607,671,095, forward strand.
TTTCTTCACATCCACCACACCCCAAATTTCTACATCCTTTTTATTTATTTATTTATATTTCTTATATACCGCACTATTTGCAATCAGCGCGGTTCACATGGAACAGAAACATCCGACAACTTAAATATGTCTGGTCATTATATTAAAAAGGAAATGCAACTTGGAAAAAGGGTACACTATATACATATAAGGTGTACTGAGAAAGGATAATGTTTGGTGTTTACATTGTAGGGGACGCCTGTTGCGAGGGCTTGCCTAGTTGACTACTATTATTGTTGAGGTGCTCGTTATTCGAGTGGGACTGAGGATCGAAGATGTCAGTGAGATATTTGGTGAAGAGGAAATGTTTAAGGGCCTTTCTAAATTGGCTCAAGTTGGGGATTGCTCTGATATGTACTGGTAAGGTATTCCATAGACTTGGGGCACAGAGTTGGAAGGCTCTGTTAGCTGCTGTTTTGGTGCATTTAGTTGCTTCTTTTTGGTGTCCTTGGCTCAGATTGCACTTTGCAATAACTTTTTCCAGTTTGGTAAACTCTGTATTTGCAAATCAAAGGTGTGGCTATGGGAGCCACAATGGCTACCAGTAAAGCCAACGTATGTCTTCCTATTTGAAGAAAGATATTTATATTCTTCATTTTGGTACTAGTATGGCTTACTGTGATACAGATTCATTAATGATATTTATTTTATCTGGATCTCACAGGAGATTTGCTGGAAAATTGTTTTACAATGGCTAAATTCTTGTGCTCGTCACTTGAAGTTTACCATGACTAGATCCATTCTACAGGTATCCTTCTTGGGTGATATGGTATCAGCAGTAGATCCGATACATGATTAATAACTACTTTCGCAAACCAGTAGATCATAGCAATCTTCTCGTGTTTGAGAGTCCTCAATATTGAAAGTTAAAAAGAGTGTTACCAATAGGACAGTTTGTAAGGATTCACCGAATCTGTACCAACAATTTTGATTTCAAACAGGCTAAAGTCCTTGCATGCCAATTTGTATAACATGGCTACCCTAGCATGTTATATGGGCAGCCTATTTGAGAGCATGGTTTTCCCCAGAGAGAGTGGTTCTTGCATAAGAATGAGTAACTGTCTATGGACAAACAAGTATGTAATTCAGTATTCTGATCAAGCAGCAATAATCATGAGATGCACTCATAACACCACTGACACATTTTGGCTCTCCATAAAGATTTCAGATAGGGCAAAAACATTAGAAACAGCATTATTCATTCAGATCTTAAACATAAGTTTTCATCAGATGTGAGAGATGGTTTGCATAAACCCTATGGCAAATGTACTATTTATTTATTATCTATTTCTTTAGTTAAAATACTTTTATACCGCAGCACTCCCAATTGTTCAGTGGATCAGCACGGTTTACAAAAGATGCATCATTAATCAGTTAAAATGGAATTCCTCGGACTTCCGGTGATGCGGTGAGAGCGAGTAGTCGGGTGCTGCTCGTCCTCCGGCCGTCCCCTGCTTAAGCCGGCTATTTAAACCGTTTCGAAGCTCCCCGGCCCCCCCCACAACACCTCCGCGGGTGTTCCACATACCGATACCCACTCTGAGTGACTAATTGAAGAAGCCAGGATGGCGGCAGCGTTACGGACGGGAAAGAAGGAGCGGGGACCTGGTCCTAGCAAGATGGCGGAGGGTACGGCGATACCGAGCTCCCCAACCTCCCAAGCCAGAGTGGAAGAAATTTCAGCGGCGGTAGCGGAGGCGCTGGCAACGCAATTCACTGCCCTCCGAGAGAAACTAGATGCAGTACAAAACTCGGTGGATTCTTATGGACAAAGACTGCAGGAGGTGGAGGATCGTGTGGGGCAGATTGAGGACACTACTACCGTGTTACAGCAAACGGTAGACACATTACAGACCCAGCTACGGGCCCAGGAGGCCAAACTGGACGACCTGGAAAACAGGTCGAGAAGGAACAATTTGAGGGTGATGGGGGTGCCGGAATCGGTGGCTGATGTGGACCTGCAACGGTATCTGCTGGAGCTGTTCTCGCCATTATTGCAGGAGGGGGGCGCTGGGAACCCGATCTGTATTGAGCGAGCCCACCGGGTAGGAGCCCGAAATGGGAGAGACACTCGACCTCGCGTAGTCCTCGCGAAGCTCCTCCACTTCCCTCAAAAGGAACGGATCTTGCGGGCTGCGCGGGCCCAGGGCGGTCTGGAGGTGGACAGCGTGCGGATTCGCATAGCGCAAGATTACTCTGTGCCACTGAGTCAGCGCCGCAAAGCCTATGCCCCTCTCTGTCAAAGACTTGTGGATCGCCGAATCAAATTCATGGTGCAGTATCCTGCACGTCTGCACATCTTCTATGAGGGCCAACGGCGGATTTTTGAGTCGGCAGAAGCAGCGAAGTCTTTTGTGGACAGTATTGTCAACACCGGCGGAGAGAGCTGAGATCACGTCGTTGCAGGAACTTTCTTGTTTAAGGCCTGTTGCCATTCGCATCAGTAATGGCTAGGAGAGATAGGGGAGAAGCTGGCATGGTGAGGCGCCCCAGGAGGCGTGGAGAGGGGGATTCTCTCTCCCCCGACATTAAAAGTGGCTCCCTCCCCTAGCCCTAGCGCTAGTGAACTTTAAAATGAGAGAGAGGACTGGAGGGGATACATGGTATACTGTAAGTTAACACAATGTTTCAATTGTATGGTTTTGATGGCTACTTTGTATCTGGTTGGGGGTGGTTTTACAGTTACTGTAATGGTTGACAAAGTTGAGGATAGGGGCTCGATACCTGGTTGGAGAGGGGTTCCTAAGGTGTGGTGGGAGGGGGGGGTTCTGGTTCTGACTCAGGAGGGGGCATGTGTTGGAGTGTCCCTGTAGATCCCTTGGGTTCGGGGGGAGACCTAGTGAGGGTGCCTGATAAGGGGCTGGGTACGGGCGATAATCACTGGTAGGCCCACACCAATGTCGGAACATGCCAGCGAGATGGGAGGGGGGGCGAGGGTTCCCATCCGGCAGGTAGTAGTGGGGACTTTGCACGTAGGTGGGGGGGGGAGGGGGAGAACAAGTTAACAATAACACTGCGCATGCCCAAGCGCTCTGTAATACTCCCAGGGAGGGGCACTCAGGCATAGAGGGAAACTATCGGTTTGTATGCGCCGGGGTCCACCTGATAAAAGGCGGGGAGCTACCGATGTCCTTTGTTTGTTCTCTTCCCTTCCTTCCTTCCCTGGGTCCCACTCGGTCGGTTTCCTTTTCCCCCTTATGGAGATATGTTACCCCTCCGACGACAGGCCCGGTGGACCTGCTCTATGGCGGCTCTGCCCGGGACTGTTGGAGGTGAGGCATGGTGGCGTGAGGTTAGCCTACACTCAAGCGTGCTGGCAAAACCGCAACACCCCGGGAAAGCGAGCAAAGGAGCGTGGGGTTCCCCAATTCGCCGGTATGGCTTCGCCTGCGGCGCCTGAGGGCCAATGGGGGGAGGGGGGGTACTCGGGCTGTGGAGGGGGGCTATTAATACGAGGGTGGGGGAGGGCTGGGGTGGGTGAGGTTTAGGGAAGTGGGGGGCGGCGGAGCGCATCACCGAAAGTTCCATGGGTAGAAGGAGCGGTAAGAGTGGAGGAGGACAGTATGGAATGAGGGGAGGGCAGGGTTTGGGGGGGGGAGGGAATGGGGGAGGGGAGGGGGAGGGGGATGGGGAAGGGGGAGGGTTAGGCTGCACACCCTGTAAGCTTCTACAGCGACATTATGCAGAGAGCGGGAGGAGGGGTCCCAGGCTGGGGGGGCCCTATCCGGAGTACTGTGGCAGACCGGACAAAGGACGCTTGACACTGCCCTGCCGCCCTGAAAATCATTACATGGAATGTGTGCGGCTTAGGCCACCCTATCAAGAGATATAAAGTCTTGCAAGCGTTAGCCAGGCACAATTGTGATATAGCCTTCCTACAGGAGACACACCAGACAGCCGAAGAACATGCCAAACTACGCCACGGCTGGGTTGGGCAGGTATGGGGGTCACCGGCGGTGGGGAGGAAGGGAGGGGTGGCTATTTTGGTCCACAAGCGGGTTCGCTGGGTGATGGAAGCAGAAGTGCGCGATAAAGCGGGCCGTTATTTGCTGTTGCAGGGCCGCTTGGAAGGGCAGCCGGTCATCCTGGGGACGATGTATGGCCCGAACACACATGACCCCTACTTTTATGCTAATGTGGCCTCCAAGGTGGAACAGATGCCTGAGATACCCATGATGCTGGGCGGCGATTTTAATGGGGTATTGGATGTGGATCTGGATACTACCAGAGGCGGAGAGGCGCGTGAAAGAGGGCCGGTAACTCGCGTGTTACAGCGCTTTAAGGCTCGCTTGGGGTTGGTGGACCCTTGGAGGGTTCTGCATCCTTCTGATAAAGATTTTACTCATCACTCTAGGGCCCACGGCTCCAGTTCCCGTATAGATTATATCTTACTTTCTAAGGGCGTATTTGCAAAAGTGGGGGAAGCGCAGATCGGGCCATTTGCAATATCGGATCATGCGCCGGTTTGGGCGGATCTGAGCTGGGGTGGACGAGCAGATCGTCCGCGACTTTGGAGATTTCCATTAGAATTATACAAAGATGCACAGTTCCATAAATTCTTGGAACAGCGCTGGCAGGAATTCGCTGAGGTCCATCGGGTACATCAAGGTGACCCGGAATTGATCTGGGAGACGGCTAAGGTGGTAATGCGCGGTGAAATTATCGGATATGCGGCCCGTAGGAGACGGCTCTTAGTAGATCAGATTCTTAGATTGGAAAAGAGGGTATCCTATTTACGTCGTCGGACAGCACAGGCTCCGTCTCCGGTGCTGCAAAAAGCACTATGGGAAGCCCGGGTGAGTCTGGACGAGTTACTTCACCAGAGAGCTAAAAAATCCTTGTTATATTACCGTCACCGACTTCAGTGCCATGGGGACAGACCTGGGCGGCTGTTAGCCAGCTGTTTGCGAGGCCAACGCGGGTTCCAATACGGTGGCGGCACTGCGGGACGAAAACGGACGCTTACAAAGTGATACTACTGAGATTTCCAGGGTATTTCGGGGTTTCTTCCAAAAGTTATACGCAAGGGAGGGTGATCCATCCTCGGCAGCATCTGACTACCTCCGGCAGCTCAATCTCCCGTCCTTAACAGAGCAACAAAGCCGGGATCTGGGGCGCCCCGTGACATTGGAGGAGGTGGGGTCGGTCATTGTGAAGGCCAGTTGTTACAAAGCCCCTGGACCGGATGGCCTGGGAGCCGAGTTTTATAAACTGCTTCATGGCCTGGTTAGCCCGGCTCTGGTTGAGGTATACGCGCAACGGGTGGAACAGGGTGGCTTTCGATGGGGCCAGAACAAAGCTCACATCACCTTGATTCCCAAGCCAGGTAAAGACCCGGAGCTACCTGCCTCATACCGTCCGATTTCCTTATTGAATTTTGATTCTAAGATCTTTGCTAAGGTGCTGGCCAATAGACTGGCGGAGTACCTAGACGTTTTAATTCATGGCTCCCAGGTCGGTTTTGTGAAAGGCCGCCATATTGTACGGAATATGCGGAAAATTCTAGCGTCGATGGAGTGGGTACACGAGCAACACCTCCCCTCTCTATTGATAAGTTTTGACGCAGAGAAGGCCTTTGACCGAGTCAAGTGGAGATACCTGAAAACGTTGTTGCCTTGGTATGGTCTTGGAGCCTCATTCTGTGCCATGATAGACTGTTTGTATGCCGCCCCAGTAGCGGGAATACTTTGTAACGGGGTGCTTTCGGAGGACTTCCCGTTGGAACGAGGTACGCGACAGGGTTGCCCGCTTTCTTTCCTCCCCTACTATTCGTATTGTCTTTAGACCCGCTGATTCGGGCGATAGAGGCCCGACCAGGGATCCACGGAGTACGGATCGGCTCGCAAACTTTTACTCTTTCGGCTTTTGCGGACGACATCTTGGTGCACCTCTTGTCACCGGAGGAGTCCCGGAGGAGTCCCTACCCCGACTGATGCTGGAATTTCAGACTTATGGCCGCTTCTCTGGCCTGAAGATCAATGGAGCAAAGTCGGAGGCCTTGGATATTTCCGGGTCTTTACAACACAGCTGGGCGGGCCCCTTCCCTTTGAGATGGGCGCACTCCCATTTTACCTATTTAGGTATGCGCCTGACTAAGCAGCCGCGAGACCTTTACAGGAGTAATTTGGACTGGATGTTGAGTCGTATACGCTCCCAGTTGGGGGCCTGGGGACCGCTGCCACTTTCTTTGTCCGGGGCGGGTGGCGGCCATCAAGATGGTGATCCTGCCGAGGTTGTTGTACTGGTTGCAAACCCTGCCGGTCTGGCTATATCGACGAGATCTGCGGCAGGTGGAACGGCTGATCCGGGCATTTCTCTGGCGCGGTGCTAGGGCTCGTATTCCTCTGACGCGGCTGGTGGGGAAGTGGCGCGAAGGGGGGATGGGGCTACCGGACTTGGGTGTCTATGCCCTGGCATGTCAGGCACGCCATTTGGGAGACTGGCTTGGGCAGACGGGAGTATATACACCCATACTTATTGAGGAGGAGTTGGCAGCGCCTCTTTCATTATTAGGGGCCTTACATACACGGCCCAAACATCTGCCCAGTCGATTGGCGAACAGTGTTTTATTTAGTTCTGTACAGCGGACCTGGCGCCACCTTAATACCTGCTGGAGGGCGCCCTGGACGGCGTCCAGTTGGTTGCCTTTGCAAGGTAATGTTCAGTTTGCTCCCGGATCGGGGTCTTGGGGGTTTCGAGATTGGAGACGGAAAGGCATCCGTCTAGTGGGACATTTGGTGGAGGCCAATGGTCACTTTAAATCTTTTCGGGATCTCAGTCAGGAATATGACTTGACCTCCAAGCATACCTTTGCGTTTTTACAGGCTTCTCATTACATTTCTTCCCTGCCCCAGGAAGCGCTGGCGGTGGAGCGCTCTGCACAGTTGTTGGAGTTTTTTGCACTAGGGGAGGAAGCTCCACCTACGATAGCGGGCCTGAGAGCCCGTCTCGACGGCCTTCGCGCCCCGGTAGATTACAGGGGTGTGGAGGCGGCTTGGGGAGCAGAGCTGGAAAGTGAGGTCCCTCCGGGCACTATTAGGGAAGCCTTGTGCAGGATCGCGGTTCTGGCGGTTGGGGCGAAGTGGCGAGAGATACAATTTAAGTGCCTTACCAGAGCCTATTTCTCGCCACGACGAGCCTTACGTAGCTGTCTGACGGAGGATGGCCGGTGTCCCCGATGCTCAGCGCCTCTGGCCAATCTGCTGCACATGTGGTGGGCTTGCCCCCATATCCAACGGTACTGGGCTCGGATACAGGCCTATATTAGTGACTTATTGCAGTTGCGGATCCGCTGGACGGGGGCTTTGGTGATACTGGACAAGCTAGACCCCCCCTGCCCAACCCGGAGTTCTGATCGGCTGTTATTGCGGAAGGCTTGTCTGGTGGGGAAGGGCCCCATTCTGCGCCGCTGGCGGGAGCAACGTCCTCCCACGTTTGTGGAATGGCGTAACTGTTTCCACCAGGTCATGTTAATGGAGCGGTGGCATGCACGGGGCAGTGTCAAGCGATGGACTACCTTTATTCAGATATGGGGCGCTTATATTGGAACCCTGGGTGCCAGGTGTCGGAACGAGCTTTTACACATTGGCCACTAAGGGAAGGAGCCCAGAGGGCGAGAGGGCAATCTGATAGAGCGCTAGCGATGTCAAGGTGGCAGGGTGTGCGGGGGGGTTGGAGGGGAGGGGGTGGGGGGGGAAAGGGGGGGGGAGTTGGGGGGGGCATTATTATCATAAAATATTGTATTCATTGCATGGAGTTATACTCCGGGTGGGGATAAGAGTTCACCCCCCCGGAGATGGTGTGCTGTTTAACTTTGTAAGTTTGCAATGAATAAAATAAAGTTTTGAAAAAAAAAAAAATGGAATTCCTCAATCAGCAAATAACCAGGCCTTAAGTTTCTTATGGAACATTAAAACAGATTCAATTCCCTTCAAACCCTGCAGTAGCCTAGACCAAAACTCAGCTGCTTTATATGGACTGGTATACCCAAATCTCTTCTTGCTCGTAATCCCCCCAACTCGGAGGAAACAGAAGAGCCATAGTACCCTGCAAAGCTTATGAGCTTACTTGCACTATGAAAGAGTGGGCTAATCCCACAACCGGCAAGAGCTATCATTTGGGGTAGCCAGACTACATGGATGCTATACGCAGTTATATGTCCGTGTTCTAAGGTGTATGTAGGCAAGATGACATGCTGAATTAAAATGCGATGTGTGTGTTCCTGCAATACAGCATGAAAGAGACATTTGTTCTTCTTTGGAATTTTTGGATAAGACATCTGAAAAGGCTGCAGATTAAAGCAAGTAGGGAAAGGAGAGACTTCCCTTTGGTGGATACCCTTTCCTTTGTATTGGTGCTGCAAATGACTATGGTCCCCCCCCCCTACGTTTTCCTTTGCTCTGCCACTGCAGTGAGGGAACTATTGGCCAGGATAATACTAAACTCGATGTAAATACCCTATTTTAACTAACGTCAATATGTGGAATTTGTATAAGTGAAACTCCAGCAATATGTCTTTTCTCCACCTTATATTCGTTGTTTTAAATCACTATTTCATGGAAAAAACTAAAACGGATAATTCATAATGTAGTCTCAGACCAGTATGGCACTGTGAACCACAATCTCTGTGGATAACAGATCGTGCCTCATTTGCATCAACGACTACTAGGGGATCACCATCCCTCTTATTTTTCTTCTTTTTTTCTAAATAGTAAAGGTTTTGTGCAAAAATATCACCAGAATTCCTCTACCTCGTGATTCTTAAAATATCATGAATTAAAGCTTATCTTAGCTCAGTTGTTTTTCTTCTTGCTTCAAACCGCACAATTAATCTTCTCTCTAAGCCAGAGAGAAGATTAATTGTGCGGTTTGAAGCAAGAAGAAAAACAACTGAGCTAAGATAAGCTTTAATTCATGATATTTTAAGAATCACGAGGTAGAGGAATTCTGGTGATATTTTTGCACAAAACCTTTGCTATTTAGAAAAAAAGAAGAAAAATAAGAGGGATGGTGATCCCCTAGTAGTCGTTGATGCAAATGAGGCACGATCTGTTATCCACAGAGATTGTGGTTCACAGTGCCATACTGGTCTGACACTACATTATGAATTATCCGTTTTCGTTTTTTCCATGAAATAGTGATTTAAAACAACGAATATAAGGTGGAGAAAAGACATATTGCTGGAGTTTCACTTATACAAATTCCACATATTGACATTAGTTAAAATAGAGTATTTACATCGAGTTTAATACAATTATATACTCTGAGAAGGCCATATAATATTCTTTGCAACAGGATAATACTAAAGCAGGACTGTCATGGAATCCCCTGTTTTGAGAGCCAATAGACCACCCTTTGGGGTTTCCCCCTCTTATTTGGGCATTGAAATAACCACAGTGCTTAACCCCTCTAACTGTGGCCAGGATGCTATTTCTGTGCTGTGGAGCTTTCAGGGTCTGGAAGTGTTCAGGTGCCTTCAGGGCAGTCATGTAGCCATGAATCCCAAAGGCGCATCCCATCCACTGGTGGTGACACGGTATGTACTTTATAAAAGACACTCACATGCACACATTTGCACTATCTCAGAGAAAGAGTAAATTTGTGCAACTTGGGCTTCAACTGGGGATTACTGAAGAACCTATTTTATAAAGGCACATAGGTTGCCTTTATAAATTAGGCACATTTTAGAAAGTTTTATAGGCATCTTGTTAACAAAATAAAGTAAAATTCCCAAACGTATCTGTTATAGTTTAAAGTTAAACAGTGGCTGCGTTGTTCAATGTTACTTGTACATTCATTGCAATTATCATGAAAACCAGATTTACCACGCAGTTCCCGAGAACTCATTTGAGAAGCACTGCTCTATGAGGCCAAGAAGGTAATCCTGAGCAAGATACCGGCTTTCTCAGTTCTGATGTGCCTGTCCTTCTTGACCACCTCCGTTCTCTCTAAGCTTCCCTCCTCCACCCCTCTCTCTCTCTCTCTCCCCTTTATGTCCCCCTCCTCAGTCTCTTGTTCTGAACCTCTCCCTCTTATCCCTGTGCATTTTCCAGTCACGCCAGAGCTCTTCCTTTTCTATCCACTACATCACCTCCATTTGGAACCCATAGGACATTGTGCAGCTGAGCCTTTTATTTAGAGTGCATGCTATAACTTAACACCTGACTGATGGGAGATATTAAATGTTAGGATTTAATGAATGTCTATGTGCCAAACAGTACATGCAGCAGATCTTACCATGCTATTTACTGTGCCTGCATGACAGCCTAATTTGCGTATACCATATTGGATTTATGTACATTACGTCCTAACACCCGAAACCAGTTTGAGGTGCAAAGTTTTAATGCATAGTCCCAAAACTGTTCATAAATATAAAAATTGTATTTATCCAATAAAGCACATTTTAACTGCAGTTTACTAAGTTCTTGTAACACCCTCAATTATGGAGTTGCATTTTTTCATTTTCATGCTGCTTAAACACTGAAAGGCATTCCTTCATATAAATACTGCTTTTAAGCAGAATTAAAAACAATTTTTAAAATCCATTTGAAATAAATGACTCATCAAAAGACTGCTTGTCAGAGAATAATGCACATTCCATCTGTTCTAAATCTAGATGAGGTAACCCAGGCCAGCAATGTGCTCACCTTTAGAGTCGAGTATGTGTATGGATAATGGTAGGCAAAGTAGCAGACATCGTCCTTGTGAGGGAAGCTCACTGTAAACGTCATTGTGTAGTAGGATTTTCCTTTCTGACCACCGGTAGCAATTGAACTTCTAGAGAAGTGATTTCTACAAAAGAAAATAAATGTTGTATAAATAAATAATTTTAAAAAAAGGAGTCCATGGAGACTGATCAGTTCATAGGATTAGTACAGAGCTGCAATGCCTTTTACCTCTGATCTTAATGGCCAGGGTTATTACAATCTGAAAGAGATACAATGACCTGTGTGAAATGAGCTGGTTATCATTCTCAATCGACTCTCTACACCATCACAATATAGCCTTAATTAGCATAATTGCTCACAGTTTTGGTAGACCAAAGGCTGAAAAGAGCACTAATTATCCCCTGACCCTTGGGGCCTGATTCACTAACGTTTTCCCTAGTTAGACTCTTATAGACAGCCTCACAAGACAGGATTGAACCACACTGGCATGCAAAGAAAGCAAAACTTGTACTGCCTCTAAAGTAGAGTATTACTTTTAATAATTTCTCCACAGGCATCAAATGGAACAAAAATGGAGACATTAAAACTACTAATATATTAACAGTGAATTCATCATAACAACCTGCATTAACCAGTCCTATTGGTTGGTTTGGACTCTTCCTGTGAACAATGCAGTAAAAGTGCTCATTGCCAAGAGGCACTATCAGAAATACAGCTGTGTACCTACCTGAGCTGAATAATAGAATCCCACCGCAATCACGTTTCTACTGTTTTATTTGGGATTAACATTCCCAAAATGGCACTGCTATTTTCAAACAAACGACGACAAAAAAAACCCCACCAACCCATTCCAACCCAGAAACCGGAACTCCAGTGATGTCAGCTGTTTAAATATAACTTTATACAACGTGTTTGTTATCAAAGTTTAAGCATCCAATCATTAAAGCGAGAACTAGCAAAAATGCTGTTCAACTAAAGAGACACATTTGATGACATGAAACGGCAGTATGCAATTATTTAATGTAGCTGCCAATTGATTCCAAGTGGCATATTGTCAACATCACTTAAGAATATAGGATATGCCATATTGGGTAGTACAAAGGTCCATCAAACACTGGCCAATCCAAGTCACAATTACCTGTCAGGTTCCCAAAAAGATACAGAGATTCCATGCACACTGAGCAGAGGGTTTTCAAAGTACTATCCACGATGGCGCTTAGATCCTTTCATAGGTTTATCATCAAGTACCAAAGTTTGTGAGCAATTAACAACCAGAGAGAATTACTAGTGTAACATCCAGGCTCCAACCATCTCCCTCATCTTTTTTTTCCTATTAGTGGGTAACTATGGATTATAAATTGTCGTTTGATTTGAAGCAGCCTTCTATGTGCTTTCACAGCAAGTATGCTCACTTTCAGACAGTACTGGTAGGATAAAAGTCTCTTCTCCCCACACTCAGTTTAGATGCAACTATAACGCAGATTATCCAAGTTTCGGTATGGAATTCACAATATTCCCCGGGGAAACCCCATTAACCTACACAGAAATCTGACACACTTAGTCTTCATTGCCTCAGTCTGAGACCGCTCTTCCTACAAAGGCTATTTATTACCTATTACTCTGCCATTCCCTCTTAATTCAGCGAACATTGGATGCCTGCCTATATTTGCAACTTACTTGTAGTAGCAAATGTCAGTCCCAACACGAAGCCACCATGGTCTTTCCTGTAAAGCTTCCTGAACTGAATACATCAGCGGCTGCATACCTTTAAGAAAACAATTTTGAAATTTTTAATGTGGACCGGGCACAGTGAAAAGCAGAAGACTTTCTCAATCTCAGTATGAATTTAGGGATGGTTAGAAGAAAACTTTCCAGCGCATCTGTTAACACATACATTAGAGTGGCAGAATAGCCAACAGTTTCAGCCAAGGCAGAGTAAAGCCAGGACACAACTGGAAAGGCATAGTGCTGAGCTAATCAGCACCCAATTTATCAAACGTTCACCTCCCATTTTGTCGATATGGAAACTTCTGAAAACTCTGGCACAATAAATATTCCACTCTGACAATGCCATAGCAGCCTCCACACGTCTAGACTATGCATGTAAAATTAGTTGTATTTTTATTATAGGACTCTATTCTGCTTAACGGATTTTATAATCTTAAAAAAAACAACAATCTTAACATAAATTTGAAAAAAAAAGAAAAAACTGTAGTCCTTACTCCATACTGCCTGAACAACAACAAAACAATTCCAAGACTTTGTGCTTATTATCTAAGAGGAGACAAGCAGGCAATAAGAAGAAGAAATTCAACCTTACCTGCTAATTGTCTTTCCTTGAGATCTCTCCGGGCCAGTCCAAGAACCATAAGGGTTGTCAACCTTCTCCAGCAGCTGAGGACTGAATCTCAAAGTCTTGCTGACAGCTACTCCAGCACCCTCTAGTGTCAGAGGCTCAGTCACCTGTTGTCAAAGCAGTCTGTCTACTAACTCTCGCTAACGTTAAACACTATAACAGAAAAACAACAAACGCCCCAACTGAGGTGCTAAACTTTCTTATATTCGATTCTGTATTATGCTTTGGTTTTTTTGTTTTTTTTAATAGAACGACCGGAAACTGTACCCCCCGAACCCTCCAGGAGCCCCATAGTCCGCGCCGTTCCATGCCTTATGGGTGGAACGCCAAGATCAACTCCTAAACTCAGTGTTATTATACTGCATTCCACCACTCTCCTGTGGGCAACTTCAACCACTGACGAAGCAGCAAAACAGTCTCCTTTCCAACTTGGCAAATGACTTGGGTGGGCCCTGGACTGACCTGGAGAGATCTCAAGGAAAGACAATTATCAGATAAGGTCTAATTTCTTCTTCCTCTTCGTCTCTCCGGGCCAGTCCAGGAACCATAGGGAAGTACCAGAGCAGTACCTAACCTCGGGTGGGACCCGCGAGGCCCGCTACTATGGCCGAGGCCCCTACCTTAGCATCACCTTTTGCCTGCACATCTAACCTATAGTGCTTCACGAACATATGCAGAGATGACCAAGCAGCCGCTCGGCAGATATCCACCGGTAGAACCAAGGCGAACTCGGACCAAGAAGCCGCTTGGCTCAGAGTTGAATGAGCCCGAAGGCCTTCCAGAGGAGTCCTCCCACTCACCTGATATGCAGCCGCAATTGCGTGCTTCACCCAACGAGTAATAAAGGCTTTGGAAGCTGCCTCCCCCTTCCGAGGACCCCTAAACAGTATGAACAACCGGTCTGTTTTGCGAACAGATTTTGTCCTCTTGAGGTATCTACACAGAACCCTTCCAAGATCCAACTGCTTCAACGACCTATCCGCCACCAACGTCCCATGGCCCTGAAAGGTTGGCAAAGAAATTGGCTGATTGATGTGAAAACCAGACACCACCTTCGGGAGAAAGGAAGGAACTGGGTGCAACACCACCTTCTCTGCAGAAAACTGAATATAGGGCTCTCTGCAAGAAAGTGCTTGCAAATCCAAAATCCTTCTGGCCGAACACAACGCCACCAAGAAAGCAGGTTTCCACGAATACTTCCGCAACGGCACTGCCCCTCCAGGGCCAAACGGAACCTAGGAGCTGCAAGTATCGCCATGCCATCGGGGTCTTCATGCGCAAAAAAGCTGACACCTGCCTCACAAGCTTTTGCACTCTGTCCTCTGGTAGAAACACTGCCCCTATGGCGGTGTCGAACACAGCTCCGAGGTAGACCAGGCGCTGCACCGGAAGCAACTGACTCTTGGTATGGTTCACCACCCAGTCTAGTTGCTCCAGAAAACCCACAACCCAAGCTGTTGCCGTGACTGATTCCGAGACTGAGCTCACCTGAATCAACCAGTCGTCGAGGTATGGGTGCACAAGGATGCCCTCTTTCCGCAACGCAGCCGCCACCACCATCACCTTCGTGAATGTGTGTGGCGCCGTTGCCAACATGAACGCCAACACTCGGAACTGAAAGTGGCCCATGGGCACTATGAAACGCAGACATTTCTGATGTTCCAGCCTTATGGGGATGTGCAAATAAGCCTCGGTCAAATCTATGGAGGAAAGAACCTATCCCGGCTTTACTGACCGAATAACTGATCGCAGAGTTTCCATGCCGAAATCCGGAACCCTCAAGCAGCGGTTCACATGTTTGAGGTCTAGAATAGGCCGAAGAACCCTTCCTTCTTGGGTACTACAAAATAAATCGAGTATCGACCTAATCCGCACTGGTCGCGCGCAACTGGAACCACCACTTGGAGCTGTAGCAAACACTGAAGAGTATCGGATACCGCCTTCCTCTTTGAAGCGGATCCGCATGGAGACGCCACGAAGGCCTCCGCTAACGGACAAGCGAACTCCAGTGCGTAACCTTTCCGGACAATCTCCAGGACCCACTGGTCCATAGTAATTGAGGCCCAGACGGAGTGGAAGCTCCCTAACCGACCTCCCAGTGGAACCTCCGCCTGGACCATCCTCATTTCATTGAGGCTTCTTAGTGGCGACTTGCTGGGGTCCGAAATACCCGCGTCCGAACCCCCACACTCCCCGAAAGGACTGACCTCTGGACAAGAAATGCGCTCTCGGATACAGAGAGAACCTAGAGCCTCTAAACCTGCGGAACTCTCTACTCTGCCCTTTTAGCAGAGCTCCAGGCTTGGAACCCTTTGGACGATCCTCCGGGAGATGACCCCCTTTGGAATCTCCCAAATTCTTTACAATCTTCTCCAGCGCTTCCCCAAAAAGGAGCTTGCCCTTATACGGAAGCTTACGTCCGCCTGCCAATTCCTCAGCCAGAGGAACCTTCTGGCAGCAATTGCCAATGTCATAGCCTTCGCCGAAATTCGTATCAGATCATAAAAGGCATCTGCAAGATAGGCTGCCGCCGACTCCAACTTCACTCCCTCCGGAGCAGGACTGTCCTCTCCCTCCAGAATAGACTCCCCCTGGAGCCATCGAATGGAGGCCCTAGCCACATAAGCCCCACAAATTGAAGCCAGCAGGGCAAGAGCACTGGAATCAAAAACCTGCTTAAGCAGAGCCTCCAACTTTCTGTCCTGCAGATCCTTAAGAGCCGCTCCGCCTTCCACCGGAATCGTGGTCTTCTTAGTTACCGCAGCCACCAAGGCATCCACCTTTGGCATGCGGAGCAACTCCCGCTCGTCATGTGGAACCGGGTACAGGCACCCAATAGCCCGTGCTCCGTGCAGGGTAGCCGCTGGGCATTCCCACTCCGATTCCACCATCTGCTTGATCACCCTGTGAACTGGAAAACACCTCTGCTGTGTCTTAAAACCCTGAAGCAGAGGATCCTCGAGTGGTTCCTCCTGAACCACTGGTAAAGTTATATTCAGGGCCGCTAGCGAATGGATAATAAGCGCTCCGAGTTCCTCCTTCCTGAATACCCTAAACACATTAGGGTCTTTCCCTGGAGCAATCTCACCTTCCTCAAGATCCTCTGTCCACTGTTCGAGGCCTGAGTCAGAGAATTTCTCCCTCCTCAGCACTCAGAAGTCCTGAAGAGGGCGGCCCGAAGCCATCGGAGCCCACTTCAACTGCCAAACTAGTTTTGGAGGAGCCCTCTCCTGGATCAATCAGGGAGCTCTCCCCTCTCTGCCCCCCTGCGTAGGAAAGAGCGGCATCCTTGCCTTGCACTTGTCCTAACTTCAGGCAATAAGCCTTATGCATAGACAAGATGAACTCCGCAGAAAAAAGAGTGCCTAAGACCCCCTGCTCCACCTGCTCAGGTGGGTGAGAGCCCGTTCTTTTTCTCTTTCTTTGCTTCTGCTGAGGCGCGGCAGGAACGGCCGTCTTTTCCAAAATGGCCACCGTTCCTGCCTTCTCCCCTGCAACTAAATGTCTGCCTAACGGCTCAGGAGCAGGAGCCCTGTCCTCAATGCCACCTTCAAACAAACAATGAAGCCGACTGCCCCGTCAGACACAAAAACGGCAGATCCCGGCTGCGGAGAGTCCCTGACGACTGCCACAATGAGCGCACACCATGCAGACCGGCAGCAGGCGCTTGAAAAGTAAAACCTCTGAAAGCGAGTAGAGCTGGAACCCAATTCCGCCCCGCTACGAGCCTCCCGCTAACCACGTATAACAAGCCCCTTACCTGCACACCAGAAGAATGCCAAAATGAACTACCAATTCCGCTGCTAGCGGCCGAGGTAGATGTAGCCCGAAGGCAAAGACGACGCTGACCTCTGGGGCTCCCAGTGTCTAGCTTAAACGTGTCTGCGGAAAAGGCACTGCTCTACGAGGCAGGCTCTGCCTCTCACCGCACTGCTCTGTGCAGCCGAGCCCCGTGTCCGTTTTTTTTTTTTTTTAAACAATCTTAAAGTGGCTGATCTTGTCTGGAAGAATAGCACCCAGCTAGGGCACCCATCAGAATTCAGGGTTTCTCTTTTTTTTTTTTTTTTTTTAACCTAAAAAGACAGTTCCTCTTCGTCCCTTCAGGAGCCTGTCAGCCCCATGTCCTACCCAGCTGCTGAGGACTGAAAGACTAAGCCTCTGACACTAGAGGGTGCTGGAGTAGCTGTCAGCAAGACTTTGAGATTCAATCCTCAGCTGCTGGAGAAGGTTGACAACCCCTATGGTTCCTGGACTGGCCCGGAGAGACGAAGAGGAAGCTTGCACTCCTTGACCCAACCATGGGAAGTTCATGTGCTGGGGTTGCTGAAAGCATGTCTATTCAATTATAAACATCATTTTTATTTCATCTGGTCATAAGACATTCTAAGTGGGAGAGAATTACATTCTCATAGTTCTGAAACTCTCTCCTCCAGCACCCGCAGACTTTCCTTGCTAATAGCTGTAGAAAATAATGTGGCTGGCATCTTAGTTCATCTGACTATGTAGAAATAGAGGTCAACGAAAAATCTATATTTAAAAAGGGGAGACCTTACTATTGAAATAACTTAATATATTTCTTGACTAGGTTTTGAGAGCCATATTCCCCTCCACTGGGCCATCAGAGAATTAATGATAAAGGCTCATTCTAAAGGTGGTGGGAAGGAAAGCCATGCTAGCATGGTAGGAAGTGTTGACAGTAAACCAGGATTATGCCTGAAAATAGGTGAGGAAAGTCATGTTCTTAAGTCCTTTTATGTTTCTTTCGGAATTTCTGATCATTTTACTTTCAAATGTCCTACGGCACTGGATAATTCTGAATTTTCCTTTTAGTATGATCATAAAGTCATCATTGCAAAGATCTGGTCCCAAAAAACGTTCCGCCGTAATATTTGAAAGGTCTAATCTGGCTTTCAGATAATTTTACAGTACAATCAGATTCAAGAGAGACTAACTTTTTTGTTACTACAGCAAGGTAACACAGTCTGTGAAGTGCTCGTACAGTATATTCAAGTCATAGCAACCTTTTGACCCGATGGAGAGCTTGGAGCTTCCAAAAGCTAGTCAAGAATTGTATTTAGTTGAAAAAATTCTAGCCTTACAAATATGGCCAATACTAGATTCTAGAAACCAGATGTTTATTCAAATGTGCAAATTTAAACAATACAGGCCAATTGCTTTAAGCCACATGATGTGTACCCCTTGTCTTTTTTTTAACCACTGGATAATAAGCCACAATCTTTGTGTTTCCTGTATTGTGTAAAATTCAAAGAATGGAGCAGAAATGAAAACCCTAAAAGGGGTTTTAAGAAAAGAAAAGCTTTGCCAATTTTGATTTAGGACTTTTTACCTCTAGCTTCCCCATCTGTGACCCCCGAGTCTGAAACAACCCAGCCTTTCAGCCCCACACACTGACCTTGGGGTAGGATGGGGGAGTAGCAATTAAGTGACTCTGCAGCACAGCCTAGCAGCCGAAGTAGAAATAACATGACTACTGCAGACATTCATCCTATTGATTGCTAGAGGTTGGGCCATGAAGCTACCGTACACTGAGGAAGTAAGCATAAGAAAATAAATAGTTTCTAGTTATCACATGTCAAAGCCTGAGGACTCCTATATTGAGCTTCTGTCTGTCATTTTTGGTTCATTTAGCCCATGCTCTTTCATCTTCGTCAGCTCCTATTCAGGTGTGCTTGCTCATGATGTGGCATGATGGATGTGTAAAGCCCACTACAGCTTTAAACAGTACTTCTAAAATTCTCTTGCTTTCTCCCTCTTTGCAGATTTCAAATGGGTTTTATATAGTGCCTTACAAAAGTCTTTATACCCTTGCACATATTTCACACACTGCTGTCTAAATAATCCACTGTAATGTATTTTGAAGTGTCCGTTACATTGATGTACACAATATTCTGTACACATCAATGCAAAATAAATATAGAAATATTCAAAGAGTAATTAAGAATAAGAAACACCACTCAATACCTCGTGGAAACCTTTTCTGCAGCAATGACTGTCATGATACATCTAGGATAAGTGTCTATCAACTTTGCACAGTAGGGTGATGTAGTTTTTGGCCATTCTTCTTGGCAGAATCTCAAGCTCTTTCAAGTTGGCTGAGAATAGTATAATAAAGCTTGAAAGACTGCAGTCCACAGATTTTTTTTTATTGGATTCAGATCCAACAAATTTGAAAACATACACTTTCTTAGTTAAACAATCAATCAACCTGTAAACTGCTCATCTACTATCCTTAATGCTTAACATACATAAAACCATTAAGAGGCAAAAGGTAAAATGTAACCACCATACTTTATAATACTCAAACCAACCATAAAACACAAAAAAATACAAAAATTAATCAACATTAACTAAAATAACACAGGAAATTATCATTAAATCCTCTGAAGATACTTAATTTAATTAACAATTAGAGCAATTAAAAGTCTTAAGTCTACTTATTTTTTAAAGAGATCTGATGAGTGATTCTGGATGGTGTTTTTTTCTCCTTTTGTTATATTACTTTTAGTATTTTTCTTGGGGCAGTTTCTCCAAATGTGTTAGTTTTGCACATACCATGACAGTCATGGCCCTCACTTCTAAGCCAGGGAATGGGGTGTATGATCTCAGTTTCTCAAATTTACTGCTACATAGTACTTGCATTCTGCCAAAGAGAACTGCCTTCTGGAGTTCGTAAGATGTAACATGTATGGGTAGTTTGTCAAGATGTGCTTGGAATTCTTCTTTATCAAGCCTGTAGCTCCCAGTACAATGGGAAATCTTTCTGTATCTTTCTGCCACATTTTCTTGGTCTCTGACTGCATTTCTTGGTACTTCAGGATCTTCTGCTTCTCCACGGGATTCACAGAATAATCATTCAGAACCAACATCTCTATTATGAATGCCGTTCTAGTGTTTTTCTCCTCTACAATTATTTTGAGTTTCCTCGCATCCAGTTTTTACCTGTCAGAATGGGTATGTCCCAGGTGATCATAACCTCTTCATTCTCTGTAATTCTCTTAGGGTCATGATCCAAGTGCTTTTCAGGGACAGTGATGTTGTAGTGTTTACAGAGTTTCCAATGGGTGAGGCATACTACTTTGCTGTGCCTTTCTATATAGAAATTTTCTGCCATCAGAACTTCAGAGCTAGCTATGAGGTGAGTCACTGTTCCCAGGTCTTTCTTACAGAATCGACCTATGTCTGTTTTGCCAGTTTTTTCAATGTTCACTGTAAACCATCTCATCTGTAATCCACTGTCCTGAGCTGCAACTATCAACTTCATCCTTCGGTTTCAGTTCACCTTTCCTTAACTATTCATGTGTACGCTCTTCATTGACAAAGGGTTCCTGGCAGGGCCGGCCTGTCCACTGTGCAAGAATGTTGTTTACACAGAGCCGTGCTTCAGGAGGCCCCAAACCAACTTCATTATGCACATGGTCGGTTTGCAGGGCCAGCTTCAGAGGGAGCCGGGGAGGCCTGAGGCCACGGCTCACCTTTGCACAGCTGCCGAAGAGCAGCATGTTCCTTCACTCAATGGCTGTGTTCTCGTGAAGCGCACTGAGTGCCAGGAAACAGGAAATGCCCTTCAACCACCAGCACCAGTGGGCTTCACGAGAACATAGCTTCCGGAGTGAAGGAACATGCCGCTCTTCACTCTGGCAACTGTGCAGAGGTGAGCTGGGGGATTCGAGCCTCCCCGGCTCCCTCTAAAGATGGTCAGACAGGTGCGGGGGGCTCTTCAGGGAGGAGGACTAGGATAGAACTGGAAAGGGGCTGATGGGGGCTAGAACTGGACTAGAAATGGGCTGATGGGAAGGCCAGGACTGGAAATGGGCTGATTGGGGGGGCTAGGACTGGAAGTGGGCTGAGAGGGGGTAGGATAGGATTGGAAATGGCTGATGGGTGGGCTAGGATTGGAAATGGACTGATTGGGGGGCTAGGCTTGGAAATGGGCCGATAGGGGGTATGGCTTGGAAATGGGCTGATGGGGAGACATGGACTGGAAATGGGCTGATGGGGGAGGGGCTAGGACTGGAAAGAGGCTGATGCAGGGGGAGGGGAGAATGTGACTAGAAGGGAGCGGATGCTGGGTGGCACGGGAACTGTAAGGCAGCTGATGTTGGGGGAGGACTAGAAGGGGAAGGGGATAGGGAGTGAGAATGGTGAGGGGAAAAGATATTTTGTGTGGGAGGGAAGAAAAATCTACGATTGGCCAGGTTTTGGGAGAGTAAGTGGGGATTAAGGATGGAAGAGTGAAATTCGAGTGGATGAAAAAGGAATAAAGAAAGAAATAGAGGAAAGAGCAAAAGAGGAAAGAGCTAAAGGGGAAAGATCAGTATGTCAAAGCAGATGTAGAGAGAGAATAGAAAAAACTAGTTGAGAGAAGAAAGGACAAATGGACATCAGACAATGGAGAGTTAGCAGAAGAAACAAGACAAAAGTGACTGGAGTAATTGCAACTGAAAAATAAAATGCCCAAACAAAAGGTAGAAAAATGCTTTTTTATTTTGAATTTATTAACTGGAATATGTCAGCTCTGGGAAATGTGCATCGCTACGTCTTTGCGTATTATTTAGTACAAGAAGAAATTAATTTATAATTTTATTTCTCCAGTGTTATTGTACATTCCAAGTTTGGCTTTTTGGGTTCCCAGTTTAATTGTCTTCCTATTTCTAAATTGTGTTCCCTTGTTCTTAGTTTGGTGATGGTTTATGTTCTGCATGTGTAACCGAGCTGAGCTATTCTGTTCATATAGTTTCTATTTGACAGTCCCACTTGTTCTCTTTCCCCAGTAGAAGATGTGTTGGTATTCTCTGAGATGTATTGGTTTAATATTTGCAGTGTTGCCTTTTTAAAGGTAGGGTATGGTACTTTGAGAGTCTCAGTAGTGCTGTTATGATATGGCAGGTTTGATATGGGTTCTAAATGGGCAGTGCTTATAGTAAGTACTTCATAATGTGCCTGGCAGTTGGCACTGGAGTATAGTAATTTAGAAATCTGGTAGTTTCTCTTTATCCAGACACTCGTTAAGAGGCATGGGACAAACACAGAGGATCTCTAAAGGAAAAAATGGGACTGTTGCAGTTGTTGATATGGAAGGACTGACTAGATAGGCCATGTCTTCTTTTTCTGTCGTCATTTTTCCATGTTTCCAAAAGTTAGTGCACATTCACATTATGCACATATTTATGCAGATGAGGCCTGTGATAAGGAAGCTTATCATAGCTCAGGAAGGAGCTATAGAAAAGGTGAAGTGACTCTGAACAAGCAACCGGTCAGTTCTGGTAGAAATAAGAAAACAGAATTTTCCCATAAAAGACTACCAGTCCCAGAATGCACCAGGTTTCCAACAGCCATTAGAGGAGCTGAAGTGGGGAAGCGTGTGTTCAATCAGGAGGGCTATGAGGTAATCCATAAGCACTCATCTCAAAGGGCAGGGCCTGATTCAGCACAGCTGCGCTGTGTTAGGGAGGAGCACTCATCTAAGCAGAATAAAGGTAGAGTTTATTCTACAGAGAATTATCCTCATTATTCTACAGAGAATCAGCTTGAGCTTGATCATCTTCATCATCAGGAGGATCATCAGAAGCAGAAGCCAAACCGGACGGACAGAGAGGGAAAGAAACCCTTTGGAAGAAAGAGGAGAAAAGCCTTTGAGAGATCTAGAAGAGTCCAGAGCAGTACGTATACTGGGAGGCATTCCAAGGGCCAGCATACACCATTGGACTGGGGAAAGCCAGAGGAATGGTGCTGCAGAGCTAGGAATCTCCAGACGGTACCTGTGAGAGAGACGGCCTGCACGTGGAAGGGACCCTAAGACCTGTGCCAGAAGGTATGTGAAGAGAGATCCAGTGTCCAGGGATCTGGATTGGAAGGCTGGACATAAGAACTGGACTACATACTGGCCAGGCTATATAGAGAGGAACTCTAACAGCAATGGAAGCTCAGGTATGAACACTGATCTATGCCCTAGCTATAACCTTGAAAGACAGCAGGGAAACAAGTATTCTCCTAAAAGTGCTCCATTGAGAGATTCATCTGTGCCAATCCATGATATTGAACCCATACTTGTTGAAGAAGGGGGAATGATTGCAGATGAAGAATGTGTTTATATGGACTGCTCTCTGTCCAAACTCCTTTGGTGATTTTCTGTTATAAAGTACAGCAACCATCACAAAGAAATACAAACTTGTTCTTTAATCTACTCAGAAAAGCTCCTGTGTAGGATTTCTGGCCACGCTGTAGAAAGCAAGCCAGCTGAGGGGTTTCAGCTGGATAACTGCTAGCAATTGAGCCTTACCTAATTGCTTGTGAGCTAGGAGAGAATCACTTCTGAATCTATGTGGGAAGTTATCAGAAGTTAACCTGAAAAGAACAGTTTTTTCTTTTTGTGGCTTTTCGTTTGTTGTTTGATATATGCTAAGAAAACATTAGCTAATGCCTGACAAGTTTGAATGTGGTTTTCCTGATTTTGATTTTGTTTTTCCAAGTTAAACACTGGAAGCAAGTAACCTGATTTATGTGCTACCAAGCATATCTGTGTGGGAGAAATAACCCCATAAATAAATATCTTATTGGCTTTAACACTTGAGCACAACTAAATTATTGTCAGCAGCTGTGTCTGGTGTGAATGAACTGCATTGCCCACAATCCCTTGCAAATCATATAGATATATGCACTTGCCAAGACTGTGAAGATTCTCACCCAGGCAGCCGTCTGACAGGCCCCACACCCCCCTTGGGCCACCCCTTGTTCCTGGAGTAACACTTTGTATTTTGCCACTGTAGTTGTGATTTTGCCACTTGTTTTTCAAGTTTGTTGATCTAATTCTTTGAAGAGTTTTCTCTTGTTTTGCAAATTCTATTGCTTCTTTCCCTGTTTGTGCTTGTGGATTCTCACTCATTCCTTCTAGTCGTCCAAACACTTGTCCAGATTTGATGATGGAGACAGATTCTGGATGTTTACTTTCATATATCAGTACTTTTGCATATTTGGATCAGATGATGCTGTCAGGTAGGCCTGGAGGCCTATGATAGTAGCTCTTTAGGTGTAATCAATCTCTATGAGGCCTAGCCCTCCATCAGTTCTAGAATGTACAGTCTTGGCATATAATGATTCTTATAAATTACTTCATGGGCATGGAGGAGCTTTCTTTTCGCACATCCAGTTTTTCAAGATCTTTTTAAGAGGCCAGTCTACAATACCAAAGCTGTATGCGAGTACAGGAATTGCCAGCTGACTGATGGCTTATATCTTATTCCATGATGATTTTCAATAATGATTTTAGTTTCCTGTAGTATTCTTTACTGATCTTGTCTCTCAGTAATTTCTTCTTGAGTGTTGTTCCTTCCTCTACTCTGAGATTCTGATATATACCTTCCTGTTCAAGGTCCTTGATGTCACAGCCCTCAGCCAGGAAGAATTTTTCTGTTTTGCTCAATTTTCCTCTTAAAAAAAAAAAAGTTGCCTTAGCACACTTGTCAAGGCCAAAAGTCATCCTGATGTCATTAGAAAAGCTTTTCACCATAGAGAGGAGTTAAGGAGTTCTGCTAATTGTTGGTCACTGGAACTGTAAAGCTTCAGATCTACAAATAATAGATGGGATGTTGCTTCTGGGTTGTTACCTTCTCTAGAATTCAGGCTAAAACCATATCCCAATGAGTTGATGAGTACACTCATTGGTTTAAGCGCCACACAAATCAGAGAGGGGCTCATTATGGCTGTATGTTTTATGAAATCTTAAGAAAAATATGGAACCTGAAATGTAACAGATTAGCCTTCTATGTGCTGAACCACTCCATGTTACTTTTGCATTGCACTTAGGATCATTGTCCTGCTGAAAGATAAATCTTTCCCAGTCCTAGGCCTAGGACAGACAGATCTTCCTGCAAGATCAGCCTGTACTTTGCACCATCCATCTTTCTCTCCATCTTCACAAGAAACCCTGCCCCTGCTGCTGAAAAGCATCAACACAAGACAATGCTACCATCACTATCGTTTATTGTAGGGATGATATTAGTAGGGAGATGTGCTGGTTTTGTTTTACATCACACAGATCACTTAGCACAGTGCTCAAAAATTTCCATTTTGGTCTTATCTGACCACAAAACTTTTCCTAAATGCATGCATTATCTCTTGAATGTTTTTTTTTCCTAAATGCCAACCTGCACATCATATGGCAGCTGGTCGGCGGTGGCTTCCTTCCTGCCATCCTACCATACAGACCATGTTTGTGGAATGATGCTGAAACTGCTGAACAGCTCATTTCCACAGTCTCAAAGACTTCTGTAGTTCTTAATATTAGGCCTCATGGTGATTTTACTCAGCAGTTTCTTTAACCCACGCCTAGTGACTTTGGAAGACCAAACTGATCAAGGGAGTGTCCTGCTAATGCCAAATTGCTTCCACTTTACATTGATGAGCCTGACAGTAATGGAAAGGATATTCAACCACGCTGACAGTCAGGGCCGGATTTACCTTGAGTGAGGCCCTACGCCAACAAAAATTGTGGGCCCCCAGAAAAGATAAAAACGAGCATGCCGGATCAGCTGCGCGCTGTTGGCCCTGACGTCATAATTAAACTGGGAATCCCAAAAGCCAAACTTGGAATGTACAACACTGTAGAAATAAAACTATACAATAATTTGCTCTTGTACTAAACAAAGCGCAGACGTTAATGATGCACATTTACCAGAGCTGACATATTCCAATTAATAAATTCAAAATAAAGAGATATTTTTCTACCTTTTGTGCATTTTTTTTCAGCTGCAATTGCTCCAGCCACTTTCTTCTGGTTTCTTCGTGTCAGTCCACCTCCAGTCTTAACCCCCCCCAGCCCATTTCCAGTCCCAGCCCCCCCCCATCGGCTCAAGTAAAATTAAATTAAAAAAAAAAAAACGCTGGCTGCTGCCGCGGCAGCATGGACTGTCCCGCGGGGCCCCCTCTGCTGCCGCAGCAGCATGGACTGTCCCACGGGGCTCCCTCTGCCCGGCTGAATCCGTCCTTCCCTCCCTCCCTCCGTGTCGGCTTTGAGAGGCGCGAAGGGAGAGTGTCTCCCTCGCGTCTCTGTTAAGCCCGCAGGGGCTGATGGGAAATTTCCCATCAGCCCCTGCGGGCTTAACAGAGACGCGAGGGAGAGACACTCTCCCTTCGCGCCTCTCAATGCCACACGTGCCCGCCCGTCACTTGACAGTCGTGGACGTTTCCAGCCGCTCTTCAGAGAGGGAGGCTGGGGGCGCGCAGTGCCTTGTTGCCATGGGGAGGCCTCGGCCCCACCCCCTGCTATCGCGTCTCTCACCTCCTGGCTTTGGGGGCCGTAGAAAGCGACTTTCTTGCCGGAGCTGCTGATGTTCCTCACGGTAACGGTCTGGCGGTACACGGCCCCGACCACCACGTCGGTGAAGTACAAGAACGGGGGGAAAACCTTGACCCCAGCCACCTTCTCCTTCATGCTCGGGCTGCGGCCGCTCCGTCTCCAGGGCGCCTAGGCAGCGGCGTGGGAAGCGGTTGCCTAGCAACGGTTGAACCAGAAAAGCAGAGAGGGACGCGGGAAGCTGATTGGCGGAACGCTGAGACGTCACCGGCGGGTTGCGAGAAGCTGATTCGCTGATCGCCGTGATGTCGCCGCTTGCCTCTCAAAGCCGGCACGGACAGAGGGAGGGACGGATTCAGCCGGGCAGAGGGGGCCCCGCGGGACAGTCCATGCTGCCGCGGCAGCAGAGGGGGCCCCGCGGAACAGTCCATGCTGCCGCGGCAGCAGAGGGGGCCCCGCGGGACAGTCAATGCTTACGCGGCATCAGAGTGGGCCCCGCGTTACAGTCCATGCTTCCGCGGCAGCAGCAGCCAGCGTTTTTTTTTTAAATTTAATTTTAAGAACGCTAACAATTTTTTCAGTTTTTGTGGGCCCTTGTCAGCTGTGGGCCCTACGCCACGGCGTAGTTGGCGTATAGGTAAATCCGGCACTGCTGACAGTTGTACAGCTTTCCCCCAGTCTGTACCTTTTTGAATATTTCTGCAATTGTTCATGTTTTCAGTGCTGTGTATCTTGTCCAGATCAGTGAAGCAAACACCAACATTAATACATTCTAAACTGTATCATTTTAGACAGCAGAATATGAACATGTACTTTATATGGCTGTAAAGATTTTAGCAAGGCACTAGAACGCCAACTGCAAAATGTTTTCCCCAACGCTCCTTTATTCGTTTTACAATCTAAGGGACCGATGTGCTAAACTATATTAGCAGTGGCTGTTAATACGCATAAATGTGTGTTTTATAAACATGTTAATAGTTCTGTTAATGAGATGCAAACAAGGCACATGGCACCACAGACAGTAAACTATGCATTTTAATATGATGATAAATGAAAAACTACACCGCTTCAAGGTAGAGTTAAATGTTTTGGCATTAATGAATTAGCAAGCTAGTTCATGCACATTAACAGTTTTTGATAGATAACAGGAGTTGGTGGAGAGAAAAACAGTGATGGAATTAAAAAAGGTGTGGAAAAACAGATTCCCTTAATGACAAAAAGAAGGTAACCAATGATTATTTGGTGCCTTAGCTGAGAACAACAGTGAAATAACTTTTTGTATTTCTAAAATAACCTTTGGGAAGGGGGAGAAATAATCTGCACAGAGCATCGACACTAACTTAACCACCCTACTGGGCAGGCTAGATGGGCCATTTCAATCTTTATCTGCCATTATCTACTATGTTAACTACGT
The DNA here is from genome assembly GCA_033557465.1 of Ichthyophis bannanicus. Classification (NCBI taxonomy): domain Eukaryota; kingdom Metazoa; phylum Chordata; class Amphibia; order Gymnophiona; family Ichthyophiidae; genus Ichthyophis; species Ichthyophis bannanicus. The sequence continues at coordinate 607,698,883 of CM066032.1, forward strand.
TAAGGCCTGTTAGCAGTTGTATTGTATGTGAGGCCTAGTACAGTGGCTCCTAAGCCTATTTGAGATTTGTTCCAGACTATTCATACTTCTCTCTCAAGGCGTGAAGTCTCCGGAATTTGATCATGGCTCATAACCCGGGGCTTATGAGCTCAAGCAAATTATTTTAACCTTTCAAAAATAATTAAGAGGTACCTCTTTCTAAGCCTTTAAGTCAAGCTATCAGGTTATATAGCCACTGCCGTTGCAGCAAGAGCAATTGAGTTTGCTGTGCTCCACAGTATGCTTTGACAGATCACATTAAACTCAGAAAAACAGAAGCCAGCATTTGGGAACAGCAATTTCTAGGTATGTATTTATTTATTTATTTATTAAAAAAATAAATATTTATATGCCACAAGTTAAAATTTTTAAGTGGGTCACAATGTAACATATAAAACACTGAATGCAGAAAGCACACTACTACACAGACAACATACTTACATACATAAAATATAACTCACAAAAGCATTAACAGGCTAGCATACATTTTCCATAAGCCTACCCAAATAGCAAAGCCTTTACTCTTCTCCTAAATTTCATAAAATCCTTCTCAGCCCTCAGCTCATGTGGCAAACTATTCCATTGGATAGGTGCAGCACAAGAGAAGGCACGCAAACGAGTTTCGACCTTTCGGAAGGCCTTCATAGGAAGAATCTCTAACAAGTCCTGACTCTTAAATCCTAAGATCTAGCAGTGTGATAACGTTATAAATCATCTAAACAAAAAAAAAAAAACCTGGTGAGGAACTATTCAAGAGCCTAAAAACAACCATTAAGACTTTAAATTTCACTCATATCTCCAAATTCCCATAAACGCATTGCATCAGATTTGCACTTAATGTGTGTTAGTACTGCAGAAGTCACTGGAAAGCAACACCAAAACCCCTTTCCCTGGAACTTCAAAGCAAAACCTCCACAGGACTCCCCAGGTCCTAGTTTGGCTCCTGAACAGTGGGACCACGCCCAGGTGTGAAATCCTAAAGTTTCCATTGACAGCTGTAAAATTATTAATGGGCTTTCATCATTATTTCTTTAAAGCACTTCCAGGCACCAAGTATTCTTTGCTAACTAGAATGTCCAGCTACCACAGATTTCATCTCAGTTATGGACCCATCATCATAACGACTAAGGTAACAAAAAACTAAGGGCATCATAAACCACATCTACTTGATGCTTTTGGTCTAAAATTAGTGAACCGGATTTCTGACCATGCCAAAAGTCATAGTGGACAACGCAGTAAAACTTTCCACATCCTTTTTCTACTTGAGAAAAATCAGAGAAGGTCTTTACCATAATTAAACTGACTGTTGGACTTTTCACAATTAATGATGTTAAAGCGGTAATACATTCCTGTCCGCATTCCACTGACTTCGAAGTAAAACCATTGATGATAATGGTTGCTGTTTACATCAGAGTTGAGAATAAGATCATATTCATTTCTGCAAGCAAAAGAGAAATAAACCTGATGGGTGTGACTGCAGTTCACGCATTACAGATGCAGAATGGGAAATCCCCGAAAGACGTCTTACTTTCGAATCTGAATAACTTTGCGCAGATTTCCCGATTCAAATTTGGAGTTAAACTTCAAAACTTCACTGTCCTCTGGAATCAGGAAACTTAAAAACAGAAATAAAAATGTACATGCTTACAATCACAGTAAATACATGCAGTAGAATCTCAATACATTCAAGTGGACTATCACTTCAGTCACACTACTATAAACAATAAGATTTGTCACTACTTTTTAGGAAAGAATGATAACAAATCCTCAGGTAGCTATGAAGTTACTTTCTTTAATATTTTGCTAATTTTTCTTCACTTGGATTCCAGGACTAGCCTAATGGTTAGAGCATTGAGCTGAGAACCATGGAAGCCAAACTTCAAATCCCACTGCCGTGCCTAGTGATCTTGGGCAAGTCACTTAACCCTCCATTGCCCCAGGTACAAAATTAGATAAGCCTGTACCTGAATGGAACTCATTTTGAGTTTCTCAGAAAGGCATGAGCTAAATCCAATTCCCTTTTTCCTTACTATCATCTTACATTTTTCGATTTATTCCTATCTAGGCCTTTCTATAGGAAGGATAGAAATATTTTAAAAAAATGAATCCCATGTCAGCATTGGGTAAATGGATGTTTCCTAGAGAGTCATAGTGCTGGGGAGCACAGTCACTGCCAGAACTCAATTTATATACAAGGTAACCTGGAAGATAGGAGAAAGAAGGTCGTGCTTTGAGATTTCATTATGCTGAAAGGGGTGCCTACTTCATCCCTCTCACACAAGCACTGTTCAGCCTGAGTGGCAGCATCTCCTTCAACGATGAGCTTATTGATTTTGCCAGTTGTCATGATCTTTGTCTTCTTTACATTAAGGTGCAGGCCAGGGGCGACTCAAGGCAATCTGCTGCCTGAGGCGAAGGATGAGATGGCGCCCCCCCCCCCCCCCCGTAGAGGTGGGCGGGGCTTTTTCAAAACTCCAATCAAAAAGCTGATTCGATTATATGGAGGAAATGCAAGATGTTTGCACACCAAGCAACTAAAAGAGAGCGAGAACCACAGCACAGTTTATAAAACTAAATTATAACTCATTTTTATTTTGTTATAAACTGCGTTATGGTTATAACCTTTTCTTTTTCAACATATATTTTGCATCCACAGAACCCCCTTCAACAGTGGTTGCAGAGCAGATCCAGGACATTCACCCACAGAACTCAATATCTTAAAACAAAAAAAAATCTGATTCTGATCATCTCACTAACAACAAACATTCTCCAGTACCAGGCATATTGTGAACTAATACAAAACCCTACAACAAAGTCACTGAGTATCTATAGAGCAAATCTATCATACCATACCAGCACCAACTTCCAAAACTCACATAAGGAGCCCACCAAAATAAAGCGCCACTGTAAATACCACAGTGGAACCTGGAACATCCATACACCTATTTGAAAAGCTGAACAAGTCAAATTACAACAGTACAGTATAGATCTTTATGTACAAACTCTATGTTAACGGAACACCTGGGCTCAGTCACACACTCAGAACAAAGACCCTCATCAAGTACAGAATAAGTGACTTACAATCTAAAGTAAAAATAGAAATATGTAGACAACATTTAAACGGAAACCCCAAGAAGCCAGACTCTTTAAGCAGTGCATCATCAGATAAATATGCAGTTCCTCCATGCAGTATAAAATATAAAGATAACACAAAGTCCAATCACTAAAATGAAATAAAATTATTTTTTCTACCTTTGTTGTCTGACCATTTTATTCTCTGATCATGCTGGTCCCGATCTGAGGCTTCTGCTTTCCTGTCTTCTCTTAGCTCTTTCTATGGTCTGCCATTTCTTATCTCTTCTTTTGTTTTTGTCACTTCTTTCCATCAGCCTATTTCCAGTCCCAATTACCCTTCCCAGTATCAGCCCCTTTCCAGTCCTCCCTCCCAGTACCTTTCAATGTCAACTTGCATTCACATGACTGCCACTGGTGTCCATTCCCTTCCAGTCCCCCTCCTTCCCCACTGTCCAGTCCCTTCTAGTCCAAATACCATGGCAGCCCCTTCTCAGCATCCACTCCCTTCTAGTTCCATTCTCCCATCCCCTTGCGCCCATTTGTAGCCCTAGCCCCCAGTATAGTGCTAGATCCCCCCTCAACCCCATTACCAGTGCTAGCCCAATACCAGTCCTACTCCATCAGCCCATTACCAATCCTAGCCTCCACTAATCAGCCCATTTCCAGTCCTAGCCCCCCTGATTAGCTCATTTCCAATGCTAGCCCCTCCATCAGTCCATTACGAGTCCTACCCCACTCCATCAGACCATTACCAGTCTTAGTCTCCCCTAATCAGCTCATTTCCAGTTCTAGTCCCCCCTCAACCCCATTACCAGTGCTAGCCTCTCCTAATCAGCCCATTACCAGTCCTACCCCCCATCAGCCCATTACCAGTCCTAACCTCCACTAATCAGCCCATTTCTAGTCCTAGCCCCCCTGATCAGCCCATTACCAGTCCCAGCCCCACCCTGATCAGCCCATTACTAGTTCCAGCCCCCCCTTGATCAATCCATTACGTCCTAGCCTTCTCTAATCAACCCATTACCAGTGCTAGCCCCCCCATCATCCCATTATAATCCTAACCCGCACTGTCTCTCCCCTTTGTCCAGCATTTCTCTACTGTCGCTCCCTTTTGTCTACTATTTATCCTGGTCTCCCCCTTTGCCCAGCATGTACCCATCTCCCCCTTTGCCCAGCATGCCCGTGTCTCTCCCTTTGTCCAGCACTTGTCCCCGTCTCCCCCTTTGTCCAGCATGTCCCCCATCTCCCCCTTTGTCCCCCGTCACTCACCATTGTCTCTCCTTGTTGTCTTCCTCCTGTCCCCATTCGCTCCACCTGCACCTCTCATCCGGTGGCAGCGGGGGCACTCCGGCTGTTTTAATTTTAGATTTTGCCACTTCTGCCCTGCCTCTGCCTTCCCATGCAGGAAATCAGAGGCAGGCCAGAGGCTGTAAAATCTAAAATTAAAACATATCTGGAGTGCCGCCGGCATTGGGAGTGTCACTCCCAGAGTGTCACCTGAGGCGATTGCCTCAGATGGCCTAATGGAAGAACCACCCTTGATGGCTACCAATTCTCACCCTTCATCCAGTGTCTCTTTCTCTTTCCTTCCATCCAGTATCCATTCTTCTTCTCCCTATCCTTCCATATCTGCCCTCTCCCTTTCTATCTCCCTGCATCCAGCACTCCATCTCCCCTCCTTGATTCTCCCTATACCCGTTCCCCCTATGCCTCTTCAAATGTCCAGTATCTCCCTTCTTCTCCTAGCCCCCAGCTCTAGCTTGTCTCCACTTTCCATTTCCCCCCTGCATCTTTCATCTCCTCTCTGTCAGTCTATGCCCCTTGTAGGGAAATTTGGCTCAGGTCTGCTTTATATGATTGCTTTATATGCCTGCACCCCGTGCCTGTTGGAAAAGCACACATACAACATATGGCTGGCACAGACGGCCTACTATGAAAGAGTCTGGGTAACCATACTTTGGACAGGAGTGTGCAGGGTTTGGGCCCAGCAAGAAAAAATACAGGCCAAGCTAGAAACAATGAGCACACATACTCTGAGCCTTGAAGATTACAAATAGTGCCAAGAAATGGAATAGCATGTACAGAACACAGGAAGGAGCAGAGAGGGCTGCGGCCGGCAACATAGATAAGCAGACCTTGAAACTTCAGCTGCAAAACTAATAAACATGGGAGGGTCCCAGGGAAGAGAAATTTGCAGAAAGCTGCAAATGACAAAAGAATTTATGCAGAACTTTCTGGAACTTTGGGACAGAGAGGTATATAAGAAAGCAACTATAGAGCATCGGGAGCAACCTTCTCTCTCACCGTTGTGGGGGCAGAGAACGTTGCCTGCACTCAGATCCCGCAGACAGACACTTGTATATCTGTGCTTGCAGCTTTTGCTTGTACTAAATAAAAGAGTTTTGCTGACAAGTGACTGAGATCTGAGTTTTTATTTTCCTGGTGTACAGCTCCCATGTGCCCAGGCAATTGGTGATATTTGGGACACTTTGTAGGTGAACCCTGCCTACACCCTCCACATCCAGCATATCTCGCCCACCCCCAATGCACCCCATAACTACTCCCAATACCCTCCTCCATGTCCATTCCCCCCTCCCTGGTAATGTGCAAGAGGCAGAGACTTCCCATGAAACAGCGTGTTCCGCAGGCAGGGGCAATGCAAGATGAGATCACAGCCCAAAGAGACAGATGGTGCACAAGTTGCTGCCGAGTCCACTTCTTGGCAGCGGCAGACTGGCTCTCTGTTTGCTATGGCAGCCGCGGCTCCTGCTTCTTAGAGCCGCAACTGTGCTACTGCTAGCGATTGTTGTCAGTTTAAACAAACGTCATACCGCTGCGGAGCCTTCTTGCCGCCTCTGTGAAGGAACCCGTGAAACCCATTACATGGGTTCCTTCACAGAGGCGGCAAGAAGGCTCCGCACTGGTATGAAGTTTGTTTAAACTGACAACAATCGCTAGCAGTAGCACAGTCATGGCTCTAAGAAGCAGGAGCCGCGGCTGCCATAGGAAAGAGAGAGCCAGTATGCTGCGCAGCAACTTGTGCGCTTGGGTTTTTTTTGTTTTTTAATTTTTGAAGGCAAAGTGAGGCAGCTGTTTTGGGGGCATTTTTGCACCCTCAAAACTTTGCCGCCTGAGGCAACCGCCTCACTTCGCCTCATTATAGAGCCGCCCCTGGTGCAGGCCCATTTTAAGACTATGTTCCTTGATCGTGAAAAGAAAATGTTTCAGAACATCTTCACTTTCAGCCAGTAATGTGGCATCATCAGCATAGCGAAGGTTGTTGATGAGTCTTCCACCAATCTTCACACCTTGGTTGTCTTCATACAATCCTGCTTCTCTGATGATTTGTTCTGCATATAAATTAAACAGGTAGGGGGAAAGTATGCAGCCTTGTCGTACACCTTTGCTCATTTTAAACCATTCTGTTTCTCCTTGTTCCGTTCGAACTGTTGCTTCTTGACCAATGTACAGATTGTGCAAGAGAACGGATCAGGTGTTCCGTTATACCCATGCTTCTTAATGTGGCCCAGAGTTTCCCATGGTTTACACAGTCAAAAGCCTTGCTGTAGTCGATAAAGCACAAATAGATATCCTTTTGGTATTCTTTAGTCTTTTCAAGGGATCCATCTCACATCTGCAATGATGTCTCTCGTTCCTTGCCCTTTCCTGAACCCTGCTTGCACTTCAGGTAGTTCTTGTTCCAGGTATGATTGTAGTCTCTGTTGAATAATCTTCAGTAGAATCTTGTTGGCATGTGGGATCAGAGCGATTGTGCGATAATTTCCACAGTCAGTTGGATCACCTTTCTTTAGTATTGGTATAAACACAGATCTTTTCCAGTCAGTTGGCCATGATGTTGTCTTCCAAATTTCTTGGCAGAAACTTGTAAGTATGGTAACAGCTGCATCAGATTGCTTTAATACTTCTATGGGAATGCCACATCAATACCTGGTGCTTTGTTCTTTGATAAGGCTTTCAATGCTGCTTCAAATTCTTCTTTCATCACCAATGGTTCCATATCATAAGGTACAGGTTGAAACGGCTGTTGGTCCACTTGAACTTATCATATAAAAACTCTGTATATTCTTTCCTCCTTTTCTTGATCTTCTCAGCATCATTCAACATAGAACCCTCATCCCAATTGGAGGCTGGAATTGTTTATTTTTTTATTTTTTTTTAACTCTCGTAGCTTTAGGAAAGCCGATCTTCTTCTTCTAGTAGTTTCTGCTTCTATTTTCTTGTACGTGTCATTGTAGTACTTTTACTTGTCCTGTTTGATGACGTTGGAAATCTCTGTTGAGTTCTGCGATTGTCTCTCTCCCCCCTCTGGCTTTAACTTCTCTGTGTTTCTGGGAAATTTTCAGAGTTTCTTCTGTCATCCATTTTGGCTGGTTTTCCTTTTTCACCTTTTGTAGAGACTTCTCACTTTCTTCCAACACAATCTTCTTGATGTCATTCCATAAATCTTCTGGAACTCTGTCATTTGTATCTAAAGCAGCAAATCGATTTTTCAGGCAGTCTTTAAATTCCAATGTTATATTCTCAAGGTCATATTTTGCTACAGTCATGAGTGGCTTGCTCTTTTTCAATTTTAGCTTGAGTTTGCATACTAGTAGTTGGTGGTCTGTACCATAGCCAGCTCCAGGTTTTGTCTTTGTTGATGTTATAGAGCTTTTCAATTGTTGACTTCTACAAATGTAGTCAATTTGATTTTTTTACAATCCAGTGGGTGAAGTCCATGTGTACAGTCACCACTTGTATTGCTGGAAGAAGGTGTTTGAGATGAGTAGATCATTGGTCTTGCAGAATTCTATCAGTTTTTCTCCAGCTTCATTTCTGTTGCCAAGTCCATATTTTCCAACCACTTTGCCTTCTTTTTTGCCAACTTTTGCATTCCTGTCACCCATAACTATCAGGATATCCTGTTTGCATGTTCTGTCTGTTTCAGCTTGTACTTGCTCATAGAACGCATCAATTTCATCCTCTTCTGCAGCTGTTGTTGGGGTATATACTTGAATTATAGTTGTATTGATAGGCATTCCTCGTAGACGAATAGAGATTAAGTGTTCACTGATTGCACTGTATTTCATGCAAGTTTCTTCTGAATTATAAATGCAACACCATTTCTTCTTTGTCTTTCATTTCCAGCATAGTAGACCATGTGATCATCATATGCAAAGTGCCCGATGCCATTCCATTTCAGTTCACTGACACCCAACAGATTGAGTTGTACACCTTCCATTTCATTCTTGACCACCTCCAATTTCCCTTGGTTCATGCTTTGTATATTCCATGTCCCAATATGTAAGACATCTTTGAAGCTTCTGACTCATTTCATGAGCAGCTATATCAGCAGTCAGACATCCCGAGGGCTTTGATCAAACCAAATCATACATGCTGGCTTTACTCTGAAACGTCTTCAGCTCCTCCCCAGCAGCTAGTTGAGTTCCTTCCGACCTGGGGGTCTCATCTTCCAGCACTATAGTGCAATTTTTGTTTTGTTGTGACTATCCATTGGGTTTTCATGGCAAGATTCACCATCGTCCCAAACTTATTTAGATTTAGATCATGCCTTTTAATTGGAAGCTCAAGGTAGCATTCAGATACAATATTTCCCTGTCCCCAGAAGGTTTACAATCTAAGGGCCTCATATAAACTTTAACATTCTTTGTATAAATCATTGCATATGGGTCCTAATTATTTTCAGACTGCATTCAGCTTGCATGTATCTAATCGTGCGTACTAGGCTCTTCTGAGCAAGATTTGTTGGCTGTTCCCTCAAAGAATACAGTGCTAAAGATTCTTACTTGGCAGCATGCCCTAACAATTTCTGGTCCACTCTTACGGAACAATTTGCCATGTGTGCTAAGATCTGAAACAGATCACTTGAAATTCCGTTAAGAATGTAAAGATTTTTGCATATATAAGTAATCTTTTATTCAATTCATTGATTTATATTGAATCGTGTTTTATTTTTGTATTTTCCTAATTTCTTATGTTTTGTTATCCACGTAGAATTTATTGATATGTTGAATTTAAACAGTTTCAAATAAGTAATCTGTGTTAACATCTCAAGATACATTAATGTTATGTGTTAGTAAACATGCCCCACTGAGATCAACATATGCTAACTTGTGTAAATGCACGTTATTAAATTATACTAAGTTTTTTCCAGAGGCAACAGAGGGTGACATGCCCTCTCAAAGGTCACATAGATTACTAGCAGGATTTTAAACTCTGGCTTCACCAGCTCTCAGCCTGCTGTTTAACGGTTCGGCTACTGCTCCATTTATCCTTATTCATGCTACCTGAATTACTCCGATGTGCCTCTGCAATACAGCTGCTTTAAGCAACATTGCTCCCATTAAAGCTATATGCCATCACCCAATAAACGCAACCTGTTTACACATACTGTAACTAGATTCCAACACCATAGTAGTTATAATACCCACAATAAACATCAATTATCTTGCTGTAAAAGGAACAAGTTCACTAATAGCAGAGATTACTGTCTGTATGCAATTCCATGGACCTACCGTGGATCATCAAGATCATATATCACTCTGTCTATAGTATCACTTGGATGAATCAGCCTCTCAATGTCTTGAGCGATTTTTGTCCTGTCATCATAATAAAGGGGTCGTCACTTGCATATCAAACAACTATTGCAATTGCAAACACAAATCTCTGTTTAGATCCAAAGTTGTTACATTTTTCTATGTTTGTGCAATACAGAGATATAAGTAGCTATTGAAACACCTAAGATAGGTGAAAATGGTATCCAGAGTTTAATTTTGTTACATTAATAAAAATACAATCAATAAGTAATGACCAGTGAGGAAGTCTATTCCTGGCTAGAGGCTCAAATGGAAGCTACACTTAGGGGCCATGCACTAAAACTGGCACAAAAATATTTTTATCATGTGTGGTTCTGGAACATTCAAGTGCAAGTTAAACCACCACTTGATGGGCAATATATTAAATTTTAGCATATATGTACAAAAAGTAGCTTTCATAGCCCGTGATCACTATTAGAATGAGTGTTCAATATCATGAATATGCTGAACTCAGCATTCAGAGTCTTCTTTTCCACATGGCTCAGATTCCTCATTCAAAACCCATAAAACTGTAAATCTGAGACAGACCTCAGAGAACATCTGAGCCCGGGAAAGGATAAAAAAAAAAAAAAAAGAGGCCTTCCATTAGAGGAGAAACCAAACAAAAAGGTATGTGCCTCAGAAATGGGCCAAGGAGAATGACTGGCATCTGAATGTGCTTTGATCAGACAAAGCACATTAATCCCACTGATGTCAGACAAGGAAATCTAATCGCTCCAAGTCAGGATACCAGCATCTAATCATCCCCCTACAGTGTCGAGTGGCAATGGCCCATTGGCATCTCTTCATGGGGAAGCTTCAAAACCTGCAGCTGCTTTTTCGGCAAACTAACCACGGCATGACTATTGTCATAGACTTGCAAAGCAAGTTCAGGCAACTGACAACAACAACATGCGTCTCCCCTTCTCCCATTCCAGTATGTCCACTCCATCCATAACAAGCATGAGCATGTCTCGGGCCATAAACCAAAGGCAGAAAGGCTGGAGAGGGATGTCCAACAGTGGGTAGAAAGAAGGTGCCTCAAGAGCATCCATCTCAAGTGCTAAAGTCTTGTCTCAGCTGCCACACCGTTCTTGCAGGCTCTTCGCACCATCTGGGACCAAACAGGACATGGCATACAAGCAGTGCAATGACAGCATCCAACTGGAATGTGAGACAGATCTTTATTTGGAACTAGTTACAGCATTATGCCACATGTACCATGCTAGGCACAACATTGCTTGGAAAAAAAAAGTTATCTGTTAAACAAGAACATTTTCAAATCAAAACATAGAAACAGAAATATGATGACAGAAAAAGACCACATGGCCTATCTAGTCTGTCCTTCCATATCAACCACTACAACAGTCCCCTTTTTTTCCTTTAGAGATCCTCTGTGTTTGTCCCATGCTTTTTTGAATTCAGTTGCTGTCCTCATCTCTACCACCTCCACTGGGAGACTATTCCACGGATCCACTACTCTTTCCGTAAAGAAATATTTCCGCATATCACTCCTGAATCTATCTCCCTTCACCCTCATCCCATGTCCCCTCGTAGCAGAACTTGCTTTCAATTGAAAGAGGCTGTCCCCCTGAACATTTATGCCACGGAGGTATTTAAACATCTCAATCATATCACCTCTATCCCGCCTTTCCTCTAAGGTGTACATATTAAGATCCTTAAGTCTGTCCTCATATGCTTTATAATGAAGACCACTAACCATTTTAGTAGCCACCCTCTGCACCGACTCCATCCTGTTCACATCCTTTTGAAGGTGCGGTCTCCAGAATTGCACACTATACTCCAAATGAGGTCGCACCAAAGACTTATACAGAGGCACTATCACCTCCTTTTTTCTGCTAGCCATTCCTCTCCTTATGCACCCAAGCATCCCTTCTAGCTTTTGCCGTCACCTTTTCTACCTGTTTAGCTACTTTAAGATCATCAGACACAACCACACCTAAGTCCCGCTCTTCTTTAGTGGACAAAAGTACTTCAACCCCTATACTATATTGCTCCCTTGGATTGCTGCAGCCCAAATGCATGACCTTACATTTTTTAACATTAAATCCCAGCTACAAAATTCTAGACCATTCTTCAAGCTTAGCTAGATCCCTCCTCATGTTATCTACACCTTCCTGGGTGTCTACTCTATTGCAGATTTTGGTATCATCCGCAAAGAGGCAAACCTTACCCGACAGCCCTTCCACTATATCACTAAAAAAGATGTTAAAAAGAATCGGACCAAGAACAGATCCCTGGGGCACACCACTGCTAACTTCCTTCTCTTCAGAGTAAGCTCCACTTACCTGTACTCTTTGTCGCCTCCCACCCAACCAATTTCTAACCCAAGCAGTAACTTTAGGGTCCATCCCTAGGGTTCTCAGTTTGTTTATAAGTCGCCTGTGTGGAACAGTGTCAAAGACTTTACTGAAATCTAAATACACCACATCTAGGGCTCTCCCTCGGTCCAACTCCCTGGTCACCCAGTCAAAGAAATCAATCAGATTTGTCTGACAACAAATGTGAATTCTTGTTTTGAACCACTGAAGCATGTAATGGTATCTCTTATTTGGCCTGCCTCCTTTCTCTTTTACTTTCTCCCTCTCTATTCTATACCTTCTACAACACTTCCTGTTCTAAGTGCCCCATCTCCTCCCTCAACCCTCACAGAACCTTGTTAGAATATCCCTTTAAGTAGCATGCACCCTAAAAAGGATTATCTCTTGGTCAGAGGCAGGTAGTAAATATTCAAATGTATGCTAACCTGTAAGAGAACATACTATGCTAATGACATTTTCTTAGTGCAGTTTAGTGCAGATTCTAGGAGCTTCATGCACAGCAAGCAATCTTATGAGCAAGCTAAACAGCCTATCTGCTATGCTTTAGGCTGTAAATCCTTAAAATCAAAAGACGCTAAGTATCCACCATCATTTCTTCAGTGGCATGTTACTACAAGAATCCTTGCAAGCAACAGGGCCAAGATCAAGTGCCATAAGCAGCAAAAACAGGAGAAAAATTAAAAGGGAGACAGCTCGAATATTAAATAGATAAGAGGGCGACCGTACAGTAACTAAGTTAATTTTATTTATTTGAAATCATTTGCATATTGTTAATCGCAATAAACTAAGGATACGTGTCAACATATGAACATAAAACTAAGACAAGTCATGAGACATGCATCTAACGTACATAAAATGTTTCAGAAATTTTAAGCATTTGCTGCACATGCTCAGTTAAGATACAAAGGTTTTACCTGCTTATGAAAATCATGGAAGTCTGTTAGCGGTTTAATCATGACAGGTAAATGAATCCAATCAAGACCACCTAAGCATGATAATTTATGAAAAAGTCTAACTTCACTTGTTCCTGTAGACCAGCGAGTCCCAAAAGTGGGCAGCACCGCCCTGTCCCCCCTCCCCCCAGAGGTCACTGGGATAATCTAGAGGGGTGTTGAAAGACAAGGAGGCCAGTGTGGAGGCACTGCACTGTCCTAGGGGGGCACTGGAGGGATAAACACGATACAGTGGCGTGAACAACTAAGAAGTAGAAAGCATACACATTGTGCAATATAAATTGCCTGTATGCTAAATGAGCATATGTTTGCATCGTCATGAGAGAACCAAAGGTGCATATGTTTACATTACATTATTACACCAGGGGGATTTCACTAGCATACGTATTTGGCAGGAAAAAGCAATAAATTGCATCCAGCATGTCAGATTTGTATGCGTGAACGAAATATACCAAAATGCGATAAACTTGTAAAAAAACAGCTACTGGCCAGTCTTGGATGGTGGGAAGAAAATCTGTTAATTGCTTTTGTATTGGAAATTAAGTACAAATTTAATTTCCATCATTAATGCTATTAAACAATACTATTTCTGTTATTAATTAAATAAAAACATTTATCAAAATTTTGAATGATTTGTTTTGAATAGCAGCCTCACTGGGTGAGGGGGGGGGGGAGGGTGGAGCAAAAGGGGAAGTGGGCCGAAAAAGTTTGGGAATTACTGCTGTAGATCCAAAAATAACTAATAATTTTTGGTTCTGCAATCTCAGTGAGAAAGGGCAATTATATGATAAGATCAGAACTGACATGGGAAAAAATAGCTCCAGTCTAATAATGCTTTTAAAAAGTAAAATGAATATCTTTAAAGTTTATAATTTATGGAGGTCACGTGATGTGGTGAAAGCGAGTAGACGATCACTCGCTCTCTGGGCTCCCCCCCGACCTTTCCGGCAAAAAGAGCCATTTTTGCTGCCCGTGGCGCTTCACCAAAGGCACCGACGGAGAAGCCGAAGAGCAGCGCAAGTACAGGCGGCTGTGAAATTGAGCATGGCAGCGGTGGCGAAGGCTAACCGGAGGGAGAAGGGTCAGGTAGCTGGCCAGCCCAAGATGGTGGACTCGCCCCGGCGCCGAAATCGCCAACCTCCCAAGCCTTTTTGGACGAGGTCTCCACAGCTGTGGCTGGAGCGTTAGCAGTCCAATTTAATACCCTGCACAGCAAAATGGATTCTTTGCAAGAAGCTATGCGATTGCTCGGGAATAGGATGCAGGAAGCTGAATCCCGAATAGTACAGAATGAGGAGGGCCTAGAGGCGGTCACACAAGAGGTGAAACACGTGCAACTGGTGCTTCAGGCCCAGGCAGCAAAAATAAATTTATTTATTTATTTATTTAACATGTTTTGTATCCCGCCTTTTCCTTCAATCAAAGCGGTTAATACAGCACAAAGTTAAACAAAGGTGAGGGAAACATACATTGCATTATCATTACATCACAACAAAACACTAGGAGTACAAACAGGGAACACAGTACATAACTTACATTACATTACCTTACATTAACTACAAACAGCATATCGCTGAACAGAATGAGCATATAGCAGCAGATAGTGGGTCTCGCACGGTCCACCGCCTAAGGGCCACGCCAAAGGGCCCTCTTGCGAGGCCCTCAGGCGCGGGCCCGCAAGGCACGGGCGCGCCATTGCTGAAGGGATTTCAAATGACCCGAGAAGTGCTCAGACCGGCCGCAGTCCTCTCCCACACACAGCCCCCAACCAAGTAGGCACAGCTGATTCCCACCCACTGCCCACAGGATCGCCGGAGCCCCTGCTGACCTGGAGAATCGATCCAGGCGGAATAACCTGCGTTTTCTGGGCATTCTGGATCGGGTCCTAGATAAGGAGTTGCAGGCATATCTGGAGAAGCTGATTTTGTTGCTCCTGAAAGAGAGAGAGGACTATGGGCCCATCAAGTTGGAGAGAGTGCACCTAAGCAGCCCAAGGACCGCTGGCCTAGAGTGGTCTTGGCCAAGTTCCTGGAATTCATACTAAAGGAGGCGGTGTTGCGGGCAGCCAGGAAGCAGGGGGTACTGGAGCACGAGAATGCTAAAATTAAGAGTGGTGCAGGACTATTCAGTGGCTTTGAGCCAACGCAGATGAGCGTATGCGCACATCTTCCAACAGCTGGTGGATGCAAATATAAAATTCATAGTCCAGTACCCCGCTCGACTAAATATCACCCACAAAGGAGGGCATTGAACATTTGAGACGGCTGCAGCAGCGGCTCAGTATGTCACGGACATAGCGAAAACTGCGGGAACAGCAGAGGTGCTAGAGGCAGAGACACAGGCAGCGTGGCGCAGCAAGTCCTGTTAAGTGTAATTCCCAGTTTTATCCAAGTTTGTAATCCTGTTTTATTGTAAAATCAGATACATGTTTATGTTCTGAACTTT
Organism: Ichthyophis bannanicus; assembly: GCA_033557465.1. Lineage (NCBI taxonomy): Eukaryota > Metazoa > Chordata > Amphibia > Gymnophiona > Ichthyophiidae > Ichthyophis > Ichthyophis bannanicus. Next base: position 607,714,333 of record CM066032.1, read on the forward strand.
TTGTTCGATGTAAACCGCGCTGATGTCAAATAGTGCGGTATATAAGAAATGTAAAATAAATAATAAATAAATAAATAAGTCGTGATAAGGACCAGGAGAGGCTGCTGGCTGCGGCAGTTTTTTGGAGGAGATCGGAGGCCTGGTGAGAGCGATCTGGGCTGTGGAAATTGGACTGGGGACTTATGGGCACCCGGTTTGGAATGTGTGAAGGGGGATGAGGGGGATTCAGCTCTCCCCTATGGCCTGGTGGGAGGAGGGAGGTGAAGGCCCTAGGTTTTTTTTTTTCTGTATATATGGGACTATGGGTTGTCCGGGGGGGGGGGGGCTGATACTGAGGATAGGGTTGTGTGCATATTTCATTTTATTAGCTGGGGTAAGTGTGTTTATGGGGTGTTTGTGTTTGCCATGAGTGTGAAGATGGGGGATGGAAGGGCTGGGGGGGGGGAGTAGGTTCCCCTATGGGAATAGCAGGTAGTGGTTAAGCGGAGGGATGGGGGGTAAGGATCCTCTGTGTTGGTCCTATGGGGGTTGTAGTCAGTATTGTTACATCTCAATAGCTCCAGTGGGATATCTTCCGGGGATCTAGGGGGGAAATGATTGAGTCTTGATTCTTGGAGCTGGCAGAGTGCGGGTGGGGGAGGAGGGGCCTAAATACATTAAGGTGACTAACGGAGGGAGAGGGGGTGGAGAAGCGAGATCAGAGGAGGGAGAGGGAGAGGGAGAGGAAGAGGGGGGAGGAAGGGGGAGGAGGGGAGGCAGCCTGGACACGGGAATAGGTGGGTGGAGTAATAGTAGCACTGGGTGGGGGGGGGGCTGGGCATGAGGGTGGTTAGGGAGTAGCCTCAAAGATAACCTTGGCATAGGAATACAACACATGGGTGAGTTTTTGGGAAGGCCTCAGGCTGGGGAGGCCTTTCTCATGCTATACTGGATATCTGGAGGAATTGGAACTCTCTGGGATTTGAAATCCTGAAGATCATTTCATGGAATGTATGTGGGATAGGGAGATATAAAGTATTGCGAGCCCTGGCCCGACAAGAGTGATATTGCCATGCTACAGGAAACTCAGCAGACTGCCGAAGAGCACCTTAAATTGCAGAGGGACTGGGTGGGGCAGGTATGGGGGGCTCCGGCGAAAGGGAAAAAAGGTGGAGTGGTCATTTTAATGCATAAAAGGATTAGGTTTGTTCGAGAGCAGGACTACGTGGACCCAGAAGGCCGATATGTGCTTCTGAATGGGAAACAGTACTGGTGAACCTCTATAGCCCTAATGTGCTCGATCGGGCGCTTTATGCCCGTTTGGCTTCTCGTGTGGAGCAGCTGCCCGATGTGCCTTTGATCCTGAGTGGTGATTTTAATAGGGTACTGGATGTTGAGTTGGATACGACCAGAAGGGGAGGGGAAGGGGCGCGGGCACAGACGACGAGAGCCATACAAGCCCTGCGGTGACGTCTGGGGGTGGTGGATCCTTGGCGACTCTTACACCCGATGGATAGGGATTATACTCACCAATCGCAGGCGCACGGTTCGAGTGCACGGTTCGATTATATTCTTGTGTCTGAGAGAGTCTTTGCCAGAGTGGAGGATGCCCAAATCGGTCCGACAGAGATCTCGGATCATGCCCTGATATGGATAGACCTTGAATGGGCCGCGGTCGCGATGCAAACTAAAATATGGCGGTTCCTGATAGAATTGTACAAGGATGCGGCGTTCCATGCATATCTTAAGAAGTGCTGGACAGAGTTTGTTTCTTACAATGAGTGTCATCAGGAGAGACCAGAATTGTTTTGGAAGACTGCTAAGGTGGTCCTGTGGGGGGATATCATTGGGTATGTCACATGAAGGCGGAAATTATTGACGAAACAGATTGTCCGCCTAGAAAAGCAGGTGGTAAAGGATAGGCGGCGATGTGGGCTTAATCCATGTGCGGTCAATAAAGGAAGATTGTGGGAGACCCAAGCAGGCCTGAATGAGGTATTGCACGGGAGGGCCAAAAAATCTTTGATGTGTTATCGCTATCAGCTTTACCGCTTTGGTGATAAACCCGGGAGGCTTTTGGCACGTTGCCTCCAGGGTAGTAGAGGCTCTCGTGCAGTGACGGCCTTGCGGGATGAGCAGGGGAGATTGCATATGGAAATTCAAGCTATCGCCCAAGTGTTCCGATCTTTTTATCAAAAGCTATATTCGAAGAGGGAGGGGTCAGTGGGCTTTATGAGACAGTACTTGCAAGATGAGCAACTGCCTAGGTTGACCGAAGATCAGAGGGCACAGCTGGATGCACCGATAGCGGTGGAGGAGGTCCACGGGTTATCCAGAAGGCTGATTGTTGTCGGGCGCCAGGCCCTGACGGTTTCGGGGCGGAATTTTATAAGCTGCTGGGAGACCTGGTACCTCCGTCGCTGGTGGCGATGTACCATAAAAGAGATGAGCAGGGAGGTTTTGCATGGGGAGCCAATCATGCGCACATTATACTTATACCTAAGTCAGGGAAGGATCACACGCAGGCTGTATCTTATCGGCCCATCTCTCTGTTAAACTTTGATTTGAAAATGCTGGCCAACATATTGGCGGATCGCTTGGCCCAATTTATGGGGGAGCTGGGTCCATGGCTTGCAGGTGGGTTTTATCAAAGGCAGACATGCGGTGCGGAATCTTCGGAAACTTTTGGCATCTTAGGAGTGGGTGCGTGAAACCGAGCAGCAGTCCCTTTTGATTAGCTTTGATGCCAAGAAGGCATTTGACCAAGTGAATTGGGAGTATTTGAAATAGCTTTTACCACGCTACGGGGTAGGAGGATCATTTTGTAGTATGGTGGACCTGCTTTATGCGCAACCAACCACAGGAGTGCTGTGCAATGGAGTATTATCTGAGAAATTTTCCTTAAAAAGAGGTACGCGGCAGGGATGTCCACTATCTCCATTGTTGTCTGTAGTATCCCTGGACCCTTTGGTGCGGAGAATAGAGGCGTCCAAGGATATTCAGGGAATACGAATGGGGCGACAAGGGTTTAAGATGGCTGCTTTCGTGGATATTATGCTGGTGCACCTGACACTCCCGCAGCCGTGCATGCTGGAGGAATTTGCAATATTTGGAAGGTTTGCAGAACTTCGTATCCATATGGAGAAGTCGGAGGCCTTGGATTAGCAGGTATGCTTCGAGAGAGGTGGAGAGGGACCCTTCCGCTTAGATGGGTGCATGACTCGTTCGTGTATCTGAGTATCCTTCTGACAAGAGACCCGAAAGATCTGTATAAAAAGAACTTTGAAAGGGTACTTCTCAAGACTCGGGTACAAGTGCAGGCTTGGACTCCTCTGCCATTGTCTTTGCTGGGGAGAGCGGCGGCACTAGGCATGGTGATTCTACCACGAGTTCTTTATTGGTTGCAGACTCTCCCGGCGTGGATGATATGGAAGGACTTAACTTGTATAGAGGGGGAGATTCAGAGTTTTTTGTGGAAAGGGGCGAGGGCTCGCATCCCGTTGAACCGGTTGCGGGGAGGCTGGAAACAAGGAGGGATAGAAGGCTGGAAACAAGGAGCGTATGTGCTGGCCTGCCAGGCCCGACATATTGGGGACTGGCTGGGTAATACAGATGTATATACTCCTACAGAGATGGAGGAGGAGTTGGTGGCTCTCCACAGTTTGACGGCGGTGTTGCATTTAGAAAGCTTAACGGTGCCGCGCCGAGTGACTGGTAGCATGTTGGTGATGCCAGCGCGGCATACCTGGCAGAGGCTACAAAAAAGTTGGGGCAGCAGCCCAGAGGTGTCACGATGGCTGCCTTTATAGGGGAATGCACGGTTCTCCCCTGGAACAGACACAGCTGTTTTTCGGCAATGGGGGAAGGTGGGCATTCGGCGTGTGGGCCATGTGGTGGACCAGACGGGGGTGTGTTAGTCCTTTGAGGAACTTTGTAGGGAATATGAACTACCTTCTAGACACTTTCTTGCGTATGCTCAGATTTCCCGCTATGTGGCCTCGCTGCCGAGGGCGGCGTTGGAACTGGAGCGCTTGGAGAAGATTTTGGCATTTTTTGTTTTGGGGGAGGAATATCTGCCCAAGATTGCGGACTTTAAGAGAAGGTTGGGGGCGTACGATGTCCCACCGGATTACTAGACTGAAGAGGTATTATGGGCAAGGGAACTGAATTTGGAGGTGACCCCAGGGTCGATCGAGAGAGCAGTAACTCGGATTCCAGGGTTAGTGAACATAAGAACATAAGATATGCCATACTGGGTCAGACCAAGGTCCATCAAGCCCAGTATCCTGTTTCCAACAGTGGCCAATCTAGGTCATACGTACCTAGTGGACAGGGCTAGATGGCGCGAGATACAGTTCAAATGTCTGATTCAAGCACACTTCTCCCCACGTTGAGCAATGCGTAGCCATCTTACGTTAGATGGAGGCTGCCCAAAGTGTTCTTGTTCTCTGGCAGATTTGGGGCACATGTGGTGGAGGTGCTTGAAAGTTCGGGGCTATTGGTTGCGGATAGGTAATTATATGAGTAGCCTGATTGGACAACAGATTCAGCGGACGGGGTCGCTGGTGGTGTTGGACCAGCTTCGACCACTTCACCCGAAGGGAAGATGGGAGAGGATCTTGGTGCGAAAGGCATGTCTGGTGGATAAGGGTCCATTGCTACAAAAGTGGAGAGAGCCAGTGGCTCCTACTTTCTGGGAGTGGCACAATAGTTTCCACCAGTTAATGCTGTTGGAGCAGAGAGGAGCTTGAGGGAGTGTTAAACGATGGGCCTCCTTTTTACTGATTTGGGAGCCATACATCCAGCGGCTAGGACCGCGGGCTCATAGTGCCATGTTGCAGGTCGACACATAGGGAGCAGGTGCTCAGATGGAGGGGCAAGGGGAATGCTGTCACTAGGTATTCCTTATCTATGTGTTCCTAAGGAGTGTTAACTGAAGAGGCGGAGGCTACATAAAGGAGGGGGGTGGGCGGGGGGGTTGGGAGGGGGGAGGTGAGGGGATTAATGAAACTTAAAACGACCTGGTGTATTTGTCAATAAATGCAATATCCAAGTTATAGTACCTGTTCTCTGTAAATACAGAGCAGCTCTGGCTGCTCTGTATAAGAAACTGTTGTATGTAAACCGCACTGATATTAAATAGTGCGGTATAGAAGAGACTTTAAATAAAATAAACAAAATAAAATGCCATCATGGTTAGTCATGTTTTTTTTTAACCCCGAGGCGGTGGATCAGAGACAACCCTACCAGGGGTTCTATGTGTGTATTTGACTTGAGTTGTATAAGTGTGTGCTGTGAACTAATAAACAGGGTTTCAAAAAAAAAGTTTATATTTATTTATTAAAATGTTGATATACCAGCTTTCCTGTTATAGCAAAGTGGTTTACATTAAAGTATTAAATAAGATCAGAAACTGAAGTTATAAAAATTTTAAAACACAGAAAAGAGAAAATTTAGGTAGAAGGCAAAAATTGGGAAAGAGAAAATAGCTGTGTCCAATTCGGTTTTTTATTATACACCATAAAGTAAACATTCAGCAGCTGGATGCACCATTCAATTGAAAGCCAATGGTATGACTGAAGGACAGGAAAAATACAGTTTTGTGCTATTAAGATGAAGAACTGCAGATTTTTGGATAATCAGAAACACAGGGCCAGCCCCAGAACTGGTTCGTGGTGATGGCACTTTAGGCAAACCTTAAGCCTTACGCCTTTCTGGCTGTCAGAATAGCATAGCTACTCACCTGTAACAGGTGATCTCCGGGAACAGCAGGAATTTAGACTTCACATATAGGAATGTAGTCTTCACATATGGGTATTGTCGGTACCGAAGGAGCCTGCGCGGGAACGCTCCCCAGCGTCCAATAGGAAAGCCTTTGGGAGCATCCCACAGCGCCTGCGTGCTGCCTTCTCGCCTTTCCCAACTGTCCCTCTCCAGTTCTACCGATGTCGTCAATAGACACAGAGTGAAGATGAGCTATTGAGGCTGCCATGGCTCTCACATTGCGAGCTGTGACATGGCCTTCGAGAGGAAGGTTCTTACTCTCATAGGCAAAAGATATACACTGTGCAATCCAGTTGGACAGTGTCCTTTTGGAGTCTGGAAGTCCCAAATGACTAGGATCAAAAGCAACGACGAGTTGAGAGGATTTTCTATGTTGCTGTGTCCTTTGCAAGTAAAAGGCCAAAGCTCTTTTACAATCCGAAGGTTCCTTTCTGCATTTGAGGCGCAAGGCCTTGGAAAGAATACAGGAAGGTGAACCTCTTGGTTCAAATGAAAAGGCGAAACCACCTTTGACATAAAGTGTGGATGAGTCCTAAGGAATACCTTATCATGATGCAATCTTGTATAAGGAGGATCAGCCACCAAGGCTTGCAATTCACTGATGCGGCGTCCTGATGTGATTGCAATGAGAAAGATAACTTTCCAGGAAAGGAATTTCAAAGAGGTAGTGGCTAATGGTTCAAAGGGCAGTTTCATGAGCTGCACAAGTACCAGATTAAAGTCCCATGCCACTGGTGGTGGCTTAATGGGACGCTTTGTTAAAAGAAGGCCTCTCAAATCTCACTATGAGAGGATGAGAAGAAATAGGTTGTCCATTGATAGGCTTGAAAGAAGCTGCAATAGCACTCAAATGGAATCTCACTGAATTAGTCTTAAGCCCTGCATTTGATAAATGAAGGAGGTACTCCAGTAATGATTCCAGAGGTATCGCAAGAGGGTTAAGACCCTTCTGTGAGCACCATATGGTTAACCTTTTCCACTTGAATGCATAAGAGCGTCTTGTGAAAAGTTTCCTGTAAGCATGAAGGATATCCTTCACCTGCTGGGAAAGGTTAAGACCGTGAAGTTCTAGGCTTTCAGAAACCAGGCCCTGAGATGCAGAGACTGGGGATTGGGATGCCATAGCATCCTGTCCTCCTGAGAAAGGAGATTTGGAGCAGATCCTAACTCCAGAGGCGGAGTTTGAGAGAGATGTAGGAGCAGGAGGGTACCACATTTGCCGTGGCCAACGTGGAGCTATGAGAATCATATGACCTCTGTCTCTCTGAAGCTTGAACAGGGTTTTGGGAATTAGGGGAATGGGTGGAAAAGCATACAGGAAGTCCTGACCCCAATGGAGGAGAAGAGCATCCCTGGCCTGACAACCTCGAGCCGGAATTCTGGAACAGTACCGGGGAAGTTTGGCATTCAGCAGACTTGCAAAAAGGTCTATGTCCAGGGTTCCCCAAATTTGAAAAATCTTGGCCACCTGGTCTGCACGGAGAGACCATTCGTGTGGCAACAGAACTCGACTGAGTCTGTCTGCCCGAGAGTTTTGAAAGTCTGGAGGATAAAACACAAGGAGATGAATCTGATGCTCTCTGGCAAGGGCCCATAGTCGCAAAGCTTCGTTGCAGAGTGACAGAGATCCTGTTTCGCCCTGCTTGTTCACATAGAACATGGCTACTTGATTGTCCATTTGAACTAGGACTGTCTTGTAGCTGAGCTGGGTGTGAAATACTCGAACAGCAAGGAAGATTGCTCTGAGCTCCAGGAGATTGATATGGAGATAGGCCTCCTGTGGAGTCCATATGCCCTGGGTAGAGAGGCCTTGCAGGTGGGCTCCCCAACTCACCTGTGAAGCATGTGTTGTTAGAGTGGCTTGGGGTGGGGGTTGCTGAAAAGGAGACCCCACCAAAAGGTTTTTGGGTGACTGCCACCATTGGAGGGACAAAATAAGGCGATCTCAGTTTGCTATTTTGTCTGACAGGCAACCTGACGCCTGAGTCCACTGAGTGGATAAGGTCCACTGGGCTGCCCTCATATGGAGGCGAGCATAAGGAACCACATGCACGGTGGATGCCATGTGGCCTAGCAACTGTAACATTTCCCGAGCAGTGAGGTGAGGTTTTAGCATTGCTTGGGAAGCTAACTGCACAATGCGAAGGCAGCAGGGCTGTGGAAGGTAGGCCCTTGTCTGTCTGGTATCCAGAAGAGCTCCTATAAACTCTAGGGATTAAGTGGGAGCAAGGTTGGACTTTGGGAAGTTTATGACAAGTCCCAAATACTGAAGGATATGCATTGTGCGAGACAGAGCAACCCTGGCCTCTGGCTCTGAAGGGGCTCGAATGAGCCAGTCGTCTAAGTAAGGGAAGACAAATATTCCCAGGGTGCGGAGAAATGCTGCTACCACAGCCATGCATTTTTGTGAACACCCTTGGTGCAGAGGCTAGGCCAAAAGGAAGAACCCTGTATTGGTAGTGCTGCCCTTGAAACAGAAAGCGAAGGAACTTTTGGCAAGTTGGATGGATTAGAACATGAGTGTACGCATCCTTAAGATCTAGAGAACAAAGCCAATCCTGACTCTGAAGGTATGGCAGCAGAGTTCCTAGAGAAATCATTTTGAACTTCTCTCTGAACAGGAATTTTTTCAATTCTCTTAGGTCTAGAATGGGTCTGTGTCCTCCTGTTTTCTTTGGAATAAGGAAATAGGGGGAGTAAAACCATGTACCCTGTTGGGGAATGAGTACCTCTTCTATTGCTCCTTGAGCAAGGAGCATAGTGACTTCTTGACCTAACTGGTCATTGAGAGAGGTCTGAGAATTGAACTGTCTCACCATTGTAGGAGGGGGCATGCTGAGGAAATGAAGCTTGTACCCCTCTCTTACAATAGACAGAGTCCAATTTTCTGCTGTTATCTGACCCCATCTGGGGGCAAAATGACATAACCTTCCTGGGATGGTGGAGGGTTCTGGGCCGTTCAGGGCCAGGAAGGCAAAGTTCTCTAGACAGGAGTCAAAGCCCCTGTTGAGGCTGAGTCTGCTGAGCCGGTTGAGGCTTAGCTGCTTTTGGTTTCCTTTGTTGCCTAGGTTGCTACTGCTGTCCCTTTTGGGCAGACTAACCTAAACGATGTCCCTGCTGGGTTTAGGAGGGATAAAACTTTTTCTTCTTGCTGAAGAATGGTTTCTTAGAGGATCTTTTCCTCGCAGGATCAGCTGTAGATTTAGACAATCTATCCAAAGTGACATTGTCAGCATCTATCTCATTTGCTTTTTCCTGCCAATTCTTACCAAAGAGATTCTTTCCTGTGCAAGGTATATTCCTCAGTTTGTCCTGTACCCAGATTTCCAAGTCAGATGCCTGGAGCCAGGCAATTCTACGTGCACCTATGGAAATAGCAGAGGTTCTGCTTATGCATTCAAAGCAGTCAAAAGCTGCACGATTCACAAACTTGGAAACATCCTGAGCATGTTTAACAAGAGCAAGATAATCTTGCCTTTTATCATCAGGAAGGAGAGGGCTCATAAGCTCTAAGTCTCCTGTGACCTCCCTTAAGGAACATTCCCATATACAAGATATAGGAACTGATCCTAGCAGAAAGCATGGAAGCCTGGAAGGATCGACGTCCAAAGGCGTCAAGAGTCCTACACTCACGTCCTGGAGGATTAGATGCATGCCTTTTTGCACTCTTTATCCATCTCATGGATGATTCCACCACCATGGAATGGTGTGGTAATTGAGTCTTCTGAAACCCAGGACAAGGAGGAACTCAATACATGGTGTTGAGTCTTCGAGAGTGAGGAGATGTGGTCAGAGGAGTTTCCCACATCCTTAACATAAGATCATGCAAGATCTCATGAATAAGTAAGGTAGCTGCCTCCTTGGGAGCTTTAGGGTACTGTAGGATTTCTAATTCTTTTGTCCTAGGCTCTTTTTCAGGAGCCACTGTGATGAAAAGACCTCGGGCCACATCTCGGATAAAATCTTAAAAGGACATATCCTCTGGTGGAGACATCCTACACTGAGGAGAAGAGGAATCCTCAGGAAGAAGTACTCTTGTACCGGCAGAGTTTTCACAGCCTTCAGACTCATCCGAGGATTCAAAGAATCTCCGATCCGGGTGATCGTGCAAGGCACGGTACCAATCGGAGTGGTCCAGTACCGACTTGCCAATGCCGGATAGAGACGCATGACTTGGTCCCGGTAGAATACCTGCCGATGTGGATGCAGTCAGTACCGGTACCGGAGTCAGTGCCGGTACCGGATGAATTGTCTGAAGCAGTTTCAGGGGCATTGAGGCCGTGAGAAGAGCCGCCAGACTGCGTTCAATAGCCAAGAATCTCTGGTCCATTGATGCTGCCGATGCTTGGGTATCGGTGCCGGATGAAGCGGCCAAAACCCCAGAGCATGGCACCAGTAGTTCTGCCGAGGTTGAAGCCTCAAGAAAATCCTGGAGCCCCGTTAGTGCTTTGGAAACCAAAGCCTCCTGCCGGGGCAATTTTGCCAGTGAAAGTCCCTCAAGGGCAACGCCAGAAGCATCTCGATGTTTAGAAGGAGATCTACCCTTTGAGGACTGGCTAGATTTATGTTTAGTTACCTGAGATCCATGGGAGGAAGATGAAGCCCTGGAAAACGTCAATGCCACGGAGGCTGCATCGGAGGGAAAAAGGGTGCTAAGTTTAGCAGCTCGGTTTTGCCGGCCCCTTTTCAACATCATCCCACAGGCAACACACTCTGAAATAGAGTGGTCAGGACCTAAACATTTGAGGCACCACTCATGGGTGTCGGTGACGGAGATGGTACCGCCACACTTAGAACACTTTTTAAAACCCGAAGCAGGTTTTTCCATTTTGAGGGAAAAAATTTGGCCTAGTGCCCAAAATGGCATGTGGCACCCGAGAAGATGATTACTGGAGAAAGACTCCAGAAAAAGTTTTTGTTTTTTTTTAGAAAAATAGAAAAGAACAACCGGCAGTACCGGTATAGCATCGAGGGAAGGCAGACGCGACCACAAAAAAGAAGGGAAATTTTCTGCGGTGACAGGATCTGCGACCTGTCGGCTCCGCGGAAAACAAAGAACTAGAGAGGGAGAGTTGGGAAAGGCGGGAAGGCAGCATGCAGGTGCTGTGGGATGCTCCCAAAGGCTTTCCTATTGGACGCTGGGGAGCGTTCCCGCGCAGGCTCCGTCGGTACCGACGATACCCATATGTGAAGACTATATTCCTATATGTGAAGACTGCATTCGTGCTTGTTCCTGGAGATCTACGGTTAGCTTTAAATGCCCTGCTCTTTGTATTCTTATCTCCAGAAGTAAAGTGGGTCCTTTTTAAACAGCACGAAGTTAAGGCAGCAGACTGTTTCAAAGTCATTGATAACCGATTCAAAAGGGGACCTGCCTAAACGACATGCTAGGGAGCTTGTCTGCTTGTCCTTGCAAATAAAGTGCAAATTTTTCCAGGGCAAACTTGATCCCTGGTTGTTTTACCTTCAATTAACCGTTGCTTATCAATAACTTTTCCTGGAAGAGACCGAGAAAGAGTGAAATGAATGAACTGATATATGAGAGGAGAAATACTAACCTCACAAATTTTAAGTTGCGTGCTCCCTACTATAGGAGATGTTGCAAATAGTAGGCAAGGACCAAAATGCCCATTTAGTTTGCCCAAACTTAATTCCTCTTGCGTTGCTTGAAGCCACACTTGACCTCCACCCCCCTCCCCCTTCTCTACAGCTAAGAATCTTCTTGTGTTTATCCAGATCTTTTTTTGAATTCTGCTACTCTTTCTTTCCACCACCTCTCCCTGCTATGCAAGGGAAAATATTATATAATGTTATTCCCGAGTCCACCTCCTTTGAGCTTCATATTGCAATATCGTTCTAGAGCTTATTTTCCAATGAACTGCGTCTTTTACAGGGATCAAAGCCTTGAGATATTGAATGTTTCTATCATATCTTCCCCTTCTCTTCTCTGCTCTAGGGTATATGTATTTTCAACATCTCAAACCTTGGGGCAAACGCTGTACCTGTCGGTGGCCTTTCACTGGGCTGGCCTACACGCTTCTCCATACCCTTCCCAGAGCTAGAGTTTCCAGACTAGAAACAATACTCCAGGTGCAGTCTCAGCAACATCCTGTAGACAGCCATTATCATCCCCTTGCCCCTCATTGTGCATCCCAACATCCCTCTGGGCCTGATCACCACCATATCACATTAATCAACTACTCTAAGATTAACGGTTAGCAAAGTTAAGCTATCCTGCTCCACTAAGAATCCACCCAAGCAACTCACCTCCTTCTTGACACTGACGGATACAAGCATCGAGAGCATCACAGCTAACATCAATGCCACCACTGCCCCTAATGCCCCTTGTCCAGCTTTCTGGATAAGGTCACTGCGTAACGAATTCAGCCCGACAATAGCTAATATCATTGACCTCTCCTTCTCATCGGGACAATTCCCTTCAAGCCTTAAGCAGACATCCATTAGACCCCTCTTGAAGAACTCCAAATTAAACTCCCAGAAGGTGGAATCATACCGACCTATATTGAGAATCCCACTGCTAGCAAAGATAATTGAGAAGGCTGTCCAACGGCAAATACAAGATCATGTTGACTCTACAGCTCCCCTTGACCCATGCCAACATGGCTTTAAGGAATCCCATGGTGTTGAAACACTTCTCACCACACTCATCAACACGCTTATAACCGGGATTGACAATATCAAACAAGGATATGCTTTAATTTTCTTAGATATCGCTGCTGCATTCGATTCTGTAAACCACAAGCAACTCCTAATATGTCTCCATGATAAAGGGATAAGTGAATCAACATGGCGATGGTGTAAATCTTATCTAACCAACAGATGGCAGCAGGTTCGGACAGGAACCACAACATCCCATCCTTTCCAACAACAGCATGGTGTACCTCAGGGCTCGTCTCTCTCTGCCCTCCTATTCAACATTTATATGCAACCCATATGCGAAATAATCCGCTCATTTAACATCTCATGTCTGCTCTACGCGGACAACGTGTTACTCTTTACCCCATTCACGACTGAGAATCCGGACTTTTCGCAACTGGTAAAATACTTTGACGCCATAACCGATTGGCTCCACTCACAGAGCCTCAAGATCAAGTTCAACAAGATGGATGTACTATTCATTACTAGAAACCAGTCCTTCTCGCCGCCAACTTTAAAGACAAGAGACACAGAACTCTCGAGCAGACCCAGCATCCGCCACCTAGGCGTTACTTTAGCCCAGCAGCTCAACTTCAAATCAGACATTAGCAACACCATCAAACAAATCTATCACAAAATATGAACTCTACGACATCTTCGGCCCCTATTGCAACCTGACCACCTCAGATCAGTTTTTCAGGCACTGGTGACCCCCCACTTTGATTACACCAATGTTATCCTGCAGGGCTTACCCAAAAGCACCTTAAACCCCCTACAGTTAGCAATGAATGCTGCCGCACGCGTCCTGAGTGGAGCCGCCAGAAGCGATCACATCACCCCAATCCTTAAGGACTTACACTGGCTACCAATCTACTGCCGGCTATCCTATAAAGCAATCATTACAACCTTCAAGGCCATCAACAAAATAGCCCCCACAGCCATAATGGACCTTGTTTACCCCATGTCAGCGAACAGAGCAAGGAGAACATGCACTGCCAATACCCTACAGATACCCAGTGAAATAACAAAATGCACCAAGACAACAACATGTAAATTGTTCATAGTTTCCCCTGTTCTCTCCAAGTTGTTTTCCCTGCTCGATGTAAACTCGGGAGTGCCCTGCAGTCCTCAAGTCGTTCTGTTAACTGTAAACCACACTGATGATAAAGAGTGCAGTATAAAAGAAATGTTAAATAAATAAAGGAACAGAACCTTCAAGTTCTACGCTCCCAGCTGTTGGAATGCACTCCCAATAAGAGCCATAACATATTTTGGCCAATTCAGAAAGGCACTAAAACACCACCTCTTTCTTTTGCACTACTTGCAACCCACCAACCTAACATCACTTATCACACACCCAACTATGAACTCATGAGTTACTGTCCACGCATGTACATACTGTAGATAAACTGAAATTGATGTACATAGTTCCCCCAGTTGAAACCAAGTTTTCTTCCTGTTCTTTGTAAGAGCTGAATAGGATCCTATTCGGCTCAGATCCATTTTATGTAAACCGCGCTGATTTTTAAGAGTGCGGTATATAAGAACAATAAATAAATAAATAAATAAAATAGATACAAATGATCACTCCAAAGTCTCCCCTCCTGTGCAGCCCACATCCCATCACATCACATACGACTTCCTCAGATTCCTGTATCCAAAATAAGGTTTAGCTGCTAAGTATTTTTTAAAAACTACTTCCTCTAAACCTTAGGACCAGCATGCTCACAGTCGTCTTGCCTCCTTCTGTTTTCCAGTATTAGGATTTATCCCAAAATGCACCTCTCACAGTGACAAAGTGCTGCAGTGCTCATCAGGAAACATTTCTGGTGCTGGATGGACTTGGTGACTAAACGGCAGTGCTAGGCACTGCCATGTGGAATATCCCCTTTTGATCGCCTATCAGGTCAGCTGGGAATGTTATCAAGGCAGCACTCGCCTACCCTAGAGAAGAGGAAATCATGATTGCCACTCAGCTGTGGGACACTCCAACACTTAAGTGGCAACATCCAATGCCCATTATTTGCAGAGTTCTGGTAGGAGCAGTGGCGCATGGAGCTCTAGATAAGGACCGCTGTCGCAGTGGTCAGTCTATGTACACTGCCTAGCAAAGGAGAGGGAGAGTATAAAATAGAGCTGTCTGTGAATGAAGCTATTGTATCAGGGCCCCAGCCCTGGTTCCCATTGAGCTGGAGGCCTAAGTGAGCAGAAGTAAACTGCAGGTTTAAAAAAAAAAAAGAAAAGCATCCACCTGTTGCCATTACTTCTCTATAGTCCGGCTATCTGCATTTCCATCTAAGGGATGCCAACTGGCTCGATCCAGTCCTGGGTTCACCCCATTGCATGCAGGGATATGTAGTTCTGATTTCTGCATTGCACTGCATAAGAAAAATAAGACTACATGTCCCTGCATGCAATGGTGTGAACCCAGGACTGGATCAAGCCTGCTGGGTGCATCTGGAGCTAGTTGGCAACTCTATTCCATCCCCATCCTACAAGTCTAGGCAAGCAGCTACTCCTCGGACCTCCTACAACCCAAATGGTACCAAAGTCATTCCTATACTCCCACTGCATCCAGATATCGTGTGCTGTATAATTACTTAATACTGCTCAGATCCCTGTCTAGCTGATATACTCCCTTCCTCCAGCTTACTATCACATCCTCAGATCCTTCCCTCTACTCCCTTACCTCATGCTGCTGCCATCACTTATCCAACCCTCCTCCCGCCACCCTTCAAATCTCATACTCCTTATCTAGATCTGTGCCACTGCTCCCTCCAATTCCTCTTCCTGCCATCTTTCATTCACTCCCATTTCTCAAACTCCAAAAACCAGGCAGAACATTCATTTTCACTAGCTACTGCATCCAACCAATGGCCTTCATATATATTCCGATTCCCTGAAGCCACCCTAGCTGGCTGTGATCCAATCCTCTCTTTTTAATCTTTCCAACCCAATCGATGTCTGAATGAATTGCACAAAAAAGGTCAAATGTGTTTCTATAGAAGAGCTCCAGCTTCTGTAGCATGTAAACAGAGTGAAAAACAGCACTTATGGAATTGTTCCTTTCTAACAGCCTCTCCTGGTTCTCAATCCTTCCCCACCCAGCAAATTGGCCCCACGCAGAGAACTGACCACACCACCCACCACCCCACCACAACTTCCACCACCAAAAGCTACCCCCTGCCCTGACCCATTGCCCTGAAAACTGCCCCACCCTGAAAACAATCCCCTCCATAACTGCCCCACCCCCTAAAGGTACACTTCCCCACAATTGTCCACTACCCAGCAAACTGTTTCCACTCCCAAAAACTACCCTTCCCATAATGACTCCATCACCTTTAAATCTACCCCCGCGAGACTTTCGGTGGCATGGTGAGCTGAACGGACGTGTTCGTTTCGGCTCCGGAGCCCGTACCCTCCCCCATACCGAAAAGCTAAGCCTAACTAAATCTTTTTAGCGATATTGCCGGGGAGTAGCTTTGCAGAGACTCGGAGAATTTATACCATCATCTGTTTGCACACCTCTCGGTTTATGGCCACGAAGATCCCCCGCAAAACTCGGACACGCGGAGGGGACGACAAAATGGCGGAAGGTGGACAAGAACCCTTGAGCCCCCGAGAAACTCCCGCGTTGGTGGCAGAGGTGTCCAGGGCGGTGGTGAGCGCCTTGGAAGAACGATTGGGGGGACTGTCTACCCAGATGCAAGAGGTAGTTCAGGCGGTGGCTGATTTTACTAAACGAGTAGATCACGCCGAAACCCGTATTAGCTCCCTCGAGGATCAGCATGTGCAGGACTTGGCTAGAATACACAGCTTGGAGGCGACGCTCACCCAACATCACGACAAACTAGAAGATTTGGAAAATCGCAGCCGTAGAAACAATCTGCGGTTCATCGGAGTGGAGGAATCCGTGGCGGATCGTGACTTGCGACGCCATTTGGAACAATGGATGATGTCCACTTTGGCCTTACCCGAGGATGTTGGACGCATAATGCTGGAGTGTGCTCACCGGTTGGGGCCCTCCCGAGCAGGAGATCGTCGACCTCGGGCGGTGATAGCCCGCTTTCTCAACTCCGCGCAGAAAGAGGTGGTGTTGAGGGCCTCTCGGCAACTACGGCGGACGGACTCTTCCAATCCATCGCTCCTAATCTTTCAGGACTACTCCGCAAGCGTCTCCCTGAAGAGGAAAGCGTATAAAGATCTGTGCAGTAAACTTATAGAGCGGGGAGTTCGATTCACCCTTGCCTACCCTGCCATTCTGCGGGTCTATGGCGCCCAAGGGACCCGGGTCTTTCATACCCCCGAAGAAGCCAAGGATTACTGCAACAATCTGCGTTGATGTGGCCCAGCGAGGACTTGGCTAACAAACAGCATGCACGGCTGAAAATTTTTTGAATTTTTGTATGGTTGAGAGGGTTGGTTTGTGCTCCTGTCGAGGCCTGGGTCCTGACTGTTACTGTCCCTACTGGAGCCTGGGGCGCTTTTCCTGGGGGCCCGGACCTTGTGCTGGCTCTCTTGCTCTCTGGTTACCCCTCGCCATTTTGTTGCCAACCGCATTTAAGCGGCCCAGGACATTTGGGGGGAGCGGGAGACCTCCGGGACACTTTCCTTGAGCGCAGTCAGTCTGCTGTGAGACTTTGTTTCAGGTTTTATACTGCGGAATCTCAATCTGAGAACAGTTACATTTTGTTACATTTTGTTACCAATCTGTTTTATTGTAGACCCCGGGATTGGAACCGGGGTTGGTTACCTTTTGCAACAATTCGGGATTTCCCGGTTCTGGTGTATGTATGCATCTAATACTTATAGGTTACACAGCTATGGATGTAAGGGGGATTAAGTTTGTGGGCTTGGTATAGCTGGATGTCAAGTGCGGGGGGATTATTTAATTGGTAGGTGGGGCAGTTCACGAAGCAGGGGGTGCAGAAACCGAACTGTGTAGGATGTAGGGGGGGAGGGGGGGGAGACGACGATTTCAGAAGTGGCGGCTGTTTGGGGCGGTGGCGAGTCGCCTCTCTGTCTAACAGGTGGCCTGTGCTTGCTTGCTACAGCATCGTTTCCCGGCTCACACTTTGGTAGCTGTGAATGGGGAAGGGGGTGCATACTGCCCTGAGCTCTGTATCTTGATCCCGCTCCCTCTGGCCTACAGATTGATTCCAACTGGTAGACGGGGCACAATACACAGTATACTGTAGTCTGGTGGGTTATTGCATTAAAATTTTTAGGTGGGGCGAATTGGGGTTCAAGGTTTTGCGAGAGCTGTCGTGGGCTTCCCGGGCTTTGCTGCTATTTTTCTTTGGTCTCTCTCAATGTTCCTGCCTCAGCTGCTTGCTGGCGAAGGTCCAGAGCGGGAGGGGGAGAGCGGTGAGCCATTACGCAGATCGGCTCCTGCCAGTGGGTCTAACCCTCCCACAGCCAGCTCCAGGAACCGAAGAGGGATGGGCTTGTTGCTTGGGGATGTTCTGCTGGATGGGGATGCCGGCTGCTTTATGGGGAGAAATCTCCCCCACGCTCCTATATTCTTACCCCTATAGTTCTGCCCCACCTTCCTGTTAAGAATACTGATAAGAATGCTGTTAAGAGTACTATTGGGGTGGTCGGGGGGTGGTAGAGCGATCTGATCTCAGGGCGACTGGGGAGGGGCGGGGGCCCACATGCCATAGAAGTCTAGGTGGGACCAGCCTTGGCTGGGATAGGGTTGGTAGAGAGGATAGGGGCAGTGCTTGGGGGGGGAGGTCTGGGTGGGGGGGCGATGGGGGGGGGGGAAGGGGGGGACGATCGGAGAGGGGGGAGGAGGGAGAGGGGGGAGGATAGGAGATCGTGATGATGTAATTAAGGTAGTGCAAGAGATACCCGGCGCATTTGAGCACTTGCATGGGGAAGAAGTGAGTTGGGGATACCCCACTGTCCTGGGTGGGAGATGGCTCTCGGAAGCAACTGTAGTGGGACCAAGAATTTCCGGAGGGGGGGCTCTAGGCTGGGGGGGCCCCTTCAGAGTAGCTCATTTATCGGATTGTTTTTGGCTTTATAGCTCCCTCTTTTATTATGGCTGATGATACTCGAGTGATCTCGTGGAATGTATGTGGGTTGGGCTCTCCGGTGAAGCGCTCCAAGGTTTTGCAGCATTTGCGGCGTCAGCGAGCGGATGTTGTCTTATTGCAGGAGACACATCAATCGGAGGCGGAACATCAAAAACTGGGTTTAGGTTTTAAGGCCCATGTATATGGGGCCCCTGCTGTGGGGAAGAAACGAGGAGTGGCTATCCTTGTGGCCAAGGCCACTCCTTGGGAGGAAGAAAAGATTGTTATTGATCCGCAGGGCCGATATGTTGGGGTGTGGGGGCGTCTGGCCGGGCGGAAAGTTTTACTCTGTTCTGTCTACGGTCCTAATGTCTACGAGGCTGCCTTTTTTCAGGATATCTCCAAGGTGCTTGATGCGGCTAGTGGATACGCGGTTCTCATTGGTGGGGATTTTAATGTTGCCTTAGATGGTGGTTTGGATAAGTCCGGCCCCTCAGAGAGTGGAAATCCCCGGGCGCGTCGTCGGCTACGGGGTCTTTGCGAAGCGTATGGCCTTCTTGACATCTGGAGAGTGTTACATCCGAGCGACAGGGATTACACACACCTTTCTCGGGCACACGGCACCTGGTCTCGTATAGACTTCTTTTTGGTGGCTGAATCGGTTTTTAGTTGGGTCTCTCAGGCTAATATTGGACCTCTCGTTATTTCCGATCACGCTATGGTTGTATTGGATATACGGGGGACTCAACCCTCTTCTGGTCGAGTATGGCGGTACCCCTTGGAGCTTTGTGGTGATGCTCGTTTTGAGTCTTTCTTAAAAGAGCGCTGGAAAGAGTATGAACTCCTGAACGCTTCCCCGGATGTCCCCCCCGCTCTCCTTTGGGAGGCCGGGAAAGCGGTGCTCCGGGGAGACATCATCAGCTATCAGAGCCGTCGGCGCCAGCAGTTAAACCAGCGGATTCTCGCCTTGGAAAGGGAATTGGGCCATGCACGCCGGACCGCGGCTGGCCCACGCTCGGGAGAACAATTGCGAAGGCTCCGGGAGCTGCAGACGGAAATGGAATCGCTATTACATCAACGGGCCTGTAAGTCACTGTTATACTATCGTCATAAGCTTTATCGATTTGGGAATAAGGCCGGTAAACTGATGTCCTCACTATTGAAACCCTCGGGTGCCGCCCGGCGGATAGGGGCTATCCGGCAATCAGATGGTACTGTGACCCGTGATTCGACCCGCATCGAAAAGGCTTTCACTGAATTTTTTCAGCAATTATACGCATGTGAGGAGGCGGCGCCCTCAGTGGGACGTTCTTTTCTTGAGGGCTGTGAACTCCCCAGGCTGACAGCGGAGCAACTGTCGACCCTTAATATGCCCCTATCTGGCCAAGAGGTCCAGGCAGCCATTCGGCACCTCAAGAATGGGCGGGCTCCGGGTGAGGATGGTTTCCGGGGGGAATTCTACAAGACTTTGAGGGATACAATTATACCACCCCTAGTTGGATATTTTGAGGATCTTGTGGGTCGTGGGAGGTTCCCGTTTGCACCCAACAAGGCCTTGATTACTGTCTTGCCTAAGCCAGGACGGGATCCTCTTATGCCTGGTTCTTATCGCCCTATTTCTCTACTTAATATAGACATAAAACTCTTAGCTAAAATAATGGCAGACCGCTTAGCGAACATCTTGCCGTCTCTGATCCACCGGGATCAGGCGGGATTTGTTCGGGGACGTCAGGTGGCCTACAATCTGCAGCAGATCCTACTCTCCCTCAGTGTTGGACGTCTGACGGGGGAGGCCTCGCAGCTCATCAGCTTCGATGCCGAAAAGGCGTTTGATCGCGTTCGTTGGGGGTTCATGCATCAAACGTTAGCAGTGATGGGGTTCGAGGGCTTCTTTGTTGATGTGATTAAGTTGTTGTATGCGGACCCTCTCGGGGCCATTATAGTAAACGGAGTTATGTCCTCAGCCTTTGCGATTCGGAAAGGGACACGTCAGGGTTGCCCGTTATCGCCTTTACTCTTTGTACTGTCGCTGGAACCTCTGCTCCAACGCATTCGAGCCACTTCCCAATTTAAGGGCATCCGACTTGGGAATAGTGAATTTCGCGTCGCAGCTTTTGCAGATGACTTGCTGGTGCACTTGGGGGATCCTCAAACAGGTCTGCCAAAACTGCTGGGGCTTATTCAGGAATACGGTGTCCCCTCCGGTCTACGGCTCAATCTCGACAAATCAGAAGCGCTTTACTTGATTCCAGATGGACATCCGGGCTGGCAGGGACCGTTCCCCCTGCGGTGGGCGAATGGTCACTTTAAATACCTAGGTGTCTACTTGCCGGCCCGCTTAGAGGAACTCTATCGATTAAACGTGCACAAGATTTTGGCCGAGGTTTCGGCATGTGTGGATAGATGGCGTGATCTACCCCTGTCCCTGGGGGGACGAATTGCCCTTTGTAAAATGACGCTTCTCCCCAAGATCTTGTACCCTCTCCAGACCCTCCCGTTGGCTCTTAGACGGGTGGACCTGCGGCAGTTGGAGCATCTTTTTAACAGCTTTCTCTGGCGTGGCCGCAGGCCTCGGGTTCGCCTGGCTATTCTACAACAACCCCGATCTCTTGGTGGACTGGGCTTTCCTGATGTTCGGCGGTATAATATGGCTTGCTTATTGCGTCATGTTCGGGATTGGTTGTGGGACCTATCCGATTGGACTCCGACGGAGCAGTTTGCAGCCTTGTTGGCGCCCTCCCACCCGCGGTATTTGCTACACGCTCGTACGCTTCGGGAGGTACCGCCGCTTTTACGTGGACTCTTTTTGTATCCCCTTCGGAGGGCGTGGCAGTTTTTCTGTGCAGGCCGTCGAATTTCCGCGAATCATACACCCTATCTTCCCCTACGGGGGAATGCCGACTTTGTAGCTGGTATAGGACAAACACGCTTTAACTTTTGGGAGGGTCTGGGCTTGGTAAACTTGGAACATGTACTCACTCCCGGGGGTGCGTTGGTAGCTTTTGAGGATCTTTGTCGGCAATACCCCCTAGAAAGATGGGATGTGTTCCAACATATGCAACTCCGAAGTTACCTCAGTTCGATTCCCGGAGACGCCCTTCAGGGGACAGTGTGTTCAGAACTTGAGATGTCCCTTTTGGGGGGTACTTCATCAATTGGGGTGTCGTATCTCTGCAAGATGCTATGGGGAAACATGCTGCCATGCGCTGTTGATACTTTGGCGGCGGCCTGGACGGCAGAGTTGGGCGAGCAGATTGGGGGGGAGTCCTTTTTGGAGGGGTTGGTGGCTATTCCTACTGTGAGCATTCAGGTTCTTCACCGCGATACTCAGTATCGTCTTATGCGACGCCTCTATTTTGCTCCTGTTCGAGCCTGGAAAGCTGGAATCGTAGCGAGTCACTGTTGTCCTAGGTGTGGGGCCGACAGCGACACTGGGCCACATGTTTTGGCAATGTCCCAAGGCCCAGTTGTTCTGGGGCCGGGTTATCTCCTACCTTTACCAATGTATACCGCACTTGGCATCTCTTACCGCTCGCCACTTGGTATTGGACATGTGGGACGATACTTGGCGGCTCTCGTTGGGGGGCTGGACCTTGCGATGGTTACGCCTGGTGTTGATGGCTGCACGCATGACATTCCTGCAGCAATGGCTGGATACTCGAGGCCCGGTTTTTGGGATGTGGCGCATTAGGATCCATAGACTTCTTCTTATGGAGCGCCTCGACGCGGCCGGCAATGAGCGTCGCTGGGCCCGCTTCCTTTGTGGATGGGGGCCTCATCTACAGCTGGCTCCCGCTGGCGTACGTCGTCGAGTCTTGGGGGGTCTCTAAGGTGATGAACTCTGTTGGTAGTTTTCTCGGTTGGGTGTCTATATGGTACACAAGCTTGCTTCTAGGGCAATTTGGTAATCAGATAGGGAAACGGGCTGTCCGCTTTTTGTCCTCTTCTCTCTTTCTTCATTTCTATTTCTATATTTCACTACCGGCCTGGTGCTCCTCTCTTTTGGTCCACCCCTTGCAGGTGTTTAGTCATCTAGTTTAATCAGTCTATACTCTCCCATCTGTTTGATCTCCTGGTGGATGGGGGGCGGGCGGGGGGGCGGGGTGGGAGGGGAAGGATGACTGGAACGGGTGAAAGAGGGGGGGGGAGACCCTGGGGGGGAGGGGCTCCGCTGTTTCTTAGTGGACTGGGGACGGATCCGGGAGAAGAAAACACCCTGGATCTGTCTGTTTTCGAGCCCAGTTATATCAGGCCTCAAGTGTGGTTGGGGGGGAGGGTGGGTGTACATTTTTATTTTTTTAATTTATTTATTTTTTTGGGGGGGGGTACTATCACACCAGTTTTGGCTCATGTTGGTTCTTTGTGTCTGGCGATGCAGAGCAATTATTGTGGGCTGTTTTCCTTTGTGGGTTTGGGGGGGGGGAAACCTCCATATTATGCCTATATTATACTTTTACATTTGTACGTGCATTTGCTATTCCCTCTAACTTACTTCGCCCTGGTTCATTAAGCTGATCGTGTTGTTTTTCTGCTGCCTTGTATTAGCTTTATTGTTTGTATGGCTATCACTGCAGGTTATTAATAAAAACAGATTTAAACCTAAATCTACCCCCGCAACTCCCCCACCACCCATATATACACATACATACATACACACACACACAGGGATACAATCTAATCTGAGTTTTATATACCGCAACGATCCCAAATAAAAATAAGGTTCTGTGCGGTTTAACAGCAAAGAAAGCGTACTTACTCATGGGTACTTCTTCTATTGCTCCTTGAGCAAGGAGTGTTGTCACCTCCTGACCTAAGAGATTGTTGACAGGAGTCTGAAAATTGAACTGTCTTACGATTGTAGGAGGGGGCATGCTGTGAAAATGAAGCTTGTACCCCTCTCGTACAATGGACAGTGTCCAATTTTCTGCTGTTATTTGGTGCCATCTGTTGGCAAAATGACACAATTTGCCAGGGATGGCTAAGGGTTCTGGACCGTTCAGGAGCAGGAAGGCTGAGTTCTCTAGGTAGGAGTCAAAGCCCCTGAGGAGGCTGAGCCTGTGGAGCTGGCTGAGCTATCGGCCCTTTTGGCTTCTTTTGTTGTCTAGCTTGTTGCTGTTGTCCCTTTTGGGCAGCCTGAACTGGACTGTACCCCTGCTGGGCATAAGGAGGATAAAACTTCCTTTTTTTTTGCTGAAAAAGGGTTTTTTAATAGGATTTCTTTTTGGCTGGGTTGGCTGTAGATTTTGACAATCTATCCAGGGTGATATTGTCAGCATCCATTTCATTAGCCTTTTCCTGCCAATTTTTGCCAAAGAGATTTTCTCCTGTGCAAGGGATATTTCCCAATTTATCTTGTACCCAAAGTTCCAAGTCGGATGCTTGAAGCCAGGCAATCCGACGTGCACCAATGGCAATAGCGGAGGTTCTGCTGATGAATTCAAAGCAGTCAAAGGATGCACGGTTTACAAACTTGGAAACATCCTGAGCATGTCTACAAGAGTAAGAAAGTCTTGTCGTTTATCATCAGGAAGAAGGGACTCATAAGCTCCAAGTCTCCTGTGACCTCTGAGGAACATTCCCATATATAGGATATAGGAGCTGATCCTGGCTGAGAGCATGGAAGCATCGACACCCAAAGGTATCGAGAGTCCTGCATTCACGGCCTGGAGGATTGGAAGCATGAATCTTGGCACTCTTCATCCTACGCATAGCCGATTCCACTACCATTGAATGGTGTGGTAACTGAGTTTTTTGGAAGCCAGGACAAGGTGGAACTCGATACATTGTATCGAGCCTCCGAGAGTGAGGAGGTGTGGTTAAAGGTGTTTCCCACATCCTCAGCATAAGATCATGTAAGATCTGATGGATAGGCAGAGTAGCTGCTTCCTTAAGAGCCTTAGGGTATTGAAGGATTTCTAATTCTTGTGCCCTAGGTTCCTTTTCAGGAGTTACCATGGATTGCAAGGCCTCGAGCCACATCAAGAATAAAATCCTGAAAAAACATGTCCTCTGGAGGAGACATCCTGCGTTGAGGAGAAGAAGATGGTTCCTCTGGAAGAAGTACTCTGGTATCGGCAGAGTCATCAGAATCATCAGAATCGGAAGATTCACAATACCTTTCATCCTGATGTTCATGCACAGCATGGTACCGGTATCGATCGAAGTCGGTATTGAGGTGTCCCGGTACCGATCTGTCGATGCTGGAGATAGACTCAAGACTTGGCATGGGGGGTATACCCATTGAGCCCAGTGCCGTCGGTACCGGTGCCTGTTGAACCGTCTGTAGCGGTCTCAATGGTACCGAAGCCGTGAGAAGAGCTGCCAGACTGAGTTTGATAGCGAGAAACCTCTGATCTATCGTTGCTGCCAATGCTTGGGTGTCGATACCGGTGGAAGTGGCCAGAACCCCAGAGCATGGCACCAGTAGTTCTACCAAGGTGGAGGCCTCGAGAACATCCTGGAGCCCCGTTAGTGCTTTGGAAGCCGAAGCCTTTCGCCGGGGCTGTTTCGCCGGGGCTGTTTCGCCGGTGAAGTTTCCTCAAGGGCAACGCCAATGGCCTCTCAATGCCTAGAAGGAGATCTACCTTTTGAGGACCGGCTAGACTTATGTTTAGTTACCTGAGATCCATGGGAGGAAGATGAGGCTCTGGAAGATGTTGATGCAACGGACATCGCATCTGAGGCAAAAAGGGTACAGAGTTTTGCAGCTCTATTCTGCAGGCCCCTTTTAATCATCTTCCTACAGGAGAGGCACTCCGATGCATTTAAGACACCAGTCATGGGTGTCGGTGACGGATATGGTACCGCCACACTTAGAACAATTTTTTTTTTTAAACCAGTAGCTGTTTTTTCCATTTTTAAGGAAAATGGGCCTAGTGCCCAAAATGGCCCCTAGCACCGAGGAAAAAAAGTTTCTGAAGAAAAATACCTCAGAAACTATATATATATTTTTTATTTTATAGAAAAGAAGAAAGAAGAACCGGCGGTACCGGTAGGCGTCAAACGAAAGCAGACGCGACCACAAAAAATAAAGAACAAAGAAGGAATTTTCTGCAGTGACAGAGTATGCGACCTGTCGGCTCCGCGGAAAACGAAGAACTGAAGAGGGAAAGGCGGGAAGGCAGCACACAGGCGCTGTGGGATGCTCCCAAAAGCGTTCCTATTGGATGCTGGGGAGCGTTCCCACGCGGGCTCCGTCGGTACCGACGATACCCATATGTGAAGACTACATTCCTGCTTGTTCCTGGAGATGAAAAATTAACATTTAAAAAGAAATAAAGGACACTAATCCCTATTACATAACCAAGTTTTCAAACTTTTACGGAACTGACATAGGGAAGGGATACATTTCAATTGTTTAGGTCATTCAGACCAATGTTGTGCTGTGATGAAAGGGATTGTATGCATGAGGCATGATGCAAAACATCTCTACATGGGGGAACAACAAAGTATTGGTTAACTGGAGGCATTTGGATTTGCATACTGCTAACGGAAGTAATAAAGAGATAAAAAACTATTTATACAAATAAAAAAATTAAAATGAATCCAGTTAAAGAATTTCAACTAATATTTATTTATTTATTTATCTAAGTTTTTATATACCGCCTTAGTAAAGGGGTTATTGGCATATATCGTGTAACAAAGATAAGGCATGCAGCCGTGTTTTGACATAGTTGTAATAGTCTAACCTGATATTGACAGCAATTCAAAAATAGTAAATTTCCATAATCCAAATATGATAAAATAGAGTTTTGCACTATAAGTTGAAAATGTTCTTTAGAAAATAAGCCTTCCAACCTATGCAACTGGCATAATCTATAAAAGGTTTTTGAGACAATTGTGCTAACATAAGCTTCAAAAGTTAAATCTGCATCTATCAAAACCCCTAAAATTTTTAGAACTGGCTCGGTCTTAAGATGCAATTGTGATAGTGCACACAGTAAAGATTCTGTTGCTAAAACATAAGGCCTTTGTTTTTGAGATATTAACTTGTAGCCATAATAGCTTTCTAGCTCTGATGTACTGCATTTTAAGTTATTCAGATATACATTTCATTTTCTTTGTTATTTTAAAACCTACTCTCTCAATCGCACTGCTTTCTTACTGGTTGCAGAGTTACTGGCCACTAATATCTATTGCCATGGCTACATTAACACTGGCAAGCTGGGAATGCGCCAAGGGTCCAAAGATTTAAGGGGCACTGTTGAATGAGCTCAGGAATCAGGAATGTAATATTGACAACTGTCTGCTGTTTTCAGGAATTTACCGATTTTTACATTACTATCTGGAAGAAGAATAGCTAAGATGTCTGGACATTTTCAGTGTTTAAGAACTATCTGCAGATCTCCAATCACCCCCTCTGTGTGAATGAGTCTGTCCTGCCTGCTTCCAATGTAACTAGCAGCAAAAAGGGGTGGAGCATTGGGGCGTTTCTATGAGAAAAGCAGTTCCAACAGCTGCAGCACCCCAAAGTTGCAGAATCAAGTGAACACAAGGAAGCAAAGGGTAGTGGTGATTGGTGACTCTCTTCTAAGGGATTCTGAGGTGTCCATCAGCCAACCAGGTTTGATGTCCAGAGAGGTGAGCTGTCTGCCAGGTGCCAAATCTGAGTTTGCCGAGACTCATCAAGCCTACTGACTATTATCCGATGTTGCTGAGCGTATCAAAAGAGACTTCATGTCTCTGGGACAAAGGGTAAAGCAGTTAGGTGCACAGGTGGTGTTCTCTTCAATCCTCCCTATTGAAGGTAAAGGCCAAGGCAGAGAAGCTCGCATCCTGGAGATGAATCCATGGCTATGTGGATGGTGTTATCGAGAGTGTTTTGGTTTCCTGGGCCATGGGATGATGTTCCAAGGGCTGCAGAGCAGAGATAGTGTCCATCTGTCCAAAAAGGGTTGAAGTATCTTCTGCAGCAGACTGGATAACCTACTGAAGAGGGCTTTTAAACTAAATTCGCTGGAAAACCCCCAGGTAAGTGAAACATTAAATATCTCTGTAGATGTTGGTAAAAGGGGCAACATCTGGAAAGTGGTGTGTATAAATGCCCATAGTATGGAAAATAAAATCCCAGATATTGAGACTTTAATGGAAGAGGCTGACTTGGATTTAGCGGCAGTTACGGAGACATGGTTCAAGGACAACCATGACTGGGATGTAATTATACCGGGCTATACGTTTTTCAAGAAGGACAGGGTAGTGAAGAGAAGTGGCATTATATGTAAAAGATAATATTAAAGCTACAGAATTACAGGACTTAAAAGGTAGCGAGGAGACATTGTGGATTAAACTAGAAAGAGGGAAAGGGAAATCCATTTGCATTGGTGTGATATACAGATCTCCATCACAGGGAGAAAAAGTGAATGGGGATTTAATAGAAGACATATGCAGTATTGCCATGAAAGGAGACATGCTACTGATAGCTGATTTCAATATGCCGGATGTTGATTGGCACATCCGTACTGCAGTATCATATACAAGTAAGGAGATCCTGGATTCTGTACAGGGAGAACTATTCCAGCAACTGGTATCAGAAGCCACACGTGAAGGGGCCATACTGGACTTGGTGCTTACCAATGGGGAAAGTGTTTCCGATGTCATAGTGGGACATCATCTCACATCCAGTGATCACCAGATTGTGAAGTTCAGTATTAGGACTACGGTTGATAAAATCCATTCAAAAGCAAGGGTCTTAGACTTTGGGAAAACTAACTTTGCCAAGATGGCACAATACCTCAAAGAGGCATTAGCGGTATGGGAACAGCTGGGGGATGTAGAAAAGCAATGGGCAAAACAGAAAGGGGATATTTTAAGGGCAGCAAACCTCTGTTTGAAAAGTAAATCAACGTAAAAGAAAAAGGAGGCCTCTATGAAAAAGTAAAGAATAAGAGGGAGGCCTTTCTGAAATACAAGTGATCGCAGAGAGAGGAAGACAGGCATCTTATATTTGGAAAAACAGAGAGGCTAGCAAAGTAGTGAGGAAAGCAAAGATACAAAAAGCAGAAGAAATAGCCAATGCAATAAAATGGGAGGGATACAACATTTTTCAGATATGTTAGCGAGAGAAGGAAGTGCAACAGTGGCATTGTCATACTCAAGGGTGAAAGGGAGAAATATGTAGAAGTTGATGAGGATAAAGAGGAATTCCTTAACAAATATTTCTGTTCTGCGTTCACAGATGAACGGGCAGGAGCAGGACCTCAGAAAACACCCACAAACAGGAACAGAAGTGACAGATCTTGAAAGATTTTCAGAAGACTGTGTTTGTGAGGAACTAGCTAAACTAAAAGTAGACAAAGTGATGGGACACATCTGAGAATACTGAAGGAACTTGGGGAGGTTCTAGTGGCTCCACTAACTGATCTTTTCAATTTTTCTTTAGAGTCGGGAGTGGTCCCAGAGAACTGGAGAGAGGCACATGTGGTCCCTTTATACAAAAGCAGAAGTAAGGATGAGGTTGAAAACTACAGGCCGGTTAGTATAACCTCTGTGGTGAGTAAATTATTGGAAACGCTACTAAAAGGGAAGATAGTGATATTTCTGAAGTCCAGTGGATTGCAGGATCCAAGGCTGCAGAAGATCCAAGGTTTACCAGAGGCAGTTTTTGTCAGACAAATCTGATTAATTTCTTTGACTGGGTGACCAGGGAGATGGACTGAGGGAGAGCCCTAGATATGGTGTACTTAGATTTCAGTAAAGCCTTTGATATTATTCCGCACAGGCAACTTATAAACAGAGCACCCTAGGGGTGAACCCTGAAGAGACTGACTGTTAGAAATTGGTTGAGTGGGAGGTGGCAAAGAGTACAGGTAAATGGAGCTCACTCTGAGGAGAAGGATGTTACCAGTGGTGTGCCGCATGGATCTGTCCTTGGTCTGATTCTTGTTAATATCTTTTTTAGTGATATTGCAGAAGGGCTGTAGGGTAAGGTTTGCCTCTTTGTGGATGATACCAAAATCTGCAATTCAGTAGGCACCCAGAAAGGAGTAGATAACATGTGAAGGGATCTAGCTAAGCTTGAAGAATCATCAAGAATTTGGCAGCTGAGACTTCATGCTAAAAAATGCAGCATCATGCATTTGCAGCAAAAATCCAAGGGAGCAGTCCAGTGTAAGTGGCAAAGTACTTCTGTCCACGTGGGCGTGACTGTTTCTGATGATTTTAAGGTGGCTAGACAGGTAGAAAAGGTGACAGCGAAAGCCAGAAGGATGCTTAAGTGCTAGGGAGAGGAATGGCCAGCAGAAAAAAAGGAGGTGATAATGCCTCTGTATAAGTCTTTGGTGCGACCTCATTTGGAGTATTGTGTACAATTTTGGAGACCGTACCTTCAAAAGGACATAAATAGGATGGAGTTGGTGCAGAAGGCAGTTACTAAAATGGTTAATGGTTTTCGTTATAAAGGGCATATAAGGACAGACTTAAAAATCTTAATATGTATACGTTAGAGGAAAGGTGGGATACAGGAGATATGATAGAGACATTTAAATACCTCCATGGCATAAATGCACAAGAGGAGAGAGTCTTTCAATTGAAAGCAAGCTCTGCTATGAGGGGACATAGGATGAGGGCGAAAGAGAATAAACTCAGGAGTAATATGTGGAAATATTTCTTTATGGAAAGAGTGGTAGATGCATGGAATAGTCTCCCAGTAGAGGTCGTAGAGACGACAACAGTATCTGAATTAAAAAAAGCATGGGACAAACACAGAGGATCTCTAAACGAAAAGAAGGGACTTTGGTATTTGATATAAATGGGCAGACTAGATAGAAACATGACGGCAGAAACAGACCACATGGCCTATGTTTCTATACAAACATTAATTCACAGTAACATAAGCAATTACGGAACTGTATCTTTCAAACATTCTCATCAGAAATACAGAGAACCAACATAGATACAAAATACCCATTCTGTACCATGCCTACGAATGCACAGACACAAATACAAGCACACATGCACTGACACACAGATGCACACATACAGACATGAAGGTAGCAACCTACAAAAATCCAAAGACATATAGAAACAAAAAAGAGAGACACACCAAGCAAACATATAAAACAGATATACACAGAGACAAAACACAGACAATGCAAATATAAACACACGCCCACAGAGAAGTTGGAAAGAATTCCATAGGCCATGCTCTGCATGCTTTCCTCACTTTTTTTTTCAGATGGTTCCCCAGCATTCTTGAATTAGGTTTACCAAAAACTAAGAAGGTAGTTCGCACAAAGAGGAAAAGATTCAAATAGCACTTTTTCTATGGCAAGATACTAACACATTAAAAAGTAAAACTAAAAAATGGATTCCAGTTAAGCCAACAAAATACATGCATCCTAAAAAACGCACGCCCCCTTAAACGAAAACATGTAACACACTGATTCATATACTGACAAAATACTACTACTGCTATTAATCATTTATATAGCGCTACAAGGCGTGCGCAGCACTGCCCAGATATAATTGAAACGTCAGTCCCTGCTCGTGAGAGCTTACAATCTAATCAAGACAGACAATACAATAGCTGAGAACAAGGGTACAACTGGGGAAGGTAAGGAGACATATAGGATAACAAGAGCAGCCTCAGAGGTGAATCTTTAGCATGGATTTGAAAAGGGGCAGAGATGAAGCCTGATGGACAGACTCGGGTAGTTTACTCCAGGCATAAGGAGTAGCAAGGCAAAAGGACTAAAGTCTGGAGTTGGCAGTGGAAGAAAAGGGCATAAAGGAAAGCAAGCCAGTAGGAGTTCCTGAGGAGGGATATAGAGAGAGATGAGAGAGGAAAGGTAGTGAGGAGCAGTAGAATTAATGCATTTATAGGTCAGAAGGAAAAGTTTGAACTGGATACGGAAACAAAAAGGGAGAAAATTAAGTGACTTAAGAAGAGGGGTTATATGAGAATAAAAATAAGAAATAAAACCCTAACAGACCAAATCCAATATACAGGGTGGCCCAAAAAAAGTGAGAACATCCCGTAGCATATAAGTTATTTAAAAATTCAAAAAGACAGATGTAAACGATTGACAAAAAAAAAATAAAATAAAATAAAAAAGATGCTGACCGGAAATTGTCGAAATAAAGACGTTATATAGCTAAAAAAGGTAAATAAGTAAACTATTTAAGCTTTTAATTTATGAGATGTTCTCACTTTTTTTGGACCACCCTGTATATCTAAGTCTGCCCATTCTTATACTGTGTCAGACGAGTTCATTCTGGTGCTGTCATCACAATGACAATACATATGTTACATGGACCTCTGCAGTTTCCCACTCCATGGGGAATAACTTGTGAGACTGCTCTAGACACAGCTGCTCCAAAAGGTTTTCCGAAAATTGCAAGGAAACAGCTCAAAGAAATTTAAAAATCAATACCTAGGCAGGAACGTTGATTTCAGAGGAATGGGAGTTCATCACTTGCTCTGTGTACTTTTCACATGTTCCACATCATCCTGAGGACAGTTTTCTACTAGGCTGCTGTTGTACAATTTTGTCCTAACAGGGCCCTCACTTGTCAAAGACTGATAATAGCTAAAGAAAACAGATAGAAGGAAATATAGAAACAAAAAGCTTGGGCCAAACTATTGAGCCCATGTCGCAAATTTCTGCTGCAAAGGTCAGCCGGGGCTGGGGATACTGTGGACATAACAATCCTGCAATGGCAACTCTTAGTGGCTGGACTTAGGCCCCATGGTTGCAAGGTTGTGGGAGTTGGGAGGGGAAAAATCCCAGCTAGCTGTGAATGAAGGCTCATAGCACCAGATCCCAGCCCCAGTATCAACAGACCTGGAAGTAGGAAGAAACTGATGAGTCAGAAAAATAAAAGCCTTTCTTAAAACACAAACTATAAATAATCAGCAGCAAAAGTAAAAGTCAGGAATAATATAATATATATTATATCATTAAAATATCACAGAACAAAGTAATCTCTTTACTATACCTTCAGTGCTCACTCTTTTCTTTTGTGTGTTTATAGCTTCCTAGATTTCTTTAATTTCAGTATATCAAATGTAACAAACATAAACCTCTTTCGTTGTGGCAGTTTATAGTTATATTTACACTGAAAATTATTGTAAAAGAAGAAAAAAAAGACGTGCCACACAGAACAAATATTCCCTTAAATTATGATGAACAAAACCTTTTTGCCTGTTTATCCACTGAAAAAAAAAAAAGCCTGCGCATAATCTATGGAAAATAAAGCAAAACTTACCTTTGCACCCCATAAAGTCTCTCTAGGATGGGTTCTTTAAAAGGTGGCGGCATATGCCCATAGTAATCGGGGTAAGCTACATCGGTGTAATTGGGGACCGATTTTGTGTTTTTTGTAACATCAATATAGAGATCAGAGTCATGAAGAGACATCATTTCTTCTAGGTCATGTACCCCTAAGATCACCTGCTCCCCCGAGGACTGCAAGCCAGAGTCATCTTCCTCAAAATCATCCCCGGTACAGCACAAGTGGCCAAGGTGGACAGATCCCCTGTCAAACAAAGACGTCCCAGACAATGTAAGATGCTGGCACTCTTTATTGCAGGCAAAGGGAACACAGGCTTGAATGGGCTTGGTCTCTCTTGCTGACCGAAACGAAGCGGCACTGCTGCACCGGTGTTCTCTGTAGTCGCCCTGCAACGTGATTCTTTCAAAATCCTTCACTATATCGCTGCTTCTGCAGTGATGAGCAGAAACCGGTCTACTGTGATCCCTCAACTGCTGCTGCAATGAAAGGTTAAGGTCTCTCCTCGAGTCTCTCTTTGCCAAATCCAGAAAAGATGGTCTCCTTTCGCACTCTTCCCACCGGGCAGCACTGTTGTTTCTTGTGGCAATCGCCTTGATGATGGAATTGGGTTTGGAAGACGGCTCCTCCCCTGCTGTAGGAACAATAATTGGGCCATGTCGATTTGCTCCTGCTGATAAAGGCTTTGGTTCCACAGACATAAATTCACATTCCTTTGCAAACATAAACCATAGTTAGTAAAAGCAAATTTCTGAATTAAACTGAAACCAACAAATAACTCAAAACATTAAAAAGTTACTTTTTCTTAATGGGAAAAATACGTTGCCATTTTACATTTGTTCTTGGGCTATTGCTACTTAACATTTGATGACACCAAACAACTGACAAAAAATGCAAGCATTTTGTCGCTGCTACTTACTAGTAATAGTAATATACATATTGACTCTGATCACCGTTGCTTCTATTAACTGCGAGGTGGGCAGCTTTTGGTTACTGCCCTAGCTCCACAGATAATGCCAGAGTGGTTAAATGTTCAACCCGGCAGTATAGGAGTCACTTATGTTTACCAAATGCTGGTTCATGTATAACCTAACTGGAAAATTGACCCCACAGTGTCTATTTTAATACCTGCAGTTTTGAACAGGGTTGAAAAATACCTTTAACAAACATTTCCCAAAGAGAGGACCTGTGCATTGGGGTATAGGGCCAACATTGTTTCCTGGTTCACAGTATGTCAAGCTGAACATTAATTGATTTATTCAGTGCTTCTGACTACATGTATAGTAGCACTTAATATACATATTAAATTTAACACCGCAAGGCCAGCATTTAAACGTAAATGCTGATCACCATCGTTCGCATGTCCCTTTAAAAGAAAGAGGGATAATGGATGCAATTTTAAAAGCATTATGCTTTTCTGTGCAGCTATACAGCCTGCAGTGCATAACCAGAAGTGAACCATAACTATAGGTCAGCACTGACATCCAGTACAGAATCTCTACCTCCCAGGCGCACCAAGTCTCATGCATTACCTGCGAGACTTATACGACTGGAAGGCATGCCATCTCCGGGATCAGTCCTGCTCTCTTCTCCAGCACAAGTGGACCTCAAAAACAAATCTTTTCCCCTAGCCTTCTGACGGTTTATTCCTGCTGCCTCCGCCTTGCCCCAGGTCTCTCAGCCCTGCTGCCTGGAGACCCTTGTTGCGGAAATGAGGATCCAGATTGAAGGGACAACAATGGGGAGTCAGGACTTGGGAGTCAAAATCAGGGATTCTGCGATTTAAGACTGGGGTGGAGAGTATGGACTCAGAATGGGGGGGGAAGGGTGAGAGCATGGAATCAGGGTTTGGACAACAAATGTTAAAGAGCAGCAATTTTGTGGACTTCGAGACAGTGGGGATAAGGTGGAGTGGGGGAACTAGAGATTGCATGAGGACTGATGTGGGGACAGCATGGACTCAGGCATTGATTAGGGGTACAGTGGAGAAGATTTGGGTGAGGGATATGGATGAGAGTTACTACTATTTATTATTGGAATAGCACTACAAAGCATAAGCAGCACTGTGCATATACACATGAGAGATAGTCCCTTCTCAACAGAGCTTGAGAACTGGAGATTCAGTGAGAGGGAAAAGAAGAGATAAATAAGCAGAGAATAGAGAAATTAAGATACGATTTAAGAGAGAGAAGAAAAAGAAAATGAAAAGGGTATCTTGAAACAGGAGTTAAAAGGTTAAAAAGAGGCAAGCAAAAAAGTCTAAGACTAACATGATAAGAAAAAAAAATGCAGATAACAAAAGAGAAAAATGCATTTTATTTCCAGTTTGATTGGAATATAACAGCTTAGCAAATGGGATCTGAATTCTGAATTTTGCTCAGTAGAGGAGGAAGATTTTGTTTGCACATTTCTAATTTCTAAATTAGAGCCATTTATTTTATAATTGATGAGGATCTGTCTGTATTCTGCATGTGTAACAGAGATGAACTAACTTGCTAGTAAGTAGTTTATGAGTAGAGGCAGGGCCGGCCCCAGAGTTGGTTCAAGGTGTTGGCACTCTAGGCAGACCTTAAGCCTTACACCCCCGTTGGTTGTCAAAATCTATTGTTTTGCTTTGAATGTCCTGCTCTTTGCCCCGCCCCTCCTCCCCCAGAGGTTTCTGCCTTAGGGAAATGCCTAGTTTGCCTAATGGTTGACCCAGCCCTGAGTAGAGGTTGCTACTAGCTCAGGACATTTAGATAGACTAGATTTTTCCCTAGCTTCAGAGGGTTTACAATCTACTTGAGGTAATAAAAGTTTAAATGATTTGCTCAAGGTTGCAAAGAACATAAGTGGGATTTGAATC
The DNA here is from genome assembly GCA_033557465.1 of Ichthyophis bannanicus. Lineage (NCBI taxonomy): Eukaryota > Metazoa > Chordata > Amphibia > Gymnophiona > Ichthyophiidae > Ichthyophis > Ichthyophis bannanicus. Next base: position 607,749,850 of record CM066032.1, read on the forward strand.
AAAGCTTCCCTAGCTCCAAGGCCCCTGCTCTAACCACGAAGCTACTCTTCCATACCATTGCTGCAGCCCAACTTGTTTGGTGTTTCCCGCAGTGGTGGTAGAACTGGTGTTCTAGGGGCTGTTACAGTATTGCTGCCTTTTCATAGGAAGGATTCTTCTTTTTGTAAAGCAATACATCACTTAAATCTTTAAAGATTTAAGCCCCAGATACCAGCTAAAAATCTTTACTCTTTAGTCTTCAATCTCACTCTCTGGGACAGTAAATTGCCCTACTACTGCTACTACTAATTATATTTATACGACACAGCAACTAGTGCTGAAGAGTCTTGAAATAGCAGCTGAGCTCTGTTGTAATCCAGACATCTCATTCAGCTGTAGGCTTTCATGAGTCGCTCCTTATCTATCCAGTTCAGTATCCGGGTGATGATCAGGCATGGCTGAACTGCATGCGCCCGCTGCAGTCCTAACTCTATGCACACACGCATAGAAGCCGCTCTACAGCATTCAGGCCCAGTTTGTCCAGCAGCCATTGCTCGACAATAGAAAGCAATTCCACATCCACGACTGTCTCCAGCAAACCAATGATTCTAATGTTCTGGGGGCTGCAATTTTCCCAGTCTTTGATACGGTCATACAGCTGCCAATTCCCCATCTGCAAGGCTTCGAACTGATGGGCCATGCCAGTTGTCATTTCTTCCTGCACTGAAATCCTCTGCCCGACCTCATTAAGCCAGTGACCCTGGCTCTCAAAAGTGTCCCTGATCTCCTCCAAGGTCTACTGCAATTTAAGCTAGTTTTCTAGTATGTTGCAGTAACACTGTGAAGAATTCTCCTGGACAAGATCGCCTGGCACATGGAACGACACGGTCACCCTCTGCCACCATCTTTTCTCACTGTTTCAGCTTTCTCCAGTATCTGGCGCTGTGTCTCGCCCAACATAACTGGCACCAAATACTGGAATGTGGAGACTCTTCTCCTTCGTAATGATGCAATTACAGGGATAGGAATTAATTTTTTCTACTATTTAAGCATAGATTACTTGTGGGGATTAAGTGGAGCTCCCTCCGCCTGCTTCCATTCAGCTCACATACCATAGGTTGCCCTCCTTTCTGTATTCTTCAGTATGCCAGGTAACCATTATACTTCTCTATTATGTTCCACACTATCTTCGCATACATTTCTACAGAACTTTTGTTTTGGCTTTATTGGATTGTGCTTTAATTGCACTTACAGTCCTCTCCAATTTTTTATTTCTCACTTCTGGACTCATTGGTCCATGGTTTTTGTGCTTCCCCTCCGATTTAAAATTTGTTATTGGATCATATGAATTTGAGGTCTTCCTCATGCTTCAGTCAGAGGTTTTAGATTTTAGATCAATTCGCTGTTTTCAGGCAAGTGATGTCATTTTCTTACATCCTTGATAACATTTTCTGAGTACTAAATTTTTGCTGAGCAGTACCGCGTATAATTTACTTCTGTAAAAATTGATTGAAATTCTTTTTATACATGTGTTGTATACAGGGTAGTTGATTTTAGTAATCATACATTTCACTTTGGCTGAGTAGTTCAGTTTCTATTCATCCAACGCCTACTCTCTTGCCTTTCTTTCTTGGCTTTACTCCTTGGCCTATTTAACATCACTCTCCATGTCCAATGTTACACCCTTAAAGAAAGGAAATGAAAGGAGTGGTTGAAAAGGTTAAACATTTACAAGTAATGTGGACACGTAGAAAAATACTATCCTAGAAACCCAGACCAAATGTATTCCATATATTAGAAAAGGCTGATGAAATAACAAATTATTTTCAGTATGGAAGGTGAGGTATGACAGGCTATTAAAGAAGATGTAGAAAATGGAAAGCAGACTTAACAACTTTGGATCTATGACTGCCTTAAAGGGCTCTCGAACTCCCCATATTGTCTTAGCCTGTGTCAATGTCAGCAACTTCATCAGTTCTTTTGTTCTCTTCTGTTTCAGTCCTTACTTTGTTACCCAATACTTGTTCTCAGGGCTGGCCCGTCCACTAGGTGGAAGGCCATGTGCTTCGGCAGACATAGCCTACCGCCACCATCTCTGCGCACCAAGCTGCACCGTCCTCCTTCCCCTACCCCATGCTGAGCCCCCCCCCCCCCGCTACCGCTGATTCTGGTGGCAGGGTGATGGACAGGTAGGCTCGGTGGCAAGCCATGCGCTTCGGCACACATGACCTGCTGCTTCTGAACCCCCAAAGTTGTGTTGGAGAGGGGTCAGAAGCGACAGACCATGTGTGCCAAAGCATGTGGGCCTGCCACCGAGCCGAGCCACGCCCCCTCTCAACCCAGCTACCGGAATTGGCGGTAGTGTGACTCAGCATGGGGGGGGGTACGACTTGGCGTACAGTGGGAGGGGGACAGCACAGCCGAGGCTTCTGCCTAGGGCAGCAGAAACCCTTGGGTCATCCCTGCTTGTTCTGTCTCATTCGCATTCTTGTAGTATTGGATTCTTTGTGTTGTGTTTTACAATTGATGAGAATAATTTTATAACTGGGTGCCTTGGGTAGGTGCCTACTTAAGCAGTATTTTATAAAGAGAAGTACTTGTCCTTATAAAATACTAGTAATATGGGGCAGAGAATGCATCCTGAACACAGGTACCGTCACTTACACCTGCTCATGAGCAGGTGTCAATGTTCACATGTAATCTATGTATATATGTGTATGAAGTAAGTATATTATAATCTAAGCAGGTATAGCTGAGGGCACAGTCAGCTCAGACTGTGCCCTCAGCTATACCTACCAACAGTGTATGTACTAGCATCATGCATACCATAATGCCTGTCGCTATTTCATAAGCTCATTTACACACAAATGTCATCACATACATGCAGAAATGCCTAACCACTTTGAATTAACTTGTTTCTCTTAACTTTATTGCAAACTAACTTGATGCCTTTAAACGAAGGGCAATATGCTGTATAAAGTGGAAAAAAAGGAAATATCTAAATGAAGAAAATAGAAAAGACTATAAATACTCACGTTAGAAATAACAAGTTTTAATAAGGCATGACAAGAGAATTAGGGTTGTAAGAGTGAAGTGAAAAAGGGGTCAGTGGTTAGAGAGAACTGAAGTTTCCGGGGTTGGCTGGTATCAGACCAGCAGTTCTTGATCTGATAACCCTGGAGAAAGAGAACTAGAGGACTTCCCTGAGCAGCCACAAGATTCCTGGAACAGGGAGGAAGGGAGAGTAATTTATTTTCTGATAACTGTAGTGAAGCTCAAATGGAGAAGCACTTCATTGGAATAGCAAGGGAACTGCTCCAACTAACCGCTTTAATCTAGTGGCAACAAGGAATGCTAACTGGCACCAGTGGATTCTAGCGCTTCTGTTCCTGTAGCACCCTTCCTGATGTATTCCATTGTTCCTAGCTGCCTCTGCCCTGTCTTCATCTTATCTGGATGCGACTATTTTAGCGACATCTGAAATAAACTTGCTAGCCTGTCGAGACTGGGATTGTAGTGCCAAGAACTTTACATGTATCCTGGGCCTCTGCTAACATGCACCTGCTGGACGTTTGGTTGGATGCCTGTGGCCTCACCATTCCTAACAGTCTTCTTCCTTTTTTTTAAGCATACAAAAGAAGATCCAAGGAATATTTTGAAAGTGGAAAAAAAGATCAAAAGTAGGTAAAAGACTAAATTGCTGACAAATGAACAAAAATGAGGTTACATAGAAGGCAAGAGGGAAGATGGCCCCAAGACACGTAATGGGTCTGGAGGATTGAATTAAGATTATAAATGGAATATACAGACATCAGATAAAGATTAAAAAATAAAGACAGTCAAAAGGAGGACGTGGGATTAGTAAAGACAGTGCTAGTTGAGGAAAGGAAAAGGACAATCATGGAGACCAAGGAGCAATGGGCAATGTTAATTTCAGATGAACGGTGTCCAAAGTTAGACTGCTCATTCTGTTGTATCAAATGCCTTCTTGGCAAAATCCAAGAAAAACAGTCAGGTCCAGCAAGCCTCCCAAACAGAATCTAAAAAAGAAACCCAAGCATATTAAAACATTCGATACAAGCCACCACACATCTTGTCCAAAAATCTAGAAAATATGATCATCTACATGTGACAGATTCAAAAAAAGACCTTCAACAATTTTCTGAACATCCAGGGTTTGTTTTCCCTTCAGCTTTGAAATCTAGAAAACCCATATATCAGCTGACTGTAGCCTGTGTGCATCGAGTCTTTCCATCATCACTACAGATCATGGCTTCTAGTGGATTATTATTCAGTGTGTAACCACGGAAAAAGTAAAGGTGCATGTCCTGTTTTACCTGAAAATCCTCTGTAAGCTCTGGGAAGAAGCATGCATACATTTTCAGATCTTCAGGGCTTAGTCCCAACACTTGCATGGGCCTCAGCTTGTTAATATCCGTCTCAATGTCATCATTCTGGAATCAAGAACACACCTAAATTCATTCATCAGCCACCATACGTCAGGTAATGAATCATCTGGATGTCAAATTGCTTTAAGATTCAAATCAACTTATGTCTAACAGTAATAGAAATCATGGGCCAACGAGCTTGTCACAACTGTCATGTCTTCAAACATCTCAAAGTAGCTCCTCCCACTGCAGATTTTACATGTAACAGATGCCTCAAAGCAGGATGCTTGGAACATAAAGGATCTATTCCTATTATCCAGCCATTAGGGTTAAAAATACTTACTTTCTCTACCACCTCAATAAGAAATGCTCACACCGGCAACTCCTTTTCACAGAAACTTGTTTGCCAACTGCTATAATGCACATGTATGAAAGGTGTGGAAATAAAAGACTAGTCAGACAGAGTAGTTATTCACCTGTAACAGGTGTTCTCCAGGAACAGCAGGAATCAGTCCTCACTTATGGGTGACGTCGGCACCGACGGAGCCCATGCGGAGCAATTCCCCAGCTTTCAAAGACAGCTTTTGGGATTGCTACCACGCATACGTGGTCCTCTTCCCACCCAAGGGTGCCATCTTGCTCAGTCAGGTCCCTTAGCTCGAGCCCTACCAAGCAGATGGCAAGGGAAGGAGAAAAATTCAGCAACTCATCAGGGGAGGCAGGAGGGTAGTGAGAACTGATTTCTGCTGTCCCTGGAGAACACCTGTTTCAGGTGAGTAACTACGCCATCTCCAGGAACAAGCAGGAAGTCAGCCCTCACTTATGGGATTCCCTAGCTACAGGCTACCGAATCTGTAACCAAAAAGCGCCTCCACGAGGCCATAAGCAGAAGCCAAAGCCCGAAGGAGCCAGTGTCCTCGGGGTGAAGCCCGCGGTAGCCGTGAAGAAGGGTCGGAGGGCAGGAGTTGCTTATACCCCAAACAGATTACAGAGTACAGCCTGGTTAAAGGCACTGTCCTGGCAGGACTCCCTCTCCAGGCAGTAGTGGGCAGCGAAGGTGTTCGTGGAAGACCAGGTCACCACCTGGAAGATGTCCATCAGGGGCACGGAATGCAACGAGGCCACCGAGGCCGCTTTGGCTCGGACCCCGTGTGCAGTGACTAGACGATCCAGAGGGACGCCCGCCTTTGCATGGGCAAAAGCGATGCAGTCCGCCACCCAAACAGAGGGTGCGCTTGGTGACTGCTCGCCCCGGTCTATTGGGATCGTAGGTCACAAAAAGCCTGTCAGACTTGCGATGAGTCAGGGTACACTGCAAATAAAAGGCGAGGGCCTGTTTGCAGTCAAGGCCATCGATGCCTGCTCGGCGTGGGGCCCCAGGAAGAAAGTCGGCAGCACTATCTCTTGGTTGGCAAGAAGGCAATCGCCGGCTGAGTATCGAGGCGTGCCCCGATGAACTCAAGAGCCTGCACCGGCTTGAGGTGAGACTTTGTGTAGTTGACCAAGCTCTCCACGAGGAGGACAGTGTGCGACATCGCTCGCCGAGCCTCTTCAGCTGAGGATTCTGTAACGAGCCAGTCATCGAGGTAGGGAAAGACCGACACGCCCTGGTGCCGAAGGTAAGCGGCGACCATGACGAGGCACTTTGTGAAGACCCGTGGGGCAGACTCAAGGCCGAAGGGGAGCACCCTGTATTGGAAGTGCTCTCCCTGCACCCTGAAACGCAGATACTGCCTGTGTTGGGGGTGGATTAACATGTGGGCGTAAGCGTCTTTTAGATCCAAGGAGCATAGCCAGTCACCCTGCCGGAGGAAGGGCAGCAGCATGCCAAGAGATATACCGGGAATAGAAGCCCTGACCTCGAAGGTGGGAAGGGACCTTCTCGACTGCCCGTTGGGTGAGGAGAGAGTGCAATTCCTGCTGCAGCAGAAGCTGGTGTGCGGGGATTCGAGGAGGCTCCACCGGGGAGAAAGGAGGTGGAAGCCTGTCGAAATGAAGGCAATAGCCATACCGGATGACTTGGAGGACCCAAGTATCCAAGATGATGGGAGCCCACGATGGGACAGGTGTCCCCCCACTGGCTGCTGCATCGCCGGAAGGAGAGGGGCTATGCTGATGGCGTCAAAACCCCTGAGCGGGCTGCGGGGGAGCCGGCGTTTGGGCCTTTGGTCCCTTTGGCTTATGATGCCCCTGGCCAGACTTTCCCTGTGCCAGAGTGGTCGGCATGGGGGTAGCTGGATATGGTGGACAGCCTCGATACTGGTGACCCTTTCTAGGGAAGAAGGGCTTCTTGGTTGGCTGCTTCTTCCGAGGCAGGGTAGAGGGTTTGCGGGAGAGATGGGTCCTGGTGACTAACTCAGTCTCAATTTACACAGCCTTCTCCTCCATCAGCTTGCCAAAGAGCAGCTCGCCGAGGCAGAGCACGTCCAAGAGCTTCTCCTGCACCCATTGCTCCAAATCTGAGGATTAGAGCCATGCCTGGCAGCAGGCCCCAATGCCCGTGGCCACCACCTGAGCCGATGTCTCGAAGCCATCACATAGGAGGCTCGAGAGAGGTACTTGGAGCAGTTGGTGACGGACTTTAGCAGGATGCAGAATCTGCCTGGATGCGACAAGAGAGCATGGAACCTTGGAAGGCCTTGCAGCCCAGGGCATCAAGGGTTCTCGACTCTCGGCCGGGTGGTACCGACGAGTGCGATTTCTGGCTCTTTTGCTTCCTCATGGCAAATTCCACCACCATTGAGGTGTGTGGGAGCTGGGTCTTTCAGAAGCCTGACCAACGCTGCACCTTGTACATCATGTCAAAGCGCTTGCTCACGATGGGGACCGAGGCTGGGGCCTCCCACATGCGGAGCAGCAGCCGAGATAGAATCGGCGGTACAGGCACAGTGAGGGATTTCCTGGGCGGGGGACTTGTACTGAAGAATATCGAGTTCTTCAGCACGAGGGTCCTCCTCAGCCTGGGTAACCAGATTAAGGGCTCATGCCATGTCCCGAATGAACACCAGGAAGGAGGTGTCTTCCGGTGGCGAGCGCCGCTGGAATGCGGGTGGTGAGGGGTCTGATGGAAGATCCCAATGGGTAGAGGTTTCCAGGGAGGTGTCTCCATTGGACTCCCAGTCCGAGAAGTCGGTCAAGGAGTCCGAGCTGGGCAGGTCGCCCTGTCCAATAGCCGGTGGCCTGGTGCCGGAGGCCCTGGACAATCTCGCCTCCGAGGAACGGGAGGGCAAGCGAGACCGACATCAAGGCCCCTCACGAGGCCCACAGCTCTCAGGGGTTTCCTGGATGGATTTGGGTGTCCCACGCAAAGGACCCATGGTCTCTGGGCGTGAGCCAGCAAAGCTGGCCTTGAGCGCCTGCTGGGAAGCAATGAATGCAGAAACGCTGCATTCCAGTGCCAGCATGCGGGACTCCCACGGGGCGTGGTGCCCTGCGATGCCGATACCGGGGTCGCCGGATCGGGCATCGAGAAGGAGAGGGAATCCTCACCGGGACAACCCTCAGGTGACCGGGCGCCTTTGCCGGAGGCCTCCGCTTCCATGCGGGGTACACCTTGCAGGGCCACTCCTTGTCTGACTCTCGGGAACGCCGAAGAGGGCTATGCGACTGGGCGCAGCAGCACCCGCATTTGTCGGGAGCCCCAGACAGCGACTTTAGGGCCGCCTTCTTTGTGCACTACTCCACCTCAGGGGACCCCTGGTCGGAGTGCCGCCGACAGCGTGGGGCCGCAGGGGGAGAACCCACCGGACGAGAGATGACCAAGGGCACCACCGGGAACTCCAAGGCGGCCTTTCAGAAAATGTCTTCGGACTTCTGCTTACGACTGAGCAGGGCCTTAGAGGACATTTTCTTGCAGAGCAAACAGAGCTCTGGATCATGGTCGGCTCCCAGGCACCGTAAACAGCATCTATCACATTTTTTAAATCCGGTGGCCATGTGGTCATAAATGGCTCCTGCGAGGTCGAAGACCCATGCAGCCAGCGGTTAGAGAAGAAAAAAGGGCGCGAAGCCTGTAACAAAAAAATAAGAAGAGAGTATCCCTGATAGCTCTAAAAAAGTAGAGCAGGAGAAGGATGGGTAGAGGACTGGTGCAACCGGAAAAAAGAGCCTGTTAAGGCGAAAAAACAAAACTTTTTCAGAGGGACGAGGACGTGCGTCCGAAGGGCTCTGCGGAAAAAGGGAGACTGAGCAAGATGGTACCCTTGGGTGGGAAGAGGACCACGCATGCGTGGTAGCAATCCCAAAGGCTTTATTTGAAAGCTGGGGAATTGTTCCGTGTGGGCTCCGCCGGTGCCAACGTCATCCATAAGTGAGGACTGACTCCCTGCTTGTTCCTGGAGAATTTTTATTCTGTGTATAAGAAAGGAAGGGAATTTAGATGAACTCTTTAAAGAGAGAAAGTTTTGGAGGTTAAGTAAGATAGACACTGGTTCAGTGCAGAATAATTTACAACCCTGAATATGATTACATTTTGATGATAGTTTTAATTGTTAGACAGAATTTAGTTTGCAATTGATGCTAGTTTTATGTCTCATAAACCACCTCTAATTTAATTTAAAATGACCCATAAGGTCCGCTTCTATCAAATATAATTTAATTAATTCATATATTGCTATAACAGAAAATGAATGGGAGACATAAGTATTCCTTTGGTAGCTTTGTTTAGTCATAATACAAAATGAATTAAAAAGATATTGTGCTGAAGAAATCATCACATTGCTCTTGAAATCAAGTTTGGTTTTTCCCTCCACTGGCCTTCATATGCACAAATATTTCCAACTAAATGATAATGTGCTCCATTTCAAGACGAAAGGGTTAAATGCATCAGTTGTTTTTTTATGCATTTTGGTTATGCGGTAGCACCTTTTGCATCCATCTGTACACATTTGTTTGCGCCTGTGTAAACAGATATGTATGGCTTCACTTCACCACAAAGAGCAGAGCCCAGCAACGACAGTCGAGAGCTGAAAGTAGTCCCCAGGTTATACTGGAAAGAATTAGGAAAGGAATGGAGAATAAAACAATCATCATAACGTGTCTATCACTCCATGATATGACAACATCTTGAGTACTATTTGCAATTTTGATCGCTGCATCTCAAAAAAAATCTAGTGAAATTAGAGAAGGGTGACCAAAATGAGAAAGGGGGTGGAATAAGGAAAGGCTAAAGAGGTTAGGGCTCTGCAGCTTGGAGAAAAGGCTCAGAGGCCTATAAAATCCTGAGTGACATAGAACGGGAAGATCAAATCGGCTGTTTGCTCTTTCAAAAACTACAAAGACTAAGGGATGTGTACTACTAAGAAACTTCATAGCATATTTAAAACAAATGGGAGATGACATTTTTCATTCAATGCATAATTAAGCTCTGGAATTTGCTGCCAGAAGATGTGGTAAAATCAATTAATGTAGCTGGATTTTAAAAGTCCACAAATCATTAAGGTAGACTTGGGGAAATCTACTGCGTATCACTGGAAATAAGCAGCAAAGAATCTGCCTGCTTTTTGGGGTCCTACCAGGTACACATGCCTTAGATTGGCCATTGTTGGAAAAAGGATCTGGGCTTGATGGGCCTTTGGCCTGACCCAGTATGGCATTATTCTAGTCTAAGAACAGATCTAGATGACTGGTTTCTGTCAGCTGCCCAGACATTGGCTGCCCAGGAATATCTGAACAATTTAAAGCCTGGAAAATGTCCTGAGAAGAACTATTTGACTGTAGTTTAATAATAAAACATATCTGCATGGCCCAAATCTACAAAAATGTGATAATTGTTATGTATTTATGGCTTTGTTAATGTCTTCTTCCATGGTGAACATGCTCAGCTTTATAGTTGGAATATATATTTCATCCCCTCGCTCACTGTTCAGAAATTTATGGAACAGTATGCATATGGATGAAAATGGGATTCTAGCTATACTGAGCAGATCTGACCTGGAAGTTATACAGATGAAACAGGCATGGTGCACAACTCTCCATTTCACAAGGCTGCTTTCAGATATGTACAGATGACTTAATGTAACAGTACTAATGAAACTTATATTTAGACAGTTTAGAGTGGAGTTTTCAAAGTACTTGCACAGTTGAAAGAGCGTTTTGGCCATGAACTTGAGGTTTGTTGTTTTGGTTTTTTTTTTATAAATTGTCTAATATGCAGAAAAAGCATAGTTACTCATCTGTAACAGGTGTTCTCCGGGGACAGCAGGAATCAGTCCTCACATATGGGTGACGTGGACGCTGATGGAGCCCTGTGCAGAGCAAATTCCCAGCTTTCAAAGAAAGCCTTTGCAAGTTGCCACCACGCATGTGTGGTCTCCTTCCCATCCAAGGGTGCCATCCTGCTCAGTCAAATGACATAGCTAAAAAGACGGCAAAGCAAATGAGAGAAAACAATTGGATTGCAACTCCAAGGGAAGGAGGGAGGGTTGTGAGGACTGATTCCTGCTGTCCCCGGAGAACACCTGTTACAGGGGAGTAACTACGCTTTCTCCGGGAACAAGCTGGAAGTCAGTCCTCACCGATGGGGCTCCCCAGCTACAGGCTACCTGAATTCATAGCTCCTTTATTGAGAGCCGCAAGCAGCCGCAAAGAAACCCTAACCAGGAAAGTAGCACTCCAGTAGCCTGACAACAGAGGGGTCGGAGGGCAGGAGTTGCCTAGACTTCAAACAGGTTACAAAGCACAGTCTGGCCGAAGGCACTGTCAAATCAGGACTCCCTATCCAGGCAGTAATGAGCCATAAAGGTCTGACCTGAAGACCAGGTGGCGGCCCGGCAGATGTCCACCAATGGAACAGAGCGAATGTGAGCCACTGATGCCACCATGGCCCTGACCCTTTAAGCCGTAACACGGCCCTCCAGCGGAAGCCCCGTTGCCTCATAGGTCCGGGCAATACAGTCCACTACCCAAGTGGACAACGTATGCTTTGTCACCACCCTCCCCAATTTACTGGGGTCATAGGAAACAAAAAGCTGGGAGGCTTTACGGTGAGTTTGCGTACACTGAATGTAGAAGGACAGGGCCCTCCTACAGTCCAGGGTATGGAGGATCGTCTCTCTGCCCAACTGGCATGCAGCCTGGGAAACAAGGTAGGAAGAACCACCTCCTGGATGAGGTGAAACGAAGAGACCACCTTCGGAAGGATTTTGGGATGCGTGCGAAGCACCACCCTATTCTTGTAGAACCTAGTATAAGGCCTCTCCACCAAGCCTCTCTTGAGCGCAACCAAGAATACCACCTTCCAGGAGAGGTATTGAAAGTGGCATGTGGCCATCAGCTCAAAAGGCGGTCTGGTGAGCTGCCCCAACATGACATTAAGGTCCCATTCAGTCGCTGGAGGACAGATAGTGGGTTTCAACAGAAGCAGGCCCTTTAGAAACCGTGATACCATTGGGTGAGCAGAGAGGAGCTTCCCGTCCACAGGAAAGTGATTCGCCGCTAGGGCACTGAGATGCACTCTGATGAAATTGGACTTAAGGCCCAACTCTGAAAGATGGAGAAGGTATTTCAACACCACAACCACTGGGCAAGAAAAAGGGGTCCGTTTGCCCAGCACACCAGACAGCAAATCTGCACCACTTAAGGGCATATGTCCGCCTAGTAGACAGCCTATGTGAAGCTAGCAAAACCTCATCCACCTCCTCTAGGAGGAGGAGGAGGAGTGTGGCGAGGGTCACCCTCTCAGCAGCCACGCCGTCAGCGAAAGGGAGCTGAGGTTGGAACGCAAGAGGGAGCCCCCCTCCTGGGAGAGGAGACGTGGAGATGAACCCAGGGGAATGGGGGTCTCCACCGCTAGCTGTAGGAGAAGCGGGAACCACGGCTGTCAGAGCCACCGTGGGGCTATGAGAATAACCACAGCTCTGTCCCAAAGGATCTTGAACAGAGTCTGTGCGATCAGAGGCATCGGGGGGGGGGGGAAGCATATAGAAGACCCCCCCCAACCATGAGATTAAGGCAGCGGCGGACACCCTGGAGGAATGTGGCTGCCTCAAGCAGAAACGGGGAAGCTGGTGATTGTCTGGACTCGCGAACAAGTCCATCACTGGTTCCCCCCAGGTCTGGAAAAGCCTGTTGGCCACCCCCCGGTCCAGCTGCTACTCGTGCAGCTGGAGGATCCTGCTGAGTCTGTCGACCAGCCAATTGTCGTGGCCTGGCAGGTAGACTGCCTTGAGAAGAATGCCCTGCCGGGCTGCAAAAGAGCACAGGTCCATGGCCTCCTGACAGAGGGTGCGTGATCCCGTCCCCCGTTTGTTCACGTAGAACATAACCATTTGGTTGTCTGTTTGGACCAGGACTGATCGGTGGACCAGATCCTGTTTGAAAACCCTCAGAGTGAGGCGGATGGCCCGGATCTCCAACAAGTTGATCTGCTGGGCACTCTCCTACAGGGACAACACCCGCTGTGTGGGAGCCCTTGGCAATGGGCCCCCCAGCCCAGTAAGGAGGCATCTGTGGTGAAGACCCTGGAGTTGGGAGGGGCCTGAAAAGGCATATCTGCCCTCAGGTGCTGGGGTGAGAGCCACCAGACCAGGGAGCACCAGGCGCCTGGTCACTTTGATCCTGTCCTGGAGGTACCCAGTGGCCTGGGACCATTGGTCCCTGAGACACCACTGCGCAGTCTGCATGTGGAGGCGGGCATTTGGAGTGACATGGACCGTGCAGGCCATGTGCCTGAGGAGGCACAGCAGCTGCCTCGCTGGCACTGAGGAGCTGCTGCGCATTCTCCCTGAGAGAACCATAAGCCTGTCTGCTGTGTCTGCCGGCAGGAAGGTCTTCAACTTCAGGGTATTGAGCCTTGCCCCAATGAAGTCTAACTCCTGAGACGGGCAGAAACTGGACTTGGGGTAGTTGATTACAAACCCCAAGTCCTGCAGGACTTAGATGGTGCGGGCTGTGGCCAGTTGCACCTTTACAGCTGACGTGCCCCTGATGAACCAGTCGTCAAGATAGGGGAAGACAAAGATCCCTTGGACCTGAGGAAGGCGGCGACTACCGCCAGGCACTTTGTGAACACCCTGGGGGCTGACGCCAGGCCAAAAGGTTGTTCCCCACCACAAAGCGCAGGTATTGCCTGTGGCTTGGGTGGATAAGGTTGTGTGTGTAGGCATCCTTTAGGTCTAAGGAACATAGCCAGTCTCCCTGGTGGAGGTAGGGCAACAACAATCCAAGGGAGAGCTTCTTGAACTTCTCCCTCACCAGGAATCTGTTGAGGTTGCGCAGCTCGAGGATGGGTCTTAGGCCCCCTGTCCATTTTGGGACGAGGAAATACCTGGAGTAGAACCCCTTGCCCTTGAGGTGGTGGGGCACCAGTTCTACCACACGGTCCTCGAGAAGATATGCCAACTCCTTCAGAAGAAGGTCCCAGTTAAGGGGAGACCATGGAGGCTCTCATGGGAAGTAGTGAGGAGGCACCTGGGCTAGATGGAGAAGATACCTCTCCCTGTGGCGGACCATCACCACTGATGCCTGGGCATTGCAAGACTAGCCGACCCCCTGTGAGTTGCCCCGTCTCTGCTGGGAGAGGGGCTATGATGATGTAGTCAAAACCCCCCACCAGGCTAGGCTGGAGCCAGGTTTTTGGGGGATTTCTGCTTACGCGGGCCATGCCCGTGTCCCTTGGCCTGCTGCCCCTGTGGGGGAGCCGGGGAGGCCTGGTAAGGGGGGTAGTTTCGGTAAGCAGATTCCTTCCTCGGGTAAAAGGCCTTTTTATCCGAGCCCTTCTTATGAGGAGGGGCAGAGATCTTCTTAGAGAGCCGTGTCCTCGTCATGAACTCAGTCTCCAGCTCTGCGGCCTTGTTGGTCATGGGTTTACCAAAGAGATTCTCCCCTTGGCATGTGACTTTGACCAACTTGTCCTGAACCCACTGCTTGAGGTCGGATGACTGCAGCCAAGCCTGGTGGCGCGCACCGATGACCGCTGTGGCTACTCGAGCCGCTGACTCGAACCAGTCATAGACTGCCCAAGACAAACTTGGAGCATTCACGAACCGCTTTGGACAGGCCCTTGAAGCACTGCAAGGGTTCCTCAGAGAGACCAGCTGAGAACCTGGCGAGTTCCTTCGCCAGGTCCCTCTGGTACATGCCCATGTACAACTGGTACGCCTGGATCTGACAATTCAGCATCGCGCCCTGGAAACACTTTCTGCTGAGGGCATCCAGGTTGCGCATCTCACTGCCGGGGAACACCGAGAAATGCATCTTCTGGCTCTTAAGCCAATGCATGGCAGATTCCACAACCATGGCATTGTGTGGCAGTTGCGACTTCTGGAATCCAGATTTCCGACAAACTCAATACATCGAGTCCAACCATTTGCTGATCACTGGTGTCAACACCAGTGTCTCCCACATGTGGAGCATGAGTTGTTTCAGGATCAAAGGAACGGGTACCATGAGGGTCTCCCGAGGAGGAGCCTCATACTGGAGGATCTCGAGCTCATCAGCTCGAGGCTCTTCATTGGACTCCGTGGGGAAAGCCAATGCCTTGGACATATCCTGCACGAAGTCAAAGAAACCCATGTCCTCCAGTGTGGACCTTCTCCAAGGTTCAGACACAGGGGAATCTGAGGGAACGTCCCGATGCCTCCGGGTGTCCAGGGACTCTTCGTCCTCCATTTTCCAGGCTGAGGGAAATTCTGGTCGCCACATCTTAAAAAGGATGTAGCAGAATTAGAAAAGGTAACAGAGAAGAGCAACAAAAACAGTAAAGGATACTCCTATGAGGAGAGGCTTAAAAGGTTGGAGCTCTTCAACTTGGAAAAGAGATGGCAAGGGTGAATATGATAGAGGTCTATAATGAATGGAGTGGAATGGATAAACATGGATCGGTTGTTTATGCCACCAAAAGGTAGAGAGACTAGAGGACATGCCATGAAGCTACAAATTAACCCATTTAAGACTAATAAGAGAAAATATTTTTTTTTACTGAATGCCTAATCAAACTCTAGAATTCATTTCCGGAGGATGTAGTAAAGGTTGTTAGTGTAGCTGGGTTTAAAAAAGGTTTGGACAAGTTCCTGGAGGAAAAGGTCCATAAACCATTATTAAAGAGGACCTAGGAAATCCATTGCTTGCCCCAGGACAAGCGCTGTGGAACCTGTGTGCTTTTTTGGGAACCTGCCAGGTACTTGTGACCCAGATTGACCACTGTTGGAAACAGAATACTGGGCTTGAACCGTGATCTGACCCAGTATGGCATTTATGATGTTCACTGCTGTATCAGAGACAGCGTTTCGATTAGATGAACTAGGCAGTCGCCTCTAGTGCCCATGAGGGAAGAGTTAGGACAGCCGTTATAGTTGGTGATTCAGTCATTAGGCATGTAGATAGCTGGGTGGCTGGTGGACGTGAGGATCGCCTGGTAACATGCCTGCCTGGTGCGAAGGTAGCGGACCTCATGCGCCACTTAGATAAGGTCTTAGATAGTGCTGGGGAGGAGTCTGCTGTCTTGGTACATGTCGGTACCAATGACATAGGAAAATGTGGAAGGGAGATTCTGGAGGCTAAATTTAGGCTTTTAGGTAGGAAGCTGAAATCCAGAACTTCCAGGGTAGCGTTCTCCGAAATGCTTCCGATCCCATGCGCAGGACCCAAAAGGCAGGCAGAGCTCCGGAGTATCAATGAGTGGATGAGATGATGGTGCATGGATGAGGGTTTTGGATTTGTTAGGAACTGGGGAACATTCTGGGGAAAGGAGGGGCTCTTCCAAAGGGATGGGCTTCACCTTAACCAGGATGGAACCAAGCTGCTGGCATTAACTTTTAAAAAGGAGATAGAGCAGATTTTAAACTAGATAATAGGGGAAAGCCGACAGTCGCACAAGAGCACATGATTTGGAAGAATGTATCCTTGAAGAATACTACCAGAGAGGTTCCAAAAAAGAGTAAAGTAGCACAAATGCCCTCGAGTATGGAGCAGACAGAGCTTAAAGATCCCAAATTACCCATGCCTACCAATAGCCAAATTAATATGAATAAAATACAATCTCTAAAATGCTTGTATGCAAATGCTAGAAGTCAAAAAATTAAGATGGGAGAGATAGAATATATAGCACTAAATGAGAGGTTAGATATGATTGGAATCTCAGAGACATTTATTTATTTACATTCTCTTATATACCGCGCTATTCTGCATCAGTGCGGTTTACATTGAACAAACTGAAATTACATTGAACAGGGCATTATAACTTGGAGATAACTATTTTACAGGGAACATGGTGGAAGGAGGACAACCAGTGGGACACTGTGATACCTGGGTACAAACTAGATCATAATTGGTGGAGGGGTTGTGCTCTATGTTAGAGAGGGCATTGAGTCAGAAAGGATTAAAGTTTTGCAGGAAACAAAATTTGCTGTAGAATCTCTATGGATTGAAATTCCATGTAAAAAGGGGAAGGCGATGGCAGTGGGGGTGTACTATCGACTGCCTGGCCAGAATGAACAAATGGATGATGAAATGCTCAAAGAAATCAAGGAAGCTAACAAAAGTTACAGCAGAGTAATAATAATGGGTGATTTCAATTACCCTGGTATCGACTGGGTCAGTGTCACGGGCAGGACATGCTAGGGAGATAAAGTTCCTAGATGAAATAAATGACTGCTTCTTGGAGCAGCTGGTTCATGAACCGACCAGAGGGGAAGCCATATTGGACCTAGTCCTTAGTGGAAGACCAGATCTGGTGCAAGAGATAAGGGTGTTGGGGCCACTTGGCAATAGTGATCATAGCATGATTGCGTTTGATTTAATTAGTGGAGGAGGGATAGTAAGGAAATCCCACAATACTACCTTAACTTTTGAAAGGGAGACTATGATAAAATGAGGAAAATAGTTAAGAAAAAACGAAAAGGAGCAGTTGCAAAGGTTAAAAACTTACATCAAGCTTGGGTGTTCTTGAAAAATACTATCTTGGAAGCCCAGACCGGCTGTATTCCACGCTTTAAGAAAAGTGGAAGGAAGTCCAAAAAACTGCCAGCATGGTTTAAAGGTGAGGTCAGAGAGACTGTTGCCAAAAAAGCATCTTTCAGGAAATGGAAAAAAGAGCCAAACGAGGAAACCTGGAAACAGCACAAGCACTGACAAGTTAAATGCAAGGCATTGATAAGGCAGGCAAAGGGAGAATTTGAGAAGAAGCTTGCTGCAGAAGCAAAAATACGTAATAAAGACTTTTTCAACTACATTCGTAGCAAAAAAGCTATGAGAGAGTCAGTTGGTCCATTAGATGATAGAGGGGTTAAAGGGTCACTAAGAGGCGACAAGGCGATAGCGGAGAGACTGAGTGACTTCTTTGCTTCGGTCTTTACTGAGGAAGATGTAGGGATGTTACCCATGACTGAAGTGGTATTTAAAGGTGCAGAAGAATTGAAAGAAATATTGATACACCGGGAAGATGTATTACAACTATTAGATAAACTGAAAAGTAGCAAATCACCTGAGCCAGATGAAATACATTCAAGGGTGTTGAAAGAACTGAAATATGAGATTGCAGACCTGCTATTAGTAATCTGTGAACTATCATTAAAATCATCTGTAATACCTGAAGATTGGAGGATGGAGAACGTAACACCAATTTTTAAAAAGGGTTCCAGGGGTGATCTGGGAAAGCAGTTACTTACCTGTAACAGGTGATCTCTGGGAACAGCAGGAATTAGTCTTCACATATGGGTATCATCGGTACCAACGGAGCCTGCGCGGGAACGCTCCCCAGCTTCCCAAAAGAAAGCTTTTGGGAGCATTCGACAGCGCCTGCGCGCTGCCTTCCCGCCTTTCCCAACTGTCTCTCTCCAGTTCGAGTTTTAAAGCTGAGACAAAGAGAGAGAGGAAAGGAAAGATAGAGAGATACAACTCCTAGGGGAGGTGGGAGGGTTGTAAAGACTAATTCCTGCTGTTCCCAGAGATCACCTGTTACAGGTAAGTAACTGTGCTATCTCCAGGAACAACCAGGAATGAGTCTTCACATATGGGGACTCCCCAGCTAGAGATGCCTGGGAGATCACCCAGATTGTGAGTCCCTAGAGGGCTCCATCTCCACCTATGAATCTCAGGCATCCAGTCAGGGATGGAGGGCAGGAGTTGATTAGGTATGGAACAAGGCATCCCGGCGGGAATCCTTGTCCAAGCAGTAATGGGCTGTGAAGGTATGAACCGAGGCCCAGGTGGCTGCTCGACAGATATGGTCGATGGACACAGAGTTTAGATGAGCCATAGAGGCTGCCATGGCCCTCACATTGTGAGCTGTGACATGGCCTTCAAGAGAAAGATTCTTACTCTGGTAGGCGAAGGAAATACACTGAGCAATCCAATTGGACAGAGTTCTCTTAGAGACTGGAAGTCCTAAATGGGAAGGATCAAAACCAACAAAAAGTTGAGAGGACTTTCTATATTGCTGTGTTCTTTGTAAATAGAAAGCAAATGCCCTTTTGCAATCCAGGGTATGAAGACTCCTCTCTGCACTTGATGCATGAGGTCCTGGAAAGAAGACAGGTAGATATACCTCCTGGTTCAGATGAAAAGGTGAGACCACTTTAGGCATAAAGTGTGGATTAGTTCTGAGAACTACTTTGTCATGATGGAACCTTGTATAAGAAGGATTAGCCACTAGAGCTTGCAACTCACTGATACAGCGAGCTGAAGTGAGTGCAATGAGAAAAAGAACCTTCCAGGAAAGGAATTTCAAGGAGGTAGTGGCTAAGGATTCAAAAGGTGGCTTCATAAGCTGGCCAAGAACCAGATTTAAATCCCATGCCACTGGGGGTGGTCTAATGGGAGGTTTAGTTAAAAGAAGGCCTCTCATGAATCTTGTTATAAGAGGATGAGAGGAAATAGGTTGTCAATTAAGAGGCTTCAGGGATGCTGCAATAGCACTCAAATGGACCCTGATTGACTTTGTTTTAAGGCCTGCATGGGATAAATGCAGCAAATAGTCTAGTAACGAATTCAAAGGTATTGCAGAAGGGTTAAGACCATTTTCTGCACACCAAATGGAAAATCTTTTCCATTTAAAAGCATAAGAGCGTCTGGTAGAAGGCTTTCTGGAAGCATGAAGGATATCCTTCACTTGCTGAGAAAGGTGTAAATCTTGAAGGTCTAAGCCTTCAGCAACCAGGCCCTGAGATGAAGAGACTGAGGATTTGGATGCCACAGGGTTCCCTCCTCTTGGGAGAGGAGATCTGGAGCAGACCCCCAGGTCCAGGGAGGGAGCTTGAGAGAGATGCTGAAGTAGAAGGTACCACACTTGGCGTGGCCAATGTGGTGCTGTGAGGATCATAGACCCCTTGTCTCTCTGAAGCTTGAACAGAGTTTTGGGGATTAGGGGAATAGGTGGAAAGGCATAGAGGAAGTCTTGCCCCCAGTGAAGGAGGAAGGCATCCCTGGCCTGAACTCCTTGACATGGAATCCTGGAACAAAACCGGGGAAGTTTGGCATTCCACGGACTTGCAAACAGGTCTATGTCTGGGGTACCCCAAATCCGGAAGATCCTGGCTACCTGGTCCCCATGGAGGGACCATTCGTGCGGAAGCAGAACTCAACTGAGTCTGTCTGCCCAAGAGTTTTGAACTCCTGGAAGATACACTGCCATGAGATGGATTTGATGCTCTCTGGCGAAGGCCCACAATTTCAGAGCTTCGTTGCAGAGCGACAGAGAGCCTGTCCCCCCCTGCTTGTTCACATAGAACATGGCTACCTGATTGTCTGTATGGATGAGGACTGTCTTGTAGCTGAGCAGGGTGTGAAACACTCTGAGAGCCTAAAAGATTGCTCTGAGCTCTAAGAGGTTGATATGAAGAGATGTCTCCTGTGGAGACCAGATGCCCTGAGTGGAGAGGTCTTGGAGATGAGCTCCCCAACCCTTTGGAGAGGCATCTATTGTAAGGATTGCTTGGGGTAGCACCTGTTGAAAGGGGGATCCCAACAACAGATTTTGAGTGGACTTCCACCAGTGGAGGGACCAAAAGAGGCGAATGGAGGTTGCTATTTTGTCTGACAGGCAACCTGATGCATGGGTCCACTGGGAGGATAGAGTCCACTGAGCATGTGAAGGCGAGCATAAGGAACCACATGCACTGTGGAAGCCATGTGGCCTAAGAGTTGCAACATCTCTCGAGCAGTTAAATGGGACTTTAACTGAATCTGGGAGGCTAACTGCACTAGGCGCAGGCAACGGGCCTGGGGAAGATAGGCCCTTGCAGTTGTGGTATCCAGTAAGGCCCCTATGAACTCTAGAGACTGAGTAGGGGTGAGATGGGATTTTGAAATGTTGATTACCAATCCCAGATACTGAAGAACACGCCTTGTGCAGGCCAGGGAAGTCTGTGCCTCTGACTGGGATGGAGCTCGGATGAGCCAGTCGTCCAGATATGGGAATACGAATATCCCTAGAGTGCGTAAAAATGCAGCTACCACTGCCATGCATTTTGTGAACACTCTTGGAGCAGAGGCCAGACCGAAAGGAAGCACTCTGTATTGGTAGTGCTTTCCTTGGTAAAGGAACCGAAGGAACCTTCTGTATGTTGGATGGATGAGGACATGGGTGTACGCATCCTTGAGGTCTAGGCGTCATTGTGGATACCATGTTAAAACCCTCGGTCCAGTGTGCAGCGGCGGCCAAGAGAGCAAATAGAATGCTAGGTATGATAAGGAAAGGAATGGAAAATAAAACAAAAGATATTATAATGCCTCTATATCGTTCCATGGTGAGATCGCACCTTGAATATTGTGTGCAATTCTGGTCGCCGTATCTTAAAAAGGATATAGCGATTTTAGAAAAGGTACAGAGAAGAGCCACCAAAATGGTAAAGGGGATGGAAGGATACTCCTATGAAGAAAGGCTAAAAAGGTTAGGGCTCTTTAACTTGGAAAAGAGACGGCTGAGGGGAGATATGATAGAAGTCTATAAATTAATGAACGGAGTGGAACGGGTAAACGTAGATCGATTGTTTACCTTATCAGAATATAGAAAGACTAGGGGACATGCAATGAAGCTACAGGGTAAACTATTTAAGACTAATAAAAGAAAATATTTTTTCACTCAACGTGTAAACAAACTCTGGAATCTGTTACCGGAGGATGCAGTAAGGGCTGTTAGTATAGCTGGGTTTAAAAAAAGGTTTGGACAAGTTCTTGGAGGAAAGGTCCATAAACCATTATTAAGAAGTGACCGAAGATATCAATGCTTGACCCAGTACAAGCATTGTGGAACCTGTGTCTTTGGGGATATTGCTAGGTACGTATAACCTAGATTGGCCACTGTTGGAAACAGGATACTGGGCTTGATGGACCTCGGTCTGACCCAGTATGGCATGTCTTATGTTCTTATGATGTAGTAAAGGCTGTTAGTGTAGCTGGGTTTAAAAAATGTTTGGACAAGTTCTTGGAGGAAAGGTCCATAAACCATTATTAAGAAGTGACCGAAGATATCAATGCTTGACCCAGTACAAGCATTGTGGAACTTGTCTCTTGGGGAAACTGCTAGGTACATATGACCTAGATTGGCCACTGTTGGAAACAGAATACTGGGCTTGATGGACCTTGGTCTGACCCAGTATGGCATAATGTATTACTAATTAAAGATTTATTTGGATTTTTGGATCAGCAAAGAATATTGTACTTAAATTGCAAAGAAATTGAACTCTTGAGCCATTCTGTACAGTCTGCTAGCCCAGAGATCAAAGCTTGGGGTTACTTTAGGTCGAGAAGTGATAATGTAACTGAGCTTGGGGGTTACTTTAGGTCAAAATCTCTGAGCAGGCAGGCGGTTTTGGCTGGTCAGAACTGAATGAATGACTCAAAGATAGCTGACATCATATTACACAAGACCACGGGTACAGCATTAACCCTAGCCAATCCTGATCTGAGCATGCTGCAGGCTAACCAATGAATTGTAATGGCATGCAGCAGGCACGATCTTAGTTAGGTACTTTAGGGGGACTCTCAGTAGGAAAGATGGGACTGCAACTGATATACGAGGCAGACGTGTCTCTGTAGTTTTTCCCGGTTTCCTTTAAGTGATCGCTGAACAGTCCCCCACCTGGAGTGATGAGCTATAATATCCGGTAAAGTATTAATGCTTAACTTTTTGCTTATTATTATTCTAAAAGGACTCAATCTAATAAAAGCATATTGTATTTGCTAAAGTGTCTGTGCCTAGTCTGTGAGCTAGTGAATGACAGGGTTAACTCATATTGTATTTGATGCATAGTCTGTGAGCTAGTGAGTGACAGGGTTAACCCATATTGTATTTGCTAAAGTGTCTGTGCCTAGTCAGTGAGCTAGTGAGTGACAGGGTTAAAGGAAAAGCGTAAAATTTGGCAATACACATATCTTATGTTCTTATATGTTCTTATGAGAACAAAGCCAGTCCTGACTCTGGAGGTATGGAAGGAGAGTACCAAGAGAAATCATCTAAACTGAGATGTGTAGATTTAATGTTTATTGTAAACCGCACTGATCTTAAATAGCACGGTATAAAAGAAAATGTAATAAATAAATAAATAAATAAAATCTTGAATTTCTCCTTGCATAGAAACTTGTTCAACTCTCTGAGATCTAGGATGGGTTTGTAGCCCCCTGTTTTCTTTGGGATGAGAAAATAGGGGGAGTAGAACCCTGAGCCCTGTTGAAGAAGGGGTACTTCTTCTATTGCCCCTTGGGCAAGAAGGGTGGCAATCTCCTGACCTAGAAGGTCGAGAAGAGATGTTGGAGAGTTGAACTGTTTCACCATGGTGTGAGGAGGAAGGTTTAAGAAATGTAGCTTGTATCCCTCCCTTATAATGGAGAGGGTCCAATGTTCTGCTGTGATTTGTTCCCATCTGGGAGCAAAGTGAGCTAACCTTCCTGGGATGGTGAGAGGCTCTGGATGTTCTAGAGCCAGAAATGCTAAGTTCTCTAGTGGAAAGTCAAAGACCCTGAGGAGGCTGAGGCTGTTGGGCTGTAGCAGTCCTCGCAGCCTGAGGCTTGGCCTGTTTTGGTTGTTGCTGTCTCTTTGTAGCAAAACGACCTTGAGAAGAGGCATGAGCATAACTAGAAGAAAATTTCCCTTTTTTGGGGAAAGATCCTTTCTTGAATAACCTCTTCTTGAAAGGAGTAGTAGTAGACTTTGAAAGTCTATCTAAAACAGAATTTTCAGCATCCATCTGGGTGGCTTTTGCTTGCCAATCTTTGCCAAACAGATTTTCCCCTTTACAGGGAAGGTTGCCCAGACCATCCTGTACCCAGGATTCCAAATCAGAGGCTTGTAACCAAGCTACTCTGCGTGCACCTATAGCAATAGCCGAAGCTCTGCTAGCACCCTCAAAGGAGTCAAAGGCTGCACGATTGGAAAACTTGGATACATCCTGTGCATGTTTAAGCCAGGTAATATATTCTTCTCTCTTATCTTCTGACATAAAAGGAGATAAAGTGTGTAGATGGTCTGTAACCTCTTTTAGAAACATCCCCATATAGAGACTATAGGAGTTGATTCTGGCTACAAGCATACTGGCCTGGAAGATTTTCCTGCCAAAAGCATCTAAGGTTCTGCATTCTCTTCCTGGAGGAGCAGAGGAGTGTCTTTTTGTGCTCTTGATTTTTTTCATAGCAGACTCTACCACAATAGAGTGGTGAGGAAGCTGAGTCTTATGAAATCCAGGATAAGGAGGAACACGATACATGGTGTCCAACCTACGAGAAAAGGGAGAGGTGGTAAGAGGAGTTTCCCATATACATAACATGTGGTCATAAAGAATCTCATGTATTGGTAAAATGGCTGCCTCTTTAGCAGCCTTAGGATATTGAAGAATATCCAATTTTTTGGCTCTGGGCTCAGTTTCAGAGGCTACTGTAATGGACAGGCCTCTGGCCACCTCCCTGATGAAGTCCTGGAAAGACAAGTCCTCAGGAGGAGACATTCTCCTTTTTGGAGAAGAGGGTTCCTGAGGACGAATCTCCGATGCTTCGATGGAAACCTCTGATGCATCAGATTCTTCAGAGGAATCGAAGTATCGACTATCTGGATGCTCTCGCAGAGCCCGATACGAGTACCGAGGGGTATCGACATCGGGAGTCACTGGTACCGAATCGGTACTAACAGGCATCACTGGATACCGTATCGCTGCTTTCGATGCTGACGTCGATGCAAGCGGTACTGGTATCGGAACCGGAGCTGGATCCGGAACCGGAATCGGTATCGACAACGGGGTTTGTTGTTGTACCGAGAGCGTCGCAGCTTGTATGAAGGCCGTAATGGCACGCTGCATGGTCAGAATATTCTGATCCATCAACGTCACCAATGTCTGGATGTTGGTACTGGGAACCGCCGGTACCCCAGAACATTGTAACAGGTGATCGGTCGAGGCCGTGCCATCGATGTCAACCTGTGACCCCATAGATAATGCTTTGGAAGCCGGAGCCTTCCACCGGGGTAATTTTGCCGGTGTGGATTCCTCAACAGTAATGTCGGGAACATCTCGATACTTAGAGGGAGATGTACCCTTTGAGGACCGACCAGACTTAAGTTTTGTTACCTGAGATCCATGGGATGAAGAAGCAGCCCTGGAAGACGTTGATGCCACCGAAGCTGCATCGGAGGGAAACAGGGTACTGAGCTTGGCTGCCCGATTCTGTAACCCTCTTTTAGACATCATGGAGCAGGACTCACAATCCGCGATGGAATGGTCAGGACCTAAACATTTTAGACACCAGTCATGGGTGTCTGTGACAGAAATAGTGCCACTGCACTTTGTGCACTTTTTAAACCCGGAGGCGGGCTTTTCCATGATGAAAAAGACTGTAGGCCTAGGGCCACAGAAGAAAAGTACTGAAACAGAAAAAGTTTTTTGTTAAGAAAGAGAAAAAAGACCGGCAGTACCGGTCTTCGAGAAGGCAGACACGCGACTAAAGAAAATAAGAATAAGAAAATAAGAAAATAAGAAAATAAGAAATTCTTCAGCGGTGACAGGAAACACGACCTGCTGGCTCCGCGGAAAAGAAGAACTGGAGAGAGACGGTTGGGAAAGGCGGGAAGGCAGCGCGCAGGCGCTGTGGAATGCTCCCAAAAGCTTTCTTTTGGGAAGCTGGGGAGCGTTCCCGCGCAGGCTCCGTCGGTACCGACGATACCCATATGTGAAGACTCATTCCTGCTTGTTCCTGGAGATACTACAGACCAGTGAGCCTGACCTCAGTACCGGGAAAAATGGTAGAAACCATCATAAAGAAAAAAATTGCTGAACATGTAGATAGTCATGGCTTAATGGGAGACAGCCAACATGGCTTTAGACAAGGAAGATCTTGTCTTACTAATCTGTTATGTTTTTTGAAGGTGTGAATAAACAGGTAGACAAAGTTGAGTTGGTTGATATAGTGTATTTGGACTTTCAGAAAGCCTTTGACAAGGTCCCTCATCAGAGACTTTTGGCAAAACTAAAGAGTCATGGGATAGGAGGCAGTGTACTGTTGTGGATCAGGAACTGGTTAAAAGACAGAAAGCAGAGGGTAGGGCTAAATGGCCAATTTTCCCAATGGATAAAGGTGAATAGTGGTGTACCCCAGAGATCTGTGCTGGGTCCATTGCTTTTTGACATATTCATAAATGACCTGGAAAAAGGAATAACGAGTGAGGTTATCAAATTTGCAGATGACACAAAACTATTTAAAGTTGTTAAAACCCAAGAGGATAGTGGAAAATTGCAAGAGGATCTTGATAAATTGGAAGACTGGGCATCAAAATGGCAGATGAAATTTAATGTGGACAAGTGCAAAGTTATGCACCTAGGGAAGGACAACCCAAACTATGGTTACATGATGCAAGGTTCCACATTAAGAAACACTACCCAGGAAAAAGATTTAGGCATCATTGTGGATAACATATTAAAACCCTCGGCCCAGTGTGCAGCGGCAGCCAAGAGAGCAAACAGAATGCTAGGTATCATAAGGAAAGGAATGGAAAATAAAACAAAGGATATTATAATGCCTCTGTATCGTTCCATGGTGAGACCGCACCTTGAATATTGTGTGCAATTCTGGTCGCCGCATCTTAAAAAGGATATAGCAGAATTAGAAAAGCTACAGAGAAGAGCCACCAAAATGGTAAAGGGGATGGAAGGATACCCCTATGAAGAAAGGCTAAAAAGGTTAGGGCTCTTTAACCTGGAAAAGAGACGGCTGAGGGGAGATATGATAGAAGTCTATAAATTAATGAACGGATTGGAACGGGTAAACATAGATCGATTGTTTATGTTATCAGAATATAGAAAGACTAGGGGACATGCAATGAAGCTACAGGGTAAACTATTTAAGACTAATAAAAGAAAATATTTTTTTACTCAACATGTTATCAAACTCTGGAATTTGTTACCGGAGGATGTAGTCAAGGCTGTTAGTGTAGCTGGGTTTAAGAAAGGTTTGGACAAGTTCCTGGAGGAAAGGTCCATAAACCATTATTAAGAAGGGACCCAGGATATCAATTCTTGACCCAATACAAGCATTGTGGAACCTGTGTCTTTTGGGGAAACTGCTAGGTACTTGTGACCTAGATTGGCCACTGTTGGAAACAGGATACTGGGCTTGATGGACCTTGGTATGGCATATCTTATGTTCTTATGTTCTTATTCTGGGGTCAGCAAAAACAGCTCAGGGAATACTTTACCTCCTCCTGCCATATCCTAACTACATCTCCAGACTCCACCTGGTCGGCAAGAAAAGCAAGTGCTTAGTAGTGCATCAACTTCCTTTACCACCTAGGTCCAATCTCACGGCATCATCTGCGAGATTAAGGGATATCGTAGCTTATAACGGCGAGAATGGCCCTGAGTGGTGTCATGGGGTAGATCAGAATCTGCCTATGGAAATAGGAAAAACAGAGCTGAGCAGGTCTAAAAGTGACAGCTCAGAGCACATGGAACAGGGTTGCTATGAGCAACCAGCAAAAACAAAAGCACCAGGTGTAGGAGCACGCCCTAGTAGGGGATTACATCATAGCATATTAGCTGATGAGAGGCAGCTGAGGGCAGGCAGGCTCACCGGAACACTAGGAGTGACGCAGATAAAACTCACTCAGAGTTTGTCAGTAGTGGAGCTAACCAGGATCCTAGGAGGGCTAACCAGGATTCCAGGAAGAGAGCTAACCAGGAGCTTAGAGGAGCTAAGCAGGAGTTTGCCAGAGCTGTTTGGGAAACAAAAGGAAAAACTTCCCACGGAGGTTCAAGCAGTGTTCCACAGGAGATAGTTGAGAGAATACCAGAGGCTGGTTACAGGGTGCTGGGCAGCACTGAACAAGAACCAGGTGGTTGGTGCCACGGAGGTGTTCAAACAGGCAGACGGAAAGAACCTGTGAGAGGAAGGCTCCCTGAGAAAGCGTAGTTACTCACCTGTAACAGGTGTTCTCCAGGAGCAGCAGGAATCAGTCCTCACATATGGGTGACGTCGGCGCCGACGGAGCCCTCGCGGAGCAATTTTCCCCAGCTTTCAAAGAAAGCCTTTGGGAATTGCAGCGCGCATGCGCGGTCTCCTTCCCGCCCAAGGGTGCCATCTTAGCCAGTCTGATGACATAGCTAAAAGACAGCATAAAAATTTGCAAAAAAACTTAAGCAGATGATTGCAACTCCAAGGGGAGGAGGGAGGGTTGTGAGGACTGATTCCTGCTGCTCCTGGAGAACACCTGTTACAGGTGAGTAACTACGCTTTCTCCAGGACCAAGCAGGAAGTCAGTCCTCACATATGGGACTCCCAAGCTTAAGGCTACCGGAGACCCTAAGCACAAAAATGAGCTCCCTCTAGCTCAGCGGCACAGAAGGAAGGAATCTTCACTGAATTATTACCCACCGGTAGCCCCCATCCAGGATGGAGGGTAGGAGTTGCTTAAACCTCGAAGAGATTTCGGAGGACTGCCTGTCCGAAAGCACTGTCCCTGCGGGACTCCCTCTCGAGGCAGTAATGGACCGCAAAAGTCTGGCTCGAAGACCAAGTAGCGGCCCGGCAGAGGTCTGCCAACGGAACAGAGCGGAGGTAAGCCACTGACGTAGCCTTCGCCCGAACACAATGAGCCGTGACTCGACTTTCTAACGAGAGTCCGGCTGCCCCATAAGCCCAAGCGATGCAGTCAGCAACCCAGATGGACAGAGTACGCTTGGAGACCGGGAGCCCCAATTTATTGGGGTCAAAAGACACAAAAAGCTGAGCAGCTTTACGGTGCTCCCGCGTACGGTCAAGGTAGAAGTTCAATGCTCTTCTACAGTCCAGGGTATGCAGGACCATTTCAGCTCGGCTGGAGTGTGGCCTGGGAAAGAAGGTCGGAAGTACCACCTCCTGATTGATGTGAAAAGGGGAGACCACTTTCGGAAGAAATTTCGGGTGAGTCCATAGGACTACCCTATTTTTGTAGAACCGAGTGTAAGGGGGATCAGACACGAGGGCCTGTAATTCACTTACGCGTCTAGCGGAAGTGAGGGCTATCAGGAATAAAGTTTTCCAAGAAAGAAAACGGAGAGAACAGGTAGCCATAGGTTCAAAAGGCGGACAGGTGATCCGCTGTAAAACCACATTCAGATCCCAGTCAGGTGCTGGCGGGCGCAGAGGTGGTTTAAGTAGAAGGAGACCTCGGAGAAACCTCGCTACGAGAGGGTCGCTGGAAAGAGGTCTGCCGTCCACCGGCACATGATGTGCTGAAAGAGCACTGAGGTGAACTTTGACGGAGTTGGACTTAAGTCCCAGATTAGAGAGGTAGAGCAAGTACTGCAAGATCACCGACACCGAGCAGGAGAAGGGATCCTGAGACTGTTGGGTACACCAAACGGAAAAGCGACGCCATTTAAGGGCGTAGCATTTTCGGGTAGAAGGTCGCCGAGAAGCTAGGACGACCTCTTCCACCTCTGCCGGCAGGAGAAGGGGAGCAAGGACTACCCTCTCAGCAGCCAGGCCATTAGATTGAGAGATCTGAGATTGGGGTGCAGCAGAGACCCCTGATCCTGAGTGAGGAGATCCGGTTGAAACCCCAGAGGGAATGCATCCTCCACCGCTAACTGCAGCAGGAGTGGAAACCACGGCTGTCTGGGCCAGCGAGGAGCGATCAGGATCATGGAAGCTTTGTCTCGGAGAACCTTGAAAAGAGTTCGAGAGACTAGCGGGATGGGAGGGAAAGCATACAGAAGGCTCTCCGACCATGAGAGTAGAAAAGCATCCGCCGCAACTCGAAGGGGATGTGGCTGACGGGAACAGAAGCGAGGAAGTTGCCGGTTGAGAGGACTGGCAAAGAGATCCATCGTGGGGAGGCCCCACTTTAGAAATAGCTTCTGAACTACCAAGGGATCCAGGCGCCACTCGTGCGGCTGGAGGATCCTGCTGAGTTTGTCCGCCAGGCAATTTTCTTGGCCTGGGAGATAAACTGCTTTGAGAAGGATGCCGTGACTGACGGCCCAAGAGCAGAGCTTCTGAGCCTCGCGGCAGAGAAGGAGGGAGCCCGTGCCCCCCTGTTTGTTGACGTAGAACATGGCCACTTGATTGTCCGTCTGGACAAGGACGGACTGGTGAGAAGTCAGGTGGGAGAAAACCCTGAGCGCCAGACGAATTGCTCTGAGCTCCAGGAAGTTGATCTGTTGAGCAGACTCCCACGCGGTCCAAAGACCCTGAGTACATGCCCCTTGGCAATGTGCTCCCCAACCCAGGAGGGACGCATCTGTCGTCAGCACTTGAGCCGGCTGAGGTGACTGAAAAGGCATGCCGAGTACCAGGTTCGGCCGATGAAGCCACCACTGGAGAGAAGAGGCCAGTGGCTCGGAGATGCGCACTAAGTCGGCTAGACCGCCGGTGGCTTGCTGCCACTGCTTGCGAAGGCACCATTGAGCAGGCCGCATATTCAGGCGGGCATTGGGGGTCACGTGGACGGTGGAAGCCATGTGGCCGAGCAGTCTCAGGAAGCGCCTGGCGGAGACCAGGGACTGGCTGCGAAAACGGCCGGCTAGGTCCATGAGCCGTTGAGCCCTGTCGAGAGGCAGGAAAGCTCGCGCCTGAGGAGTGTGCAGTCTTGCGCCGATGAACTCGAGATCCTGTGAGGGGAGCAAAGTGGACTTTGCGAAGTTTATGACAAAACCCAAGTACTGCAGAAGGGTCACCGTGCGGTGCGTGGCGTTGGTGACCTCCGGAGCGGACGCTGCTCTGATGAGCCAGTCGTCGAGGTACGGAAAGACATAGAGGCCGTGAAGCCGTAGATGGGCCGCCACCACCGCGAGACATTTTGTGAAGACTCGCGGTGCGGAGGACAGGCCAAAGGGCAGTACTCTGTACTGGTAATGGTTTCCTGCCACCACAAACCGTAGGTATTGGCGGTGGCTTGGGTGGATGAGGATGTGCGTGTAGGCATCCTTTAGATCCAAGGAGCATAGCCAATCTCCCTGCTGGAGGTAGGGCAGAAGGATTCCAAGGGTAAGCATTTTGAACTTTTCTCGCACGAGGAACTTGTTGAGGTTGCGCAAGTCCAGGATGGGTCTGAGGCCTCCTGTTCTTTTTGGTATTAGAAAATACCTGGAATAAAAGCCTCAACCTCTCAGGTGGTGGGGCACCGGTTCCACAGCCTGTTCCTGTAGGAGACTTGCTAACTCCTGAAGGAGTAAGTCCCTGTGCAGAGGGAGTCGTGGAGGTTCTCCCGGAAAATAAGAGGGAGGAACCTGATGGAAATGGAGAAGATAGCCTTCTCGTACGACCTGAAGCACCCAGGCATCAGAAGTGATGTTGGACCACCTGTGGGCGAAGTGAACCAGCCGGCCTCCGGTGCTGGGAGGAGCCAGCGGAGGGGGAGAGGCTATGCTGATGTAGTCAAAAACCCCCACCCTGCTGAGCAGGGGCTGGTGGTGCAGGCTTGGGGGTTTGCTGCCTACGGGACCCGTTACCCCGTCCCTTGGCCTGCTGGCCCTGTTGGGGAGCTGCGGAGGCCTGATATTGAGGGTAGTGTTTATAGGCAGCCGCCTTTCTCGGGTAAAAGGACTTCTTTCCCGAGCCCTTCTTTTTCTGGGAAGGAGCGGAGGTCTTTCTAGAAAGCCTAGTCCTGGTGAGAGTCTCCGTCTCGATCTGTGCAGCCTTTTCCGCCATGGGCTTGCCAAAGAGGTTCTCACCTCGGCAGGGGACATCGACCAACTTGTCCTGCACCCAGGGTTCAAGGTCAGACGACTGAAGCCAAGCCTGTCGGCGGGCACCGATGCCGGCTGCGGCCACTCGAGCCGATGCTTCAAAGCCATCATAGGCTGCTCGGGACATGAATTTGGAGCATTCCCGAATACCAGTTGTTAAGGCCAGGAACCTCCGCAAAGGTTCCTCGGACAATCCAGCGGAGAATCCGGCTAGCTCTTTAGCCAGGTCTCGGAGATACATGCCCATGTATAGCTGGTAGGTCTGGACACGACAAGCAAGTATAGAGCCCTGGAAACACTTCTTACCAAGGCCATCCAGGTTACGGGCCTCCCTGCCAGGAGGTACCGAGGAGTGCATCTTTTGGCTCTTAAGCCTATGCATGGCCGATTCCACTACCATGGAATGGTGTGGTAGCTGTGCTTTTTGGAAGCCAGGACTCTTGCGGACTCGATAGATGGAATCGACCCGCTTGCTTAAGACCGGCGAGGAGGCCGGACTCTCCCACATGCGGAAGAGTAGTCGTTCCAGCATGGGAGGAACCGGTACAGTAAAGTGTTCCCTGGCGGGAGGGTCATACTGGAGGGCGTCGAGCTCTTCGGCTCGAGGCTCCTCCTCGGGATCCGCAGGGAAGGCCAAAGCCTTGGCCATATCCCTGACGAAGTCCGAGAACCGGGCATCCTCCGGAGGGGACTGCTTCCGAGGTTCGGACTCAGGCGAGTCCGAGGGGACACACCGAGTCCGAAAGGAATCAGGTGACTCTTCCTCTTCCGATTCCCAGACCGACTCCGAGGAGGAATCGGTGGGGTCGGCTCGGGCGGACGCAGACGTCGGCCGCCCCAACACCGAGGG
This sequence comes from Ichthyophis bannanicus, assembly GCA_033557465.1. NCBI lineage: Eukaryota > Metazoa > Chordata > Amphibia > Gymnophiona > Ichthyophiidae > Ichthyophis > Ichthyophis bannanicus. The sequence goes on from CM066032.1 coordinate 607,782,147, forward strand.
AGTCGGCGTCGACGACCTCGGTCCCGAACGGGAGGCCGAGGGTGACCTCGACCAAGGATCGACTCGAGTTCGCATGGACTCGAGGATCGGCTCGGTCTCCGGGGTAGACTTAGATGTCGACGTCCCGGCGGTCGGGGCAGCGGCGCCAGCGAGGCTAGCGATCAGCGCCCGCTGCTGGTCCATGAAGGCAGATAGTCTGCTCTCCAAGGCCGTCAACCTGAGTCCGACCTCAGGTGACCCAGCAGCCCCCGACTCGGGCCCCGACGGCGTCGGGCCCGACGTCGGCAGTCTCGGAGGCGAGTCCAGGAGGACTACAGGACTTACCCGAGCAGGCAACTCCGACTCCAGGCGAGGTCGCTTCGGGAGGTGCTCCTTCTCCAAGGACCCGGGACGGCTATCGGGGCTATGCGACCTGGCCCTCGCGGAGCCAGGAGCGTCCTCCGACGCCGCCCTCGCGGGTTTCGTCTTCCGTCGATGGTCCCCGGAGGGAGAACCCCTGTCGGAGGAGCTTCGGCGATGGTCAGAGCTGGAACCTCTGGACGCCGAAGCCTCCGACGAGGTCCGGGTACGGCTGGGGTCAGCGAAGATTCTATCCCGCTGGTGCCGCCGACTTCTCAACGCTTTGGAGGACATTTTGCCACAGGCCCCACAGATCATTTCTTCATGATCCGGGACCAGGCAGCGGAGGCAATTATCGTGTGTGTCAGTGAGTGACATATTTCTGTCACATTGACCACACCGCTTGAAACCACTGGCAGCCATCGGGGGAAAAAGGGCCCCTGCAAGGTCAAAGGACCGGGCTGCCAGCGAAAAACCGAAAACGAAACTGAGTAAAATCAGAAAAACCGAAAAATAAGAGAAGACTCGTGATGGCGTCGCGAGTCCGGGCAGGAAAAAGACCGGCGTCGAACCGAAGGTAAAAAAAGAGAAATATGTTATAAAAATCAACTTTTTCGCGGGGACACGACGGGTACGTCTGTAGGGCTCCGCGGAAAAAAGAAGACTGGCTAAGATGGCACCCTTGGGCGGGAAGGAGACCGCGCATGCGCGCTGCAATTCCCAAAGGCTTTCTTTGAAAGCTGGGGAAAATTGCTCCGCGAGGGCTCCGTCGGCACCCATATGTGAGGACTGACTTCCTGCTTGGTCCTGGAGAACAGGTACCGGGAGGGAAGTAACTATTATCAAAGGGATACTTACCTGCCCAAAGAGAAGCATACTGTAAAAGGGAGTAGAAGGCTTGCCTGGGGAAAAAGCCACGCTAAGTTTCCGTGCTCAGAAAGCTCCGGGGGAACCGAGCCAGAGGACAGGCTGATTTCTTGTAATAGAGGGAACTTTGAAAGGGAGAGTTTCCCATATACACAGCTAGGAGTGTGTGGCCCTCTGGAGGAAAACTCCACTATATACGGTAACCTTCCAATTCAACCTGATAGAGAGGGGGAGAGAAGCCTTTGGAAAGGAGAGGAGGGTTTTTGCAACAATGATATGATTTACAACCATTCTGAGGATAGCTACGGGGAAAACTATGAGGACATGGAATGTGACTTTTGTGGGGAAAGTCCACAGGAGTTCCAAATGGAGTGTGCACTAATGTTCTCAGATAACATTTCCTCTCTATGCTGATTTGTTTAAAACAGAAATCCGTTTAGGGAAACGGATTGTGAAGAACTCACTTGTGTAAAGTACAAGGACTGTCTTACCTTTTTGGATTAGCTGAAGATAAGCACCTTTTGGTTACCAGTAGTTCATTTTCATTTGTACCAGAAAAATATGGTTTATTTCTTTTGATTCTTATGTGCAAATGTTCACCCGGAAGGGAAATAAAATACCTCTTTGAAAAAGCCTGGCTACTCGTTCACAACTACCTTTTTGATTAGCTAGTGGGACTACAGATCCCAGGGGGCATTGTAAAGTCCCGGCTACATTAAGAAGAGGCCCCACTGAAGCTCCCTAGGCTTCCGCCTATAAGAGTGAGTAGGTGGGTGACAGTGGTAGAGGAAGTTGATGCGCTATTAAGCTCCATTTCTTCTGCCTGCCATGTGGTGCCTAGAGAAGTTTTAAAAATACAGCTGCTTGGGGCTCTTCACAACTTTTCAAGATTCACCTCCAGCTTCCGAAGTGCCCAGGCACAGGAGTCTTCCCCAGGCACAGGAGTCTTCCCCCCCCCCCCCCCTCAAACATGGACACAGTAGTGCTATGAAGAGAGAAATCCCAGCAATGAACCAATTCGGCCCCCAATGTTGTAACAATAGGTTCCTAGTCCCCTCCATGGACCACCCCCCCTGACTTATTGCTCCTCACCACCCCTCTGGAGCCTCCCTACGTGCACAACTTGGGAAAATTTCCCAAGTGCATGATCAGGTCCTAGACATAGGACTATGCCATCCTGTGCCTGAAGTCCAACTAGATGGGCCCTTCCATCTTCATCCTGCTCTCCTGCTGCCTGAGGGAAAGGAGAAGCGACACACAGGTACAGCAAAAACAGCAGGGTAAGAGACATCACAGCACTGGTCCTTCTCTCATCCCAAGTGATAAAGGAGGAAGTTGGGTTTAAAAAAAGGTTTGCACAAGTTCCAGGAGGAAAGGTCCATAAACCATTATTAAAGAGGACCGTGAAATCCACTGCTTAGCCCAGGATGAGCATTATGGAACTTGTGTGCTTTTGGGAACCTATCAGGTACTGGTGACCTGGATACTGTTGGAAACAGGATACTGGGCTTGATGGACCTTGGTCTGACCCAATATGGCATTTCTTATTTTCTTATGTTCTAAGAACGTCCCAGGAGAAAGGTAGGAGAAAAATTAAGCTTGAGGGGGGAGAAAAATAGTTATGGGGGAGTAGAGACTCAGTGATTGGGGAAAGAAGAATATAGAGACTGGAGGAATGGTTGGAGAGGAAAAGAGTAGAGACACAAGAATTAAGACTAGAAGGAGGAGATATTGCGGGACTCGAAATTGGGTAGTGTGAAGAATTTGTGTCAGTGTTTGTATATAGGGGGATAAGTGCACAAAGCTGAAAGTTCATCAAAGGCACCTTATATTGTTGCACTAGCCTTTATCGGACCACGCAACTTGCCACCTGCTGGAGGTAAACAAACACTGGCTTCTTTCTGTGCTGCACCAGCAGATAAACTTACTGATGACCTCACTGAAGGTTACTTGAGTCTGCCTCCACCTGCTGGCAAGGGTTCATAACCCACTCATCTGGACCAGTCTAGCAGGATAAAGAAATTAGACGAGCGTTTTCAGCAGCATCCATCGATGCTAAAACAGCTGGCTGTCGCCACTTTAAATAAACCCCAGATATTCAGTGCCAGGACATATCCGGTTTCACTAGATTGCTCTTTTGCAATTTGATTAGTAGCAATATTCAGCCACTAACCAAACTGCAAATTCGCCTAAAGTTAGGACAGTCTTTAATCTGTCCTAACTTTAGGTGGATCAGCTAACTGGTTAGTGGCTGAATATCCCAGTTAGAGGGATTTATGTAGCATGCGAGTCTGCAAAGGACACAAATCCCTATGAATATGCCCCCTTGTAAGATCATCAAGCATGGCCACACACAACATTAAGAATATAAACGGCCTCAATTCAGCCCAGTGGCAGTGCTGTGCAGTCTTGTACATAGGACCTGCATTCGATTCCCAGCTCACATCTACATTCTGGGCTGGCCATGACAGGGATGATGATGTGGGGGAGCGTGCCCCAATCATAATGCAATGGCAATATGTAATGGGCAGTTTTTGGGCCTATGAGTGGGTTATGAGTTCGAGGAAGGATATTAGAAAGGGGGAGAATTCCCAAGTAGTTGCAAATTAAAATTCATGGGCCAGATTCCAGCCCCAAGTTCTGACATCAGCTGAAAGCCCAAAGGAGGGGGAAATTGTGGGGCCCTCACTTCACCCCCCAAAAAAAGAATTTAAAACAGGAGATAGTGTGCTGACCCTCAAAAGAACCCCATGCAGTTATCACATTGATAGAGTAAAAACATGCTGTTTAAAAAAACCACAACCTTCAATTCAAACAAAAAGCGAGAAAATAATGAAAAGGTTAAAAAAAGGAAACCTGGTTACCAGACTGAAAAATAAAACAGGATCAAGAAACAGACCAATTGTGAATTTTAAGAACCTGGCTCATATTTGTTGCAGTAAACATATACTGTAGATAAGTTTCTCAATTCATGAATTCTTACAATGGCATCATGACTTTGCAAAGGTCTATATGATTGTTCAAAGGGTGTATGCAAAGCTGCTCAGTAGAGCTAGTTATATTAACGGTGGCTGCCTCAGTACTGCTGATCAATTTCGATCTCCATTCATGATGGCTAACATGCTTAAGAACCTATTTTCAGAATTCTTTATCACTTTTTGCAAGTCTAGCCCATCATCTACAGCATAGTGCAAGTGAATAATCCTCTGATTCAACATCTTAAGGTCTGACAAAGGAAGTCCGAAGGAGCTGCTCCTACCGCAGATGAAACCATCAGATGCTATACAATGTACTAAAAACATGACACACTGTAAAACGGAGTGTGCATTCATTAATGTGCACTAATCAAGTCAAAATGTTAGGTCAATTCGTGTGCATTAAAAAGGTTTTAATTTAAAAAACAATTGAGTGAAATAGACCAAAAAATGTCTAGAAAATCTGGAAGAAAAGGACAAAAAACCAGAAGGACAAAAGTTTTTCCCTGTTCACATCCTTACTATAAAACTAGGGAGCATGTTTTACTAAAGGTTAACGTATGCTAATAACATGAAGGCATGTTAAGTTCCACTGCACTCAGAAATAAAAGGTCTCGGGATACTTAACATGCATTAACTTCACTGAGGGGCAATAAATCCTTTAGTAAACATGCCCCTCACGTAAAGACGTTCCATAAGTAAATATAGACCCCTTCAGTGCCATCAAATATTGGAAAATACTAAAGAACCCCCTTCCCTCACAGAAATGTCAGAGTTGTTCAATTAGAAACATCAGGATATATTTTCATTTCCACACCCATGCTTTTGTGAAGGCACCAGAGAGCCTGTATGACAGAAGGACTAAGTACACTAGATCCTGGATGCAGTAAGCGACCAAATGTTAGTCTAAACATGAACCAATACTCAGCTAGATGAGATTTCATAAATAAAGAATGCAATTGCACTGCAGTAATCCACCCACACTCATTCAAGAAGGGCTCGTACCAACCTTAATGTGCCGGTCTTCTTCATCTTCATTCTCAGTCTCTGCTTCAGACTCCAAGTCTTCATTATCATCACTTTCATCGACCACATCATCGACTGTTGAGAATATATATTTAAAAAAATAATAACGAACACTTATTTAGGTGGGTCACACATCAAGTGCACATTTAAATCAGAGAGGTCTGCACACATTTACTTTTCCTTTAAATTATAGCCATTTATTCCCCTATATTTTCAAAAACCTTTGTCTTTAAATGTATTCAAGGAAAAAACTAAAAATATAAAATTAAAAGCAAAATATAATTAATATGTGTGCATGCATGTGTATATTAGCAAACCTGGGTGCAGGAAAAGTGTAGTTACTCATCTGTAACAAGTGTTCCCCAGGGACAGCAGGAATCAGTCCTCACATATGGGTGACATCGGCACCGACGGAGCCCACATGGAAGCATCTCCCCAGCTTTCAAAGAAAGCTTTGGGGAGATGTCACCAAGCATGCGTAGTCCCCTTCACACCCAAGAGTGCCATCTTGCACAGTCAGATGACATAACTAGGAAGACATAAAAATAAAATAAGGTAAAGGAGACAACTCCAAGGGGAAGAGGGATGGTTGTGAGGACTGATTCCTGCTGTCCCTGAAGAACACTTGTTACAGGTGAGTAACTACGCTTCCTCCAGGAACAAGCAGGAAGTCAGTCCTCACATATGCTCCAGAAGCCAGGCTGCCAGGAGCCGAACCATGACAGCACCAACAGTGACCGTGACAGGGTAGCTGTGAGTTGCAGAAGACGAGTCCCTGACTGAGAGACTCTGCAAGACCCTAGTATCCAGAGGGGCCATCACTCTGGTAGCCTGAACACAGAAAGGTCGGAGTGCTGGAGTTGCCTACACCCCGAATAGATTACGGAGTACCACCTGGCCAAAGGCACCGTCTCAATGGGCCTCGCTCTCCAGGTAGTAAGTGAGCTGCAAACATGTGAACTGAAGACCATGCGGCATCCTTGCAGATCTCTGTCTCCGGTACTGAGCACAGGTCCGCCACTGAAGTGGCCATCATTCTCACGTGATGCGCTGTGATGTGGTGCTCCAAGGTAAGTCCAGCCCGCTCACAGGCGAGGACAATACAGTCTACCACCCAAGTGGACAGTTTGCTTAGTCATTGGGAGCTCCAGCTTACTGAGGTCATATGAAACAAAAGTTGAGAAGCTTTGCGGTGGGGCCCTCAGTCAGCTTTGAGATGGGGCCCTCAGTCAGGTTTCTTTTACAATCCAAAGAATGGAGTACAGTCTCTTCCCGACTGGCATGGGGCCTTGGGAAGAAGGTGGGGAGGACCACCTCCTGACTGAGGTGGAAAGGGGATATCACCTTCAGGAGGAATTTGGGGTGCATGCAGAGCACCACTATGTTCTTGTAGAACAGAGCTTGGAGCTCGCTTACTCTGCGAGCAGATGTGAGAGCCACCAGGAAGGTGACCTTCCAGGTGAGATACCACAGGTGGCAAGTGGCCAGAGGCTTAAACAGTGATCTAGTGAGCTATGAGAACACCACGCTGAGGTCCCCACTCTGCCACCAGGGGGCAGATGGGAGATTTAGAAAGCAAGAGGCCCTAGAGAAATTGAGAGATTGGGGCTGAACCGAGAGGGGTCTTTCCTTGGTGGGGTGGTAGTGCACCACAATTGTGCTTAGGTGCACTCTGACCGAGTTGGACTTTAGTTCAGTCTGCAATAAATGGAGCAGGTACCAAAGCACCACTTAAACAGCGTAGGAGAAGGGGTTCTCCTGCCTTTCAGCACACCACACTGAGAACTGGTGCCACTTAAAGGCATACGCTCATCTTGTGGAGGGCTTGCAGGAGGCCAACAAGACCTCCTCTCCTCTCGCGGGATGTTAAGGGGAGCCAGAGCTACCCTTTCAGCAGCCATTCTGTTAATGTCAGGGACCCCAAGTTGAAGTGTAGGAAGGAGCCCTCCTCCTGAGACAGAAGGTCCGGTGCACGGCCCAGCAGGACCAGGAGTGCCGCCGAAAATTCAAGCAGTAGTGGGAACCAGAGCTGCCTGGGCCATCTGGTATCAAGGATGCCCCCTCGCATTGGACCTTGAAAAGGGTCCTGGCAATCAGCGGGGTCGGCGGGAAGGCATAGAAGAGGCCTTCCGTCCACTGGATTAGGAATGCATCCGCCACTACTCTCGACAGGTGTGGTTGTCGTGAGCAAAAGCAGGGCAGCTGCGTGTTACCCAGACTGGCAAAGAGGTCCATCAGGGGCAGCCCCCAGATACGGAAGAGCTGAGAGGCTACTCTGAGGTTCAGACACCACTTGTGTGGCTGAATGGCTCTACTCAATCTGTCTGCCTGGCCTGGGAGGTAGACTGCCCGGAGGAGCATGCTTTTGTGAGTCGCATAGCAGCAGAGGGCTACTGCCTCCTGGCAGAGGGAATTCAATCTGGTGCCCCCTTGCTTGCTGATATAGAACATTTCATCCTGGTTGTCCATTTGGACCAGTACCATCTGGTGCCACAAACGATGGCGAAACACCCGCAGGGCTAGGAAGATCGCCCTGAGTTCCAGGAGATTGATCTGTAGTTGAGTTCCGCCTGGGACCAGAAGATCCTCACAATGGGCTTCAAAAAACTGAGGAGTGAGGTGTCCGAGGTCAGGAATCTCTGTGGGGGGTGGGGGGGTGTCTGGAAGGGCATCCCAGCCTGGAGGTGGCAGGAGTGCTGCCACCAATCAAGGGACTTCATTAGTTTACAGGTTACTCTGACCCTGTCCCGTAGACTGCCAGTGACTTGGGTGCACTGAGAGCATAGGCACCACTAAGCTGCCCACCTGTGTAAGTGGGCTAGTGGGGTTACATGGACAATGGAGGCCATGTGGCCCAGCAGGCAGAGGAGGCAGTAGGCCGGGACTGATTGCCGGCGGCATTTGAGCTGCTAGCTCCTTGAGGGGTTCTGCCCTCTCTCTGGGGAGAAAGGCCTTGGCCTGCTGAGTGTCTAGCTGAGCCCCTATGAACGTCAGGCTTTGGGCTGTGGTCAGGTGAGACTTGGGGTGGCTGATGATGAACCCCAGGTGCAGCAGAAAGAGGATAGCATGCCCTGAGGCCTGGTGTGACTCTATGGCATTACTGCCTCTTATGAGTCAGTCATCCAGGTAGGGGAAGACTAAGGCCCCTTGTAGATAGGCATTTGGTGAACACCCTTGGTGAGGCCAGTCCAAAGGGCAGCACAATGTATTGATAGTGTCCTCCTCCCACCACGAACCTTAGGTACTGCCTGTGTGAAGGATGGATTAGGATGTGTGTGTAAGCATCCTTTAGGTCCAAGGAGAAAAGCCAGCCTCCCTGGTGGAGGTAAGGCAGCAGTGTTCCAAGAGAGAGCATCTTGAATATCTCCCTCACTAGAAATTTGTTCAAGTTTCGCAGGTCTAGGACGAGCCTGAGGCCTCCAGTCCTTTTTGGGACAAGAAAGTACTTGGAACAGGAGCCCTTGCCCCAAAGGTACTTGAGTACTGGCTCTACTGCCTTATCCTTGAAGAGAATTGCAAGCTCTGTGAGGAGCAAGGTCTGGTGAAGGAGAGACCTTCATCGCTCTCCTGGGAAGAAGTCCGGAGGTGCCTGCTGTAGGTGGAGGAAGTAACCCTCCCCTGACTACCTGCAGTACTCAGAGATCTGTGGTGACAAAGGCCCGCCTGTGGGAAAAGAGTGTCAGGCATCCCCCTATGGGCTGAAGGGTTTTGGCCTTCTGGGTCCTGTGCCCTTGTCTTTTGGGCTGGGTACACTGCAGAGGCTCTGAATAGTCTTGGTATTGTTGGGTATGAGAGAAGGCTCCCTTTTTCCCCAAGGATAAAAGGCTTTCCCTGAGGTCTTTTTGGAGAGCCTTTGTCAAGTCACAAACTTTTTCAATCTCAGCAGCCTTGTCAGACATAGGTTGGCAAAAAAGATTCTCCCTGGTACAGGGTACATCGAGTAGTTTGTCTTGGACCCACTGTTCGAGGTTGGACGATTGCAACTAGGCTTGGCATCAGGCCCCGATGCCGACAGCCGCGACGTGAACTGACAACTCAAAGCCATCATAAGCCACTCAAGAGAGGAACTTTGAGTAGTCCTGTACCGCTGAAGTCAGGGTCTTGAACTGCTGGAGGGGTTCCCCGTCAAGACCTGCTGAGAACCCAGCAAGCTCCTTGGCTAGTGTCTTAAGGTACATGCAGATATAAAGCTCATAAGCCTGGACCCTGCACCCTAGCATCGAGCCCTGGAAACATTTGCACCCGAGGGCATCAAGAGTTCGAGTTTCCCTACCCGGGGAGATAGAGGAGTGGGTCTTCTGGCTCTTTAGTTTGTGCATGGTCGACTTGACAACCATGGAGTTATGCATTAACTAAGTTTTATGAAACTCTGGGCTCTTGTGGACATGGTACATCGCGTCAAACTGGTGGCTGACAATGGGCACTGATGCTGATGTTTCCCACATCCAGAGGAGCAGTCGCTCGAGGATCGGTTGCACTGGCACCATGAGGGTCTCCCAGGGAGGGGCTTCATACTGGAGGATCCCCAGTTCCCTGGTGCACGGATCCTCCTCGGCCTCGGTCTGGACTGAGAGCGCCTTAGTCATATCCCATACGAAGTCATGGAGACCGGAGTCAAGGTGCCAGTGGAGAGAGGTCCAAAGGGACATCTTGGTGTCTCCGGGTGTCTGGGGATACCTTGTCCTCAGTCTCCCACTCAAAGTTGAGCGGTGAATCAGATTCAGAGGACCTAGGACTCCGTTGGTTGAGGTCCGTGCCCGGGGGCCAGAGGCCTGTCGAGAACTTGAAGTCCAAGTCGTGGACACTAGCCGATGAGGGCTGGATACCTGAGGAACACGACCGGGACCTCAACCGGCACAGAGGGCTTACTTGAGACTGGCGGCACTAGATGCTCGGCTTGATGACTGGTGACCCCCTTGCAGTCGAGGAGCCAGTTATCAGGGCAGATGAGCTAGGCAAATCAGCCATCATTGCCTGCTGCAGTGCCAGGACAGTAGTGATGTTCAAGGCCGCCATTCTGGTCTCCATGTCAGAAGGCTCCGCAGGTTTTGGCGCAGGCATAGACGGCTTCAGGCCTGATGCCAACACTCCGGAGAGTGTGTCCTCGATAACCACCATGGCCTAGATGCCCTTGGCTGGTCTCCACCTGCTGAAGAGTCCCTTTTGGAAAGTTTGGCTGGGCATCTATCCTCCGAGTCCCTCCAGTGCGATTTACCGAGTTTCTCCGGACTGACCTCCGGGATCTTCAAGGACTTCAGCTCCTATTCCAGGGTCCTCTTGGAAGATCCGCAGCGTGGGACTCTGAGGACACCCAGGTGTCACGGGATATGCTTGCCATGGAGTTCGGTGCCGGAGACAGGGGTGCGGAGACGGACCCGAGGAACCTTTCCTGCAATTCAACCTCTTTTTGTTTTTTGCCAACATGAGCTGGCAAAGGTCACGGCTGGAACTGTCATGGTTCGGTCCCAGGCAACGCAGGCAGCAGTCATGGGTGTTGGTGATGAACATGGTTTGACTACAGCGATCACATTTTTTGAACCCACCAGGGAACATGGTGGGATGCATCTGGACGGGGTCGACAACAGTCAGGTGAAAAAGGGTGCAAAGCACCGGTCGAGGGAACCTCAAGGAAAAAAGTGGAAAAGGACAGGCCTGAGGACGGCATCAAAGACGCTGGCTCAGGGCAGGAAGAGAAACTGGTATGCTTACTGGAAAGCTAAACTGAATTACTAAGTTTTAAACAAATTTTTCCAAGGACACTGGATGTGCATCCATTGGGCTCCGCGGAAAAAAGGAGACTGAGCAAGATGGCATCCTTGTGTGGGAAGGGGAACACGCATGTGTGGTGGCATTTCCCAAAGGCTTTCTTTGAAAACGGAGATGCTTCCACGCGTACTCAGTCAGCACAGATGTCACCCATATGCGAGGACTGACTGCCTGCTTGTTCCTAGAGAAACTGCAATAGGAAAAAAGCACATTATGTATATTAATATATATTTTTATATATGTGTTAACAACTCAATGTACACAGTTTACACAAATGTTAAAATTAATTACTATTTTCCCGTTTATTGTAAAAACAATGTGCACTTCATGCCCTGTTAAGTTATTACGTTACATGTAAACTGCTTTGAATAGCAGAAAGACGGTATAGAAATAGTTTTAAATAAATAATATTTCTATTCTATTGTCATAGTACTTTCAAGTTTTAGTTACATTTTTCCTGTTGTGGTTTTCCTGCATGCAAGTTTGCTAATAATGAATGTTAAAAGCTTCACCTTACACAGCTTCTAAAAGGCTAAAGCCCGAGGAGCGACCACAAAAACGAATCAACCATGTTAAACAAAAACCCTCCAAATTTCCAGGACAATTTAGTTAAACTAATTTTGTAACCTTCTATATATGTAAAGAATTTATCCTATTCTTCACTACAGGAAATTCAGTTAAATGTCAACGTTTTGGTTCTTAATTTTAACAGAATATGGCCCTTATTTTAAGGGCATTCCCACATGTAAATAGAGGCTTTTATATCTGTAGATCACTTACACGTGCAAATAAGATTTTTGAAAGCAGCTGTTTATACATAGCAATCCACACCATGCAGAAACTGCAAGGAGACTTGCTCAGGGCAAGGAGAGAGATTAGCAGGCCTAAAACTAAATGTATAGCTGCAGCGGTCACTGCACTTTATGTACATTCAGTGCTGCTGACTATACAAGTGGCAGCACTGAACACTAGCATTTAATGTAGGGGCCACTGCCTTTGAAAACTATTACAAACCCACTTAAGACTAAGAGGAGAAAATATCTTTCACTCAATGCGTAATCAAACTCTGGAATATGATAACAGAGGATGTACTAGAAGCTGTTAGTGTAGCTGAGTTTAAAAAAGGTTTGGACAAGTTCCTGGAGGAAAGGTCCATAAACCATTATTAAAGAGGACCCGGGAAATCCACTGCTTGCCCCGGGACAGGCATTGTGGAACCTGTGTGCCTTTTTGGAAACCTGCCAGGTACTTGTGACCTGGATTGGCCACTGTTGGAAAAAGGATACTGGGGCTTGATGGACCTTGGTCTGACACAGAATGGCATTTCTTATGTTTATGTTCTTGGATTGTGATAGTAAGATATGGGACCCATTCTAGAAATATTACAGTTCTCCAACCCAATGAAGGTGACCAGTTAGTCTAAAAAGAACTGATATTTGCAAACAGTATGTATGAGTGTATCTGGAATGCTCAATAAATAGTCAAGCATTTAAAAGGTTGGCGATAAATGCTTTATAAAAAAAAGTTCCCATGAGTTGAACGGATAACTAGGACATCTATGTGGTGATACTCAGCCTAACTAACAAGTTAGACGGCTAAGCGGACTGCGCAAACAGCAGGTACAGCTTGAAATATCTAATCGGGACATTTCATCTTACATGTGGATAGTCAGCGGTACTATCTAAAGAGACAACACTGCTAAAAACACATAACTTGCCCCAACCACTAGGCCACTCCTCCACGGAGGAGTGGCCTAGTGGTTGGGACAAGGTACTTCAGGCCAGAGGGTCAGGGGTTCAAATCCCACTAGAGGACAGCAACCTTGGGCTGGAAGGACTGAGGTTTCTAGTCCCACAGGTGCTCCTTGTGGTCTTGGGCAAGCCACTTAACCCTCCATAGCCCATGTTCCCTGTAAAATAGTTATCTCCAAGTTATAATGCCCTGTTCAATGTAATTTCAGTTTGTTCAATGTAAACCGCCTTGATATCATGAAAGGCGGTATATATAAGAAATGTTAAATAAATAAATAAATAACTTGAAACCATCTAAAATTATATGTTCTCCGTGCGGCTCAATATTGACCTCGGAGTTGATTAAAAAATACTGGGGGAAAAAATCATGAAGAGTGGCAAATAAAGGCTCCTGTTGCTCCAGTATTAGGCAGCCTAGGCAGATTCAGAGTGGACAACAGCTTGGGGTAGCAGAGATGGACACCACACCACCTCGTGGTCTGGGCCAGCCCGGTCTATCCCCTAATAAACTAGCAGTAATGGTAGCAGAAGACTGTACCTGCACTCACTCACTGGCTCTGTGGTGCCCCCTTTCCTCCTGCGGGCTTTCTGTTTAGTGAGGAAACACCTTAGGGGAAGTAAGAGATGTACCAAGAGGAATGAATGTGTGCTGGCGCACTGTCCCATGCTTAGATGCCAGGGGCAGCTAATGTTACATGTGCCACCGCTGCTACTAGGAGCTAGTCTCGAGGTTGCCCAGCAAAGTGAAGCAGCATTGAAAAGTTGTCAAACAAAAAGACAAATTGGGCTAGGAAAGTGAAAACCTGCAGGTGGTGGTGTGCAAATTTTGGTCCATCAAAGGTGGCAGAAATCCTCGACTAGTAGAAACTGCTGGGTTAATGCTCAAAGAAAATAAAATTAGAAACTGATAGTACTGAAGCTGTCTCGTTGGTGGAGACACGAAATATCTGCTTCTCACAGCGGTAACTTACATATGACTTCTGTGGCAAGGGTTAGAAAAGTCTGCTCCACATTCGGATACATTTGAACAACTTTTCATATTGAATAATGAGAATGTTACTTCATTTAATGTCATGATATACGCTGATGATGTGCTGTTATACATGCCAATATCCTTGGATTGCCCAGACCTTACCCCCCTGACAAGTGCTTCAACACCATATCCGAATGGCTCCTATCACAAAATCTGCGCATCCAACACAAGAAAACGGAGGTCCTGTTCATCTCGAGAAATCCCAAGTTCACACCACCCAGCTATTTGAAAGTAAATAATGCCGAGTTACAAGTAAAATCAGCTATACGTTACCTCGGGGTGACATTGGACCAGAACCTCGACATGAAGCAACACATAGCTAATACTGTAAGAGCGATCTACTTCAAAATCAGATCCCTCAGACACTTACGCCCGTTACTCGAACCAGGTGATTTCCACACCATTTACCAAGCCCTCATTATTCCTCATTTCGATTATTCAAACGCCATCCTACAAGGACTCCCCAGGGCCACCTTAAACCCCCTGCAACTTGCTATGAACAGTGCAGCGCGGGTACTCTTTGGAGCCTCCAGGAGAGAACATACCACACCCCTCCTAAAGCAGCTGCACTGGCTCCCCATTCAAGCCAGGATCAGTTTTAAGACCTTGATGATGACTTTCAAGGCCACCAAGGGGCTCTCCTCCTCTTCACTATCTGACCTCATACAACCACTTGCACCCAACAGGCTAAGGAGAACCGCAGAGTCCAATATGCTATCGATACCGAAAGATACGACAAACTGCACCAAAACAACATCTAACAGAGCCTTCAGACTCTGCGCCCCAAGCCTCTGGAACTCCCTACCACCACATATCAGAGCAATCCCCAACTTGAGCCAGTTCAGGAAGGCCCTGAAACATTTTCTCTTTATCAAATATCTCACTGACTGCCCTGAACCCCAGCTACTCTAGAATAGTGCGTCCCCAAGTATGTACAACACCCAACAATACCCGTTCTCATTTCATCTGCATTTGTATATAGTTTACCCTGTTCAATTCATCTGCATATGTATATAGTTTACCCTGTGCAATTCATCTGCATATGTATATAGTTTACCCTGTTCTCCAAGTTTTCCAACATTTCCTGTTCAATGTAATGACCAGACATTTGTTTATTGTCGGATTTTGTTTGTTCTATGTAAACCGCGCTGATCGCAAATAGTGCAGTATATAAGAAATGTAAATAAATAAATAAAATACATTTCCTAAATTAAGTGCATGCAGATAAGTCTGCTCCTGTTTGTATTTTAGGTGGAGGAAAAGGGCCACAGGGATCCATCTGGAGGAGGAAATGAAGAGGAAATTGCATGTTGGTGGAAGGAGAGGGAGAGAACTGAGGAACTGAAGGATCTAGGGCAGCGGATGGATAATCTGGATTGGGCGAGAGCTCCTTTTCTTACCCTAATATACATCTATACCTCTATGACCCAGTTCAGTAAGCAGCCCAAAACATTTATAGGGCAGAAATACCCCGCAGCTGTGGTCTGGGAAGCCATGAAGTTCAAAGTGAGTGTCTAGCTCCCAGCTGCAGAGGAGGGGGGCAGGGCCCGAACTATTGCTCAGATCCTTGCAGCTGGAAAGATCAATGGGAGGGGTCTACCACATGCTCATTTACCTGCCTGGGTATCCTCGACTCTGCTCCAGTTTCCCACAATTCAGCTGAAATAGCAAATTCTGCAGCAAGGAGCACTGTGAGAAACTAGGGGTAGTGAGCAGAAACAGATTTCCATTCATTGATGAACATTCAATACTACATTCACACATGGGTGTAAAAACAACTAGTGCCACCTTAAATCAGTCTTCATTGACCAAAGACTGAAGGAGCCAACTCCATCCTATGCACGCCAGAATGGGACGAGGAGGAGGAGGAAAAGGAAAACTGAGTTCATAACAGCCATAAGGCAGAGAAGAATTGGCACTGGCCTACATAGGCCAAAAGCAGACTGCTGCCATCATAACGGGAGGAACCAGCAGCAGGTGGGATGTTGTAGGGTTAGAGACTGATTACACTTGGGGCGCAGAGGAATAAAAAAGCAGCAAGTGTGAGGGTTAGAGGATGGTAGAGTCTGGCTTGGGGGGAGAGAGGAAAACAGCAACTTCACATCCTGCCGCCTCTGTCCCTCCCAAATCAAACAGTCAAACTCCACATGGAATGGAACATCACTCCCAGCCACATTATAGTTAGATTCCTCTCTACCCTCCTATAAATATTTCTAGATTTCAACGGATTTTATAACAAATGCTTTATGTGCAATCATTCTTTGTGTTTGATATTGTTTACTAAAGAAATCCTACCTTCAGGAGGTATACTGTACAGCTGAGCCACTGGGCCAGTATCCGGTACGACAGGAAGCTCAAAATGGAACACACTCCGTATGGTTGGTAGCGGAAGACGGTTCTTTGGGAAACATTTTCTCATGATCAGGCTGGACAAGTTGACCAAGGTATCCAACGTTCTTATTGTCAGGCATTCCTAAAAGGAAGAAAGAGGGGGAGCATGGGGAGATATGTAATGGGAACACTTAACAACTCTACACCACCTGGGTAAAACAATAAATCAAGGGGGATCTAAAAGGCCTCTAGAAGCTTCTCTCAGTGTGTCATTGAACAAGTGTACTCAGTTTAAAAGTTAAAAGTTAATTTCACAGTGGGAAACCTACGGTTGCTGCAGGAAAATTTGCTACACTGCCTTCTGAAAAGGCAGATGCATGCTAAGGCTGGCAGAATGCAACTTGTCAATTTATCACAAAAGTTTGGAAAATCTCTGGTATATTTTGCAAAGAATGCATGTCAATTTTTGCTGCTAAAATACAGTGCCTCAAACTGAAGCCATTTAAATCTTTGAGAAATCATTGTTAAATTTCATTCTTATCTCTTGGAAGATCATCGGCTCTCTCTCTCTCTCTCTGCCACACCAGGACAATTAATACAACTGTTAAGTTTTAAACACTTGGATAACACAAATATTTTGTTAGAGTCTTTCCATGTAATTTTCCAGGATCTCTCCAATTTCCAAAATCCTCTCGAGTTTATATAAATCCTAAACTTCCTGTGTACCTTTGATAACGCACCAGCAGACTGTAGCAAAGCCACAGGAGCCAACAAAACTGCACCCGAGGATGTTACTGTGATTGGGCTGCTGGTGAGTTGAGGGGGGCTGGCTGGGGGCAGGAAAGGGCTGTTGGTGACAAGAAGGGCTTGCTGGTGAGTGGGGGGGGGTTGCTGGGGGCAGGAGAATGGTTTCTGGTGAGTGGGGAGGGTTGCTGGGGGCAGGAGAATGGTTTCTGGTGAGTGGGGGGGTGGCTGGGGGCTGGAGATGGGATGCTGGTGAGTCAGAGGGTTGCTGGGGGCTGGAGATTAGATATTAGAGGAAGAGAAAACAGGGGGACAAGGATGGGTTGGGGACAGAACTGTGATTGGAGCAAGAGAGCTGAGGAGGAAAAAGGCAGGGGAAATTTCAGGTCTAGAGGAGTTAGGTTTTATGATGGAGGAATTCTGTGCAAAGATATACTAATACAGGATTCAGAATTTTGCAGAATTTTAAAGTACTCTGCGCAGAATTTTCAAAGTTTAGAACAGAATTCCTCCAGGTGTAAAACACACACAGATGAGTGAAAATATTAATTCTTTCCCCCTCCAACCACCAAAGATTTTTGATGCAAGATATATTCAAGGTGAAACAGAAGTAATTTGTGAAAGTGTTCCTGCCTTTCTTGCCCATTTTATGTTTTTAACGGGCTATATGCAAATGCAATGTGTGCCTTCGAGTCAGTCCTGACTCCTGGCGACCCAGAAGCTCCTGGGTTTCTTGGCAGTGTCACCGGAAGTAGATTGCCAGGCCTTTCTTCCGAGGCAATGGAGGGTTAAGTGACTTGCCCAAGGCCACAAGGAGTGCTAGTGGGAATTGAACCCTGGTTGCTTGGTTACCAAGCCCATGTTCTAACCACTAGGCTACTCCTCCACTCCAAAGGGCTATATATATGAAGATAATTTTTCCAAAGGAAATCAGAAAGGATGTGGGTTTACTTTCTTAGAAAAGTAAATCTGGGAAAAGCATGTGCACCACACACAGTATATAATTTAACAGTGGTGCCCAACATATTAGACATGCATCCCCTACAAGTAGTACAGTAGTGCTACTTTGAAGCAACTACATAAAGCAAGCCTTCAAATAGTCCCATAGTACTCAAAATAGTCTAAATTACATCACGCATGAGGATTTTATTACTTGAAAATAAATTGGAAAGGGTGGAAAAAACTTTGAGGGCATGCAATTTGCGATTCTTGAATCTTCCCTTTTTGTTCTATGCTTTCAGCTAGAGAGATGTTGAATCAATATTGTATTTGTATTCTACACATAGATTCTATTTTTCTTCAAACTACAGTAACATCTAGGGGAAGCAGAACAACAGTGGTCAAAACTGAAAGGAAATATTTTTAATGGCAACAGATCTTTTTGTTAGAAAATTAAATAAAAGCTGGAGGAAAAGGAGACTGCTATGGTTTCCAAAAGAAGTGGCTGAAAAGGTAAGGAAAAACACTAAGAGACTGCATAAAGAGGAAGACAAAACAGTATCTGGAGAAGCTAAGGGAAGCTGGTAAACGAGTCAGGAAAGCAAATATGTAAACGGACGAAAAAATAGCCAATACAGTAAAACGAAGGGACAAGGCTTTTTTTGGGGGGTTTAAAGATGTATTAGTGACAGAAGGAAGTATAAAGGTGGCACTTTAAAACTCAAAGGTGAAAAGGAGGAATACATAGAGGCTGGTGAAGATGAAGTAGAATTGCTTAAATTTTTTGCCTCTGTGTACACAGATGAAGGGCCGTGAACAGGATCTCAGGGGGAAAAAAAACACAAATAGGAATGAAAGTGAGATAGAACTCAAACTATTTCAGAAGACGAGTGGGTTCATGAGGAGCTACAAACACTAGGGCTGGATGGGATTCATCAGAGTATATTGAAAGAATTTAGGGAAGTCCTGGCAGCTCCGCTGGCTGGCCTTTTCAATGTTTCTTTGGAGCTGGGAGTAATCCCGGAGGTCTGGAGATGGGCAAATGTGGTTCCTGTGCACAAAAGCAAAGTAAGGAAGTGGTTGGTAACTACAAACTGCTTTAGTCTGACCTCTGTGGTGAGTAAATTGAAATGATGCTAAAAGCAGGGGATGGTGTGGTTTCAGGAATACAAAGGATCAAAGTCTGTTTATTTTTGTTTTTTGTTTTTTAACCAGAGATAGGTCTTGCCAGACCAATCTGATTGATTTTTTTTTTAATAGGGTAACCAGAGAATTGGATCGGGGAAGAATGCTCGATGCAGTATTCTAAGATTTCAGCAAAGCCTATGACACCGTTCCACATCAACGACTTAAAAAAAAGTTGAACATTCTTGGGATGGACCCTAAAGTGACTGACTAGGTAAGGAACTGGGAGGCGCCAGAGGGCAGTGGTAAATGGAATTCACTTTGAAAATAGGGGCATTACCAGTGGCGTGTCTCAGGGATTGGTCCTTGGTCCTATTCTTTTTAACATTTTTAAAGTGATATTGAGGCATATATCTTTCCTGACAGACCTTCCACAAGTACAGATTGCTGCTATGGAAAGTATGGGCTTGTTTCTGTCATGTTTTTGGCGACACACGTCCCAACTCTTCACATCACCAGCATACATCATGACACTGGTTGAGAACCACTACTCTACATATACCCTTTTTACCGATTCAACCACTCACACCAACTGTTTCCATAAAAAAATATTATGGAGCACTTTAAATAACCTGAAATATGTATATTAAAAAAAATGCACACTGTTGGTACCTATAGAATAATCTCAGACAAAGCATGCTTAAACAAACCCTCTCTTTCTAAGTCAAGTGGACTGGCCAGCAAGATCAAAACACACATCCTTGAATGAAGGAAAAAGGGCTTGTGTTTGTATGATGAAGTTTCTACAGTGCATGGTTAATAGCTGGCATGAAATGAAAGGTTTCCTTCAAAGTTAGTCTATGGCTGTAGGTCAACCCAGATCTCAGAAGCACCGATTTTCAGGCTATTCCATAATGAACATATACATGGTCTATGGTTGCATCTATTTGTATCTATGAACTGGTGACATATGCATATTCATTATGGACGCCTGAAAAGCCGACTAGATAGGGTGCCTCTCAATGATTTGCTTGACAACCAGGAGTTCTGCAGGGAACGATTTTGGTGGTTGGGACATGGAAAGAAGAGGAAGGACAGTACTTACCTGTGAAGTGTTATATAGAATTTTTATCCCATTACACTCAAGGAACGCTTTCCTTCCCGTTTTGATGTTTGTCACAGATTTGATGCACTGTAAAATGCCTTTCCGAATCAGCATGTGTCTGTGCCGGATATCATGGCGGTGCCAGTCAACATAGATGGATAAGAGCACATCCATACAACTTCTCTCCACTGCTTTCCTTCCATTTGATCCTTCCATGATGACAAACAGTAGAAAAGTACATGGGTATCACAAGTAACACTTTCCACCCGAGGCCAGGCTCTCACATCAGTACAATTTGGTAGCTTACCTAGCTTCTTCAGACATTGTTCTTTTATTTAACAACCTTCTCATGTAAAACCCAGTCTAGTGGTAGCTTCTATACCAGTTTCATACTCTGAATATTGCCTCAAATAATATTGCTCACCTTTCTAATCTACACTAGGGAAATCTCAATTCTAAAAGGCAGCATAGTGAACAATGTGAATCTAACTTACAAAACCATTTCCCAGCATGGGAACCTCATCCAACGGTGCTGTTGCTAGACTGGGGAATAGGGAACAGGAGTTAAATGAAGGAACAACTTCTGACGAGAGTGTTGGCGAATTACTAAGTTTTTCTGGATGACATGACTATATGGACACACAGAATGGCATAGTAATGATCTTCAATCCAAAGAACATATATAATTTATTTATACCCTTTTGTAAAGATGGTTACTACACATTGTAAACATGGTTAAAAGCAATTTTTTAAACCCAAGAATGTATGCAAAAACAAATCCCCACCAAGGAGGCTTCTCTAATCTTTGCCGCTTTCAGCATTATCAATAGTCAAACTTCACTTTCAAAGACAATAAGTAATTGCAAAAGTATTTTGCCCTAAAAGATTCCAGTGATTATTTTAGAAAGGCTGCATATCAAAAACCGAATAAACCATAAACCCTTGTTGGAAAGGTAAGGATACATCTGCGTTTGGGAGCAATATCAAAAGGTTTTTAAGCAAACACACACGGTTATCTGTAAAGATTTATTCATCTACCAAAGAAAAGACGTGAACTAAATATAGCCGACTAGATAAAAACTGTAGGGCTGATTCAGCGGTGGCGGCTAGCCAACCTAATGCTGGGGTCATATCCAGCACCACCACTGAAAATCCGGCTTGCCCAGATTTGCTGGAAGCTAACCGGGCAACAATGCTATTCAGCCGTTGCCCGTTAGATTCTGCAGCCAAAGTTAGACTAGCCTTTGCTGCGCCTGATGTTCGCCACATAGCCATAACCAGGCAGCAGCTCAGTATCGCCGCTGTCCATTCCCGGCTGAGCGCTGCCCCGTGTCCGCGCCGCTGAATATCAGACTGAGCAGCATTTACATGGTTCACAGGTCTGCAAACCATATCGAGCCCAGTGTTTCCTTATCACTACCCTCCCCATATGAAGGTAAGGATAAACAAAATGAATAGGTTTAGTGTGGGGACAAAAAATACACACAGCAATTCCGTTCGGACATCGCTGTGTACATTTTCAAGTGCATAATTTTCAACTGCTTTAAAGATGATGCAAAATATGTGAGTAGAGGCACCTACAGTGTGCATACAACTTGGAGTTTCACTTTGGGGGGAAAAAAACAACAACTTGCAGGCAAGCACCATGGCCAGTGTTCTCTAATTATGCACACAAATATCCTTAGGTATTTTACGCACTTACTTGATTTTAGCAATGTAGCGAGGGTATCCAAAGTAGCTCTGCCAAGGATACAAGAAAACAAGGCAGGAGTCAGTCAACAAAACAGAAAAGCCCATTTAATAACTGTACAGATCTTCCCTCTTCCATCCACTTCCTATGCACATTACTGGAGGAACTGTGCAATTACGCTGAATCAGTTATTGTGAATTTATCACCAAGCCCCTGGTGTTCTTTCCGGTCATATTTCAAGTAGCATTTTATTATTATTTTATGTAATAAATTTTATTGAACAGATTCAAACATACAATCTGACACCTCCAACCATAACAGTGTAGTACAAACTCTACCCATTTTACACCTGTATCAACCATCAATTAAGAAACAGATCAAAATATCAACCGCTGTTAACAGGCAGTACACATAAAGCTTAGAGGAAAAACCCCGTGTCAGAAGACTAAATCACCCCCTAACAAAAGCTCCCTCCCAGACAGCAACCCACTTCGGAGTAGGGTCAAAAAACAACATAGTTTTGAACAGGCACAAAAGAAAACAGTACAGAAACAGTACCATACAAGGCAATTCAATTCAAAGCATTTCAAAACAAAACATAAAACGAACACGCCCCTAGTCCTCCCACTTAGATGCATCAATGGTAGGATACTTCGCGAGGACCAGACAAGGCAACTACAATTCCCTTACCTTCCCCAATTCTTCAAAGCTAAACCCCTCCATCATAGCAGCTCAGAGCTGGGAGTGGAAAGGCACACTCAATCCCTTAAGTAAACAGAGGTGTGCAGAAGACTCTACCCATATATCCCCCCCCCCTCCGTTCCCCTAATCCCACCCTTGCCTCCCCTCTTCTCCACTACCCCCACCACTCCACCCCCCTCCCCACCCAACAACCCCTCCAAGAAAGGGAAGGAAGAATAAGAAAAAAGAAAAAGAAAAGAAAAGAGCACAAGTAACAGATCCTAGGGAAGAACAAACTGAAGAAAGAAAAAACCGCAGTCCATCGAACAGCCCAAGTTCCTCGGCCCTCAAGTGTCCTCCTGAAGCACTAAGCTCCAAAGCTCCTCTTCCAGGAAAGACCGCCCTCGAACCAAAGCAGTCATTTTCTCCAACCTATACATTTCCCAGCATTTAGAGCGCCATTCTATAAGAGATGGTGCTCTGCTGCGCTTCCAGAAATGAGCAATCACAGATCTGGCTGCTAGTAATAACAATTGTACCAGTCTCTGAAGAGGGCGCTTGTAAGGGAGCTCCGGAATAACCCCCAGTAAACAAGACTCCAGGTCGAAGGGAAGAGTAACCTGCAACTTCCTAGTAATATGTCCCATCACCGTCTTCCAATAACTCTGAATGTGAGGGCACAGTCACCACATATGATCAAAAGTCCCATGGCAGCCACACAATCGCCAATAAAGTGGGTCATCTGCTCTTTTCCATTAAAAAAGATCGAACGGTGTTATAGATAAATGATAAAGTATCCGAAGTTGTGTATGAATTAACCCCAATGATATGGAACAGGAATGTGAATAAGAATAAACTTCAAGCCAAAACTAATGCGCCTTTCCCGGCAAAGTTGTCTCCCATCTTTGCTGAGGGAGTTTCAGAGTAGAAAGAACAAGTGAGTCATCTGCTATATGCCTATACAACCGAGCAATAAACGCAGTGAGTTTCCTAGACACATAAAGGTCTTGCTCCCAACATCTAGGGCTCCTAGATTGAGTACTCAATTCTCAGTAGGGGATCTAACAGTGAGATATTTGCAGATATTGAAACGGAGAGATTTGACCACCTAGACACTCCTCTAGCCCCGACTTAGGTGCTGGGCGTGAATTCTCATATAAGGAGGAAAGTCTCGTCAAGAGAAAATCCGAATTGGATCCTTTATACATATTTCGGACAAACCTCAAGGCCCCAAAATAATAAAAGGCGAATGGGAAGCAGATACCCCCGTCTGCTTACAAATCCACAAATCCTCCTCCACGCCACCCAACAGGGGCCAAGAAACATATGTGCCTTCACCCGCCGTACCTTTTGTGGGTCGCTAAGAAAGGGTACCGCTACCAATGGAATCGGCCGTAACCAGTCCTGTTCTAACGAAGCCCATTCTGCCTTTGGGTGAATTCTCCATAACAGTAATGATCTCAGACATATACAAGAATAATATAGCTCCGGATCAGAAAGACCCATCCCACCAGACCCTTTTGGAAGTGTGAGTATCTGCCAGCTAAGCAAAGGCTGCTTCCCCATCCATAAGAATCACGTTACGGCCTGACAAAGGATCTTAAAGAACTTGCCCGGAAGGGCAATAAGCAACTGCATAAACAGAAAAAGTAGCTTTGGTAGGACCAACATCTTATAAGTATTAATACGGCCTAACCACGAAACCGAACAAGAACTCCAGCGTTCCATATCCACCTGGATTGATTTCAAAAGGGGGATATAATTCAGACTATACAGCCTCGATATGTCCCGATGAATTACAATACCCAGATATTTAAAGGAATCCACCACCGGAAAATGACCTGCATTATAGTGAACTTCAGTAGAAGAGCGGGACAAACAACGAAGTAGGGTGGACTTCTGTCTGTTGATAGTAAAACCGGAAACCAAAGAGAAGCGTTCTAAGATGCTTAGTACAAAAGGTAAAGATCTAGAGGGCTCATTCAAGTAAATCAATGTGTCATCCGCATACAAGGAAATAGAATGCCATTCAGAGCCCAGATGGATACCTATTTCCTCTGCTCTTAACCTGATATGAGCTGCTAAAGGTTCCATTGCAAGGGCAAACAATAAAGGAGAAAGAGGGCATCCTTGTCTTGTGCCTCTCCCTAAGTGAAAGGGTGATGAAATGGAGCCATTGACAGATACCACAGCCTGGGGACTAGCGTAGAGTGAAGCAATCTATGTACAAAATGAGATCCCAAAGCCAAACTCCCGGAGGACCTGTAGAAGGTAAGGCCATTCTAGTTTGTCAAAGGCTTTCTCCGCGTCGAGCGATAAAATGCTATACGATCCCTCTTTAAATTTTAACCTCTGCAGGACATTGATTAATCTGCGAACATTCTCAAACCTGTATCTATTTTTTATAAAACCCATTTGATTCAGATGAACTATATCTGGAATGAGCTTGCCTAGTCGGTTAGCTAGAATCATTGTGAAAATTTTGTAATCCAAATTTAGTAGAGAAATCGGTCGTTAGAGCACTGCAATGAATCTTTTTCAGCTTTAGGAATTACAACAATAGTTACTTCAAAGGAGGAAGGAAGAGAATTCCTGGAAATAATTTCATTAAAGACCATTAGCAAAGTTGGAGCAAACAAGTCCGAGAATGTCTTATATAATTCTGCCGGCAAGAAGTCTGGTCCTGCCGCTTTAGCCGACTTAAGAATCTTCATTGCATACTGAACCTCTTCTAATGTAAACGTACGGTCTAGGAGATCCCTTTCTTCCACTGGTATTTGAGGGAGAGGAGCCTCCTTTAACCACGCACAGATGTCCGTGTGTGCTGCCGACGTTTCACTAGCATATAGATGGTCATAGAATCTAGCAAAGGTGGACGCGATATCGCGGGGTCAGTATAGAATCTGATCCTGTGGAGATTTAATAGCATCAACTCTATGACGTTGTCGCTGACGCTTTAATTGCCACATCACCAGCTTCCCTGCTCATAATACCGTTTTGTGCGCAGGAAAAGCGACGCCAAGCGTTCGGTCTCTAGCGCCGCTAACTCCCCCTTCCGTTTAGTCAACAGATTCCACACCTTATCACCACCCCCCTTCCTGTGTGTTTTTTCCAATTCCACAATCTCTTTCCTCAAGTCCTCCTGTTGAGCTACTAACCGTTTCTTGAAAGCACTTGCCATAGAAATAAGCTGCCCCCACAGAACCGCTTTCCCCGCATCCCACAAGAGAGCTCTCGATATTTCTGAGGAGTTATTAAAATTCAAATACTCCATCCATCCTTTCCAAATCCCAGCAGCAAACTCCGGGTTAAGTAATAATCCTCGAGGCAAAGACCACATCTGAGTTGAGGGATCAGCTTCACCCAAGGTGAGACCAATAGATATAATTGCATGATCAGATGGCCCCAAGGTCCCAATATTTGCTTGAGTCAAACATGAAATCCCTGATCTGGACAAAAATCACATATCAATACGAGAATGGCACCTGTGTACCTGAGAATAGAAGGTGTAATCCCTTTCCAATGCATGTAGATGCCTCCATACATCACATAAATCAAACTGCAAAACCCACTCCTCCAATGACCTCCCCAAAATATTTCGTGAAGTCCGATTCCCTGAACGGTCCAAATCAGAGCAGACAATTCAAGTCTCCTCCCTGTTATCCAAGTTTCTTGTTCCCTGTTATCTGTAAACTCATACATGTTATTGTACTGAGCATTTTGTTCCATGTAAACCGCGCTGATGCCGAATAGTGCGGTATATAAGAGAATGTAAATAAATAAATAAATAAATGATCAGCGGGCCCTGACTGAATTTCTGAAGTGCCATTGAGAGGTCAATCAAAGAACACCCCACTGCTGCTGGGGGAAAGTACACATTTGCCAAAGTTAGCGTTAGCCCATGAATGGAACCTACCAGAATCAGGAATCGGCCCTCCGGATCAGTAACATTGTTAACCAGCTGAAAGGGGCAAGTAGAGGAAAACAGAATAGCAACCCCCCATTTCCTGGTGAAGTAGTTAGCTAAATGTATTTGTGGGAACCTGCTTTTAGCAGAATCAAAGTGATCACGTTTAGAAAAGTGAGTCTCTTGAAGAAAGATTATCTCAGCTTTCTCTCTGTGCAGCTGGTCCACCACCCTTCTGCGCTTACACGGGTTATTTAAGCCATGCACATTCCAAGAAATAGCTCTAACCATTTCCGATCCTAGAACAAAGCCACTTGTAAACTGTCACCCTTATCAATACCTCCGTCCCTACCCTTCCCCGTCTTTGAGCAACAAACCTCCTTCCCCAGAATCCCTCAAAATATCTTCCCCCACCATGTAGTTGAAGATAAAGGGTATTGCAAATGTACAGAGAGAAACGTCTGATACATAGGTCAGAAGAGCTCCCCCACCCCCCTCCACCCCCCCCCCCTTCCCTCCCCTACCCTCTCCCACATTCCTATATGTGCAGGAAGTATACCAAACAGATATACGTTGCAAAAGTGGAGACATCTCTAATGTCTCCCGAGAAGGCATTGTGCATAAGTGTGGGATGTACAAACCCCAAAACTCCTCCCACCCTGCTTCCCAGCCATATGGAAGAAAAATATATGCCCTTATAGAATGCTTCCCTAATACCTAGTACGTTCCATCCGCTAAATCCTTTCCACGCTCCTACCCCCCATCACTGTTCCTCCTAGGTCCTCATACTCCATCCCCACCCTTCTCTATTCCTCCTACGTCTACAGCCCTACTTCCATACCTGAATTAGGTCCTCAAAGCCCATTCTTCACAATATATAATTAAGAAGAATGGAACAGATAACACCCCCAGACCCCAAGTCCCATCATGCAAGTGACAAACACTCTAAGATCATGTATGCGCTGAAGTGTCCATCTCTTTCTGCGAATTGGAGTCTGGGTCTGTGTTAGACGACTGGCGTGATCTCGGAACTTTGCATCGCTTTGGCAAGGATGTCTCCCACTCTCCATTCGTGCTTCTCTGACGTGTTGGACGCTCTCCATGTTGCAACAAATCTAAGAACTCCATTGCTGCTGATAAATCCAAAAATTTTTGAGCAGAGTTATTCCAATCAAATAACAATGCAAAGGGAAAGCCCCATCTGTATGATACTGCATGTTTCTGCAGCTCCTAGGTTAAGGGCTTAAAGCTTCATCGTCGCTCTAAGGTATACTAAGAAAGGTCCTGATAGATTTGAAGCTCTTGACCTTTAAAGACCACCGAACACTTACCCCTTAGACTTCTCATTAATACCACTTTATCTTCAAAAAAGCTGAAACAGATGATAACTGCGCGAGGTTGTGCTTTGGAGGACCGTCAGGCCCCAAGAGACCGGTGTGCTCTTTCCAACCATACTGGTTTCGGCACATTCGGCACACAGAAGGCATAAAATTCTTTGACTAGTGCTACCGTGTCCTCTGAACCTCCTGGTTGCTCTAAGAGACCAAATATTCTCAGGTTATTACATCTTTGCCTATTTTCCAGTTCATCTTGTCTTTCCTTTAGGTCTTTCGTGAGTTCGTCCAATTTCACGATTTTAGATTGAAAGGCCACAGTCGAGTCCATTTGTTCCCCTATATTGATCTCGGTCTGTGTTACCCTATCATCAAGGGATTTTAGATCTGCTCGAATATCACTCACCGCTTTAGTAAAGTCCTGGCAGAAGAGCTTGAGCTCCTTCAGGATCTCCAGAAAGTCTGCTTTCGTGGCCAGAGACTGCGGACCAGAGGCGTTGGCTTTGGAGACAGACATACCCTCTGCTGCATGTGAAGATTGTAGATTGAGGGAATCTGAAGATCTAGCAAACTTGGATAGAGAAGATGCATACGACTTAGCAGTGGCCATGTTCACCAGGCAGGTCCGGGTTCTCCATCCAGCAGACTCTTGCGCCCTGAGCGCCCCACCACAATGAAGTCAGACTGACTCACCTTAGCAAGAAATTGTCAGGTCTTCCCCACCTCCAAGGTGCTACCGTAGCCTGGGGAGCCTCATAAATCCGCCAAAAGCTGTAAAAAAACCTGTGGTTGAATTGACCCCTCAAGCCAGATGATGCATCATTAGGAAGGTAAAGCTTGTTTCGCAGCAGAAGTGGTACGACGTGACAGGAATGAACCTCTGCCTCGACTTCAGCTATCCTAAAGCTTCGAGCAATCAAAACTTCTGGGAGTACAGCGTTAAAGAGTATGCCGTCAGCACTCCATGTGGGAGTAAATACTCCCTTCCCCCATGCTCCTTGAAAGCTGAGAATAGTGGTAGGGCGAATTAGACCAAAAAATCTATTATAAGTAAGATTATATTGTCTATCATCTGCAGTACTCACAGGACACACAAGGGGGCGCTCTCGGATAAAGCATCCACATTGAAGTAGCGAGGGGCAGAATCACTACTGGATATTTCCTGACAGACACGAGCAGCAGCTCTCACATTTAAGAAAATTATTCAACCACTCTCTGACAATGCTTCTGCTGGTTGCCCGGTGATAGATCGCAGCATTTCTTTTCAGTTCAGCAAGATAGAAACTGGCATTGGAGCTCTTTAAAGTGCGGTGGCCATTTTGGCTCTCAAAACATGCATTCCAGCGTTGCATTACACAGAGCGGCGGCCATTTTGAAGGAGGAGACAGCACTCACTGGACACATCAGCGAGACCACGGCTTCCGTCAGCACCCCCATGCATTCCAAAAAGAGAACACGTCAACTTTCCCACCACTGCTAGGATCCCCTTCTGCGTTCCACTGAGGTTCTTTCAGGTATGTCTGTCATGGCAACGGTTTAATTGTTTGAAAAAGTGCAGAAACGCTAGGAACCGGTCCTGGATAATTTTTAAACCCTGTAGTGCGCAGTTTACACATCACTAGTGTTTTAGTGGGCATCCGATTCCCCTCTAAAGTCCCAGATCACTATTTATAGCATTGTGAAGACTCACTGTGAAATAAAAAGTATCGTCTGGCAGGGTAGGCAGTTGATCAAACAATCTGTGTCACAAACGTTTCCCAGTATCTTCAGTGAGATTGACTTAAAGCCTCACTCCAGCTGAGATGCAGCTGTCAATTCTAAAGACTCGTCGGCTGAGGATTCCCATCAGTAGCTCCTCAGAAGGAAACAGGATTTTTACATCGGTTGAGGGGCTGAGAGATCAGATGAAGGCTCCTTATATATTTAGCCTAGTGTTTTTTAGAGAAGCGTTTTTAAACCGGGACATCATCTCTGAAACCCAGGTGGCAGGAAAATGCAGGGAGAAGTTAAGGAGCCTCAAGTATTCATGGCCAACTTAGCTGGGCTCACGAGCACCTCCCCCCCCCCCCAAGTAGCATTTTAACATACAGTAGCTGAGAATCAAGCGGGCTACCACCATGTTGCAATGCTGTGTTGTGTGCATTGTGCCAAACACCATTCCTGACAAAAAATACAGTCAACAAACTGGTAACTCTACCTAGCTTTAGTCATCTTCAGGGTAGCGTGTGCATGTCAGAGACATCCTTCCCCCACAGGTTCTGCTATTTCTCTGGCAAAACTATAGTGTGCAACAAAGCTGAAAGAGTCAAAGCACAACCAGACAGGCACACAACAGAAGACAACTTGAAAATTACAGCAACTGGATATTAAAAGCTATTTTACTTGCTGAAGGTTTATAGCCCAGATAATTGCGCTTACAGTATATATCAAAAGGCTCTGGTGGTAGAACACTTAGGAAAGTTGGTTGCCAGCACACTTTTTTTTATGAACAAGAGAAGTTATTTTTCTTATGGGTTTTTTTTTTTTACTATTTTTTTTTAATTTAGTCTATTTTGTATTTTCTTTGTTTGCCTCTTCTTCCTGCCCTACAGCATCTTTCCTTTCACTCATCTTCTCCTTCCAATGCCCCTGTCACCCCGATCTCACTCTCTCTTTGTCCATAATTAAAAAGTGCCTGTGTGAACTACAGTCAAGAAAGTTGTGAGCTAGCTTGCAATGAGGACATTTCCCTATTGTCTGCTGCTGTTGCACTCATTCACTTTGGGCTACAGCACAAGGATGGAGATATCAACATGTCCTGCTCCAATTGTGGAAAGTGAAGGAAGGACATGCAGACATCACTCTGCTCTGCAGCTGACACAAAATGGCCCTTTTCCTTAACAGCAGTTAGTTTTTGCTAAGGTAAGAAAGTTTCCCTCTCCCCCTCCCATGGCTCTAAAAACATACTATCAGTTACATACTCACTTTATAAGGGCAGTGTTTTTTTTAGAATAAGGACCAACCATTTTAAACATAAGTTCTACAGCTCCGTTCCTTCCTAGGGACACTGCATTCACAGCTGAAACACAAAACAGGAAATTGTATTTAAGATTATGTATTTTTAATGCACAATACTTGCAATAGTGAATATAAATAAAACACCTCTGAAAAACAAAACTTCTTTAGGTCAAAATTCAAACAGTAGTCCTGTAAAGAAAAAAACTGTACAATACTCACAATTAGTGGAATATACTCGCAGAACTTGAAGGCAAGGCAATATTAACCTCTGATTTTGCAAATTTTGCTTCACCAAATTCAAGGTTATATTTAAAACTCCCATAACTCTTGATTTTACTCCAAACTTTTTATCTGCAGGAAGAATGAAAAAGCATGTTCTATTAAGATTATTTTTCAAGGAGACATGCTCTTTGCAGGCTCTTGTCATTGTACCCCTCTATCAAAAAGAAAGAAAAAGTCAATCATGTGTGACATCATCTTTATTAAGATAATACTCGCTTACTGCTCGTTTTCTAAGATGTATGGAATTACAAAACAAAATATTTCTGCCAGCCAACCAGTTACAAAAGTTTCACTTGGCCTGTGTGCAGAAGGGACATGAGAGAAAGAAGATGAAATTTGTTCTTACATGCTAATTTCTTTTCCTTAAGTCCTGTCAGATCAGTCAAGACCAGTGGGTTATGCTTCCAAACTAGTAGATGGAGGAAGAAAGCAGTCCCGGTGACATCAACTCTGGAGTTTGCCAGCATACTCTTGTCAAAGCTGAAATGCACATGAACCCAAACTTCCTTGGATACAACTAGATTAACAATAGGATACCAAGACAGAGAAGTAAAAAAGAAGCAGCAGTAGAGGCAGTCCCAACCTCTTTCGAATGAGAAAAAAAACTATGCTTCTGAGAATTCTTTGATAAACTCCTGAGATACGGAATGCCCACTCTATGCCATTTTCTTAGGGGAAGGGGGGAGCCCCACTCTTGGGCCAGCCGAACTCCATGCAACTACTGGAGCCGAGCAGACAAGAGGGATCTGTGCTGCGATCGCAACACTTCTGCCTGCAGGGATGGGATCCCCAAGGGCAGCTTACTGCTTTTTGGGTCATGATCACTGGCCTTCCCCTACTTCTGCCCACAGGAGATCAGATCCCGTGGGCCGAAGTAGTGGAAGCCTCAATCGTAGCAGCAAACGTTTGGTGGGGACAGGACCCCTGTGTCCCATCCCTTTCTGATGCCTATGCCCAATGGCCAAGTCTTCCAGATAGTTATCTGGACTGCTCTGGCAGAATTTAAGGAACCAAATCCTGCTAGACCAGTGGAACATATAGCAAGGCCCTACTAACTCAAATGGGAGGAAGACAAGACCCCACTAAGAATCATTCTACCCAAGACCATACCCCAAACATCCACTCTCTAATGCTTGATAAAGCAACAGCAATGACCATGTCATCGCCTTACAAATATCTTCAGGAGAGACCATCCTGGCTTCTGCCAAAGAGGAACCTTGCACCCTAGTCGAGTGAGCACCTCTCTGCTGTCCAGGATATAAGTAGACTGGAGGCTTCCTTGAACCTGCAGGCTAATACAGATTTTGATGCTGCCTCTCCTTTAGAAGGGCCCCCAAGTAAGACAAACAGGTGGTCTGATTTCCGAAATGGATTCATTACTTTTAAATAACAAATCAAAACCTCATGTGTAAATGCATGGACTTTTACATTGCTTTTCTTATCTTTCACGAGAAGGTTGGAAGACTGACAAACTGATTCAAATGGAAAGGTGAATGCACCTAGGGAAGGAAAGCTGGAACTGGACACAATTCAACTCATCTGAAAAAGAGAGGTAAGGGTTCCTACTAGAGAGGGCCTGCAATTCAGATGCCCATCTAGCCGAAGTGATCACTACTAGGAAAAAAATCATCATCAAGAACAGGTTTTTCACCAAAGCATGACAACTGTTCATAAGGCAGTCCCGCCAGTGCCTTAAGGACTAGGGCAAGATCTCATGGTGCCACCAAAGGCCAATGAAGCAGAGACAGCTTCTTCACTCTCTTTGAAAAAGGAGTCACATTTGGATGAGCAGTGAGAGAGTACTACTGGCCATCTTGCTCCAAAAGTAGGCCAAGGCTATGATCTGTACCTTCAAGGAACTGAGAGACAGACCTTACTCAAGGGCCCCCTGAAAGAAGCCCAGGATCAGGGGACTTCTTGTAAGCAAGTCTTGCCCCTGACTCCAACCCTCAAAGAGCCACCCAACCAACACATACGCCGAGGTGGCAGGAGTTCTGCACTGACTTAGAATAGCCATCACGACGGTGGAATAATCCTTGGACATCAGTTGCTGCCTCTCAAAAGCCACACCATAAGCCAAAAGGGATCCAGGTATTCCATAAGAATTGGACCCTGCCACAGAAGACCCCCAATCCTATGGCAAAGGTAACAGATCCACATGAAGAAGCCCTTGCAAATCAATATATTATGACTTTCAAGGCTAGTCCAGAGCCACCAAGATCACTAGAGTCTGATACAAACGAATCCATCGTAATACCTGACTGAGGACTGGCCAAGAGGGAAAGACAGAGTGAACTCCCTATCCCATGGCCACAGCCAAAGCAGGGCATCAATTCCTTGGGAGCCAAGCTATTTCTTTGACTGAAGCAGCAAATCAATTTGGTATTCTTACAGGACACCAGCGCTGCACTATCAAGTTGAAAGCTAAAGTCCCCAGCTCTCATTCACCTAGATCCAACAACTGCCGACTGAAAAAGACAACTTGCATATCACTGACCCCCACAATGTAAGTCACCAAAAAACTTTGCAGATGATTCTCTGCCTACTGACAGAGAAACTTGATCTCGGCAGACACCACTGCACTCTTCGTTCCTGCCAGTTGACATAAACTAGATGGCCAAGCCCTCCAACAAATGATTCGTCTAGCCTTGATGAAGTTTAATCACCCTGGCTACTCTGTTAATTGTCCAAGAGGCCTCTTGCCTTGACCACTAGCCTTGCACCAGTTGTCTCCAAAAATGGGCTGCCCAGCTTGACAGGCTGGTATCCATGGTGACCATCACCAAGTCAAGGGGTTCACTTCAACAGATATGAGGGATCAAGCCACCAATCCTGGTCCTTTCCAACAGAGCATGGCAGGGACAGATGAATCTCATACTCCTGTGATTGCGGGCACCACCATGACAATAGTGACCTCTAGAGGGGTCGCATGTGGGCCTTTCCCCATAGCATAAACTCCAAGGTTGCTGTCATGGTTCCCAAGAGTTGCAGATAATCCCAAGCTCTGGATGCCACTTAGCCACAAAAATGCCAGCCCTGAACTATTTTGTTGGTCATAAAAGCCTTTTCTATTCCAGTGTCGAATCATACCTTCCCGGTACTCTATGGTATGGACCAGTGTCAGATTGTTCTTGTAATTAATTACCCAACCTAGATTCACCAGCACCTATATTACTCAGTGAGTGACTGCTCTGGTCTCCTCTGCAGGGCCAGCTCAAATCAACCCATCTTCCAAGTAGGAGTAAACTTTGATCACTTCCTTGACAAGGCAGCCATCACCACCACTGTAACACCTTCAAAAAAGTCCTTGGAGCAGTTGCCAGAACAATTGGAAAGGTCCCAAACTGATAATGCTGGCCAAGAACACAGAAGCGTAGAAACCTCTGGTACCATTCCTGCATGGGAATGTAAAGATAAGCCTCTGACAAGTCCAGAGGAAAGAAACTTGCTCAGATGCACTGATACAATGACAGAGAACATTGCTTCCATGCCTGGGCACTACGTGCAACACTGATACTCTTAAGGTTTAATATGGGATAAAAAGACCCCCCTTTCTGGGAACCACTTAAATAGATGGACTAGTACCCCCTGACACACTCTGATGCGGCAACCAGGACAATGGTTCCCAGCAGGCCACTGAAACTGCAGTGAGATACCATAAACACATAAGCAACAGGTCTCCACAAACTCCAAGGCATGATGTTCATGCACTAACTCAAGAATGCACTAGTCTAACATGTTATGGACCCACTCCAAGCCAAATACCCTATCTGTTGCTCCTCAGAATGGATCCCAAATTCCTCTTCAGAGGATTCCACGTCTCCCAAAATTTTCAGGCTACTTGAAAGAATTGCTGTCTCCTGAGCCTACCAGAAGAGTATGATACTCATGAAGGGGTGTCACCTTAACTCAGCTCATCACCTCTTTACCTTATTGAGATTAATTTCTCTTATTTGCTCAGTTTGAGTTTTTGGCATGGCTAAGAGGAAGAAGAAATCACCTGTATTGTCTGAAGAGGCTCAGGCATCTGCCTCATTCGTTTGCGGGTTTGTGCATCTGTTGTGGACCTCTTGTCTGCAAAGGCTCGCCAGATCTCGATTTTCCTGTTTCTGTGTAAGTGGGATTCTCTGCAGCAGTTTCTTCTCCCAGA
The DNA here is from genome assembly GCA_033557465.1 of Ichthyophis bannanicus. Taxonomy (NCBI): domain Eukaryota; kingdom Metazoa; phylum Chordata; class Amphibia; order Gymnophiona; family Ichthyophiidae; genus Ichthyophis; species Ichthyophis bannanicus. The sequence continues at coordinate 607,817,189 of CM066032.1, forward strand.
ACTGACCTGGTCTCTAGTCCGGAGTTTGTTCAAGCTACAAAACTTCTGAGTACAGCTAGTGTTTCTGCTTTAGATTGAGCGCAAAGTTCCCCAGTTTCACTTTCAGTTCTGACCAAATGCTCAGATTCAGATGAGGGAACTGTTTATGGCTACTGCTACAGCTGAATCAAGGGGCTTTGCGGTCTTCAGTATTGGATTCTGACAGCATTTCACTCATTCCTCAATTCAGTGGCAGCAACAGTTGGGGAATGTGAGGCCTTCTCAAAAGAGGTTTCCTTTACCTAACACCCCCCCCCCCCTTTCAGCCAGTATACCGAGTTTGGTTCTATAGAAGTCTGCAATTAAGGAGAAAGACTCCTGCTAAACCTAGGACTTTACTTAATGATGTTCCCTTGCGCAATGGCAAGTACTACTAAGATTTTGAATTTGGATTCTTTTGAAAATCCCTGACTCTGAGTTGTTAAATATGGTACAGAGGAAATCTATAACTTTGGAGGTTCCTACCCAGCAGAGTTTTTCCGAGACTTCTCAGGTCGATCCTGTGAAATTACTTTTGCAAGCTTTTGCACGCTTGGAGTTTGTAGTTCTCATTAAAACTGAGTTGCAGCACAATGTAGTTATTAAGTTTGAAAAGAGATTACATTCTTGTGAAAAGTCTGTTGATAGTGTTGAAAAGAAAAATTTGTTTACTTGAATCTTCTGTTTCTTCGGTTCAAGACAATTGTGTACAGATAGCTAAGGCTGAGTCTTTTATGACTCGTCGTCTTGAAAGTTTGGAAAAATCTTGCATGGAGAAAGATCGTTAGATTACCTACAGTAATTTCTCTAAATTAGCAAGTATTTCCCTTAAGGATATGTTTTGTAATTATTTAAATTAAAAAAAAAACTTTGGGAGTTTATGAGGCAACTTTATCACCTGTGGTTTCCGCTTATTATTTACCAAAGCAGTATTATTCAGGAAGGGATTTCTAAGAAATTTGCTAAGTAAGATGGTAAGAAAATAGTGGCATCTATATTGGATAATACTTTATTTTTGCTGTCTGAAAGTTTATAATTAGCTACTTTAATTGTTTCCTTTTTGACTGAATCTGATTGTGATTGGTTGTTCAAATTATTTTTCTCTAAGTGCAATTCTAAGTATCTTGGTCAAATTATCAGGATTTATTGCTTGGGAGATTCAGAATTGTAGAAAAAAAAGTTCTTAACTTTTAGAACTCGGGTTACTGATCTGGGGGGCTTTGTTCTCGTTGCAGTATCTGTGTAAATGTTAAGTGGTGTACCAGAGTAAGGGTTATTTTTTCTCTGAACCTGAGCAACTTTCTGAATTTTTGTCTGTTTGTGTGCAGTAATTGGATCTAGGCACAAATTAGATGTGGAAGTCTGATATGATTTGGTCAGGCTGATTTGTCAGAAATAGTTTTCAGGGCCATTGATGTAATATCTTTTTGTTTTGTATAACTATATCTGATCTATCTTCTTTTCTTTTTTAAACTTATTTGGTTACTAAAGAGTAGTTACTCACCTGTAGAAGATGTTCTCCATGAACAGCAGAAATAAGTCCTTATGTATGAGTGACTTCACCAACGGAGTGCTACACAGAATGTTCCCCAGCTTCCAAAGGAAGCTTTTGGGAGGTACACAATGCATGTGCACCTGCCTTCCCGCCCGCTGCGGCACCATATTCTCCAGTAAACATAGCAGAAGCCAAAAAGGACACTCCCCAGGGAGGTGGGAGGATTGTGAGGACTTATTCTTGCTGTTCGCAGAGAACACCTACTTCAGCTGAATAACTATAACACTTCTTAAATAACACTCACTACATTTAAGAAACAAAGCTTAATTTAACAAAGAATCAATGTAAATAGCCAAAGCATTACTAGCTAATGTTAAAATGTATATAGTTCTGTAACAATAATCCATGTTAAACTGTATTTAGTTCTGTAACAATGTTCCATGTTATCGTTTATCATGTTAACTGTACATAGTTATGAAAAAAAAATGATGTTCTATGTAAAACCATGTTCACTAAATGTTACCTGTAAACCGCCTTTGATCTTTGGAAAAAGCGGTATAGAAATAAGCATAAATAAATAAATAAATAAATAAATAAAACTATGCTTTCTCATTGAACCCGCAAGAAATAAGTCCTCACTTATGCGACTCCCAAGCTACAGGCTATCAGAACCAGAGAAAATAAACAGCCCAACTAGGCAACTAGAACTGGAGAAGTTTGGAAGATGAGAGAGGTAATCCCATCAAGGGACTCATCTACTACTACTACGATTATTATTATTATTATTATTATTAATCATTTATTTTATTTAACAGGTTTTTTACACCGCTTTATCATTTCAGTCAAAGCAGTTTACATTGTAACAAACTTGGTAATGTACATTAAAAAGGGACATTAACAACTTGTTTATTTTTCTGAGGCTATAGAGGGTTAAGTGACTTGCCCAAGGCCACAAGGAGAGCTAGTGGAAATTGAACCTTTGTAGTTTGGTTCCCAAGCTAGTGCTCTAACCATTACGCTAATAGCGCTACAAGGCATATGCAGTGTTGTACAGACACACAAAAGACGGATTCTGCTCATCAGAGCTTACAATCTAAGAACTCATCTACTACTACTACCACCACTATTAATCATTTGTATAGCGTTAAAAGGCATAAGCAGCACTATACAGACAAATATGAAAGATGGCCCCTGCTCTTCAGAGCTGACAATCTAATCAAGAGCCAGTATCCTCAGCAGACATTGACCTGAAGGGATTCTGAGCAGGTAGCCTGGACAGACAGAAGGGCCAGCAGGTAGGAGTTGACTCTAAGACCCAAAGAGATGCCAAAGTACAGCCTGGCCAAAATTGCCGTCCTGTCGGGAATTCCCAGCCAGACAGCAGTGGGCTGCGGAGGTATGGGCCAAAGACCACGTCGCAGCCCTGCAGATTTCCTCTGCAAACACAGAACAGAGATTGGCCACCAATGCAGCCATCACATGGACATTGTGAGCCGCAATAGGACCCTCAAGGCTCAATCGAGCCAAAGAATACGCATGAGAAATGCCGTCCACTAGCCAGAGGGATAGCCTACACTTCGAGACTGTGATGCCCAGCCTATTGGGATCAAAGGAGATGAACAGCTGGGTGGATAGACAATATGCCTTCATGTGCTCCAGACAAAAGGCCAATGTATGCTTACAGTCCAGCGTGTGCAAGGCAGCCTCACTGCGGTTCGCGAGAGGCTGGGGAAAGAACATTGGAAAGATAATGGACTGGTTGAGATGGAAAGTCAAGACCACCTTTGGCAGAAAGCTGGGGGGGGGGGGGGGCGAATGGAACACTACCCAGGTTCTGGTGAAACCTGGTATACGGAGAGTGAGCAACCAGAGCTTGAAGCTCACTGACGCATCGTGCCGATGTGATGGCCACCAGGAAGAGGACCTTCCAGGTCAAGAATTTCAGCGAGCAGAGGTCCAGTGCCTCAAACTGAGCCCGCAACAGCTGTCCGAGGACCACATTGAGGTCCCAAGCAACTGTAGGGGGCTTCAAGAGAAGCAGACACTGCATGAACTGGGCCACCAGAGGCTGGCCTGAAATGGACTCCCCCCCCCCCACAGCTGCAATGATACACCCCAATCGCACTGAGGTGAACTCACACCAAGAGACTTTAGCCCAGAGTTAAAGAGGTACTTCAGCAGCTAGTCCACAGGGCAGAAGGGGTACAGTGCCCTACCCATGCACCAGATGGCAAACCACCATCACTTGAGAACAAAGGTCTTGCACGTAGAGTCCTTGCGCGATGCCAGCAGATGTTGATAATGCCCTCAGGGAGATCAAGTTCCACAAAGACTACCCTTTCAGCATCCATGCCGTGAGCTCCAGGGAGCAGACTTTAGGGTGCAGCAAGCAGCTGCTCTCCTGTGAGATGAGATCTAGGTCGCAGCCAGGCAAAGAGGATCCCCTCAGCAGGAGCTGCAGCAGCAGGGGGTACTATAGTTGCTGAGGCCAGTAAGAGGTGACAAGAATCATGGAGCCCCTCTCGGCCTAGAGATTAAAGAATTTTCACCACAAGTGATATCAGGGGGTTGGCATACAGCAGGCCCTCCCCCTAGCGGAGAAGGAAAGGATCTGAGGTCATGCGACTGCTGGCCTACTTTGAGAGCAGAATCGGGCTACATGGACATTTTATGCTGTTGCGAAAAGATCTACCACAGGGATGCCCCATACCTGGAAGATCCAGGCCACCACCTCCCTTTTGAGTGTCCACTCGTGTGGTTGAAGCATCTGACTGTGGCGATCTGCCAGGCCGTTGAACTCACCAGGCAGATAAGTTGCCCTGAGGTCCATGTCGTGGAGTAGGGTGAACTTCCAGAGGCGAACCACTGCCCTGCACAGGAGGTATGATTCCATGCCCCCTGCTTGTTCACATAGAACATTGCCACCTGGTTGTCCATTTTAATTAGGACCACCTGATTTGCCAGGTACACACGAAAGATGGGGAGAGCATTTGCTATAGCCCGAAGCTTGAGGAAGTTGATTTGATGGAGACTCTCCTGCTCGGACCGCAGACTCTGGGTACTCAGGCCATCCTGGTGCACACCCCAGCCAAGCTTGGGCACATCTGTCGTGAGCATCTGCTGGTTGGAATGGGAGGCTCCGAAGCAGGTTGTTTGGTTTGAGCCACCATGCTAGGGACTGCACCAGTGGTACGGTGACCACTATCCTGACCCACAGATGGCCTAACGCCTGCTTCCAATGCATGCACAAGGTCCACTAAGCCTGCCACATGGAGAGGTGGGCCCGAAGAGTGACATGTGCATGGCAGCCATGTGACCGAGGGCTCTCAAAAGCCCATGTGCCATGGTGTGGAGCTGGCACTGCAACGTGCCCACCACCTCGACGAGGTGCTGCAGGTGGGTCCACCAGCAGAAAATCCCATGCCCAAGTGGTATTGAGGGCGGCCCCGATGAAATCCAGCTGCTGTGTTGGTTGGAGGTAAGAATTTGGGAAGTTGACCACAAATCCAAGGCCCTTGAACACCTGAATTGAGAGCACAGTGGACTGCCGAACGCTGGCCAGCGTGGAATCCTTGATAAGCCAGTCATCTAGCTACAGGAAGATAAAGACCTCCCTGTTCTGGAGGAAGGCAGCTACGACTGCCAGACACTTCATGAAGACCCTGGGGCTGCGGCCAACCTGAAGGAAGCACCCGGTACGGATGGTGCCAGCTACCCAGCACGAAAGCATAGTTACTCACCTGTAACAGGTGATCTCCGGGAACAGCAGGAATTTAGTCTTCACATATGGGTATCGTCGGTATCGAAGGAGCCTGCGTGGGAACGCTCCCCAGCGTCCAATAGGAAAGCTTTTGGGAGCATCCCACAGTGCCTGCGTGCTGCCTTCCCGCCTTTCCCAACTGTCCCTCTCCAGTTGAGTTTATAGCTGAGACAAAAGAGAGAGGGAAAGAGAGAAAGAGAGAGGGAAAGAGAGATTTCTCCTAGGGGAGGTGGGTGGGTTGTGAAGACTAAATTCCTGCTGTTCCCGGAGATTACCTATTACAGGTGAGTAACTATGCTATCTCCAGGAACAAGCAGAAATGTAGTCTTCACATATGGGGACTCCCTAGCTGCAGATGCCAGGGAGATGGCCCCAGAAAGTTGTGTGCCCTTGTGAAAGGGCTCCATTTCCCCTCATGGATCTCTGGCATCCTACCAGGGATGGTGGGAAGGAGCTGATTAAGTGTGGAACAGGTGTTGAAGAACAGCCTGACCAAGCAAGGCATCCCGGCGGGAGTCCTTGTCTAAGCAGTAATGGGCTGTGAAGGTATGAACCGAAGCCCAAGTAGCTGCTCAACAGATGTCGTCGATAGGGTGGCAGACATCTTTGGGCGGCAGGCCATGTGCTTCAGCACACATGGCCTGCTGCCCCCCCCCCTGCTGATTCCGGCAGCAAGATCGGGGGGGGTGGCTAAACTCAGTGGCAGAGGCCCACGGCAGGCCATGTGTGCTGAAACACATGGCTTTCTGCTGAGCTGAGCTCCCTGCTGGAACCACCGCCAGAATCATTGGGGGGGGGGGGGCTTCTGCCTGGGGTAGTAGAAACCCTTAGGCCAGCCCCGATCAACAAACATGAATGCTGCTTGGGTCTACCCTTAAAACAGACATGAAGAGGGGTGACCTGCACGGAGTGGCAGGTGCACCTACTCTTGCTATCTTGCTGGGCAGACTAGATGGACCATATGGGTCTTTATCTGCCGTCATTTACTATGTTACTATGATAGACACAGAGTGAAGATGAGCCATAGAGGCTGCCATGGCTCTCACATTGTGAGCTGTGACATGGCCTTCAAGAGGAAGGTTCTTACTCTCATAGGCAAAATATATACACTGTGCAATCCAGCTGGACAGTGTACTTTTGGAGACTGGAAGTCCCAAATGACTAGGATCAAAAGCAACAAAGAGTTGGGAGGACTTTCTATGTTGCTGTGTCCTTTGCAAATAAAAGGCCAAAGCTCTTTTACAGTCCAAAGTATGAAGATTCCTTTCTGCATTTGAGGCGTGAGGCCTTGGGAAGAATACAGGAAGGTAAACCGCTTGGTTTAAATGAAAAGGTGACACCACCTTTGGCATAAAGTGTGGATGAGTCCTAAGGACTACCTTATCATGACGGAACCTTGTATAAGGAGGATCAGCCACCAACGCCTGCAATTCACTGATGCGGCGTGCTGATGTGATTGCAATAAGAAAGATGACCTTCCAGGAAAGGAATTTCAAAGAGGTAGTAGTTAATGGTTCAAAAGGCGGCTTCATGAGCTGCCCAAGAACCAGATTTAAGTCCCATGCTACCGGTGGTGGCTTAAGGGAGGCTTAGTTAAAAGAAGGCCTCTCATAAATCTCACTATGAGAGGATGAGAGGAAATAGGTTGTCCATTTAGAGGCTTGAAAGAAGCTGCAATAGCACTCAAATGAACTCTCAATGAATTGGTCTTAAGTCCTGCATTAGACAAATGAAGGAGATACTCCAGTAATGATTCCAGAGGTATCGCAAGAGGGTTAAGACTCTTCTGCGAGCACCATATGGTAAACCTTTTCCACTTGAAAGCAGAAGAGCGTCTTCTGGAAGGCTTCCTGGAAGCATAAAGGATATCCTTTACCTGCTGAGAAAGGTTAATACCGTGAAGGTCTAGGCTTTCAGCAACCAGGCCCTGAGATGCGGAAACTGGGGATTGAGATGCCACAGCATCCCATCCTCCTGAGAAAGGAGATTTAGAGCAGATCCTAACTCCAGAGGTGGAGCTTGAGAGAGATGTAGGAGCAGAGGGCACCACATTTGCCGTGGCCAACGTGGAGCTATGAGAATCATATGACCTCTGTCTCTCTGAAGCTTGAACAGGGTTTTGGGAATTAAGGGAATGGGTGGAAAGGCATACAGGAAGTCCTGACCCCAATGGAGGAGGAAAGCATCCCTGTCCTGAAAACCCTGAGCCGGAATTGTGGAACACAACCGGGGAAGTTTGGCATTCAGTGGACTTGCATAGAGGTCTATGTCCGGGGTTCCCCAAATTTGAAAAACTTTGGCCACCTGGTCTGCATGGAGAGAACATTTGTGTGGAAGCAGAACTCGACTGAGTCTGTCTGCCCAAGAGTTTTGAAAGCATGGAAGATACACCGCAAGGAGATGAATCTGATGCTCTCTGGTGAAAAGCTTCGTTGCAGAGCGACAGAGAGCCTGTTCCGCCCTACTTGTTCACATAGAACATGGCTACTTGATTGTCCATTTTTACTAGGACAGTCTTGTAGCTGAGTTGGGTGTGGCATACTCGAAGAGCAAGGAAGATTGCTCTGAGTTCCAGGAGATTGATGTGTAGATAGGTCTCCTGTGGAGTCCAGGTACCCTGGGTAGAGAGGCCTTGCAGGTCGGCTCCCCAACCCGCTTGTGAGACATCTGTTGTTAGAGTGGCTTGGGGTGGAGGTTGCTGAAAAGGAGACCCCACCAAAAGGTTTTGAGGTGACTGCCACCATTGGAGGGACAAAATAAGGCGATCTGAGTTTGCTATTTTGTCTGACAGGCAACCTGACTCCTGAGTCCATAGAGTGGATAAAGTCCACTGGGCTGCCCTCATATGAAGGCGAGCATAAGGAAACACATGCACGGTGGATGCCATGTGGCCTAGTAATTGTAACATCTCCCGAGCAGTGAAGTGAGGTTTTAGCACTGCTTGGGAAGCTAACTGCACAATGCAAAGGCAGCGGGGCTGTGGAAGGTAGGCCCTTGTCTGTCTGGTATCCAGAAGAGCTCCTATAAATTCCAGGAACTGAGTGGGAGCAAGGTTGGATTTTGGGAAGTTTATGACAAGTCCCAAATACTGAAGGATGCGCATTGTGCGAGAGAGAGCAACCTTGACCTCTGGCTCTGAAGGGGCTCGAATGAGCCAGTCGTCTAAGTAAGGGAAGATGAATATTCCCAGGGTGCGGAGAAATGCTGCAACCACAGCCATGCATTTTGTGAACACCGTTGGTGCAGAGGCCAGGCCAAAAAGAAGAACCCTGCATTGGTAGTGCTTCCCTTGAAACAGGAAGCGAAGGAACTTTCGGTGAGTTGGATGGATGAGAACATGAGTGTACGCATCCTTGAGATCTAGAGAACAAAGCCAATCCTGACTCTAAAGGTATGGCAGCAGAGTTCCTAGAGAAATAATTTTGAACTTATCTTTAAACAGGAATTTTTTCAATTCTCCGAGGTCTAAAATGGGTCTGTGTCCTATTTTCTTTGGAATAAGGAAATAGGGGGAGTAAAACCCTGTACCCCGTTGGGGTATGGGTACCTCTTATATTGCCCCTTGGGCAAGAAGCACAGTGACCTCTTGACCTAACTGGTCATTGAGAGAGGTCTGAGAATTGAACTGTCTTAGCATTGTAGGAGGGGGCATGCTGAGGAAATGAAGCTTGTACCCCTCTCTTACAATAGAGTCCAATTTTCTGCTGTTATCTGACCCCATCTGGGGGCAAAATGACAACCTTCCTGGGATGGTGGAGGGTTCTGGGCCATTTCAGGGCCAGGAAGGCAAAATTCTCTAGATAGGAGTCAAAGCCCCTGTGGAGGCTGAGTCTGCTGAGCCGGTTGAGGCTTAGCTGCTTTTGTCCCTTTTGAGCAGACTGACCTAAACGATGCCCCTGTTGGGTATAGGAGGGATAAAACTTCTTCTTACTGAAGAATGGTTTCTTAGAGGATTTTTTCCTCGCAGGATCAGCTGTAGATTTAGACAATCTATCCAAAGTGATATTGTCAGCATCTATCTCATTAGCTTTTTCCTGCCAGTTCTTGCCAAAGAGATTCTCTCCTGTGCAAGGAATATTCCCTAGTTTATCCTGTACCCAAATTTCCAAGTCAGATGCCTGGAGCCAGGGAATCCTACGTGCACCTATGGCAATGGCAGAGGTTCTGCTTATGCACTCAAAGCAGTCAAAAGCTGCACGATTCACAAACTTGGAAACATCCTGAGCAGGTTTGACAAGGGTGAGATAATCTTGCCTCTTATCATCAGGAAGGAGAGAGTTCATGAGCTCTAAATCTCCTGTGACCTCCTTAAAGAACATCCCCATATATAAGATATAGGAACTGATCCTAGCAGAAAGCATGGAAGCCTGGAAGGGTCGACGTCCAAAGGCGTCAAGAGTCCTACACTCACGTCCTGGAGGATTAGATGCATGCCTTTTTGCACCCTTTATCCTTCTCATTGCTGACTCCACCACCATGGAATGGTGTGGTAATTGAGTCTTCTGAAACCCCGGACAGGGAGGAACTCGATACATGGTGTTGAGTCTTCGAGAGTGAGGAGATGTGGTTAGAGGTGTTTCCCACATCCTTAACATGAGATCATGCAAGATCTCATGAACAGGTAAGGTAGCTGCCTCCTTGGGAGTTTTAGGGTATTGCAGGATTTCTAATTCCTTTGCCGTAGGCGCTTTTTCAGGAGCCACTGTGATGGAAAGACCTCGAGGCACATCTCGGATAAAATCCTTAAAGGACATATCCTCTGGTGGAGACATCCTACGCTGAGGAGAAGAAGAATCCTCAGGAAGAAGTACTCTGGTATTGGTAGAGCTTTCAGAGTCTTCAGACTCATCCAAGTATTTGAAGTATCTCCGATCCGGGTGATCGTGCAAGGCACGGTACAGGTACCGATCGGAGTGGTCTGGTACCGACCTGTCGATACTGGATGGATACGCATGACTCGGTCCCGGTAGAATACCTGCCGATGTCGATGCAGTCGGTGCCAGCACCGGAGTTGGTGCCAGTACCGGTTGAATTGTCTGAAGCGGTTTCAAGGGCATTGAGGCCGTGAGAAGAGCCGCCAGACTGCGTTCAATAGCCAAGAATCTCTGGTCTATCAACACTGCTGATGCTTGGGTATCGGTACCGGAAGAAGCAGCCGGTACCCCAGAGCATGGCACCAGTAGTTCTGCCGAGGTTGAAGCCTCGAGAACATCCTGGAGCCCCGTTAGTGCTTTGGAAGCCGAAGCCTTCCGCCAGGGCAATTTTGCCGGTGAAAATCCCTCAAGGGCAACGCCAGAGGCATCTCGCAGTCTAGAAGGAGATCTACCCTTTGAGGACTGGCTAGATTTATGTTTAGTTACCTGAGATCCATGGGAGGAAGATGAAGCCCTGGAAGACGTCGATGCCACGGAGGCTGCATTGGAGGGAAAAAGGGTGCTAAGCTTAGCAGCTCAGTTCTGCCGGCCCCTTTTTGACATCATCCCACTGGCAACACACTCTGAAATAGAGTGGTCGGGTCCTAAACATTTGAGGCACCACTCATGGGTGTCGGTGACGGAGATGGTACCGCCACACTTGGAACACTTTTTAAAACCCGAAGCGGGTTTTTCCATTCTGAAGAAAAAGTTGGGTCTAATGCCCAAAATGGCACATGGCACCTGAGAGAAAATTACTGGAAAGACTCCAGAAGAAAGTGGTGTTTTGGTTTTTTTTGAAGAAAAGAAAAAAAGAAGAACCAGCGGTACCAGTGTAGCGTCGAGGGAAGGCAGATGCGACCACAAAAAAGAATAGAAGGGATTTTTTTCTGCGGTGACAGGACGTGTGACCTGTCGGCTCCACAGAAAACGAAGAACTGGAGAGGGACAGTTGGGAAAGGTAGGAAGGCAGCACGCAGGCACTGTGGGATGCTCCCAAAAGCTTTCCTATTGGACGCTGGGGAGCGTTCCCGCACAGGCTCCGTCGGTACCGACGATACCCATATGTGAAGACAACATTCCTGCTTGTTCCTGGAGATCTGAAGATATTGCTTGTGGTGCAGGTAGATCAGAATATGTGTTATGCATATAAGGTATGGGAGCAGTGTCTCCAACGAGACCATTTTGAACTGTTCGTGTACCAGGAACCAGTTGAGGTTTCGCAGATCTAGAAGGGAACGGAATCCACTGGTCTTTTTGGGGACCAGGAAGTTCCTGAAGTAGAAGCCCTGCCAGATCCGAGCCAAGGGTACAGGCTTGATGGTGAGGTCAGCCAGCAGGGTCTTGATCTCGGGTCTGCAGCAGGCTCCGGTGCACAGAGGTCCACCAAAGAGCAATATACCATGTGTAGCAAATAGGACAACCAAATCTATGAGTGATAAATAAGAGACTTTATTTGAACAATCGTCACCAAGGGTATTCCATGTCACCCCACAGGGAAACCAACCAACCAAACCCAACACAGGCTGTGTTTCGGCTAAGCCTTCTTCAGGGGTCCACTGGCATGCTAAAACCATAAATACAAAGAATATATAATAAGGGTAGACATCGTAATCTCATCTTTAGTATGTGAACTAGATCAAAACAATAACTTTACCTCCACGATGTGCAGCCTTTCACTTCAGCAAAAATAGACACCAACATCTGCGTTGTGATAGCCTTATATTTGGCGGGAGCCAGTTAACCCTTGACCCTAAAAAAATTGTCACTCATCTAAAATCTGTACTTTAAAAAAAAAAGGGTGTTTGAAATAATATATTTGTTTACTATCCTAATCGTGGTTAACTTGCAATGAAAATATCTTTTCACAGAGGTAAAGTTACTATTTTTGATCTAGTTCATATACTAAAGATGAGATTAAGAGGTCTACCCTTATTATATATTCATTTTGGATGTTACATTTTAAAGACTATAAGAGCTTTTAAATACGGGAGGTAGTTTATTATGTATATTAGGGAACTACAGTGATACTTTACAGAAAAGGTTGTCCTCCAGTTAAGAGTTCTTTGGTATGACATATGTATAGAGGTTTATAGTATTCCTTATTCATCACAGTTCCTGAATCAAGTTGATAGTGTCTTAATGACAATAACTTGGATGGAGGCATCACTCCTCCTTTTACATGATATGTTTTTAATTAATATGGCATTTAGTTATTACAGTGAGTATGATGAGTTATGAATTTGTGCTCTTCTTCTTCCTTTAGTATTTAAAGATAACACAAGGGTTGGATTTACGAGTGGTAAAAGGTTGAATTCCTTTTTGATACATGTCACATCACTATTTTATTGTTAATTTAATTCTATATTCAGTTTTAATTTTAGTTTATTTACTGTTTTATGATATTAATTGCTTATTTATTTATGTTCATTGTATCATTTATTATTTATTATATATTTAGTCATTTTATATTTTTTATATTATTTTTTATATTGTTTTTATTAGTTCATAACTATTGGTTGACCATTGTTCATGGATTGTTGTGTGTATTAATAATGTATTTTTACATTATTTCATTCCATTTACAATTTTTTTTATGTATGATCTTATGTATGATTTTGTGTTTTTTATGGATAATTATTCTATGTATTTATGGTTTTAGAATGCCGATGAACCCCTGAAGAAGGCTTAGCCGAAACATAGCCTGTGTTTGTTTTGGCTGGTTGGTTCCCCTGTAGGGTGACCTGGAATACCCTTGCTGACGACTATTCAAATCAAGTCTCTTATTTACCATGCATAGATTGGGGGCTTGTTTACAAAGCCGCAGTAGCAGTTTCTGATTGTTATCAATGGGGCCGCAGCTCTGATAACGATCGGAAACCGCTACCGTGGCTTTGTAAACAAGCCCCTTGGTTGTCCGGTGCACAGGGGCCCATGGGGTACTCCCTGGGGTTGTATGGAGGCAGCAGCTGAGTGAAGTGCAGCCGGTATCTGCTTTGGACAATCTGCAGCATCCAGGTGTCCAAGGTGACAAAGAGCCACCAATAGGCAAAGTGGACGAGCCACCCCCCGATCTGTGGGGGGACCTCGACAGATAGTGGTCGGCTGGCTATGCTTCTGAGGAACCCATCAAAATCCCGCTCCCAGCTTGGGCTGGGGGGCAGGTTGCACCTTCGGGGTCTTCTCCCTTTACTGCGGGTGGGAAGTCTGCGCCTTGGGCTGTGCTGGGAAATACCAGCACAGGTGCAGAAAAAAAGGCTTTCTTCTGAGCAGGATCCACAGTCTTTCTGAAAAGCCTGGTGAGGACCACCTGTTCTTTCTGTAGCTCCATGGATTTCTCCTCCACAGGCTAGCCAAATTAGTTTTCACCCCCACAGGGGATGTTAGTGATCTTGTCTTGGACTGTAGGGCTGGTACCCCTGCAATTCTACATGCAAATCTCCGGCCTGCTCAGCAACTCAGGCCTGAACCAAAATGAACCAAACTGCACAGACAAGATGGATTCTTCACTACACTTTTGCTGTGTTCAGCTATAAGCCTGTTCTTCAAGCAACTGCTTGCACAGCGTTTCTAAGTGTGCATGCATACAGAGGCTATTGTCCGTGGCTGGCCTTGGACACTTGTACATGCCCAGAAGTTACATACTGTTGCTTCTGCCTGACTTTTACCATGGCTCCTTTGTTTGCAAGAAGCTGCTCATCATCGACCTTCTGATTCGCTGAGAACACCTCAGACTGCCTGCTGCCAACCAATCATCGGACCTATGACGGAGGATTCTCACACAGAATTCTGCATTCTGCGCTGGAAGTTGTGGTTGTAAGTTGGAGAGTAAGAGAGAGTTGGGGCTTTTCCCCACCTGGACATACAGACTTCTGCACTGCGTACCTGATTCCTGCACCCTGAGCCTTCCACCAGACGGCCCCTACGTGTGGGCTAGGCCGTCCTCCACAGGTCTGAGATAAGAGTTCACAGATACCTCCGGTTTGGACTTACTGCGGCTCGCCTGACGAGGCTAGAGCCCGCACTAGCTAGAAGCTGCTTCTGAGTGCCGACGGAGCTAAGGTACTGACTTATCTCTCCTCCTCCGTATGGGAAAAGGGTTAGCAATATATTTCTTGCTTTTCCTCAGTGCAGAGCGAATCAGTGACATCTGGTTCCTAATCTGATTTATTACGTTGTCCAAGTGTACATCTGTACCATAACAAATTGTTACTTTATGTTTCTAATTAGCCATATATGTGTGTGTATATTTTTCTATTTGGTTGCCTATAATAAAGTCTAATATATATCTGCAGACCAGAATTCTTTCGTGGCTCATTGCCAGAATAACTCACAGAACTTTGGGCTGGGATAGTAGCCATATTCCTCTAGACAACAGAGAGTCTAACTTATTTTTTTTGTGCTACTAATATACCCTACATATGGGGTCTCTTCCAAGGGATGAGTCTTTCTGAATGTGCTATGTCTCTCAGAATTTGTGTAATATTTCTGCATTGTCCTATTGTGGTCAACGCAGCTGTTTATGCTGAGGTTTTTGTGGCCAGAGAGCATTGTCTGTGAGACGGCTTTGCAACCCCCATTACAGGCTCTCTGCATTAGAGTACTTCTAGCGGTGCCCTGTGTTTGTTTTTACAGACAGTCTCAGCTATTGATTTACGATGGCTCACGCAGATAAGGTTGATTTGGCATTCCAGAAATTAGCTTCCCTATGTTGGTCGAAAGATACCACTGCCGACCACATTGAAAGAATTTCTAAGTGCCTTACAACAGATACGCAAGAGCTTGTTAGGGCTGATAGCTTTTTCAGTGAGTTCCTAGACCGGCTTCTGGCTCATAAGGCTAAATTACCGGTGGATATGGTAGCCGAACATGCCTGTGTGCTGCATATTTTTACTGACAAACTGCAGAAGGCATTATGTCACCTGCAAACTAAATCTGAATCGCTAGAGTCTGATTTAAGGACTGCTCACAGTCAGATACAGTGTGCTAAGGAGACAGCTAACCAGTGTGAAAAGCAGAGTGCTGAGTTACGTCATCAAGTTGACGAACTTCAGGCTGAGGCGACCAGACGAGCTAGCGGTAGCCTCTTTTCACCAGGCACTACTAGCCTGTGGTATCTGCGATGCCAAGAGCTAGTGGCTCAGGTTTCCGCTCTTAAGAGGCGGGGTGAACAGGATCAAAAGGAGTTACAGTTTCTAGCAGTTTGTAGGTCTGAGATGGCTTCTCAGACAAAGAAATTAAAAGCAGACGCGGCTCTTTTTGAGCAACGAGAGAGTGCTTTGATGGCTGAGCTCGAAGCCACAGAGTCTGCTCTCAGTGCAAGAGACGGCGTACAGCCGATCTGCAAAGGCAGCTAGTTGTCGCACGTCAGGAATGTGGGCAGGAAATGCAGAGAGTTAACCTAGAAATCCAGCAGTTAAGAGCTGACTGTTTTGAATTGGCTTGTGTGTCCACTTCTCAGAGTAATGAGACAGAGTACAGGGATAATTTCAGCCCTCTAGGCTTCTCGAAGTACCAGAGGGTAGATGACAGCAGTTTGCCACTGGAAACCCTGCCCAGTGTAGAACGGCAGCTTTTCCAGAACAGAGTCAGTTCTCTCCCATCAGCGCATGAGCACAGGAGAGAAACAGGGCGGAATGAACCACCCTACTCTCGGCCCCTCCCCATACAGGGAGCGGTGGAGGGGGGGTGGGAAATCCCCCGAGTGATGGAAAACTGTACCAGCAGCGACCACTAGAGGGAGCTGAAGGGACGCAAAATTCGCTATGCTCCCGTGTCCTGCAAGGGAAAATAAATGAAGGTGCTTCTGTCACACAATTGCAAATCATCAAGACCTTGCGGAGCATGGTCACTCCTTTTGAGAAAACTGGTCATGCCACCATAAATGAACATTTAGCTGCAGTCAAATATGCCTTTCAGGCACTGAACATTACCAGGGGGGAGGACATGGTTTTGTATCTTCCATGGTCTTTTGATGTGCCTTGTCAGCAATTCATTCGGGCCATGGCAGACGATGAAAAGAAGGACATTGTCATTTTTGAACAGGCACTAAAGAAACATTATGGGCCATACCCTGATGATATTGCTGAAAAGCAGGCAGCATTTAGTATGACTCATAAGGAAAATGAAACCCCCCGAGAGTTTGCTTACAGGATTAGGCAGACCTTCTTCCAGAGTGACCCTTCTTGGGAAACAATAGAACACCATCAGGAGTTTCGTAATCTTTTCTGTCAGTTGCTCCTTCCATCTATCAAGCCTTATATGTCTGACAAGCGTCACGAACCCCTGTCACGTGTGATAGAACATGCTGAGTGGATTTGGGAAGCTGTTCCCAACATGACAGCAACCAATACTGGCAGCACAGTCCGGGCTCCCAGCAAAGCCAGAGAGCCAAAACAGTGTGTCAGTGCTGTAAAATCCACTCTTTCGTTAGAAAATAACTCTTCTCCTTCTGTTCCACAGAATCCTCCCAGGCCACTCCAGAATAACCAGTCATCTGGGTCTAAGCAGCGCTCTGGGAATCAGCATTTCACTCCACAGAACCGGAACTGGAAGAGAAAGCCCGGTTTTGACAAATACCTGGAACTGGAGAAGAGAATAAGCGATATGATGAAGGCTACCATTGCATTCAGCTCCTCACAGGAGGCTCCTGCTAGTAGTGTGCCTCTTAAGCCACGAGCAAAGCCTCAGAAGCCAGAGGAGGAACTGGTTGACTCCTCTTCCCCTTCTAATGCGACTGAATGACTAACCGACTTTCTTTCTGTCCCACAGGTCACTATTGCACAGGTGCAGCCAGCTGGAGATGCCACCCCAGGGACACACAGTGACACTCCTGCCATGGACAGCGAGGGTCCAGCCTTTGACACCATCAGGAAGCACAAGTACTTTCTGGGTAAACTCAAGCCAAAAGGACAGAGGTATACTGTTCCTGTTACTATTCAGCAGGCTTTTCTCTGTGAGGGCCTGATAGATTCAGCCTCTGAGGCTACCCTGATTACCTCGAGTCTCTTTGATAGACTCACTGCTTCCTTGGGGGGTCAGAGGACCCTACACGTCACACCCAGTGATTTGTCACTCGCAGCTTATGGGAATCAGCCCATAGAGTCTATGGGACAGGTCTGGCTTAACCTCCAAATTGGAAAATTACAGGTGAAGCATCCTGTACTCATTACCAAGTGCCCTGGGGAAGAATTCTTGATTGGCAATGAGCTCCTGAAACGGTTACGCCCCATTCTGGACTACGTCCAGGAAGTGATCTGGACACAGGTCACACATCCCATACCTTATGCTAGGGTAAAACATGACAGTAGGGTCAGTGGTCCTTGTTCGGTGGAACGCACAAACAAGTCCATCAGGATTAATTTCCAGAGGTCAGCTGTTCCCCAAATCCTTCAGCTCCAGTATGAAAGGGCTGGAGATGAGGATCAGGGCATCAGCGACGTGGTTTCCATTGCAGTGGGTTCAGTAGCTAACATTGTCCTTGATACTGACTGCCTGCAGATTTTCCTGAAGGAACCTGTGGAAGGTTGTGAGGTGCAAACCCCTCCTCCATCCCATCCCTGCCTAGATCACCCTAGGAGACTGACGGACATATTCTCGGCTGAGAAAGGTCCCTTTATATATGTGCAGGTGGGCATGTCCCAAAAGGAAAGGGCCTACCTATTACCCCACTGTGACCACTCCCTCATCAGTGAGACTCTTTTCTATCGGCTCAAGACATTCATGGGCTACTGCAATCTCCCCTTGCAAGTTGGGGTCAAAGGTTTTCGGCACACCACCTCCATCATCAGAGGACTTGAGGTGCCCCTCTCCTTAGGCTCAGATTGCCTTGTTCGACTGGGAACTTATGTGGATTTTGTGAACAACATCCTCTGGAGTAGGATGGAAGGAGATCCGGTGGATTTCTCTGGTGCCCGCCCATCCCTACGGGCTGGTCAGACTATCCCTCAAGTCTGTGAAGTGGTCTGTGCAGAAGACATCCACATACCTGGGAGGGTACAGGATTGTCCCCTGCCGATACAGGTGACCTGAGGACATGTGGTCTCAGACAACTTGGTCTTCTTCAGTCCAAATTCCCGTTTTGAGGAGCTGGGCCTAGCCATGGGTCCCATACCCTGCATGGAGGCTACAGCTTCCTCCTTACACTTATTGCTCACCAATCCAAATCCAGATCGCATTCACCTTGTGAAAGGCGAACCCCTGGGATTCCTAGTGGGAGAATCGTTCCCAAGTGTGGAATTGAGTCTACAGATTATTGGGGAAGCCCCTGTTTCCTGGAACATCTGTGAAGGGGGGGGGGGGACCCCTGCGTGTGTACGATCCTCACCCTGAGGCCTCCTCACCTTACAGTTTGTCTGGCCACATAGTGCTGACACCTCACAGGTGGACCTCGAGTCTGAACATCTGATTTTGTCAAGTAAACTCGATGAGGCTGTTAGTTCCCTCACCCACCAGGGGGGGGAGCCCCATGCTGTCCAAGCCATCCAGGTCTCTTCTCTCCAAGATGAGATTGAGGAGAAGGTTGAAATACCCTCAAATAAACCTGTTCTGGGATTTGATGAAATGGTTGCGGGAAAACTTGTTGAAGCAGACGCCTGCACTGATGAGTCAGAAAAGGCCCAATTAAAAGCACTGCTGTACCGTCACAAGGACCTGTTTGCCACTGACACCTATGACTGTGGTCTTACCGACCTACATGTCACCCGGATTCCTACAGATCCAAACAGTAAACCTGTCTTTGTGAGACAGTATAAAATCCCATTGGCCTCCTATGAATCTGTTCAGGAAATCATTAATTCCCTGGAACAAAAGGGAATTATACGTCAATGCAACAGTACTTACAATGCCCTACTGTGGCCTGTCATCAAGAAGGATTCTAGCTGGCGCTTAGCTTTGGACTATCGCCAGCTTAATAAAAAGGTATCTCTATCCAGATGGCCTATGGCACATCTGGAACAGAACTTAGCCACCATCAAGGGTGCAAGGTACTTTACCAGCCTGGATCTGGCCTCAGGATTTTGGACTATACCTATCCATCCAGAAGATCAGCATAAGCTGGCTTTTACCTTCGGTAGGCGACAATATACTTGGAATCGGACACCGTTTGGTTATTTGAATGCCCCAGCAGACTTCAATATTTTCCTGCATAAGGCTTTGCCTGATGCTGAGACTAGAGGCACCCTCGTCTATGTAGACGACATTCTGGTGAAGAACACCAGTTTCACTGACCATTTGCAGGAAATAGAGCATGTTTTCCAGCAACTGAAAGCTGCGGGAGCAAAGCTGTCCTTGTCAAAGGGCCAATGGTGCCGGAAATCCCTCAATTATTTGGGTTACGAAGTTTCTGCTGAGGGACTGCGGCCTCAAAGGAAGAGAATTGCAGCCTTGCAACAACTCAAACGTCCGACCAACGTGAGTGAGCTGCGCTCATTCTTGGGCATTTGCAATTATTCACGCCAATTTGTGGATCAATATGCGGAGATTTCCCGACCCCTGGTCAAACTCCTCAAAAGAGATGAACCTTGGGTATGGAATCCCGACCAAGAGGCAGCTCTAGAAGAGCTGAAGGCAGCTTTGAGTCGAGCTCCCTGTCTTGCCTATCCAGAGAGTGGCAGAGAATTCTTCGTGGAACTAGGTTTCACTGATCACTCTATGAGTGCTGTTCTGTACCAGATGCATGACACAGATAGGAAAGTTATTGCCTATGCCAGCAAAGCTTTAACGGAAGTGGAGAAGAAATACTCTGACTGTGAGAAATCCTTGTTGTCCACAGTCTGGGCCCTCCAATATTTCCGCAGTTATATCCAAGGTGAGAGGTTGGTTGTTGAGACTCATCACCAACCCATCAAGTTCCTAGGCAGTGATCGGATTAAATCGGGACAAGTGTCAAACAGTCGCATTGTCTCCTGGACCTTAGCACTTCAGGGCTGGCCCCTGGAGGTCAGGTATGCTCAAAACCGCAAGGATGCCGCCGCACAGGGCCTGGCTGAATTGCACGATTGCACTGCCAGAGAACCTTTCGTGGGTAATTTAGACACCGAAATGGAGTCATGTACGCCTGAGCCTTCTCGTCATCGTCCTTATGATGAGAACCTCTGTAAAGGCTACCCCAAGGTGTATGTGGACGGTTGTGCTTACCGTCGAGAGCCTGACCATGAACTGGTAGCAGGTATAGGTGTAGTTTGGAACCAGAACCACCCTTGTGAACCCTTCAAGTACCATCTGGGTACCAAGAATAATCAGTATGCAGAGCTAGCTGCAGCCCTGGCAGCTCTCCAGTCTGCTGCTCAGGGAGGGGTTCACACCCTAACCATCTGTACTGATTCAGACTACGTCCGACAGAATTTTGTTTCCCACTTGCCCATTTGGAAATCTAACCATATGCTGAATTCCAAAGGGAAACCTGTCAAACATGCCGGATTGATTCTGGCCTTGGACAAGGTAGCTCATGAAAATGACATGATAGATGATGTGCTATTATACACGCCTTTTACAACAGAAAACCCAGACCTCGCACCAATAACATGCTGCATAAATGAAATATCCAATTGGCTACAATCCCAAAACCTCCGGATTCAACACAAGAAGACGGAGGTGATGTTCATTACAAGGAACCGTAACTTCACTGTGCCGGCAGTACTAAAAGTGAAGGATGCAGACCTCCAGACCAAATCCGCGATCAGATACCTCGGCATCATACTAGACCAGAACCTAAATATGCAGGCTCATATAAGTAACACTGTAAGGACAGTATATCATAAAATTAGATCCCTTAGATACCTAAGATCTCTGCTGGAGCCAGATGATTTCAGGACTATCAGGCACTAATTATCCCGCATTTCGATTATGCAAATGCAATACTGCAAGGTCTCCCCCAAACCACCCTAAACCCACTGCAAATGGCAATGAACACCGCAGCAAGAGTACTGCACGGAGCATCCAGGAAAGACCATGTCACACCCATAATGAAACAACTCCACTGGCTCCCGATTCAAGGTAGAATTACATTCAAGACCTTGCTGCTCACCTTCAAAGCCACCAAAGGTCTCTCGTCCACTTCACTAACAGAGCTAATCCAGATGACACCCCACAACAGGGACAGAAGGTCAGTAGCTCAAAACACCTTGATAGTCCCAAGATCTATAACTCAATGCACCAAGTCAACATCCAGCAGGTCCTTCAAACTTTATGCACCAATGATCTGGAATAACCTCCCTCACAACATCAGATCAATCCCGGATATATTCCAATTCAGGAAGGCCGTGAAGCACTACCTCTTCCTCCTACATTACCCGGAAACCAATAGAAACTCAGCACCATTTGCCGAAATCACCCAAATCTCCACTGTCTAAAACCATACAAACACATAATCAGCCTACAAATTGTATATATTGTATATATTGTGATTGTACATAGTTACCCTGTTAGCCAAGTTGAATATCCTGTTCATATGTAAACACAAAGTACTATTGGAAATGTGTATGTTCATTGTTTATTGTAAACCGCGCTGATGCTGAATAGCGCGGTATAAAAGAGACTTTAAATAAATAAATAAATAAATAAATAAATAAATGACCATCTACTGGAAGAAAGTGAAAGGTCATTCCCGTGTTGATAATCCTGACAAGATTGGAAATGATCTAGCTGATCAGATTGCCAAGGAGGGTGCTGTCTCTGGAGACCTCTGGCAGTTGGAGGCTCCTGAGACCAATGGGCTTCAAATGGTGACGGCGGTTACCCGGCGACAAGCTCAATTATCCACCATGCCCCCTGTGGTTCAATGGTGTGGCGAGAGCACAGATCTCGACCTCGTGCAAGCCCAGAAACAAGATCCTACTCTTGGACATTTCTACCTTTTTCTCCAGAACCCCCAGGAACACCCATTAACTCTGGAGGCTTGTCAGGACGATGAGGAACTGAGGATCCTCTACATCTCCAAGGACATGTTCCATCTCCAGAAAGATCTGTTGATACGGACGAGTAAGCATGGTATTGTGCAATGGGTGGTACCTCGGGCCTTCCGTGGAGTTATGTTACAGCACGCTCATGATGAACCTTGTGCCGGTCATAGAGGTGACCGAATAACCTATGAAATGTTGAAACAAGTGGCCTACTGGCCCCACATGTACCAAGATGTACAATTGTATACTAAAGGTTGTCTGACCTGTTGCAGATTTCAACCTGCAGCTCCTTCTCATAGAGCACCTTTGAGAAACAGAGGTCTGACCATGCCTTGGTCTGATCTCCAGATTGGATCGGCCCCGTGCCCCGATCCTCTCGAGGCAACAAATATATGTTGACAGTTACCTGCTTATTTACTAAGTGGGTCGAGTGCATCCCAGCACCCAACTGTACCGCCGAGACCACGGCCACCTTGTTGTTAAACCATGTTTTCAGCAGGTGGGGCCTCCCCATGCGAGTGGAATCTGACCAGGGTTCCCACTTCACGGGACAAGTCATTAAGCATCTGTGGAAGGTACTAGGTGTGAAGGCCAAAGTCCACATTGCTTATCGTCCACAATCCTCTGGACAAGTGGAGAGAGCAAACAATACTATCATCAGTATCTTGAAAAAGTATGTTTCTTCCTCTGGGAAGGACTGGGACATCAAACTGCCCTTGGTCCTGATGGCTATCAGAGCCACGCGTCATCATGCTACTGGTGTGTCCCCTTTTGAGATGATGACAGGTAGGGACATGGTTTTACCCCTTCATCTTCTTTACAGGACTAATGATGTGACTCTCGCTGCTACTACAACTGCTCATGAATATGTTGCCCATTTAAGACAACACTTGCAAAGTGCCTTTGCCTTTGCCCAAAAGAATTTGGACACTGCTACTAGGGGTAGGAAGGCCTACTATGATTTGAGGACTACCTCTAAAGAATACCAGATTGGCGATAAGGTATTCTACTACAATTTTGGTAAGAATAAGGTCAAAGACTGTAAATTTCTACCTAGCTGGAACGGTCCATTTCCTATTGTGGATAAAGCCTCCCCTGTTGCTTATCAAATTCGAATGAAGTCAGGTACTGAGAGGGAAGGCTCCCTTAAATGGGTCCACATTAATCAGCTTAGACCGTGTCATCCCAGTAAGTTCCTTCCTGAAGAACCTCTTGATGTTGTGAGTGATTCTAACCTTGAGGCAGCATAGCCTGTTTATTTTCTTTTACAGATGGAGTCTCGGACTTTGAAGGTCCTGTTCCTGATTTTGCTGTTAGCGGGATCCGAGGTTGCCAGATTGATTGAACCTGGCCCTCTTTCTGGTGTCGTGCTACAGGATACGCCTGGTTTCCTGATTACACAGTCCCAGACTGTCACACAGAAAGTTTTTGTGTCCCTAGATCCCCAACATGTTTTCCAGAAACATTTTGAATCGTCTGTTGCACGCATCACTAATATACGTGGTGCCTAATCTTGGCATGTGCCAACGCTCTAAAGACATTCATTGGTTATGTCCTGGTAAACCTTTCCTGAAGGACACTTCTACAGCTTTGTGGGTTGTCTGCTGAAAATGTGAAAGAACAATGTAAAGTTACCATGACCAAGTTCGATGACTTTTCAGAGACGAAAGTTGCTGTTGTCAACAATGTTTGGCTGGTTAGTACCCCTCTGAGTGAACTCCTGGTCACCATGAATAAACATGACATTCATAATAGAGTTCCTCTACCCTGCAATGTTTGCTTGATTGATGTTCCTTGTTTTATCTTGATGCTGACCCTGTTTCGACAGAGCTCCAGATATTGGATGTGTTTCGAGGTCATGAGATTGACTTCACTGCAGCCTTGACCTATCTTTTGGACTATAAGGACTCTCACACAGTTGAACTGTCCATTGACCAGGCCGACCTTGCCATTGCTGATTATAACTTTGATTCACGTGATGTGGACATTTTACAAACTGATTTTATGTCACATGTCATTGTTCCTGGTCTTTTCTTTCTGTTGGTGCTCCAGTTTCTTATCTCTTTGTATCAACAGAGACAGATTCGTGCTCTTCGTCGCTCTATGCATCCTGCACCTCTGCTGCCTGCCATGCGTCTGCAGGATTTGCTGGAACGTCACACTTTTGAATAAGTGTCACCATTTTCTTTGAAAGTTATCCATTACTCTTAATTGAGTTGTTTTTTTTTTCATAGATAGCATGTTTTCATTTTACTAACACAGTTACACATGGCTTCTCATTGCTTTTGAGTATTCACCTTGGTGTTACACTAACACATTATATTGCATTACTGATATGCATTTTTGGTTTGGATACTATATATACTCTTGAGTTTGATGTTACCATGCATTATTTTGATTGTATTGACTTGACTGTATCAATGTCATTTTATTTTGATTTCTTTTATTGATTGAGTGTATTCACGGTATTATTCCTCATGCAGTATTGCTTTCATGCATATTGTGCTTGAAGTATTATCCACTTCTCATGTATTAGTCAATCATTTGTCATTTGGTTCTGACCTGCACGGTAGTACTGCTAGTTAGGCTTTGTACGATGGAGTGTACTCCCTTGTAGCATCCTCCATCTTACAAGGGGGGGGAGATGTAGGGCTGGTACCCCTGCAATTCTACATGCAAATCTCCGGCCTGCTCAGCAACTCAGGCCTGAACCAAAATGAACCAAACTG
This sequence comes from Ichthyophis bannanicus, assembly GCA_033557465.1. NCBI lineage: Eukaryota > Metazoa > Chordata > Amphibia > Gymnophiona > Ichthyophiidae > Ichthyophis > Ichthyophis bannanicus. Next base: position 607,842,004 of record CM066032.1, read on the forward strand.
CACAGACAAGATGGATTCTTCACTACACTTTTGCTGTGTTCAGCTATAAGCCTGTTCTTCAAGCAACTGCTTGCACAGCGTTTCTAAGTGTGCATGCATACAGAGGCTATTGTCCGTGGCTGGCCTTGGACACTTGTACATGCCCAGAAGTTACATACTGTTGCTTCTGCCTGACTTTTACCATGGCTCCTTTGTTTGCAAGAAGCTGCTCATCATCGACCTTCTGATTCGCTGAGAACACCTCAGACTGCCTGCTGCCAACCAATCATCGGACCTATGACGGAGGATTCTCACACAGAATTCTGCATTCTGCGCTGGAAGTTGTGGTTGTAAGTTGGAGAGTAAGAGAGAGTTGGGGCTTTTCCCCACCTGGACATACAGACTTCTGCACTGCGTACCTGATTCCTGCGCCCTGAGCCTTCCGCCAGACGGCCCCTACGTGTGGGCTAGGCCGTCCTCCACAGGTCTGAGATAAGAGTTCACAGATACCTCCGGTTCGGACTTACTGCGGCTCGCCTGACGAGGCTAGAGCCCGCACTAGCTAGAAGCTGCTTCTGAGTACCGACGGAGCTAAGGTACTGACTTATCTCTCCTCCTCCGTATGGGAAAAGGGTTAGCAATATATTTCTTGCTTTTCCTCAGTGCAGAGCGCGAATCAGTGACGTCTGGTTCCTAATCTGATTTATTACGTTGTCCAAGTGTACATCTGTACCATAACAAATTGTTACTTTATGTTTCTAATTAGCCATATATGTGTGTGTATATTTTTCTATTTGGTTGCCTATAATAAAGTCTAATATATACCTGCAGACCAGAATTCTTTCGTGGCTCATTGCCAGAATAACTCACAGAACTTTGGGCTGGGATAGTAGCCATATTCCCCTAGACAACAGAGAGTCTAACTTATTTTTTTTGTGCTACTAATATACCCTACAGGACCCACTGCTCAAGGTCTAAAGACAGCTGCCACTCTGCCCGCAGATTCAAAAGCATTGTAGGTGCCCTGCACCATGAACTTTGAGCAATGCTTGCCGTGAACCACTAGGACCCAAAAGGACTCGCAATGGCCCTTGGGAACAAGGGCAGAAAAGTCCTCCAGGTTCAACATGACATCCTTGAGGAACATGTTCATCTAGGACTGGTAAACCACAATCCGGGCAATCAGCATGGAATCATGAAAGTACTTCCTTCCAAAAGGAATCCAAGGTACGAGCCTCCCGACTCGATGGGGCCAAGGAGTGCATCTTAGCACTCTTCAAGTGCTTTAAGGCTGATTCCACCACAAAAGAATTGTGGGACAATTGAGGCTTCTCAAACCCCAGAACATTCTGGACCCAGTACAGGCAATCGAGCCGACGGCTGATGACCAGAAACACAAGCAGCACCTCCCACAGCTGCAGCAGAACATGGTGGATGGTAACAGTCACCGCATCCCAGGGGGCTTAGGAGTACTGGAGGAGTTCCAATTCCTCCACCCTCTGTTCCAGTCATTTTGTCTGTTGTTGTGATTAACTTTCTCTGTGGCTTTATCTGTATACTTGGATGTTGGGGTTGTGGTTGGGGTTGGGGCAAGGTACTTCAGGCCGGAAGGTCGGGGGTTCAAATCCCACTAGAGGACAGCAACCTCGGGCTGGAAGGACTGGCGTTTCTAGTCCCACAGGTGCTCCTTGTGGTCTTGGGCAAGCCACTTAACCCTCCATAGCCCATGTTCCCTGTAAAATAGTTATCTCCAAGTTAAAATGCCCTGTTCAGTGTAATTTCAGTTTGTTCAATGTAAACCGCACTGATGCAGAATAGCGCGGTATATAAGAGAATGTAAATAAATAAATAAAAAATAAATAATTGTCACACCTCCTCTGGCCAAGCGGTAGCCTCCTGTATTGCAAGGCCCCTGGAGGGTGGTAGTTGTGCCTTTATGAATATAAATGCAAACACTTCTTTCTTCAAATCAAAGGGTTTTTATTCCCCGTCCCATTGAGGGTATTTTATCTTCAAGGAACATAAATTATATGCTTTGCTTGGACATCTCATGTACAATAACAAATGTAAACATAACTTGCTTTCTTCAGCTTTTAAAGGAGAAATAAACAAAAGAACAAAAAGCTTAAATATTGCTGTAAGGTTCTCTCCCCGGTAGCTGAGAGTAGAGCATACCTCTGTTCTGCCTCGAGAGAGAGAGTTACAGGTTTGTTGCTGTATTACTGAAGTTAAGACACCAAGTTACTTTCCTTATCTCAGGGAGAATTCAGGTTCAATTAATGATAAAGAACAATCCATTAATTCCTGTGTATCATTCTCCTCAGCATTCTGGTATTCCATCATCTCTGGTTGACTGGTATACTCATTCTGTACTTTAGGAGTACTCTGTGAGACTTGCTGCCTAAGTACGTCAACCAGGAAGTTCTTCTCTTTCACCGGGTTAGAGCCTCTCTGGGCATTACCATATATACTGGAATAGAGATTTCCCAGGCACTGCCCCTGCTGGTACTTTTGAGTAGAGCTTAGCCCCTTACTTGCTCTGCTCGTGGGATAATTAAGGGAACTTTCCAACCTATCCAGGTTTCCCTTTTGTAACCCAGCTGAGCTGAATCGGAGTGCTCGTGACAGAGTTTCAGACGGAGCTGTGAACTTACAATTACAAAACTCTTCAGCTTTATCTGGTAAGTAAAAGCTTTTCTCTTGTTCATACACACTATTTGGCTGTGGATATCTCTCTGATTTATTCAGGTCGTCGGGTTCCCTCTGACCTTCATATGGGCACTCTAATTGCTCCAGAGTTTCTTTATCACTCTCTCTTGCATTCTCATACCTGTGCCAAGCTTCCCAGGGCTTTAGCTGCCCTCTCTGTATTTTCTCCAAGTGTGTCCTTGGCTGCCACGGCTTCTCTCTCTCTCTCTCTCTCAGCTCCGGCACCAGCTCCTGGCTTTGCCTTACTCCTGATCCTAATCCGGATCCTAAACTGTCTCTGAATGTCTGAGAGCTTGTTTTAAACCAGCGTTCGCTTGCTCCACCCTTAGTTAGCTGAACCCTGTCAGGTGAAGTGAATTCCTTTCCTGTGCTAGCTGGGTGTGTCCTGATTGAGCTTTTGCACGTGTTCCTGCGTTGCTCAGGGTAACTATCTGACACTTTCTTGTTTACCCTGTCACTTTTTCTGTTTTCACTTGTGCTGGCCTGCATTTCCTCTGTCTGTACAGGGTCTACCCTGTTACATAATGTTCTGTTTTGCAGATTCCTCCTGTTCACTGTACACATTGCTGATGCTGTGAGACGTTATGTCCGCATTACTACAGACATTTAAACAAGGACAAAAGAGGCGTCTGCACCGCGAGCGTGTGCCGAAGGAGTGCACCCAAGGACAGGTCCTGCTCCTTGGGATGACTCTGGGGCAATGCATCTCCTCATCATCTTTTCATTACTTGGTTAGTCTGCACCTCGCCAGTATCACCTTTTATTAGTCCCTCACTTTGTCACTCTGCTTAACTTTTCAGTCCCTGGCTCACGATTCTGGCTGTGCTTTCACAGCTGCAGACCTTTCATATGTCCACCATTCCAGTTGTTTGGAAACCTTGATTATCCTCTTGGTAACACCCCCATGATCACAGGCAGGTTCCCCCCTCCTCCCAGAGTTCTAGCCGCCTGCCATTCATATTTACCCCACCATGCTCGTCCCCCTCCCTCGGGTGATCTTAGGCTTGCCCTTTTGAACTGTAGGTCAGTTAAAACTAAAACGGACTTGATTCTAGATGTACTTCGTTATAACCTGGACATCCTTTGCCTTGCTGAGACCTGGCTTAAACCAGGGGATGATCCCTAACTGGTGCACTACCTTCCATCTGGGTTCTCCACTTTTCCGAACCTTCAACCTTTCATGTTGGAGGTGAAGTTACCCTCATAGTCAGGGACTTTCTCCCCCCTTGTGGAGCTCTTTTGCATTCGCTGGACCGGCCCTGAAAAGATCCTCATTAAGCTCAACACCTCCCCTCCAATTCATCTTCTCCTTCTTTATAGCTCCCACTGGCATATTATTCACCAAACCCTTCTTGACCTAGCAGTGGCCTTCTCCAATCTATTAATCCTCAGTGATTTTAATATCCATTTCTTCGCTCCCACCAGGACACGTAATTTCTTCCATCAGTTCACATCTGACCACAATGTCGATCAGCTCATTAATGACCCTACCCACACAGGTGGTCATAACTTAGATTTGATTCTTTCCCAACAGAATATCATCCCTCAACCAGCCAACATCTCTATTCACCTCCTCTCCTGGACTGACCATTCATTGGTATATTTTTAACTCCTTTCTTTCATTGGTCACTCTAAACTTTTCCCTCCGCTATTCGTAGACGCTTGACTTCTGATGTTAAATCCCAGTTTCTGGCTGCATCTGATCTCCTCCCTCCACATTTCTTCACCCTTCTACTTAACTAGCAATCTGATCTCTGGAATTCCTCATTGTGCCATCATCTTGACCACCTTATGCCTGTACTCTTGATCTCATGTATGGCACACCGATCTTCTCCTTGGTATCATCCGGGATTCCGCCTGCTTAAACGGCAGGTGAGGGCCATTGAACAAGACCCCATGATGCTTTTGCAATTCAAAACTCAGCATTGCCACTACAGGCAACAAGTTACTACTGCTAAGAAATCCTATTACTCTTCACTGGTCAATGCCTCAGGGCACAACTCTAAAGTTTTGTTTTCGATTGCCACCCATCTTTCCACTCTGGCAACTCCCTCCTCTTCCCCCACTAATCCATCATTGGAACCAACCTCTAATGCCCTTGCTAGCACCCTTTTAGGAAAAAATTAACATGGCTAGGATTGGTTTGCCACCTACTAAATCATTCGCCCCCTCTTCTTCCTGTCCCTCGCCAGAATCTTTGGGGTCTCACTTTTGGTCTATGTTCGCCCCTCTCGACCTCCATAGCCTCTCGATTGCTCTCCAACTCTAAGGCATCTTTCTGTCCCCTCAACTCCATCCCCTCGGAATGGCTCCCTGTGCCCTGGGTCTTTATGCCCTTCAATCTCTCTATGCTAAATTCAAGTTTTTCTTCTGGTACCATTCCTCCCTCCTGGAAGGCGGCTCTAGTCCACCACAGTTAAAGGCTCCCAAGGCTGAACTCCACGGACCCTAATCATTATTGTCCTATTTCTAATCTTCTCTATCTTGCGAAGTGAAGCTCTCTGAGTGCTTCATCTTACCTCAACTAGCCAACCACCTTGAGCAAACCTCTTCCTTACATCCACATCAGTCAGGCTTTCATGTGCATCATAGCACTGAAACCACTGTTACTGCAGTTCTCAATTTAATTCATACCTTCTTAGATCAAGGATTATTTGCCTAAGGGATTTCACTAGAATTGGCAGTGGCTTCTGATTTAGTCAACCATAACCTTCTGGCACACTTGTTTGAGGTGGGTCTCTGTGGTGTGGTTCTGCCTTGGTTTACTTCCTTTTTGGACAATTGGGCCTACCAAATCCTTCACCGTGGGTCTACCTTTTCTTCCTACTGTCCCCTTTGTGGGGTCCCTCAAGGATCAGCTTTATCTCTATTGCAATTCAATATTTTCCGTAGCACCCTGGCCACCTTTATACAGTCGTTAGGTGTCATATTTTACATGTACGAAGATGACATCCTCCATTCTCACACGTGACTCACTTGATCTAGATCATATTAACTCTATTTTAGATTCAGTCTCATTTTGGCTCCATCAGAGCATGTTTAAACTTATACCCTTCAAAAAATATCACCACCTGGTTTACACATCATCCACTCACTTCACTCCTCTTTCAAGTATCTCTGTCTGGACTAGGAGCTCACTTGGTCTCCGCACATCAATTAACTTACCCGGTCCTCCTTTATTGCCCTTCACTGGCCTTGTGCCCTTAGACCCTTCTTTGATGAGGCCGCAATAACCATCCTTCTGCTCTGTATTGTCATTTGAAAACTTGATTATTGCAACATTTTATCCAGGCTCCCTCACTATCAAATAAAGAGTCTACGGGGGTCCTGCAGGGATCCCTCCCTGTCCTCTGTTAATATCTGAGACCCAACTTCCTGGGAAGATGGCGGTGATAACAGACGCTCGCTGACACTGCTCCCGAAACCCTCCCGTTTTTCTCTTTTCTTGCTGCCTTATTACCTTTTGCTTCTTTGCTGGCAAGCCCTCCTGATGCCACATGCGGGCAGGAAGAGGAAGGCCAAGCAGACAGCGATGTCAACGGGGGAGATCCCGGCTGCGGAGAAGTCAGCAGTATGCGGGCCCATGGAAGCATTCATGTGGCCTGCTGGGAGGAGTGACCCAGTTCCGGGGCACCCGCTGAGTGCTGTAGAGGCAGAAGGAAGGTCTCTAAGAGCCGAAGGGCTAGAGGTTTCCTTCAGCCCGGAGCTCCGAATGCCGCCGGTTCAGCCGGAAGGAGAGTTCTTGCCTGGGACGCTGAATGCTGGTGCGAGTGAGGTGGACAGCCTGCTTCAGCAGTCTCAGTTGCATTCACCTAGCCCCGGAAGAAGTTTGCCGGTGCTGGTGTCTCCGACGTTATCTTCTGGCGTGGAGGGAGAGAATCCAGATGAACCGACTTCAACTTTGCTTTCTTTGGTGGAGTTGCTCCCGTTATCCTTGGGTACACAGGCACAGGTTGGTATGGATGATCCAGGATGCACTCTGGTGAGACCTGAACTTGTTACTTCTGATACTTTGTGGGATGCCTTCTCGTCCATGCACTTCAATATTTCATCACAGCTTCAGTCTATATTGCAGCAATTTCAAGTGTTTGGGCAGCAATTAAAGTTATATGAATTGTGTCAGATGGAGCTTACTGCCAAGGTGTCCTCTTTTGAGGGTCAGCTAGGGCAGGTACAGGAGGTCTCCCAAGCCTTTGTTAAGGACTCTGTGGTTATGCATAGAAGGTTGGAATTTTTAGAAAATGCAGCAAGGAGCTGTAACCTAAGAATCTTAAATTTTCCCAAGGTTCCATCAGTATCTGCCTTGGAACTTTTTAAGAAGTTTCTTCTAACCACTCTCAAGGTTTTGGTTGATTCCGTACCACCCATATCCAAGGCCTTCTATTTACCAACTGCAAAGACTGCACCTGTGAGCAAAGATGAACATCTTCTAATTTCTTCGGATAGTTTGGACTTAACTACCTTTTTGGAATGGTCCTCTTCTGGTGTTGGGATGACTGCCACATTGTGGGTCACTTTTGCCCTAGAGGCGGACAGAGATTGGCTCTTGAGATTGTTTTTTAGGTCTCCATGCAAAGTGTTCCTGGAGTCCCACCTAAGGATATTTCCTGATGTCTCTAGAGCAACCCAAAAGAGAAGGAGACAATTTCTTCTATATCACCCTGGGGTGCTCCAGCTGGGAGGGTTGTTTTCTCTCCATTTTCCATGTAAATGTCTGGTTAAGTTAGCCGGGCATAGTTACCTTTTTTTTTTTTAACCCTCTCAGTCGTCTGCCTTTATTGCTTCTAAATTACTTGACGTACAGGGTCCCTCTTCTACTCTCCCTCAAAGTAGTTTTCCTAATAAGGAGAGCTAATTTGGAATATATTGTTTGCACTTCTTTCTTGTCTGCTTATTTCTTGTGTTTGCATTATGATCAATTTATCCTATATTGTGTGACCTATCTTGTCATTATATTGTGGACTTGTGGGCTATGTTTAGTTGATTTTGTCTTTGGTGGGAAGATTTTTCTTTTATGCTATGGTTAAAGTGCCCTTTCTGTGCAAGGCTTTTCTCTTGTATATACTGTAAAATTGCATAAATAAAAAATAAATAAAATAAAATAAAGCGTCTACAATCCATCCAAAACACAGCCATTCATGCACTCACCTGCGCCAGAAAATACGACCACGTAACACCCCTATTTATCCAGCATCTCTGGCTTCCTGTTCCCAAACGTATACATCTCAAAATCCTGACCCTTGCACACAAGGCCCTATACAATCAAGCCCTACTATGCCTTTCATCTTTAAACCATCCCCTATGTTCCACAATGTTGCTTGCACTCCTTTTCAAGATAACCGCCTGGTCCTTCCCTCTCTTAATCGCACTATGTATGAGTTTACCCATTGAGCCACCTTCTTTACAGCTCCCTCCCTTTGGATCTACCTGCACACATACTGTACGTCTGGAAGCATCTTTCCCTAAATTTAAAACCATTTTGAAGACCTTTATGTTCAACCGAGCTTTTGGTACTAACAACTTGTAGGACGCTGCATTAACAACCTATCCCGATGTCAGGATGGCCCACTCCTTCCTTCCTTGTGCTTTGCTTTCCTGTTCTAAATGGAGTTCCCTCCTTTCCTTCTCCTCTCAAGCTATATTGTGCATCTGTGTTTTTGCTTTTTTCATGTTTTTATAATTATTGTAAACTGCTCTGCTGTCAGTTGCTAAGGGCAGTATATCAAGTTCAATAAACGATAACTATTCCAGAGAAAAGGGGATGGCCTTGGCCATGCCCCTAATGAAGTCCTGGAAGGACATGTCCCCCAGGGGCGACTTACGCAGTTTGGATGGAGGCAATAGGTCAGATGGGAGGTCAGACACCGTCGATGCTGCCTCCCATCTGACCTATCCGAGAAGAAGTCAAAATAGTTCCAAGTCTCCTCCTTCCACTGGCTACGCGGCTTAGATGAGGGAGGGTGCCAATGGCCCTCATGCCACCCAGCATGCCGATGGTGGATGTCCCTGGGCCTCGGACTTCGATACACTGGAGAGGGAGATGGCTCCAGCAACCAGAGTCTATATCTATCGCCCACCCGTTATCCCCTCTCAGAGGGCAGGGTATGGGTCTCCAGGATAGGCTGGAAGGAGTGCGGTGATGACCTGTTTCACACAGCAAAGCCCGCTTTCTGCAAGGCTTCCAGCACTGCCAAGTGAGCTTCTAGGGCTCGAAGCCATTCCTCCAGAACCACCACCTTCAAGGGGGGCTGATGCCACAACTGCAGAAACCGGCATCGACAGCTCAGGTGGGGACTCCACGATGATAGGTATATCGAGAGATATCTGGCTCTCCTCCTGGACACTGGGAGTGGACTCAGTCATACAAGTTGGGTCCTCCCAATGGGGAAGCTTAGCTGGCCGCTCCCGGCCATCACTCTTTGCATCAAGGACTACGATGATGCTGCACCAGGAACTTCTCCTGGTACTCACCCTTCAACATTGACGGGGTTTCTACAGGGAGTCTCCGCATGCCGCTCGGGCCCCTCTGCTCTGACTGAGCACACTGCTCCTTCCCCTTGGCCACCTCAGAACTTCTTGAAGACACTGAGGATGCTGAATCAGATGAGCCAAAGAGAGACGGACTCCTGCTTTTCATGACCCTTCAGCCATCAGCATGTCATCTACAAGCAGAGCTCACAGGATGCTGGCTTGTGGTCGAGCCCAAGGGATTGCAAGCACTAATTATGTCAGTTGGTGGTAGAAATGGTTTTTCCACACTTGGTGCATTTCTTAAAGCTACTAACTGGTTTAGACATGCCAGAAAACACCGCCTTGGCAAAGTCAAACTTAAAAAAAGGCTGTGGGTAGGAAAACCACCACAAAGGGGGAAAATACGCAGCAATGTAGAAAAACATACAACAACCACCTAAAAATGGGGAAAAACAGCTAACTGACAAAAAAGAAATGAAGAGAAAAATCCTGGCCATGAGGGCCAGACAGAAAACCTTTTTCCAGACCGCAGGAACACCTAGTAGCTCAGCGGAAAAAAGACAACTGGAGAATATGGCACTGCAGTGGGCGGGAAGGAGGGTGCGCATGTGGAAGCTGGGTTGCTTTTCGTGCAGGCTCCATTAGTGATGTCACACATTGGTGACTTCCTGCTTGTTCATGAATAATGAGATTTATGTTTGATCAACCTATGAAAATTTAAAAGGTTCATCTTTGTTGTATTTGAAGCTCTGTATCATGAAATGTCTTCAATAAAAAGATTTAAATAAAAACAATTTTAAAAAACATATTGTTGAGGACAGATTCTGGAAGCAGGGGCAAAAGTGCCCCATCCCTAGAATGCAACCTGCTTGAAAAACACCTCCCGAATGATCAGGCCCAATCCTCTGGTAACTGCTGGGGCTCACCCAGATCTTCTCCAGAAAGGAAGTTACTGCAGAAAGGCAACTTGCTGAGACATGTCTCTGAAGCAGTATCTGCCGACCAGTTTCGCAATCAGAGCCAGCGCCGTGCTATGATGGCAGAGGCCACAGACTGGGCCCCCTATGTGAACTAGGTAATTTGGAGAGAAATTTTGTAAGGGTCACCTAGATTAACACATGTTTCAGCACACATACCTTGTATCTATTTTATAAAGTAAGGCACGTGCTTACTTTGCTCTACAAAGATAGGAGTGTAGGTGGTCGAAACTCCACATCACACTAAGCGTGTGCACTTACAGCTGCTCTATGGCTAGTGCAAATGCCCACACCTAGATTTTTCAAGAAAGCACATGTTATATCGTAGTATTTTATAACTTACATATGCAAAACATCCACAGTGAAAATATGCATCATTGGTTCAATACATACGTACAGAATAGCAACTGACTACTTTACACATGTAGGTGGTCACTTACATGCATAAATAACTAAAATACCATCACTTATGCACGTGACCGTAGCCGACCCTTATACAATTATCCTCATAGCATATCCACCAAAAACTGTCACCGACTCTAACCTCGCCACTTCTTCCAATGCTGGCATTTGCTGTAGCCAACAAAGAAGTGCTAAGGTCACATAGCCTCTATATATAAATGCTTGAAGAAGCTAATAACTGCTGCAGAAAGCCTTCCATTCTTCTAGCTGAGCGTTTTTCAAGGCCACCCCACCCTCCTCAGTGATGCAGTCTTCTTGGTGACCAACATGATGAGTGCACCTACCTTAGAGGATAAAACATGCACTCCACGTTTCCCTGGCCAATAGGTAAACCTCCCCATTTCCCTGCTGCCCCTCAAAACCATTTCTGAAATGTTCACCTCCACAAGGTCATACACTGCACTGCCTTCTGGAGGCCCTGCCAGGTTTCCACAAATCTTCCAGAATAGATTCCCCTCCTCCAACTAGAGGTGGAGCTTCCAACATGTGCCATGCTCTTCTGCTAATGAAACCTCACCTTCCTGGAAGGGGGGTGGGAGGGGAGTCACCCTCATTGTCCTCTAAGGACCCCCAACAGGAAGGAGAAAGCACCCATCCTCTGTACCCTTGGTCTTTCGAGGCCCCTAGGACTACTGGAAGAGGGCTTCTTCCAGGCGCTCCTGGGAGGCAGCTCACCCTAATGACTGCCCAGCACTTTTAAACACAGCTAAGGCCTATTGAAGATAGCTGGTTAGATCTCTCAGTAACTGCTGAGAGATGGCCTCTGGCTGCACTACAGGGCTGACTTCCAAGTCCTAAAATTGGCTCATGCCAGGAAGAGGAAGTCCTCCCAATGGTGCCTCAAGTTCAGCAGACTACCTCCTCTATTGTCTTCCACTGCGCAGGAGAAACACAGTCTGATGACAACATGCCATGTTTCCTGCCGGGAGGAAGGCAGGCTGAGAAATCTCCCTCAACAAGAGATATTCAACAGAAACCAAAGGCACCATCAAAATTGTCAGTTCAGAGGTCAGGGCCAGTCTCACTGCATTCCTGTTGCAGGTGGGATGAAAAGAACCCACCAAGCTACTCATGATGTGGGAGCCGCCCAGAGCAAACTGCATAGATTGCACAAGCTGTGAAAACCTTGGCGGCTGACAGGCACTATGCTCCATTTCCAACAACTCTCAGGCAGCTCTCCCCCACCCCGAAAGGGCTTTGCCAATTAGCAAAGAAACCCTTATAACCACCATACCTTTTTTTTTTCCTCTAAGTAAGCTTTATTGAGGCTGAGGTTGCCAGAGGAAGAGGAGAAATTAGGAAGAACAACTTAAGTAAGGCATCCTACCTTACTTACCCCTCTCCTGGCTGAATTCCCTTGGGCAAAGAGCCACAGTAGATCAAGCCCATATAGGAATAAGACCTTTAGACCGGTCTACCCACAGTTTAATTAGAGAATGATCCTTGGATCAATTCCTGAGAGCAGAGGCACAATGAAAACCCAAAGGCTCAACCAGTGAGCACAGGTCTTAACATGTACGCCGGGGAGCTAAGTCTCAGTATCCCGCTGTACAAGTCCACACTGCAGCCACCTCCTGGAAGCAGAGAATACTGACAAGTTCCAAGGTTGCACCAGCCCTTAAGGGAGTGAGGACATCATTGAGACTGGTGCTCTCTGCCCAGATCTGTTGGTTGGTGAGTACAACTTACTGGTTTGGACTGGTCTAGCAGGATGATAAGGAAACCCTAATAAAGCATTAGAGCTACTGCAAGATATTACTTTATTTTGCAGAGTTTAGAGCAGTGGTTCCCAAACTTGCAGTCAGGACCCCAAATGGGGTCACACCATCAGTGGATGGGGTCAAAGAAACACGGCCATTTCTCCTGGTCTCTGAACTGTCCCTGTGACCTATGCCAAGTAGTGGCAATCACCAGTCGGCATATGGCTTGTGAGCCAGTGAACATTCATAGGCCCTTGCCCTCTCCTGGGTAAGCTTCCTGTTAGTCTGGAAACCCATGCTGAGTACTGGCATAAGAACATAAAATATCGTGTCAGTGCAGAGGACTTCACCTCTCACCACCGCAGCCCATCCATTTTATTTTAAATAAGAGCCCTATAGTAAAGGACAGCATAGGAAATCGTAGACGGATTAGCACTTAACTGAAAAGGCTGAAAAGAGTCTTCCACCAAGCAAAATTGACGACGTGTCACGTTTCGGGGATCCAATTTCTCCCCTGCTTCAGGTCAAGTCGCTGTGGAACAAATTGCCGTGGATCAAAAATGCCCGCCACGAAAAGGAACGCCAAAAGGCAGTTCTTATAATGACGTAAACCACTACCATATGGAACAAAATCTCCAATCCCAGGAGAAAAATGAAACTGAGGAAGCCAATCAAAGCTCTAATGGGAGGAGCCACATAGCCAGGCCAACCCATCCAATGATTGATTAGCGAATAGTGTGCCAGTCCAATTGTGAATTGAGACCAAAGGGGTGGACCGAATTAAGAATGAAAATCCACCTTTGCTCCATATTTTGTAAACGTTGAATCCTGTCATCGCCCCGGGGATTAAACGGTACATGATCTAATACCCGCCAATGAAGATCCTCAAAAGCATGCGAGTAAGATAAGCAATGTTTAACTAACGGAGCTGAAAGTGTACAAGTCCGCAATCAGGAGGCATGTTCGCCCAAACGTATTTTAAAAGGGCGAGAAGTTCGTCCTACATAGTACAAATCACAGGGACAGATGATCAGGTACACAACATAGTCAGAGGTGCAGGTGGTATGCCACCAAGTCATATAATGCTTATTGGTCCGCGACTCCACCCAGTCTAAACCCGAGATGGTCTGAGGACAAAAATGACAAGTATTGCAAGGATAGGGACCCGGATCAGGATGGCCAGATAATGGGCGATCTTCCTTAACCGTTGTCTTCACTAGACGGTCCCGGAGATTTGCTCCATGGGAAAAAGCAATCTGTAATGGTAGACGGAAACAGGCATGTAATCCCAAGATCGGCCAAAACTTATGAAGGATTTTAATGACCTCCGAAGATCCCCGCATATATGGCAAAATAGCCGTAATCTTATCCGAGGATGATTCAGAAGAACGGGGCTCAAACAACCAATCCCGGTGAGTGTAACGCGCTCTCAAATACGCTGCTCTTATAACTTTATAAGGATAGCCCCGCGACAAAAGTCTAAGGGTCAAATCCTTGGCGTGTATTTTAAAAACAGACAACAGTGTGCAATTACGCCGTAAACGTAAAAATTGGCCATAAGGTAGTCCCTTCTTCAATGCAGGAGGGTGATAGCTGTCATAACGCAACAAAGTGTTTCTCTGGACAGGTTTTCTGTAAAGCGAAGTCAAAAAGCCCGAGGCGGTCAGCTCTGCTGTGATGTCAAGAAATTGAATGACATGAGTCTCTATCTGCGATGTAAATTGAATGTTGCTTTTGTGGGTAGTTAAGGCCGATAGAAATAACTGAAGTTCAGCATGAGAACCAGTCCAAAGGAAAAAAAAACATCGTCCAAAAATCTCTTCCAAAATGGAATCTTGGAATAAAATGGATGAGAGTAAACATATGCTTCTTCAAACCATGCCATGTAGATAGTAGCAATAGAAGGGGCCACCGTTGCCCCCATGGCTATACCAAAAACTTGTAAATAACATTGTTGTTGATGCAAAAAATAATTTTGTTAGCACCAACCATAACAAATCCAATAGAAAACCTTGAGGAATACGTGCAGGAAGAGACAGAGGGTAATGTTGCAGTCCTGCTAGGACCTCACATTGATCTATGTTGGTGTACAAAGACCAAACGTCAAGAGACACCATATAAGTATTGTCGGCGCTCCCCCTTGTGGCCTGGCAGTTGCCTAGGGGTAAGAGGGCGCCCCGATCGTCCTTTGTATTAGAATTAGCCCCTTCGCATGTAGTTGTGTCTGAATAGATTAGAGCCAAGATCAAAGGTCGCAGGAAATTTCTTTTTATTTAGGAAATAAGGTTCTACTTGACCAAATCAAATTCTTTGGTAAGGAATTTGAATATTACAAACAAAAATAATCAGGATGCTTCTCCATTCATAAACATAAGCCTTATCACACAGTCCTTGGCTTGGCCTTGCTTCTGCGGCTTAGTTTAAACACCTATTCACAAAAGGTAATCCTTTACAAACAGCAATTTGTTCTCCGGTCCCCAGGAGGCAGTACAGTACTTCACGGTTACTTTCACAGCTTTGCATAGCACTAATTCCCTGGTCCACCAACAGGCTTTAAAACTCAGTACATTTCTCTCCAAGATACTTTCAAACTTTTAGCTCACTCATGGCTCCATTAATCTTGCAGCTTTATCAGACCAGCATTCATTAATTTGCCTGGCTAAAAGTTATGGGCTTTAGCAAAGAATATTCTCATTCAGAACTTCTGGGTTTTTCTCCAATTACTTTAAAAACCCTTTCAGCTTCTTATTCCTCTCTGGCACAAAGGGAACATTCAAACTCCATATCAGAAACCTCACTTTCATTATAAGTGTTTCCATCTCCTCTCCACTGGACTCTCTCAGAGACTTGTTCTCCACAGCGTCTGCCTGAGGAGCTTTCACATGCTGCAAACCTTTTATCAGCTGCTCCCAATTAGACTTCTCACTACGGGAGGTTGTGGGGGAAGGGCAGGAAAAGTTTTCCCTATTCAAAAGCTTTTTAAGGGCTTGTAAAGGGCTCACCTTGCCAACAGTGTGGTGTCCCCTTGTAGGCTCAGCTAGAGACATACCCTTGCTTTCAGGTTCTCTCAGGAATACTCTTCTCTTCTGCTTCCCAACAGTAGCTTGGTTAAAACCAACTCTTCCAGGCTTCACGTCAGCTGCAGGTTTCCTGTCAGCTGAGCTGTGCTCCAGGCTGGAACTGTCCCTGTACTGTCTGCAGGAGGTATTTCCTCTAAACCTTCCAGTAAGGTCTCTGCCCCTCAGCTCTGTCCTCAGAGGCTCCTTACACTGAGAGTGGCCAGTCCACCAGCATTTAGAAAATATCTCTTCCTCAGAAGAGTCTTCCCCTGGGCTTTGCTCTGACCTTCTCTCCCTCTCTGTTCCGGTCTCTGTTCAGCTTCCTCCGTCCCACCGAGGCTGCAACAACTCCTGAGGTTGAATCTGAATCTCTGTCTGTGTCTGCTCCTTCTCTGTCTCTCCTTGAATGTGGAGCTGCGTTTCTCTCTCCGTCTCTCCTTGAACGTGGAGCTGTGCCTGAGTCTCCGTTTCTGTTTTCGTTTCTTTTGTGAGTGAAACTTCCCTGCCTAAATGTTTGGGGCTGTCCTATAGCTCTTGACTCCGCCCCCAAACCTCTCCCATCACCTCCCTCGGTTTCCATGGGAACTGGGTGTGTCTTTGGCTCTACACTCCTGTGCAGGGAATCTTTGGCTTTGTTTAGAGTGTTAACCCTTGCTGTGCCCACAGTTCTTTTGGGTTCAGGAAAAAAGGACTGTTTTTCCTCTCTTTTTCTCCACTCTAAACCTGCTTCTCCACCACAGTATATGTCGAATACTCCGTACAGGAATTAAGTTGCCTCAAAAAATCACCCGTATCTCTGATATAAGAAGAGACCTGAGCTGCCATAGGTTGTAAAAATAAAATCGCAAAATTTAGATAAAGGCTCAAGAACTGAATCTCGGCAGGAGACAATAGGACGACCAGGGGGAGATATCAGAGATTTATGAATTTTGGGCACTAAATAAAAAACTGGCACCTTAGGATGTTTATGAATCAAAAATTCAGTTTCATGTTTAGTAAGCCAGTTCCTAAGAAAAGCATGAGAAATAAGCTCATGAATCTCGGCCTGTAGAGCCAGAGTAGGATCTGCTATCGGAAGATAATATTTCCAATTATCTAAATGTTGGCTTATTTCAAGACTGTATTGTTCATTAGACCAAATCACCGTCGCTCCCCCTTTGTCAGCTTGCCGTATGACCAGATCAGATTTAGATAACTGGTTAAGAGCCATATGTTGCATCCGTGAGAAATTCTGTCCAGAAAAAAACCTTTTAGTCTTCTCCCAAGTGGAAAGTGGAAAGTGATTCCCTAGGTGGTCCTCATTGTAATGGGTTCTCTTTTTGTATTGTTGTATGGACTTACAGACCTGGTTGGGTATTTTTGTATCTTTGTTGATAAGAACATAAAATATGCCATACTGGGTCAGACCAAGGTCCATCAAGTCCAGTATCCTTTTTTCAACAGTGGCCAATGCAGGTCACAAGTACCTAGCAGTTTCCTCTAAAAGATACGGGTGGATTTCCAAGGTCCCCTTTAATAATAAGAACATAAGATATGCCATACTGGGTCAGACCAAGGTCCATCAAGCCCAGTATTCTGTTTCCAACAGTGGCCAATCTAGGTCATATGTACTGTCGTCACTCCCCCTTGTGGCCAGGCGGTTGCCTAGGGCTGCAGGAGTTGTGACGATTGACCTTTGTTAAAACTTGCCTAAACTCATGTAGTTGTGTCCCCGAAAGGATTATAGCCAAGTGCAAGGTCGCAGGAAAATTTCTTTTATTCTCAGAAATCAGGAATTCCAAAACCAAGTCAATTCTTTAACATGAATTGATTGAAGATAAGGGAAAACAAAACTCAGGATACTTCTCCAAACATAACAATACTCAAGCCATTTATGCAGTCCCTGGCTTGCTGTAGCCTTTAAACTGACATTCAAGTAAAACTTTACTTTCAATGATATTCTGTACTTGGTCTTCAGGAGGCGCTGTGCCACCCTCCGTTGTTCCACAGCAGGTGTAGCACAGTTCCTGACTCAATCAACTGCTTTCACACGTAGTGTAATTCCTTCTCAGTTGTAATACAAACTTTCAGCCTAGCTCTGGCCCAAGCAGCATTAAATGAAACAGCTACTTTTTAAAAAGCATGGCTAAAAGTACTGGCTTAAAAAGTCCTGGTAAAAGGAACTTCCTCAGTTCTTTTACCTAATACATGGTAACTCAGAAATATACATTAACTTCACTCAGCTGGGTTTTTTTTTCTTCACTCAAACCCTCTTTGGTCCTCTTATGTTTCTCTTGCACAAATAGCACAGCTTATTTCCATATCTGAAATGCTATCTGACTCTCCAGAGACTCCTACCTCCATTTCCTCCACACTTGATTCTCCTGGGTCATTGTTTTCCTGGGTATGCTCTTGGGAAGCCTCCCCAGCCTGCAGAGTCTTCAGTAGTTTTCCCCAGGCACTCTTAACCGTGAGAGAGCTAGCGGGGGAAGGGCAGGGAAAACCCCTTTCCTCTAATAAGCCTTTTAACCGATTTTTATTTATTTATTTATTTAACAGTATTTCTAAACCGCCTTATCTTAATAATCAAGGTGGTATCACAGCAAGCAATCAGGTAAAGTGTGTGTGTTGTACATGCAGTGAGGATAAAACTTAGTTGTGTGAGGGATGTGTTGGGTGCTTGATTTGTTTGAGCTATATACAGGGTGGGCTATTTACAGTGGTGCTAGAATCATATTTTATATATATTCAGTTGTTTGGGAGGATTGGAGTGCTGTTATCCATTCTCTTAGGTTATGTGATGTGACCATAGTGCTCTATGAACAGCATGGTTTTCAGTTGTTTTCTGAAGTCTTTGAGGTCTGTAGTTGCCCTTAGATCGTCCGGTAGATTGTTCCATATTGTTGGAGCAGCCATGGAGAGAGCTCTGTCTGTTGTGTCCTTGCGTGTGTGCTTGTACTCATTTGGGGTGCTGACTCGGTTGCGTCGGGGCTCACCTTAGTAGTGCTGGGTTTTCTGCTGATAATGTCCTTACTGGGTAGAGAGTTGAGCCAAGACCCTTTTGAGAATATTTCCTCCTCTGAGGACTCTTCTCCCGAGGTTTCCACAAGCCTTGTCAGCCTTTTACTCCTGGCTCTCACCGGCTTCTGTGCAAGGGATTCCCCTGGACTTCTTGTCCTTCCTTCCTGGAACCCTTGTGTCCTCTGTGTCTGAATTTTCTCTCTCTTTCTCTCCTCCCGAGGAAAGCCTCTTATCTCCTCCTCGTGTCTGTGTCTGTGCTTGCCTTGGTGCTTGCTCTGAGCCTGTCCTCCGTCAGGAAAATCTGCTGTATGAGTGCAGTTTTTCTTCCTAAATGTTTGGGGCTGTCCTATCCCTTCTGACTCCGCCCCCAAACCACTCCCTTCTCCTCCCTCTATCTCCATGGGAACAGGGGGTGTGTTTTGGTCTGCAGTTCTCTTTGAGAAACTTTTCTCTTTCGTATCTGAGTTAACCCTTTCAGAGCCTGCAGTTCTTTGGGTGAAAGGAAAAAAAGGCAGTTTTCCCTTTATTTTTCTGCCCTCAGCAGCTGCTTCTCCACCACAGTACCTAGCAGTTTCCCCAAGGGACACAGGTTCCACAATGCTTGTATTGGGTCAAGCATTGATATCCTGGGTCCCTTCTTAATAATGGTTTATGGAACTTGTCCAAACCTTTTTTAAACCCAGCTACACTAACAGCCTTTACTACATCCTCCGGTAACAAATTCCAGAGTTTGATTACACGTTGAGTGAAAAAATATTTTCTTTTATTAGTCTTAAATAGGTCACACTGTAGCTTTATTGCATATACCCTAGTCTTTCTATATTTTGATGGCATAAACAATCAATCTATGTTTACCCGTTCCACTCCATTCATTAATTTATAGACCTCTATCATATCTCCCCTCAGCTGTCTCTTTTACAGACTGAAGAACCCTAACCCTTTTAGCCTCTCCTCATAGGGGTAATCCTTCCATCCCCTTTACCATTTTGGTAGCTTTTCTCTGTACCTTTTCAAATAACACTATATCCTTTTTAAGAAACGGCGACCAGAATTTCACACAATATTCAAGGTGCGGTCGCACCATGGAACGATAGAGGCATTATAATATCCTTTGTTTTATTTTCCATTCCTTTCCTTATGATACCTAGCATTCTATTTGCTTAGTTGGCTGCCGCTGCACACTGCGCAGAGGGTTTTAACATGTTATCCACAATGACAAAGATTACTAATAGTAGGTCTGCAATCTCATATTTCAGTTCTTTCAACACCCTTGGATGTATACCATCCGGTCCAGGTGATTTGCTACACTGCAGTTTATCAAATAGCTGTAATACATCTTCCTGGTGTATTGATAGCTCTTTCAATTCTTCTGCGGCATCACCTTTAAATATCATTTGATATATAAGTGTACACTGACACCAGGGACCATGTGCTGACTACTGCTACTGTTGCTGCTGCGTTCCTGCTTTAGATAAGTGGAGGGAGAAGAAGGAGACCTGCTATTTTGATTGCTTCATCATCTGGGGTTAATTTTTACTTGTTAAAATGAGGTCATATAGGATAAAAGTTTGAAAAGCATTGGTTTAGAAATAGACAAGCAAACGTTCTGCCAACCTATGCCTGGCAGCTCACTGATTTTGTGCTCGTGACAAAGGGCTTTCTTCCTAGGAAAGTGACTTTCCGACATTCAGAAAAAGCACCATCAGACCAGAGGAACAACTATAACCCAATGGTCCCATTCACTTATGCAGCTAGGAAGTCTGGGATTTTTTTATGGTCTGCCAATATGCGATTGTGCAGCAAGTGGTCATTTAGAAAGACAACAATGAACACAGCTAAATCTCTTCAACTCCAGATCATTTTTTCAATTATGAAGGAAAAAATATGTTAAGCTTGTTGCAACAGCTATTGTATATAAAACTATTATAAGATCAACAGTATGACCCAAAACAAAAAAAATGTATGCTTTGCCTCTCTCTAGCTGTGAAAAACATGGATCTAATGGATAACAGACATTAAAATCTTCAGAATAGCAGCCATAGAAGAAAGGAGGATCAGACTATGGACAGGTAAAACAAATTTTAAGATGATATCAGTAGTAGAGCATTGTTTAACATGTGATACCCTCACATGTCTGACAGACATGCTGCTTTTGCCTAAAAATCGTAATTTTCCTAAATCGAACTATACAAAAAACGGAAGAGAAGGGAAAGAGGCAGGACACAGAAAAAATGACATTATGCAAAACAATTTATTCATGATATGTAAAAAAGAGGCCAGTTGTTGGGTGTGGTCTGGTGACTTGGAATGTAGTTAAATAGTATTCAAGGTATCTGTCTGTCTGGGATCATATATTCCTGATTGAAAACATTAGGCCTGATCTGTATGGACAAACCAAGACACTGCCATGAGTGTTCGGAGCAGACACGACCCACTGTGTGCATTCGCTCAGGGCGGCAGCCAAGGAAGCGCGGTGCAGAAAGCACAATGAGCTGGCCAGGCCCAGCTATGAGGTGGGAGGAGCAGTAGACAGGCAGATAAAAGCTAAAAACAGGCCATTTCTTCCTCTGCCCTCCTGAGGCCTAAGTTCCCCAAATCAATCCCCAATGCCATGAGGCAGCCCCCATTCTTCCCGTGACCAACATCAGTCTTGCGCTCCTCTGACTTCCAGGATGAGCTGCAAGATGGAGCCAAGCCTAGAGCCGGCAGAAGAACATTGGGTCACCAATTCCAGTTTACTCTTGTGGCTGGGCCTAAACTACAGTGACATCTGTTAGTCCGAAGCCATTCCCCAAAATGCCCCCAGTCAGTGCCTGCCCAAATAAAGGTCATGGCCCCCCTGTCCTTTGCCACCAAGAGCGCAGCTCCCGGTTGTCTTGGAGTGTTGAGGGTTTTTTTTTTTTTAAAGCCATGACCATTGTGGCTCCATGTGGCACACTTTCCCCCACAAAAATCCCACAAGCAAAGGCACCAATCTCGGTGTCAGTGTTAAGCTTGCAATGCAAAGCCAGCCGGCAGCCACTTCTGCTCTTTTCCTTTCCTGGCTATGGCTTCAGCCACAGCTGCAACCACCAGCATTCCAGAACCCCAAAACAAACCTATGACTGGGCCCAGAGTGGTAGTAGGTAAATTTTATATGTTTTTACTATTGCATTTTTAAATTGCAGTGCTTTTATTGTGGCATCATAAATATGTATTCTATTGTTTCTGTAAACCCTGCTGCCATTCTGGGCCTGACTGCAGGTTTGTTTTAGGATTTAGGGGTGTGGGTGGTTTGAGCCCTGACTGAATCTATAGCCAGGGAGGGGGGGAGGCGAGAGCTGTGCTGGCTGTCAATTGTCATTGTTACCCCTGCCTAACTCCTGTATCCCATCAGCCATGAAGGGAGGCCATGGCATGGGTCTGAGAGGCGACTGGGGTCATCTGGGGACCAGGGTTTGTGGTGATGACTGGAGAGCTTTTGTGAGGATGGGGAGAAAAAGCATGCCGCATAGATCGCAGTTTTAGAAAGAAAAAACCTCAGCACTGCACAGCAAGCGGGAACTGCACTGGAGGTGGCAAGGGTCAAGGAGGGCCCGTCTTCGAAGCAGGAGCTGGCTGTGGGCCCATTGGGGAATAGCTCCTGACATCAGGTACTCGCTGTGCTTTGGGACCAGCCACAGGAGTAAACTGGTGGTGAATGCCTGATGTGTGCCCTGGAAGTCAAAGGGGGGGGGGGGATTGGGGGTGAGTCTAATGTCAGTCCTGAACCCCGGTAAGACTGATGGCTGGCTCTGGGCATTGGAATTTGATTTGGGGACCATAGGGGGCCCTGTTTTTTTGTTTCCACCCCCTCATAGTTTGGCCCAGCTGTGCCATCCTCCTATGGCTACTGCCCTGTGCAAATACATGGTTTCTACAATGGGTTGCATCATCCTTGCATATCATGACCAGAAGGTATACTAGACTGAGGGGGGTGGAGATAGAAAGAGGAGAGATGGTAAGCTATGAGGGGGTACAGAGAGAGGAGATGCTGGGCTGAGGGAGCACAGGGAGAGAAAACATACTGGGCTATGATTTTTATTTACATAAAGAACAAAGTTTTTGTCTGGCAAACATTTTTTAAAAACATTTATTTACTATAATTAATTTTGTTTAGAAGCTTTAAAGAGGAGGATTTAATATTTGAGAGTTGATTAAAATTGTGTTATTCCCTGGGACCCTGTAAATTAATTGTTGGGGCTATGAGGAGAGAGAGAGAGAAAGAAAGAAAGGGAAGATGCTGGGTTATAATGGGGCCAAAGAGGTAAAAGGAGAAGATTTAATACTAGAGGATGAGAAGGAGGGTGAAATTGGACTGGATAGAGAGAGAGAAAAAGAAATTGAGAAAAGAGCTAAAAGGGAAAGATCAATATATCAGAGACAGATGTAGGGAGGGAATGGAGAAAGGAAACAAGAGAAAGGACAAATGGACCACAAACACTGAAAAGAAAGTTAGGAGAAGACAGAGGAAAGCAGAAGAGAGACTGGAGCTATCATGACTGGAAAAAATAAAACACTCAAACAAAGGTAGAAAAAGCGTAGTTAGTCATCTGTAACAGGTGTTCTCCGGGGACAGCAGGAATCAGTCCTCACATGTGGGTGACGTCGATATAGACGGAGCCCTCATGAAAGCATTTCCCCAGCTTTCAAAGAAAGCCTTTGGGAGATGCCACCACACATGTGTGGTCCTCTTCCCACCCAAGAGTGCCATCTAACTCAGTCAGATGACACTGCTTGCCGACAACTAAGATGGCAAATATATACATACACAGGGTGGCCCAAAAAAAGTGTGAACATCTCGTAGCATATAAGTTATTTAAAAATTAAAAGAGACAGATGTAAACGATTGAGAAATTTAAAAAAAAAAAAAGATGGCAACCGGAAATTGCCGAAATAAAGACGTTATATAGCTAAAAAAGGTAAATAAGTAAACTATTTAAGCTTTTAATTTACAAGATGTTCTCACTTTTTTTGGGCCACTCTGTATATATACAGCAACTCCAAGGGGAGGAGGGAGGGTTGTGAGGACTGATTCCTACTGTCCCTGGAGAACACTTGTTGAAGGTAAGTAACTACGCTTTTTCCAGGAACAAGCAGAAAGTCCATCCTCACATATAGGACTCCCTAGCTACAGGCTACCGAAAGCCATAGAGAAAAAACACGGTCGCCCTCAAGGGGAACCATAAGCAGCAGCAATTGAGTCCGTGGATACAGACTACAGTAGAACCCATGTGTCCGCTGGAACCAACGCTCTGGTAGTCTAAACACAGAAGGGTCAGAGGGAAGGAGTTGCCTAGACCCCAAAAAGATTACAGAACCCAATCTGGCTGAAGGTACTGTCCCGTTGTGACTCCCTCTCCAGGCAGTAGTGAGCTGCTAAGTTGTGTACTGAAGACTGGGTGGCAGCCCGGCAGATGTCCAACATAGGGACGGCGCGCAGGTTTGCCACAGAGGCCACCATAGCCCTAACACTGTGTGCCGTGATCTGGCCATCCATCATGAGCCTGGCCTTCTCGTAGGCGAGGGCGCTGTAGTCCACCACCCAGGTGGACAGGGTTCACTTGGTCACCACTGCCCTCATGTGACTGGGGTCACAGGAAACAAAAAACTGAGAAGCTTTGCGGTGGCCCTGCTTATGTTGAATGTAGAATGACAGGGCCCTTTTACAGTCCAAGGTGTGAAGGATCGTCTCCGCCCTGCTCGAGTGAGGCCTCAGAAGAAGGTGGGGAGCACCACCTCCTCCTGGATGAGTTGGAAGGAGGACACCACCTTCCAGCAGGAATTTGGGATGCATGCGTAGCCCGACCGTATTCTTCTAGAATCTGGTGTATGGCGCTTCTATCACCAGGGCTTGGAGCTCGCTGACCCTGTGAGCAGAGATGAGCGCCACCAAGAACATGACTTTCCATGTGAGATACCCGAGGTGGAAGGTAGCCAGAGGCTCGAAGGGTAGGCAGATGAGCTGTGAACAGCACCACATTGAGGTCCCACTCAGTCATCGGGGGGGGGGGGGCAGAACGGGGGTTTTGACAGCAGAAGCCCTCTTAGAAAGCCAGTTACAAGAGGCTGAGCTGAGAGGGGCTTGTCTTCAACAGGGTGGTGGTGTGCTGCGAAGGCACTGAGGTGCACTCTGACAGAGTTCAATTTGAGCCCGGATGCCGAGAGATGGAGAAGGTACTGAAGCACCAACTGCACCAGGCAGGAGAACAGGCTCACTCTCTGCTCCGCACACCACATTGAGAACCTGCGCCATTCGAAGGCATAAGCTCTCCTGGTGGAAGCCTTACGGAAGGCCAATAAGATCTCCTCCACTTCCCCTGAGAGGCAGAAAGAGGCTAAGGCTACCGTTTCAGGAGCCACGCTGTCAGTGATAGGGACCCCAGATTGGGGTGCAGGAGAGAGATCTCCTCCTGAGACAATAGCCCGGGAGCACTCCCTTGGGGGGGGGGGAGAGGGGGTCGTTGCCCCCACCGCTTACCGAAGCTGCAGTGGAAACCAGGGCTGTCTGGGCCACCGGGAAGACACCAGAATCAGCAATGCTCTATCACGTAGAACCTTGAAAAGAGTCTTGGCAATCAGCGGCGTGGGTGGGAAGGCGCACGTGCAGCCTTCCAAACATGAGATGAAGAATGCATCTGCTGCTACCTAGCCCAGGTAGGGCTGGCGGGAGCAGAAGCAGGGCAACTGGTAGTTGTCAAGGCTGGCGAAGTGGTCCACCTATGGAGTCTCCCAGAATTGGAAGAGTCGAGTAGCCACTCTGGGATCCAGCTGCCATTCATGCTGTTGAAGACCCTGCTCGATTTGTCCACCAGGACATTGTCCTGGCCTACTAAATACACTGCCCAAAGGAGCATTCCCTGACGGAACGCGCAGGAGCAGTGTGTCATCATCTCGTGACACAGGATGCAAGATCCCGTGCCTCCTTGCTTGTTCACATAGAACATCACCACTTCATTGTCTGTTTGGATCAGCACCAGCTGGTGACTCAGACGCTGGTGAAAAACATATAGGGCTAGAAGTTCAAGAAGGCTGATTTGCTGGTTGCCCTCAGCTTGTGACCAGCTGCCCTGGGTGCAAAGTTCCTCGCAATGAGCTCCCCATCTCAGCAGGGACGTATCCTTTAGAGGGCTCGGGGCTTGGAAGGGCATCCCTACCAGGAGGTGCTAAGGATCCTGCCACCACATCGGAGTCTTCTAACTGATGGGCCACTAAGACTCTGTCCTGGAGCCAACCGGTGGCCTATGTCCAATGGTCTCGAAGGCACCACTGGGCAGCCCTCATGTGCATGCAGGCGTCTGGGATGACACGGACTGTGGCGGCCACATGGCCGAGTAGGCACAGCAGGAGCCAAGCGGACACTGAGGGACAATGTTGCATGTCTACGACTAATGCTCTGAGACAGCTGGCCCGATCTAGGGGAAGGAAGGCCTTTGTCTGGACCATGTCCAGTTTTGCCCCTATGAACTCCAGACCCTGTGTCGGAAGGAGATGAGGTGGTTTATTACGAACCCCAGATGTTGTAGGATGAGGAAGGTATGAGCCATAGCTTGTTGCACCTCGGCGACTCTGCTTCCTTTCATGAGCTAGTCATCCAGGTAGGGGAAGATGAATTCCCCTTGGAGACAGAGCCACTGCCAGGCACTTGGTGAAGACCCTTGGGCGGATGCCAGTCCGAAGGTTAGCACGCTGTATTGGTAAGTGGCCTCCTCCCACCATAATGCGCAGGTATTGCCTGTGGCTGGGGTGAATGAGGATGAGGGTATAAGCATCCTTCAGATCCAAGGAGCATAGCCAGTCTCCCTGCTGGAGGTAAGGCTGCAATGTTCCAAGGGATAGCATCTTGAACTTCTCCCTCACCAGGAACTTGTTCAGGTTTCACAGGTACAAGATGGGCCTTAGGCCCCCTGTCCTTTTTTGGCACGAGGAAATACCTGGAGTAGAACCCTTTGCCCCTGAGATGTTGGGGTACTGGTTCCATCACCTTGTCCTCGAGAAGGCCTACGGGTTCTTGCAGTAGGAGGTCCTGGTGAAGGGGAGATCTGGGGGGGCTCGCCTGGGAAAAAAGAAGGGGGTGTCTGTGTCAGGTGGAGAAGGTAGCCCTCCCTGACCACCTGAAGTACCCAGGAACCGGTGGTGATGGTTGGCCCTCTGTGGGCTGCTGTCCTCCTTGGGGTAGAGAGGCTATGCCCAAGGAGTCAAAAGCTCCCTCCAGGCTGGGCTGGAGTGGATGCCTGGAGCTTGGGAGCCTTCTGCTTACAAGGGCCATGTCCCGGTCCCCTTAGCCTGCTGACCCTGCCGGGGGAGTTGGGGAAGCTTGGAAATGTGGGTAGTTTTTGTAAGCAGTCTCTTTCCTCGGGTAAAAGGGCTTTTTGTCCAAGCCCTTCCATCGGGGAAGGGTAGCAGTCTTCTTGGAGAGCCTTGTCCTCATCACGAGTTCAGTCTTTACCTCGGCAGCCTTCTCTGTCATGGGCTTGCCAAAGAGGTTCTCTCCTTGGCATGGTGGACTGTGGGTCCTGGCTCAGGACCTACCCAGCCTGTTGGAACCATCCAGGGACGCTGCCGTTGAAGGTTTCTTCTTCTTCCTGTGTTCCCTCGAGGAGACCCCCTTTCTGAAGACCCACGGCGTCAAACGGGATCCACGGGGGTGCCACAGGAGTCCAAGGCTTCAAACAGGGCCTTGGCCTTCAGAAGCTCCAGGGCCTCCAGGAAAAATTTGCTGTGCTGCTGCTGATGGCTCAAGGGCCTTGGAGGACATCTTTTTGCAAAGACCACAGGTCACGTGGTCGTGGTCATGGTCTGGTCAGAGGCAGCGTAGACAACAACCACATGTATCAGTGAGACAAAATCTTTGTACACTGATCACATTTTTTTAAAACCACTGATAGCCATGGGTGAAAAAAGTTCCCCTGTGAGGTCAAAAACCCGCGGTGCTGCCATTTAGCAAAAATGTGCAAAGGCGCCAAATGCGAATAAACGAATACAGACCCGAGAGAGTCTATGCCAAAGCAGCGGGCTTGGGTGGCAGAAAGTACCAGTGCAACTGGAGGGAGAGTATGAAACTCAAAGCAAAATAATCATCTTTTTCAAGGGGGAAGACAGACAGAAATCTGATGGGCTCCGTGGAAAAAAGATAGCACCCTTGGGCAGGAAGGGAACCACGCAAGTGTGGTTGCATCTCCCAAAGGCTTTCTTTGAAAGCTGGGGAGATACTTCCGAGAGGGCTCCATCGGTGCAGACGTTACCCATGCATGAGGACTGACTTCCTGCTTGTTCCCAGAAAAAAGTATTTTATTTTGAATTTGTTTACTAGAATATGTTAGCTTTGGGAAATGCACAGTACTGACATCTTTATGTTTCGTTCGATCCAAGAGGAAATGTATTTCTATTTTTATGTCTCCAGTATTGCAGTTAATGCTGAGTTTGTCTTCTTTGGTTTACCAACTCAATTATTGTCCTATTTCTAATTTGCAGTCCCTTGATCTGTATTTACATAGTAACATAGCAAATGACGGCAGATAAAGAACAGTATGGTCCATCTAGTCTGCCCAGTACGATGGCAAGAGTAGGTGCACCTGCCGCTCCGTGCAGGCCACCCCTCCCCATGTCTTTGTTTAGGGGTGAACCCACCACTCCATGTAGGACACCCCTATTTGTTGAGAAATTATATGGTTCAGGTTATTTTGATTTTATCCTGTTGCTGTATAGAGATCTACTGTGTCTGCCCATGCCATTTTGAATTCCGTCACCGTGTTTGCCCCCACCACTTCCATCAGGAGGGCATTCCAAGCATCCACCACCCTTTCTGTGAAAAAGTGTTAACTGACATTGCCTTTCAAGTATTCGTTTAGCAATTTCGCTTTTTCAATGTCACTTTCTACGAGTCCATTCCCAGCACTTCTGAGTCCTGCAATTCCACCTCTGATCTTCTTCCTTTCCCGAATATACCTGAAGAAAGTTTTGTCGCCAAGCTTAACATCTTTAGCCATCTTTTCCTCTGCCTTTGATTTTGCTATCCTTATTTCTCTCTTTGTCTCTTTGAGTTTGATCCTGTATTCATTTCTGTGTTCCTCTGTTTGAAAGCTTTTGAATTTTGCGAAAGCTGTGGTTTTTGCCTTTATCTAAGCAGCCACTTCTTTGGAAAACCAAATAGGTTTTCTTCTCCTCTTATTTTTGTTTACTTTTCTTACATATTTATCTGTTGCCTCTTTTATTGCCACCTTTAGTTTAGCCCATTGCAATTCCACTTCCCTTATCTCCTTCCACCCTGTCAGCTCCTCCTTTAGGTACTCGGCCATTTTATTGAAGTTGGTGTTTTTGAAGTTTAGGACTTTGAGCTTGCTATGATTGGCCTGTACCATGGCTTTTATCTCAAACCACACCGTGTGATGATCGCTGCTGCTCACAGTGGCACTCACGGAGACATTCGACATGCTATCACCGTTGGTGAGCACTAAATCCAGCGTTGAGCTTTCCCTGGTTGGTTCCATCACCATTTGTCTAAGTAACGCAACTTGGAGAGCATCCACAATTTTTTTGCTCCTTTCCAGATTTGCAGAAGGAGTAATCCAATCCATATCAGGTAGATTAAAGTCACCCAATATGATCGCTTCCCCCTTTGTGTCTATCTTGGCAATATCTATAATCAATTTGTTATCTATCTCCTCAATTTGAGTCAGAGGTCTGTAGACTACAGCAGTATGGATGACAGTGCCATCTCCTCTTTCCAACACAATCCAGAGCCCTCCTTCTTTTCCCCATTTCCCCTGCATTTCAGTAGCTTTAATATTGCTTTTGACATACAAGGCTGCTACTCCTCCTCTTCCATTTTCTGTCTCTTCTGAATAGATTATAGCCAGCTATGGCTATATCCCAATCATCCGATTCATTAAGCCATGTTTCTGTAATGGCCACAATGTCCAAATCCATTTCCACCATTAGGGCTTCCAGGTCCGGAACTTTGTTGGCTAAGCTTCGAGCATTTGTACTCATTGCTTTCCAGCATTTAACTGGCTTGTGTGCATTTTGCATTGATTTTGTTCTGCCCACATTGTCCCACTTGTTTGATGTGTGGTTTAAAAGTGTCACTATTTCTGATTTTAATCTGCTTTTGCAGGGGGTGACGTCCAGAACTTGATCTTCCAAATCCGTCACCCCCTTTTTCTAGTTTAAATGCCTATCCACATACTGCTTGAATTTTTCACTTAGGATTCTTTTCCCTGTGACAGAGAGATAGCGTAGTTACTCGCCTGTAACAGGTGATCTCCGGGAACAGCAGGAATTTTCACATATAGGTATCGTCGGTACCGACGGAGCCTGTGCGGGAACGCTCCCCAGCGTACAATAAGAACGCTTTTGGGAGCGTGCATCCACGCATGCGCGCTGCCTTCCCGCCTATCTACCTCCCTCTCTTCAGTTGAGTTTAAAGCTGAGACTGAAGGAGAGAAATAGATAAAAATAGAGAAAGAGAGAAAGACAACTCCTAGGGGAGGCGGGTGGGTTGTGAAGACTTATTCCTGCTGTTCCCGGAGATCACCTGTTACAGGTGAGTAACTACGCTATCTCCAGGAACAAGCAGGAATGAGTCTTCCCAGCTGAAAGATGCCTAGGGAAGACCCAGCATGTAGCAAATCTTGTAGATGGGCCATGCTTCCCCCAGGGACCTCAGGCATTCAAGTGGATGGAGGATGGAGGATAGGAGTTGTACTATGAGTGGAAAAGGTGCTGCAGAACACCTTGACCAAGCAAGGCATCCCGGCGGGAGTCCTTGTCCAGACAATAATGGGCAGTGAAAGTATGTACTGAAGCCCAAGTTGCTGCTTTGCAGATTTCATCAATAGCCACTGAACGAAGGTTAGCTGTTAAGGCTGCCATGGCTCTGACATTATGAGCTGTGACATGGCCTTCTAGAGGTATTCCTTTACTTTGGTATGTATAGGAAATACAATCTGCAATCCATTTAGAGAGGGTTCTTTTAGTGACAGGAAGTCCTAAATGGCTAGAGTCAAAAGCCACAAAAAGCTGAGAAGGCTTTCTGTGAGGCTGGGTTCTTTGGAGATAAAAAGAGAGCTCTTTTACAGTCCAAAGTATGAAGTTTCCTTTCCGCAGAGGAGGAATGAGGCCTAGGAAAGAAAACGGGAAGATAAACTGACTGGTTTAGATGAAAAGGTGAAACCACCTTTGGAAGAAAATGAGGATGGGTCCTAAGAACCACCTTATCATGATGAAACCTTGTATAATGCAGATCAGCCATTAAAGCCTGAAGTTCACTAATGCGTCTAGCAGAAGTGATGGCAATTAGGAAAATAACTTTCCATGAAAGAAACTTTAGATCCAAAGTAGCCAAAGGCTCAAAAGGTGGCTCCATGAGTACACCTAGAACAAGGTTAAGATCCCATGCCACTGGAGGTGGTTTAATGGGAGGTTTCGTTAGAAGAAGTCCTCTCATAAATCTGGAAATAAGAG
This sequence comes from Ichthyophis bannanicus, assembly GCA_033557465.1. Classification (NCBI taxonomy): domain Eukaryota; kingdom Metazoa; phylum Chordata; class Amphibia; order Gymnophiona; family Ichthyophiidae; genus Ichthyophis; species Ichthyophis bannanicus. The sequence goes on from CM066032.1 coordinate 607,872,844, forward strand.
GATGAGAGGAAACTGGTTGTCCATCCATGAGCTTATGAGATGCAGCAATAGCACTAAGATGGACTCTAACAGAATTGGTCTGAAGACCAGAAGCCGACAAATGAAGGAGGTACTCTAGAAGAGAGTCTACTGGTACTAAAGAGGGAGTAAGTCCTCTCTGATAACACCAGGAAGAGAACCTTTTCCACTTAAAAGCATAAGAGCATCTTGTGGAAGGCTTCCTGGAGGCCAGAAGAATGTCCTTCACTTGTTGAGACAAGTCTAGATCCTGAAAGTCTAGGCCTGGAGTAACCAGGCCTTGAGATGTAGGGACTGGGGACTGGGGTGCAGTAGAGAACCGTTGTCCTGGGACAGAAGATCTGGAGCACTGCCTAACTCCAGAGGGGTGGCTTGAGAGAGACGCAAGAGAAGAGGATACCATGTTTGCCTCGGCCAGGAAGGCGCTATGAGGATCATGCGTCCTTTGTCCCTCTGGAGCTTGAATAAGGTTTTGGGGATTAGAGGGATTGGAGGAAATGCATATAGGTAATCCTGACCCCAGTGAAGTAGGAATGCATCCCTGGTTTGACAGTTCTGTGCTGGAAGTCTGGAACAAATCCGGGGAAGTTTGGCATTCTGTTGACTTGCAAAGAGGTCTATGTCTGGTGTTCCCCAGGCATGAAAAAACCGAAGCAAGATGGTAGGAGTGGAGTGACCACTCGTGTGGCAAGAGTACTCGACTGAGTCTGTCTGCCCAAACGTTTTGAATGCCTGGAAGATAGACTGCCAGGAGATGAATCTGATGCTATCTGGCAAAGGCCCATAGTCGCAGAGCTTCGTTGCATAGTTGCAGAGAGCCTGTTCCGCCTTGTTTGTTGAGGTAAAACATGGTGACCTGATTGTCTGTTTGCACCAGAACTGTTTTGTTTACGAGCTGGGTGCAAAAGACTTGAATAGCATTGGAGATGGCTCTGAGTTCTAGGAGGTTTATATGAAGAAGAGCCTCTTGTGAGGACCAAAGACCCTGCATTGATAGATTGCCCAAGTGGACTCCCCAACCCATCTTGGAGGCATCTGTGATTAGGGTAGCCTGAGGTGGTGGTTGCTGGAAAGGAGAGCCTATTAAAAGGTTTTCCAGAGATTGCCACCAACGGAGAGACAGAATCAGGTGTGTGGTAACTCTGATCTTGTCTGACAGGCTTCCTGAGGCCTGGGACCATTGGGAAGCTAAGGTCCACTGGGCCGCTCTCATGGGAAGATGAGCGTAAGGTATTACATGGACCGTGGATGCCATGTGACCTAGTAGGCAAAGCATCTGTCGAGCAGTAAGGAAGGTCTGCAGTACTGCGTGAGATGCTAGCTCGATGATTCGCAGACAGCGTGGTTGGGGCAGGAAAGCCCTTGCAAGCTGTGTGTCCAAGCGAGCCCCTATAAACTCGAGGGATTGAGATGGGGTGAGCTGGGACTTTTGAAGATTTATGACCCATCCCAAATACTGGAGTATTTGTTTTGCTCTCAATAGGGCCTGGTGAGCTTCTTGAGCTGACTGCGCCCGGATGAGCCAATCGTCCAAGTAAGGGAAGACAAAAAGCCCTAGGGTTCTCATGAATGCTGCTACTACTGCCATGCATTTTGTGAAGACCCTCGGAGCAGAGGCCAGCCAAAAGGGAAGGACTCTGTATTGGAAATGTCTTCCCTGGACTAGGAACCGAAGGAATTTCCTGTGATCTACATGAATAGGATATGCATGTAGGCGTCTTTTAAATCTAGAGAACATAGCCAATCTTGCCTGTGAAGGTATGGCAGAAGACAGCCGAGGAAAGCATTTTGAACTTCTCTCGGACCAGATATTTGTTCAGCTCTCTGAGATCTAGGATTGGTCTTAAACCCCCTGTCTTTTTTGGAATGAGAAAATAGGGGGAGTAAAACCCTGTACCTTGTTGGCATAGAGGAACCTCTTCTATAGCTCCTTGAGCTAGAAGAGTAGAGACCTCTTGTAATAAGAGGTCCATGCCTAGAGGTTGAGAGTTGAACTGTTTTACTAGTGTGGGTGGTGGCAAGCTGAGGAAACAAAGCTTGTACCCCAGACTCACTATGGACAAGGTCCAGGTTTCTGATGTGATTTGTTGCCATCTTTTGACAAAATGGCAGATACGGCCTGGAATACTTATGGGTTCTGGGACTAACACAGGGAGAATGATTAAGTTCTCTAGACAAAAGTCAAAAACCCTGAGGAGGCTGAGTCTGTTGAGCCTGCTGAGGTTTGGGTTTTCTTTGTCTCGTCTGTTGTTGCCCTTTTTGGGGAACATATGCCTGTTGGGTGGAAGATGGATAGAACTTTTTCTTCTTAGAGAAAAAGGGTTTCTTAAAGGACTTTTTCTTAGCTGGGTTAGCAGACATTTTTGACAATCTATTTAAAGTGGCATTATCAGTGTCAAGCTGATTAGCCTTAGATTGCCAATCCTTGCCAAAAAGATTTTCTCCAGTGCAAGGAATATTTCCCAGCTTTTCCGGCACCCATTCTTCCAAGTCTGAAGCTTGGAGCCAGGCAATACGTCGTGCTCCTATAGCTATAGCAGAAGTTCTGCTAATACATTCAAAACAGTCAAAGGTAGCACAATTCATGAACTTAGAGACATTCTGAGCATGTTTGACTAGTGATGAATAGTCTGCTCTTTTATCCTCTTGAAGGAAAGGGTTCAAGAGCTCTAAGTTTCTTGTAACCTCCTCAAGGAACATTCCCATGTATAAAATATAGGAACTAATCCTTGCTGAAAGCATGGAGGCCTGAAAACATCTACGCCCAAAAGCATCCACGGTTCTAGATTCACGACCTGGAAGATTAGAAGAGTGTCTCTTTGTACTTTTTGGGGAGGGAGGAGTGGCTCAGTGGTTGGGACAGGTTACCTCAGGCCGGAGGGCCGGGGGTTCAATTCCCACATGGGGACAAGTAACCACAGGCCGGAGGAACTGGGGTCTCTAGTCCCATGGCTGCTCCTTGTGGCCTTGGGCAAGCCACTTAACCCTCCATTGCCTCAGGTACACTTAGATTGTGAACCCTGCGGGGACAAGGGAATAAATAGTACCTGTTAGTATACATGTAAAACCGCTCTGATGCATAAGTAAAGGGCAGTATATCAAATGCCTAAACCATAACCATAACCATACTCTTAATCGGTCTCATGGCTGACTCCACCACCATAGAATGATGTGGTAGTTGAGTCTTTTGAAAACCTAGAGAAGGTGACACTCTATACATAGTGTCAAGGCGTTTCGAATGTGGGGATACTGTTAAAGGAGTTTCCCACATCCGTTACATTAGATCATGCAAGATCTGATGTATAGGGAGCATAGCTGCTTCCTTTGGAGCAAAGAGGTATTGCAGAATTCTTAATTCTTCTGCCCTAGGCTCCTTTTCAGGAACCACTGTAATGGCAAGAGCCCTTGCCATATCACGCACAAAATCATGAAAAGACATGTCCTCAGGAGGGGACATTCTGCGTTGAGGAGGAGTGGAATCTTGTAAACGTTCAGCTCTGGTACCGGTGGAGTCATCTGAGTCATCGGAATCAGAAGACTCAAAGGGATGAAGCACCGGGTTCTCCTTCAAAAGATGACTTCGGTACTGCTCGAGGTCGGTACCGAAACGAGTCGGTACCTGATCCCCCATGCTTGAGAGTGATTCTAAACTCGGCATCGGGGGAAGTAAACCTGCGGAAGCAGGTACCGAGGGTACTGGCAATGGTACCGACAGTGATACCAGTGCCTGTGGAACAGCCTGCAGTGACTTTAGTGGTACCGAAGTAGCCAAAAGATTCGCCAGACTGTTCAATGGCAAGAATTCTTTTATCCATTACCATTTCCGATGCCGGGGTGTCGGTACCGATAGACGCGGCCACAACCCCCGAGCATGGAACAGGAATGTCCATCGAGGTCGAAGCCTCGAGAACATCCTGGAGTCCCGATAATGCTTTGGAGCCCGAAGACTCCCGCTGGGGCTGTTTTGCCGGTGCAAGTTCCTCGAGGGCAACGCCAGAGGCATCTCGATACTTAGAGGGAGATCTACCTCTCGAGGATCGGCTAGACTTAGATTTATGCTTAGTTACCTGAGATCCCTGGGAAGAAGTAGAAGCCCTGGAGGACACTGATACTACCGACATCGTGTCCAATGCAAAGAGGGCACCGAGTTGATTTGCTTGATTCTGAAGACTTCTTTTAGTCAGCTTCCTGCAGGAGAGACACTCTGCTGGGCAATAGTCAGGACCTAAACTTTTAAGACACCAGTCGTGGGTGTCTGTGACAGAAATTGTGCTGCCACACTTTGAACATTTCTTGAAACCAGCAGCCGGTTTCTCCATGTTAAAGTAAAGAGGCCTAGTGGCCAAAATGGCACCAAGCACCAAGCAGGAGAAAAACCCCTGACTGAAAAACACAAGTTCTGTGTCTTTTTTTTTTTTTTTTTTTTAAGAAAAAAAACACCAGTGGTACCGGTGGGCGTCAAACTAAGGCAGGCGCGACCACAAAAAATAAGAAATAAAAGTAGAATTTTCTGCGGTAACAGGGTTCACGTCCTGTCGGCTCCGTGGAAAACGAAGAACTGAAGAGAGGGAGGTAGATAGGCGGGAAGGCAGTGCGCATGCGTGGATGCATGCTCCCAAAAGCGTTCTTATTGGACGCTGGGGAGCGTTCCTGCGCGGGCTCCGTCGGTACCGACGATACCCATATGTGAAGACTCATTCCTGCTTGTTCCTGGAGATGTAATCCATCAGCACAGTATAGTCTCTTGTTGTTCCATCTGTTACCACAGTTGCCAATAAATCTGAATCCTTCTTGTTTGCACCAGGTCTGGAGCCATGTATTAAAGCTGTTAATGCGATACAGCCTTTTTGCCCCCTTACCTAGAACCTCTGAGAATGCAACAGTGTTAACAATGGGCTTGAGTTTCTCTCCCAGAGATTGGAAGTCCTTTTGGACTGTAGAGGCACTGTTTCTAGCCAGGTCATTTGTGCCCAAGTGGATAACATCAAGTTTGGAGTTCACTTTCTGCGCTAAGTAGTTCAACAATGTGGTTTGTATTTCTGCTGGCTGAAGAGCTTGGGAGGCACTTGACTATCTTCTCTCCTTTGAACTGTGTTCCCAAGTTGGTGCCACTGATGATGGAATCACCAAGTCGTAGTAGTTTGCTGTTTGGTGAGGTTTTCTTCATATTTGGTCCTTTAGCAGGAGATTGGGCATGGTCTGTCTCATTTAAGGGCCCTTCAGTTTCTTTGGATTGGGCATCCTCATTCGTCAAGGCAGAGAAGGCATTACGCAGGGATATCTCCTGATGCATAGGATGTCTGTGTCACAGGTCACAATCTACCAGAACCCACTGTGATCCATTTGTTTCTGGAGTGTTTTGATTCTTTGTGGAAGCGGTGGTGGACTTTGTTCACAATGATGGCAGCCACCACAATCATTTGAATCCTAAAGCATGCCCTAAAAAACCTCACACGCTAAGCACCCCCTCTATAGAACTTATGAACACTAGATCAGTAAGAAACAAGATTCATTTAATCAGAGATCACATTGAGGACCAGCACCCAGACATTTTATGCATTACAGAATCTTGGCTCTCCCCCTCTGATAGTGTCCTCCTCAACCAACTGGTCCCCCCTACATACTCCGCCTTTAATAACCCTCGCACTCTGAAGAGAGGTGGCGGAGTTCTGATCATTGCTAAAGACTCATTGCAACTTCAAACACTCACTTCTAGCAGCTCTGAGCACTGCAGTTCTATTGCAGTGGGAAACAAGCATCTAGCCATTTGCCTTGTTTACAGAGCCCCCCATGCCCCAGCTGAAGAGCTAACTACCACTCTTGAAACTGTCTGCGCAGTCAGCACGAGTCACAAACCTTTAATCTTGCTAGGTGACTTTAATCTCAGTTCTGCAACTAACAATGATAGGCAAACCTTCCTGCAGGCAATGGACTCTTTACTATTCTCTCAGCTAATAACCACTCCCACCCATAGATATGGTTCCACACCAGACCTAGTTTTTGCCCCAAATTATATCTTAGACAAGGGATTTATTTCCTCACCCATAATCACCCCAATTCCTTGGTCTGATCACCACAGAATCAAAATTGAATTCACAAACAATACGGGCAAGTTTAACAAAGCACACTCTGCTTCATTTGAAATTAGAAGATTTAAAGCTTTCAGAAAAGATCAATTCTTAAAAGACACACTACCCTATCTCAACTCGGATGAACCTGACCTGGATGAACTGGTTAAGAATTGGAACATTACCATCAGTACAGCAGCAAAATCTAAACCATACATAAAATCGAAGAGCATAAGACAACACGCTCCATGGTACTCCAATACCATACGTAACGCTAAAAGAGAGTTAAGGAAGTTAGAACGCCACTGGAGACGCTCCAAATCTCCAACCGCACAAAACATTTACTTAACAAAGCAAAAGATATATAATGATCTTATTAACGATACAAAACGAGAGCATCACACAAACAATATTCTGAAAGCCTACAATAAACCCAGAGAACTCTTCGAGATAGTAAAAGATCTAACTAATGAACCAAGTCCTGACAAAGACATACAAATCAACCCTCAAACCTTTGCAAACTTTCTTCATGAGAAAATAGGTCACACACCGACTCAAATACATACTGAAACCTACAACTCCATCACAACAACAACAACAACAACAAGTTGGGACAGATTCCACACTCCTTCAATCAAACAAATTTCGGATATCATCTCTGCTCTCAATACTAGCACTGCGCCTACTGATCCTTGCCCAGTTCAATGGCTCAAAGCAACCAAGCATAACTTCCTCAGTTATATACACAACATCGTATCCATCTCCCTATCTCAAGGAACAATGCCTGAACAACTTAAACTAGCCTCAATAAGGCCTATCCTCAAAAAAACCAACCTGGATAAGAGCAATCCAGCAGCTTACAGGCCAATCTCTAGCATACCACTCCTAGCCAAAGTAATAGAAAAAGCAGTACAGCTACAACTCCAAGACCATGTTGACGAGCATGCCCCACTCGATCTACATCAACATGGCTTCCGCCCCAACCATGGAGTTGAAACACTGCTGCTATATCTGTTCAATGATATCACCCAGACCATAGATAATTACAGGCAAGGATCTCTAATGATCTTCATAGATATATCAGCGGCGTTCGACACAGTTGACCACACTATCCTCCTATCAAGATTGGAAAGTATCGGTATCTCTGGTACTGTCCTTAGTTGGTTTAACTCTTACTTAACAAACAGGCAGTTCCAGGTTAAAATTGGAACCAACACTTCAAAACCTACAAATATCAAACAAGGAGTACCAAAGGGATCTGCGCTTTCTTCCCTTCTGTTCAACATTTTTATCCAGCCAATTTGTCAAATTATGGCAGCCCATCAAATAAGTTACACGATTTATGCAGATGACATTATGATTTATACACCGATTGATCTCATCAGCCCCGACTACAGCAAGATTATAAATTGCCTTGACAACATGTCTTCCTGGCTCACATTCAATAACCTTGCCATAAACTACAATAAGACAGAGGCACTTATTGTCACTCGAAACACCGACTTCAACCCCCCACCTTTCATTAAAAACAACAATATTACAATACCAGTCAAGGACGAAGTTAGATATCTTGGAATTACCCTCGATAAAGGACTAACCCTCCAGTCACATATCAGAAAGACTGTGAGGAGTGCATACTATAGAATGAAAGTGATTAGACGCCTCAAGCCCTTACTCTCATATGACCACTTCCGGTCAGTCTGCCAAGCCTTAATAACTCCTATTCTGGACTTTTGTAATCCTATTTACTATGGACTATCAAAACACTCACTTAAGCCTCTTCAGATGGCTCAGAATACAGCAGCCAGAATAATTGCTGGCTCAATATCTCAAGATCACATCACCCCTACTCTCAAAGAGCTCCACTGGCTTCCAATAAGCCAGCGCGTCAAATATAAGATGGTAATTAATATATTCAAGATCAGACACAAGTGCTCTGCTTTTAGCCTTCATAATCTCTTACTCCAGAATAACAACAGGCCAAGAAGAAAAACTACATCAAACACTCTCAGCACCCCAAGTAGCTTCAGAAAAGCGTGTAAATGTACCACACAAAGGGCAATTTCCTTATCGGCCCCACTTATCTGGAACTCTCTCCCTCCCGATGTGCGATCCATAGATGATTTAAAGGAGTTCAGAAAACAACTGAAGTTTGTACTCTTCATTGAGCACTATGGCACAGACACCTAACAAGTCTTTATTATTATAGCCTGCATGTAACGTGTTTATCTGTAACAGTTCCTTGATGTTGTGTATCCCAATTTTACCTTCACTGTTTAGTTTAGTCAGTGTATGCCTCCCTGCCTCTGTTCTCCCTTCTTGTGTCTTGGTAACCGCTTTGATTTAAGGAAAAGGCGGTATAGAAAACCTGTTAAATAAATAAATAAATAAATAGAAGAGGAGCACTTCATTGCAGCCAGTTCCTCCATCAGTTCCTCGTCCTTATTAGCCAAGGTAGAGAAGGCATTATGCAGGGATCTCTCTTGATGCATAGGATGTCTGTGCGTTTGGTACGGATCTGTTTATGTTTTGCAGTGTTTCTATATAGAAACCACACAAAGATCTTCAGTAGTCCCACTTGTTCTGTTTTCCCAGTAGGAGATGTATTGGTGTTCCGTAAGATGTACTGATTTAATATTTGTTGTGCTGCCTTTTCATAAGTAGGGTTGATGCTATGTGAGTCCTGACATCATTGTTATATTATGGCAGTTTGCTATTGGCTCTGAGTGGTCTTTTTGCAGGATTTTATGTACATAGATGTTACCAGATTTCTACATGACTACTCTCCAGTGCCAACTACTACCACCACTGCACATGTAAATGATATTCAAACACTTACTCTTATGACAAAAATGATAGGCAAGTGGCATCTTTTATAGGCTCGTTCCTCAATAGTCTATAAGGTGTCACCTGCCTCTCTTTTTTTATTCCACACTGATAAGGCTATCCCTCTGAAAATGTTCACCGTGATGGGACAAAAGAGAGACTTATGAAGGGTTCTGTTAGAATCCACTGGAGTAGGGTAGGATGGGCGGAGCATAGTGATCACTCGCAGAGATAGCAGAAGCCCTGTGAGTGTGACCCAGTCTTAGCTAAGCCGGACAAAGTCATCTGATGATAAAAAAACAGCAGGCAACAAGAAATCTGGCTCATAGTTAACATGGTAACATAGGAAAATTAAGAGTTGCCATAGTTAAGAGTACTAATGGCAATTCTGTGTTAAATCTCAATTTTCACTTCCTTATAGAAAGCTGTAACTTCTGTAAATTGGCACCTATAATCTTAGTAGGATCCTTGCCAATATGCCTTTTTATTTTTCAAAGAAAACTTGATTTTCTAACCTTAGGTGGAAGAGAGTGAAAGCGCACACAAACCTTTTACTTCAAAAACTATCAATACTGACACTGGGCTCACCCCATTCAACAACTGCTTTCAATTTTAAAACTAAATTTTCTGTCTGCATAAAAGACAACTTTCTTCATATATTTAGTTCTCCTGAACTTGGAAGAGGGGGAGTGAGATTTAAGATAGGCCATGATGGCAGCGAGCATGGATATATGGCAGTAGGTTATGCTGCTTTAGGCATTTTGGGCTGAATTTTGTGTTTTGCTGTATGTGGCTGAGATTCCAACATGATAAACACAAGAGGAAGGTGGGTGCTTACCCTTCTAAGGGGACGCTCTCCCTGGCTCCGATACAATCCACCCTGCCTGGATTCTTGCCCCTCCCCCCCAACCCAGTCTGTCTGTGAATGATTGGATCTGAGGTCAGGGCATGGAGCAAGGGGAGCGTTTCATTCCATTGATGAGATTTCACTGAGCCTGGACAATCCCGAAGCCCCCAAAAGACCCAATAGCATGTGTGCACTCACAGCAGGCAGGCAGTGCACAGCAAGACACTGTTACAGCTGGAAGTCCTGTTAGAATGAATGGGAAGGGTGCCTAAACCAATCCTCCGGTCCCCTCAAATGAGACCAAGCACAGAAGGGATGGATTGGTGACAATGAGTGAGGAAGCTGCAGCAGTGCTTGCAGATCACCTTCAGGATGGACTCAGGTGGCTGATGGAGGAGGGTTCTCTGGGTTGGAGGGTACCTTTACCAGTGTTGACTAGACCTACTGTAGTAACTTTGATCATCATATGGGATACCCTGGAGTCCCTGGATTCCTCCCTTAAATTTGAAAAGGTTTTATAGTTATATTTCATATTGGAAGAGCAAGGGGGGAAAGGCTTGCAGCTCTTGAGCAGCAGTTAGTCTTCCCATTAAGGATAAGAACAATAAGAATAAAGGAAATGGAGAACTATAACAAATGGCTGAATCTATGGTTTACAGATTCTTAAATCCCTTTTTCCCCTCACCAAGAGATGTGTTAGACAGTATTGTACGGATATTTTGCAGGTTCCTCGAGATGTCGTTCCTCTGCTTTCAAGGGTGTTTTAAACGTCAGCAACTTGAAAAGTGCTGTGTGACAAAGGCATGTTTCCCTTTCTTACCCATTCACAGACTTAGGCATGTCTATGTGGGAGACTCAGATGAAACATCCATGGTAAAGTATGTCTCTGTAGAGTAGCAGGGGACGTGAAGGTGCATAGTGTAGATGGCGTGCATGGGTGTCTGTGAATCAGTGCTATGATGTGCCTATCTATTTCAACAGAAAAGAACCCCAATGGCTGACTAATGGCAATTGGGCACAAACGGGTAGTGGTCTGACTTAGGGAGAGATAGTGGGAGAGGGAGGCGAGGGCAGGGTGTTGATCGGCTATAAGAAGCTATTTGCACCCGATCATGGCCATTTTCCCCCTCCTCTGCAGTTCACCTGGGACACGCGACTTCTTCCTTTTGTGCAAGCACTGTGGGGCCTCTGTCTTGTATGCCTCTGTGTTTTCTGTCTGTAGCTGCTATGAAGGGGGGGGGGGGGGGAAGTTCCAGCGGTAAGGGCTCAGAGTACCGAATCAACCACATGGCGGAATCACGTACAGTTCTGGTCTATATCGGGCCAGGTCCAGGAGGAAACCAGGTTGTGTGCAGCCATCAGTCCACAGCGGGTTGGGCCCAGGAGATAAAGAACATGTTGCAGAGCAGTGAGTCAGAAAGATGGAGAGATGGTGTGTGTGTTCACACTGTCACGGCTGTATCGCAGCATGGGTTCCCTGCACCCCTTTGTATACATGTGTGCAACTTGCATTAGGGCCAACCACGGGTGGATCACCATCACCAAATTAAGAGACCACAATACGAGCTAGACAGGCGATCTTGAGGTTGACTAGCTATCAGACATTATGCCAGCACATAGGTGGCCATGTTTTAGTTGACATTCTACACGGTCTGCCCATGTTTTCTCAAGGGCAGCCATCTTGGCTCAAGGGCTGGTATTTGAAGAAATGTTCTTATGGCCATTTTGCTCTGAAAATATTTTTTTTTAAATCAGCTAAATCAATACATAATTAAGATTTTCATGTAGAAGCAGGAGAATGGGACTCGTGATACAGGTGAGCATGCTCATGACATGGAAACTGTGCCATTGGAGAAAGGGCGCCAGGTTGCTGTCTTTGCTTTTATCAGTTCTTCCATATTAATAACTTCTGTTCTTTCCATCCAGCCTAGCGACTAACCTTTTTAGACATGCCCAGAAGGAATAGCGCACCCCAAAAGTTGGTGACAGCGGGAAAGAGAAAGGCTTCAGCCAGGATGTCAGATCCCCCATTAGCGGTGGAGAGAAAAGCAGCAAGCAAGACATCGGAACCACCTTCGCAAATCAGCAAGAAATCCGCAGCAGCAGGGAATGCAGAGCTACAGGACGAGATGGAGAAGCTCATCAGAGGGCTACAAGAACAGGTCAGACAATATTAGACAGTGTCGTCAGACAGTGACTTGGGGTCACGTTACAGTTGGGACCCACACCGGCCGAAAGACCACAGCAGGCACAAGACACAGTGGTGAGCAATACAGTGAAAATGCCTGGTACTAAGTCAGACAGAAACACTAATTCTAGGGGACGAAACTATCAGCAACCAAGAGCTCAGTATCTGACAGCAGCACTGAGTTAGCCTTGGCCAGTGTTATCCAAAATGTGTTAAAGACTTTTAAAAAGAAAAATTCAGAGCAAAAAATTATGGTGGGACTAGCAACTCAGGTGATGCTAATGTGCTAGGAACAGCTGTAACAGAGTTGACACAGTGGCACCACTGGCTTAAGCCTCTGTTCCAGGCCCTGGTGAGCACATCCGTTGCGGTGTTACCTCTTTGGCAAAAGCAGTGTCAATGTAAATGAAGACAAACATATGAAAGAGGGATTTTATTGACATTTTTCCCCTGCTATAAGAGATCAAGAGGGAGAAGAAAAGGACCCAAAAGATAGGGACAGATAGGCCAGTTAGCAGGATAGAAAGCCAAAGATATTTAAACCTATCAGCAACTGCGTGTCCGCCTTCCATATCTTCATGAGTGTGGTGGTGAAAAGGGAGCCAGAGTTGAGTCCAAACCTAACTAGATACCTGAATACAACACACGCTCACAAGTGTTATGGTGGGTGTGCCTGGCTCAATTATGATATAAAATTTAGGAAGGGTATGGTTAAGGACCCAATCATCACCTGACAGCACAGAGCGGTTGAGTGCTGGCTAGATGAGATGTCCTCCAACAGACCTTTTAACTCACAGTCTGCAACAGTCCTTTCACTCCTACATCCCCAGAATCTATGGACAGGCATCAGGGAGGAGATATTGTCGCCAATATAACAGTGACCAATGTTCATGGAACCCCTGTAAATTCTGGCATGCCTGTGTGTCATGCACAGCAGGTCACCCAGTCACGCTAAAATATCTCAGAGATTGAAAACAGTACAATCAGAAAACTCACTGAAATGCAGACAGGATTAGTGCCCTCTCCCACTAACCTTAAAAACCATGCTGCCATGGCTCAAATTATACCAGTATAAAGACTGGGCATGCAGCGTATTCAAAGAGTTCTCGCAGGATTTCCATATGCCATATAATGGCCCAAAGACTCACACCGTGCGGCCTAACCCAACTCCCCCTACATAAACAGCATTTCCAAATAGCACAGCAGAAGATCCACAAGAAGATTGGTTTGGGCAGAGTGGCTGGCCCTTTTGAGGTCTGCCCCTTTCCCAAGATGATCCTGTCACCACTAGACATTGTCCCCAAAAAGCAGCCAGTTAAATTTCATTTAATACACAATGGGCCCGATATTCAACTGGGCAGGGCTAAGCACCATAGCCGCTTAGTGCTGACCGCTCACCCCCAAACCCTGGATATTCACTTCTGCAGCAATGGAAGTGAATATCCGGGTCTGGCTGCACTGCCAGCGCTAACCGTGCAGCTTCCAATATCGGTGCTACATGGTTAGTGTGTATCCCTGCCTCCACTCCGCCTCAGAAAGCCCCTGGCACGCCTCGATTCTAGCTGGCTAGCATTGGGGCACGTAGGGGGACTTAGTCGGGAATATTCGATGGTACCTCCTGTCTATTTGCCATTGAATATCTAGTTAGCAGGCATTTAAACGGTTAACTGGCTGATGGGGGCAGTATCCTCCTCTAACACTATATTCTCCTCTGCTCTGGATGCACCTGCTCCTCCCATTCCATGCTCAGTGACATACTCAACAACCCACTACCTACGTTCCTATGCCTGCTCAGCCGAGCACATTTGGCTTAAATCATGTATCTTTGCTGACTACCTACATTTCAAATTCATGCTAACCTCTTTCCAGTCAGCCATAGCACTCGCCAAGCAAGAGTACTATATCCATTGAACTCTCTTGCCTCTGCCCCTCATCATCGCTTTGCTATGCTCAACTCTCTTCTCAAGGTCCCTCCTCCCCCCAATCCTTCCTTCACTGTCTGCCCAGACCCTGGCTGACTACTTCCATGACAAAATCCAGAAGATTAGCCTTGAATTCTCTGTGGGGTCACCTCCACCTCATCTTCCCCCTCCTCAATCCAAACTCCTTCCCTCACCTTCAGTCACCCTTTCTTCCTTTTCTAAAATCACTGAGGAAGGATTGCAAATCTTCTCTCCTCCTCCAAACTGACTACCTACTCCTCTGATCCTATCCCCATCTGTCTACTAAGCTCTATCTTTTCCACCATTATCCCTTCCATCTAACATATCATTAACCTATCATTTTCCACTGCAACTGTTCCTGTGGCCTTCAAACATGCTGTGGTTACACTTCTCCTCAAAAAGCCTTCACTAGATCCTACCTGTCCTTCCAGTTATCAACCTCTCACTCTCCTCCCCTTTGCTTCAAAACTACTTGAAGCAGCAGTTCACTACAGCTGTCTTGACTTTCTTTTATCTCCAGACCTTCTGAACTCACTGCAATCTGTCTTTCGTTCTCTACTTTCCACAGAAACTGTTCTTGCCAAAGCCTCCAGTGGCCTGCTCCTCACCAGATCCAAAGACCTCTACTCGATTCTCATCTTTCTTGACCTTTTTGCTGCCTTTAATTTATTTATAAATGTTTATATCACTTTTCTGACCATAGAATCACCTTTAACACTGTTGATCACCACTTTCTCCTCGATACCCTGTCCTCGCTTGGACTTAGGGGTTCTGTTCCGTCCTGTTTTTCTTCTTATGCCTCCCATTGCACGTTTAGTGTAGGTTCTGGTGGTTCCGCCTCTACTGCCATCCTGCATTCAGTTGATGTCTCTCAGGGTTCTGGTCTTGGGACCTCTCTTTTTCTCTCTCTACACTCAGTCCCCTTGGTGCACTTATTTCCTCCAATGGTTGCAGGAGCACAGATTGGAAGAAGTTGCTGTCATGTCAGGAATCCTCATCTAGGCAGTAGTGAGATGTGAATGTGTGGACTGAAGACCATATTGCAGCCCTGCAAATCTCTTCTATGAAGACAGAGTAAGTTGGCCAGTGACGCAGGCATAGCTCTAACACTGTGAGCTGTGATATGACCATCAAGGCTCAGGCCAGCCTGGGCATAAGCAAAAGAGATGCAGTCTGCCAGCCGAACTGAAAGTGTGTTTGGAAACGCCAGCCCCTAAGCTTGCTGGTGTCAAAAGAGACAAGCAGCTAGATGAATGTTCGGTAGGCGTTCATTCACTCTAGGGAGAAGGCCCAAGACTTGCTTGCAGTCCAAAGTGTGCAACATCACTTCCCCTCTATGGGTGTGAGGCCTCAGAATAAAAATCAGTAGAAAGGGGCTGCTACAACTGGAAGTAGATATGCATTTGTAAGTATTTATCTTCTGGAATATACTTTAAATCTTGGGGGAAAAGAAAATTATTTGGGTTAAAGGTGATAAATCTGTGTATTTTAGAATTCAGTGTTTTTGCTGAGTCAGGTCTTAGTACCACCAGAGAGCTTTTCATTTAAATCAAATCAGAGTATAGCTTAGCATACAAGTAGAATAAATAGTCTCTGAGTAGAAAGAAATAAACTTGTCATACACGAACCAACACACGAAAAAGGAAATACACCGGACCTCATTTTCCTAAATCCTCAAACTGCCACCTCATACAAGAAACCAGAAATCACACGCATTCCATGGTCTGACCACTTCCTCATCAACATATCCCACACCTACCAGCATACGAACAGCACGGAGAAAAAAAACATACAAGAAGATTCAGGACATTTATCAAGGAAGATTTCCTGGCACAAACTCTACCCAAACTCCAAACAAGCTCCAACAATATCGATGACCTAATCTACATTTGGAACACCACAATCTCCTCTGCATCCAGCGCAACAGCAAGCAAGACTAACACCGGACGCACCTCCCAAAAAGCCCGATTGTTCACCCCCAACCTCCGGAAGCTAAAGACCAAACTCAGAAGAGCGGAAAGAAAATGGAGAAAAACCAAGAAAGAGAATGACAAAACAAACTACATGTACGAACTAGACGCCTACCACAGAGAAACAGACAAAGCAAAAAAGGCCTACCATTCGAAAATCATAAACACATCAATAAACAAACCAAGAGAACTCTTTGAGATTGTCAGAAAACTGACAAAAACACCCAACCACTCCGACCAACTACCAAACATCCCACCAGATTTACTAGCACAACAATACAAACAGCTCCAAAAACCACAAAACCCAGAATTGAACACAGAGACAGCAGCAACAAACCACCCCACCACCATAAACAGAGACTGGAGCAAATTTGAAGCGATCACGAAAGAAGAAATATCATCCACCATCTCACGCCTGAATACCACCACCTCTCCGCTGGATCCCTGCCCTACAGAATGGATAAAGAAAACCAAAGAAGCCCTAAGCACACCATTAGCCCACATTGTTAATGAATCCCTCAACCAAGGACGCATGCCAGACCTCCTCAAAACTTCAATCATCCGGCCAACCCTAAAAAAACAAAACCTGGATCTCCTAGAACCCGCCTCCTACAGACCTATAGCGAGCCTCCCGTTCACCGCCAAAATCATAGAGAAGGTAGTCCAGCAACAGCTCCAAGAACATTTAGATACCAACAACATACTAGACCTGTAACATGGCTTCCGCCCACTCCACAGAGTCGAGACCCTCATGACATCACTAATGAACACCCTCATCATAGGAACTCAAGCCAAACACTCTGGATATGCCATGATCTTCCTGGACATATCAGCAGCCTTCGACACCATCTCCCATAACATCCTCCTGCACAGACTACAAGCAATTGGCATCAAGGATACCGTACTTCAATGGTTCCACTCCTACCTAACCAATAGACAACAACTGATCCGCACAAACATATCAACCTCACCCCCCTTCCAACAACACCAAGGGGTACCCCAAGGATCCACACTATCAGCCATGCTCTTCAACATCTACCTGCAACCACTCTGCTCAATCATACGTGCCCACATCAACTATCACATCTATGCAGATGACATAATGCTCTATGCCCCAATCACATCCTCTAACCCAACAAATAAACACCTATCAGAATGCTTCACAGAAGTATCCAGCTGGCTACAAACGAACAACCTATCCATCAACATAAAGAAAACAGAAGCCCTCATAGTAACAAAGGACCCAGACTTCACACCACCCACACACCTCAACATTGGAACCACACAAATACAAATACAACTGCACATAAAGTATCTAGGAATCATCATAGACCAAGCACTCACACTCAAACAACAAATCAAAAAAACCACTGGAACAATATTCCACAAGGCAAAAACAGTACAACGCCTCAGACCTCTCCTTGAACCACAGGACTTCAGAACAGTGATGCAAGCCATGACACTCCCCCACCTGGACTACTGCAATATAATCTACCATGGACTACCAGCCACTCACACCAACCCACTTCGAACTTCCTTGAATACAACAGCAAGAATTATCCAGAAAGCAAAAAAAACAAGACCGCATCACCCCAATCCTGAGGGAGCTACACATACTCCCCCTCAAAGCTAGAATCAAGTACAAATCCGCCCTACTTACACACAAAGCTCTCTACCAAACTCAGACTTCCCAGCTCCACACATTACTGCCCCGGCCAGCCCACAACAGAACAACCAGACAAACCACCAACAACTCCCTCACCATCCCCCATAAACGAACCAAATGCAACCAACGGACCTGCAACAGAGCCTTCGAATTGTATGCACCATCCCTCTGAAACACTCTACCAAATCACATCAGAAGCAACAAAGACCTCTTATCATTCAGGAAACAATTAAAAACCGTCCTATTCCAGGAACACCTCGGACCAGAAACAAGCAACCGCCACTGACTACCACCCCCCTGAACATTTGTCCTAAAGAGACTGTGACACAATGTCTATATCCCAAATATTTGTTGAAATCATTAATGTTGGCCTCCTGGTGATGGCCCTGACCCCACAGTCTGATTGTTGTCCACCCCCCCCCCCCCCTTTTTAATGTTATACCGCTTTGACCCGGAGAAAAGCGGGATATAAATACAGCTAAATAAATAAAATAAAATAAATAAATACTTGTTTCTAGTGACCTTTACAAAGAGGCCTACCAGTTAGGAGGCAAACTATAGGTGTTAAAGGCAAGCGACAGATCATAGGGGCAATTTGAAAGGCCCCCCCCCTATTAAACCAATGGTTGTGTGAATCACACAGGAAATTGGTAAGATTTTACCTTAGAAGCACAGTCAGGGTACTGTGTAGCAAGTCAGCTTTTATATAGTCTTCTTTCCCTCCTACCCACCGCAGAGATAATCTTAGCTTCATGAGATCTTAAAACTATTAAAGGGAAGGAGGTGCCCATATTCACTTTCAGGTGCGGCTGGTTATCCTTATCAGGAATACATTAATTAAGGACCTGAGATTAATTAATCTTGAGGAAAACAAAATCCATTAAACATATTAGGTATAGATGTATTGCTATATAAATCCCCAGCAAACCTAAGTAAACAAACAACTTAAATACCTAAACAAAACCTTAAAACTAAGATGCAGACAGCAGTCTAGCAGGAGAAGGGGGCTTTCCAGTCTTTTGCATTGAGTGTCACATGTATTTATTTATTTATTTATTTAGCTGTATTTATATCCCGCTTTTCACCAGGTCAAAGCGGTCAATTGGGGGATACATTTAACACGAGGGGATATGAGACACATACACTAATACTTACAGGGAACATGGGCAGTGGAGGGTTAAGTGGCTTGCCCAAGACCACAAGGAGTGCCTATAGGACTAGAAATCCCAGTCCCTCTGGCCTGAGATTGCTGTCCCCAGGTGGGACTTGAACCGCCGGCCCTCCGGCCTGAAGTACCTTGTCCTAACCACTAGACCACTCCTCCCTGTATGATTTTCTTTAATTGGTGAGGGGTCTTATGTGTACATTAGGTGCAAAGAGTTCTTTGCTCTCAGGAAATGAGTCCAATTTCTGGAGGCTGAAGTAGGAGACTTGGAGGAGCTAAGGAAGACAGAGAAGTATATAGACATGACCTACAGGGACATAGTACTGAAGTCCCACCTCCAGTCTGGCAGCCTCCCTGTTGCCATGGAGGAGAGGTCATGTGACAGGTCATGTGGCGTGGCAGAAAGTGATCCTGTAGCTAAGACCTGTTCTCCAGGTGATGTAAAACCCTCTCACAATGAAGAGGCTTCTCCAGGGCCATGTGCCCATAAGGGAAGGGTTAGGTCAGCCATTATATTTGCTGATTCAATGTAGATAGCTGGGTGGCTGGTGGACGCGAGGATCACCTGGTAACATGCCTACCTGGTGCAAAGGTAGCAGACCTCACACGCCAACTAGACAAGATTTTAGAAAGAGCTGGGGAAGTGTCTGCTATCTTGGTACATGTTGGTACCAATGACATAGGATAGCGTGGAAGGAGGTTCTGGAGGCCAAATTTATGCTTTTAGGTAGGACACAAATCCAGACCTTCCAGGATAGCATTCTCAGAAATGCTTCCTGTTCCACGCACAGGACTCAAAATGCAGGCAGAGCTCTGGAGTCTCAGTGCACGGATGAGACAATGGTGCAAGGAAGAGGATTTGGATATGTTAGGAACTGAACAACATTCTGATGAAAGGAGATGCTTTTCCAAAGGGAGGGGCTACCCCTTAACCAGGATGGAACCCTCAAGCTATTGGCATTAACCTTTCAAATGGAGATAGAGCAGCTTTTAAACTAGATAATAGGAGAAAGCTGACAGTCGCCCAAGAGTGCATCGTTCAGAATGATGTATCCTTGAAGGATACTAGCAAAAGATTGACAGAGAGGTTCCAGTAAAGACAGAAGTAACCCAAATGCCCTTAAGTACAAAACAGACAGAACGTAAAGATTCCAAATTACCCCTGCCTACTGATAACCAGATTAATATGAATAAAATACAACCTCTAAAATAATTGTATGCAAATGATAGAAGTCTAAAAAATAAGATGGGAGACATAGAATATATAGCACTAAATGAGAGATTAGGTGTGATTGGTATCTCAGAAACACGGTGGAAGGACAATCAGTGGGACAAATTCTATCACAATGATTTTTTTTTTTTAATGCCATCAAGTCAGTGCTGACTCCTGGCAACCCAGCTGTCTCTGGGTTTTCTTGGCAATGTATCACTGGAAGTAGACTGCCGGGCCTTTACTTCAGAGGCAATGAAAGGTAAAGTGATTTGCCAAAGGTCACAAGGAGTGCCAGTGGGAATCAAACTCAATATTTTGGGTACTAGGAAGTTGGTCTAACCACTAAGCTACTCCTCCATTCCTACTGCAATGATTGGAGGGGTTGCACTCTATGCTAGAGAGGGCATAGAGTCACACAGGATTAACGTTTTGCTGGAAACAAAATTTGCTGTAGAATCTCTATGGATTGAAATTCCATGTAAAAAGGGGAAGGCAATGGTAGTGGGAGTGTACTACCGACCACCTAGCCAGAATGAACACATGTATGATGAAATGCACAAAGAAATAAGGGAAGCTAGCAAAAGTTACAACACAGTAAGAATAAAGGATGACTTCAATTACCCCAATATCGACTGGGTCAGTGTCACAGCAGGACATGCCAGGGAGCTGAAGTTTCTAGATGAAATAAATGACTGCTTCTTGGAGCAGCTGGTTCATGAACTGACAAGAGGAAAACATTGCAGACCTAGTCCTTAGTGAAACACAAGATCTGGTGCAAGAGGTAAGGGTGTTGGGGCCACTTGGAAATACTGATCATAACATGATTTAAAAGGAATAAAGATGGCAAGGAAATCCACAGTACTACCTTTTAACTGTCCAAAGGGAGACTAATAGTTAAGAAAAAACTAAAAGGAGCAGCTGCAAAGGTTAAAGATTTACATCAAGCATGGGTGTTTAAAAATACTATCTTGGAAGCCCAGACCAGCTGTTTTCCACACTTTAAGAAAAGTGGAAGGAAGTCCAAAAACTGCCAGCATGGTTTAAAGGTGAAGTCAGAGAGCCGAGCGGCTCAAAAGGAGCCAACATGAGCTATGCTAGAACCACACTGAGGTCCCAAGCCTCTGCTGGGGGCTTGAAGGGAAGTCTCAAGAGTAGTAGGCCACACATGAAGCGAACCACTAAAGGTTGCGCCAATATGGACTTTCCCTCCAAACCACGATGGTAGGCTCCAATTGCGCAGAGGTGGACTGTGTCAGAGTTGGACTTGAGACCCGATTCTGAGATGTACAGGAAGTATTCAAAGTCTGTTCATGTAACAAGTAAAGGAATCCAGCACCTGTGCAAAGCAACAGGAAGCAAAACCTTTCCATTTGAAAGCATATGACCTTCTTGTCAAGGCCCTCCAAGAAGCCAACAAAACATCCATTATGCCGCTGGGCAGAATAAGCTCCAGCAGGACCAGCCTCTCAACATCTATGCAGTGAGGGCCAAGGATCACATTGGGCTGCAGCATCCTCCCATCCTCCTGTGATATCAGGTCTGGGACACAGCCCAACCACAGGGGTTCCCCCTGGGAGAGTTTAAGCAGAAGGGGAAACTACAGCTGCTTGGGCCAGTATAGCATGATGATGATCCCCTGTCTATCTGGAGCGAGCAGGTACATGGCCTTTAGCTCCATATCATGAGTGATGGCAAACCTCCACAGCTGGACTGCCTCCCAACACAGGAAATATGGACCCTATGCCCTCTTGCTTGTTCACGTAGTACATAGAGACCTGACTGTTGATCTGAATCAGAACCACCTGGTTGGCCAGACTCCTCCAGAAGGCCCTGAGGGCATTTGCTATGGTTCATAATTCAAAAAAATTGATTTGGTGCAAGCTCTCCCATTCGGACCAGATGCCCTAAGTGTGGAGGCCATCCAGATGCATGCCCAAATCCAGCTTGGATGGGCCCATAGTCAGTGACTTCTGCGGTAGTACCATGTGAAAAGAAAGGCCCCTGAGCAGAAACTGAGGATCCAACCATCAATACAGAGACTGGACAAGAGGTATGGTGATACCACCCAGTCCTGGAGGGGGCAGGTGGCCTGCTTCCACCGAGTACACAGTGTCCACTGTGCTTGTCTCATCAACAGATGAACTAGGGGAGTGATGTGCACCATGGAGGCCATGTGGCAGAGCATGGTCAACATCCTGTGAGTCATTGTCCATCGATTCTGCTGAGTAGCCCATACCAAGGCCATCAATCTCTGGAGTCGGTCCAGTGGGAGAAAGGCCTTTGCTTGAGTCATATCGAGGAGAGCCCCAATAAACTCCAGTTGCTAAGTGAGCTAAAGGTGGGACTTTGGGTAATTGACAACGAACCCAACAGCTCTAGCACCCAGATAATCAACTGCAGTGAGCGCCGGGCTCTGTTTGGAGTGGTGCTTTTTATGAGCCAATCATCCAGGTAAGGGAAGACAAACGTCCTAGTGCACAGAGATAGATCACCACCATCATGAGACACTTTGTGAAGACACAGGGGGCCGAGGCCACTCCAAAAGATAACACCAGGTACCAAAAGTGCTGTCCTCCCAGGATGAAGAACCTGAGGTATTTCCTGTGTGTGGGATGGATTGGTATTTGAGTATACACATCCTTTAGATAAAGGGAGCAGGGTTCCTACAGAGACCACCCTAAACTTTTCTCGCACCAAGAAAGTTTTGAGGTCTCTGAGATCCAGGATGGATCAAAAACCCCATGTCTTCTCGGGGACTAGAAAATACTTGGAGTAAAATCCCCACACGATTTGCTCCCGAGGCACGGGCTCGATGGCAAGATCAGCCAAAGGGACAGAGATCTCCTCCTGATGGAGATTTAGATGCAGAAGGTCAAGGGGAAGCACTCTTGGGAGGGAAACAAGATGGCAGTTCAGTGACATGCAACCTGTAGCCGCTTTAGACTATATGCAGCACCCACGCATCCAAAGTGATGAAAGGCCATCTGTGGACAAAGTGTGAGTCGTCCCCCCACCGGAGGGTTTCCCCTCTGCGGACACTGGTAGATATGCTATCCCCCGGAAGGAAGCTTGGGTTACAGGGTGGGCTGAGCCTTCTTAGGTTTCTCCTGACATTCTGGGCAAGGAGCCTAAGACTTCAGCTGGTAGGCTTGAGTACCAGGACAGTACCTGCACTTACACGGGT
Source organism: Ichthyophis bannanicus (assembly GCA_033557465.1). Lineage (NCBI taxonomy): Eukaryota > Metazoa > Chordata > Amphibia > Gymnophiona > Ichthyophiidae > Ichthyophis > Ichthyophis bannanicus. The sequence goes on from CM066032.1 coordinate 607,895,932, forward strand.
AGTAGGCCTTCTTCTGGCCACCCCACCTGATACTTCTGTTGATAGGGATTGGACGTGTGTCTCAAAACCCTGGTGTGATGGTGATGTGCTGATTCTCTATTACACCAGTCTTCTCCTCCACCTGCTGCCCGAAGAGGTTCTCTCCCTGTCACAGAACATCTGCCAGCTTATTTTGTACCAACTGCTCCAGGTCAAAAGACTGAAGTCTGGCAAGATGGCGGGCTCCAATACCCACGGCCACCACTCTGGAGGTTGTCTCAAAAGCGTCATATGTTTTCCTGACCAAGAACTTCGAGCAGTCCTTGCCATGGATCCACTAGGGTGCGGTAATACTCCAGTTTCTCCAAAGGGAGTAATGGGCACAGGTTGACCAAATTATGCATGATGTCCTTCAGGAACATGCTCATGTAGAGCTGATGTGTATTCTAGCTGTGAGCATGGAGCTCTGGAAGCACCTCCTCCTGAAGGAACCTCCCTACCCTGGAGCATCGAAAAATGAATCTTGGTACTTTTAATCCATTTAAGGGCAGACTCAAAAACTAAGAAGTGATGTGGGAGCAGAAGCTTTTCAAAGCTCGGGGCCTTTTGAACCCAGGTACATCGAGTCCAACTTCCTAGTGACCGAAAGCATGGTGAGGGGGTTCTCCCACATCCTTTTATGCTGCCTTTGAAGGATACAGCGCACCGACACCAGCTCAGCTTCCTTAGGAGCCGAGCAGTACTAGAGGATCTCCAACTCCTCTGCTCTGGGCTCATCCTCCATCTCCAGTGAAAATGAGATGGCCTTGGCCATATCCTTCATGAGGACCTGGAAGGACATGTCCTCTGGAGGAAATTTCCATCGTCCATGTAGAGGGGAGGAGTCTGACGACAGCTTTAGGGACCTAGTTTACAATACGTTCTCCAATTCCACATCGGTAATCCAGCCATCAGTCAAACTTCTAGAGAAAACTGAAGTATCACTGAGACTCTGCCCAGAGCTTCCTCTGACCTCAGGTAGAAGCATTGATGGGATCGATGAAGCATGGAGTGCTTTCAGGCATTCATCGTGACATCAGAACTCGAGAGAGAGACAGCCGTGCCGGGGACTGGTGTCAAATCCCTATGATACCCCGACATCTATGTCTCCGCAGGCAGAGCATGCATTTCAAGAATCAGCTGCACAGCAGTCGATGACAATGCCATGGGCACCGAAGGACCAGCCATCTGTTTCTCTAGAATCAATGCAATGCAAGCCTGAAGTGCCTGAATGCGCTCCTCCATGGCTGCCAATTCCAAAGGCCTCAGGGCCTAAGCAGTTTCAACCAATGTCTCTCGCCTCCTGCAAGGGTATTGACATGACTTCCATCCTTAGGAGACTGTTAGTGCCGCTCTGGAACCATGGAGGTCGATTCCTCTCTCCGAAGCATCTTGTCGGGCCATTCTTGGCCATCACTCTTGACATCGTGTCGAGAAGGGCTCAGATACCGATGCAGAAGGAGCTTCGCCCGATGTTCAGAAGGATCCCTCTTCGATGCTGAAGGAGTCAAGGTCTTCTGTTATTTGAGGTAGGCATCAACTGGTGGCTGATGATCCAGAACATCACGGGCCCTCAGCTCTGACTGAACTCAGGAACATCTCAATGTCGAAGCACTTTCAGCAGAACCAAGGGGCACCATCGTGACCGATGCCGAAGATGCTGAATCAGATCTCTGGCCAAAGGAGGTTTCTCTCTGCCATCTGCAAACACAAAGTACAAGAAGAGGGCTGGTGATTGGGTACCTGGACAATGGAGGCACCAATTATGCTCATCGATGACAGAGATGGTCTTGGCATAATTAGGGCATTTGAACCCACTGGCTGGCTTCTGGGACATGTCTGGGAAGACAGCGGTGGGAAGATCAAACAGCTCATTTGCGACCAGAAGCCCACCGGGCTGCAGGAAAAAAAACCCAAGAAAATAAAACTACTGGAAAAAAAAGCATCAGAATCTAGCGGCACCATGATAGGCCAACCTGACACTACTGACAGTAGGCATAAAAAGTTAGTAACAAGCAAAAAGAGAACCCCGAAGAGGAGAAACGTTACCTTTATTGGCAGACAACCAATACACATCTTTGGGGCTCCACAGAAAACGAAAACTGGAGAATATGGTGCCGCAGCAGGCAGGTGCAGGCGCAGTGGAGCCTCCCAAAAGCTTCCAATAGAAGCTGGGGAGTGTTCCCGTGCAGGACACCGTTAGCGACATCACCCATATGTGAGGGCTTCAATCCTGCTTGTCCACAGAGAAATGATAAATTCCAATGCATATGAAACTTGCATATTTAGATGTGCATTTGCAATTGCCTTTTTTGGTGCCATGAGATTGGGGGAGCTTGTGGCCATATTCAAATGCCCTAATAATGCATTTAGCCTCTAGGCAGAGGACGTTTCCCTGTACAATAATGCATTAGTAATCAATATCTGTAGATGTAAAACAGATCCTACAGGCAGGGGATAGAGTATAACTTTGACCCCACTATGGAAGAACCCCACTTGCCCAGTACAGCACAGTTACTTACCTGTAACAGGTGATCTCTGGGAACAGCAGGAATAAGTCTTCACATATGGGTACGTCGGTACCGACAGAGCCTGCGCGGGAACGCTCCCCAGCGTCCAATCAGAAAGCCTTTCGGAGCATCCCACAGCGCCTGCGTGCTGCCTTCCCGCCTTTCCCAACTGTCTCTCCTCAGTTGAGTTTTATAGCTGAGACAAAGAGGGAGAGAGAGGGAAAGGGAGAGAGATAGAGAGAGAGAGACAACTCCTAGGGGAGGTGAGTGGGTTGTGAAGACTTATTCCTGCTGTTCCCAGAGATCACCTGTTACAGGTAACTGTGCTATCTCCAGGAACAAGCAGGAATGAGTCTTCACGTATGGGGACTCCCTAGCTTTTGATGCCAGGGGAAAAGCCCAGACGTTGTGTGACCCTGGGACAGGGCTGCACTTCTGCACCTGGATCTCTGGCATCCCATGAGGGATGGTGGGCAGGAGCTGATTAAGTATGGAACAGGTGTTTGAGAACAGCCTGACCAAACAAGGCATCCCGGCGGGAGTCCTTGTCTAAGCAGTAAAGGGCTGTGAAGGTATGAACTGAGGCCCAAGTGGCTGCTCGACAGATGTCATCGATAGACACAGAGTTCGGATGAGCCATTGAGGCTGCCATGGCTCTCACATTGTGAGCTGTGACATGGCCCTCCAGAGAAATGTTCTTGCTCTGACAGGCGAAAGAAATACATTGGGGAATCCAGTTGGAAAGAGTTCTCTTGGAGACTGGTTGTCCCAAATGAGAAGGATCAAAAGCAACAAAGAATTGGGAAGACTTTCTATGTTGCTGTGTCCTCTGTAAGTAAAAAGCCAGAGCTCTTTTACAGTCCAGGGTATGAAGATTCCTCTCTGCACTTGATGCATGAGACCCTGGAAAAAAGACAGGTAGGTAGACCTCTTGGTTGAGGTGAAAGGGCGAGACCACCTTAGGCATAAAGTGTGGATTAGTCCTAAGGACTACCTTGTCATGATGGAACCTTGTATAAGGTGGATTAGCTACTAGTGCTTGCAATTCACTGATGCGGCATGCTGATGTGATTGCAATAAGAAAAATAACCTTCCAAGAAAGGTATTTCAAGGAGGAAGTAGCTAAAGGTTCAAAAGGCGGCTTCATAAGCTGACCAAGAACCAAATTTAAATCCCATGCCACCGGAGGTGGTCTAATGGGAGGCTTTGTTAAAAGGAGGCCTCTCATGAACCTTGCTACAAGGGGATGAGAGGAAACAGGTTGTCCATTTAGAGGCCTGAGGGAAGCTGCAATAGCACTCAGATGGACTCTTACTGAATTTGTTTTAAGGCCTGCATTAGAGAGATGCAGGAGATACTCCAGCAACGATTCCAGAGGTATTGAGTGGGGGTTAAGACCCCTTCCAGAACACCAGATGGTAAACCTTTTCCACTTGAAGGCATAAGAACGTCTAGTGGAAGGTTTTCTGGAAGCTTAAAGAACATCTTTCACTTGTTGAGAAAGAGGAAGATCCTGAAGATCTAGGCCTTCAGCAACCAAGCCCTGAGATACAGAGATTGGGGATTGGGATGCCACAACTTTCCGTCCTCCTGAGAGAGGAGGTCTGGAGCAGACCCTAACTCTACGGAGGGAGCTTGAGAGAGATGTAGAAGCAGAGGGTACCACAATTGCCGTGGCCAATGTGGAGCTATGAGAATCATGTGGCCTCTGTCTCTCTGAAGCTTGAACAGGGTTTTGGGAATCAGGGGAATGGGTGGAAAGGCATACAGGAAGTCTTGACCCCAGTAAAGGAGGAAAGTATCCCTTGCCTGAGCCCCTTGAGCCGGAGTTCTGGAACAGAACCGGGGAAGTTTGGCATTCCACGGACTTGCAAAGAGGTCTATGTCCGGGGTTCCCCCAAATTTGAAAAATCTTGGATACCTGGTCCATATGTAGGGACCACTCGTGTGGAAGCAGAACTCGACTGAGTCTATCCGCCCAAGAGTTTTGAACACCTGGAAGATAGACTGCCAGAAGATGAATGTGATGCTCTCTGGCGAGGGCCCACAGTCGCAGAGCTTCTTTGCAAAGCGACAGAGAGCCAGTGCCCCCCTGCTTGTTTATGTATAACATGGCTACCTGATTGTCCGTGTGGACAAGGACTGTCTTGTGGCTGAGCAGGGTGTGGAAAACTCGCAGAGCAAGGAAGATTGCTCTGAGTTCCAAGAGATTGATATGTAGAGAAGTCTACTGTGGGGACCAGATGCCCTGGGTGGAGAGGTCCTGAAGATGAGCTCCCCAGTCCATTGGAGAAGCATCTGTTGTAAGAGTTGCCTGGGGTAGAGGCTGTTGAAAGGGAGACCCCTGCAACAGGTTTTGAGGGGACTTCCACCACTGGAGGGACAAAATGAGGCGACTTTAGTTTGCTATTTTGTCTGACAGGCAGCCTAATGCCTGAGTCCATTGGGTGGATAAAGTCCACTGAGCTGCTCTCATGTGCAGGCGAGCATATGGTACCACATGAACGGTGGATGCCATGTGGCCTAGCAACTGTAACATTTCTCGAGCAGTTAGTAGGGGTTTTGACTCTGCTTGAGAAGCTAACTGCATCAAGCGAAGGCAGCGGGCCTGAGGAAGATAGGCCCTTGCCTTTGTGGTATCCAGCAGCGCCCCTATAAACTCCAGGGACTGAGTAGGGATCAAATTGGATTTTGGGATGTTTATTACCAGCCCTAAATATTGAAGGTGCAGGTTAGAGCAGTCTTGGTCTCTGATTGAGTGGGAGCTCAAATGAGCCAGTCGTCCAGATAGGGGAAGACAAATATTCCCAGGGTGCGCAGAAAAGCAGCAACCACTGCCATGCATTTCGTTAACACCCTTGGTGCAGAGGCCAGGCCAAAGGGGAGCACTTTGTATTGATAGTGCTTCTACTGAAAAGGAACCTTCTGTGAGTTGGATGGATGAGAACATGAGTGTACGCATCCTTGAGATCTAGAGAACAAAGCCAATCCTGACTGTGAAGGTATGGCAGCAGAGTTCCTAGAGAAACCATCTTGAATTTCTCTTTGACTAGGAATCTGTTCAATTCTCTGAGATCTAAAATGGGCCTGAAGCCCCTGTTTTCTTTGGGATAAGAAAATAGGGGGAGTAGAACCCCGTGCCCTGTTGTTGAGAAGGCACTTCCTCTATTGCCCCCTGGGCTAGAAGAGTGGCAACCTCCTGCTCTAACAGGCTGAGGAGGGAGGTTGGAGAATTGAACTGGTGCACTCTTGTGAGAGGGGGCAAGCTGGAAAAATGAAGTTTGTACCCCTCTCTTATGATGGAGTGTCCAATGCTCTGCTGTGATTTGCCCCCATCTGGGAGCAAAGTGACATAACCTTCCTGGGATGGTGGAGGGCTCTGATCCTTCTAGAGCCAGGAAGGCTAAGTTCTCTAGCAGAGTGTCAAAGGCCCTGAGGGGGCTGAGATTGCTGGGCTGGAGCAGGCCTCACAGCCTTTGCCTTAGTCTGTTTGGAGGATTGCTGACGTTTGGAAGGAAACTGAGCTGCAGAAGATGCTCTCTGACTATAAGCAGGATAGGATCTTCCCTTTTTAGAAAAAGGTGTTTTCTTGAACAACCTTTTCTTAGCAGGAGCAGCAGTAGATTTGGATAGTCTATCCAAAGCAGAATTTTCAGCATCCATTTGATTGGCCTTTGCTTGCCAATCTTTACCAAACAGATTTTCACCTGTACAAGGGATATTTCCCAATTCATCTTGGACCCAGGTCTCCAAATCAGATGCTTGAAGCCAAGCAATCCTACGTGCACCTATAGCTATAGCTGAGGCTCTGCTTACACATTCAAAGGAGTCGAAAGCTGCACGGTTGGAGAATTTGGAGATATCCTGGGCATGTTTGAGCCCAAAGAGAAATTCTGGCCTTTTACCGTCCGACATAAAAGGACTTAAAGTCAGCAAATGGTCAGTGACTTCTTTTAAGAACATTCCAATGTAGAGACTATAGGAATTAATTCTCGCAGCCAGCATGGAAGCTTGGAAGATTCTTCTACCAAAAGCATCCAGGGTTCTATATTCACGTCCTGGAGGATTAGAGGCATGTCTCTTGGCACTTCTAATCTTTCTCATTGCATACTCAACCACAATAGTGTGGTGAGGAAGCTGAGTTTTATGGAAACCAGGACAAGGAGGGACACGATACATGGTGTCTAACCTGCGAGAATGAGGAGAGGTGAATAGAGGTGCTTCCCACATCCTTAACATGAGATCATACAGAATCTCATGAATAGGCAGGGTAGCTGCCTCTTTAGGAGTTTTAGGATATTGTAGAATATCTAACTCCTTAGCTCTAGGCTCTGACTCTGGGGCTACTGTAATAGAGGGACCCCGAGCCACCTCTCTGATAAAGTCTTGAAAAGACAAGTCCTCTGGAGGAGACATCCTTCGTTTAGGAGAGGACTCCTCCTGTGGAAGAAGCATCGCTGCATCGACAGACTCTTCAGAATCCTCAGAGTCATCAGAGGAATCGAAGTATCGTCTGTCGGGATGCTCTTGCAAAGCCCGATACCCATACCGACCGGGATCGGTATCGGGAATCATCAGTACCGGGGTATCAGTACCGGAGGGCTGCAGAGGGCAGAGTACCGCCATGGCTGACACCGATGCCGATGTCGATGCCACCGGTACCGGAATCGGTGCCGATGGCGATACCGGAGCCGGTACCTGCGGAGTAGTCTGTTGCGGTACCAAGGGCGTCGATGCCACAAGGAAGGCCGCCAGACTGCGTTCGATGGACAGAATCCTCTGATCCATCGACACTGCCAATGCCTGGAAGTCGGTACCGGTGGAAGCCACCGGTACCCCAGAACATGGCACCAGGAGATCTGTTGAGGCCACGCCATCTAGATCATCCTGGAACCCCGATGATGATGCTTTAGAAGCCGAAGCCTCCCGCCGGGGTAATTTTGCCGATGCAGAATCCTCGAGGGCAAGGCCAGGGGCATCTTGATGCTTGGAAGGAGATTTGCCCTTCGAGGACCGGCTGGATTTATGTTTAGTTACCTGAGATCCATGTGAGGAAGAAGCCCTGGAAGACGTCGATGCCACCGAAGCTGCATCAGAGGGAAACAGGGTACTGAGCTTGGCAGCTCGGTTCTGTCGACCTCTCTTAGACATCTGAGGAGAGACAGTTGGAAAGGCGGGAAGGCAGCACGCAGGCGCTGTGGGATGCTCCCAAAGGTTTTCTGATTGGACGCTGGGGAGCGTTCCTGTGCAGGCTCCATCGGTACCGACGTACCCATATGTGAAGATTCATTCCTGCTTGTTCCTGGAGATAGAATTTTAAGAAATATATGCTACTCCATCCACAAGGATTCCCCTCATTACTGATTCATGGGGATGACGCTCCATTATCACATTTTCAATTTGCTAGGGTAATGAATCTCGGCCTCTCAAAACAGGGCCTCAACGAGAGCCTATATGGAGCACATTCTTTTAGGATTGGGGCAGCCACCGCCACAGCAGCGATCGGCATGGTGCAAGATCAAATCATATCCATAGGCAGTTGGCACTCTAACAGATACAGGTTATATATCAGGCCCAGGCCCAGGCCCAGTTCATAATGCCAAATCAGCCCCCCACTCCCCACGCACTCACATACGCTCACACACACGCCCATCAATTCCATGCTTTTCTACTGAGTATTCCAATGGCTAACATGAAATGATCTTATCTGCTTTAGTTACCCCACTAAGGTCCCCAGGACGTGTGTATATATGGCCATTCATATGTATATTGGACACAGAGGACACTGGATAGACCACAAGGTTGCAACTTGGGGCTATCCAGGGCTGACGTTTCTGTGGTATGGATGGGCGTGCAGGCTATGGGGTGGGACCAGCTAGTGCCAACATTGATACACAAGAGGAAATCTTCCCCCGGACCCTTATTATCCACCTGGGAGGTAATGACTTAGAATCCATGTGGAGTGTCATACTGACGCAAAAATTTCAAAAGGATTTCCTAATGCTGGCAGAAATATTCCCTGCCACTCACCTAGTCTGGTCCTGCATCATACCAAAAAGAGTATGGAAGGTTAAGAGTTCGCACCAGGCTGTGGAGAAAACAAGGAAATAGATAAATGGATGTGTAGGTTTATGGCATCCATCGGGGGATACTATATAACACACAAGCTTATTACTGAGAGCTGCCTGGGGCTGTACCGCACAGATGACATAATCTGTCCGAGATAGGTATGGATGTCTTCCTCTGCACGATACAAAACCATGTCGCGATCCTGTTAGTCAAGGATGGCCACAACTAAGGAACAGTGAAAGCATGGCAACCGAGGATTCGCTGTCAAGGACTGTGGCAGGAGTGATTGGCTAGTGATAAGCACACAGCCATAGCCTTAAGCAAGGGGTGGTTGTGACATATAATTGTCCTCTACCATCTGAGTCATCACATTTGCAGCAAGGCTAGTATACCCCTTACCCCCCATCTGCTTTGATGGTGGAGGAGGGAGGGGTAAGGTGCTCACTATTGTACTTATGACTAAGCATGAGTTTTGACCTTCGAAGGGCCAGGTTCTCAGTCAACATTGACTAAGTAAGAGGTGCTGCTAACTTCGGCAGGGTGGCGAGATGCTTCAACCGCAACTCCTCCTTTGAGTATATGATGCTGTACATGATGTGGGTTTTAGGTGGGCTTCCATATCCCACTTTGTTTATGAGCATGTTTGATAAAACTTTGGGTGCAGGATTCGAGTGGCACAAACAGACAACACGAGGGTGGGAGGGGGGATGAGGGTGGGAGGGGGGGCAGTGTGTGACTTGGAAGGCCTAACAAGCTAGAGCTAATAGTCAATACTTTATCTTTTATCTTTATTATTTTATTGTTCAAATGGCTTTGAATGTAATGCTGTGGCCATAAAATAAATGCCACTATTCTGTTCTGCAAAGAATTGTGTGGTGTCTTCTGTTTAGCCAGGGAGTAATTCAGTGTGTAGGGATGAAGCAAGGGGCCAGATAAAGGGGACTCCTGACGGTAAGGGGGAAAGCCGTGGTCTGGAAAAAAGGGGTATAGGGAACTGGACGAGGAGCAGACTTCCACCTGCCTGGTTTGGTGTGTTTAACTGTTTATCTTTTGGAATATGAGGGTGAGGCATCAGAGGCTGTATGTGAGTAGGTAAGTGTAGGGTGAGAGGCGTGTGTGTCTCATGTATCAGAAGGCTCTTTGTGCACGCATATGCATGTCAGGGCCGGGTGTGTGCATGTGCACATGTAGGCATACTCCCTCCATTCCCTCCCCTTCCTTCAGCAGTCGCTCGCCCTTTCTTCGCATTATCCCACCATCACTACCTCTTTTTTCTGTTACTCTTCGTCCCCTGTCCCCTACAGCATTCACGCTTTGCTCTGATTCTCTCCTTCCCCCTGCAGTCACTCAGTTTTCTCTCCATCCCTCTCCCCCTTGTGACCATTCACCCTTTCCTCACCTCCCCTCCCTTGCAACCACAATGAAGCCACTCACCCTTTTTCCTGCTCATTTCTTCATGCTTTCTCATTTATTTTTCTGCAGTAGAGGTTGGGGACCCCAGCAGCACACAGCACTTCTCTCCAGCTGCTGGCCTTCTCTTCTTGGGCTGGCGTTCCTGCTGTCACATTCTTCAGACTTCCCTAGCCCCTCTGCTATATGTGCTAAGTTCTTCCTGCCTCTATTGGTCTACATAAACAGACAGGCATGGCTGGAGGCTCCACAACAGAAGTTATCACTAGGGTGAAACGCGCCTAAAAGAGAAGTGTCTATATGAAGGTAATGAGAGAGAGAATTCGATAAATAAGAGACCAAGTACTAAAAAGCTGCCCAATGAATGCCTCCAGATGTGCATTAGATAGACTTTCTGTTCACAGAATCAGAATCTTTTAACAACTCCAGTGCTTTCTTGATATGTAGGGCCCATTAACTTTGCCAAGCAGCAAATCCTATATACAATTCTTTGGGCATTATAATTAAGATCTAAAATTTAAACAACTTAACAGGCACAGACAGACCTCACACCAATTACCTACTTATATTCCTAGAAATCAAGGCAGCATTTGACTCCATACCTCATGCCCTAATCATCAAAAGACTGCAAGCAATGAACAAACCAATAACTTCAGGTAAATCAGGCTCCACAAAATCAAGACCATATACTCAAACCCAAAGAGTCCCCCAAGTATCTGCCTTCTCTGCACTATTATTCAACATCTTCATCCAGCAGATCTGCAGAGTCATACAAACCTTCCTCTACCACAGATATACTGATGCACCCATCTATGCACCCATCAATACACTGGACCAAGACATCATAAACTTAACAGAATGCTTCACCGCAGTCAACTCATGGCTCATCACCCACAACATGACCATGAACATCAATAAAACCGAAGTTCTATATATCACCAGAGACAGAAGCTTCAACCCACCGGACATCATAAGCCTAAATGGAACTCAACTTCATATACAACAAGAGGTACATAATCTAGGTATTACCCTCGATCAACATCTAACATTCTTTGCCTATATAAGAAACATCAAAAGACAGGAGAAGGAGGTCTTCTGCAAAAAGGTTCAGTAGAGGGTAGCGGAGGACAAAGACCACAGCCAAACACAAGGAGAAATCCAAAATACTTTATTGTAGACCCAACTTAACAAGTTTCAGCCCTATGCCTTCGTCAGGGATCAAAGGGAACAAAAAAGAAACATCTAGAAACAGAAATATGATGACAGAAAAAGACCACATGGCCTATCTAGTCTGTCCTTCCATATCAACAACTACAATAGTCCCCTTTTTACCTTTAGAGATCCTCTGTGTTTGTCCCATGCTTTTTTTTAATTCAGTTACTGTCCTCATCTCTACCACCTCCACTGGGAGACTATTCCATGGCTCCACTACTCTTTCCGTAAAGAAATATTTCCGCATATCACTCCTGAATCTATCTCCCTTCACCCTCATCCCATGTCCACTCGTAGCAGAACTTGCTTTCAATTGAAAGGGGGTCTCTCCCTGAACATTTATGCCATGGAGGTATTTAAACATCTCTATCATATCACCTCTATCTCGCCTTTCCTCTAAGGTGTACATATTAAGATCCTTCAGTCTGTCCTCATATGCTTTATAATGAAGACCACTAATCATTTTAGTAGCCACCCTCTGCACCAACTCCATCCTGTTCACATCCTTTTGAAGGTGTGGTCTCCAGAATTGCACACTATACTCCAAATGAGGTCACACCAAAGACTTCTACAGAGGCATTATCACCTCCTTTTTTCTGCTAGCCATTCCTCTCTGTATGCACCCAAGCATCCTTCTAGCTTTTGCCGTCGCCTTTTCTACCTGTTTAGCTACTTTAAGATCATCAGACACAACCACGCCTAGGTCCCGGTCTTCTTTAGTGGACAAAAGTACTTCACCCCCTATACTATATTGCTCCCTTGGATTGCTGCAGCCCAAATGCATGACCTTACATTTTTTAACATTAAATCCCAGCTGCCAAATTCTAGACCATCCTTCAAGCTTAGCTAGATCCCTCCTCATGTTATCTATACCTTCTTGGGTGTCTACTCTATTGCAGATTTTGGTATCATCCGCAAAGAGGCAAACCTTAACCGACAGCCCTTCTGCTATATCACTAACAAAGATGTTAAAAAGAATCGGACCAAGGACAGATCCCTGGGGCACACCACTGGTAACATCCTTCTCCTCAGAGTGAGCTCCATTTACCTGTACTCTTTGTCGCCTCCTACCCAACCAATTTCTAACCCAAGCAGTAACTTTAGAGTCCATCCCTAGGGTGCTCAGTTTGTTTATAAGTCGCCTGTGAGGAACAGTGTCAAAGGCTTTACTGAAATCTAAATACACCACATCTAGGGCTCTCCCTCGGTCCAACTCCCTGGTCACCCAGTCAAAGAAATCAATCAGATTTGTCTGACAAGACCTGACTCTGGTGAATCCAATCTAAGGGGTGGACCAAGTCACTCTTCCCAATCTTAGTACAGATGGTACTTATAAATCCAAAATATCATGTAGTCAAACGTAGCAAAACTAGAACCGGGCTTTTGCTGACTGGGTCGCGTGCTGTACCTTGGTGCGAAGGTGCGCACCAAGGTACAGCACACGACCCATTCAGCAAAAACTCAACTCTAGTTTTGCTATGTTTGACTACATGATATTTTGGATTTATAAGTACCATCTGTACTAAGATTGGGAAGAGTGGCTTGGTCCACCCCTTAGATGTTTCTTTTTTGTTCCCTCTGACCCTTGACGAAGGCCTAGAGCCAAAACTTGTTAAGTTGGGTCTACAATAGAATATTTTGGATTTCTCCTTGTGTTTGGCCATAGTCTTTGTCCTCTGCTACCCTCTACTATATAATAAACATCACCAGGTGCATATACCATAAGATCAAGACTGTACAACATCTCAAAACTCTCCTAACCCAATATAACTACCTCACAGTCCTTCAAGCTCTCATCTTCCCACATCTAGACTACTGCAACTTCATCCTCCAAGGCCTTCCTAAGAAAACAATCCACCCATTTCAACTAGCCCTCAACACAGCAGCACGTACCCTCTGCAATGCCAGCATAACTGAGCACATAACTCCATCGCTCCAACAGCTCCACTGGCTCCCTGTCATGAAATGCACAAAATTTAAAACCATCCTTACGGTTTTCAAGATCCTCAATGGCTTATTGGCCACCCACCTTCAAACAATAATACATGAGACCAAAGATGACTGCACAAGGAGAACCAACTCCCAGAACACCCTAGCTACCCCAGTATCCTTCACCAGATCCAGCACCACAACATCTCCCTATATGTACCTTCCCTCCGGAACTCAATCCCCTACAAACTCTGGACCACAAAAGATCTGCTAACATTCAGAAAGGCCCTCAAGACCCACCTAGTTACAGCCAATTCACAGAGGACAATACCTTTATACAACTACCTCTGTCCCTCTTACCTCATCCCCGTCTCCCCTCCCCCTTAAACACCATTCCCTCCTGCTATTAACTTCTCTCCAAGTTCTTTGCCCTGTTACAATGTATCAAGATTTGTTTCAATGTAAACCGCCTTGACCATAGGATAAGGTGGTACAGAAAACCTGTTAAATAAATAATCCTATAAACCATAGGCAACCAATGATACTCCTTTAGCAAATCTTCACAAATAGGAAACAAGTGTAATGGCCATAATTTGGAAAGTTTGCAACAGTTTAGTCAAGACCTTTAGCCCATTATATAACAAATTACAGCTATTTGACAAAATATGAATCTGTATTAGCAAAGCAGACTTTACAAGAGTTTACATAAATGCTTCCAGCAACGAGAATTCACACTTCATTAAGGAAAATGAAAACATCAGGATCTGCTGAAGGAACTGAGGATACTAGATACATCTTGAGTTGCTCCGGTAATAACTAGCTTAAGCCCTGCCTTTTGCCAAGTTTGGCAAGTTGACCAGATCAACAGAGGTTCCTACAGACAGAGTATTGGAAATACTACCTAATACAAATACAAAGATTAAGAAGAAACCCAAAAATCAGGAAACCCCAAATTATTTCAAAAATACGAAATCCCCAAATTTGAATATGGTCATAAAATAGAACCATTGAAAACTAAGGCTCATCAAGTCAACTTTGGCTTTTAACTTTTTTTGAGCTCACCAGATTAGTTATTAGTCCCATCATTTTTTTTTATTTGTTTTTAGAATTTTCTTTTAAACATTTTTATGCATGCAAAATCAATATGGCGGAATTTTCTTTTCAGAAAATCACTTGGTGAATACTGTGATCTTATGAAAGCACATACGTATTCATGTAGACTTACTAAATGAAGGCAAAGTAAGCGTAGTTACTCACCTGTAACAGGTGTTCTCCAGGAGCAGCAGGAATCAGTCCTCACTTATGGGTGACGTCGGCGCCGACGGAGCCCTCGCGGAGCAATTTTCCCCAGCTTTCAAAGAAAGCCTTTGGGAATTGCAGCGCGCATGCGCGGTCGTCTTCCCGCCCGAAGGTGCCATCTTAGCCAGTCAGATGACATAGCTAAAAAAGACAGCATAAAAATTTGCAAAAGAACATAAGCAGACGATTGCAACTCCAAGGGGAGGAGGGAGGGTAGTGAGGACTGATTCCTGCTGCTCCTGGAGAACACCTGTTACAGGTGAGTAACTACGCTTTCTCCAGGACCAAGCAGGAAGTCAGTCCTCACTTATGGGACTCCCAAGCTCAAGGCTACCGGAGACCCTAAGCACAAAAATGAGCTCCCTCTAGCTCAGCAGCACAGAAGGATAGAATCTTCGCTGAATTATCACCCACCGGTAGCCCACATCCGGGATGGAGGGTAGGAGTTGCTCAGACCTCAAAGAGATTACGGAGGACTGCCTGTCCGAAAGCACTGTCCCTACGGGACTCCCTCTCGAGACAGTAATGGACCGCAAAAGTCTGGCTCGAAGACCAAGTAGCGGCCCGGCAGATGTCTGCCAGCGGAACAGAGCGGAGGTAAGCCACTGACGTGGCCTTTGCCCGAACGCAATGAGCCGTGACTCGACTTTCTAAGGAGAGTCCGGCTGCCCCATAAGCCCAAGAGATACAGTCCGCAACCCAGATGGACAGAGTACGCTTGGAGACCGGGAGCCCCAATTTATTGGGGTCAAAAGACACAAAAAGCTGAGCAGCTTTACGGTGCTCCCGCGTACGGTCAAGGTAGAAGTTCAATGCCCTTCTACAGTCCAGGGTATGGAGGACCGTTTCAGCTCGGCTGGAGTGTGGTCTGGGAAAGAAGGTTGGAAGTACCACCTCCTGATTGATGTGAAAAGGGGAGACCACTTTAGGCAGAAATTTCGGGTGAGTCCGAAGGACTACCCTATTCTTGTAGAACCTAGTGTAAGGGGGATCAGACACGAGGGCCTGCAATTCACTTACGCGCCTAGCGGAAGTGAGGGCTATCAAGAACAGCGTTTTCCAGGACAGAAAACGGAGAGAGAACAGGTAGCCATAGGTTCAAAAGGCGGACAGGTGATCCGCTGTAAAACCACATTCAGGTCCCAGTCAGGTGCTGGCGGGCGCAGAGGTGGTTTAAGTAGAAGGAGACCTCGGAGAAACCTCGCTACGAGAGGGTCGTTGGAGAGAGGTCTGCCGTCCACCGGCACATGATGTGCTGAAAGAGCACTGAGGTGAACTTTGACGGAGTTGGACTTAAGTCCCAGATTAGAGAGGTGTAGCAAGTACTGTAAGATCACCGACACCGGGCAGGAGAAGGGATCCTGAGACTGTTGGGAACACCAGATTGCAAAGCGACGCCATTTAAGGGCGTAGCATTTGCGGGTAGAAGGCCGTCGCGAAGCCAAGACGACCTCCTCCACCTCCGCCGGCAAGAGAAGAGGAGCAAGGACTACCCTTTCAGCAGCCAGGCCATGAGGTTGAGAGACCGGAGGTTGGGGTGCAGTAGGGACCCCTGATCCTGGGTGAGGAGATCCGGTTGTACCCCCAGAGGGATTGGATCCTCCACCGCCAGTTGCAGCAGGAGCGGAAACCACGGCTGCCTGGGCCAGCGAGGGGCCACCAGGATCATGAAGGCTTTGTCTCGGAGAACCTTGAAAAGAGTCCGAGAGACTAACGGGATGGGAGGGAAAGCGTACAGAAGGCTCCCCGACCATGAGATCAGAAAGGCGTCCGCCGCAACCCGAAGGGGGTGTGGCTGACGAGAGCAGAAGCGAGGAAGCTGCCGGTTGTGAGGACTGGCAAAGAGATCCACCGTGGGGAGGCCCCACCTGAGGAAGAGCTTCTGAACGATCAAGGGATCCAGACGCCACTCGTGCGGCTGGAGGACCCTGCTGAGTTTGTCCGCCAGGCAATTTTCTTGGCCCGGGAGATAAACTGCCTTGAGGAGAATGCCGTGACTGACGGCCCAAGAGCAGAGCTTCTGTGCCTCCCGGCAGAGGAGGAAGGAGCCCGTGCCCCCCTGCTTGTTCACGTAGAACATGGCAACTTGATTGTCCGTCTGGACAAGGACGGACTGTTGGGAGGTCAGGTGGGAGAAGGCCCTGAGAGCTAGGCGGATCGCCCTGAGCTCCAGGAAGTTGATCTGCTGAGCAGACTCCCACTTGGTCCAGAGGCCCTGAGTACGAGCCTCTTGGCAATGTGCTCCCCAGCCCAGGAGAGATGCATCGGTGGTCAGCACCCGGGTCGGCTGAGGTGACTGGAAAGGCATTCCCAATATCAGGTTCGGCTGCCGGAGCCACCACCGGATAGACGAGACCAGCGGCTCGGAGACGCGCACAAGGTCTGCTAGGCCGCCTGTGGCTTGCCGCCACTGCCGGCGGAGACACCATTGAGCAGACCGCATATTCAGGCGGGCATTGGGGGTCACATGGACGGTGGAAGCCATATGGCCGAGCAGTCTCAGGAAGCTCCTGGCGGAGACCAGGGGCTGGCTGCGAAAGCGGCCGGCTAGGTCCATGAGCCGCTGAGCCCTGTCGAGCGGTAGGTACGCTCGCGCCTGAGGAGTGTGCAGCCTTGCGCCGATGAACTCGAGATCCTGTGAGGGGAGCAAAGTGGACTTCGCGAAGTTTATGACAAAGCCCAAGTGCTGCAGCAGAGTCACCGTGCGGCACGTGGCATTGGTGACCTCCTGAGCGGACGCTGCTCTGATGAGCCAGTCGTCGAGGTACGGAAAGACATAGAGGCCGTGAAGCCGGAGATGGGCCGCCACGACCGCGAGACATTTTGTGAAGACTCGCGGTGCGGAGGACAGGCCAAAGGGCAGTACCCTGTACTGGTAATGATTTCCTGCCACCACAAACCTTAGGTATTGGCGGTGGCTTGGGTGGATGAGGATGTGCGTGTAGGCATCCTTTAGATCCAAGGAGCATAGCCAATCTCCCTGCTGGAGGTAGGGCAGAAGGATTCCAAGGGTAAGCATTTTGAACTTCTCCCGCACAAGGAACCTGTTGAGGTTGCGCAAGTCCAGGATGGGTCTGAGGCCTCCTGTTCTCTTTGGTATCAGAAAATACCTTGAATAGAAGCCTTGACCTCTCAGGTGGTGTGGCACCGGTTCCACCGCCTGTTCCTGCAGAAGACCTGCTAACTCCTGAAGGAGCAACTCCCTGTGCAGAGGGGGGCGCGGAGGCTCTCCCGGAAAATAGGAGGGAGGGACCTGATGGAAGTGGAGAAGGTAGCCCTCTCGCACGACCTGAAGCACCCAGGCATCTGCGGTGATGCTGGACCACCTGTGGGCGAAGTGAACCAGCCGGCCTCCGGTGCCGGGGGGAACCAGCGGGGGGGGAGAGGCTATGCTGAGCGAGTCAAAAACCCCCACCCTGCTGAGCAGGGGCTGGTGGTGCAGGCTTGGGGGCTTGCTGCCTACGGGACCCGTTACCCCGTCCCTTGGCCTGCTGGCCCTGTTGGGGAGCTGCAGGGGCCTGATAATGGGGGTATGGTTTGTAGGCAGCTGCCTTCCTCGGGTAAAAGGACTTTTTTCCCGAGCCCTTCTTTTTCTGGGAAGGGGCAGAGGTCTTCCTAGAAAGCCTGGTCCTGGTGAGAGTCTCAGTCTCAATTTGTGCAGCCTTTTCCGCCATGGGCTTGCCAAAGAGGTTTTCGCCTCGGCAGGGGACATCGACCAACTTGTCCTGTACCCAGGGCTCAAGGTCGGACGACTGAAGCCAAGCCTGTCGGCGGGCACCGATGCCGGCTGCGGCTACTCGAGCCGAGGCTTCAAAGCCATCATAGGCTGCTCGGGACATGAACTTTGAGCATTCCCGAATACCCATGGACAAGGCTAGGAACCTCCGCAAGGGCTCCTCGGAGAGACCAGCGGAGAATCCGGCTAGCTCTTTAGCCAGATCCCTGAGATACATGCCCATGTATAGCTGGTAAGTCTGGACACGACAGGCGAGCATAGAGCCCTGGAAGCACTTCTTGCCAAGGCCATCCAGGTTACGGGCCTCCCTTCCAGGAGGCACCGAGGAGTGCATCTTCTGGCTCTTAAGACGATGCATGGCCGATTCCACTACCATGGAATGGTGTGGCAGCTGTGCCTTTTGAAAGCCAGGGCTCTTGCGGACTCGATAGATAGAATCGACCCGCTTGCTCAGGACCGGCGAGGAGGCCGGACTCTCCCACATGCGGAAGAGTAGTCGTTCCAGCATAGGAGGAACCGGCACAGTAAAGTGTTCCCTCGCGGGAGAGTCATACTGGAGGGCGTCGAGCTCTTCGGCTCGAGGCTCCTCCTCGGGATCCGCAGGGAAGGCCAAAGCCTTGGCCATATCCCTAACGAAGTCCGAGAACCGGGCATCCTCCGGGGGGGACTGCTTCCGAGGCTCGGACTCCGGAGAGTCCGATGGGACACACCGAGTCCGGAAAGAATCAGGTGACTCTTCCTCCTCAGACTCCCAGACCGACTCCGACGAGGACTCGGTGGGGTCGGCCCGGGCAGGGTGCGGCGCCAGCCGCCCCGACGCCGAGGGAGTCGGCGTCGGCGACCTCGGTCCCGAACGGGAGGCCGAGGGCGACCTCGACCGAGGATCGACTCGAGTTCTCATCGACTCGAGGATCGGCTCGGTCTCCGGGGTCGACTTGGACGTCGACGTCCCGGCGGTCGGGGCAGCGACGCCAGCGAAGCCAGCGAGCAGTGCCCGCTGCTGGTCCATGAAGGCAGACAGTCTGCTCTCCAAGGCCGTCAACCTGAGTCCGAGCTCAGGTGACCCAGCAGCCCCCGACTCGGGCCCCGACGGCGTCGGGCCCGACGTCGGCTGTCGCGGAGGCGAGTCCAGAAGGACTACAGGACTTACCCGGGCAGGCATCTCCGACTCCAGGCGAGGTCGCTTCGGGAGGTGTTCCTTCTCCAAGGACCCGGGGCGGCTGTCGGGGCTATGCGACCTGGCCCTCGCGGAGCCAGGAGCGTCCACCGACGCCGCCCTCGCGGGTTTTTTTCCTTCCGACGATGGTCCCCGGAGGGAGAACCCCGGTCGGAGGAGCTCCGGCGACGGTCCGAGCTGGAGCCTTTCGACACGGAGGCCTCCGACGAGGTCCGGGTACGGCTGGGGTCAGCGAAGATTCTCTCGCGCTGATGCCGCCGACTTCTCAACGCCTTCGAGGACAGTTTGCTGCAGGGCCCACAGATCAGTTCCTCATGATCCGGGCCCAGGCAGCGGAGGCAAAAGTCGTGTGTGTCGGTTAGTGACATATTTCGGTCACACCGACCACACCGCTTAAAGCCACTGGCAGCCATCGGGGGAAAAAGGGCCCCTGCGAGGTCAAAGGACCGGGCTGCCAGGGAAAACGAAAACGAAAGCTGACTAAGTCAGAAAAACCGAAAAAACGGAAGAGGACTCGAGACCGGCGTCGCGAGTCCGGGCGGGAAAACGATCGGCGTCGAACCGAAAGAAAAAAGTATAAAATAAAGAGGAAAATCAACTTTTTCGCGGGGACAAGACGGGGACGTCTGTAGGGCTCCGCGGAAAAAAGAAGACTGGCTAAGATGGCACCTTCGGGCGGGAAGACGACCGCGCATGCGCGCTGCAATTCCCAAAGGCTTTCTTTGAAAGCTGGGGAAAATTGCTCCGCGAGGGCTCCGTCGGCGCCGACGTCACCCATAAGTGAGGACTGACTTCCTGCTTGGTCCTGGAGAACTTATCATATACACTGCTCTGTCCTGCTCAGAAACCACTGCTGTCTTAACCCAACTTGGCTCTAAGTTAGGACACAAAACTTCTTCAAGAGCTGGTGTGTTTAAATACTATATCATCAACTTCTGCTTTTCATCTAGGCTACCATGGAGGATGGTGTGTCTATATTTAAGCAGACTCCTCTTCGTATCCAGTAAGTAAACCACTTTTGGAGTGTGAGACAGCTTCAAACACAGCAAGTGCTGACTTATGAGCTGGAAGTTGCTGCACATGGGTGATAGTGCATGTGAATGCTATTTGGCAATGGAAATGCTCCCCAGGGTTGACTTGTAATAAAGAAACAGTTTATCAGGGAGAAATTATGTCACTAATCCTAGCGGCCACCTGAACAGGCAGCTCCGGGTGCCTGCCTGCAATTGTTCAATTACCTGTACCCACTGCGCTTGTGATGGCTCCGGACACGTGTCCTCCTTGGTAACCTAGGATGAACAGCGGAAATTGGTGATCTTTAAACACATCAGTTTTTGAGGCAGTTTGTGATGAAACTTGGCACAGAGTTGGACTAACACTGCGATGGTGCAAATAAGTACTAGCTATGAAAGTACATGTGCTTCTCTAAGACCGCAGTTTCCCCGTGGAGGGAAACATGACAAGAATACCCTCTCTCTTCCCTGCTGCTTCTTCTTACATTAGAACCATTGTTAGGCCATATTCGGGCAAATCCGATGATTAATGGGGTACGTATAGGATCTTATGAATTTAAAATCTCGGCATAAGCAGATGATCTCTTGGTCCATCTCACAGAGCTGCAGTAAATCCTGGCAGCCTAGTTGGTGGAATTTCAAGAATATGGGAACCTGTCAGGATACAAGCTCAATCTAGAGAAATTAGAGATCTTAACCACACATGCTTCACTCCATGATTCTTGGAGTAGAGGTTTCTCACTGTTGGACAGACCATTCATTCCATTATTTAGGGGTAATATTGCCGCCATCTCCCGAAGATCTCTATAAATATAATGACCTCCCCTGCGGGCCTCCACCGCACAGACCCTAGAGAAGTGGAAAGTCTTACTGCTTTCCCTGGGAAGACATATAGCCCTATTTAAAATGGTTCTTTTTCCCCGATGGTTCTATGTGTTACAACTATAACTTCTGAAGAGGTATCTAGCTCAACTGGATAGTCTCTTATCCCATTTTTCCTGGCAAGGCCAGCAGGTGTGTATAGCACTGCATAAACTCAAAGGGTCCTGGGTGAGGAGGCATGGGGTATCTGATCTTTGGGCCTACAACTTCGCCTGCTTACTCATACATCTCAAGGAATGTTTTTTCAATACAGAATAATACACCAGCTTGGAGTATAAGCGGGCAATGGTGGTGTTGAAACATGTCCTACATGCCCACTTGAATAAGCTGCCTGCTAATCTTCGAAGCTGTGTACTTATCCGTTCCTCCCAACGGATTTGGAGGTGGATATGTGGCAAGCTAGGACATTTGTCTTTTCAATCGGTTCATCTGCCAATACACAGTAATGCTGACTTCATTCCTGGCATGTTGGCACCCTGTTTCTGGGGCTGGCGACGCTTGGGATTGCATTAGGTTGGCCAATTACTGAAGGATGATGGAAAATTATTATCCTTCTCTGAGCTGAGTGCCCAGTATGACTTGGAGGCCACGGATCTATTTTCCTTCTACCAAATAGCATTGTTACTCACCTGTAACAGGTGCTGTCCAGGGACAGCAGGAATCAGTCCTCACATATGGGTGACGTCGGCACAGATGGAGCCCTCGCAGAAGCATCCCCCCCCCCCAGCTTTCAAAGAAAGCCTTTGTGAGATGCCACCACGCATGCGTGGTCCCCTTCCCACCCAAGGGTGCCATCTTGCTCAGTCAGATGACATTGCTAAAAGATGGCAAAAACAGAGAATGATAAAGAAGCTACTCCAAGGGGAGGAGGGAGGGTTATGGCGACTGATTCCTGCTGTTCCCAGCTGTTAGAGGTGAGTAACTACACTTTCTCTGGGAACAAGCAGGAAGTCAGCCCTCACATATGGGACTCCCCAGTTACAGGCTACCGAAAGCCCATAGCAAGAATAGGACTCCCCCAAGGGGAGCCGCAAGCAGCAGCAATTTGGTCCATGTCCACAGACCACAATAGGACCCCTATGTCCGATGAACCAGCACTCCAGTAGCCTTAACACAGAAGGATTGGAGGGTAGGAGTTGCCTAGACCCTGAAAAGTTATGGAGCACAACCTGGCCGAAGGCACTGTCCCGTCAGGACTCTCTTTCAAGGCAGTAATGGGCTGCGAAGGTATGGACTGAAGACCAGGTGGCAGCCCAGCAGATGTCCACCATTGGGACAGAGTGCAAGTTTGCCACCAAAGCCGCCATGGCCCTGACATGGTGCGCCATGACGCGGCCCTCCAGCGGGAGCCCCGCCTGTTCATAAGCGAAGGCGATATAGTCCGCCACCCAGGTGGACAGCGTATGCTTAGTCACCGCCTCCCCCAGTCTACTGGGATCGTAGGAGATAAACAGCTGAGAAGCCTTATGGTGGCCCTGAGTGCATTGGATGTAGAAGAACCAGGCCCTCTTACAGTCCAAGGTGTGAAGGACCATCTCTGCCCGAATGAAGTGAAGTCTTGGAAAGAAGGTAGAGAGCACCACTTCCTGGTTGAGATGGAAGGGCGACACTACCTTCGGCAGGAATTTGGGGTACGTGTGAAGCACCACTCTGTTCTTGTAGAACCTGGTATAAGGCACCTCTGCAACAAGGGCTTGGGGCTCGCTAACTCTGCGAGCTGAGGTGAGCGCAACCAGGGAAACCACCTTCCACGAGGGGTAGCGAAGGTGTCAGGTAGCCAGAGACTCAAAGGGTGGGCAAGTGAGCTGCCCCAACACCACACTGAGGTCCCATTCAGTTGCCAGAAGGCGAACCAGGGGCTTTGATAGGAGAAGGCCCTGAAGGAAACGGGTCACCAACAGATGGTGGTGTGCCGCCAGGGCACAAAGGTGCACCTGAACGGAGTTAGACTTGAGCCCGGACTGAAAAAGGTGGAGCAGGTACTGTAACACCAGAGGCACCAGGCAGAAGAAAGGATCAGCCCCCTGTTGGGCACACCAAACAGAGAACCTGCACCATTTGAGGGCATAAGCCTTCCTAGTAGAGGCCTTGTGAGAGGCCAGCAGAATGTTCTCCACATCAACCGGAAGGTTGAGAGGGGCCAGAGTTACCCTCTCAGCAGCCATGCTGTCAGCGAGAGGGACCCGAGGTTGGGCTTCAGGAGAGAGCCCCCCTCCTGGGATAGAAGACCTGGGTCGGTCCCCAGGGGGATGTGGACCTCCACCACCAAATTCAGAAGCAGTGGAAACCACAGCTGCCTGGTCCACCGAGAGGCGATCAGGATGAGCAAGACCCTGTCACAGAGAGTCCTGAACAGGGTGTTGGCAATCATCAGTGTCTGAGGGAAGGCACACATGAGGCCCTCCGACCATGAGACCAGAAACGCGTTTGCTACCATCCTGGAGGGGTGAGTCTGCCGGGAGCAGAAGTGGGGCAACTGAAAGTTGTCCGGACTGATGAAAAGGTCAATCACGGGTTTCCCCCAGAGACAGAAAAGCCGACTGGCTACCCTGGGGTCCAGCTGCCACTCATGTGGCTAGAGAACCCTGCTGAGCCTGTCAGCCAGCAGGTTGTCCTGACCTGACAGGTACACTGCCTGCAGGAAATTCCCTGATGGACTGCATACAAGCAGAGGACCAGTGCCGCCTGACAAAGGGCACGAGACCCTGTGCCCCCCTGTTTGTTCATGTAGAACATGGCCACCTGGTTGTCTGTCTGGACCAGCACCAGCTGGTGATGCAAGTGGCGACAGAAGACCCTCAGGGCAAGGTGTATAGCCTGGAGCTCCAGGAGGTTGATCTGCTGGGTGCTCTTGTCTGGAGATCTCCGCAGTGGGCTCCTCAGTCTAGCAGGGAGGCGTCCATGGTGAGAACCCTTGAGTGACTTGGGGCCTGAAAAGGTATGCCCGCTTCGAGATGCCGGGGAGACTGCCACCAGTCCAGGGAGTCTGCCAACTGGTGGGTCACAGAGACTCGGTCCCGGAGACGTCCCATGGCCCGAGACCACTGAACCCAGAAACACCACTGCGCCATACTCATGTGGAGGTGAGCCTCCAGGGTGACATGGACCTTGGAGGCCATGTGCCCGAGGAGTATTGGCGGGCACTGAGGGACAGTGCTATATGTCCCAAGAAGCTTGGCGGGCACTGAGGGACAGTGCTATATGTCCTGAGCAAGGGACAGAAGCCCACTGGCTCAGTCCTTGAGCAGGAAAGCCCTCGACTGGAGGGTGTCGAGCTTTGCTCCGATGAACTCCAAGCACTGTGTTGGAAGGTGGTGAGACTTGGGGTAGTTTATGACAAAGCCCAAGTGTTGAAGAACCTGGATGGTGCAAGTGGTGGCCTGCTGTGCCTCCCCTTATGAGCCAGTCATCCAGGTAGGGAAAAATGAAGATCCCCTGGAGCCAGAGGAAGGCAGCCATGACTGCCAGGCATTTTGTGAAGACCCTTGGGGCAGAGGCTAGGCTGAAGGGGAGTACCCTGTATTGAAAGTGTCTGCCCCCTACTACGAACCGCAGGTACTGCCTGTGGTTGGGGTGGATAAGGATGTGAGTATAAGCATCCTTTAGGTCTAAGGAGCATAGCCAGTCTCCGTGCTGGAGGTATGGCAGCAATGTTCCAAGGGAGAGCATCTTGAACTTCTCCCTCACCAGGAATTTGTTGAGGTTGTGCAGGTCAAGGATGGGCCTTAGGCCCCCTGTCCTCTTTGGGACAAGGAAGTATGTGGAGTAGAAATCATTGCCCCTGAGGTGGTGGGGCACCGGTTCCACTGCCTCGTCCTTTAGAACACCTGCCAACTCCTTCAAGAGAAGGTCCCGTTGAAGGAGAAACCTGAGGGGCTCTCCCGGAAAATAAGAGGGAGGTGTCTGAGCCAGATGGAGGAGATAACCCTCCCTGACTACCCTCAGTGCCCAGGAATTGGTGGTGATAGCCATCCATCTCTGGGCCTAGAGGGGCCAGGCATCCCCCTGTGGACTGCTGACCTCCTTGGGGTAGAGAGGCTATGCTCAAGGAGTCAAAAGCTCCCCCCAGGCTGGGCCAGGGCCGGTGCCTGGGGTTTTGGAGCTTTTTGCTTACGTGGGCCTGCTGACCCTGTTGGAGAGCTGGGGAGGCCTGATAGGTTGGATAGTTTCGGTAAGCAGCTCCCTTCCTCGGATAAAAGGGCTTCTTAATCAAGCCCTTCCATCGGGAAGGGACAGTGGTCTTCTTAGAGAGCCTGGTCCTCGTCATGAACTCGGTCTCCAGCTTGGCAGCCTTGTCGGTCATGGGTTTGCCTAAGAGGTTCTCCCTTTGGCATGGGACATCGACCAGTTTGTCCTGAACCCACTGCTAGAGATCGGACTGAAGCCAAGCTTGGTGGCATACACCAATGCCCGCCGCGGCTACTCAAGCAGCCGACTCGAACCCATCATAGGCCGCTCGAGACATAATTTGGAGAATTCATGGACGGCCTTGACCAGGCTCTTGAAGCGCTGCAAGGGTTCCTCAGAGAAGCCAGCCGAGAACCCAGCGAGTTCCTTCGCCAGGTCTCTCAGGTACATGCCCATGTACAGCTGGTAGGCCTGAATGCGGCAGAGGAGCATCGAGCCTTGGTAGCACTTTCTGCCGAGGGCGTCCAAAGTGCGGGCCTCTGTGCCGGGGGGCTCTGAGGAGTGCATCTTCTGACTTTTCAGTCGACGCATGGCAGACTCCACCACCATGGAGTTATGCAGCAGTTGCGACTTCTGGAAGCCCAGGCTCCAGCGGACCCGATACATCAAGTCGAGCTGTCTGCTCACCACCGGTACCGAGACCGGTGTCTCCCACATGCAGAGCATAAGCCATTCCAGGATGGGAGAGATGAGTACAGTAAGCAATTCCCTCGGAGGGGCCTCGTACTGGAGGAACTAACTCATCCGCCCGAGGGTCCTCCTCCAACTCGGTCAGGAATGCCAGGGTCTTGGACATGTCCTTGACAAAGTCCAAGAAACCCATGTCCTTGGGCAGGGACCACCACTGAGATTCTGACACAGGGGAATCGGAAGAGATGTCAGTGGCAATGGGTATCGGGGGACTCCTCATCCTCCATCTCCCACTCGGAGTAGTCCGTGGAGGACACGCCTGAGGGCTGCTCCATGAGCCTCAAGGGCCCCACTGCTCCACAGCCGGCACCCGGTAGACTTGCTGAGGATGACTAGGGTCCCGATGAGCAGGACTCAGAATGTGATCTCAGCCAAGGATCAACTCTAGGCCAAAGGACCTCAATGATTGGCTCGGCCTCCGAGGACATCTTGGACGTCGACGGCCCGGTGGTCGGGGCAGATGAACTGGTCAAACTGGACAACAGCACCTGCTGCTGGTCCATGAAGGCAGACAAACCGTGCTCCAGGGCCATCATTTTGGACTCCAGCCCAAAAGGCTGCACAGTCTTCTGTGCAGGCACAGAGGGACTTGGGCCCGATGCCGGTTCCCCCGAATGGGAATCCTCGACGAGGATGGTGTCTGAACAGAGGCCGATCCATGGCCAGATCCTTCCGGGGGACCTTTGCAGGTTGCTCCTTCTGACACCTCGCATGAGTGCCTCAGACTAAGGGACCAGGCCCGTGGAGCTCCCATCCAGTCAGAACCATCCAAGGACGCCGCCTTTGAGGATTTCTTCTTCTTTCTGGGTTCCCTCGAAGGACGCCCCCCTTTCTGAGAACCCACGATGAGGCTTGTGCTCGGAGAGCTCCGCCCAAGGTGTCAGGGCCTCAGATGAGGCCCTGGCTTTGGGAGGTACTAGGGGCTCGGGGAAAAACTTGTCGTGCTGCTACTGACAGCTCTCGAGGGCCTTGCTGGACATCCTCTTGCAGAGACCGCAAACCGCTAGGTCATGGTCTGGCCCAAGGCAACGAAGACAACAGTCGTGTATGTTGGTCAAAGACACAATTTTAGAGCACCGATCACACTTCTTAAAACCACTGGTAGCCATGGGGGAAAAAAGTACCCCTGCGAGGTCGAAGACCCTCCGGGATGCAGTGGGAGAAAAAAAGGCGCAAAGGTGCCAGAAAAGAAAAAGGAACGAAAACTACAAAAATTTGAACTGAACCAGACGCCGAAGCACTGAGGTCGGTAGGCGGGAAGAGTACCGGTGCAATACCAGTGGAGAGTTGGAAACTCGAGGAACAAAATAATCAACTTTTTCCAGGGACAAGCCAGATGACGTCTGTAGGGCTCTGTTGAAAAAAGGAGACTGAACAAGATGGCACCCTTGGGTGAAAAGGGGACCATCCATGCGTGGTGGCATCTCCCAAAGGCTTTCTTTGAAACCTGGGGGGATGCTTCAGCGAGGGCTCCGTCAGTGCTGATGTCACCCATATGTGAGGACTGACTTCCTGTTGTTCCCAGAGAATCATAGCTATGTTCGAGGGATGGGGAAGGAGAACCTCTCCAGTGACCTTTGCTCTGACCTAGAAGATTTCTTTCTTACCAAAGAGGATGGCTCACAGTGTCTCAGATGCAAAGTTCTTTTGTACCAGTTGCTTCTATTTAGCGGAGGCCTGGAATGCGGATTTGGGTACAACTCTGACAGGAGAAGTACTTTGGAAGCTGCTAGGCAAGATTCCTCGGTTCATGGCTATGGTCTCTCTCTGGGATCAGCAATATCAGGTGGTCCAGCAGGCCTATCTCTCACCAGGTAGACTGCGGCAGATGGGATAGAACAGATGGCCCTGCTGCCTTAAGTGTGGTGAGGAGGGAGCCCTGCTGATCCACCTATTATGGTCTTGTCCCTGAGTGCAAGATTATTGGAAGACAGTACACCTGTTTGGGGAATGTGTTCTTCATCACTGGTGGGGGTTAACCCCACAACCTGCCCTATTGCATATGATGGAGGGAACGGCAGTCAAGGGAAAGGGACAAAGACAATGGTTGAAGTTGTCCTGGGCAATGGCGACACGTACTATTTTGCAGAAGTGGGAAAGTCAGAGTCTCCTAAGTACTGGCAATGGAGATATGCGCTGCACCAGCATATGCAGATTGATAAACTTTGGGCCAAGGCTTCCCGGCAAAGGTTACCCAGTTTCTACGGGGTGTGGTATGATTTACTCAGCATCTGCCCCTGCGGGGTCGCAACCTTGTTTTAAATTATTTATGATGGTAGGTGAGAGATCTCAGCCATTCCACTATTGATGATCAGTAGAGAGGTGAGTCGCGGGGCGTTGTATAGCAGACGAATGAGTGAGTGCTAAGGTATTGGAATGGTGGTGGGCAGTTGAGGGAGAGGGGGACAAGGGACGGTAACCTGGTGAAGGGAGAGGACACTTGGCAAGTGGGATTGGATAGCCTAATATCCCTGGGAGTGTGCAAGAGCATCCACACCACTTGGTTTTGATTGCTTTATTTGTATTTCACTATGGGCCACGGCAATTGGGTTGGGAAGGCAGAAGGGTAATGAGATGGGGAAGAGGGGGAAATGTAAAATGTAAAACATTTATTATCAAACCTGTGACAACAAAGTCACATTGATTGCTTATTGTTAGTTGCATATCATTTTTATTGGAATTTAAATACATATACCATCCCTCCATTCAAGACAATGTTTAACTTTGCATTACATTAAACATGAGGTTACTGTAAACATACCCTTAATATCAGTGGGTCCAAACCTGACAATACAAACTCACCAAACAAACATTAACAACTGGCAGGTCCCAACCTCTTGTTCTCACCAGTTCTACCCCAACTACCTACCCTAGGCCTCATGTTAAGGAATATGGCCTTAAACCCCCCCCCCTTCACCCCCCCCCCCTCTCCTGCAACCTCATTACCCACCCTACCTCTCCTTGAGACTATCCCCTATTATACATTCAGCATAGCACTTCTGAGAGTTACCGTACTGTTTACTAAAAGGAGTTCCCATACCGCCTGAAAGCGGGCCTGCACTTTTGCACCCAGCTGATCAGCTGTCGTCCGCTCCAGGGTCATCATGTCAAAGAAAGCATTTTCCCATTGTCATATCTCTGGGGCCTCCTCTGCCATCCATTTCTTTAGAATTGTTTTCTTGGCTATCAATAATCCCACCGTGCCACTTGTGTCACCCCTTCACTTGAAAAGCTACTGAGCAAGCACAACCCTGGGGAAGATTCCACTCCGCATGCCGCACAAATGCCCATTCTACTGCAAACCTGCTGCCAAACGTTTTGCAGCTCTGGGCACGACCAGAAACGATGCAAGATAATGCCTCTCTCTCTCCTACAGATGCCACATTGGCTGGACTCCTTCAATCCTGCCTCATACGCCCAAACGTTATGATCATAGGTGCGCTAGAGCAATTTATACTGCATCTCCTAAAAAATATGTATTGTCCATAGCCTTAGCAGCAAGAGGGAAATAAACTACTGTTGGGCAAGATTTTCTAAAAGATATTGGTCCTGCAGTCTCTTTATGCTCACCAAACCCTCTTCTGCCCCCAGGGACCAGAGGGCATCACATAGCCCCTTCTGCTGAAGCACTAGCGGCTCCCTTAACTGTAACGAATCTACATAGTGCCGTACTTGCAAATAGTAGTAAAAGTCTGTATTTATTTATTTTATTTATTTACATTCTCTTATATACCGCGCTATTCTGCATCAGTGCGGTTTACATTGAACAAACTGAAATTACATTGAACAGGGCATTATAACTTGGAGATAACTATTTTACAGGGAACATGGGCAATGGAGGGTTAAGTGGCTTGCCCAAGACCACAAGGAGCACCTGTGGGACTAGAAAACCCAGTCCTTCCAGCCCAAGGTTGCTGTTCTCTAGTAGGATTTGAACCCCCGACCTTCCGGCCTGAAGTACCTTGCCCCAACTACTAGGCCACTCCTCCACTCCTGTAGTTGGGAGGAAAAATGTTGTCACAATCTCTCAAGTGACTCAATTTCCTCGTTATGTTCCATGCAAAGGTCCATTAGGTATCTAATACCTGGATGTTCTACCTTGAGGGAGGAGTGGCCTAGTGGTCGGGGCAAGGTACTACAGGCCGGAAGGTCGGTGGTTCAAATCCCACTAGAGGACAGCAACCTTGGGCCGGAAGGACTGGGGTTTCTAGTCCCGCAGGTGCTCCTTGTGGTCTTGGGCAAGCCACTTAACCCTCCATTGCCCATGTTCCCTGTAAGTATTAGTGAATGTGTCTCATATCCCCTCGTGTTAAATGTATCCCCCAACCGCTTTGACCCGGTGAAAAGCGGGATATAAATGCAGCTAAATAAATAAATTGACGCAGCCAGTGTCGATAGACCCGGTGAGAACTCCGGGTTTCCCGAGTGCTTGCCAAGCTTTCCGCAAGGCAGTTAGATATAGGTCTCCACGCCTACTCGCACCTCTACTGCGCGCCACAGCATTCAAGGCATTCAGTGGGTGCAGTGGGGCACACCACCAGGTTAAAATCTTCATAGGCACGCAATCACACGAGTCCAATACAATATCCTTAAGGTGATGAACCACACAATGTATATCATAGTCTTGCATGGATGGCACTTCCAGACCCCCTTCCTCCCTCTTATGCGTCAACACTGCCAGGACAACTCAAGGATGCCCTCCCCGCCATAGAAAATGTCCCAGCTCCCGCTCCAGGGCCTTCAATGAAGGCTCGCCACCCAAAGTGGGAGATGGCGCAAGAGAGAATACCAGTGTGGTACTTCCATCATTTTAAATAAAGCAAGCCTCCCTTTTAATGACAAGGGCCAACCCCTCCCGTTACTTAATCTCCACTTTGACTGCTCCAGTAGGGGCAGCACATTACTGGAGTATAGAGACTCTAACGTTGCAGTCAACCATATTCATATCCCCTCAGCCCAGACAAGTGGGAATACTCCCCGCCACGAGTGGCGGACTCGGCCTCCCACGTCCAATGCCATAGATTTACTCCTGTTTATCCACAACCCCAAGGCCCTGCCATATACCTCAATCAGGTGCAAAGCCCGAGTCAATGATGATTCAGACTCCCTAAGGCAAAGCAACAAATCATCTGCAAAAGCACAGACTTTTACCTCCTCCGAACCCAAATCCACCCCCTGTACCTGGGCATTGGCCTGTAGTAATCATAACAGCGGCTCAATGGAGAGAACAGGAACAAAGAGGGAGCGAAACCTCCGCACACCAAAGTGGGAGATGGCGCAAGAGAGAATACCAGTGTGGTACTTCCATCATTTTAAATAAAGCAAGCCTCCCTTTTAATGACAAGGGCCAACCCCTCCCGTTACTTAATCTCCACTTTGACTGCTCCAGTAGGGGCAGCACATTACTGGAGTATAGAGACTCTAACGTTGCAGTCAACCATATTCATATCCCCTCAGCCCAGACAAGTGGGAATACTCCCCGCCACGAGTGGCGGACTCGGCCTCCCACGTCCAATGCCATAGATTTACTCCTGTTTATCCACAACCCCAAGGCCCTGCCATATACCTCAATCAGGTGCAAAGCCCGAGTCAATGATGATTCAGACTCCCTAAGGCAAAGCAACAAATCATCTGCAAAAGCACAGACTTTTACCTCCTCCGAACCCAAATCCACCCCCTGTACCTGGGCATTGGCCTGTAGTAATCATAACAGCGGCTCAATGGAGAGAACAGGAACAAAGAGGGAGCGAAACCTCCGCACACAATGCAGGAAACACAAAGAGCGAGGGTGGAGATCACTGGTGCAAAAGAGTTTTTATTTCAGGAACCCCAACGTGTTTCGGCGTGAACGCCTTCTTCAGGGGGAACACATCTTTGAACATAAAGATAAAAGTGAACTTACATAATACAAAAATATAAAAACATAATATTAAAAATCATTAAAACCATCAATCAATAAATATAAAAAACATCAGAACTGCATAATTAAAAAGTAACTGTACAAAAATAAAAAAACCATTGACAACCACAATAAAACCAGAGTGTAATCAAGAAATAAATAAATAAGTTGCTAAATAAACAAACATTAAATCATTACATAAATAGTAAAATAAAGATATAAAAATGCTTTTAAACCAAATGAGAGACGGGGAATATCTACTTACGAAGGCACCATACAACACGTTTTAGTCTTAAAAAAAAGACTCCAACGAACCATATCTATGAACTATATCAAAAATCATTAAAACCAACAATCAATAAATATAAAAACAACATCATCAGAACTGCATAATTAAAAAGTAACTGTACAAAAATTAAAAAACCATTGACAACCACAGTAAAACCAGAGTGTAATCAATAAATAAATAAGTTGCTAAACAAACAAACATTAAATCATTAAATAAATAGTAAAATAAAGATTACATTCCATAAATAGTTCATAGATATGGTTCTTTGGAGTCTTTTTCAAGACTAAAAACGTATTGCATGGTGCCTTCGTAAGTACATCTTCCCCGTCTCTCATTTGGTTTAAAAGCATTTTTATATCATCTTTATTTTACTATTTATGTAATGATTTAATGTTTATTTATTTATTTATTTAGCAAC
The DNA here is from genome assembly GCA_033557465.1 of Ichthyophis bannanicus. Classification (NCBI taxonomy): domain Eukaryota; kingdom Metazoa; phylum Chordata; class Amphibia; order Gymnophiona; family Ichthyophiidae; genus Ichthyophis; species Ichthyophis bannanicus. The sequence continues at coordinate 607,928,671 of CM066032.1, forward strand.
TTAATTATTTATTTATTTATTTCTTGATTACACTCTGGTTTTACTGTTGTCAATAGTTTTCTATTTTTGTACAGTTACTTTTTAATTATGCAGTTCTGATGTTTTATTTTTATATTTATTGATTGTTGGTTTTAATGATTTTTGATATTAATGTTTTTATATTTTTGTATTATTTATTTTATTTTATTTTATTTATTTACTTCTCTTATATACCGCGCTATTAAAATCAGTGCGGTTTACAATTGAACAAAAAACATACTGCAATGTCACACGACAATTGAGTTTTTACATTGAACATGGACGAGATAACCTGGAGGTAACAGGGGTAACTAATTACAGAGTAATTACTCATGGAGTATGGTGAGAAATTATACATATAGTATGGTGAGAAATTATACATATAGTATAGCTTGGTTTCAACATATTTATAAGAGGTTTAATCAATAAGATGTGTGATCAGTACCAATAATAAATAAGAGAGGGGATATGGTGGTAGAGCTAGTCATTTTCTTTATGGTGTTGGATTTTGGGTAGGGTGGAGGATGTGAGGATGGGTGGTTGTTTCTGGGATTGGATTCTGGGTAATGGATGAGGAAAAGGTGTTTGAGGGCTTTTCTAAATGACAATAGGTCTGGGGTGGAACGGAGCTCAGTGGGGAGGGCATTCCAGGTCATGGGTGCAAATAAGGAGAAGGCTCTATTGGCAGTAGCCTTTTTGCACTTAGTTAGAATGTTGGGGATCTCTAGAGTGTTTGCTTGATTAGATCTCCTGATCCTGTTGAACGGCCGTCTTTGAATGAGTTTGCTGATGGGTGAGGTGATCTGGTTCCTTAGGGCTTTGAATGTTAGTACTAGGGACTTATACTGGATTCTAGCCTGAAGTGGAAGCCAGTGGAGATCCATCATGACTGGGGTTATATGTTTAGCTCTTGATGTACCTGCAAGTACCCTTGCTGCAGCATTCATTGCAAGGCGAAGAGGTCCTAGTGTTGACTGAGGGAGGCCATGAAGGATAATATTTGCAAAGTCTAGATGTGGGAGCACCAAGGCTTGGAAGATAGTTCGGTAGTCATTAAAGTCCAATAGGGGGCGCAGGTGACGTAGTATCCGGACCTTATGGTAAATTGCTTTCGTGATGTTCTTCACATGTGTAAACATGTCGAGTCGTTGGTCAAGCGTGATGCCGAGATAGCGGATAGTTGATTTTGCTATCAACTCAATATTGTTTACTTTTAATGTGGGGGGTGGGGAGAACATCTGGTTCTTGGTGAGGAATAAGACATCTGTTTTACTATGGTTGATCCTTAAATTTTGTGTTGTAAGCCATTGTGATACAGCTTCGAAGCAGCTTGATATAGGTGAAATGTCAGGTTGATCAATCAGGAATGGTGAGTAGATTAGGACGTCGTCTGCGTAGACTAGGCACTGGATTTTGAAGGAGTGGATTAGGGTACAAATTGGTTGCATATATATGTTGAACATTAATGCAGATAGGGATGAACCCTGAGGTACACCTTGATTGAGAGGGAATGGGTCAGAAGTCATGGGACCTGTTCTGACTTGTTGCCATCTGTTAGATAGGTAGGACTTGCACCATGCTATAGTGTTGCCATCTGTTAGATAGGTAGGACTTGCACCATGCTATAGCTGAGCCTTGTATTCCTTTCTCCACAAGACGAAGTATCAGAGTTTCATGGTTGACTGAATCAAAGGCTGCAGCAATATCCATGAAAATGAGGACAAATCCCTGGCGGATGTTATCAAGTCCTGTAACTAGATCATTGAAGAGAGTTGTGAGGATGGTGTCGACACCATGAGCTTCTCTGAAGCCATGTTGAGATGGATCCAGTGGAGCTACATCGTCAATATGTTGTTGGATTTGTCGTTGAACTACCTTTTCAATGATTTTGGCGAGTAGGGGGATGCTTGATATTGGGCGAAAGGATTCAACTTTGGAGGAATAAAGTTTGTTGTTTTTTAATAATGGGCGGATTGAAGTAAATTTCAGGCTTTGTGGAAAAGATCCTATGGAGAGGGATTGGTTTGTGATTCTGCTTATAGTGGGACTAAGTTCTTGGCGTAATTCTTTGATCCAACTAGCTGGACATGGGTCACTAGGGGCAGTGGTAAGATTAATGGATGTGATAATATCTTGTATTTCTTTATTGGATACTTCGCAAAATTTGAGTAGAGGGGTTTTACATGTAGTAGAGGAGATTGTGCAGGTTGATAACTTGTTGGCTTGGATTATCTTTGATTGTAGGTAGTTTGCATAATCTTGTGGGTGAGGCATAGTTGTTTGGGCGGGAGCTGGGTCACCTGTTAGGGACTTAACTATGCTGAACAGATCATGGGGTTTGTTAAGCGATCGCTTTAGAATATCTGCATGGTATTGTTTTCTTTTTTCCATCGTCATTGCTCGATGAGATTGTAGATAAGAGGTGTATGTACGTAGAGATTCAGGGGACCGGGCGTGGCGCCAGTGTCTCTCTAGTTTACGTAAGTGAAGGAGCGACGCTCTAAGGTCATTGGTGTACCATGGAGCATGTTCTCGCTTCTTGATGTTTATTCTTGTGGTTGGAAGGGAGGCAGCTGATTTAAGGGCATGGTCCCAGTTGGAAACTAGTTTATCTGGGTCAGATAGTGTGATAATAAGGCGAGGTAAGATTTCCTCAAGGGCTTTATCCTTAACAAAAGGCTTAAAACGTGTAGATAGAGAGCTCGGTGGGGCTTGTGCCTTGATAGTGCTGTTGGTCTGATGGATGGTGGGTATCTGAAATGTGATAAGATCATGATCAGACCAGGGTACTGAAGTTATTGATGTGGCGAAGTGGTGAGCTATATTTGTTGCTATCTGTGGGGCGAAGATCAGGTCAAGTGTGCTTCCCTTGATGTGGGTAGGCGATTCAATAATCTGATTGTATCCCAGATCTTTCATAGCATCAATGAAGGCTGTTGCATGTGCAGTTGTTAGAGAAGGCAGGTTAAAATCTCCCATTATCCAGCTTGGGATACTGGAATTGCAAGCAAGATTGATTATTGTTGGTAATTCGTCTGGTGAGGGTGTTGGAGCTCGATATAAAAGGTTGATAGAGCAGAGTTCATTTGTTATAGTAATCATATCAAGGTGAGTGGTGCTGGATGCATTGCTTGTTTTGAACTGGAGATTGGATTTTGTGAGGATGAGTGTACCTCCTCCTTTTTTATTAGATCTGTGGCAAGTGTGGATGGTGAAGCCAGGTGGTGACATCTGGTGGATGACAGCATTATCACAGTCTGATAGCCAAATTTCGGTTATCATTAGGATATCAAGATTGTGTTGAGATATCAGGTCGTGGACCACTGGCCATTTTGAACGTATAGATCTTGCATTTATAAGTGCACACCTGATTGGGTGTTGGGATTTGTTTTTCTGGCTATGGTCCTTTTTGAGGTTTTGCAATGGGATGTAAAGTAGGTGGGGGTGGGTTGTGATGGGTCTTGATGAAGGGTGACGGGGGGTTTCAAACCATTTTCTTCCCGTGTAGCGGAGAATTGGGATGAAGCTGGTGTCAGGGTTAAAGGCGTGAAGAAGGTTGGGGTAGTAGGAGGTAAGGAGGAGTAGGGTTAAGCTCAAGATTGAGTGCATTTTTGGTATCTTGAGTGAAGGGTACATATGTGATTGCAAGGTAGGTAGATTTTAGGATAGTAAATTAGAAAAGGCCTGAATGTCTTAGTAGATCTGTATTATTGTGAAGTAAATAGAAGAGACTATAGGGTGTCTATAATGTGGTTATGTACTATGGGTTACAAGATATATACTATAAGTACATTGTACACATTTGTATAGTAGCAACATTAATTAAAGTAATGCAAATATAAGGAACAGTAATTGTATCAGTAATGGTGGTAACTAAATATAGGTAGTCAAACTAACAATGGAACACCAGTGTAAATAGCATTTTTGATAAAAGGATCAAATTATAAAATTACATTAGTGTGGTAGCATTATTAATTAAACTAACATAGTAGGCAGTAACAGGTAGACAAAGGAGATAACATTAAACATAATGTTGATTTAAGGTAGTGAACCTGGTTGCAGAAATTTGCTCAGTGGTGTTGATTCAGAAGAAGATTTGAGTTTGGGATTTGATTTGAGATTGGGCAGCAGGTCTGATGGCTGTTAGCTGCTGTTTGAGATTGGGCAGCAGGTCTGATGGCTGTTAGCTGCTTCAGCTATGCAGATGTAAGTTGATCTCACTCCATTAGCTACCACCTGCGCCTGCGGGGCCACAGAGAACCTGGACCCACCGTAAAAAACTCTCCCGAGAACCCAAACCCTTTTCAAAAGCTGTAACAAGATAGGACTAGGAGACCCGGTCAAAAGCCTTCTCAACATCGAAACTCACCAACAATAGAGGAAGCCGGCAGGCTGTGCAAAATTTCATAGCCAATAATAATTTTGTAATTTTAGTAGAGGACCCCCCTTCCCAGAAAAAACCCTGCCTGATGATCTCTTATTAGCCTCGGAAGGAAAGCGTTCAACCTACCCGCCAGAATTTCTGCTAATAGTTTTACATCAAAGTTAATAAATGATATCGGCCGGTAGAAGGCCGGGTCCAGTGCATCCTTTCCCAGTTTGGATACTAAAGTGATCAACACGCATCGCATGTCCCAAGGAAAGTTTCCCCTCTCTAGGACACCCTTAAATAAATCCACTAAGGCCAGAGTTAGTTGTTGCTCTAGGATTTTGCAATATTCCAACCCGAATCCATCCAGACCGGGCGCCTTATGGAGGGAGCCTTTTTTAAAATTCCTCGTTGTACCTCTTGTTCTGTGATCGGTGCGTTCAGGGCCACTATCTCATCCTCTGTCAACTGCGCTGATACCCACTGCAGAGATACCCGCTGCAGAAAACTTTCCCCTGTATCCTGACCCTCGGTTCCGCCAAATATAACGTTTTGTAGAAGGTGCAAAAAACCTCTGCTATCCGTGCAGGCTCATTCTGCAGCTGTCCCTGTGGGGGTTTTTCATTACCTCCACAAACCTCACTTCCTCCCATTCACAAACTACTTTTGCAAGTAATTTCCCCGACTTATTACTGAATCTATAAAATTTGTGTTTATAATAATGCATAGATAAAATGGATCTACATTGAAGCAATGCATTTAACACTGCATGAGTTGCCCAATGTTCCTGCTGTCGCACCAGGGTCGAATGTTTCAAGAGACATCGCTTCTGCATCTGCAGGGAACGCTCTAACTGTATAATACTCTGATCTAGATCTTTTCTATGCTGACTCATATAGGCAATAACCGTTCCTCTTACAACTGCCTTACTCACTTCCCAATACAATGCTGGCGTGTCCTGATGAACACTTTTATGGGCGTCATTCTGCCCATTCAGCTTTTAAAAAGAGCCAAAACTCTTCATCATCCCAAAGAAAGGCTGGGAAGCACCAGTTGTAGTTCGCTTCTCGCCGGCTCTCCCAATCTATCCAAACCATGGCATGGTCTGACACATATATAGGCTCTATCTCCACCCGCAGCAGCCAATTTGGGACACCCACCGACATCAAGATATAACCCAGCCGCAACCAGGTGCCGTGTGCCCACAACATGTGTGTGTAGTCTCGAGTACCCGGATAAAGGACCTGCCATGCGTCGAGCAAGCCAAGCATTCAATACAGATACCCTATCCCTTTATTTGCCCAGCCTTGTGTATGAGTGACTTCAGAGTGATCCAGGATAGGATCATGTTGGCAATTGAAATCACTCGCCAAAAAACGTTGTCTGTGGGAGTCAGAGGCAAGACGTTGTCACACCCATTGGGTGCATGTATATTTGCCAATAATATATTTTCATTGTAAAGTGTGGCATGCAAAATAACAAAACATTCCTGGGGTTCTATCTCCTGACTCATTATTCTTAGAGGTAGACCTCGTTTCACAAGTATGGCAACACCTCCCTTACGCAAGCCAGAGGAAGCCCCAAAGACAGCCCCCACCAAGTCCCGTTGAAGTTTCCAATGCTCCAACTCACTAGGTGAGTCTTTTGCAACATAGCTATCTGAACACACTTACGTTTAAACGCTTGCAAAATTTTAGTGCGCTTGACCGGCGAGGAGATTCAACATTCCAAGAGGCCAAGCGCATTTTAAGTGACATGGCTCCACCACTCCTTCCTACCTTGAAGTGGAATTTGCACTACCTCTCCCCAGCCTCGGCCCCCGGGTTAGCTGGTCTCCAGCAATCCTGAAGTACCCCTAATCTATAGTCTGCAGGCAGGGGCGGCCCAAGGGGGGTGCGGGGCCATGTCCGGAGACTCAGTGCGGGGCCTCATTTGCATAAATATTTGCATAATGTTACCATATACTAACTTTTAGTAAACATGCCTCTTAATGAGTGTATGAATAAAGAAAGACTAAAAGATTTCTACATTACTATAATCCAGTGCCAACCGCCAGACACATTAGGAACTACTACAAACACTGCCCATTTAGAACCCATAGCAAACCTGCCGTATCCTAACAGCACTACCAGGACTCACAAAGCACCATACCCTACCTATCAAAAGGAAACATGCAAATATTAAACCAATACATTTCAGAGAATACCAATACATGACCTACTGGGGAAAGAGAACAAGTGGCAATGTCAAATAGGAATTATATAAACAGAATACCTCAGCTCAGTTACACATCTAGGCTACAAACAACTCGTCGACTCACCCACTCACACTAAGGGAGGTATACTAGACCTCATCTTCGCACCTCATTTCAACACCTCAACACACCAAGACCTTGCACTGTCGTTCCTACCAGTACCATGGTCAGATCACAACCTTATCCGGTTTAATATACCCACCATTACTGCTCGCAAGAGCCAAATACCATCTAACACATCTGGAACACACACAGCTCGTTTTCAACCTCTCAACCGTGACACTGTCCTAGAAAGCCTACAACCACTTGTGACCAACACCACCCTCAACTTAGACGACCTGATAGCCAAATGGGATGAGAACCTCAGAGCCGCTTCACGTCCATTGTACAATGACAAGAAAACAAGAAAAAGAGAACACGCGCCATGGTTCTCTACTGACCTGCGTACATCTCTCAACCACCTACGCAAACTCGAGAGAGAGTGGCGAAGAACCCACTCATCAGAGGCCCTTGTAGAATATAATGCATACCTAGCTACCCACCGTGGGAAGATAACACTGAGTAGGAAAATCTACCACACAAACTTACTGAAACGCTCCATCAATAAACCACATGCATTATTCAGGTTAGTAAAAACCATAACAGGAGAGCCAGTCTCAGCCCAACCTGCAATGCCTCAGCCACAGGACTACGCGAACTACCTGCAATCAAAAATGATTAAGGCCAGCACTAACACAAATATCAACAAACTATCCGCAGCACTCAAGGCATCCCCAATAACTCCATTTATCAATTTCAACACGGTATCTACTAGTGAGATTGAGAACATTATAGCCTCCATCAATCCTAGCACGGCACCTAATGACCCATGCCCAGCCAGCTGGATCAAAGAACTGCGACATGATCTAAGCCAAATCCTATGCAAGATGCTGAACCAGTCCTTTCTAACTGGCTCATTCCCCCAGCGCCTGAAACACACCTTGATCAGGCCCCTTCTACAAAAAAAATTAAACTTGATTCATCCAAAGTTGAATCATTTAGGCCAATCTCGAGCATTCCCCAACTTGCAAAAATAATCGAAAAAGCTGCTCAACAACAGATCCAGCATCACATTGACACGGAAGCTCCACTAGACCAATCACAACATGGATTCAGAGAAGCACATGGAGTCGACACAATCCTTACAACCCTATTCAACGATCTTATCACAGGAATAAACAGCATCCAACAAGGGTTCGTCCTCATCTTTCTAGACATCTCCGCCGCCTTCGACTCTGTGAATCACGACATACTTCTGCAACGCCTGATAGAAAAGGGGATTCGGAGCACAGCGCTGGAATGGTGTAAATCCTACCTTTCTAATAGGTGGCAACAAGTCAATACAGACCAGGAATCATCGGAACCATTCCTACAATCTCAAGGTGTACCGCAAGGATCTTCCTTATCGGCACTAATGTTCAATATATATATGCAGCCGATATGTGAATTGATCCGATCCTTCAACGTACAATGTCTGGCATACGCAGATGATATCCTCATATACATGCCGTTCAAAATTGACCAACCAGTGTTTTCCCCAATAACCAATTGCTTCGGAGCAGTAGCTGATTGGCTGTTGACACAAAACCTACGAATCAATCATAGCAAAACGGATGTTCTTTTTGTTACAAGGAATCGTGAGTTCATACCTCCTCCATCACTACTGGTCAACAACATAGAATTAAAGTCCAAACCCACAATCCGATATCTCGGCATCACACTGGACCAGCACCTGGATATGATAACGCATGTGAAGAATGTGACTAAAACCATATATCATAAGATCAGAACACTACGCCACCTCCGCCCCCTACTTGATTACACCGACTACCGATCAACCTTCCAGGCATTAGTTCTCCCACATCTAGATTTTGCTAACATCATCCTCCACGGGATCTCTCAATCAACTTTAAATCCACTTCGTCTGGCTATGAATGCAGCTGCAAGGGTCCTCTCTGGGTCACCAAGATCTGCTCACATAACACCTATCATGAAAGACCTACACTGGCTACCTCTACAAGCCAGACTCCACTATAAGTCACTAATCCTGACCTTCAAAGCCATGAATAATTACCCACCCACACCAATCAGCAACCTAATTCACAGCACCCTCGAAAATAGAAACAGGAGAACTACTGCTAAGAACACCTTAATAGTTCCTAAGATGATGACATCATGTACTAAAGCTACGTCAAACAGAGCCTTCTCAATATTCGCCCCTCTAAACTGGAATACACTCCCCCACGAAATCCGTGGCATCAAGAGCCTAATACAATTCCGAAAAGCCGTGAAACACCATTTGTTCACAAAATGTTACCCAGAAGTTATCCTGGTCACTCACACATCTACCAAGATTCCCACACACCCCAGGTGCATTAGCACTCTAATACAACCAGAAAATGGTTAGACTACAGGATAGCCCACTAGACAACCACTAGACTACAGGATAGCCCACTAGACAACCAAGATGACCAATTACCACGTTACCCAAATGTCTCACCCACATTATCCAATCGAGTTTAGAATATTGTATATAGTTTAATATATATATATATAATAAGTCAACTGTACATAGTTTCCCCGGTTATCCCATGCATTTATCATCCCTTGTTCTATGTAAACTCAATGTTGCTTGTATGCATTGTAGTATGTTGTGTTCATTGTACACCGCACTGATTTTAATAGCGCGGTATAGAAGAAATGTTAAATAAATAAATAAATAAATAAATAAATAAACATAAAACATCACCAAACAAGGAATCACAATTTAGAAACAGGACGACAATAATTAAACTGGGAACCCCAAAAGCCAAACTTGGAATGTACAACACTGTAGAAATAAAACTATACCTTAATTTGCTCTTGTACTAAACAAAGCGCAGACGTTAAGGATGCACATTTACCAGAGCTGACATATTCCAATTAATAAATTCAAAATAAAGAGATATTTTTCTACCTTTTGTGCATTTTTTTTCAGCTGCAATTGCTCCAGCCACTTTCTTCTGGTTTCTTCGTGTCTTCTGCTAACTCTCCATCGTCTGCTGTCCATTTGTCCTTTCTTCTCTCCTAGTTTTTTTTCCATTCTCTCTCTACATCTGCTTTAACATACTAATCTTTCTCCTTTTGCTCTTTCCTCATTCCTATTTCATCCACTCAAATTTTACCCCTCCATCCTCAATCCCCACTTACTCTCCCAATACCCGGCCAATTGTAGATTTTTCATCCCTCCCACACAAAATATTTTTCCCCTCTCCATTTTACTCTCCCAGCCCAATCCCATTCTAATCCTCCCCCAACATCAGTTCCCTTCTAGTTCCAGTCTCACACCCAGCATCCATTCCCTTCTAGTCCCTGCATCAGCCCATTTCCAGTCCTAGCCCCCCATCAGCCCATTTCCAGTCCTAGCAACCCCCCAACCCAATATCAGTCCTAGCCCCCCCATCAACCCACTTCCAGTCCTAACCCCCCATCAACCCATTTTTAGTTTAAGCCCCCCCTATAACCCATTACCAGTCCTAACCCCCCATCAGCCCATTTCCAGTCAGCCCCCCATAGCCCATTGCCAGTCCTAACCCCCCCCCATCAGCCCACAGCCCATTACCAGTCCTAACCCCATCAGCCCACCTCAAGTCCTAACCCCTCCCCATCAGCCCATTTCCTGTCCTAGCCGCCCCATAGCCCATTATCAGTCCTAACCCCCCATAGCCCATTACCAGACAGTCCCCATCAGCCCAAAGCCCATTACCAGTCTTAACCCCCCATAGCCCATTACCAGTTCTAACCCCCCCCAACAGCCCACAGCCCATTTCCAGTGCTAACCCCATCTGCCCACCTCGTCCTAACCCCTCCCCATCAGCCCATTTCCTGTCCTAGCCCCCCCATAGCCCATTATCAGTCCTAACCCCCCCCATAGCCCATTACCAGACAGCCCCCATCAGCCCACAGCCCATTACCAGTCCTAACCCCCCCCAACAGCCCATTACCAGTCCTAACCCCATCAGCCCACCTCCAGTCTTAACCCCCCCTCCTATTTTCAGTTCTATCCCCCCCATAGCCCATTACCAGTCCTACCCCCCCCCATCAACCCACAGCCCACCTCAAGTCAAGTCCTAACCCCCTCCATAGCCCATTACCAGTCCTAAACCCCCCCCCCTCATCGGTTCAAGGAACAATAAAAAAAAAAAAAAAGCTAGCTGCTACCGCTGCCGCTGTTGCTACCGCCGCGGCAGCGGCAGAATGGAGTGTCCTGCGGGGCCCCTTCTGCCCGGCTGAGTCCCTCCCTCCCTCTCTCTGCGATGGCTGAGCCCTTCTGTGCCGGCTTTCAGATACGCGAAGGGAGAGTGTCTCCCTCGCGTCTCTGTTAAGCCCGCAGGGGCTGATGGGAAATTTCCCATCTGCCCCTGCAGGCTTAACAGAGACGCGAGGGAGACACTCTCCCTTCGCGTATCTGAAAGCTGGCACAGAGGGGCTCAGCCATCGCAGAGGGAGAGCTCAGCTGGGCAGAGGGGGCCCCGCGGGACACTCCATTCTGCCGCTGCTGCGGCGGCAGCGGTAGCAGCCAGCTTTTTTTGTTTTTAACTTAATTTTGAAAAAAAACAGAATGTTCTTTGCGCTGGGCCCCCTGAAACGCGGGGCCCTGTGCAAAAAACATTCTTGTTCAATGGACGGGCCGGCCCTGTCTGCAGGAACCCCCCTCTCCTCCGCCTTCCCCCTCCCACCCCAAGGAAGGCCTAACAGGATGTAAAGGACACTCATCTTTCCCTCCCTCTCCCTGAATGCTGTTTCCTACTGCACTGCCCCACATATCCTCCCTTGAAAGCCCCCACCCCTTTCTGACCCCTACTACACCTTGAATTATACAGACTACCCTCACCACCCCAATCTCATGTCCTCCCTCCAGGTTATCCCGCAACCCAATCACCAACCCAATACACCACCAAACTATATAGAACCAATAACTTATCATATTCCGTAAAAGGAATGGGCCATACCCAAGAGCCAGGGGCGACCCCCCAACTCAGCCCCACCCCCCAGCTCACCCCTGGCAAACCCTGTTCAGACTGTTATGGGAGGGGACCATGCCCCGATAGACCCCGATAGATGAGAACCCTCCCCCCCCCCCCCCCGCAGAAAACAGAAAGAGCCCAAGAATAGCACTTTACTCCTCCACGTCTTTGGAACAGAGCTCTACAGGTTCTGGTCCCAGCTTAGCTACAACAGGTATCCTGCACTCCTGGGAAAATGCAGCATAAGTCAGTGTCCCACAGCTCATCCAACTGTCCTCTCCTGGCCATCAGGAGGCAGAGCAGTCAAGAATCTCTTCACTGCTGCTGCCTGTTTGAATGACTGTGCAGCAGCCTCGTGATAAATCCTTAAAGTGGCCAGATAGGCTGGGGCGAAGCAAATGTTTCTGTTAAAGAGCTCAGAGCAGACTGGAGCAAACCCTTTCCTCTTCACCGCAAGCGTGGCAGAATAGTCTTGGAAAACCAATATATTAGGATTCTCAAGCTGAAGATTCCGCTTTTTCTGGTAGGCTTGTAGCAGCTGTGCCTTATGTGCAAAGTTCAGGATTTTTGCCAGCACTGGCCTTGGGGGTGCTTGGTCCTCTGCTCTAGGGCCTAAACAGTGAGCCAACCATAGATTCCAGGAGCTAGCTCTCAAAATGTCCGGCAGCTGCCTATCTGACCATAACTCCGGCACTCCTGCCTGCCTCAGGTTATTCCGTCTGGAGCGATTCTCGAGATAGAAGCTCTGCTGGTGAAGGCAGACTATTTGTGTATGCTACTTACCATTTGCCCACTCCTGCTGTGCTTCTGCCTCCTCAAGAGCCACCACCCTGTGCTCAATCTCTTCCACCCTCTTTCCCACCTCGGTTAAAGCCTCTCCCATTGTCCTATTTCTGTAAACTTGAGCAAACTTTGGCTCCAGAAGCTTTATCACCTCTTTTACAAGCTCCTCAGAGGCTGAGTCAGTACTTCCCGCCCCGGGAGAGGCTAGAAACGCCACTGCGGCGGCCATTTTGCCAACTCGCGCCCCCTTCTCTCGATCCTTTTTTGCTGCTGCCTGCATAATCAAATGCTTACTCTGCCTCCCAGATCACTCCCCACTCTCTCCACCTTCTTAGGAACTGGCCGGAGGCACTGGGGGGACTGTAAAAACTCTAATAGCCTATTTTCGTTGCAGGGTCACCCCGGATCTATGAGGAACACGTCCTCACCCGCTCATGTGTTCACCAAACCCCCCCCCCCCCCTTGTCGGCTTAATTTACTGTTTTAGTCCAATAAACAGTTTGAACATAAAAAATAGACTCTAAAAATAATTTGAGAGACTAATGACCGATTTAGTGAGCTCAAAAATTAGTTAAAACTAAAGTTGGCTCTATGAGCTCTAGTTTTTGATGGTCCCATTTTATCACCTTATTAAAGCTTAGGGAGGAAGGGGCATGTTAGAACACAAACAGTCAGTGTGCACAACAGTAGCAATAGGATATCCCCATAGAGTAACATATGCAATGTTAGAAGCACCCATGTGTCCATGTCATTAGAGTCACAGCCTTACTTTGTACCCGTCTAAAGTATATGATGGAAATTCACACTATGTACATTAGTGGCATAGCAGTATAGAACTTCCTTGGAGGGACGGCCCCAGAATTAATTCAAGAAGTTGGCACCATAGGAAAACCTTAAATCTTACACACACCACCCACCAGTTGTCAATCTAATGTCTAGCTTTGAATGCCCTGCTACTGCTCTTGGTGATCACCTAGTCTGCCCAACAGCTGGACTGGCCCTGCCTCTATGGAGATCAGCTTTAGCATTAACAGAAACAGGAGGCAGTGTACTACTGTGGATTAGGAACTAGTTAAAAGACAGAAAATAGAAAGTATGGCTAAATGGTCAATTTTCTCAATGGAGACAGGTAAATAGTGGAGTATCCCAGGGATTTGAGCTGCTTTTTAAAATATTCATAAATGACCTGGAAATGGGAATAAAAGAGTGAAGTGATCAAATTTGCAGATGACACAAAATTATACAAAGATGTTAAAACATAAGAGGATTGTGAAAAATTGCAAGAGGACCTTGATAAATTGGGAAAATGGGCACCCAAATGGCAGATGAAATTTAAAGTGGACAAGTGCGAAGTTATGCACTGAGGGAAGACCCCCCCCCCCCCAAACTTCAGTTACACGATGCAAGGTTTCACATTAGAAATCATCACTCAGGAAAAGGATTTAGGCGCTATCATGGATAATACCGTACAATGAAACTCTCTGCCCAGTGTGCAGCAGCAGCCAGGAAGGCAAATAGAATGCTAGGAACCATAAGGAAAGGAATGGAGAATAAAACAAAGGATAATACCTCTGTATCGCTCCATGGTGCAAACGCACCTTGTGTTGTGTGCAATTATGGTTTCCACATCATAATAAAGGATATAGTGGAATTAGAAAAGGTACAGAGAAGAGTCACCAAAATGATAAAGGGAATAGAAGGATACTCCTACGAAGAAAGGCTTAAAAAGTTAGGGCTCTTCAAACTTGAAAAAAAAGAGAGCTGAGGGGAAGCTATGATACAGATCTATAAAATGATGAGTGAAGTGGAACCAGTAAAAGTAGATCAGTTTACTCTTTCAAAAAGTAGAAAGACTAGGGGATATGCAATGATGCTACAATGTAGCACATTTAAGACGAATCAGAGAAAAAAAAAATTCACACAAGATGTAATCAAACAGTGTAGCCAGTAACGAATTCCACAAACAGCTTTTAAACCCAGCTGTTAGTGTAGCTCGGTTTAAAAGAGGTTCGAATGAGTTCCATAAACCATTTAGAATGGACTGGGGAGCAACTTTTGTAGGAATATAACATTTGGTTAAAACTAAAAGTATCAGCATTAGACAGGAGTAGACCATTCTTCAGGTATTTGCTAAATAGGATTAAAGGAGAAAGCAAGGTCATACAGGGGAAATTAAGCAACCGTAAATTTTTACTCTGAGACAAGTATTGATGGGGAAGTAGCTGTTCTGGAGGAACAAAATAATTTCAATTTGACTGCATTTCTTGAGGACACACAAGATATTATTTCCACTAGGGCTACTTTATTAGTTACTTTGTCCTCAGAAGATGATAAAATTGCAACACTTAAAGCATACTTTAGGAAAAAAGAGATTCTGTTTTGTGGAGACAGAGTATCTATTTTTCCCGATGTATCCCACTCAACACAAATTCGCAGGAAAACCTTTCTTGGTGCTACTTTATTTTTACATTATCCTTGCAAATGCTTAGTGTCCCTTGGTTATGATAAATTTGTTTTTCTGTCTTCTCTGGATCTGGAAAAGTGGATTCTTGACAAGGAAAAAGTACAATGATGGTCCTCTTTATTTAGTCAATTCCATACTTTTTTTTCCTCTGGTATAAGTGGAAGGCATTTTGGCTAGGTGCTGTATCAGCTAGGCTTGCCCTTTTGTTTTTGAGGGCTTTCCCTAGTTTTGCTTTCTTTATTGATTTCTTGGGGGGGGGGGATTCCTCGAGACATGGGCTAATGTACCTGGTTTTGGAGTTTATTGTTAACACATTATGGATGGCTGATTTTGTATTTCTGTTGTTTCTTTTTCTGATAATGAATTGTCAGTAAAAAAAAAACTCTAATAAATATATATTATAAAAAAAAAGAATGGACTGGAGAAATCCCCTGCTTACCCCTGGGATAAGCAGCATGGAATCTGTGTAATTTTTGGGCACCTGATGGGTACTTTTGACCTAGATTGGCCATTGTTGGAAACAGAATTCTACGCTTGATGGACTCTTGGTCTGACCCAGTATGACATTTCTTATATTCTTATGTTCCTTAATCAGGGAGTGGTGGGGCCATTTCTATGAAATCATCTCACAATATATCAAAGGGCAGAAACTATTCCATTTAGAAAAAATTGATCTGCTTCTCACATAGTTGTGCTATGATGTCATAGAAAACTGAAGATGCCATTTTGTACATACAAAGTGCAACAGAATGCTGAATTATGCCTCCTAGCTATAAGCCATAGAACTCCAGTTTTCTGACCAAATTCATTTTTGGGTAGCAATGCCAATGTATTACAAGGTGAATTGTATTCATTTTATCTGGCAATGCATGCATTTCTTACCTTTAGATCCAATTTTCAGAAGAAGAGAATGAAGCAGAATCATTAGCTCCTCGTTTGGTAAGGGGTCCTTACTGGCATTTAATAGTAATTGCAGCAACGCCGGCGTCCCTCCCTTGGACACCAACACACTTGTTCTCCGACCCCCACCTGGGAATTAAATTTTAAGAAAGGGACTCACATGAAAAGCAGCAGATAATGGACAAACATTGAGAGATAAGAAAAGAATGAAAACTCTAAATTTGACATTACATTTGGGGAACAAAACAGATTAAATAACGCCTTAACAAGGTCTCTAAAAGCATGTGCAAATATACCAAAACTAGATAAAATTGGTTTGATGAAAAGATCTTACCAGCTGACACCAGTTCGATGAAAATATTTAAGATATTTACAATAGCCTGAACATCCGTTGTATTCTGAAAAAAAAATTAAAAATACAATAACTTTATATACTAGATCCTTTGCTGAAAAGTGCCAATTTGCAATCAGCTAATGTACAACATATTGCACCATTCCTGTGCTCACTGTAGGGTTGGATAGCAAGGCTGCAGCTCAACAACATTCTAGAAGATGAAGAATCGGACGATTTCACGACAAAAGCACATGGAGGGTAATTTTCTAAAGACTTTCTTGGGTATATCTGTCAGTATATGTACATAAAACGCCTCATATAAAATTATCCACAACAGCAAAGGGCACGAAGGCTTAGAGCGCGCATGTCAGCTGCCTGCTGGTGCCCTGCCGCTGCCAATTTTTGTTCTCTCAGCTGTGGCAGGGCGCCAGCAGGCAGCCAAAATGCACCCCCCCCCCCCACACACCTAAGCCTTTGCGCAGGTCTTTCTGCAGGTCTGGTCCCTCCCTCCTTTGAAGTTCTGCTGCTGATGACTTGTACATCGGGCGCACGCCCCCCTCCTCCCCATATCGCCGTCCAGGCACTGCCTGCTCTTGCCCTGCTGCCGGCGCCGCCGCTGTGGAGAAAACAGAGGGTGGCAGCAGCAGGGAAAGAGCAGGCAGGCAGCAGCAGGGAAAGAGCAGGCAACGACTGGACGAAGGTATGGGGAGGAAGGGGGCGCACGCCCAATGTGCAAGTCATACAGGGCGCGGTTCTGGCTCAGTGCGGCCCTGCCCCACAAGTACAAGCGTGCATGACGACAAGAACACCCAATAGTTGTACACGACTTTGGAGCAAATGGTAGTCCTGCTGGAATTCTGCATACAATAATTCAACACTTTGCACTTTTTGGTAATTGTTTTCTGTATTGTATTTTAAACTATCACTCAAAAACAATATGCTCTGTTATTTTGAAAAGCATGCAGAATTCTGCAGACTTCATTTCTTTTGACACGGTAGTTTGAATTTTCTTTGCAGAATTCCAGCAGGAGTAAAGTGTGCTCTGGGATGGTGCATGGGTGCAGACACAATTTGTGAACATTCTTTATAGAATACGGTATTGTGTGTGTGTGCGTATATTTACTACAGTATTGTGTGTGTGTGCGTATATTTACATCTGGTGTAAATGTGCATGGAATCCTTTTCAGTGTTCTCCCAAGAAATCTTTGCCAACCAACCAAATGGCATGAAAGAGTAGCCAGGTGGGCCGCACTATAAGCTGCACAATGTAACTAGAGATCTTTCAGAACATTCACATACTTTAAATGAATTTCAAACCGTGACAAACGGATTGTATCTAATTCATTCATATTATATTTACATATGTAATGTAATGTGTGCCTTCGAGTCAATGCTGACTCCTGGCGTTCCAGCAGCACCTTGCGTTTTCTTGGCAGAGTGACCGCAAGTAGATTGCCTAGGAAGAAAAGCCTGGTAACTATGCTGTTATGGTTTTTTTTAAGTATTACTTACAAAATCTCTTAAATCACTTTTCCATTCTTATTTTTGCCATGTCTCCTCATCAGATTAAGTTAGCCAGGCAGTGCGTAAAATCAGCCAGGTGGCACGCGCATTCAAAAGATCTTCAGAAGAACATTGCTTTTACTCAATTTAAGCAGGATTTCTAATAGTATTTTATCAAGCTATTTAAAGGCACATTTTACAAACGATTTCCAAGTACAATCTGGGATGTCCAAGCCAAACATCCAGAAAAAAAGAGACAAGCATGTCCAAGTTTGGGCACAATCTCATGTGAATATGCCCAATATGGATGTCTGCAGGCCCAGTCTACACAGACGCAGGGCCGGCCCATCCATTGAGCAAGAATGTTTTTTGCACAGGGCCCCGCGTTTCAGGGGGCCCCGCGCAAAGAACATTCTGCTTTCCTCAAAATTACATTTAAAAAAAAGCTGGCTCTCTGGCTGCTGCCGCTGCCGCCGCGGCAGAATGCAGTGTCCCGCGGGGCCCCCTCTGCGCCGGCTGAGCCCTCTGCCCGGCTTTCAGATTCGCGAAGGGAGAGTGTCTCTCCCTCGCGTCTCTGCTAAGCCTGCAGGGGCTAATGGGAAATTTCCCATCAACCCCTCGCGTCTAAAGGGGCTGATGGGAAATTTCCCATTAGCCTCTGCGGGCTTAACAGAGACGCGAGGGAGAGACACTCTCTCTTCGCGAATCTGAAAGCCGGCAGAGGGCTCAGCCGGCGCAGAGGGGGCCCCGCGGGACACTGCATTCTGCCGCGGCGGCAGCAGCCAGAGAGCCAGCTTTTTTTTTTGGACTGCTAATGGGCTGGGGCGGGGGGGCTGTTAGGACTGCTAATGGGCTTGGGGGGGTGGGTTAGGACTGCTAATGGGCTGGGGGGGCTGTTAGGACTGCTAATGGGCTGGGGGGGCTGTTAGGACTGCTAATGGGCTGGGGGGGTGGGGGGGTTAGGACTGCTAATGGGCTGGGGGGGTTAGGACTGCTAATGGGCTGTGGACTGATGGGGGCTGTCTGGAAATGGGGTGATGGGGGCGGTTAGAACTGCTAATGGGCTATGGGGGGCTGTTAGGACTGCTAATGGGCTGGGGGGGGCTATTAGGACTGCTAATGGGCTGGGGGGGGCTATTAGGACTTGAGGTGGGCTGATGTGGTTAGGACTGGTAATGGGCTGTGGGCTGATGGGGGGGGGGGGTTAGGACTGGCAATGGCCTGATGGGGTTAAGACTGGAAGTGGACTGATTGGGGGGTTAGGACTGGTAATGGGTTATGGGGGGGCTTAAACTGAAAATGGGGTGATGGGGGGGGTTAGGACTGGAAGTGGGTTGATGGGGGGGTTAGGACTGGAAGTGGGTTGATGGGGGGCTAGGACTGGTAATGGGTTGGGGGGTTGCTATGACTGGAAATGGGCTGAGTGGAAGGGGAGGCTTGAATTGCAAATAGCTGATGCTTGGAATGGAAATGGGCTGTGAGGGAAGGGAGCAAGGACTGAAAATGGGCTGATGGAGCAGCTAGGATAGGACTGGAAATGGGCTGTTGGGGGGAGCTAAGATTGGAAATGGGCTGTGGTGGGGGCTTGAATTGAAATGGACTCATGGAGGGGCTAGAACTGAAAGTAGGCTCATGGGGGGGGGGCTTGGACTGGAATTGGACTGAGTGGAGGGGAGCTATGATTTGACATGGGCTGATGATGGGGCTAGGAAATGACTAGAAGTGGGCTGATGGGGGGCTAGGATTGGAAATGAGCTGATGAAGGGACTCAGACTGAAAATGGATGGGGGAGCTAGGACTGGAAATGGGTTGATGGTGGGCTAGGACTGGAAATGGGCTGATGCAGGGACTAGAAGGGAATGGATGCTGGGTGAGACTGGAACTAGAAGGGAGCTGATGTTGGGGGAGGATTAGAATGGGATGGGGCTGGGAGAGTAAAATGGAGAGGGGAAAAATATTTTGTGTGGGAGGGATGAAAAATCTACAATTGGCCTGGTATTGGGAGAGTAAGTGGGGATTGAGGATGGAGGGGTAAAATTTGTGTGGATGAAATAGGAATGAGGAAAGAGCAAAAGGAGAAAGATTAGTATGTTAAAGCAGATGTAGAGAGAGAGAATGGAAAAAAAACTAGAAGAGAGAAGAAAGAACAAATGGACAGCAGACGATGGACAGTTAGCAGAAAACATGAAGAAACCAGAAGAAAGTGGCTGGAGCAATTGCAACTGAAAAAAAAATGCACAAAAGGTAGAAATATCTCTTTATTTTGAATTTATTAACAGGAATATGAAACCTCTGGGAAATGTGCATCATTAACGTCTGTGCTTTGTTTGGTACAAGAGGAAATTAATTTATAGTTTTATTTCTACAGTGTTGTTGTACATTCCAAGTTTGGCTTTTGGGGTTCCCAGTTTAATTATTGCCTTCCTGTTTCTAAATTGTGATTCCTTGTTTGGTGATGGTCTATGTTCTGCATGTGTAACTGAGCTGAGGTATTCTGTTTATGTAATTCCTATTTGACATTGCCACTTGTTCTCTTTCCCCAGTATTCTCTGAAATGTATTGGTTTAATATTTGCAGTGTTGCCTTTTGATAGTTAGGGTATGGTGCTTTGTGAGTCCTGGTAATGCTGTCATTATACGGCGGGTTTGCTATGGGTTCTAAATGGGCAGCGTTTGTAGTAGTTCCTAATGTGCCTGGCGGTTGGCACTGGATTATAGTAATGTAGAAATCTTTTAGTCTTTCTTTATCCATACACTCATTAAGAGATATGTTTACTAAAAGTTAGTGTATGGTAACATTATGCAAATATTTATGCAAATAAGGCCACTTATGCAAATGAGGCCCCGCACTGAGTCTCCGCACATGGCCCCGCACCCCCCTTGGGCCGCCCCTGCACAGACGTCCCCGATATTGTATTTATCAGCAGGGACATCATGGTGCAAACACTAAATATTTTATTTTAATTAAACAAACAGTAACATTGTGATTGTGCACCCTACTGAGTATAGTGCATTGCCACCTTCTCTACACCAGCCAGACGTTTTTCAACCCAAATGAGCACTTTCTCAGTGCTTATTCATGCCTGGAGCAGATCTAAAGCTTGACGAGGTCGCAGAAGTCCCCAAGGTTTCTGAAATCGATCAAGGACCTTTATGTACACTGTCTCACTCTGAACATGCCTCCGCTAGCCCCCTGCCTACTCAGACGTCCCCACAGCAGAGATGTCTTAAAAACCTACAGTGCCTTGTGAAAGTATTCATCCCCTCGGATTTTGTCCTGTTTTGTCACATTAAAACCTGGAATGAAAATGGAGGTTCATTTGGATGTTAGGTAATGGACCTAACAAAATAGTCCAAATTGGTAAAGTGGAAGGACAATAAAGCGTAGTTACTTACTTGTAACAGGCGATCTCCGGGAACAGCAGGAATTTAGTCTTCACATATGGGTCGTCGGCACTGACGGAGCCCACGTGGGAACGCTCCCCAGCATCCAATAGGAACACTTTTGGGAGCATCCCTCAGCACGTGTGCGCTGCCTTCCCGCCTTTCCAACTGTCCCTCTTCAGTTAAGTTTGTAGCTGAGTGAAAGGATGGAGGGAGAGAGGAAAGAGATAGAGAGACAACTCCTAGGGGAGGTGGGTGGGTTGTGAAGACTAAATTCCTGCTGTTCCCGGAGATCATCTGTTACAGGTGAGTAACTACGCTATCTCCAGGAACAAGCAGGAATGCAGTCTTCACATATGGGGACTCCCTAGCTGAAGATGCCAGGGAGATAGCCCCAGGAAGTGCCACCCTAGAAAGGTGGGAATCCTTCCTCCCACTGATCTCTGGCATTCCACCAGGGTTGGTGGGTAGGAGTTGAATTAGGTCTGAAAGAGATTTTGAAGAACAGTTTGGTCAAAAAAGGCATCCCAATGGGAGGCTTTATCCAGGCAGTAGTGGACTGTGAAGGTGTGTACCAAACCCCAGGTGGCTGCTCGACAAAGGTCATCGATAGACTCGGAGTGGAGATTAGCCATGGAAGTTGCCATAGCTCTCACGTTATGAGCTGTGACATGGTCCTGAAGAGGAAGACCCTTACTCTCATAAGTAAAGGATATGCATTGGGCAATCCATTTAGATAAAGTTCTTTTGGAGACCGGTTGTCCCAAATGACTAGGGTCAAAAGCTATAAAAAGTTGTGAGGACTTTCTATGTTGCTGTGTTCTCTGTAGGTAAAAGGCTAAGGCTCTTTTACAATCCAAAGTATGAAGGTTTCTTTCTGCATTAGAGGCGTGAGGCCTCGGAAAAAATACAGGAAGATAAATTGATTGATTTAAATGAAAAGGCGAAACCACCTTTGGCATAAAGTGTGGATGAGTTCTAAGAACAGCCTTATCATGGTGAAACCTAGTATAAGGAGGATTAGCCACTAAAGCTTGCAGTTCACTAATGCAACATGCAGAGGTGATTACAATTAGGAAGATGACCTTCCAGGTCAAAAACCTAAGGGTTATAGTGGCTAAAGGCTCAAAAAGCGGCTTCATGAGCTGCCCGAGAACTAGATTTAGATCCCATGCCACCGGTGGTGGCTTAATGGGAGGTTTTGTTAATAGAAGACCTCTCATAAATCTGGATATGAGTGGATGAGAGGAAATTGCTTGTCCATTCAGAGGCTTATAAGAAGCTGCAATTGCACTAAGATGGACTCTTACCGAATTGGCCTTTAGACCAGAATTCGATAAGTGAAGGAGATGCTCTAGTATCGATTCTAAAGGTATGCCAAGGGGGATTAATCCCTTCTTGGAGCACCATAAAGTAAAACGTTTCCACTTGAAGGCATAAGATCTTCTTGTGGAAAGTTTCCTAGAAGCCTGAAGGATATCCTTTACCTGTTGGGACAGGTTGAAATCCTGGAGGTCTAAGCCATCAGCAACCAGGCCGTGAGATGCAGGGACTGGGGATTCTTGTGCCATAGCATCCCGTTCTCTTGGGAAAGGAGATCTGGAGCATGCCCTAACTCCAGAGGTGCAGCTTGAGAGAGATGTAGAAGCAGGGGATACCACGCTTGGTGTGGCCATCGTTGGGCTATGAGAATCGTGCGACCCTTGTCTCTCTGAAGCTTGAAGAGTGTTTTGGGGATGAGAGGAATGGGTGGGAAGGCATAAAGGAAGCCTTGACCCCAGTGAAGGAGGAAGGCATCCCTTGTCTGACAATTGTGAGCCGGAATCCTGGAACAGAACCAGGGAAGTTTGGCATTCAGTGGACTTGCAAAGAGGTCTATGTCTGGAGTGCCCCAGAGATGAAATATTTTTGCCACCTGGTCCAGGTGGAGGGACCAATCGTGAGGCAGCAGTACTCAACTGAGTTTGTCTGCCCAAAGGTTTTGAATGCCTGGAAGATATACGTTAGATGTTGGACCGTGCGGGACCGGGTAAACCGCTGTAGTTTGGTTTGCTTGTCACGGCGATCGGGACGGTGGAGGGATGATGTGGGCATTGCAGACTGGAAGTGAGAGTTTTGCCTCATCACCTGCTTCAATCAAGTATATCCAGGCAGTAGCGGTTTATAAGCAGCTGTTATGGTCAAGTCTGTCTCGAAGGACTGAGCTGTGGTGGTACGATATTCTTTCTCTCTGGATGTTATAATGAGCCTTTCCTCTTGTCTCTTCTATCTCTTTGACTATCACTGTATCTCTCATTCTGTCCTATCTTATCAATGGCTTTCCTTTCATATTTTCAGTATCATTTATGTAATATTGTAAACCGCTCTGATGCTCTGGCTTAAGCGGTATATCAAATGTAATAAACATAAACATACACTATAAGTTGAATTTGACACTCTCTGATGAGGGCCCAGTCGTATAGCTTCATTGCATAACGACAGAGAGCCTGTCCTGCCTTGTTTGTTCACATAGAACACTGCTACTTGATTGTCCGCCTAGACTAGGACTGTCTTGTAGCTGAGCTGGGCGTGGAATACTCGAAGAGCTAAATAGATTGATCTTAATTCCAGGAGGTTTATGTGCAGACCAGCCTCCTGTGGAGTCCAGGTGCCCTGGGTAGAGAGATGATTCAGGTGTGCTCCCCAATCCACTTGTGATGCATCTGTTAGGGTGGCCTGAAAAAGGGGTTGATGAGAAGGAGACCCCATTGTCAGATTTTGTAGGGATTGCCACCATTGGAGGGACAAAATTAGTCATTGAGAGTTTACTATTTTGTCTGATAAATGACCTGTGGCCCCTGTGTGGAAAGGGTCCACTGGGCTGCTCGCATGTGGAGGCGAGCATATGGGACTACATGAACCGTGGATGCCATATGCCCCAGCAACTGAAGTAGCTCTCGAGCAGTTAGGGAGGATTTCCCTGCTGCTTGAGAAGCTAGTTGCATTATGCGAAGACACCGGGCCTGTGGAAGGAAACCCTTGCCTGCCTGGTATCTAGACAGGCTCCTATGAATTCCAGGCATTGGGAAGGAACAAGTTGGGATTTTGGGAAGTTTATTACCAACCCCAAGTATTGGAGGATTTGAATTGTGCGAGACAGTGCAGTGCTGGCCTCTGCAACTGTAGGGGCTCGAATGAGCCAGTCGTCTAAGTAAGGGAAGATGAATATCCCCAGGGTTCATAGAAATACAACTACTACTGCCATGCATTTCATGAATACCCTTGGTGCTGAAGCTACACCAAAGGGAAGAACCCTGTACTGGAAATGTTTTCCCCTGAAAAGGAATCGTAAGAATTTCCTGTGATCTGGATGAATCAGAATGTGAGTGTATGCATCCTTTAAGTCTAGAGAGCAAAGCCAATCCTGACTTTGAAGGTATGGCAGAAGAGTTCCTAGAGAAATCATTTTGAACTTCTCTCGAAACAGGTAATTGTTCAATTCTCTGAGGTCTAAAATGGGTCTGTGTCCTCCTGTTTTCTTTGGAATAAGAAAATAGGGGGAGTAGAACCCTGCACCCCGTTGAAGAATGGGTAGCTCCTCTATTGCCCCTTGGGCAAGAAGTGTTGAGACCTCGTGATCTAACAGATTGTTTGCGGAGGTTTGAGAATTGAATTGCTTTAGAATTGTAGGAGGGGGCATACTGTGAAAATGAAGCTTCTACCCTTCTCCTACAATGGACAAAGTCCAATCTTCTGCTGTTATCTGATGCCATCTGTTGGCAAAGTGGCATAACCTGCCTGGGATATTAGGGGGTTGGGGACCCCTCAGAGGCAGGAAGGCTAAGCTCTCTAGGAAGGAGTCAAAGCCCTTGAGGGGGCTGAACCTGTAGAGCTGGTTGGGCTCTGGGGCCTTTTGGCTTCTTTTGCTGTCTAGTTTGTCCCTTTTGGGCAACCTGACCCTGAGATTGACTCTGCTGGGTATAGGAAGGATAAAATTTCCTCTTTTTGCTGAAAGAGAGTTTTTTTTATAAGACTTCTTTTTGGTTGGAGTAGCTGTAGATTTTGACAATCTATCAAGAGTAGTATTGTCAGCATCTAACTCATTAGCCTTTTCCTGCCGGTTCTTGCCGAAGAGATTCTCTCCCATGCAAGGAATGTTGCCTAACTTGTCCTGTACCCAAGTCTCCAAGTCTGATGCCTGTAGCCAGGCAATCCGTCGTGCGCCAATGGCAACAGCAGAGGTTCTGCTGATGCATTCAAAGCAGTCAAAGGCTGCACAATTTTCAAACTTGGAGACATCTTGAGCATGCTTAACTAGAGCAAGAAAGTCTTATCTCTTGTCATCTGGGAGAAATGGGCTCATAAGCTCCAAATCTCCTGTAACTTCCTTGAGGAACATACCCATATACAGTATATATGAACTGATTCTAGCTGAAAGCATGGAAGCCTGAAAGGTTTGGTGCCCAAAAGCGTCCAGAGTCCTGCATTCACAACCTGGAGGATTGGATGCATGCCTCTTTGCACTTTTCATCCTACGCATGGCTGACTCCACTACCATTGAATGGTGTGGCAGCTGAGTCTTTTGAAATCCAGGACATGGTGGAACTCGATACATAGTATCAAGTCTCCTAGAGTGAGGAGATGTAGTCAGAGGTGTCTCCCACATTCTAAGCATCAAGTTATGCAGAATTTCATGGATGGGCAGAGTGGCTGCCTCCTTTGGAGCTTTAGGATATTGGAGAATTTCCAATTCCTTTGCTCTGGGTTTCTCTTCAGGAGCCACCGTGATTGAAAGGCCCTTGGCCATATCACAAATAAAATCCTGAAAAGACATGTCCTCTGGAGGTGACATTCTGCGTTGGGGAGAAGAGGGATCCTCTGGGAGAAACCCTCTAGTACCAGCAGAATTGTCAGAGTCTTCGGAATCGGAGGATTCGAAGTATTCCTGACCACGATGCTCATGCAAAGCACAGTCCCGGTATCGATCAAAGTCGGTACAGAGTTGATCCGGTACCGATCTGTCGATTCCAGCCAAAGATGGCGTGGGAAGAATTCCCACTGGGGCCAGTACCAGCATCAGTGTCGATGTTGGTACCGGTGCCCTTTGGACCAACGGTATCCACAGCTGAGAGAAGAGCTGCGATGCTGCGTTCGATAGCGAGGAACCTCTGGTCTATTGATGCTGCCGATGCCTGGGTATCGGTACTGGTTTAAAGGGCCGGAACCCCTGAGCATGGCACAGGTAGTTCTTGCGAGGTTGGGGCCTCGAGAACATCCTGGAGCCCCATTTATGCTTTGGAAGCAGAAGCCTCCCGCCAGGGCTGCTTTGCAGGTGTGGTTCCCTCGAGGGCAATGCCAATGGCCTCTCGATGCTTAGCAGGAGAGCTACCCTTTGAGGACCGGCTTTTATGTTTAGTTACCTGAGATCCATGGGAGGAAGAGGAGGCCCTTGAAGATGTCGATGCAATGGACCTGGCATCCGAAGAAAAGAGGGTACCGAGCTTTGCAGCCCGGTTCTGTCTTCCTCTTTTAGTCATCCCCATACAGGAGAGACATTCAGATGGAGAATGTTTAGGCCCTAAACATTTAAGACACCAATCATGGGTGTCAGTGACAGAAATAGTACCGCAACACTTATTACATTTTTTAAAACCACTAGTTGGTTTTTCCATGTTTTAGGAATATGGAAACTAGTGCCCAAAATGGCGCCTAGCACCAAAAAAGAAAAGTTTCTGAAGAGAAACAGCTTAAAGTATAAGGGGGGTTTTTTGAAAAAGAAAAGAAAAGAACCGGCGGTACTGGTAAGCGTCGTGCGGCAGGCAAACGCAACCACAAGAAACAATTTTAAAGACGGAATTTTCTGCGATGGCAGGGTATGGATCCTGTTGGCTCCGCGGAAAACGAAGAACTGAAGAGGGACAGTTGGAAATGCAGCACGCATGTCCTGAGGGATGCTCCCAAAAGCGTTCCTATTGGACGCTGGGGAGCGTTCCCGCACGGGCTCAGTCGGTGCCGACGATACCCATATATGTGAAGACTATTCCTGCTTGTTCCTGGAGATATTACCTTATATACATAAAAAAAATAAAAACGGAAAAATTATGAGTGTATATGTATTCATCCTTTTTGCTATGAAACCCTTAAATAAGATCTGGACCAACCCAATTAACCTTAGAAGTCACATAATTAGTAGATTAGGATTCACCTGTGTGCAATCAGTGTCACATGATATCTGTATAAATATACCTGTTCTGAAAGGCCCCTGACTGCAACACCACTGAGCAAGCAACATGAAGACCAAGGAGCACTCCAAACAGGTCAGAGAAAAAGTTGTGGAGAAGAGCATCATTAAATCCATTATAACAAAATGGAAAGAATATGGCACCATTACAAACCTGACAAGAAATGGCCATCCATCAAAACTCACAGACCGGGCAAGAAGGGCATTAATTCAAAGATGCCACAAAGACACCAAGGATAACACTGAAGGAACTGCAAAGATCCACAGTGGAGATGGGAGTATCTGTCCATAGGACAATTTTAAGACGTACACGCCACAGAGCGGGACTTTATGAAGAGTGGCCAGAAAAAAAACATTGCTTAAAGAAAGAAATAAGAAAACACGTTTGGAGTTTGCACAACAGCATGTGGCGGACCCCCCAAACACATGGAAGGTGGTTCTCTGGTCAGATCAGACAAAAATTTAACTTTTTGACCATCATGGGAAACGCCATGTGTGGCGCAAACCCAATACTTCCCCATCACCCCAAGAACACCATTCCCACAGTGAAACATGGTGGTGACAGCCTCATGCTGTGGGGATGTTTTTCATCAGCAGGGACGGAAAACTGGTCAGGATTGAAGAAACAATGGATGACACTAAATACAGGGCAATTCTTGAAGAAAAACTGTTTCAGTCTGCCAGAGATTTGAGGCAGGGATAAAGGTTCACCTTCAAGCAGGACAATGACCCTAAACATACTGCTAAAAGCTGGTTTAAAGAGAAACATTTAAATATCTTGGAATGGTCTAGTCAAAGCCCAGACCTCAATCCAATTGAGAGTCTATGGCAGTATTGAAGATTGCTGTACACCAACGCAACCAATCTAACTTGAAGGAGTTGGAGCAGTTTTTCCTTAAGGAATGGGTGAAAATCCCAGTAGCTAGATGTGCTAAGCTAATAGAGACATACCCCAAGATCCTTGCAGCTGTAAGCAAAAGGTGGCTGTACAAAATATTGACTTAGGGGGGGATGGAATTTCACACTCCTGATTTCTGTTCTTATTTTGTCTTAATTATTATATCCTTTATTGTGACACCAACAATAGGCATGTTGTGTAAATCACATGGTGGCAACCCCCAAATCTCCATTTTAATTCCAGGTTGTAATGCGACAAAACAGGACAAACAATGAGGGGCTGAATACTTTCACAAGGCACTGTATTTGTAAAATAGCTCTGGGGATGTCCGAGCGATTTGAACATCCACATGCACGTTTCTGGATGTCCAAATTGCGTCTAAGCCTTTTAAAATGATCTCCATAGGCATCCATGTGTCTATATAAAATAGGCTACAAAGAAGTGCTTTCTTGCTCATCATGCACAAGTGGCTTTATATAATGCTACGCTCTCGGGGGGTAACTTCATAAGGGACTTCAGCATGTAGAACAGCGTTTATGCATGCACAGGCTCTTATGAAATTGCCCAAGGTGAAGAGACTACAGGGGTAATTAAATAAACACTTCTTTACCAGCTTGGCTATTGGTCATGGGGATTATTATCTGGAACAGGTGGCTATTTGGCTGTGCTCGTGTGGTTGATGTTGAATGTTCTCAGAAACCAGAATGTTATGTTTTGGTGAGTTGGACTTGTCAAGGGTCTTAGAAATGCCGCAAATTAATGGGAAGGTTATACTCATTAAAGACTCCATTAGGAATCTAGGGGTTCTTATGGATAAGGATGGCTCTTTTCAGTATCAAAGAACTAAATCAGTGTTTAATAAAGCTACACTTAGAGGAGGGAAGAATGAAACCTAACTATACAGAGCTAAATGGGCAGATGACAAAAATGTAGAAAACAGATGAATCAAAGTAAATATTGTGTGCAATTCTGGTTGCCGTATCTTAAAAAGGATATAGCGTTATTAGAAAAGGTTCAGAGAAGAGCCACCAAAATGGTAAAGGGGATGGAAGGATACTCCTATGAAGAAAGGCTAAAAGGGTTAGGGCTCTTTAACCTGGAAAAGAGACAGCTGAGGGGAGATATGATAGAAGTCTATAAATTAATGAACGGAGTGGAACGGGTAAACGTAGATCGATTGTTTACATTATCAGAATATAGAAAGACTAGGGGGCATGCAATGAAGCTACAGGGTAAACTAAGACTAATAAAAGAAAATATTTTTTCACTCAACGTGTAATCAAACTCTGGAATTTGTTACCGGAGGATGTAGTAAAGGCTGTTAGTGTACCTGGGTTTAAAAAAGGTTTGGACAAGTTCCTGGAGAAAAAGTCCATAAACCATTATTAAGAAGGGACCCAGGATATCAATGCTTGACCCAGTACAAACATTGTGGAACCTGTGTCTTTTGGGGAAACTGCTAGGTATGTATGACCTAGATTGGCCACTGTTGGAAACAGGCTACTGGGCTTGATGGACCTTGGTCTGACCCAGTATGGCATATCTTATGTTCTTATGTTCAATGCACCCACCAACCAGGAGTGATGTGTCTGTGGTCAGGGTACTCTGCAGCGCAGGTGCCTGGAAGGGCATTCTCGCCTGGAGGTAGTGCAAGTTTTGCCACCAGTTGAGGAACTCCGCTAGTTGGTGGCTAACTCTTATCCTGTCCCGTAGCCTGCCTGTGGCCTAAGTCCACTGTGAGTGGAGGCATCACTGGGCTGTCTGCATGTGTAAGCGGGCTGAGGGCGTACCATGGTCCGTTGAAGCCATATGGCCCAGCAGGCAGAGGAGGAGCTGACTCGGCACTGACCGGTGGTGTTGTACCTCTCCTGCCAGTTGCCCAAGGCATTCTGCCCTTTCTGTTGGGAGGATGGCCTTGACCTGTAATGTGCCATACTGAGCCCCTATAAACTCCAGGCAGAGATGGGATTTGGGGTAGGTAATGATGAACCCCAAGTGCTGCAGAAGGAGGGCTGCACGCTCTGCAGCCCGACTGACCTCTGAGGCCGTACCACCCCTGATGAGCCAGTCATCTAGGTAGAAGACAACAAAAGACTCTTGTAGGTGCAGGTGGGGGACTACCACCACCAAGCATTTGGTAAAGGCCCTTAGTGAGGAGGCCAAGCCGAAGGGTAGCCCCCTATACTTGTAGTGCCCTCCCTCCCACCACAAATGTAGGTACTGCCTGTGGGACGGGTGGATCAGGATTGGGGTATACGCATCTTTTAGGTCCAAGGAGCACAGACAATCTCCCTGGAGGGGGTAAGGCAACAGTGTTCCAAGGGAGAACATTGTGAACTTCTTGCTCACCAGAAACTTGTTTAACTTTTTCAGGTCTAGTATGGGCTTGAGGCCCCCATTTCTCTTTGGGACAAGGAAGTATCTGGAATAGGGCTTTTCCCCATAGATGTTTGAGTACAGGCTTTTCTGCATTGTCCCTGAGCAGATCTGTGAGCTCTGACAGCAGAAGGATCTGGTGAAGGACAGGATGCACCAGCTCTCCTGGGAAAAACATGGGTGGTACCTGCTGTAAGTGGAGGAGGTATCCCTTCCTTACCACCTGCAGTACCCACTGGTCCGAAGTGACAATGGCCCACCTGTGGGCAAAGAGTGGGCTGGTGAAGGTCTCACGGAGGAGGGGAGGCCCTTTCCTGGGAGGCAAAAGCTCCTCTGGGTTGGGTGGGAGCTGGAGCCTGGGGCTTTTGTGCCTTTGGTTTCAGAGCTTCCTGGCCTTGTCGTTTAGGGTGAGAACCCCGTTGCTGGCCCGAGAAGGACTGGTAGTGGTGACTCCGATGAAAGGGCCTCTTTTTCCTTGGGAACAGGAGTCTCTTCCCCAATGGTTTCTTACAGGGAAAGGATGAGGTTTTTTTGGAGAACCTCTGTCGAGTCACCATGTTGGCATGGATCTCGGCCGCCTTGTTGGCCATAGGCTTGCCAAATAAGTTCTCACCGGTGCAGGAGATATTGTGCAGCTTGCCTTGGACCCATTGTTCAAGGTCAAAAGACTGCAGCCACTGCAGCACCGATGCCAGCCACTGCTACTCGAGCCGCTGATTCGAAGCCGTAATACACTGCCTGAGAAAGGAACTTAGAGCAGTCCTTGATCCCAGGGGTCAGGAATTGGAACCACTGGAGGGGTTCCCTGGCAAGCCCCGCTGAAAACCAAGACAACTCTTGGGTTAGGGCCTTTAGGTACATGCCTATGTACAGTTCATAGGCTTGAATCCTGCAACCCAGCATGGAGCCCTGGTAACACTTGCACCCAAGGGCATCAAGGGCTCTAGCGTCCCTTCCAGGAGGGACAGAGGAGTGGTCCTCTGCCTCTTCTGCATGGTCGACTCGACGACCATTGAGTTATATGGGAGTTGGAGCTTGTGGAACCCAGGGCCATTCCGAACATGGTACATGGCGTCAAGGCGCCGGTTCACTACTGGCATTGATGCCGGTGTCTCTCACATTCTGAATAGCAGCCACTCAAGGATCAGCTGCACGGGCACTGTGAGAAAGTTTGCTTGGGTGGAGATTCATACTAGAGAATCTCCAGTTCCTCCGCCTCAGTTTGTACCAAGAGTGCTCTGGCCATATCCTTGACAAAGTCATGGAAGGCCATATCCTCTGGAGGAGAATGGCACTGGGGTGCCAGGGGAGATGGGTTCGAGGGAATATCTTGGTGCCGTTTGGTTTCTGGGGATGCCTCGTCCGTAGAGGTGACGACAAGTTCGAGGTCCTGCAACTCAATATTGAGGCTGGCAGCCTCTGGGGGACCTGAGGTCCAAGTCATGGAAACTGGCCGGGGAGGATCGGATGCCCAAAGAACAGGACAGAGACCTCAACCGGTGCAGAGGGCTTATCCGAAGCCAATAGTGCTTGGAGCTCGGCTCAACAACCAGGGACTCTCCCACAGTCAAGGGCCCAGTAGTCGGGGCAGATGATGCAGACAAACCAGCCATTATTACCTGCTGCAGGGTCAGGATAGCAGTGATGTTCTGCTCAAAGGTCACCATTCTGGTTCCAAGCCAGAAGGCTCCGCAGCTTTCGGCTCAAGCACAGAGGATCTCAGGCCTGACGCCAGCACTCTGAGGAGTATGTCCTCGATAAGGACTACTGTCTTCAGGAACCTCGCATGGCCTCCACTGGCTGAGGAATCCTTTTTGAGTACCTTGGCAGGGCGCTTTCTCAGAGCTGCCCGAATCTCTCAAGGCGGTTTTACCAAGTTTCTTTGGTACAACCTCGGCAGACTTCGAGGATGTTTTCTTCTTTCTCTTGGGGTCCAGGGTCTTCTTGGAGAAGCCGCCACTGTGGGACTCTGAGGACACGTGGGACTCCGAGGACACCCAGGCCTCACAGGAAGTGCTAGGCTTGGAGCTCGGCGTCAGGGAGGCCAGTACCAAGTCGGACCTAGGGAACTGTTTTTCCTGCAACTCTGACCTCATTTTATTGGTCTTAGGTTTCATGGCCTGGCACAGGTCGCAGGAGGTACTGTCATGGTCTGGGTCCAGCCAGCGCAGGCAGCAGTCATGGGTGTCAGTAACTGACATGGTTTGACTGCAGCGGTCGCATTTTTTAAACCAACTGGGAGATATAGTGGGGGAACACCCAGACGGGGCTGACGACCCCCGGGTGGAAAAGGATGTGAATGCTGGTTGAGGTGAGCCTTGATCAAAAAAGACAAGAGATGCCGAGAACGGCACCAGTGTCGGGCAGTCTCAAGGCGGGAAAAGGAACTGGTACACAAAACAGGAAACTAACTTTTTAAAGGATAATAATTAGCAAGGATTTTTCCGGGGAAACAGGACAGACATCCATTGGGCTCCGCGAAAAAAAGGAGACTGAGCAAGATGGCACCCTTGGGCGGGAAGGGGACACACGCATGCATGGTAGCATGTCCCAAAGGTTTTCTTTGAAAGCTGGGGAAATACTCCGCGTGGACTCCGTCTGCGCCGATGTCACCAATATGTGAGGACTTACTTCCTGCTTGTTCTTGGTGAAATCCCTTTACATGCAACTCTGTACACTCTTGCTTTTGCTGGTGATGTCTCTAGGGAAGGAGGGGCATGGAAGTGGGACGCATGCATTCCAGACTTTCCGTCACATGCCTACAGAACTCTAGCCTGAACCCTCAAGTATCGTCAGCATATCTGGGATGGCTGTGTTTGTGAGTGCATGTCGGTAGAATGATCTGACGACACATATTACTTTGTGGTGTAATGGTCTAAAGGGGGCAGAAAAGGGGGGGGGTGGATTAGGTGGAAAATGCACACTGTAAAAACTGAACACACTGTTGGTTTTCTGATTATTCTGGTGGTTGGAAAGTTGAATGATGTAATGTGAACTGGATTTTTTGTGAGACTTTTTATTAGCATTTAGCCTACTATTAACAATCTTAACATATAACTCTTCTCAGAGGTGACTGAGAATGGGTGAGAACCAACACATTCCGAAAACTGAGACTATGTATCTATAAGGAGCAATGAGAAGACTTAAGTGACTGAAGGAAGAGGGGGGGAAAGGGGGAGAAATATAATCACAAAATGAGAATGTATATATGTTCATACCAGTAGCACAATGAGAACTATACCCAAAATTGTGGAGTTGTGTTTTGTACGATGGTGATTTGACTTCAATAAAAAAAAGTTCCAACCATAAAACACAACAAACCAGAACACAAAACACCCACTCAAAATCAGTAAGACCTATCATTCTGATCATTCTCTCTTGGCTTCTGCATTAAAGCAGGTATTAAGACTCATTACCTCTAATACAGAAAGAATAATTTCTATCCCTGTGGATCCTTTGGCTGTTAATTCTTTCCTGGTTTTCTCTGCAAATTAAGAAAAACAACACATTTCAAAATGTTATTTAAACATGAAAAAAGCATGTACCCCAATGGTCAGGAAATAGCATTGAACAGGCATTGAAGAAGTGCAGTCTGTTTTTACAGTCTATGTATGATATTTATGTCCGAGCATTTTATTTCTCGATTTGTGTCTAATATTATCCAGTTTTGTCTTTTATATCGTATTCAGCATTTCATGTATGTTGTTTTGTAATCTGCCTAGAGCGCCATGCAGAACAAATGTTACATTACAAGAAAAATTTGCCAAATTTAAGGAACAAGAAGTCAAAGAAAGGCATATACATTGCGCTGCACCATAGAAGTACCACTGGCATCCAGTCAGCCTTTATTCTTCCCCAAGAAAAGCCCCTGTTTTCTCACTGAAAGTCTAGCTTGGAAAATGTTGCATTACAGATGGTTACATGATAAATTCATAAGCTTCCTGCCATCTCTTCTCAAACATACAGTGCCTTGTTTAAGTCTCCAAACTCTAACATAAACAGAGGAATTTATTTCACTGATCTATACAACATGCTGCACTTTCAATATAGAAGTATAGAAATATTCAAAGATTAAGAAAAAGAAATAAGGTCTTGATAGCACAGGCCTTCAGACCCTATGCCGTAGCAAACCTTTTGAAAAAATTGCCTTAACAAAGCCAAAGTCATTTAAATAGAGTCCAAGTTATCAATGTCCCTATTTAATGTGCATTACCAAGTTTAAGTTACAATGTAAACTGCTTTGACTGAAATGATAAAACTGTATAAAAAAAAACTTAAACAATAACACAGGTCTGCGACTAAAAAGCTGTTTGATTATTTTCATCTAATTTCCATGTATTTTGGTGTGCTGAAAACAAATAAAATATTGAAAAGACTCCTAGACGTCATGATTTGCCACAACATGCAAAATTGTCTTCAAATTTATCAAATTTTTTCAAATTACTATTAATTAATTCACATAAGTGCATTTAAGATATAAAATGCCAAAAAAAACCCTTAAAGGGGTTGTCAGAGTTATGTAAAAAAAAATATAGCACTGTAAATCTGATGGTCAGCAATATATACATAAGCTAAGCAAGTTTTAAGTCCGTGCTTCTAATGGTAGAAGGGGTTAATCTTTCCTGAAGAATCCAGTGAGAGGGAGACACAGGGCAGATAGCAGCAGCTCCAGTCAGTGCAGGGGGGCGTGGCCAGCACTGTGACGTCTCGTGTACAGACACAGAGCTGCTCTCTCCTGCATGCCACACTTGTGCACGAATCATCATCAGGTTCTTGGTTCTAGGCTGTTCACACTTTTTCATCGCAATTCGTGTTAGCTCGTCATTCTTCAACCGTTATGTTATGGCTCCGCGAAAGTGTATTAATTCGCCAGACAGTTTCTGTTTCATCTGTGGTGAATATACAGTGTTGAAGCAACAGCAGAATATTACAGACTTTGTGAAAAAAGTATACTTTGCATACTTTGGACTAAAAATTGGAGATCAAGATAAAGTCTGGGCGCCTCATAAAGTGTGCAAACGGTGTGTTGAGGACCTTTGAAACTGGTTCAAGGGTAAGAAAAAATCTTTCCGTTATGGGATTCCTATGGATGGCGAGAGCAAAAGAACCATCGTGACGACTGTTACTTTTGTTCATGTGATGTGAAAGGGTTTAATTCCTAATGGAAGCATTCCATTTCATACCCCAATCTTCACTCGGCAATTCGACCCATCGCCCATGGCACAGATATACCAGTACCCAAGCCCCCTGCTACCTTAGAAGAGATACCTAGCTCCGATGAAGGTGAAGTCATACCTGAACCAGATGACAAATCAAGTTCTGACTTTGAATATGATACAAGACCAAAATTGTTTTCTCAGGAGGAGATGAATGATTTCGTAAGAGACTTGAATCTTCCCAAAGATGCCGCTGAGTTACTCGGATCAAGGCTGAAAAGCAGGAATTTATTGTTGCCAGGAGTGTCAACTTCATGGTTCAGACATCGTGAAAAGGAGTTTGTTCCTTACTTCGCCCAGGAAGACAAGTTGGTTTATTGCATCGATGTCGAAGGTTTGATGGGTCAATTTAAAATCCAATATGATTCAGAGCAATGGCGTCTTTTTATAGATTCTTCAAAAAGAAGTCTCAAAGTAGTTTTACTCCACAACGGTTTTTACGCTTCCGTACCTGTAGGTCATTCCGTAAACTTGAAGGAAACCTATGAGAACTTAGAATTGGTTCTTCGTAAACTTAAATATGAAGACCATGGTTGGCAAGTGTGTGGGGACTTGAAGGTCTTGTGCATGCTGCTCGGGCAACAAGCTGGGTACACCAAATATCCTTGTTTTCTGTGTCTATGGGACAGTCGAGACTGACAAAATCACTGGACCAAGAAGAGTTGGCAGCCGAGGGTGCTAACAGTCGGTGAAAAAAATGTCCTCCGAGAAACTTTGGTACCTTCCCATAAAGTTCTTCTACCACCTCTCCACATAAAATTGGGATTGATGAAGCAATTCGTAAAATCACTTCCAAGAGATGGAGAATGCTTCAAATACTTGGTCACCAAGTTTCCAGGCTTGTCGGAGGCAAAATTGAAGGAAGGTGTGTTCGTCGGACCAGACATTAGAAGGCTTATAGTTGATCAAGAGTTTGTCAATACCATGACGGATCCTCAAAAAGAAGGGTGGATTGCATTTAAAGAAGTCGTACAGAAATTTTTAGGCAATAACAAAGATCCTCACTACAAAAAGATCGTCGGACGAATGCTGAAAGCATTTCAAGCTTTAGGTTGCCTGATGAGTTTGAAAGTGCATTTCCTCCAGTCCCACGTTGACTACTTTCCTGAAAATTTGGGAGCTGTGAGTGAGGAACAAGGTGAACGATTCCACCAAGACATTAAAGAGATGGAAAGGAGATACCAGGGAAAATGGAGCATTACAATGATGGCAGACTACTGTTGGATGCTTCAGAGAGACATTCCAGATGCTACTCACAAGCGTAAATGTGCCAAGAGGAGCCTCACAAGGAAGAAGAATCGAGTTTAGTGTGTGTAGGTGAACTCATTTCAGTTCAAAAAAGGATTTTCATGAAAATATTGTAATAAAACTTTAATTTTATGTCTATTTCCATTTATTTTGAGGTATTGCCTTATTTAACATAATTACCTAAATTGCCAGGAAACGTGATGTCCTATGACAAAATGGAGGTCATTTTCGGATTCAGCGCACCAAAAAACAAAGATTATGTGGAATAACCAAAACAGCTCTCAAAAAAAATTTTTTTGCAGACCTGTGTAATCTGTCTAATCACAGTAGTTAAGTTGATTTAAATTTTCCTGGAGAAAGAATCAAGCTGTTTTCTCTTGTATGAAGTGAATTTGAAGCAAAGGTCTTAACATGCTGAACATGGAGCTGCAGAAGGAAATATGAAATAAATTTATTCAAAATTTCCAACTGTTTGAATATCACTTAGGGCACAGTTTGTTTCCGCTGTGCAGAAATGGACCTATCTAGCACCACTAAGACACTGCCTCAATCAAACCGTCCTTCAGAGTCAATAGCCATGGATGTAGGAAATTGCCGAGGAGGGACACAAAGTGGCCTAAGATTAATTTAAGAGAACTATAGAAGTCTCTGGCTGCTTAGTATTTCAGCACTGCTCCACAAACACAGCCTGCGTGGGAGAGAGGCAAGGAGGGTGCCACTGATGAAGAAAAGTCATACTATCTACCACATGGGATTTGTAAAGAAGCAGGGGGCATTGCATGCATGTGGGCAAAGGTTCTGTAGTCTGAGGAGCCAAAGTTGAAAAATTTGGATTCAATACTAAGGGATATATGTTGTAGAACAAATGTGGCACATCACACCGATTGCATCATCCCTAATAGTGGTAGCAACATTATGTTGTGGGGACGTTTTGCAACAGTGGAAACACGGACACACACGATGATCAAGAGACATACCTAATGGTGCAAAGTGTAAGTAGATCACAGAGGAAAAAAAGCCTATCAGACCAATCTTCTCTCATACAGGCACATTCACAGAGGACTTCCTCAAGGATCATCACTCTCAGCTCTCCTCTTCAACCTTTACTTACAGCCAGTATGCAAAATACTACAAGAACACAGCATACACTACCACCTATACGCAGATGACCTAATGATATACTCCTCCCTAGACATAAAGAAACCAGACTACTCTGCCTGCATGACAGCAATCACAGAATGGTTAATACAACACAATCTGGAGATCAACTACAAAAAATCGGAAGCCCTCATAATCACGAAGGACCCCACTTTTAACCCCCCAGACAACTTAACAATAGGAAACAGATCAATCCTGGTAAAAAGCGAGCTAAAACACTTCGAAATATACCTTGATCAGAGACTCAATTTCCAGACTCACATCAGCAAGACAACCACCAGTCTATTACAAAAAGAAGTTTCTTCAAAACCTTCGAACATTACTCAATCAGAACCACTTCCGAACCGTATGTAAGGCGCTAATCACACCGCACCCTGATTACTGCAATCTAATCCTACACGGCTTACCCAAATGCGCAAACCAGGCCTTACAACTGGCCCAAAACGCAGCAGCCCAACTAATCACAAGATCTAATAAACATGCCCTTATCACCCCGTACTTGAATCCCTTCATTGGCTCCCCATCAGTTCACGAATACAATATAAGGATATAATGATGGCATTCAAAATACTACACAACCAATCTGCTGGCTGCTTTAAAAACCTAATCAGAAGAGTCCCCGACAACAGATCAAGGAGAACACAGCACCAAAACTCCCTTGCAAGCACTACGATCTATACAGGCATCTCCCAGAATGCACTCCAGAGTGTTCGAACTCTATATCCCTTCACTATGGAACTCTCTTCCACACCACCTGAGAGCAACCACAGACGTTACAGACTTCAGAAAACTCTTGAAGACCCATCTATTTGCCGAACACTTCAATATTATACCAGTCAAGTAACCGTATCGACTATCACATCAGACAGACTTTGGCAATCCCCAAGCATCTGCAGAGCTCAAACACCATGTAAATAGTTAAATTGTTAAATGTAAGCACTATTAACAGCTTTTGTAAATAGTTCTGAAGAAACATTTATGTAAACAAAATTCTGTTCGCTGTAAACTGCTTTGAGAATCTGAAAGGCGGTGGGGTCACCCTTAAAGACATGGGGAGGGGTGACCTGCATGGAGCGGCAGATGCACCTACTCTTGCCACCTTGCTGGGCAGACTAGATTGACCATATTGGTCTTTATCTTCTGTCATTTACTATGTTACTATGTAAATATGTTTGGCCTTATAGAAGGGACAGAGGGGATCTTAAATTCCTAGTACATAAGGCAAACAGCTTCATACAAGATGCCACAGACTTTCTGAACAAGTTAGAGGACATCAAGCAGATACCGCTGACATGCTCCTAGACATCAGCAGAACTGCATGTGAATGATTTCCAAAGCCCCTGACCACCAATTCACACCAGAAACTATTACAGAATCACACTGACCCAAACTAAATCAACTTCAGTAACAGAATCTCTCTACAAATCATGGACACTGCTATGAGCACCAGGATGGCACCACAATATGCCAACCTATGGCATAACTGGGAGATATTAGCAAATAAATATCGAACAACCAAGGGAAACCTACTGCAGTACAAAGAAAAGAAAACCAGACAGTGGGAGTCCCTCCCTTGAGGAAGCATATAATCCAGAGCTGAAGAAGCAAAGTAAAATGAAACCTACAGCCACTATCCAGAAGGATGGATGACTTATTCCCTGCTCCATTAATGCTGGCCTTCCGACAGCCAGTGAATCTGAAGCAAACATTAGTGAAAGGAAAACTCCCAACAGAAGCTAAACAAGAAAATGGCACAAACCCATGAAATTAGGGCCAGCTTAAGGTAAATAGTGGAGTACCCCAGGGATCTGTGCTGGGTCCGCTGCTTTTTAACATATTCAGAAATGACCTGGAAATGGGAATAATGAGTGAGGTTATCAAATCTGCAGATGACACAAAACTATTTCAAGTTGTTAAAACACAAGAGGATTGTGGAAAATGCAAGAGGATCTTGATAAATTGGAAGACTGAGCATCCAAATGGCAGAATAAATTTAATGTGGACAAGTGCAAAGTTATGCACCTAGGAAAGAACAACCCACACTATTTATTTATTATTTATTATTAACATTTCTTATATACCGCACTATTTGACATCAGCGCGGTTTACATGGAACAGAAACATCCGACAAAATTACATATGTCTTGTCTTACAATTAACAGGAAGTAGAACCTGGATAACAGGGGAAACTATTTACATGAAGAGTGTCGCAAGAAAAGGAGACTGTTTGGTGGTTTACAGTGTTAGGGACACCTGTTGAGAGGGCTTTATGGCTTTAGGACACTATGGTTACACAATGCAAGATTACAAATTAGGAACTACCACCCAGGAAAAAGATTTAGGCGTCATCGTAGATAACATGCCCAGTGTGCAGCGGCGCCTAAGAGAGCAAATATAATGCTAGGTATCATAAGGAAAGGAATGGAAAATAAAGCAAAGGATATTATAATGCCTCTGTATCGCTCCATGGTGCGACCACACCTCGAATATTGTGTGCAATTCTGGTCGCCGTATCTTACAAAGGATATAGCGGATTTAGAAAAGGTACAGAGAAGAGCCACCAAAATGGTAAAAGGGATGGAAGGATACCCCTATGGCTAAAAAGGTTAGGGCTCTTTAACCTGGAAAAGAGACGGCTGAGGGGAGATATGATAGAGGTCTATAAATTAATGAATGGAGTGGAACGGGTAAACGAAGATCGACTGTTTACGTCATAAGAATATAGAAAGACTAGGAGACATGCAATGAAGCTACAGGGTAACCTATTTAAGACTATTAAGAGAAAATAATTTTTCACTCAATGTGTAATCAAACTCTGGAATTTGTTACCGGAGGATGTAGTAAAAGCTGTTAGAGTGGCCCGGTTTAAAAAGGTTTGGACAAGTTCCTGGAGGAAAGGTCCATAAACCATTATTAAAAAGGACCCGGGAGTGGAGGAGTAGCCTAGTGGTTGGGGCAAGGTACTTAAGGCCGGAAGGTCGGGGGTTCAAATCCCACTAGAGGACAGCAACCTTGGGCCGGAAGGACTGGGGTTTCTAGTCCCACAGGTGCTCCTTGTGGTCTTGGGCAAGCCACTTAACCCTCCATAGCCCATGTTCCCTGTAAAAATAGTTATCTCCAAGTTATAATACCCTGTTCAATGTAATTTCAGTTTGTTCAATGTAAACCGCACTGATGCAGAATAGCGCGGTATATAAGAGAATGTAAATAAATAAATAAATATCATTGCTTGACTCCATACAAGCATTGTGGAACCTGTGTCTTTTGGGAAAACTGCTACGTACGTATGATCTAGATTGGCCACTGTTGGAAACAGGATACTGAGCTTGATGGACCTTGGTCTGACTCAGTATGGCATATCTTATGTTCTTATAAGGGAACTGGAGTGGAGAAGTAGCCTAGTGGTTAGTGTAACAGCCTAGCACCCAAGAGATCTGGGTTCGATTCTCAATGTCACTCCTTATGACAATGGGCAAGTCACTTTAACCTCCATTGCCTCATAAGAAAAGACCTGGCAATCTACTTCCAGTCATATCTTGCCAAGAAAATCCAGGGGTTGTAGTGTTGTATACTTGATGGCACTTAAAAAAAAATTAAAAAAAAGGGAACGGCATCCTAAGCAAAATAGCCTGAGCCTACCCCACTGCCCTCCTCTGCCAGACTCACTTGCCACTCTTCCTCTTCCTTATCCTTAAGATGGGCACTGTGAGCACATTCAAAATGCACAGTTGCAAGCCCAGCATTTTCTGAAGCTGATCTCATGATGCACAAGATCAGAATCAGCAAGTATTAACCCCGCAACCATTTATTTTTTTAACTTCTTTTATATACCGTTTACATGGAAGAGGGGTAGGGTACAAAGTTGGCTGCTTCAACAAATTTGTGTTAGCATCCCAGGTAGAACTGTTACAAATACCGTGACATTTGACAAGATGTGTAATAATTATTTAGTGTCTGTTCCAGTATTCTATGAACAGATAGATTCTCAATCTCTTTCTTAGTTCAGACACAGTTTCACAAGATCTGAGGTCATCCGGGACAGAGTTACTGATAGTAGGTGCAAGCAAGGTGAATGCTCTATTGCAGGTTTGACGACTGCTTTTTGACCTTAAGAGTGAGATGGTTTTAGTTTGTGCGTCTTCTTGCTTTATGCTCACTAGTTATCTTAAGAGGAAGGAAAGTGGAGAAGCACTGCAGTACAGGATCACACCACCCCATCTCGCTGACTCAATTCGTTCTTTGGGTAACAAGACATGGGGAACCCTCAAATTCTGGCACCCTAGAAGACATCCTAGGTTCACCTTGTGGTAGGGGCAGCCCTGGCTATAATATATCAAGATACATGTGCCGGCACATATCACAGGCTGCCCCCTCCCACATTACCCCCAGTGGAAATACACTCATCATAAGGGGGTCCATTCTCATGCTTTACATCTGAATGAGGTATATAATTATTCAATGCAGAAAACATGAAGAAGATTTCTACATTTGGGAGACAGGTGAGATGCTGAAAGACAGGGATTATGTCGCACAGATATTGCATCAAATGACTCCTAGCAGGCCAAAATGTTTATGTTGATGCAATTTCTTGATATACGGCCCAGGCTGAAGGGCATCAGAGTGGTTTACATACACTACAAGCAGGTACTGGACACATTCCCTCATTCCCCAAAGGGCTCCATGAGAGAGCACGCCTCAACGGCCTTATGATCAGGATACTAAGAGGAAAGTAATTCAGTCCAGGAACGCCAGACTTTTTGAAGTTAAATGTATCAGATATTTTGACATGAACAAGAAAGACCGTAATGATCTGGGTTTTCTAGAACATTATAAAACATAAAATTCCACTACCTGTCCCTTTCTGATCATCCATCCAGCACCTGTCCCCCCCTTGCCATTTCCCTTCAGACTATCACTGGAATCCTTTATGATTCACTTATATATTTGAGTATTATCATCTTTTGCTCAGACTGTCCTTTGTTTTATTTATTAACCTTTGTTTTTTATGTAATGCATAAAATACTTCAGAGTATCGCCAGATGGCAGTGTTGTATACAGTTATGACCTTCTTCCAGTCCACAAGAAACCTAAATGCCGAGAAACATGAAAGGAGTAACAGAAACAAAACCATTACAGCAATCCTGAACAGGTCAATGGTGCCTAAAGACCCATATATTTTGAAGAAAACCTCGACTGATGTATTTGTCTAAAACAGTTCACACTGGAACACTGGGAAATAACTCCCTAACACCACAAACCAAACCCATTAAAATAACAAATCACCTTAACAAATCACCTTTTGGGCCAGGGAAATACCTGCTTACCTCATTGGAGCTCGCCTTGAGCTACTGGAAAGGCGTGAGCTAAATACGAAGAGGCCCCATATTCGAAAGGCATTTACACGGTTTACAGCTCAGTAAAACGTGTAAATGCCTTAAAAAGGGATATTCAATGGTACTTACAGTTACTGCCATTGACTATCCCCTTCTAACCCTGCTACACGCCCCGATGCTATGCAGTTAGGAGGCGTTCTGGGGCGGAGCGGAGAAAGTCACTAAAAAAATATAGGTAAGGAGCAATGCATGGTAACATTCTAACTGGCATGTGGGTGCACCTAATGCCACTCATTAAGGTGGTGTTAAGTGCACCACACTCATAACAGCTGCTGATAGAGCACATC
This sequence comes from Ichthyophis bannanicus, assembly GCA_033557465.1. Lineage (NCBI taxonomy): Eukaryota > Metazoa > Chordata > Amphibia > Gymnophiona > Ichthyophiidae > Ichthyophis > Ichthyophis bannanicus. The sequence goes on from CM066032.1 coordinate 607,972,520, forward strand.
CAAAAAGCGCTGTGATGCACCATCAACCACACCATCCTCCTACAATGTCTACAGTCCACAGGAATACAAGGAGCCATACTAAAGTGGTTTCAAGTCTACCTCCACAACAAGTTCCAATGAATAAGAATCTGATCATCTTCTTCAACTCCATACCCCCAGATTCATGGTGTCCCTCAAGGATCCACCCTCTCCGCACTATTTTTTAACATCTGCATGCAACCCCTCTGCCCATTCATACAATCATACATTAACTACCACATCTATGCTGATGACATCATGCTGTGCACACCAATGAACCTAACCAAACCCTCCTACCATGACTTACAACTATGCTTCATAGACATCTTCAATAAACTTCAAGAAAACTGAATCCTTATTCATCACGAAGAACACCACATTCGCCCCACCAACATCCATCACCCTCAACCACAACGAAATCCAAGTCAGTCATGAAATAAAATACCTGGGAGTCATCCTAGACTGTCAATTCTCCCTGAGGCCCCAAGTAATTTACACCACAAAGGCGATATAGTACAAAGCCCAAACTCTACAGTATCTCCGACCACTACTCACTCCATCCAACTTCCACTCTGCCCTACAAGCTCTGATCATGCAACATGTTGACTACTGCAACTCCATCTACTACAGACTAACTCACTCAATGCTCCTCCCTCCTCAAATTCCCTCCACACGACAGCCCGGATCATCCAAGGAGCCTCCAGATATGATCACATCACCCTCATTCTCAAGCACCTACATTGGCTTCCACTACAAAGCAGAATACAATACAAAATCCAATTAATAATATTCAAAACTCTCAACAACTTATCACCCTCCACTTTCAAACCCTTATTGGACACCCCCAAACAAACAGGTCTCGTAGACACACCACTAGAGACACCCTAGCCACCCCCCAAGTAAAACCTAAAGGCACTCAACAGGCTTCTTCATGATTTTTGAGCTCTATGCGCCCACAATCTGGAATTCCCTACCCAACACTATAAGGAATACCAAAGATCTACTCACATTCCGCAAGCTCCTTAAAACCCACCTGTTCACCCTGCACTTTGACCCCACCCCCTAACCCTCCCCAGTCTCCAACCTCCTCGCACCCACAATAAAGAATGCTTGGTAAATAGCTCTATGGTAACATGCCCCTATTAAATATAATGTACAAAGTCACTGTTCTCAGTAACATCGTTTAATCTGTTTAAATTCCAAGCTCTATGTGCATCGCCTTGTTCTATGTAAACGCTGTTTAACCTATTCAAGTTTTATGTACACCACTTTGACCTCTGTGAAAAGCAGTATAAAAGCACAGCCAAATAAATAAATAAAATTAATTTGACCTCTGTTCATTTGCTGTCTCAACAGGCTGCTGACACAAGCATTATGGATACGTAGTAGTCTTACTTCTAAGCAGTCTCAAATGTGGCACATAGAGCATTATGCAGAAGAATCTCTTCAAATAGAGAGAGAAAACAAAATCAAAGAAACAAAATGCTAGGCAAAAATAAAGTCTCCTTCTATAAGCTTGCCAGAAGCACCAACTGCAATTAAACAGACCATAATACATTGGATTTTCAACCAGAAGGATGCAGGTGGTCATGACATCAAGGTTCCCCAAACCTGTCCTAGAGACCCCACAGCAGTTTAGGTTTTTAGGATTGGCACAATGAATATGCAGAAAACCAAGTTCCATATAGTGGGTCTCCACTGTATGAAACTTTATCTCATACTTGTTCATTGTGGATATCCTGAAACCCCCAAGCGGGTTGTGGAGTCATCAAAATAGATTTGGAAAGCCTTGATTTAAGCTTTTGACTAGGAAAGGAAAATAGATCTAGACTTGCCCTCACACGAGATAGCAAACCTCTTCCACTTAAAACTGTAAACCTGCCAGAAACACCTTTCAAGAAACCTAACAGACTCATCAAGCCTACTTACCTCTGTCAAAATCAGATTTATAGCATGAAAATTAGTGATCAGCTTGGAGAGATCATAGGACAAACTATATCAGGTCTTGGATAATACTGAGATATAACAGTACAGGAGATACTGATATCCGAGTCTGTAGAATGTCTTTTCAATAACATTTTAAAAATCCCAAAGCCATATTATGTATGTTCTTGGAATATATATAGATTTAGCTCGCATCTTTCCAGTAGATGTTCAAGGAGAGTTACACTTTAGTACAGGAAGTATTTTCTTGTCCTCAGAGGACTTACAATTTAAATCTGCACAGGAAGCAAAGGAGGGTTAAGTGACCGCCAAAATCTTGGCTTCCAACGTTCTCAGGCTGCTGCTCGAGCCACTAGGCTACTCCTCTACTCCATGATTCGAGGACTAAAAGATTAAAATCATACTCTCCAAATTACAGATGGACTATTTATGAAATGACTGAGACATGAAATTGATTTTTTTAGGCAGCAAAGCAACTCTATGTTCATATGAGTACAAATGTCTTACATGGTAAGCAATGGCAGAAAAAGTACAATGAGCCCATCAAGTCTGCCCTGTTACCTCTGTCCACAGGGCAAGGATATAGCCTAGCTGCCTGCCATAGAAGCAGCTTGACTGTGTGTGAAACATCACTAATTACATGAAGCATTATTTGCTGTCTTCCTCATTTCACTCTCCTGGGTCGAAAACTGTACAGAACCCATACTCACTACAACACCTAGCTTCTCATAAGAACATACGAAATTCCATGCTGAGTCAAACCAAGGTCCATCAAGCCTAGTATCCTGTTTCCAACAGTGGCCAAGCCAGGCCACAAGTACCTGGCAGGTTCCCAAAAAGGTACATAGGTTCCACAATACTTGTCCCAGGGTAAGCAGTGGATTTCCCGGGTCCTCTTTAATAGTGATTTATGGACCATCCAGTTCATCCAGGAACTTGTCCAAACCTTTTTTTTTTTTTTAAACCAGCTACACTAACAGCTTTTACTACATCCTCCAATAACGAATTCTAGAGTTTGATAACGTGTTGAGTGAAAAAATATGTTTTCTTATTAGTCTTAAATATTGTAGCTTCATTGCATGTCCCCTATTCTTTCTACTTTTTGATGGTGTAAACAATCGATCTACGTTTACCTGTTCCACTCCCTTCATTAATTATAGGCCTCTATCATATCTCCCCTCTGCCGTCTCTTTTCCAAGTTGAAGAGCCCTAACCTTTTAAGCCTTTCCTCATAGGGCTATCCTTCCATCCCCTTTACCATGTTGGTAGCTCTTCTCGGCAACTTTTCTAATTCTGCTATATTCTTTTTAAGATATGGTGACCAGAACTGCACACAATATTCAAGGTGCAGTCGTACCATGGAACGATAGAGGCATAATAATATCATTAGTTTCATTCTTCATTCCTTTCCTTATGATTCACTTTCTTTGTCCACCACTGCACACTGGGCGGAGGGTTTCAACATATTCTCCACAATGACACACAAATCTTTTTCCTGGATGGTGGTTCCTAATGTGGAACCTACCTTGCATCATGTAACCACAGTTTGGGTTATTTTTTCTAGGTGCATAACTTTGCACTCATGCAAATTAAATGTCACCTGCCATTTAGATGTCCAGTCTTCCAATTTATCGATTTTTTACATTCCTCTTGTATTTTAACAATTTTGAATAATTTTGCGTCATCTGCAAATTTGATCATCTCACTCGTTATTCCTATTTTCAGGTCATTTATGAATATGTTAAAAGCAAGCTCTGTAATAATCTAAACAAATACCAAAAGTAGAGATGTTATTGTCCAAATCCAGTACCATACCACAAATCTGTATTTTGCTGGCTACTCCATGGCATGCATTCAACATGTAATTAAACTCTGGAATTCGTTGCCAAGAATGTAGTAAAAGCTGTTAGTGTGCCTGGGTTGAAAGAAGGTTTGGACATGTTTCTGGAGGAAGACTCCATAAACCATTATTAAAGTAGACTGGGGGAAATCCACTGCACACCCCTGTGATAAGCAGCATGGAATCTGTCTACATTTTGAGATCCTGTCAAATACCTGTGACCTGAATTGGCCACTGTTGGAAACGGGAAAACTGATCTTGATGGACCACTGGTTTGACCTACTAGGGCAAATCTTATGTTATGTTCTTATGTATCATTCCAGTTGTATTTTCTTTATCCGACCTTTGTTTGTCCTTAACACACCTTACTTCTACTCTCAAGGGGGTGAAAGGAAGGTTGCTTGCCCTTCTGCTGCCTCTCAATGTCCTAGAACATGGGAACACACAAGGTCCATCAGTCTACCCTATCTAACAGACCCCAGTCTCCCTCCTTGTTACTAGAGATCCTCTATGCTTATTCCATGTGCTTTTGAATTCTGTTACTAGTTGTGTCTCCACGATTTCCACTGGGGGCCCATGTCATTTCTGATTTTGAGCTTTACCAAAGCCGGGACCCAACTTCTTCTGTGCCCGGGCAGATATTCAGAATCATCCTCCCTCTTCTCCTATTTGTTTTTGTTTTTAAATTGAGCTCACTTTACTTGCGAAAGTGGATTGTGGGAGAGTTGAATGGAGCAACAGTGTTGATTCTCCTCAGGATCTGACAGTCCTTGCCTTTAAATTAGCTATAAATGAAAATGAGTAGAAGTCCCAGGGCCTTCTATGATAAAGAAACCCCTCAGCCAGTAAGACTACTAATATAGTGCCCCTACTATTGGGAAAATAGTACAAGATCACTACGCAGGAACTAAATGCAAGCAGAAAGCCCCAACCAAAGAACATGCAGGACACGGACAGATCCTCCGTAAATAAAGAATAAGGGATCACAAATTAGAAACAAATATTCAGACTGAAATGGACACCAAGACCCCACAGCCCCCCCCCCCCCCCCAAATCCTAGACTCCCAGCAGTACAATACTGGAAAAAAAAGAAGCCAAAAGCATTTCTTCCTGTACTGTGCGAAGTACAACAATAGACAGTTCCCAAAGCTGACATTCAAATCCCTAAAAATGTAACATTTTCTCTTTTCTATCTTTGTGGTCTAAACATTTTATTTTTCTAATCTGGTTGGTCCCAGTCTTTTCCACTTTCCTCTCATCAGTCTTCTAAGCTGTGTTCCAGGACCTCCTTTCTATTTCTTCTCTCTTCCCTTCCTTCTCCCCCTCTGACTGACACAGCGCCCTACATAGGCCTGCTGGAGTGGTGCAGCCGCATAGGTGCAAAGAAACAAAGGTGTATTTAGCGTTGCTGACTGCTGTCCTCCGCTCCCCCTCCACAACGCTCTTGTCCCGCCACTGCTTTTCCTGTAACCTTGGCAGTGGTGGTGGGAGCAGTGGAGCGGACCTGACCTCCATGCTTGCATGGCTCATCTGAACCCTCCCTACGATGTACGCTTGCGTCAGAGGAGGAAGTGATCAGACCAACCATGCAAACACTGACTCGAAAAGACCCATGTGTTTTTTTTAATTGGAGGTCCACTCTGCTACTGCGCAGATGGTAGCCAGCTGTACATGAAGAGGTGTGGGATAAGATGGGGCAATGCTGCTGGGGTGGGAGGATGGGGCAAACGACGAACCTCTGATGTCATGGGGGGGGGGACACCAGGTTTGCAAGTTGCACAGGGCGCATTTATGACTTGGTATGGCCCTGGTCTGACACAAATCTTTCTTTTCATCATTTTCTTTACTCTTCATTCTCCCCCTCCAATCCTCAGTCTCCCACTGTCCCCTGGCTCTTTTCTCAGCTTCCCATTCCCTCCATCACAGACTCCCTTAGTCCCCCCATCGCCATCCTTTGTATTCATTCCCTCCCAAATCATGTACCTTTCTCCAAGTCTCAATCTCTCACCAATCCCAGCTCTTTCCATGTGAAACTCCCTACTGGCATCAAACCCTTTTCTTCTTTTACTTCTACTTAGCTTCCTATCGCCCCTCTTTCAGCTCCTCCCCAATCCCATTTCCAGAGCTTCTCACCCTGTCCCTTTATGCTTCCTCTCAATTCCTTTCTAGCCCCTCCTGATCCTTCATATCACATCTTCAACCCTTTCCCCTCCCAACATTCTTCCCGTTCTCACCCCCCCTCCATCTCTAAATGATCTTTCCCCTCCCCAACCATTCACTTCAGTTGCAATTCCTCTCTTCTCATTCCCTCCCTCCCGACACTCTTCTCACCCTTCCTTCCCTCTAAACACTATCTCCCTTCATACCCACTTCCTTCCTCCATCCAGATACTATTACCCTACCCCTACATCTCTCTCTTTATGGATCTCTTCCCCTCTCATCCCCTCCCTTCCAGACACATTTCCTCCCTTCCCAGATATACTCTTCTCATTCCCTTCGTATAGAGGCTCGTCCTTCCTAATGCTGCCTCCCTTGCCCTACTTCCAGCATCTTCTCTCTGTCTTCCTAGTCCTACCCCCAGCATCTCCTCTGTCTCCCCAGCTCTATATTCCCATGTCCATCATCCCCCCTCTCTCATCCTGTTCCCTTCCCCATATCCAGTGCCTCCTCTCTCTCTTCCTAGTTCCCCCCTCCATTGGTGATCCAGAATTAGTCCTATAACCTCCCCTCCTAGTGCTGAAAACATCCTTCAATCCAGAATCAGCCTTTTCCTCCCATGAGTCAACCACTGTCTCTGCAGCCATGTTCCCGCCCCCCCACCGCCCCCACCCCCCCCCCCCCCATAGTAATAGTCTCTCTCTGTTCATGTGTCATATTATCAAAAAATATGTGGTTTTGTTTGTCTAGATCAGCAATACAGGACAAAACCACTTTTTCAAAAATATCAATGGCAGCGTTCGAATCCTGAGATGGTAGCCAAGTAGAATTTCTATGTATCACAGATGTATCTATGTTGATCTCCTGCTTATCAAAGAAAAAATCTTTTACCCTTAGTTTTCTTACAAATTTATAAAAATCTACCCTTGTGCTAAATGCATCATAATGTGCCGTGGGCATGAAAGATAAGCCTTTATTTAATACTTCTATCTGAACTGGAGTTAAAGTTATGTCTGATAAATTGATCACACATCCCATATCTCCCGATGGGAGGCCCTCCTGCTTCCCTGATGGTATCTGCTTCCCCTGCCTCTGCCCCTGTGGAGATAATTTGAGCGTGTATCCATATTGTTGTGGTGTTGTTTGGTCTGAAATCCCGTTTCCTCCCCTCCTGTCTGCTTTCTCCTTCCACTCTTCCACAACTGTTTCATAAAACAATCCTGGTCCTGTTTATTGCGGGAACTGCCACTGCCCACAAGTGAGACAGTGGAAATATTCTGATCTTCTGATTGGCTCCTACTTCTTTTCTTCTGGGGCTCCATTGTCTCTACTGATTGTGGGTTCTAAGGTCTTGGGGGTCTTATTTTGATTAGAATTCCTACTGTGGTTCCTGCCATAGTGATAAGAATCATCCAAATATCCCTTCTCCTTTGATCATCTCTCTTGAGCTTAGCTAACATTTTGGCTTTAATCTCCTTCTTAAATGCTTCTAAATTATCATTCAGCTCCTTAAAAGATGCATCAAAACCAGTATCTCTATCTTTTCAGTGATTACAATTTCAAATCAATCTCTCTCCTATGCTCCTCAGATCGCTTCTTTGAAGTGCAGATCAAGAGGATCATAATATCTAAAGAACATTTGTTTAAAATCGCATTCCAGCTCTATATAAAAGAATCATCATTTAAACACATTCCTGGGGCTTTGTAAATACGCAGCCCCTGGGGGATCACTTGAGCTTTGCAATAGTTCAATAAGGAGGCAGCATACATTTCTTCCTTGGCATTTCTCTGTGTGAGGTGTACAGCCTCCTCCCAAGCATCATCCATTCCTTGAATGGCATTATCTTTAGCAAACAAAAGGTTCGTTTGGTAACATCTCTTGCAGTTCTTCATTACTGAAGCTCAAAACGTCCTTCCAAGCCATGAACATAGTAAACAACAGCAACAGAATAGAGGGAAACCACCCCACCTGCAGTATTAGCAAGCACAGAAAAGAGCAGGTCTCACCACACCTTGGAAGGCAGAGAGCTTTATTGATACCTTAGCGGTCACCCTACACGTGTTTCGGCAATAGCCTTCTTCAGAGGTATATAGACCTCTAAAAACATAAAAAATGTTAAAAACATAAAATGAGTTAACATAAAGCATGTAATTAGCACAAAAAAGAAAGCAACACATAAGGTTAATCACTGAAGAACCGAGGTGTCGTCCTGTGGAATCGACTGAATCCATCGGAGGAAGGTACAAGCCATCAGCCATCCAGAAATCACCATCTGGAAAATAAAGGAAGAGACTGAAAATTGAGAGCTTCCACCTTGCGATCCAATTAGTCTTTGAGAGCTGCACCACCATCCACTGGGAAGGTGGTGCACTTAGTGATAGCTGTCATATGAGTGTACACCTGAGGCAATTATAACCAGGCATTGAAATCCTCCTGAGGAAGAGCATAAAGGTTGTTCATGACCCCAAACCCCTTTCAACAGAGGTTCAGGCAAGTCCCACTCACATGCATCATGCTCTTGAGAATCTCTGGGAAGGGAAAGGCCCAAGAAGGTTTGCAAACTCCCTGCAAGAAAGGATGCACTTGTGGTGTCTGCTTTGCTGCCAGAAGATCTGACACAGCTGCAGGGCAGAGGACACCCGGATCCATCAGTGCCATCAGTTCTTCCCTCCAAAACAAATGGATGAGGAGGGAATCATCTTGGTCATCTGGTGTCGAATGCTCGCCTTCATACTTGAAGACTCCATCAGAATTACTAGAGCTCAAGTCAGGATCTAAAACACAGGAGAGACAGACCAAGTTCCTCAGAACTAAAGCGCTCACAGGAGCTTTGTAGGGTTTTGCCTACCCTGTGTAGCAGAACCCTCCTCAAACCAAGAGGAGAGAGAATGGGAGTGTGGAGACCTCTCGATCCAAGTTGTCTTGCCAAAAAGACCACGTTTGCAGAAGAAAGGAAAAGAATTCCAGAGAGGACAAACCAGAGGCTGGGAATTCCTTGTCAGTCTGTATTCCCCTCACCAGCGGGGCAGATTGGATGTTACAGGACTCCAAGAGGAGGCAGGGAACCATGAGAAGCGCAAGAGAAGAAATCCAAAAAAGAGGTGCTGTATTTTTCCCCAGCCACTCCTATTTTATTCTGCTAAAGAAATGACAAATAAAGAGGGTCCTTGCCCACCAGATGCGAGGGGGCACCTCCTGGGTTTAGCAGAAGCCTTCATGCAGAAATCAGAGAGGGAGTCCAAAGAAGTAACCTGGCATTTGCCACAGACCAGGCAGCACTCCCTTAGATGACATGCACCTGTCTTAAGTAGAGCGGCCGCCACAACCCAGCAGATCCTCTCCCCGGGTTCAGTACAGCACTCTAGCAATAGCCACACTAAGTCCACACTACAGAGGCATGGACACATCACCATGCACTGCGGACATATCCAGAAACTAAGCACTGAATCAGCGTGCACTAATACCACATGCTGAGAATGCATGCACAGGTTCCCATGCGGACTAATCTAAAATTTTAAGCGGCTTTCAAAGGAACCCTTCACGAGCCTCTTTTTTGTTCTAACAATGACTTAGGAGCATATTTACTAAACATTAATGTGCTTTACATGCCACTGTACCCACAGAAATAAAATGGATGCTGCTGAACTTAGCATGTGCACATTTGTGAATGCGCGTTAACCTTTAGTAAACGTGCCTCGTAATGGGTGTCTGAATACCATTTGCAAGTACAGTGAGGATAAAGAAAGGCTGTCAGATTTCTATATTACCATTCTCCAGTGCCAAATGCCAAGTACTATAAAATCTTGCTCATTTAGAACCCATAGAAAACCCGCCATATCATAACAGCAATAGCAGGACTCACACAGTAGCAAGCCCTACCTATCAAAAGGCAGCACTGCAAATATTAAACCAATACATCTGCTACTGGGAAAAGAGAATAAGTGAGACTGCTAAACTGGAATTACACGAACAGAATACAGCAGCTTGGTCACAGATGCAAAACATGGGCAGACTCATCACCATACAGAACAAGGGATCACATATGAAATATGAAAACAATAACTGGGAATCCCAAAGTCAAACTCAGAATGTACAACACCACCTATCAAATTAATTTCCTCATACTGAGCAAAACACAAAGACATCAGCAATGTACATTTCCCCGAGCTGATATATTCCAGTTAATAAATTCAAAATACAATAGTTGCTTTCTATCTTATGTTTGGACATTTTATTTTTCAGTCACAATTGCCCCAGTCTCTCTTCTGCATTGTTTGTGTCTTCTGTTAACTCTCCATTGTCTGCTGTCCATTTATCCTTTCTTCGGTCTATGTTTTTCCCATTCTCTCTCTACAACTACCTCTAACATACTGATCTTTCGATTTTTGTTCTTTTCTCCATGTCTTTCTTTGCTCATTCATCCACTCAAATTTCACCCCTCCTTCTCTATCCCCTTTTGACTTTTCACCTAACAACTTTCCATCTAAACCTCTAACATCCAGCCCAGCTCCCCCTTTTCCCATCTCACGCCTTCACTGGCCTCTTATTTTCTTCTGTCTTTCATCCACTCCCCATTACCATATTTTCACTCTGTAATCACCAGCCTCCTCTCACTCATCTCCTTCCCAACCTCCCATGGCCTATTTAACATAGTTCCATCATGCCCATCATCTCAAATCTCTCACTTATCACCCCACTTCAGCATCTCCCAGTCCTCTCACCTTCTGCTTTACCCCCAAAGAGCAGCATCTCACATTTTCTCTTCCACCTCCCAAGCCTTTTCCCTCACCCAATACATAGACCATCAGCTTTCTATCCCCTTCCCCCCATCTTCATCCTCTCCCCCTCCAGTGGTCCGGAATCTCTCCATCCTCCCTCCCAGCACAGCATTTCTCTCTTGCTCTAGCTCTCCCCATCTCAGGCCAATATATCCCTTCTCTCTCATAACTTAGACTCTCTCTCACTCTTCTGTGTGTGCGTATCTGTGTGTGTTCCCCAGGGCCATACCAAGGCCTGTGTGAGTGGCATAGCCACACAGGGCGCAGATACCGAAGAAGCACCGATTTCAGAATTAAGTACAGAGCAGATAGAGCTTAAAAGATCCCAAATTACTCCTGCCTACCAATAACGAGATTAATATGAATAAAATACAGCCTCTAAAATGTTTGTATGCAAATGCTAAAAGTCTAAAAAATAAGAAGGGAGAGTTAGACCATATACCACTAAATGAGAGGTTAGATATGATTGGTATCTCAAAGACCTAGTGGAAGGAGGCTAACCAGTGGGACACTGTGATACGTTGGTACAAACTATATAGTAATGATAGAGAAGATCAAATTGGTGGATGGGTTGCGCTCTATGTTAGAGAGGGCATTGAGAGGGCATTGAGTCACAAAGGATTAAAATTTTGCAGGAAACAGAATTCATTGTAGAATCTCTATGGATTGAAATTCCATGTAAAAAGAGGAAGGGGAATGGGAAGGCAATGACAATGTGCTATCGACTGCCTGATCAGAATGAACAAATAGATGATGAAATGCTCAAATAAATCAGGGAAGCTAACAAAAGTTACAGCCCAGTAATAATAATAGGTGATTTCAATTAACCCTGTATCGACTGGGTCAGTGTCATGGCAGGACATGCTAGGGAGGTAAAGTTTTCAGATGAAATAAATGACTGCTTCTTGGAGCAGCTGGTTCATGAACAGACTAGAGAGGAAGCCATTTTGGACCTAGTCCTTAGTGGAACACAAGATCTGGTGCAAGAGATATAGAAACATAGTAAATGACGGCAGATAAAGACCAGTATAGTCCATCTAGTCTGCCAGCAAGGTGGCAAGAGTAGGTGCATCTGCCGCTCCATGCAGGTCACCCCTCTTCAAGTCTTTGTTTAGGGGTGAAACCCTGTTTGTTGAGAAATTAGATAGTTAAGTTTATTTTGATTTTATCCTGATGCTATAAAAGGGATCCACTGTGTCTGTCCCATGCCATTTTGAATTCTGTCACTGTATTTGCCCACACCACTTTCATTGGGAGGGCATTCCAAGGATCCACCACTCTTTCAGTGAAAAAGTACAGTCAAACCTCGGTTTTCATTTGCCCCGGTTTTCATACGCTTCGGTTTTCAACGTCTTTTCTGACTGAGATTTTGTCCCGGTTTTCATGCATTGCTTCGGTTTTCAACGTCTTTTGACTGAGATTTTGTCCCGGTAGCAGGGAAGAAAAGCTGTCAACGTAAGCAGGAGATGTTGCATGAATGTGGGAGGCAGTTCTTTCTCTTGCAGGGTACGTCTGAAGCTATATCATTAAGATTTTCTGCCATTCTGAAGCATTGAGCAGATAAAGTAAAGGTATTTTAATGGACTGAATTCAATGTGATTCCGAAGAGAGCTGGGCACAGCAGCTTGTCAGGGGTGGCTAAGGCCAGATGTTAACGTACTGTACTGTACAGTACTGTACTTAGCTTGCTTTCAGTGATGTTAAATGTTCATTTATCCATTTCATTAGTCATTTATATTTATTTCTCATTGTTTTCTGTATGTAAAAATAGTTATTCTCTATAAAATGTATTTTTTGTGAATATTTTTGGGTGTCTGGAACGGATTAATTGGATTTACATTATTTCTTATGGGAAATATTGCTTCAGTTTTCATACGTTTCGGTTTTAGTCAGACTTTTTCGAACGGATTAATCATGAAAACCGAGGTTTGACTGTATTTCCTGACATTGCCTTTCAATTTACCCCCTTGAAGCTTCATGTTATGCCCTCTAGATTTACAGCTTCCCCATCTTTGGAAGAGGTTTCTTTGTTCATTAATACTCTTTAAGCATTTAAAGGTCTGAATTATATCTCCCCTATCCCTCCTCTCCTACAGAGTGTATTGTGGCAAGGTCAGCTATCCTGAGAGTGGGGGAGGTGAGAAGCATAACGAATTCACCCTAGTTAAGGGTCCCCTTCTAAGAGTGCAGGGAGAGAAAGCCACAGCCAGGTTTCAAAGACAGAAAAACCCCAGCTGGAACAGGTTTCAGCCTATGACTGATAAAGTAAGAAAGAGGGATTGCAAGCACGAAGACCAAAGCCCTTACTTTAACAAGTGCACTGATTATTCTAATATCAGAAGGCAGGGGTTTACCAACACCTGGGAAAGAAAGAGGTGGGGTTAGAACCCTGGAGGTATAAGCCTGGGTTAGATTATGCAGAGAGAGGAAGGAGACGAGAAGGAGAGCAGCCGGGAGAGCAGCTAAGACAGAAGCAGAGAGAAGGAGTGGATTCTTGGAGAAGAGCTGAGCTACACAGAGCTGAGAGAGCTGAATTCCCTGCAACAGGTTGGCAACAGAGGTGGGGACCAGGAAGTGGAGAAGCTTTCAGACCATCAGAGAGGTTGTCAGCTGAGCAGTCTGACCAGGTCGGTGAGTCAGAACCCATGCAGTTGGGAGAACCAGTGTCAGAGTTGGGGGAAGAAGATTGCTTTATGGATTGCTCTCTATGTCAAGCTCTAGACAGGAGGTCTTGAGGAAAAGCTAGCCCTGAAAGAAGTAATTCTCATTGGAAATTAACCATATGGCAGAAGCAGTGTGGAGGTAAATTCCTGTCTGTTTTAAAAGGGACATTTACTGCAACGTAAGCCTGATCAGGAAACTCTGATTCATGCTTGTTTGTCACCTGTATTTGAACTGTGCAACGGCAAGAAAAGCCAAGTTAGCTGCTATAAGAGTTTTTGCTTGCTCCTCTCCTATATGAAAAGCCTGCTAAGAGTTTGGATAACAGCTTGGAATGTTTGTTTTGTTCTAAGTTTGGTTTCACGTAGAAATGCAGCCTAGAGAAGTTTTTGAGGCTGGCAGAAACCAAACTGCTGTAGAAGAATTAAGCTTGAATTTTTCTTTATGCTCTGATTAACAAGGACTAAAAAGGAAAGTGGCAGCCTAGTTTCTAAAGGCAATTGCTTCTGCAAGTAAGAGGACTTTAAAAAGCCATTTCTGAGTTCTTTTGGTTTGTTTGCCAGTATTTGTTGTATCTTAAGCAAATCCTACAATTATAATCCTGTAAATGATACCTTGAACCCACTGTGTTTTGTGTTATGAAAATAAACTGTTACAAGCCTTACCCTCGGTTACCTCAACTACAAACCTTCTACTTAAGGCACCAACATATTTTAGCAGTACTATACTTCCCAGAAGCCAACACGGAGAAATAGGCTGCTAAGAGCTGATAGAAAAAGGAATCCTCAACCACCACGCCCCTTGACCACTAGAGGCAAGTGGCTTCGGGCGTTGTGCTTGTGACAGTATATAATTAGGTCAAGTCTCTTCTCTTAAGGCTTTTGATGCAGGCTCCAAATAATTTTGATCACCTTCCTCTGAACCATTTCCAGTCTTAACATCCTTTGCAAGATATGGTCTCCAAAACTGAACACAGTATACCAAGTGAGGTCTCACCAGTGACCTCTTCCTTTCTGCTGGTAATTCCTCTTTGAATGCAATCCAGCATCCTCCTGGCTTTAGCCACTGCCTTGTCGCACTCTTTTGCCACCTTGAGAGCCTTATAAATAATTACTCCAAGGTCCATCTCCTGGTCCATCTCCTGATCCATGCTCACCAACCTCTCGTCCCTTATTGCATACATTTCCCTTGGATTTCTGTTTCCCAAATGCATGACACTGCACTTCTTCGCATTAAATCTTAACCGCCAAGTATTAGACCATTCTTCCAGCTTTTGTAGATCTTTCCTCATGTGAACCACTCTCTCAGGGGAGTCCACTCTGTTGCAAATTTTCATGTCATCTGCAAAGAGACAGACATTTCTATTCAGTCCTTCAGTAATATCACTCACAAATACATTGAACAGTGCCAGTCCCAGGACCGAACCCTGGGGCACCCCGCTAATCACCCCCCTTTCATCCGAGTGAGCTCCATTTACCATCACCTTTTGATGTCTGTCCGTCAACTAATTTCTGATCCAGTTCACCACCTTGGGACCCATCCCCAAACTATTGAGTTTATTGATAAGCCTCCTATGAGGAACAGTATCAAAGGCTTTGCTGAAATCCAGGTAGATAACATCCATCGCATGCCCCTGATCTAGACCAGTCAAAGAACTCAATCAGATTTGTTTGGCAAGATCATCCTTTGGTAAAACCATGTTGCCTCAGATCATGCAACCTGTTGGTTTCGAGGAAGTCCACTATTCGCTCTTTCAGGAGTGCCTCCATTACTTTTCCCGCCACCGAGGTAATACTCACCGGCTTGTAGTTTGTCACTTCTTCCCTGTCACCACTTTTGTGAAGAAGTACCACGTCAGCCTTTCTCCAGTCCTGAGGAACTTCTCCTGTTTCCAAGGATCTGTTAAAAACATCCTTTAATGGCCCTGCAAGAACCTCTCTGAGCTCTTTCAGTATTCCTGGGATGTATCCCATCCGGTCCCATGGCCTTGTCCACCTTCAGTTCTGCAAGTTGTTCTAACACATCATCTTCTGTGAATGGTGTGGCATCTACTTCATTCCCATTTTTATATATTTGTGAATCACAGGTGGTCCTTCTCCAGGACTTTTTCTAGTAAAAACAGAGCAGAAGTATTTGTTTAGCAATTTTACTTTTTCAATGTCACTCTCCACGAGTCTGTTCCCAGCACTTCTGAGTCCTGTAATTCCACCTCTGATTTTCTTCCTCTCCTGAATATACCTGAAGAAAGTTTTAATCGCCACACTTCACATCTTTAGCCATCTTTTCCTCTGACTTTGATTTTGCTTTCCTTATTTCTCTTTTTGTCTTTTAGTTCGATCCTGTATTCCTTTCTGTGTTCCTCTGTTTGCAAGGTTTTGAATTTTGTGAAAACTGTTTTTTGCATTTGAGCAGCCACTTTTATTTAATTTAATTTATTTTATTTTATTGCTTTTATATACCGTGCTCTTTAAAATCAGTGCGGTTTACAGATAAGAGTTTTGTGCAGAACAAGGGAACTGTTATGCACTTACATTGAACGGGTGATACAACTTGGTTTTCAACTGGGGAAACTATCTACAGCTATCTACAACTATCTACAATATAAACATGAGTTGACTGTCTAAACAAGAGTTGTCTATAATTTACAATTGTCTAGCAGGGTGTATGGTGGGTGAATGTGAGCCACTTCTTTGGAGAACCAAATAGGTTTCCTTCTCCTCTTGTTTTTATTTACTTTCCTTACATATTTTATCTATTGCCCCTTTTATCGCCACCTTTGATTTAGCCCATTGCAATTCCACTTCCCTTTTCCCCTCCAACCCTGCCAACTCCTCCTTCAGGTACTTGACCATTTTACTGAAGTCAGTGTTTTTGAAGTCTAGGACTTTGAGCTTGCTATGGTTGGACTGCACCTTGGCTTTTATCTCAAAACACACCGTGTGATGATCACTGCTGCTCACCGGGGCATCCACTTGGACATTCGACACACTATCTCCTTTGGTGAGCACTAAATCCAGCATCGCGCTTTCCCTGGTCGGTTCCATCACCATTTGTCTAAGTAACGCATCTTGGAAGGCATCCACAATTTTTTTTTTTTTTTTACTTCTTTCCAGATTTGCAGAAAGAGTACTCCAGTCCTCATTGGGTAGATTAAAGTCACCCAATATGATCACTGCCCCCTTTGTGGCTATCTTGGCAATATCTATAATCAATTCATTATCTATTTCTTCGATTTGAGTCGGAGGTCTGTAGAATACACTAGTATGGATGACAGTGCCATCTCCTCTTTCCAACACAATCCAGAGCGCTTCTTCTTTTCCCCATGCTCCCTGCATTTCAGTAGCTTTAATATTGCTTTTGACATACAAGGCTGCTACTCCTCCTTTTCCACTTTCTGTCTCTTCTGAATAGATTATAGCCAGCTATGGCTATGTCCCATTCATGTGATTCATTAAACCATATTTCTGTAATGGCCACAATGTCCAAGTCCATTTCCACCATTAGATCTTCCAGGTCAGGAACTTTCTTGGCTAAACTTCAAGCATTTGTGCTAATTGCTTTCCAGCATTTAACTGGCTTGCATGTATTTTGCATTGATTTTGTTCTACCCACCTCTTCCCACTTGTCGTTGATGTGTGGTTTAAAAGTGTGGTTGTTTCTGATGTTATTCTGCTTTTGCCGGGAGTGACGTCCTGAAACTCTCCTTCCCATTCCATCAACCCCTTTCTCTTGTTTAAATGCCTGTCCCTGAATTTTTCACTTAGGATTCTTTTTCCTGCGACAGAGAGATGTAGTCCATCAGCACAGTAAAGTCTCTTGTTGGTCCATCTGTTTCCCCAGTTGCCTATAAATCTGAATCCTTCTTGTTTGCACCAGGTCTGGAGCCATGTATTAAAGCTGTTTATGTGATGCAGCCTTTCTGCCCCCTTACCAAGAACAGGCAGAACTTCTGAGAATGCTATAGTGTTAGCAATGGGCTTGGAGTTTCTCTCCCAGAGTCTGGAAGTCCCTTTGAACTGTTGAGGAGATTACTATATTTACTTTTTGTAAACCACATGGGATATGGCATTTAAATACAACGAGGAAAAGAACAGGGCATCTCTCTGCCACTTTATAGAATGGATTACACCCCATTACATTCATGATGTCCTCAGAATGACTTCAAAAAGGGTTATACATATATTTAGGTTACATTTGTTAGTTACACTATCGGTGTTTTTTTTGTATCCATGTGTTTCAACTTGCATTGGCCTTTGTGCGAGTACAGTACATTTGTTACTTTCGGATAGACATGTATTAGATATTGCAGAACTGCATATGTATTTTGCTTTTGCATTTAATTAATTACAATATATTTTTTATGTTTACATGCTATTCAGATCACATTGATTTTTATGTTTATTCATGTTCAGCATGCTTGGTTCATGTTGTTTCTATGGTTTACTTTCATGTTTTATGAATTAATATATTGATGTTTTTAATTATTAAATGTTTTATTTTCATATTTGTTCTATTATAATTGAATTGTTATTATTTATCTACAGAGGTCTTAGTCCCCCTGAAGAAGGTCCCCAGGCGAAACATGTGTCGGGCCGACCTGTTTGGTTGAATAAATTGATCCTAGCATGGTGAATTGTGCCCTGCTTTTCCCTTGTGCCTGGTGATGCTGCAGGAGGGGTGTTTCTCTCTGGGCTTGATATTAGGCTTGACAAGAGTTTAGCAAGTGTTAACGTGGTTATCTATCACAGAATCAATCGATGCAAAACGACAACACCTGTTCAAGCAATAGTAATTACGGAAGACTATTTTACTAGTCCGCATGCGTGGCGTTTTTGTAGCAAAGCATACCATTGACAAAGCTCTATTGAACCAGGCTGGAGCAGTAGGTAGGAGGATCGGTGAATTTCATTACAAATCGTTTTGAAAGAATGGTAACACTAGAAGCATGTAACTAAAGAACTTATTGTTATTTTTCTTTATAGTGATGATGTGAATGCTTTCCCCTGAAGAAACCAGTAGGAGAAACGCATTTTATAGCGCATGGAATAGCGTCGGGAAATTCATCACACAGCTAAGCTAAGCACTGGTTTATTTTTCAATATTAAGCAATATAATTGTTTAAATAAGTATTGCAACAATTCACATCAAAAAAGCTGTTTCAAGAGTGACGTATATGGCTAAATGTTTAAGACAGAGGTCATTGATGTATTTTTAGGCATCAGTCCACTGAAGCTTCATGAAACAGTGGCAGCCTATGGTATCTGAGACCTCACCAGCCAAAAGTTCAATTCAATACACGAAAAGCTTCTATTGACAAGAGTTTAGCCAAATCAGAAAATCATTGAAGGTATGTATAGGGCCAGTCCACAACAAAAATATGCCATCAAGCAATCTTTTCCAGATAGATATAGGTCAAAACCATTCCAAAGGATAAACAGACTCTTCCAGGTCCGCCATGTATACAGTGGCGATAGATGGAGCCATCATCACTCCCATTGCTATGCCAAAAATCTGCAAGTAAAACTGACCATCATACAAAACATAGCTGTTGACCAGTACCAATTCAATACGATTAAGCCAAAAAGATTTTGGAATACGAGTGAGTAAAGAAATGGGGAAATTTGTAGCGCTTCAGTCTGATCATTGTTGGCATACAAAGCTTTGATGTCTAGAGTAAACAGGAGGGCATCATTCAGAAGGTCTGTGTATTCCCCTAGTTGTAATAAAAAATGAGATAGAATATTACCTTGTGACCCTACACTATCTCTTCAAAGTCAAATACAGGGATTAACAGACTGCGCTTCAGGCAGGGTGGATTACAGAGGAAGAAAACCTTTTCTTTGTAAAGCCCACCGCGAAGATCCCTGTAATCTATATGGTTCACAAAGACCACAAGTCTTTGACAAGACCCGCTGGATGTCCCATGTGTCTTGTGGGATTTCGTTTTACAGCCCCTTTCCAAAATTTGTGACCATTTTCTACAGCAAGAAGCCACTCAGCCATGGTCTTACATATGGGATACATCTCATTTTTTATTACAACTAGAGGAATACACAGACCTTCTGACTGATGCTCGTTCCGCATGCACGTCAGAGGACACTCCTTTGTCTATGAAAATCTGCTGTGGACAAAAGGAGTGTCCTCTGACATACATGCAGAGCGAGATAGTCCTATTGCAGCGCTATATAAATGCTTAATAGTAGTAGTAGCAGCATTATCCCTCATGTCCAATAACAACAGGTGTAGTCTAATGATTAGAGCTGTGGTCTGGTGACCAAGAGACCAGGGTTTGATTCCCATTGGCACTCCCTGGGGCATAGGGGAGGAGGGGAGCTTATACTGGACAGAAGTACATTCTTCTTCTTAAAGTGAAACAGGGCTCTTCAGCTTTGCAGTATGTTGAGGATACTCAATTAGCACTGGGCAGCAGTTAGGTGTTAAATATGCAGACAGATTGTATGCAGACTCTGTCCTTTTGTGTCTCCAAGTGGCTGCTTCCTGGGAGGCTAAAATTCCCCAGAGAGATGGGTGTCAATCCGCCCTGCAGATTGCTTTACTTTCCCACTAAAGGAATATCTTTACTGCTTTGTGTCCTCTTTATTAAAACTTAAGAACTATGTTGGTATAAACTGCAGTTTTGGCCCTGTTCCCTCCTTGCAAGCCAGCTGGAATGCTCTCACTTCAGCTTTCAATTCTTCCCTTCCTGAAAAAAATTTAAGAACAGCAGCTATCATCCAAATCATGGGAAACTCTCACTCCATCTCAAGCCCATGACCTTAGGACTTCAGTTCTTGGCAACAGAAGGAAAACCCCAAGTCTTTAAATTCATGTATCTAAGATAATTCTGTTCACTAGAATCCTTCCTATCTCTATCTTTGGAAGGGATATTCATAGAAACATGACGGCAGACAAAGACCACATTAGCCTATCCAGTCTGCCCTTCCGTACCAATTACTAAAAACTCTATAGTCTCTTTTTTCCCTTTAGAGGTCTTCTGTGCTTCTCCAATGCTTTCTTGAATTAAGATACCATCTTTTACTCTAGAATCTCCACTGGATGAAAAGTCCACACATCTACCACACTTTCCGTAAGGAAATATTTCCACATTATTACTCCTGAGTCTATCCCTTTTCATCCTCATCCTATGTCCCCAGAGCTTTCTTTCAATTGAAAAGGGCTCTCTTCCTGTGCATTTATGCCACGGAGCTATTTTTAAATGTATCTATCATATCTCCCACCTCTCCTGTCTTTCTTCCAAAGTACAGATATTGAGATCTTTAAGTGTCTCCCCATACATCTTATGGTGGAGCGTACTGCCTATTTTGGTAGGCACCCTCTGCATGATACCACCCTGTTTATATTCTTTTGAAGGTGTGGACTCCAGAATTGCACACAATACTTTAAATTAGGTTTCACCAAAGACGTATACAGAAGCACTAACACGTCCTCCTTTCTGCTGGCCATTCCTCTCCCAATGCACACAAGTATCTTTCTGGTTTTTGCAGCTACCTTTTCTACTTGCTTAGCTACTTTGAGATCATTAGAAACAATCACCCATAGGTCCCGCTCATCTTTCATAGACAGAAGCATTTCACCCACTGTACCGTATCGCTCCCTTGAGTTTTTGCAACCTAAAAGCATGGCCCTGCATTTTTAAACCTTAAATCTCAACTGCCGAATTCTAAACCATTTCTCAATGTCCACTAGATCCCTCCTCACGTTATCTACACCTTCCAGGGTGTCTACTCTATCATGGATTTTGGTATCATACGCAAAGAGGTAAACCTTCCCCGATAGCCTTTCCGCAGTATCACTTACAAAAATGTTGAAAATAATCAGTAGATCCCTGCGGCACACCAATGGAAACATCCTTTTCTTCAGGGTGAGCTCCATTTGCCTGTACCCTTTGTCACCTCCCACTCAACCAATTTCTAAGCCAGTCGGTTGATAGGAACTATTCAGGAAATGTGTCTCTAAGAGAAGTTAACTGACGTTCACTAATGGTTAGCATAGGAATTACTGCACTATAACTGTGCTGTGCTGGTAGCAGACGGCAGCATGGTAAAAGCCCTGCGCTATCCACTTTGCATGGGATGGGGTGGTGACTGGATGGTTAGGGCAGGCGTCTCTGGCATGTGCTAATCACGATTGTTGCCGTTGCCATAGGTGCCTTTACTGACTCCTCAATGACTGGCTGATTAGCAAGATGAAATGTGCCTTCCCGCGGTAGCTACAGGGGGGACAGGCTGGGCATCCTCCCAACACAGTTCACGACACCTCCTATGTTAATGTTTCGGGCTTAACCTGTCGCAAACTACCACATATTTGGGAACACGTCCTTTACTTCCCAGTTGCAATACAGGTAATACAGTTCCTGAAACAACTCAAGACTTCCCATAGTTTTTAAGTCCCTGCTGCTGCAGCAGTAAGACGCCCAGGGCACAGAAACTTTCAAACTTAATTTAAAACCAGAAAGGCTGTCCTTCGGGAAATATATGCTCCAGGCTGGCCTTGAGTTTCATGAAGTACATCACAGTCTTTTTTTGTAACTTTGTTTATTTATATAAGTGAGGAATACAAAACGTGAACATACAAAATACACAGCAATCAGGAGCAACTGCCGTAAACAGTACAGTTTAGTGTATCAAAGTATGAATGTTTATGCATTATCTAAACAATAAACTACTCCAGGGATGCAGCAGCCAGGCAACACTCCTTACTTCAGTCATACGCTGCCTGTTCCCTGATCCGAGACACAGCAGCTCAACCTAGGCATCATAACTTAAAAAGGGAAAGGCAGAACAGGCAAATAAATATATAGATAGTAAACCATGTGGGAACATACCAAAAATATCAAATGAAAGGCAAATAAAAAAATAGGAAACAGAGAAAGGTGCACTTACTAATCCAACTAATCTTTACTAATCTAATCTAAGCCCAGGGGCAGAGGCAAGGAGGATAAGTCAAGGGAGGACAAAGGAGAATGCAGATTGGTAGAATGACAAGAGCAAGCATAAAGATTCCCCAAGCCAGAAGTGGGAAGCGATCAGGGCTACCCCTCCACTGACATCCCCCTAGTTTCAACAGGACACTAAGCTAATGAAAGTAAGGGCCCCGAATGCGGTCAAAATGCTTCTGTTGCCGGGGTGAAGTGAGTTGGCAGCAGGGAGGAATGCTGCAGAGAGCCGCTTTTGTTCTTCTACCTGAATCTCAGAGTTGTTTCTGCGGTCAAAGTATGGGCTGCAGAAAGCGCAAGCAGTTTTACCTACACTCGGGTCCTACAGTGCTGGGCTCTCGAGGACAAAAGGCTTTGATCTCTTGCAGCTTCTCGTGCAGTGCTGAAGCAGCGTTTTCAGTGGGGCTGGGAGATGAACTGTCATCTCTGAGCACTTTGGGTATGTTGCTCTCGCCGGAGCTCCACACCCACCCCCCGCCGCAACCCGGAAGCGAGTGGCCAGTAGGAGCTGTGCTTCCCTCCGGCCTCCGATGAGCACGCCAAAGGGAGGTGAAGGGGGCTCTCCACTGGCGGGGTCAGCTTCTCCACAGTCTGGGGCACACAGTGGTGACATTGGCACAGCCTGGCGTGCCGCTATCTTCCGGAGCCAAGAAATTGATAAAGCCTGTGGTGATAAACATGGATGCGTTGTGGGAAGCAATTGCAGCGGTGAACTCTTCTTTAAGTTCTCTTGTGGGTTTTGCGAGTACTGATTTAATTAAGGTTAAAAATTGTTACACTGATCTCCAATACCCAGGAACAGGAAGCAGGGAAAATCCTCACCTTGGAGCAGGAAATGGGATAGCTTCGGGATCTGGTGGTGGCCCAGATTAAGGACAGGACTGTGTCTGAGGAAAATTGAATATCTGGAAAATCAAGTTCGGCGGTGTAACATCAGGCTTTTGAACTTTCCCAGATCCCCAGTTTTTGTCACCAGCGGAGATGTTGAGGAAATATTTTCCACCAGTGACTCAGGCACAGTACCTGTCCATGGGGGCCAGGGATCTCGGTGTTGTTCCTGGTTCTGTTTCTCTGGGGAGGAGGGGGTGATCTAATGGGGGTTTTGGAAAACTCCTTAGAGGTAGATCTATCCTGCTGGTTATCCTGGCATTGGAGTCAGATAAAGCTTTAATTTTCTGCTCTTATTTTAGGAACTTGAATGTGTCTTTTCTGGGAGCTCAAGTCAGAATGTTTCCTGATTTGTCTAGAGATCTCAGGTGAGGAGGAGGGAGTTTGTGGGCCTTTGACCTAGAGTCCTGGCTAATGGGGTTACCCTTCAGTTAAAATTTCCTGTTAAATGTTGTGTTTCCTATTAGGATAAAGAATATATGTTCTTTGAGCCCAGACAGCTCTTAGAGTTCCTTAGTGTTAGAGAAGAAATGTCTGTTTAGGTTGCTGTTCCTTCCCATATGGCTGACGCGTAAGTCTCTACCCGCCTTAAATTATGTTTCCTTCTGATAGTTGGTGGTGGGTTTTCTTTATGTTCCTGCCCTTACTAAAGTTATTTCTTGGTACTCCCCCATCCCCCTTATTTCCTTTTATTGTGGACTAAGTTGGATATGGATGTATATTTCTGAAGCTTTTTGAGCTTTTATCTTTTGTTTCTTCTTCTTTGATTATGTAATCATTATCTTTACATTCATGGAATGGTGTATATTAAAACTTCAATAAAAAAATTTTTTTAAAAAATGGTTCTGTTGCCAATTAAGCACAGAGGAGAGTTTATCCATCTTCATCAGTTCATTCATATGTACTCTCCCAGTCCTCAACTCCCAGCCCTTTCACATCCTGCCAGCAATAAGCAATGTCACACAAAATATTTGGTCAACTTCCAGAAGTGATAAATAGTCACAATCATAAAAAGGAAATCACTTCATTAAAACTAATAGCAATTTGGCATCATACACAACACTTGTGGCTATGATTTATAGAAACAGGGCGCAAAGGGTCTCAGACTCAATGACAACAAATTTGGATAAAAATACCAACAATGTCTGTAGCATCAATGACCCAAATGCCCTTCATCAAAAAAAGTGGTTCGCAAACACTGAACAAGCCCAACTACTTAGCTTTTGTTCTGTGGTGGTATACTCCTTCCCACTGTTAACTCTACCAACTGCTTGACTTTTCAGTTGTAAACCTCTTCCCCGACGCTAGCTTGTGACACCCAGTTCATTGCGTTTCACTCCATACACCGGAGTTTCTTCAGGGGATCATTTATAAAACTGTAAAAGTAAAAACCACATA
The DNA here is from genome assembly GCA_033557465.1 of Ichthyophis bannanicus. Lineage (NCBI taxonomy): Eukaryota > Metazoa > Chordata > Amphibia > Gymnophiona > Ichthyophiidae > Ichthyophis > Ichthyophis bannanicus. The sequence goes on from CM066032.1 coordinate 607,997,161, forward strand.
TAAACATTGTCCTTGCCCAGAAAAAATATATCTTTAAACACTCAAGATTAGGTCTTTCTTCAGAGTGTGATATAATCAAATAAATGAAATACACGCCAAAAATATCATCGACTTATGGACAACGGACCACATTGAACGGCCCATATGTCCCATTTGCATCAATGACCCAGGTGAATGTATCAACAATAAATCAAACGTGTCTTATCAATAAAATGGAACGTATCTTATCTTGTTAAGATGCCTTATCACACTGTTGCCAACTCAGGTCCCCTCAGGCATCTTAACAAGATAAGATACGTTCCATTTTATTGATAAGACACGTTTGAGACCCTTTAAGAAGGATAAAAATACTATTACGTTTGTGGAGTGTAGCCTAGCAAGGCTTGTGTTTAATAATATAGTGCTGATCAACGTCGATGATATTTTTGGAGTGTACTTCAGCGTCGGGGAAGAAGTTTACAACTGAAAAGTCAAGCAGTTGGTAGAGTTAACAGTGGGAAGGAATTTACCACCACAGAACAAAAGCTAAGTAGTTGGGCTGGTTCAGAGTTTGTGAAACATTTTTATTTGATGAAGGACAATTCTGTGAGGGCATTCACTTGTGGCATGGCTAAAACAAAAAAATAAGGGCATTTGGGTCATTGATGCTACAGACATTGTTGGTATTTTTATCCAAATTTGTTGTCATTGAGTCTGAGACCCTTTGCGCCGTTTCTATAAATCATAGCCACAAGTGTTGTGTATGATGCCAAATTGCTATTAGTTTTAATGAAGTGATTTCCTTTTTATGATTGAGCAATAAGCAATGGCCATCCAGGTGGCAACCGAACGCAGATCAGTAAGACCGCTGCGAGCTTCCAAGGTACCTGCTTCTCCTGTCCCATGACTCAGCAAACAGCAGCTGGCTCGACCAAGAGGTCATACCCAGAAATAGAGTTTATCAAGCCTACAATCTGCATCCAGTATTCCCAAACCTGAGGGCACTCCCACCTCATATGATAGAAGGATCCAACGGACCCACACCCCCGCCAACACGGATCTGACTCCCGCAGCCCCAACCGCTGCATGTAGACCAGAGTTACATAGGGCTGCTGCAGGAGCTTAAACTTGGTCTGCCGACAGTTAGTATTATGGGCATAGTGATAATGTCTGCTGTTAATAAGCTGCCATTCAGCCAGCATAAATTCCCACCCTAGAACATTATTTCATCCTACCACATGAGCTCCAAACCCAAGAAAACACAGGTTCAAAAGAACTGGACAGTTTGGCTAATACTCCAACTCTGTCCATTTTGAAATAGGACAGCTCTAAATTAGGACAGCTGTAAATCTGATGGAGAGCGGAGAGCTGAGGCTAGTGATCCTCCCGAAACACAAAAAAGCGTAGCCGAAAATTTGAAAGAAAAAAAAAAAAGGAGATGGGTCTCCCCCCACACCCAACTAGCTGATCGATGCTCATGAAGGAGCCATCCTGCAGTAGATTCTTAAATCGAAGAAGACCATTCATGCTGCAAAGACCAAAAGTCTGCCCCACTAAATGGGTGATAATCTTCCATTTTGGCATCCGGGAAGAGGGTCCCAATTCAACCTCCCTCTCCGACATACCTGTGCCAGTACTCGAACCATGGGAGCTAGGAGAACATGATCCCCCCTCCCCTTCCCTCAATCTCAAAGACCGACATGAGTGACATCATGCTTCTCTCATTAATACCCACTGCGCGTCCGGAGGGCGGATATAATGATATCGCAGGCCATGAAGAACAGTTGCCTGTTGATATAGCAACGACTTAGGAACCCCAGTCCTCCTTTCTCAAAAGGATGCACCAACCATTTTCAACCGATCCTAGCACATCACAGCCCTTTAGCACAACAGATGGTCATTACCGTACCCACTGTTCAGACACCATCAAAAAGCAACCTTCATATTTTTAACCCCTATGTGTCACACAACTGAAACCATTTCAGAAAAGCAAGCTAATAGTATATAGGTAAAAAAATATTATGTACAGAAGACTTAGTAAAGAGGAATGCTGTATTAAAACAGAGATAAACAGATAAAATACCTTGAGTTTGAGCCAGGTGAAGGATCTTTGCTGTAACATATCTGATATGCTCTGGATCCACCAGTGAGGTTTCTGTATTGACCTTATCCAGTTGAGAGAGAAGAGCGCTGACGCGGGAACCGTTAGAGATACTAGAAAGAAGATAGAAATAGCATCGTGTTCTTCTCGTTTTATTTTTCATTAATACATGTCACAACTAAAATAAACAAAATTCTAGAATATGATGTCAGGTAAAGTTGGGTAAGGCCCATCTAGTTTGACTAATTTAGTTCCTGTTACAATTCCATAGAGCCCAACTAATCTCTGCACTTCCCTTCGCTTCTTTACAACTATAGATCCCATGGGTTTATACCAGTTTCTTGATTTTTGTTATGGTGTTGGCTTCCACTGGAAAATCATTACATGCATCCACAGATTTCTCCGTTAAATATTTTCTAATGTTACTTCTTACTGTCCAAAATATTGTTTAACCAGACATACTTGGCTAGAACAGATTAAAATAAATATTTATATGATCTGTTATATTTTTTCCAAATTATATTTATTACACATCAGACTTAAAATTGTACCACTCATCAAGTCTTACTTCTCGGTGAAAAACAAAGGCATTTAGTGCCTCAGCACTGATTTTTCAGAGACACCCCATGACACAAAAACAAGGTGGTGTTCCAGTAGAATAAGATATACAAGCCACCCATACGAATTAACCATAGAATACTTACCAGCAGAGGACTTGCACCGAGCTGAAGGAGACAATGCACCAAAAGAATGAAATGAAGCAGAGAGACAGCAGATCCGAAAACAGAAGCAGTATCTTTTGGGTGGGAAACTCAAACAGAGAAACCTGACTCGAGGAAAAATTTGGAAAGAGACAGACAAGAAGATCAAATGCTTACTAAGATCCTTTGAATATGGACAACATGGTTAGAAAAGCTAGTAGAGAGGAGAGGGGAAGCAGAGTTATTGCTAGATGGTTATTTCTTCTGAAACTTAGGGGTAGGTTTTCTAAACTAGGCTAACAGTTAGCCCGGGCTATCTGCAACCAGGTCTCCTTAATGAGCACTGCGGAAGTGGGCATCCTCCCACCAAAAAAATGTTCAAGTAGAAGGAAAAGTGGCTTTTGAGGACACAATATGGATATATGGCAAGGTATGTGCATGGCTGAAACGCTGGTGGTAAAGAGGAGAGTTTCAGATTTGTAGGGAACGTGGCAATAAATACAAGATTACAAGATACTAGCACAGCTGGTCTGCATCTGTCAGAGGAACCAGGATCCAAGCTGAACAGTTCATAACATTCAATGCCAAGAGTTCATAAATGCAGGTGGAAGATGCAAGTAGATTAAATTAGGCCGTCTGCTTCTTAAAACTACATTAAGCTAGTGGTGACAAAACAGAAACATCTAGAGAACATGGCTGATAAAGGAAAGGCGAGAAGATATCCAGAGAAAGACACGGGAAAGAAAATTATCCAGAAGGCTATAAGCACAAATGCTTGTAGTCTAGGTAATAAAATTACACACTTTCAAATCATAACACAGACAAATTGAGATATTGTGTCTGCCATAGAAATATGGTTCAATCAGGTCTGTGACTGAGATATAGCCTCAAGGTAGCCAAAGCGAGAATACAAAAGTGATGACAGCATAACAAGGATTTATTGATTTAACATATTTTATATACTGTTGATTCCCACTAGTACTCCTTGTGGCCTTGGGCAAGTCACTTAACCCTCCATTGCCTCGGAAGAAAGGCCTGGCAATCTACTTTCGGTGACACTGCCAAGAAAACCCAGGAGCTTCTGGGTCGCCAGGAGTCAGGACTGATTCGAAGGCACACATTGCATTGCATATACTGTTAGTGCAAAACAAAATGAAGTACAATATAAAAAGTGAGATTTTTTTTTGGAAGACAAGCTTAAAATACACAAACCAGCAAAACAAAAAAAAAATAGGGAAACAATTTCAAAATAAAAACAAAAGCAACAATATAAAGATCAACTATTTTTTCCCAAAGTACATTTTATTAACCACATCCTCCGAAAAATAATACATTGACATTATGGAGCACTTCCAACTGTTTCAAAAACTATACAGTGCAATAGCTAACAGCAACCACAACTCAGTGACCACTACCCTTCAAAGAACAAACATAGAAACATGTCAGCAGAAAGAGACCATATGGCCTATCTAGTCTGCCCTTCCATATCAATTACTATAGTCCCTTTTTTTCCTTTAGAGATCTTCTGTATTTGTCCCAGATGCTTTCTTGAATTCAGATCCTGTCCTCATCTCTACCGCCTCCACTGGGAGACTATTCCATGCATCTATCACTCTTTCTGTAAAGAAATATTTCCACATATTAGTCCTGAGTCTGTCTTCTTTCACCTTCATCCTATGTCGCCTCGTTTTAGAATTTTCTTTCAACTGAAAAAACGCTCTTCTCTTGTGCCTTTATGCCAGAGATATTTAAATGTTGCTATCATATCTCCTTTCTCCTGCCTTTAGAGTCTGTCCCCATACTTTTCTAACGAAGACCACTGACCATTTTGGTAGTTACCCTCTGCACAGACTCCATCCTGTTTATATCCTTTTGAAGATGCAGTCTCAAGAATTGCACACAGCACTCCAAATGAGATCTCACCAAAGACTTATACAGAGGCACTCATCTCCTTTTTTGTGCTGGCCATTCCTCTCCCTATGCACCCAAGCATCCTTCTAGCTTTTGCCATTGCCTTTTCTATCTGTTTAGCCACTTTAAGATCATCAGACACAATCATGCCCAGATTCCACTCTTCTTTCATGGACAGAAGTACTTCACCCCCTATACTGTACCGTTCTCTTGGATTTTTGCAGCCCAAATGCATGACCCTGCACCTTTTAGTTTTAAATCTCAGCTGCCAAATTCCAGACCATTCTTCAGGCTTAGCTAGATCTCTCCTGATCTTATCTACTCCTTCTACTGACAGCCCTTCCACAATATTACTAACAAAAACGTTTAAAAGAATCCCTACCACCACCACCACAAAGGATGTGCATTTTTTTTATTCTCCTTCCCCATCCCCAAAAACTTCAGCAGTCAACACCCCCTCCCTTAAACTCCTCCCCCGACCCTTGCCATTTAATTATATAACCTCTTCACTAAGTCCCCTCTGGTGCCTGTGGCAATCCTTCATTATACTTGGTTCAATCACAGAACAGTACTGTATAATGGTCAAACAAAACATGCTTTTTAACCAATAAGAAGAATGAAATAATCAAGTGTACATTCAAAATATACACTGCAAAAAATTAAAACAAATATAGAGAAAGCACAGTTACTTACCTGTAACAGGTGATCTCTGGGAACAGCAGGAATAAGTCTTCACATATGGGTATCGTCGGTACCGACGGAGCCTGCGCGGGAACGCTCCCCAGCGTCCAGTAAGAAAGCTTTTGGGAGCATCCCACAGTGCCTGCGCGCTGCCTTCCCGCCTTTCCTAACCGCCTCTCTCCAGTTCGAGTTTTAAAGCTGAGACAAAGAGAGAGAGAGGAAAGGAAAGATAGATAGAGAGATACAACTCCTAGGGGAGGTGGGTGGGTTGTGAAGACTTATTCCTGCTGTTCCCAGAGATCACCTGTTACAGGTAAGTAACTGTGCTATCTCCAAGAACAAGCAGGAATGAGTCTTCACATATGGGGACTCCCTAGCTGCAGATGCCAGGGAGAGACCCCATGGTTGTGTGCCCTTGCAAAGGGCTCCACTTCCCCCCCATGGATCTCTGGCATCCAACCAGGGTAGGTGGGTAGGAGTTGATTAGGAATGGAACAGGTGTTTGAGGACAGCCTGACCAAACGAGGCATCCCGGCGGGAGTCCTTGTCCAAACAGTAATGGGCTGTGAAGGTGTGAACCGAGGCCCAGGTGGCCGCTCGACAGATCTGGTCGATGGACACCGAGTTTAGATGAGCCATTGAGGCTGCCAAGGCTCTCACATTGTGAGCTGTGACATGGCCCTCCAGAGAAATGTTTTTACTCTGGTAGGCGAAAGAAATACACTGAGCAATCCAGCTGGACAGTGTTCTCTTAGAGACTGGAAGTCCTAAATGAGAAGGATCAAAAGCAACAAAGAGTTGAGAAGACTTTCTATGTTGCTGTGTTCTTTGTAAGTAGAAAGCGAGAGCTCTCTTACAATCCAAGGTATGAAGATTCCTCTCTGCATTTGATGCATGAGGTCCTGGAAAAAAGACAGGTAAATATACCTCCTGGTTCAGATGAAAAGGCGAGACCACTTTAGGCATAAAGTGTGGATTGTTCCTGAGGACTACCTTATCATGATGGAACCTTGTATAAGGTGGATTAGCCACCAAAGCTTGCAGCTCACTGATGCGGCGTGCTGAGGTGGCTGCAATGAGAAAAACAACTTTCCAAGAAAGAAATTTCAAGGAGGTGGTGGCTAAAGGTTCAAAGGGTGGCTTCATAAGCTGGCCAAGAACCAGGTTTAAGTCCCATGCCACTGGAGGTGGGGTCTAATGGGAGGTTTAGTTAAAAGAAGGCCTCTCATGAATCTTGCTATAAGAGGGTGAGAGGAGATAGGTTGTCCATTGAGAGGCTTGAGGGACGCTGCAATAGCACTCAAATGGACTCTTACTGAATTTGTTTTCAGGCCTGCATGGGATAGTTGCAGGAGATACTCTAGTAGAGAATTCAGAGGTATTGCAAGAGGGTTTAGACCCTTCTCTGAACACCAAATGGTGAATCTTTTCCATTTGAAAGCATAGGAACATCGAGTAGAAGGCTTCCTAGAGGCATGAATAACATCTCTGACTTGTTGAGAGAGATGAAAATCTTGAAGATCTAGGCCCTCAGCAACCACGCCCTGAGATGGAGCGACTGGGGGTTTGGGTGCCACAATGTTCCCTCTTCCTGGGACAGAAGGTCTGGTGCAGAGCCTAAGTCCAGGGAAGGAGCTTGAGAGAGATGCAGAAGTAGAGGGTACCACACTTGGCGTGGCCAATGTGGTGCTATGAGGATCATGGTCCCTCGATCTCTCTGAAGCTTGAATAGTGTTTTGGGAATTAGGGGAATTGGTGGAAAGGCATAAAGGAAGTCTTGACCCCAGTGAAGGAGGAAGGCATCCTTGGCCTGAACTCCCTGACACAGAATTATGGAACAGAACCGGGGAAGTTTGGCATTCCACGGACTTGCAAAGAGGTCTATGTCCGGGGTTCCCCAAATTCGAAAAATCCTGGCTACCTGGTCCATGTGGAGGGACCACTCGTGTGGGAGCAGAACTCGACTGAGTCTGTCCGCCCAAGAGTTCTGAATACCTGGAAGATATACTGCCAGAAGATGGATGTGATGCTCTCTGGCGAAGGCCCACAGTCGCAAAGCTTCGTTGCAAAGCGACAGAGAGCCAGTCCCTCCCTGCTTGTTTACATAGAACATGGCTACTTGATTGTCCGTATGGATAAGGACTGTCCTGTAGATGAGCAGGGAATGGAACACTCAGAGCTAAGAATATTGCTCCGAGTTCCAATAGATTGATATGCAGAGAAGTCTCCTGTGGAGACCAGATGCCCTGGGTGGAGAGATCTTGCAGATGAGCTCCCCAACCCTTTGGAGAAGCATCTGTTGTGAGAGTTGCTTGGGGTAGCGGTTGCTGAAAAGGGGACCCCAGCAACAGGTTTTGAGAGGACTTCCACCACTGGAGAGACCAAAATAGACGACTGGAGTTTGCTATTTTGTTTGACAGGCAACCTGATGCCTGAGTCCTTTGGGTGGACAAAGTCCATTTAGCTGCCCTCATGTGAAGGCGAGCATATGGAACCACATGCACGGTGGATGCCATGTGGCCTAATAGTTGTAACATCTCTCGAGCAGTTAATTGGGACTTTAACTGACACCAGACGTAGGCAACCGGCCTGAGGAAGATAGGCCCTTGCAGTTGCGGTATCCAGCAAGGCCCCTATGAACTTCAGAGACTGAGTAGGGGTGAGATTGGATTTTGGGATGTTTACTACTAGTCCCAAATATTGAAGGATACGCATTGTGCAGGTTAGACAAGTCTGGGCCTCTGACTGGGATGGGGCTCGAATGAGCCAGTCGTCCAGATATGGGAATACGAATATTCCTAGAGTGCGGAGAAATGACCTCGGCCAAAGATCAACTCAAGACGGAAGGACCTCGAGGATTGGCTCGGCCTCAGGGGACGTCTTGGACGTTGACGGCCCGTGGTTAGGGGGATGAACCAGTTGAACCGGACAACAGCACCCACTGCTGGTCCATGAAGGCAGACAAACTCTGCTCCAGGGCCACCATTCTGGACTCCAGAAGGCTCTGCAGCCTTCGGCACGAGCACAGAGGGACTCGGGCCCGATGCTGGTTCCCCCGAAGGGGAATCCTTGATGAGGATGTTGTCTGGGGACCGAAGCTGGTCTGTGGCCAGATCCTTCCGAAGACCTTTTCAGGTAGCTCTTTCTCTGACACCTCGGACTACAGGCTCCCGGCCGGTCAGAACCATCCAAAGACGCCACCTTCAAGGGTTTCTTCTTCTTTCTGGGCTCAGATGAGGCCCTGGCTTTGGGAGGTAATGGGGATGGGGAAAAGCTTGTTGTGCTGCTGCTGGAGGCTCTTGAGAGCCTTGCTGGACATCCTCTTGCAGAGACCGCAGGCCGCCAGGTCATGGTCTGGCCCAAGGCAATGAAGACAGCAGTCATGTGTATCAGTCAAAGACATGATTTTAGAGCACCAGTCACACTTCTTAAAACCACTGGTAGCCATGGGGTAAAAAAGTATCCCTGCGAGGTCAAAGACCCTCCGGGCTGCCAGCAGAAGAAAAAAGGCGTGAAGGTTCCAGAAAAAGAAAAGGAATGAAAACTACAAAAAACTGAACTGAACCAACACTGAAGCACAGAGATTGGGTAGGCGGGAAGAGTACCGGTGCAATACCGAAGGCATGTTGGAAACTAGAGGAACAAAATAATCAACTTTTTCTGGGGACAAGCCAGATGACGTCTGAAGGGCTCCATGGAAAAAAGAAGACTGAGCAAGATGGCACCCTTGGGTGGGAAGAGGACCAAGGACAAGCATGGTGGCATCTCCCAAAGGCTTTCTTTGAAAGCTGGGGGGATGCTTCTGCGCGGGCTCAGTCGGTGCCGACATCATCCATATGCGAGAACTGACTTCCTGCTTGTTCCTGGAGAAAGCACCAAACCCTACCAATCAAAAGGCAACACTACAAATATTAAACCAATACATCTCAGAGAACACCAATACATCTTCTACGGGGAAAGTGGCACTGTCAAACAGTAACTACAAGAACAGAATACCTCTGCTCAATTACACATGCAGAACATAGTCTGTCACCAAACAAAGAACAAGGGATCACAATTTAGAAATAGGAAGACAATTAAACTGGGAACTCCAAAGGCCAAACTTGGACTGTACAACACTGGAGAAATAAAACTATAAATTAATTTCCTCTTGTACTAAACAAAACACAAAGACGTTAGTGATGTACATTTCCCAGAGCTGACATATTTCAGTTAATAAATTCAAAATAAAAAAGCATTTTTCTACATTTTGTTGGGGCTTTTTATTTTTCAGTTGCAATTGCTCCAGTCACTTTCTTCTGGTTTCTTTGTGTCTTCTGCTAACTTTCCATTGTCTGCTGTCCATTTGTTCTTTAGTCACTCTTCTAGTTTTTTCCCCATTCTCTCTCTACATCCGCTTTAGCATACTGATCTTTCCCCTTTTGCCCTTTCCTCCTTTTCTTTTATTCCTTTTTCATCCATTCAAGTTTCACCCTTCCATCCTCAATTCTCACTTACTCTCTCAATACCCAGCCAATTGTACATTTTAGTTCCCCCCCACAAAAAAATCTCTTCCCCTCTCCATCCTCACTCCTCCAGCCCCATCCTTTTCTAGTCCTCCCCCAACATCAGCTCCCTTCTAGTTCCAACCCCCCCACCATCCACTCCCATCTAATCCCATTCTCCCATCCCCCCATCAGCCCATTTCCGATCCTAACTCCACCAGCCATTTCCTGTCCAGTCCAGTCCAAGCCCCCCCAACATCTCATTTCCAGTCCTAGCCCCCCCAATCAGTCTTTTTCTAGTCCAAGGCCCCCCCAATCCGCCATTTTCAATCCTATTCTAGCCCCCACCTGAAGAGCCCCTCGCCTGTCTGATAGTCTTCAGAGGAAGCCAGGGAGGCCCGCCCAAAGCTTCCGGCTCACCTCTGCACAGCCACCAGCGTGAAGAGCAGAGTGTTCCCTCTCATGCTAGCAGCTGTGTTCTTGTGAATCACACAGAGTGCTGGGAAAGGTTAAAAGGCATTTCCTGTTTCCCGGCATTCGCACGCTCCACAAGAACACAGCTGCCAATGTGGGGAGAAAACAGCGTTCTTCAAGTTGGCAGCTGTGCAGAGGTGAGCTGGGGCCTTGGGCAGCCTCCCTGGCTCCCTCTGAAGCTGGCATTGCAAAGCCAGGATTCACCATGTAGATATGAAGTTTGCACAGGGCCCTATGCAAACAACATTCTCACACAATGGACGGGTTGACCCTACCTGGGGCCTTCTCCACCAATCGGGTTTTCTGGATATCTGCAATGAATATGCATACAATGGAGGCAGCACATGCAAATCTCTCTCATGCATATTCATTGTGGATATACAGAAAACCCAACTGGCTGAGAGGCAGCTTTGGGAACCCCTGCACTAGACAGAAAGCGTCCACCTAGAGTGGTGCTTGCACCAGTGTGAGAGTCTTCAGCAGCCTAATTAAAGCAGTTGCCATTGTCCTCCGTCAGTTCAACTCTAAAAAATAGTGAAAGTGGCTGGTGCAGAGCCTTGAGCAGAGGCGTATGCTCAAGGCTTGGCACATCCAGCCCCCAACTCCCCTAAACAGGACATTCAGAGGGAGTGGGACACAGAATGTCATGAGCACAAAGGCTTGCTCATGAACCCACACTGGTTGCTTTTACTTTTTTTAAAGTTGGCCTGATGGAGGGCAGCAGCAGCAGACATAAGAGGGCACAGTTTGACTATGAACCACAGAGGGGAGATGGTGGACACCTAGGGGGGGGAAGGGGGGAAGATAGGGTAGGGAAGGAAAGATGCTGGACACCTAAATAAGGGGGAGGTAAGAAAAGGGCAGATATTGTTCTATGGGATGGCTAGAGGGACTTGAGCCATCCCAGGGGAGGTGTGATGCAGGACTGAAAGTTCAACTAAGGCATCAGATATCCTTAGGCCAGTCTCAGGACGCTCTGACCACATAACCCCCACACACTGTTGCCTTCACTGACAGAGATAAAACAGTGAAAGCATGCTTTAAAAGAGCCTCCACTTTTCTTTCCTGCAAATTCTGGAACACAGTGCCCTCTCCCACAGGGCATGTTCTCTGCCATGTCACGGCCATGATAAGAACACAAGATCATAAGATATGCCATACTGAGTTTGACCAAGAGTCCATCAAGCCTAGTATCCTGTCAGGTAGCCTAATCAGATTCCATGCTGCTTGTACCAGGAGTAAGAAATGATTTCTCTGGTCCTCTTTAATAATGATGATTTATGGACTTTTCCTCCAGGAACTCATCCAAGCCTCTTTTAAACCCAGCTAAACTAACAGCTTTTACTATATTGTCCGTCAACGAATTCCACAGGTTGATTATGCATAGAGCGAAAAAATATTTTCTCCCATTTGTCTTAAAATGTGCTACTTTGTGGCTTCATTGCAAGTCCCCTAGTCTTTCTTCTCTTTGGAGTAAACAACTGATCTACGTTTACCCATTCCATTCCATTCATTATTTTATAAACCTCTATCATATCTCCACCCCCTCAGTCATCTCTTTTCCAAACTGAAGTGCCCTAACCTTTTAAGCCTTTTCTCATCGGAATATCCTTCCATCTCCTTTACCATTTTGGTGGCTCTTCTCCGTACCTTTTCCAGTTCTGCTATATCCTTTTTAAGATATGGAGGCCAGAATTGAACACAATATTCAAGGTGCAGTCTCGCCATGGAACAATACAGAGGCATTAAAATATTCTTTGTTTTATTCTCCATTCCTTTCCTTATGATTCCTAGCATTCTATTTGCTTTGTTGGTCACCATTGCACACTGGGCCGAGGGTTTCAACGTATTATCCACGATAACGCCCAGATCCTTTCCTGTGTGGTGATTGCTAATATGAAGTCTTGCTTCATGTACCCATAGTTTGGGTTTTTCTTCTTTAACTGCATAATACTTTGTACTTGTCCGCATTAAATTCCATCTGCCATTTGGACACCCAGTCTCTCAATTTCTCAAGGTCCTCTTGAAATTTTTCACAATCCTCTGGTGTTTTAACAACTTTGAATAATTTTGCGTCATCTATAAATTTGATCACCTTACTAGTTATTCCCGTTTACAGATCATTTATGAATATGTTAAAAAAACAGCGGGCCCAGCACAGATTCCTGGGGTACTCCACTATTCACTTTTCTCCATTTAAAAAATTAGCCATTTAGCCATACTCTGTTTTCTTTTAATCACTTCCTAATCCACAATACACTGCTTCCTATCCAATGAATTTTTAATTTCCCCAAGGGTCTCTCATGAGGGACCTTGTCAAAGGCTTTCTGAAAATCCAGATACACTGTATCAACTGGCAGACCTTTATCTGTTTATTGACCCCTTTAAAAATATAAAAGATTAGTGAGACAGGACTTTCCATAGCTAAATCCATGTTGGTTTTCTCCCATTAAACTATTACTATCTACATGTTCAGTAACTGTGTTCTTTACTACTACTACTTACTACTATTGAACATTTGTATAGTGCCACAAAGCGTCCGCAGTGCTGCACAGACACATATAAAAGATGGTCCCTGCTCATCGGAGCTTACAATCTAGTCAAGACAGACAGCAGTAACTGTAGACATGGGATACACCTAGGGCAGGGGTCGGCAACCCGCGGCTCTTTCTCACCTTTGCCGCGGCTCCGGAGCACACTGCCCGCCCGGTATTAAAACGTGGCGTTATGGGCTCCCTCCATTCTTCTGCAGCCGCGGCTCCCTGCCTCTTAGGGAACCGCGGCTGTGCTTTTAAAATCATCTCGGAGCCCTTCCTGTCTTGACGGGCTCCGTGCAGCATTGTCCCGCCTCTACAGGAAGTTTTGGAGGCGGGACAATGCTGCACGGAGCCCGTCAAGACAGGAAGGGCTCCGAGATGATTTTAAAAGCACAGCCGCGGTTCCCTAAGAGGCAGGGAGCCGCGGCTGCAGAAGAAGGGAGGGAGCTGACATGGAGGGAGGGGGGCTGACATGGAGGGAGGGAGCAGATATGGATGGATGGAGGGAGGGAGGGGGGCTGACATGGAGGGAGGGGGCTGACATGGATGGCGGGAGGGGGGCTGACATGGAGGGAGGGAGCTGATATGGAGGGAGGGAGGGGGGCTGACATGGAGGGATGGAGGGGGCTGACATGGAGGGAGGGGGGCTGACATGGAGGGAGGGAGCTGATATGGATGGATGGAGGGAGGGGGCTGACATGGAGGGAGGAAGCTGATATGGATGGAGGGAGGGGGGCTGACATGGAGGGAGGGAGCTGATATGGATGGAGGGAGGGGGGCTGACATGGAGGGATGGAGGGGGCTGACATGGAGGGAGGGGGGCTGACATGGAGGGAGGGAGCTGATATGGATGGATGGAGAGAGGGGGGCTGACATGGAGGGAGGGAGCTGATATGGATGGAGGGAGGGGGGCTGACATGGAGGGGGCTGACATGGAGGGATTGGGGAGGCGGGCTGACATGGAGGGAGGGAGCTGATATGGATGGAGGGAGGGAGGGGGCTGACATGGAGGGATGGAGCACTGGTAATGGGGTTGAGGGGACGAGCACTGGAAATGAGCTGATTAGGGGAGGCTAGGACTGGTAATGATTTGATGGGGGTAGGACTGGTATTGGGCTGATTAGGGGAGGCTAGCACTGGTAATGGGGTTGAGGGGGATTAGCACTGGAAGCGAGCTGATTGGGGGGCTTTGACTGGGCATGGGCTGATTGTGGGGAGGGGAGGATAGAGCTGCTGGCCCTGGAAGATAACTGGGGGCTAAGGCTACAAATGGGCTGATATGAGGGGATGGGAGAATGGAACTGGATCTGAGAGGGGCTGCCATGGTATTTGTACTAGAAGGGACTGGTCAGTGGGGAAGGAGGGGGACTGGAAGGAAATGGACACCAGTGGCAATCATGGGAATGCAAGTTGACATTGGAAGGTACTGGGAGTGAGGACTGGAAAGGGGCTGATATTGGGGAGGGTTTACTGGGACTGGAAATAGGCTGATGGAAAGAAGTGAAGAAAACGAAAGAAGAGATAAGAAATGGCAGATGGACCATAGACCACAGAAAGAGAGCCAAGAGAAGAAAGGAAAGCAGAAGCCTCAGATCGGGACCAGCATGATCAAAGAATAAATTGGTCAGACAACAAAGGTAGAAAAAATAATTTTATTTCATATTAGTGATTTGACTACAAAATCATCATAATTTTGAAATTAAATATTGTTACTTGTTGTTGTGATATTTTCTGGCGTATTTTTTTTGGTGTGCGAAGGAAGAGGGGTAGTCTTATACGGCGAGTATAGGCCAAACACCTATATTTTAACAGGAAAAGTAGGGGGGTCGTATATAGCATTAAGGTAAGAAACAATATATGCAGTGTTAGATTTGTTTTAAATGTCGCAATGGTTTTGCGGCTCCCAGTTTTTTTTTTCCCTTCGGAAACGGGTCCAAGTGGCTCTTTATGTCTTAAAGGTTGCAGACCCCTGACCTAGGGGGAATGGTAAGGAAACACAAAGAAGATCAGGCGAGTCAAGATTTGAAAGTGGCAGCGAAGAGGTGAATTTTCATCCTGGATTTGAAAAGAGAGAAGGCGCCTGACGTACAGACTCAGGTAGTTTGTTCCAGGCATAAGGAGCAGCAAGGTGAACGGAGCAAAGTCTGGAGTTGGCAATAGCAAAGAAAGGCATAGATAGGAGCAACATGCCAGAAGAGTAGAGTTCCCAAGGAGAGGTGTAGGGAGAGATAAGAGAGTTAAAGTAGTGAGGAGCTGCAGAGTGAATGCACTTACAGTTCAGCAGGAGAAGTTTGAACTGGATGCAAAAATGGATAGGAATCCAATGAAGAGATTTGAGAAGAGGAGTAAGATGAGTATGATGAGGCTGGCAGAAGATTAGCCACACAGCAGTGTTGAAAAGATTGATGACTCAGAGGGGAGACCAGCAAGGAGCAGGTTACAATAATTTCTATCATTTTGCCTGGTATGGGCGTTAGGATAACTGGGTCTGTAGTTTCCTGAATCACACCTGGAACCCTTTTCAAAAACTGGCATTACATTGAGCACGCTCCAATCTTAATGATAGATTACTAAAAAGTAAGTTTGAATCTCATATTTCAGTTATTCTAGTACCCTGGGATGTATGCATTCTAGTCCAGGAGATTTGCTATTCTTTAGTTTATCAAAAGCAGCATTACATTTGCCCAATTTATTGAGATTATTTCAATTCCTCTAATACATCTGGCATGGGTAAATTTTGTATATCTTCCTCAATAAAGACTGAAGCAAAGAATTTAGTCTCTCCGCTATGGGCTTGTACTCTCTTAGTGCCCTTTTTACGCCTCTATCATCTAATAGTCCAATTGACTCTCACAGGAATTTTGTAATGAATGTACATGAAAAGGTTTTTATCTATTTTTGCTTTCACAGCAAGCTTCTTTTCAAATTCTCTCTGCCTGCCTTATCAATACCTTACATTTAACTTTCCGGTACTTATGTTTCCTGTTTATCATTTGTTCTTTTTTTGCATTTTCTGATAGGTTTTCTTATCTATAACAGCTTTTCTGACCTCACTCTTAAGCCTTCCTTCCACCTTTCTTGAAGCATGAAATGCATCTGGCCTGTCAAAGTATCCACTTTTCAAACTAAAAAGAGTATTTCCTTGGTTTTTTTGGAATCTGGAAAGCTAACCAAGAACCTTTATACTCTTGAAGTCTTTCTCCAGAGTGCCCCACCCTTCCAGGATCATCAAAGAGAGTGCCTTCTGAAGGCGGCAGGCAGGCCTTAGTCAGCTTGCACAAGCCCTCAAGGATCAGAGCTCTCCTCTCAACCTCAACTGGCTTCTTTTAGATCTGCAGGGCCTCAGCCACTCTGGTAGCCTGAACACAGAAGGATTGGAGGGTAGGAGTTGCCTAGACCCCGAAAAGGTTTCGGAGCACAGCCTGGCCGAAGGCACTGTCCTGTCGGGACTCTCTTTCCAGGCAGTAATGGGCTGCGAAGATATGGACTGAAGACCAGGTGGCAACCCGGCAGATGTCCACCATTGGGACAGAGTGCAAGTTTCCCTGGCATTTGCTGGGGGAGGAATTTTGTGATGGTAATAGAGACAGGGTAGAGTCCATACATTCCAGAGATCCCTCAGCCCCCAAGACCTCCCAAGGATCAGTGATGGCATACATGGGCTACAGAGTCAGGCCCCCAGACTAGATACAGATCCCGGTCCCTGAAGAGAACTGTGGGCCTGGAAATCTGGCAAAAGAATGCCCCCTCCCTAGAATTGCTTTCCCCTCCCAAGGGGGGCTCTCCCTGGCAGCTAAGAGTACCCCCAGTCAATTCTGCTCCAATAACGCTGCCATTCCCACTGTTTCAGCTGCTGGTAAGAACCCCAGCCTGATTGCCACAACAGCCTGCGTCACACTTCCAAAGCTTCCTCATCACCACAGCATAAAAGCTCACTCTCACTGCCAGACAGGGAATCCATAAGGAGGCCTCTATCATAAGTTAGGCAAAACAGCCCTACTGCAAAACTTTGCTGGCAGTCCTCCTAGCTGCCCCAGAACCAGCTTCACTCTCAGAGCTCCACCTTGCTCACAATCACCTATACCTCCAACACCGACACGGAGCCTTATACCACTGCTGCCCCGATGCTGAATGCTCTCTCAGCAACTGTAATCAGAGCTGTCTCGGCCACTTCTTTCTTCCCCCTCCCCTCAGAAAAGCACACAAAGTTTAGGTGAAGAAAAAGTGCATCCCACCAGCCCCTGAGATCTTCCTGCCACAGAGAAGGAGAGAGGCAGGGAAAGTAAGAGGGGGGAAGGGAAACTGGGGGGACCCCAACCCAGGACATACAGCAAACTAACCTCCTGCAGAGGATGGAAACACTTCAGCTCCTGCACAAAGCTAAATCCTCGTACTGCTCATTTCAGACAATGGAAATCAGTCTGCAGAATGCTGCTCTGGGAATTACCAGCCAGATCCAGCCGTACCAACCCAGCATGTGTTCACCATCTGCTGGAGACCAAGAATACTGGGAGAGATCTAGCTGCACCAATTTTTCACAGAAAAAAAGACAGCGCACAGTAAAAGGTTTTTGATTCCCTGTCTCCATCTGCTGACAAGGCAGCATAAACCACACGTCTGGCTAGATTAGGAAGAAACTATTTTACCCCCATAACTTATTCTCCATCTTCAAAAAATAAAATCTCAACTTGTGGCCAAATATGGGCTCAGTATAAGTCAACAAATTCTTCTGGCTTTGCCTGATATGTTTGAAAAAGTGATATTGCTTTACATTGCTTAGCTATTTTTTTTGCTAGATTAGTTTAATTACTAGGATTGAATGACTGCATTTAAGAGGCAACAAGCTTTTTTTAAAATATCAGGCATTCAAAAGGGAAGACAATTTAGCAATAATGAAGTGTTAATCCCCTCCCAACTACCCTGCCTTTCAATCTTACTATATAAACTGACCTACTAAGAGGAGGTTGATTTAGCTAGGTTACTTACCTGTAATGATGGTTCTCCATGGACAGCAGGATAAATCAGCCATACCTTGTGACATCATCTGACAGAACCATGGACACGGAATTGCTCTCCTATAGTTCAGAAAGGCAAAGCATGCTCCAGATGCCTACACTCTTGGGCCCACCCCTACCTGGCTCAATTCATGCCAAGCCTAGGCCAGTCTTACCACCCCAGGTAGAGTAGCGGGCATATGGACTTGAAAGATGTAGTCGCGGGAGCCTGTGCCCTTCTTCATTCATGGAGAAATTTCACTTACCGTTAATTTCCTTTCCTGGAATACTGCTAGGCCAGTCCAGACAAACGACTTATCCTGCTGTCCACGAAGAACCCCTGTTGCATGTAAGTAACCTCACTTTCTCTAAGGACAAGCAGGATGTGCCAGCCACACCTGGTGATTCCCTAATAGTGCCGTGAGGCTGTCTCAGGCTATAGTAGAATGAAGGTCATAAACACCACCATTAAGTGAAGATGATGTGGTTTATTAACTAGCCGTGACATGCAGGCAACCGATGAATGGTTACAATGGGCAACCGATAAATAGGTGCAACAAGCAGGTAATGCAAATACAACAATCGTGGATGCAACAGGCAACCACTCAATGAAAACATTCACCTCTCATGGGCTCTGTGCAACAAGCGATTACAACTTTATCAGAGATGGCATAAGCTTATAACACTAGTGCTAGCGGCAATGGCCGATGTGTCCTCAATCCAGTGTCTGAGTCCAGAGGGGGGCCTGCTACCTCTGGTTGGAGTCCATCAGTGCCAGTGGGTCCTGCCTTGGCCAGGTTCAGAATGCTGGATGGAGTGACCAAAGGAGCTGTCAGTCATGGTGAGCTGGTCCAGGCAGTAGTGCCTTTGGAAGGTGTATGCAGAGGACCAGGCTGCAGTCTTGCAGATTTTCTGCAGGGTACAGCGCTGAGGTTCGCCAAGGTGGCGGACACTGCTCATAGTTGGTGGGTCTGGATGGGTGCCTTCCTGCAAGTAGAAGGTGATGCAGGCGGTGATCCATTGGGACAGCATCTGTTTTGCTACTGGGCAGTTGGGCCTGTTGTGGCTGAAGGCGACAAAGAGCTGTGGCCCTTGGCAGATAGCTGTGGTTCCTGCTAGGTAGAGGTGCAGCATCTGCCGCAGTCAAGGGTGTGGAGGCGCCGCTCTTCCAAACTGGCGTTCGGGTCTGGATAGAAGATGGGGAGCTCGATGGTCTGGTTGATGTGGAAGGGTGATGCCACTTTCGGTAGGAATCCAGGGTGAGTCCACAGTGAGGGATGGTCTGAGTAGAAGAGGGTATAAAGTGGGTGTGCAACAAGCACCTGGAGTTCTCACTCTCCTGGCTGAAGTGATAGCAATGAAGAACAAGATAGGAGCACAGATTCCAGCGGCTCGAAGGGCTCCCTCGTGAGCTGTTGCAGGACGATATTTGGGTCCCAAGGAGGCACTGGCCTGCATACAGCAGGGCGTAGGATCGACAGGCCCTTCATGAACCAGGAGACCAATGGGTGCGCAGAGATGGGGTGGTCATTGATATGGTTATGGAAGGCAGCAATGGCCGAGTGGTGTACCCTGATGGAAGAAATCTGGAGGCCTGAGGCAGAAGGCAGGAGAGGGGGGGTCTAAGCCCGCCAACGTGCACTAGGCATCGAACCAATTCCATTTCAGGGAGTACAAGCGCCTGGTGGAGTCCCACTGGGCTGTGAGGATGAAGTGCTGGACATCTCCTGTGAGGGTTCTGGGCTGATATCTGCAAACTTTCAACTTCCAGGCAGTCAGTGCAAGGGCAGGAAAATTGGGGTGGAGGGTCCTCTCCCCATCCTGAGTGATGAGGTCTGCTCGAGAGGGCAGGCATATCAGTGGCCCGTCCACAAGTCGTCTGAGAAAGGGAAACAACATCTCCCTCGGCCAGTAGGGGGCAATGACGACGACTGTGGCCCCATTGGATGTGATCTTCTGCAGAACTTTGGAGAGAAGCAGCACTGAAGGGTAGGCGTACAGGAGCTGGTAGTTGCATTCAGCCTATACTGAGGGATGGATCTGTCCACGTTCCCTGGGTACGAAGGTGGAGAAGATGGGCTCCCCAGCCCAGCTTAGAAGCATCCATGGTGAGGACGAGGTGGTGCTGGGGGTCTGGAAGGCCCAGCCCTGCCCTGGGTAAGGTGCTCTCTATGCAACCACCTGGCAAGTGAGGCCAGTGCTTTTTAGTCTATGGCCACTTTGTGGGACATGGGCTGACAGCGCTAGTTCCAGCGCCATTGCAAGTGGCATTGAAGGCTTCTCATGAGGTGGACGACCTGGGTTGATACCACGTGACCCAGGAAGCACAGGAGTGTTCTGGCTGAGACAGTTTCAGCTGCTATCACACTCTGCGTCAGAGATATGATAGTGTTCACTCCTGCTGGCGGAAGGAAGACCTTGACTGGGGGAGGGGTGAATAGAGTCGCCCTAATGAAGTCCAAAGCTTGCATTAGTTGCAATTGTGATTTCCTGAAGTTGACCAGCAATCCCTAGGTGGACAACAGGGAGATGGTGGTCAGCACAGCCTCATCCACTTCCTGTTTGGAGGAGGCTGCAATCAACCAGTTATCCAGGTAGCAGAAGACACACACACCTGATTTGCAGAAGTGAGTAGTGGCCACAGCCATGCACTTCGTGAACATTTGGGGCTGGGGAAAGGCCGAAGGGAAGCACCTTGTATTGGTAGTGCCAACCCGCAACACAGAAGCACAAGAACATCCTGTGTGCTGGGTAGATAGGGATGTGGAAGTAGACATCCTGCAGGTCTAGTGATGCCAGCCAGTCGTTCCATTGTAGGAAAGGCAGGATGGATCCCAAGGAGTACATTCAGAAATGCTCCTTGTGGATAAATTTGTTGAGGCTGTGGAGACAGAGGATGGGTCGTACTCCCCCAGACTTCTTGGGAATAATGATGTACCTGAAGCCCTGCCCAATTTCATCCTATGGTACTTCCTCCACTATAGCAATCGAAAGGAGGGACTGGATTTCTGTTATCACGGTGTTGTGCAGGTGGTCCTGGATGCGACTGACGGGAAGGATTTATGATGAGGGGTCGCCAGGAACCGAATGGAATAGCTTTGGTTGATAATGCACAGGACCCACTTGTCAGTGGTTATGGTTGCAGAGGCTTCCTTGAAAAAGGGAAACTCGACCCCCCACCAGGACGGCCATGTTGAGCGAGGTGTCAAAAGAAAGGGTTGTTTTTCCCTGAGAAGATTGTGAATTGCTTTTGATGCCTGCGTTCCTTCTGACGCGGCTTCTGATGGTAGGATTGGTAGGACTGGTGTGGTTGCCACTTGTGGTACTGTTGGTAGTGCTTAGAGGAGTAGGGTTTTCGTTGATAAGACCCTTGTGAATTGTGTGAGCTAGCATTGCGGTCAAGCCCATCGGAGACTAAGGTCTGAAGGGTGTTTAAGCGCTCCATGTCATTGACTGTGTCTGACTTTTTCCCCTTAGAGTTTGTCTCCCGCGCAGGGGGCGTTGACGAGGCACTCATGTATGTCCTCCCATAGACCGATGCTCAAACCCAGGCAATGCATCTGGAGGTGATGGCTATTGCAGATGTCCATGATGCCAAGTTGAAGGAATCGAAAGCCAAGAGGATGAGGTGTTTGCCACATTTGCCCAGGTCCTTCAAAAGGGGTAAGAGGGTGTTCTCAAGTTCTGCTGGTAGTCCTTCTGCTGCCTTCTTGAGGTTGGGTAGAATGGAGTCCAGGTACAGCACTTGCTGGAACTAGTGGGCTGTGATCCATGAACTTAGCATGGCAGCTTGGTAGGTCTTTCTCCTGTGGTCGTCGAGGGCCTTATGGTCCTTCCCGGGTGGCGCACTGGAGTGCGTGCGGGAGATTCTGGCCTGCTTTAGAGCGGACTTCACCACGATGGACTGGTGGGGCAGCTGTGTCTTGTTGAATCCTGGTGCAGGCTGGAAATGGTATTTGGCGCAGAGTCTTCGGGATGTGGTTGGTACAGATGCTGGTGTTTACCAGATGCGTATGAATTTATCCAGTAGGAGGTGGTGTACTTGAATGGAGACCATTGACTTGGGAGCATCAAGGTACTTCAAAAGGCCCAGGACCTCATTCCTCGTGTCTGGAGCATCAGGCTGGAGGAGTTTCTGGAAGAACTTGGGGTAAGTGAGAACCTCTGGTGGCAAAGGTGAAGGTGGATGCGGTGGAGGTGGAGAGGGGTCTGAGGGTGTTTCCCCTCCATCGGTAGAGCGGTAGGGGCTGCCCTAAGAGCCAAAGCCTGCTGCTTCCTCCCCATCACTATCCATGGAGAGAGATCCTGGGGAGAAAGTGGCTGGGGTAGGCGTTGCATTTCGGGAGGTTGTCCATGGAGGAGTTGTCATCGCTGTTGGGCCAGCTGGGTTAGGTCCAGTCTGGGTCGGCTGTGGTACCCGTGTGGGCACGTTCTGTGCCAGGAACTGCACCAGTAGGTCCAGCATTGCAGCAGGTGGAAGGGTGGATGGCTGGGCTAAGTTCTGTGCCTGTGTCATGGACTGAGCCTGTAGGGTTCGTACCTGTTCAGAAACTAATGTCTGAACCAATAGTATGTTTTCCTGTTATAAGATGGGGCCTGCTCTGAACCAAAGACTGAATTAAATAAAAGGGATTCCTGTTTAGTTACAACTCGGCATTAAAACTTGCAGATCAAGCAATTCTGCAAGTTTATATGCTTCACATAGGAAGTATTATTCCAGCTGACTACGTGCAGAAGGACATTGCTGAGATTTTCACTGTGCTACTGCTACTAGCATTTGCAACAATGTATGGACTTGCATACCAGCAACTTTCTAGCATGATGGAAGGCTGTTACCGGATTTGCTGAAGATGACATACAGGATTTGAAACCAGCCAATCACCAGGCTGTCAGGACAAAAAATTATACGCCGGATACAGAAGGACAGAATACAGATGCAGCCCAGAAAACACCGGCAGTACTCTGGAACATGCACAGAGGCAGGCAGAACACCTGGGAACTTTAACTTCTGACACAGACTGTTTCACATGCCTGTCTCTCTGACTGGAAAGTCAGATAGTGTCCAAGGGCAAAACCTCGGGACAGAGTGAATCTCTCCCACAGACCTGCAGCTTGGTGTGACCATGCAGTACATCTCAGCCGACTATGGACCTCTGCCATACTTTGACTTCATGCTGTTTTGAAGACCATTTCTTGGATCCAGCCACAAGTGTTCTGGCAAGAGCTAAGGTAACCTTATTACCCCTGAGGTTGGGGCTAGCTTAGACAGACAGATAATGTACTGTAAGTCTGAGTGCAGAGCGAATCAGTGACATTTGTTTCTAAAACAGAGATTAGGTCTCTTGGTAATTGTAACATAGGGCTGCATAACATACTACCACAGAAAACTAATTTACATAGTAACATAGTAAATGACGGCAGATAAAGACCAGCATGGTCCATCTAGTCTGCCCAGCAAGATGGCAAGAGTAGGTGCACCTGTCTCTCTGTGCAGGCCACCCTTCCCCATGTCTTTGTTTCGGGGTGAACCCACCACTCCATGTAGGACACCCCTATTTGTTGAGATGTCATATGGTTCAGAAGTTAGATGGTACCGTTTATCTTGTTTTTATCCTATTGCTGTAAAGGGATCCACTGTGTTTGTCCCATGCCTTCTTGAATTCCATCACCGTGTTTGCCCCCACCACTTCCATCGGGAGGGCATTCCAAGCATCCACCACCCTTTCAGTGAAAAAATATTTCCTGACATTGCCTTTCAGTTTACCACCTTGAAGCTTCATGTTATGCCTTCTAGTTTTACAGCTTCCCCGTCTTTGGAAGAGGTTTGTTTGTTCATCATTTCTCTTTAAGTATTTAAAGGTCTGAATCATATCTCCCCTGTCCCTCCTCTCCTCCAAAGTGTACATATTTAGGTCTTCAAGTCTCTTCTCATAAGGCTTCTAACGCAGGCTCCAAATCATTGAACACAGTATTCCAAATGAGGCCTCACCAGTGACCTATACAGTGGCATAAGTACCTCTTCCTTTCTGCTGGTAATCCCTCTTTGTATGCAGCCCAACATCCTCCTGGCTTTTGCCACCGCCTTGTCGCACTGTTTTGCCACCTTGAGATCATCAGAGATAATCACACCAAGGTCTTTTTCCTGAACCGTGCATACCAACCTCTCGCCCCCTATCGCGTACATTTCCCTTGGATTTCTGCTACCCAAGTGCATGACACTGTACTTTTTCGCATTAAATCGTAATTGCCAAGCATTAGACCATTCTTCCAGCTTTTGTAGATCTTTCCTCATGTTAACCACTCCCTCGGGGGAGTCCACTCTGTTGCAAATTTTTGTCTCGTCTGCAAAAAGACAGGACTTTTCCATTCAGTCCTTCAGCAATATCACTCACAAATACACTGAACAGTGCTGGGCCCAGGACCGAACCCTGGGGCACCCCGCTAATCACCTTCCTCTCATCTGAGTGAGCTCCATGTACAATCACCTTCTGTCGTCTGTCAGTCAATCAATTTCTAATCCAGTTTACCATCTTGGGGCCCATCCCCAAGCTACTGAGTTTGTTGACAAGCCTCCTATGAGGAACAGTATCAAAGGCTTTGCTGAAATCCAGGTAGATGACATCCATCAGATGCCCCTGATCTAGTTCCTTGATCACCCAGTCAAAGAACTCAATCAAATTTGTTTGGCAAGACCGTCCTTCGGTAAAACCATGTTGCCTCGGATCTTGCATCCTGTTGGTTTTGAGAAAGTTCACTATTCGCTCTTTCAGGAGCGCCTCCATTACTTTTCCCGCCACCGAGGTAAGGCTCACGGGCCTGTAGTTTGACACTTCTTCCCTGTCACCACTTTTGTGTAGAGGTACGACATCAGCCATTCTCCAGTCCTGAGGAACCTCTCCTGTTTCCAAGGATCTGTTGAAGACATCCTTTAACGGTCCTGCAAGAACCTCTCTGAGCTCTTTCAGTATCCTGGGATGTATCCCATCTGGTCCATGGCTTTGTCCACTTTCAGTTTAGCAAGTTGTTCTAACACCTCGTCTTCTGTGAATGGTGTGGTATCTACTTCATTCCCATTTTTATATTTGGGAGTCACAGCTGGTCCATCTCCAGGATCTTCTTTAGTAAAAACAGAGCAGAAGTATTTGTTTAGCAATTTCGCTTTTTCAGTGTCACTTTCCACGAGTCCTTTCCCAGCACTTTTGAGTCCTGTAAGTCCAACTCTGATCTTCTTCCTTTCCCGAATATACCTGAAGAAAGTTTTGTTGCTACCCTTAACACATCTTTAGCCATCCTTTCCTCTGCCTTTGATTTTGCTATCCTTATTACTCTTTTAGACTCGGATCCTGTATTCATTTCTGTGTTCTTCGGTTTGCAAGCTTTTGAATTTTGTGAAAGTTGTGTTTTTTGCATTTATTTGAGCAGCCACCTCTTTGGAAAACCAAATAGGTTTCCTTTTCCTCTTGTTTTTATTTACTTTTCTTACAAATTTATCTGTTTCCCCTTTTATTGCCTTCTTTAGTTTAGCCCATTGCAATTCCACTTCCTTTATCTCCTTCCACCCCGTCATCTCCTCCTTTAAGTACTCTGCCATTTTATTGAAGTCAGTGTATTTGAAGTTTAGGACTTTGAGCTTGCTATGATTGGCCTGTACCATGGCTTTTATCTCAAACCACACTGTGTGGTGGTCGCTGTTGCTCACAGGGGCACTCACGCAGACATTCTACACACTATTACCGTTGGTGAGCACTACATCCAGAGTTGAGCTTTCCCTGGTTGGTTCCATCACCATTTGTCTAAATAATGCATCTTGGAGAGCATCCACAATTTTTTTGCTTATTTATTTATTTATTTTATTTATTTATTTAGAAAATATTTATATACCGCAGCTTCCAGCGATCAGCAGCGGTTTGATTATAGATTGAAAATTGCCAAATTAAGACAAAAATCTTGGAGTATCATTACATTGATTAGAAAGAAAAGCACGGCACACAGAAATAAGGTCCTAGTGCTTCTTTCCAGATGTGCAGAAGGAGTAATCCAATCCACATCAGGTAGTCACCCAATATGATCGCTTCCCCCTTTGTTGCTATCTTGGCAATATCTTTAATCAATTTGTTATCTCTCTCTTCAATTTGAGTCGGAGGTCTGTAGACTACAGCAATATGGATGACAGTGCCATCTCCTCTTTCCAACGCAATCCAGAGCGCTTCTTCTATTCCCCATGTCCCCTGCATTTCAGTAGCTTTAATATTGCTTTTGACATACAAGGCTACTCCTCCTCCTTTTCCATTTTCTCTGTCTCTTCTGAATAGATTATAGCCAGCTATGGCTATATCCCAATCGTGCGATTCATTAAACCACGTTTCTGTAATGGCCACAATGTCCAAATTCGTTTCCACAATTAGGGCTTCCAGGTCTGGAATTTTGTTGGCTAAGCTTCAAGCATTTGTGCTCATTGCTTTCCAGCATTTTCCTGGCTTGTGTGTATTTTGCATTGATTTTGTTCTGCCTACTTCTTCCCACATGTTTTTGATGTGTGGTTTAAAAGTGTGTCTGTTTCTGATGGAGTTCTGCTTTTGCTGGGGGTGGCATGCAGATGTTGACCTTCCACATCTGTCACCCATTCTTCCTAGGTTAAATGCGTTCCCGTGCAGGCTCCGTCAGTACCGACGATACCATATGTGAAGACTAAATTCCTGCTGTTCCCGGATATCACCTGTTATCATCAGTACGGATGGAGCCTGCATGGGAACGCTCCCCAGCGTCCAATAGGAACGCTTTTGGGAGCATCCCTCAGCACATGCGTGCTGCCTTCCCAAATGTCCCCCTTCAGTTAAGTTTGTAGCTGAGTGAAAGGATAGAGGGAGAGAGAAAAGAGACAAAGAGAGAGACAACTCCTAGGGGAGGTGGGTGGGTTGTGAAAACTAAATTACTGCTTTTCCCGGAGATCACCTGTTACAGGTGAGTAACTACGCTATCTCCAGGAACAAGTAGGAATGTAGTATTCACATAGGGGACTCCCTAGCTGAAGATGCCAGGGAGATAGCCCCAGGAAGGTGCCACCGTCGAAGGTGAGAATCCTTCCTCCCATGGATCTCTGGCATCCCACAAAGGTTGGTGGGTAGGAGTTGGTTTAGGTTTGAAAGAGATTTTGAAGAACAGCTTGGCCAAAGAAGGCATCCCGATGGGAGGCTTTATCTAGGCAGTAGTGGACTCTGAAGGTGTGTACCGAAGCCCAAGTGGCTGCTCGACAAATGTCATCGATAGACACAGAGTGGAGATTAGCCATAGAAGCTGCCATGGCTCTCACATTATGAGCTGTGACATGGTCCTGAAGAGAAAGACCCTTACTCTCATAAGCAAAGGATATGCATTGGGCAATCCATTTAGATAAAGTTCTTTTGGA
Source organism: Ichthyophis bannanicus (assembly GCA_033557465.1). Classification (NCBI taxonomy): domain Eukaryota; kingdom Metazoa; phylum Chordata; class Amphibia; order Gymnophiona; family Ichthyophiidae; genus Ichthyophis; species Ichthyophis bannanicus. The sequence goes on from CM066032.1 coordinate 608,024,429, forward strand.
GATTGGAAGTCTCAAATGACTAAGGTCAAAAACTATAAAAAGTTGTGAGGACTTTCTATGTTGCTGTGTTCTTTGGATGTAAAAGGCCAAGGCCCTTTTACAATTCAAAGTATGAAGGTTTCTTTCTGCATTAGAGGCGTGAGGCCTCGGAAAAAATACAGGAAGGTAAATTGATTGATTTAAATGAAAAGGCGAAACCACCTTTGGCATAAAATGTGGGTGAGTTCAAAGAACCACCTTATGATGAAACCTAGTATAAGGAGGATCAGCCACTAAAGCTTGTAATTCACTAATGCGACGGACAGAGGTGATTGCAATTAGGAAGATGACCTTCCAGGTCAAAAACCTAAGGGCTGCAGTGGCTAAAGGCTCAAAAGGCGGCTTCATGAGCTGCCCGAGAACTAGATTTAGATTCCATGCCACCGGTGGTGGCTTGATGGGAGGTTTAGTTAATAAAAGGCCTCTCATAAATCTTGATAGGAGTGGGTGAGAGGAAATTGGTTGTCCATTTAGAGGCTTATAAGAAGCTGCAATTGCACTAAGATGGACTCTTACCGAATTGGTCTTTAACCCAGAATTCGATAAGTGAAGGAGATACTCTAGTATCGATTCTAAGGGTATGACCCGAGGGTTTAATCCCCTCTTGGAGCACCATATAGTAAAATGTTTCCACTTGAAGGCATAAGATCTTTTTGTGGAAAGTTTCCTAGAAGCCTGAAGGATACCTTTTACCTGCTGGGACAGGATGAAATCCTGGAGTTCTAAGCCTTCAGCAACCAGGCCGTGAGGTGCAGGGACTGGGGATTCGGGTGCCATAGCGTCCCGTTCTCCTGGGAAAGGAGATCTGGAGCATGCCCTAACTCCAGAGGTGCCGCTTGAGAGAGATGCAGAAGCAGGGAATACCACGTTTGGTGTGGCCATCGTGGTGCTACGAGAGTCTTGTGACCCTTGTCTCTGTTTTGGGGATGAGGGGAATGGGTGGGAAGGCATAAAGGAAGTCCTGACCCCAGTGAAGGAGGACGGCATCCCTTGCCTGACAGTTGTGCGCCGAAATCCTGGAACAGAACCAGGGAAGTTTGGCATTCAGTGGACCTGCAAAGAGGTCTATGTCTGGAGTGCCACAGTTATGAAATATCTTTGCCACCTGGTCTAGGTGGAGTGACCACTCGTGAGGTAGCAGTACTCAACTGAGTTTGTCTGCCCAAAGGATTTGAATGCCTGGAAGATATACCACTAGAAGGTGAATTTGATGCTCTCTGGCGAGGGCCCATAGACGTAAAGCTTCGTTGCATAACGACAGAGAGCCCGTTCCACCATGCTTGTTCACACAGAACATGGCTACCTGATTATCCGTCTGGACTAGGATTGTCTTGTAGCTGAGCTGGGCGTGGAACACTCGAAGAGCTAAATAAATTGCTCTTAATTCCAGGAGGTTTATGTGTAAACCAACCTCCTGTGGAGTCCAGGTGCCCTGGGTAGAGAGATGATTCAGGTGTGCTCCCCAACCCACCTGTGATGCATCTGTTAGGGTGGCCTGAAAGAGGGGTTGATGGAAAGGAGACCCCACTGTCAGATTTTCTAGTGATTGCCACCATTGGAGGGACAAAATTAGTCATTGAGAGATTGTTATTTTGTCCGACAAATGACCCGTGGCCTGTGTCCACTGTGTAGAGAAGGTCCACTGAGCTGCTCACATGTGGAGGCGAGCATATGGGACTACATGAACTGTGGATGCCATGTGTCCCAGTAACTGCAGTAGCTCCCGAGCAGTGAGGGAGGATTTGCCTGCTGCTTGGGAAGATAGCTGCATTATGCGAAGACACTGGGATTGTGGAAGGAAAGCCCTTGACTGTCTGGTATCCAGACAGGCTCCTATGAATTCTAGGCATTGGGAAGGAACTAGTTGAGATTTCGGGAAGTATATTACCAATCCCAAGTATTGGAGGATTCGCATTGTACGGGACAGTGCAGTGCTGGCATCTGCAACTGTGGAGGCTCAAATGAGCCAGTCGTCTAAGTAAGGGAAGACGAAAATACCCAGGGTTCATAGAAATGCAGCTACTACTGCCATGCATTTTGTGAATACCCTTGGTGCTGAAGCTAGACCAAAAGGAAGAACCCTGTACTGGAAATGTCTTCCCCTGAAAAGGAAACATAAAAATTTCCTGTGATCTGGATGGATGAGAATGTGAGTGTATGCATCCTTTAAGTCTAGAGAGCAAAGCCAGTCCTGGTTTTAAGGTATGGCAGAAGAGTTCCTAGAGAAATCATCTTGAATGTCTCTCGAAACAGATATTTGTTCAATTCTCTGAGGTCTAGAATGGGTCTGTGTCCTCCTGTTTTCTTTGGAATAATAGGGGGAATAGAACCCTGCACCCTGTTGAAGAATGGGTACTTCCTCTATTGCCCCTTGGGCAAGAAGTATGGCGACCTCGTGATCTAGCAGATTGTCTGCAGAGATTTGTGAATTGAATTGCTTTGCCTTAGAATTGTAGGAGGGGGTATGCTGTGAAAACGAAGTTTGTACCCCTCTCCTACAATGGACAAAGTCCAATCTTCTGCTGTTATCTGATGCCATCTGTTGAGAACGTGGCATAACCTGCCCAGAATATTGGGGGGTTGGGGACCACTCAGAGGCAGGAAGACAAAGCTCTCTAGGAAAGAGTCAAAGCCCTTGAGGGGGCTGAATCTGGAGAGCTGGTTGGGCTCTCGGGCCTTTTGGTTTCTTTTGCTGTCTAGTTGGTCTCTTTTGGGCAGCCTGACCTGGAGTCTGACTCTGCTGGGTATAGGAAGGATAAAACTTCCTCTTTTTGCTAAATGAGGGTTTTTTATAAGGCTTCCTTTTTGCTGGAGTGGCTGTAGACTTTGTCAATCTATCTAAGGTAGAATTGTCAGCATCTAACTCGTTAGCCTTCTCCTGCCAGTTCTTGCCGAAGAGATTCTCCCCCGTGCAAGGAATGTTGCCTAACTTGTCCTGTACCCAAGTCTCCAAGTCTGATGCCTGTAGCCAGGCAATCCGTCGTGCGCTAATGGCAATAGCAGAAGTTCTGCTGATGCATTCAAAGCAGTCAAAGGCTGCACGATTGACAAACTTGGAGACATCCTGAGCATGCTTAACTAGAGCAAGAAAATCTTCTCTTATCATCTGGGAGAAATGGGCTCATAAGTTCCAAGTCTCCTGTGACTTCCTTGAGGAACATTCCCATATAAAGAATATATGAACTGATCCTAGCTGAAAGCATGGAAGCTTGAAGAGTTCTGCGCCCAAAAGCATCCAGAGTCCTGCATTCACGACCTGGAGGATTGGATGCATGCCTCTTTGCACTTTTCATCCTACACATGGCTGATTCCACTACCATTGAATGGTGTGGCAGCTGGGTTTTCTGAAATCCAGGACATGGTGGAACGCGATACATAGTATCAAGTCTCCTAGAGTGAGGAGAAGTAGTCAGAGGTGTCTCCCACATTCTGAGTATTGAGCTATGCAGAATTTCATGGATAGGCAGAGTGGCTGCCTCCTTAGGAGCTGTAGGATACTGGAGAATTTCCAATTCCTTTGCTCTGGGTTCCTCTTCAGGAGCTACTGTGATTGAAAAACCTTTGGCCATATCACGGATGAAATCCTGAAAGAACATGTCCTCTGGAGGTGACATTCTGTGTTGGGGAGAAGAGGGATCTTCTAGGAGAGACCCTCTAGTGCCAGCAGAATTGTCAGAGCCTTTGGAATCTGAGGAATCAAAGCATTCCTGACCCCAATGCTCTTGCAAAGCACGATCCCGGTACCGATCAAAGTCGGTACCGAGGTGACCCGGTACCACTTTGTCAATTCCAGCCAGAGATGGCATGGGAAGAGTTCCCCACCGGGGACGGTACCATCAGTACCGGCATCTTCGGTGTCGGTACCGGTGTCCTTGGGACCACCGGTACCGCAGCTGAAAGAAGAGCTGCGATACTGCGCTCGATAGCAAGAAACCTCTGGTCTATCAACGCTGCTGATGCCTGGGTGTCGGTACCGGTAAGAATGGCCGGAACCCCTGAGGCATGGCACAGGTAGCTCTTGCGAGGTTGAGGCCTCAAGAACAACCTGAAGCCACATCGATGCTTTGGAAGCTGAAACCTCCCGCCGGGGCTGTTTTGCCGGTGTGGTTCCCTCAAGGGCAATGCCAATGACCTCTCGATGCTTAGCAGGAGAGCTACCCTTTGAGGACCGGCTTTTATGTTTAGCTACCTGAGATCCATGGGAGGAAGAAGAGGCCCTTGACGATGTCGATGCAATGGATCTGGCATCTGAAGAAAAGAGGGTACCGAGCTTTGCGGCCCGGTTCTGTCTTCCTCTTTTTGTCATCCCCATGCAGGAGAGATATTCAGTTGGAGAATGATCAGGCCTAAACATTTTAGACACCAATCATGGGTGTCAGTGACGGAAATGGTACCGCCACACTAAGTACATTTTTTAAAACCACTAGTTGGTTTTTCCATGATTTAGGACTATGGGGCCTAGTGCCCAAAATGGCGCCTAGCACCAAAGAGAAAAGTTTCTGAAAAGTAACAGTCTAAAGCCTAAGTTGGTTTTTTTTTGTATGAAAAGAAAAGAAAAGAACCGGCGGTACTGGTAGGCGTCGTGCGGTAGGCAAACGCGACCACAAGAAAAGAAATTTAAAGACGGAATTTTCTGCGGTGACAGGGATAGATCCTGTCGGCTCCGCGGAAAATGAAGAACTGGACAGTTGGAAAGGTGGGAAGGCAGCACACATGTGCTGAGGGATGCTCCCAAAAGCGTTCCTATTGGATGCTGGGGAGCGTTCCCGCGCAGGCTTCGTCGGTACCAATGATACCCATATGTGAAGACTACATTCCTGCTTGTTCCTGGAGATCAGTATACACAATATTGATTTAAAAGAGGGACAGTCCGTAATAATTCTATGCAAATAGGTCACCTGATATCTTCATGCCAGAATAAAAGTTTCCGCAGTGCGCAGATGCGGGCATTTTTCCATTTTGTAAGGCAACTCATAATTTTTTGGCCTCTTTTCATTTTGAGTACTATTATGGATATTTTAATATTAGTTTTAATTTGGACTATGTTCTGCTTTAAATACATTTTTATCAGTTTTCATTGGCACCTCGATTAGGTGTTATAAACCCACCCTGATTCGGGATTCAATAGTGTTTTTAATCAAACTTATGATTTGTCTTTTAGCCCAATATAATGGTAGTTATGGCTTGTAAATCTATATAATTTTAGCACCCCCCCCCCCCTTTTTTTGTGATATGCTCTTTCCTGCATAATATTGCTCAGTCAACAAAAGGTTTATAAGGGGTTCTTATGATCATTTTGTTTAGCTTTAATAAGACTGTCACTCCTGCTTCTTTCCTCACATGTACTTCCTCATATGACTCGTTAGGAGTTGTGTTTTATAATTTCAGGTTTAGCCCGCATTAACAATAGGGTTGAAACTTTTTTCTTTGCACTCCCTTCAGTTTTTTAAGATATTTCAAAAAGGCTTTTACCAAGGGGAGAACTGCTCATGGTTTGTGAAGAGGTTTTGTCCATTCAGCTATGTATGTCATATCCCTTGATTTCAAATAAACATTCCTTATTGTTTTGCTTTCAGCTTTTGGATGTTTATGCAGTTGAGTTTTAACTATTTATTTTCAGATATACTTTTTTAAAGATGTTTTTATCTGTTTTTAAATGGCCTTTTATATTTGTTCATGATAGCTTTTTTTGTTTTATATTTACGTTTGGATTGGTTTTATTTATTCTATTTTGATATGTTTTTAATCAGTTTATTTATATTCCTGTTTTGTTATTGGTTGCGGTTTTAGAACGCCAAGTGAACCCCTGAGGAAGGCATAGCCAAAACACGGCCATGTCGGGTTTTGGCCAGCGATTCCCCTTTGTATCCCTGGTGAAGAAAACTTTAATAAGAAACCTTTGAATACCACGCACAGACTGAGTCTTCGTTATTTATGTGGTATAATGCTTTTTTGTTGGACTCCTTCAGGTCCAGGATGGGCTGGAAGTAACCTCCCTTCTTGGGAATCACAAAATAGACACAATAGCACCCTTGGCCCTGCTCTGGGGAGAGCATAGGTAGAATAGCCTGCCAACTGCAGGAGCTGCTGTAGAGTTTCTTCTGTCACCACCCACTTGAGTGGGAAGCCGCAAGGCAACTCCACAAAGGCATCCTACAGAGGCTCTGCAAACTCCAGCATGTAACTCTGATAGAGGACCATGAGGACCCGGGACAGCCACGTATATGACTCTGTATGCCAGTCTCGCAGTCTCCGAGCTATCCAGCAGCTGCTGAACACATTAGTAGAGGACTTGAGCCGCAAGGCCTGCACAAAGCGTAGCTTGAGAGCCTAAGGCAGAGGCCATAAAGGCACTCTATGGAGGGCCTCTACCCTTCTATCATGAGACTTCTTTAGCATAATGTCCCTTTCTACCAGGATGACTATGCCCTTTGTCACCACCATGATGAAGGCATCTACCCAAGGAAGCTCAAAACACTGATCCAGTTTGCCCCACAGCAGAGGGTACAATTGAGAGAGAACTTTAAGGCCAAGATCAGTTTTCTCCCACTGGAAGACTAAGAGCTGCCACATAGATTCAGGTAAAGGAAGAAGACAGAAGAACGCCCGATACTCTCCAGAACTGGGCCCTGCTTGCAACTCTTGCACAGAGATAGGCTCTGCAATATGTAAGGCACCAATAGTATCCTGAAGAACTGAAAGGTCCTCTGTGAAAAAGGCAGCTCACAGAAGTAGAACCAAACCAGGAGTCTGCATTAACCAAGATGCCTCTCAAGATACTGAAACAGATGGCAAGACTATCTTTCCAAACATCTCTTCACCAATTCAAAGCACTCTGCACACTAAGCACAAGCCATGCCATGCCATTGCTTGCAACCAAAGGAGTTGCAAGAAGTGCAGCAGTTTGGTATTCTATTCACTACTTTCATTTCTTTACCAGGATGATTTCAAAACCCCAATGGCCACCACAGTTCCCTGGTCAGACCACCACATCCTCTCCTTCACCTTACTCCTGGAAATCCCCCACACCACACAGAAGGGGAAACAAAGCAAGAAGATTCAGAGCCTACCAAAAGGAAACTTTCCAAAAGGAAATATTGACACAAATACAACAAGAATGTAATAACCTAGATGAAACCATAAAGAAATGGAACTCCACCATATCCAAAAGCCGCATCAGCTCCAAACAAGGAAAAGACATATACACGCAGGAAAACCAATGCTCCCTGGTATTCAAATGCAGTCAGAGAAGCAAAACGTGCGCTCAGAAGACTTGAAAGAAAATAGAGACAAAACAAGTCACAAGATGTGACGCTCCAATACAGAGCTAAACAACTAGCATACAATAACCTGATCAATGACTACAAGCAAAGTCACCACATCAACCTAATCATGAAATCAGCCAACAAACCAAGGGAGCTATTCAATATCATGCAACAACTCACCAAAGAAATCCCTCTCCACAGTGTCCATCCAATAGACCCCCAAAAATTCGCAAATTACATAACAATAACTCCAATCCAGCACACACCATACCCTCCACAGAATACAACCCAACAATGATGGAATCCCACCAAACATGGAATGGCTTTATTATCCAACAACCCAGCAGATAGAAAATATTGTGGGCACACTTAATACAACAACCTCCCCATCTGACCCATGCCCAGTGGAATGGATCAAAGCTGCCAAGAGCCAACTAAGCCACCACCTATACAAAATCGTGAAAGAGTCCCTCCAACAAGGACACCTACCACAAATACTCAAGCAAGACATGATAAAACCAATCCTCAAAGGCAACTCGCTAAGCACCTCCGATCCAAAAGCCTACCGCCCTATCTCAAGCTTGCCATTTATCTCGAAAATCATCAAAAAAGCGTGCAGGATCACATCGATCTTCATGCTCCGCTGGACGCACACCAACATGGTTTCAAACCACATCACAATGTAGAAATTCTACTTACCTCCCTCTTGGACAACCTCCTGAGGGGTCTAGATAACATAAAGAACGGATTCCTACTAATTTTCATAGATGTCTCGGCTGCCTTTGACACGGTATCACACGCCATACTTCTACAGCGCCTACAAAAAAAAATCGGACTATGCAAAAACACATTAAAATGGTTCACTTCCTACCTGAGCAATCGAACACAGCAAGTCAAATGTGGAGAGAGAAAATCAACTCAGTTTCCCACCATTCAAAGAATACCTCGGGGATCGGCCCTATCATCAATCGTATTCAACATATATATCCAACCCATATGCAACATCATCAAACACCACGAAATACTATATCACCTCTACGCAGATGATATCATGGTGTATACCTCAACTGAACTGAGCGCACCTGATATAATCTCAATGACCAAGTGCCTCGACAATATGAACGCCTGGCTCGCCAACAATAACCTGAAGGTGAACTTTGATAAGACAGAAGCAATGTTCATTTCCAGAAGCCCGACATTCAACCCACCCCAAGAAATCAACATCCTAAATAGGACAATAGCAATAAAAGACAAGGTAAAGTATCTAGGCATCACCTTAGACAAGAACCTGAACCTACAATCTCACACAAACAAGACTGCAGCGAAGGCATACCACCATTTAAAGCTCATTAGGATACTTAAACCAATTCTCAGCCAGGAACATTTCTGCACCGTATGCCATGCAGTCATCACCCTGATACTGGCCTACAGAAATTTATTATACCAAGTTCTACCCAAGCAGACTGTCCATCCACTTCAACTGGTTCAGAATACTGCAGTGCGCATTATCACAGGCACCGCCTAGTACAAACACATCACACCCGTACTTCAACAGCTGCACTGGCTACCTATAATTGCACGGGCAAGATTCAAAACACTAAACATATTTAAAAATCATACATCATTGCTCAGCAGAGGTATTAGAGGCCATAATAACCAAAGACACAAGCAGCAGGCCCAGGCAAACCCAAGGCAGCAACAGATTCCGCACTCCCGCAGGCTATCATAAGACAAAACAAGCAACGTCCAAAAGAGCGATTTCACTCTCAGCGCCAGACCTATGGAGCTCCCTCCCTGAAGAATTAAGAGCCCAAAATGACCTCAAGGACTTCCGCATATCTCTCAAAACCCATCTGTTCATGTATTCCTATGGACAAGTAACATAACTATCAAACACCACAACCCTGCCACATGCAGCCCACCAACAGCCTGCACACCCAACTGAGAACTGAGAACCAACTGCCGATAGTCTATGTTTATGTCCTGCCATCCCCACCCCTCCTGTTGAATGTACGTCCCAATGTTATGTTGCTAACCACTTTGATTGAAGTGGTATACAAAACTGGTGGGATGGATGGATAGATTAATGGATGAATGAATACATAAATAAATAAATAAAGCAAGCACCCCCTGCTACCAAAAGGAAGTTTGTGCCAATGGGGACAAGTCTTTGTGAGGACAAAGCAGGGCCTTGAGAATTTGTACTGATTCAGAGGCCCCAAGCTCTCTTTTCCTTTTCCAATTAGCTTGTTACTTCTTCAGCCACAGAGCAGCCCCGAATACACATGCTGTGTTGGCTTCACAGTCACAATCCCTGGCACCGCTGCCACAAGACTAACAGCAGTGCAGCAATCCACCACTGGCAGTGCACCTAAAACACATTGCCTGCGGCAAAGCCCTAATCACCATTCTAGTTTAAGCCCCATGTTAGGCAAAAAGAGACAATAGGGAACCCTACAGGAGAATAGATGGGGAAAACCATACCTTCAGTCATACCCATCCTGACTTTATGCAGTCTTCGTACAAAAGAGGCAAGCCCATTTAAATAACTTGCCACCACTCCCCGCCTCCACCCAAATATTCATTCCTCTCAGATGGGTCAACCAAAGAGAATGATCCACAAGATCAAAAGTTTACCTGAACATAGGTACCTGAATTATCCCTGTCCAATATCAATCACAAAACATCCGAGGCCGGTACTGAAGCTTCCTTACTGCAGCCATACTTAAATACAGATCAGACAAGATCCAGCAGATTATCTTGCAACCGCAACATGACCACCAGCTCTCAACCATTTGGCAAAAAATGGTAAATTTTATTATGAACCTGTAAGAGACAGACAGACTTTTAGATGAGCACTGTTTAATGAGACATGGATTTAGCCAAGGGAAGTACTGCTTCACCAATCTGCTCCCTTTTTTTCAAGGCCTGAACAAACATGAATAGGTACAAGGAAAAGAAAGCCACATCTCATTTTTATGAGGTTTTTTTAAATGCAACCCATTTGATGGATTTTAAATATTCATAGTTACTCTGGTTCTATTTACATGTTTCATGACCAATGTCATATGATTTTAATTTGCTTATTGGGCACCATTTGCATTTTTACAAATGTTATGTTCTTTATGAATGCTAATGTGGGTTATCCGCCTCTTCAATATGTGACCTCATACAACCACCCACACCCAACAGGATAAGAAGAACCTCTACAGCCAACATGCTAGCAATACCAAAAGTGATGACAAGATGCGCCATATCAACTTCAAACAGAGCCTTCAGTCTGAGTGCCCCTAGCCTCTGGAACTCCTTACCACCACACATCAGAGCTATCCCCAACTTGAGCCAGTTTAGGAAGGTCTTAAAACACATCCTCTTCATTAAATACCTCACAGCCTCCCCCGAACCCCAGCCACCATGTATGAGCAACACACAATAACTCCATCTCTCATATATACAGTTACCTTGTTCAATGTTCCACATATGTAGATAGTTTCCCCTGTTATCCAAGTTACTGCTCCTGTTCATTGTAATGACCTGACTCTTGTTTATTGTCGGATATTGTTTGTTCTATGTAAACCGCGCTGATCGCAAATAGTGCGGTATATAAGAGATGTAAATAAATAAATAAATATAATGTGTTTTTATGTTCTTATGTCTTTATTGTCATTTGCTGTATAGAGGTCAATATCCCCTAAAGAAGGCCCTGTGCCAAAACATGTGTAGGGTGACCTCAAAGATACCAATAAAGCTTGCTGCGACATCCTATGGCATGGTATGGCCTACTTTTCCTTGAACCTATAAATCACTGCAGGTGGGGTGGTTCCCTCTGTGCTTTGTGCCGATATAGTGTAACTGGATTTTCAAAAAGCATTAGACAAAGTCCTTCATGAAAGACTCATGAGGAAATTTAAAAAATCCATGAGATAGATACATGATGGCAGAAAAAGACCATATGGCCTATCCATACCAACTACTATAGTCCTTTTTCTCCTTTAGAGATATTCTGTATTTCTTCCATGCTTTCTTAAATTCAGATACTGTCCTTGTTGCTACCTCCAATGGGAGACTATTCCATTCATCTTCCACTCTTTCCATAACAAAATATTTCCACATATTCTCCCGAGTCTATCCCTTTTCACTTTCATCCTATGCCCCCTTGTTGCAGAGCTTTCTTTCAATTGAAAGAGGCTCTCCTCCTGTGCATTTATGCAATGGAAGTATTTAAACATCTCTATCATATCTCTTCTTTCCCACCTTTTCTCCAAAGTATACATATTAAGATCTTTAAGTCTGTCCCCATGACTTATGACGAAGCTCACTGACCATTTTGATAGCCACCCTCTGTACAGACTACATTCTTTTGAAGGTGTAGTCTCCAGAACTGCACACAATATTTCAAATGAGGTCTCATCAAAGACTTATGCAGAGGCACTATCACCCCCTTCCCACTGGCCATGCTCCCTATGCACCCAAGCATTCTTCTGGATTTCACCGTTGCCTTTTCTACTTGTTTAGCCACCTTAAGATAATCAGAAAGAATCGCACCCAGGTCCCACTCTTCTTTTGGGGACAGAAGTACTTCATCCTCTATACCGTATCACTCCCTTGGACTTCTGCAGCCCAAATGCATGACCCTGCATTTTTTAGCATTAAATCAGCAAAATTCTCAACCATTCTGCATCCTTAGCTAGTTCCCTCCTCATGTTATCTACTCCTTCCTGGGTGTCTACTCTATTGCACATTTTGGTATCATCTGTAAAGAGGCAAACCTTATCTGACAGCCATTCCACAATATCAGTAACAAAAATAGTAAAGAGAATTGGACCAAGAACTAATCCCTGTGGCACATCACTGCTAACATCCTTCTCCTCGGAGAGAGCTCCATTTACTTGTACCCTTTGAGGCACATTTCACAATGGGACATCCATGTGCAATCTGTGATGTCAAAGCCAGAATGTCTGAACCCCCCCTCCCACACACACACATCAGGCACATGCAAGTTCAGGCTTGATTTCGGAAATGTGAACGTGCCCGATATGGACATTTATCAGACATCTATATTCGATTGAAGGATAAGGCGGTATAGAAAACTGGTTAAATAAATAATAGAATTTCAGAACCAAGATGTCTAACTGCATAATAGTTAGAGTAGTGGCTTAAGAGCAGGATACCTGGGGCTCAAATCCCAGTGTGGACTTTTGTGATATAAAGCTTGCCATTTAATTCTCCATCTTCCCTACACTCTCTGGATGTTTTTAGATGAAAACAAGTACTTTCCTGATTCCTATTCGTTCTTGGAACAGGTATAAACATAAATGTGCCTGCAGACATCTCTGGCATTTCTGAGATTGATCGGGGACATGTAAGTCCATTGCTCCTACCCACACATGCCTCTACAACACCCCCTTGCCTACTTGAACATCCCTGCACCCAAGACGTCTGCAAACATCTTCAGATGTTCAAATAATACCTAAACCTTTTAAAATAACCTTCTTTGCCACTTCCAACCTAACCAATTTATAATCCAGTCAGTCACTTTAGGCTCCATCCCTAAGGTGCTCATTTTATTCAGAATTTGCCTGTGTGAACGGTGTCAAAGGCTTTACTGAAATCTAAGTACACCACATCTACTCTCTGGTCGCCCAGTCAAACAAATTAATTAGATTTGTCTTTCAAGACCCACCTCTCTAGTAAAACCATGCTGGCCTCAGATCCTGTAATCCACTGGACTCCAGAAACCTCACTTTCCTCTGTTCTACCATGTTTCTATTAATTTATTCACCATAAAGGTCAGAATTTCCAACCTCACCCTTACTTCCACTTTTGGGTAAAGGGGCCACTCCAGACTCTAATGCAGCAATGAAAAGGTCAGATGGTGGAGTCACTAGAACATCACCAAGTTCCTTCAATACTCTGATGTATCCCATTGGCCCCATTGCTTTGTCTACTTTTGGTCTAGTTAGCTCGTCACAAACACAGTCTTTTGAAAATCATTCAAGATCCCCCTTCACTTCTCTTCCTATTTGTGGGTGTTTTTTCCAAGGCCCTGCTCCTGGACCTTCATCTGTGAATAAAGAACAAAAATATTTGTTAAGTAAAACTGCTTTATCCTCATCAGCTTCTACATATTCCTCCCCTTCACCCTAGAGTCCGACAATATCACTCTTACACTTCCTCCTCTCACTAATATATATGAAAAATGTCTTGTTCCCCCATTTTACTGCATTGGCTATTTTTTCTTCCATTTGTATCTTTGCTTCCAGACTACTTTCCTAGCTTCTCTTAGCTTTTTCAAATATTGATGCTAGTCATCCCTCTTTCTGTGATAGCTTGTATTTTATGAAGGCCACCCTCTTTCTTCACCTTTTCTTCTACTTCTTTTGAAAACCATAGTGGCCTCCTTTTCCTTTTATTTACTTTCCTAACAAAAAGGCTGTTGCCCATAAAATATCCCCTTTCAGTTTTTCCAACTGCTTTTCTACATCCCCCAGCTATATCCATCCTGCTAACAATTCCTTAAGGTATTCTCCCATTTGGGCAAAGTTAGTTTTCCTAAAATTTAGGACCCTCACTTTTTTTTTTAATTTATGAATTTTTACCAATAAATCAAGCAAAAAGCCTGTACAGAAAATAATACTTGCAATCGTAATTATACTTATACAAGAAATATTAAACAAAGAAAAATAATGCAAGAATTATATAAGTAGTCCCCTAAAGGGGGGAGTTAACCAAAAGAAAGAAGGGAATACTCCATACAGCAATAATACAGGAAATTAAGAAGAAACAGTGGCCCAAGGAAACTTACTTAACCAGATGGAGTCAATACATCAGGAGAGGAGGTGATTGGTAAATGCAAACTTTAAAAGGCAGAGAGATCCTCAGGAGCAAAGAAAACATATTTCTGTGTTTTAAAGGTAATTAAGAATTTGCAGGGAAATCTTAAGATAAAGGAAGCACCAATACGCAGCACCCCAGGTTTCAATAATAGAAAAGCACGTCTGCGTTTCTCGGGCCACATCAGGAAAAAGAAAAACTTTTTTCCCATGGAACAGACTATCATGCTTTTTATAAAACAATTTTAACAGCCACTCCCTATCCGAAGACAGAGCTAAAGTGACCACCAATGTGGATACAGCTACATCCTCAACTTTAGCAGTACTAAGCAAATCTGTAACATTTAAAATGTCCATCTCCAACGGACCTACAGAAAAGCACAGTTACTTACCTGTAACAGGTGATCTCTGGGAACAGCAGGAATAAGTCTTCACATATGGATACGTCGGTACCGACAGAGTCTGCGCAGGAACGCTTCCCAGTGTCCAATCAAAGAGCTTTTGGAAGCATCCCACGCCTGCGTGCTGCCTTCCCGCCTTTCCCAACTGCCTCTCCTCAGTTAAGTTTTAAAGCTGAGACAAAGAGAGAGAGAGGAAAGGAAAGATAGATAGAGATACAACTCCTGGGGAGGTGGGTGGGTTGTGAAGACTTATTCCTGCTGTTCCCAGAGATCACCTGTTACAGGTAAGTAACTGTGCTATCTCCAGGAACAAGCAGGAATGAGTCTTCACATATGTGGACTCCCAAGCTGAGATGCCTGGAGTCCCAGCATGTCATAGGTTGGAACATGCTATCCCCCACAACACCAGGCATCCTGAGGATGGAGGGTAGGAGTTGAAGAGAGAAAGGTGCTGTGGAACAGTTAACCTAGCATAGGATTGCAGACAAGGAGTCCATGTGTGGATGATAATTGTCATCAATGATATTGCAAAGAAAAAATATTGCAATATGAACCTCCCCTAACAGGACTTCAGAGAAGTACGGAGGTTCATGGGATCTACTGGGCAAACCAGTAGAGGAACCTCGAGAAGGACCTCACTGTAAGTGGAGGTAGTAAACCTGTAGGAAAAGCAATGGAGGTCAGAATCCTGAAAGGTAACAGGTAACCCCAGTAGAAAAAACTGGGGTAGTACAAAAACGGTGGGCCTTCAGCGGAAGGCTTTATGATAAAAGCCGAACTCTTTTGGCGGCAGAGTGACTCACTCTTAGGAACAAAAAGAGAAAGGCTAACCGATTTGGACAAACAGACCCAGTCCTTGTGGGGAGAAAGGGTATGGGAACCCCTTGTATCCCAAAAGAAAGGACAAAACGCCGGAGGCGTTAGAGCCTGTGATTAGCTGAAGATCCGCAATGTCTCTCCTAACTGAAGTCAGCTGGGAGAGATATTGGAACATTGAGAGCTTCAGAGGTACCTAACCTTAAGGTTATGGTAGGTGTTAACTACCACCAAAGTGGTTGTGAGTGTAGGACCCCAAAACATGCTGGATAGCATAAGTATGGGTAAAGCCCATCTGTCAGAATCATATAGCTATATGAGCCTCGACAGTCAGGTAGATAAAGCAGAATACATATCTACCGATAGTAAAATATCTCGACAGATACATATAGATATATTCTCATAAATCTATATGTGATTATATATATATATATATATATATATATTGAGATATGAAGGGCATAAAATACACACAAATGATAGACAGACATCTGTAAGATGTGTGCTATAGGTATGAATATATAGGCCTCTATATGGAAGTCTGCAATGAAGCAGACAGATATGCCTACAAAAAGGTATTCACATAGGAAAATGTGGAGAGGAAAGATTCATCTAATAACAAGAAGGTGGAACCTACTTGAGAAGATATATAGAGAATCAATTCCCACTGGTTATGGCTACAGGGATGCTAGGTAGTAGAATAACCAGGATGGTTATGTGAAAAGCAGAGGATGATATCAGTCTGCAGCCAGCAAGACCTGAGTATTCTAGAACTCTAGCATGGTAAGTGAACAGAAGACGCATAGGAATGAGATACCATGCTGACCTGCTTAAGGGCAAAAAGGTATCATGCATTCTTACCATGAGGACGAGCTGGAAGGAGAAAACATATTCCCTATTGGAAATACTATGGACCAAAGCAGGGAATTAGCAACTCCTTAAGCTTCACGTAAGAGGAGGCCTATGTCCTTTATATTAAAAAGGAGAACTTTTCTAGTCATGGGAGACATGACTGAAAAAGCCTTTTTCAACCATCTAGTATAGCTGTTGGAGAAAAAGCCCCCCATGCTCTCTAGCAAGGGCCCATAGTGGAGAGCTTCTCTGTAGAATTGCAGAGAGCATGATGCAGGAGAATGAGGAGATAGGTACTGGCTCTCCTGCAGCCAGTTCTATGTCAACTATGCTGCCAAACCCAGGGGAATGGAGATGGCAGAAAGAGAAGACAATCCAACAAGCTTGTAGTGAAAACATTTCCAAGACAGATGACAGCACTGACTTGGAGCCACTACTAAGACCAGACAGAATGTTAGTGGAGGACAAATCTGGTTGCTGGTGGACAAGAACCAGTGGTCCAAACATTAAGGCTCCTGCATTGGCAGCTGCTTGCCAGACAGCAGAAGAATGGTACTGTTTAAAAACAGAAAGAACAGACAAAACAAGAGTAGAAAACTCTGGACGTGTCTGATGAACTGCTTCAAAGCAAGATTGAAAAAGAGGAGTCAACTCAGAGAAGAGAACTCCGCACTGGAAAAGTAAGAAAACTAGAGAGGCTGAAGAAAAAGCCCTCCAGTGAAGCAATACCGCTCTTACAGAGGAAAAACCTGGTAAGATGGTAAAGAGAATGGAGCTGAAGAAAACTTACAAAGTAGTAAGTTTATAGAAAGGAAAAAAGACATGCTGGCACAGGAAACTATCGTTTGATAGTGGATAGACCTCTTTCCCTAGCAGGAAAAAGAGGAGAACCCTGTGACCTAGAAGCATGAACATCCTGACAGCTCATAGAACATAGAAAGAAATGGATGTCTTTCGGGAAGAGATCCATGTTTAAGATTTAGAATGACAGCAGTGGATTGCCTCTATTGAGAAGAAGCAACTGCAGATTCTAATCCCAAGAGTCACAAGCATCTGATGGATTGATCAGAAACCCTGTGGTTGCTGGGTTTGCTGAGCCTGGTGAGAGGTTGAACTCTGCAGACCAAGACGATGCTTCCCCTGTTTGGGAACATCTGTATGATGGGCAGATGATGCATAAAACCTTCTTCTCCTATGGGAAGAAAGTTTGGCAGGACATTTCCTACCTACTGGGACAGAAGAAGGTGCAGAACAGCCCCTAAGAACAGGTAAGTCAGTGGAGAACTGAGTAACCTGACATAAAGACTCCTTGTTGAAATGATTGTCTCCAGTGCAAGGAGTATGTCCTAGTCTGTGCTGTGCCCATTTGTCCAAGTCTGAAGCTTGGAGCCAGGCTCTACGTCATGCCCCTATAGTTATAGCAGAAGTCCTGCTAACAGACTCAAAAGAGTCTAGGGAAGCACGAGTAAGAAACCAAGAGATATTCTGGAGATGCTTGAGCAGTGAAGAATAGTTTGCACTCTTGGACTCTGGAAGGGAAGGAGTCAAAAGATGTAATTGCTTTGTGACCTCCTCAAGAGATAGACTCATATAGAAAATATATGAGAGAATTCTTGCAGAAAGCATAGATGTCTGGAAGGTTTGACGTCCAAAGGCATCAAGTGTCTTAGACTCACGACCTGGCGGATAAGAAGAATGCTTTTTCTTGCTCTTTACCCGCCTCATTGCTGATTCCACAACTATGGAATGATGAGGAAGTTGAGTCTTTTGAAACCCTGGAGAGGGGGGCACCTGATATAAGAGATCAGTTGCTCTGGAAGGTGGGGGTACCCTTAAAGGTGTTTCCCACATTCCTAGAAGGAGATCCTGCAAGGAATGATACAAAGGAAGCATTATGTTCTCCTTTGCTTTGGTAGAAAGAGAGCCCTGTGCAGGATCATGTCCTGGGATAGGAATGGCAAGAGATCTTGCTATATCCAGGAGGAAACTCTGAAAAGAGGGTTCCCCAACAGGAATTTCCCTTGGACAGGTTAGATCTGAAGAACTAGCCTGGAGCACCGACAGAGCTATCCAGACATATAGGAATAGAAGATCCTGCACAGTGCAGTGTGGAATGCTGAAAGGATGGTCGCCGGTACTGGCTGTCAGGAGCAGCGACCGTCATTACCACATTGTCCATGCCAGGTATCAACTCCAAGCTTGGCATAGAAGGGAGCGATCCTGTTGAAAAAAGCATGGTAGGAGTTGGCCACGATGCTACTGTGGATACCGGTACCGATGTCGGAGTCGAGCCCGACAAAGACATCGGAGCAGTCATCGGTGACAGTTCAATCGGTACCGAGGTAACCGAAAACCTACGGGTGCTATCCTCGGTACCAAGCCACCGGTATCGATCGGTGTCGGTACCAAAGTGTATTGGTACCGAGTCTTCCAGACTAGAGAGCGATTCTAAACTCGGCATCGATAAGCGAAGCATGGAAGGCACCGACCGTAAGGGTAATGAGGACATCGGTACCGACTTCGGTACCGTGTCTGATACCGGTGAATGAAGGTCAGCTAGTGGCAACTCAATCGGCCTCGGGGGAACCGAGAGTTGCGGATCCGAATCATCGGAACCGAGCCTTCGGTACCGCCGAGAGCCGGTACCAAGGCGAGTCGGTACCCAGTCCTCCAGAATGGAGATCGATTCCAGACTCGGCATCGAAGGAAGCGAGGCTATCGATGCAAGTCTGGAGGGTACCGACGTCGGTGGTAGTATCGGTGCTGGTACCGATAATGAAAGGTCAGTCTGGAGTGTATCCACCGGTCCCGAAGGCACCGATGACGCCAGATGACCATCCCTGGTGAGGAGTGTTTCATCCAACACCAGTGCCGATGGCGGGGTATCGGTACCGCTCGAAGCGGATGCCACCACCGGACACGGCTCAGGTATGTTCTGTGAGGGGTGAACCCAGGAACAACCTGAAACCCCTGAAAGGCTTTTGAGAACGAAGACTCCCGCTGAGGTTTTGAAGCCAGTAGGCCCTCGAGGGCAAGGCCGGAGCCGTCTACATGCTGTGCATGAGACCTACCACTCAAGGGCTGGCTAGTCTTAACAGACTGTTTGTGGGTTACCTGATCCTGTGTAGAAGAAGAAGGGGACGGTGCCCCGAAGCTGGAGGGAAACCATGTATCGAGGGAACCTCGATATTGAAGACCTCTTCTCACCAAACTGTTGTCAGGACCCAAGCAGGTTAGACACCGATTTCGAGGGTCTAAAAATAAAGTTGTACCGCCACAGTTTGAACATTTCTTGGAGAAAGTGGCTGGCGGTTCCATGAAGGAAAAAGAAGAGGCCTAAAAGGCCTAAGACACCGTGGGACACTATGAAGAAAAAATATTCCTTGAAAAAGGAAGATTTTACAAGAAAAGAAAAGAAAACACCGGCGGTACCGGTGGCGTCAGGAAGACAGCCGCAACCACAAGAAAACTAAAGAAATAAAACAAGAATTTTCTGCAGTGACAGGAGGACGTCCTGCCGGCTCCGCGGAAAAACGAAAACTGAGGAGAGGCAGTTGGGAAAGGCAGGAAGGCAGCACGCAGGCATGGTGGGATGCTTCCGAAAGCTCTTTGATTGGACGCTGGGAAGCGTTCCCGCGCAGACTCCGTCGGTACTGACATACCCATATGTGAAGACTCATTCCTGCTTGTTCATGGAGATCTTTGCGGTCTCTCTTTCCCAAAGGGAGATAGTAAGCTTTAGAGACCGGAGGCATCAGTTCCGCGGGAACCAGGAGGATATCACGCAGATAGCTCTTAAAAAGTTCCAAAGGAGCCGTCCCGGGTATAATTGGGAAATTCAAGAGGCGCACATTAGATGCACGAACTGCATTATCTAGAGTCTCAGTTTTGGAACGCAGGGCAATATTATCTTTTACCAAAGCGTCAGTTAAATCTGAGACCTTCACCAACCGTTGCTCCATATCAGATTGTTTCGTGTTGAGTCCATCAATAGTTGATTGCACTAAAGGAGAAGCCGTTTCAAGGGCTGCAATCCGATCCGATAAAACAGAAAATTGAGTACCCACCATGTTACCAAGATGAGAGATAGCATCCAAGATGTTGTCCAAGGTCACAGACGCAGGTCAAGTCAATGTAAAAGTAAACCCAGGGATACCAGATGAGGGTCGATCTGAAACACCAACAGAAGATGAAACACCCCCCTCTACAAACGTAGAGACCCCGGTGTCCGGCAGCGCTGAAGAAACCAAAGCGCCAGCCTGCAATCCTCCCTTCTGGCCTCGAATCAACTCTGGGGGTGAGTCCCACGCTGAAGACACGATAACTACCACTTCGGGTGAGCAGGCGTCGTCACTCACCGACTGAGCAGCTGAGGACCCAGGAGGCACCGGGGGAAGCCGTCCATCCGGGGAGAGCGTGGTGTCATGGGCGTAGGACGCCGATTCCGAATCCATCGAAGCCGCCAAGCCCGCTCTAATCCCCTGAACTTGTTCCTTGGTCAACTGCACATAACGGTCCATGGACCCCTCTCCAGAAGGTAACAGCTCCGCGGGAAGAGCTTTAGCCTTAGCTTTACCTTTTCTCTTAGGCATAGCCAGTTGGTTAGTCTTCCACTGTCGCCATCTTGAAAAGGTCACACCCCGGAAAGGACCCTCACTTTTGAATGGCCTTTATCAGCCCTACTCCTAATACTGAACCACACCATCTGGTGATCACTGGATATGAGACAATCACCCTCTAACATCAGAAATACTTTCCTCTCTGGTAAGCACCAGGTCCAGTATAGCTTCCTCATGTGCAGGTTCTGTTAGCACTTGCCAGAATAGCTCTCCCTGTAGAGACTGCTTCCTATCCTATGACCTATTGTGTATTGGGAACTGGCTAAAAGAAAAGACAGAGAGGGATTAATGGCTGATTTTCTCAATGAAGGAAGGTGAATAGTGGACTATCCCAGGGATTTGTGCTTGGACCGGTGCTTAAGATTTATAAATGATCTGGGAATGGGAACAATGAGCAAGGTAATCAAATTGACTGATTACACCAAATTATTCAATGTTCTAAAATCACACAAGGATTATAAGAAATTGCAGGACCACCTTTGCAAGATCAGTCATACCAATGGTAGATGAAATTTAATGTAGATAAGTGTAAGGTGATGCACATAAGGAAGAATAACCCAAATTATAGCTACATGATGGCTACTGTAGGTTCCCAAATTTCAGAAGGATTTTAGAATTTAAGAACAAAAATTTGCCTTACTGTGTCAGACCAATATCCTGTTTCCAACAATGGTCAATTCAGGTCATAAGTACCTCGCAGGATCCCAAAAGGTAGACAGATTCCATGCTGCTTATCCTATGCATGATAAGTGCCATCGTGTTGGTGCCGACTCATGGAGACCCTCTGAATAGTTGTCCTAAACTGTGTCAAGTCTTCAATCAAGCAGCTAATTGTTGATAGAGTGGCACCCATAGCTGTTATTGTATTGACTGATCACATTGCTGGCCTTCCTCTTTTGCACCGACCTTCAGCCTTGACAAGCATAATGTCCTTCTCTAATGATCTCTCTCTTCACATGGTGTGTCCAAAGTATGAAAGTCTAAGGGGCTTGTTTACAAAGCCGCAGTAGCGGCTTCCGCCCGATATCGGAGCCGCGGCCCCATTGAATTCAATAGGGCCGCAGCTCCGATATCGGGCGGAAGCCGCTACTGCGGCTTTGTAAACAAGCCACAAAGTTTTGTTATCTGAGCTTCTAAAGAGATAAGCACTTCAATAATCGTTCATGGACTTTTCCTGAAAGAACTTGTACAAACCTCTTAAATCCAGCTATAAAAAAATAAGGCCAAACAGCTCTTTGGCTATTGACACATATCTAAGCATTTGCAGATGCAGTTTTGCAAAAAAATTAAACTATACCTCAATGAAGGGCATTATTTCTGGCAGATGTAGGGGAGATGCCCATGCCATAAATTATATTTAAAGGTGATGAATCAGAGGAATTGCAACTAGTCTTGGTAGTATACAGCAAAAAACAAGAAAATTCAAATTACAAAATGGACAATGTGATGAAAGTCAATGTTTTATCTTTGACTTGCATCTTGATTTAAACTCATCCACACCCCTTAGGAAAAGCAGATTTCTCTACCTTTAAAGGAAGGGATTTCTTGCCCAAAGAAGAAAAATTATGGAATGCTCAGAGGCAGTCATGGCTGCAAAGCAAATTATTGCAAAACAGACAGAAAAAGAAATATTAATAGGAAAAAGACTAGTGGATACAGTAAGACAGACAGACTAGGGGAAATGCCAGAGACCTAAGCTGACCTGCATATTTGAGAGTTGGGAAAGATTTGTTTTTCATTGCTCCAAAGCTGACTACAGTTGCATAAAATCTGAATTTTCATGTAGACAAAGTAATTAATCACTTATAAGAAATTTGAAGCAGGGCACCTGAAAACAGCTGTATGGAACTTGCTGAAATTTGTAGATTATATGCATCTCTAGAAAATAATCAGGGGAAAAAATGGGGGCACCAAAAGGAAGGTTGACCCTTAAGCTGCATGAAATGAGATATTGTGCAATGAAGTCAAATATCCTGCCAAATACTGATGAATGTCATAAGAATTCAGAACCAGGACCTATAAGGCAACTCTTCACCTTTTCAGACAAAGTGTAATAAGAAGATGTGGTATACAATAAATTCATTTTGTTAGTTAGAAAAGATGGATATACTGTACCAATGAAATGTCCTGGAGGGACAAGTCACAGAAATCCAAAGAGCCGGTAGATTTAAAAAAAAAAAAAAAACCACCACACACCACACACATCAGAAGAAAAGCGCAATCTCCAATCACATTTCCCATTCTGCAGTTTCCACAGGTTGCTTCACTGCCTAGGCAATGCCAACGTCAAATACTAAGCTCTGCAGCACAATTGGATTACCAGTTTTTAAGATACATAACATACAATATGCAAATCCTTACTCTCTCTAGAACACACCACTCCACTGTAGACTGAAAAAAAATCTTACTATAAGGAGCACTGCTAAACTTACAGTTTTCCTTACCAACATCATGTGTGTTATTTACTGCAGGGCTAATTTTTTCTATAATAGGGCCTGTGGTAAATAATGTGCATTGATGGCATTAGCATGCGCTACTTGCAAATAACTTCGACAATGCATTACAGGTTCATAAATCCCAAACTCAATGAGGGCAGTATTTGGCAGCAGCAATCCCATTAACTTCAATGCCAGCGCTTAAAATAATACATATATTTAGTGTCGTTATACATATAGAGAGGCCACCTCTAACTCAACACACCTTCCACTTCAGGAAGGAGGTGAAAGCCTGGCTCTTCTCTCAAACCTTTAACAGCTATGGTGACTATCCATTCACTCGTACTGCTTTAAAACTAGCTTGTTGCATACTCTTAACATTGAGTCCAGATCCACATACTTTATTCATTTTCACATATAATTTGCCTTCAATCTAGCTATTCTCTTATTTATCCCTCTACCTTTGTCTTACCTGGAAATGAGAATGATTGAGGTGATCAAATTTTCAGACGAGACAAAATTATTCAAAGTTGTTAAAACACAAGAAGATTGTGAATGGTTAGGGGGCTCTTCAGCTTGGAGAAGAGATGGCTGAGGGGAGAAATGATACAGGTCTATAAATTAATGAATGGAGTGGAACGCGTAAATGTAAATCTGTTGTTTACTCCTTCAAAAAGTAGAGAGACTAGGGGGCACACAATTTTATTTGTGTGTGTGTTCTGTTGTGTGTGTGTTCTGTTGTACCCCGCCTAGACCTTTAGATAGCTACAGGCTATAAATATTTTAAATAAATAAATGTAGCATATTTAAGACTAAATTAGAGAAAATATTTTTTTCACTCAATGCATAATCAAACTCTGGAATTTGCTGCCAGAGAACATAGCAAAAGCTGTTAGTCTAACTGGGTTCAAGAGAGGTTTGAGCAAGTTCCTGGAGGAAAAAAACAAACCATTATTAAAGTGGACTGGAGAAATCCACTACTTACCCCGGGATAAGCAGCATGGAATCTGCTTACTTTTGGGAACCTAACAGATACTTGTGACCTGGACTGGCCACTGTTAGAAACAGGATACTGGGCTTGATGGGCCATTGTCTGACACAGTATGGCATATCATCATCATTAATTATTATTATTATTATTATTACGAGGGGGTACCCAAAAAAAAACAGGAATAACATTGCTGTGGGCGGAGCTTGTGTAGTACGCACTTCTGCCGCTAGGCGTGTATAGTGCAACTCATTGTCAGTTCAGTGCCGCCTGTGTTGTCGACCTGGCTTGTTCTGTTCATCTGCAGTGATTGTTTTTGCTAGCGCTGTTTTGTTCTTGTTTCTTTTTTTATGATGACAAGTTTAAGTGAACAACGTGC
This sequence comes from Ichthyophis bannanicus, assembly GCA_033557465.1. NCBI lineage: Eukaryota > Metazoa > Chordata > Amphibia > Gymnophiona > Ichthyophiidae > Ichthyophis > Ichthyophis bannanicus. The sequence goes on from CM066032.1 coordinate 608,049,056, forward strand.
AGCTGTGAAATTTTGTTTTCTACTCGGTAAAAATGCTGCTGAAACTGTTTTAATGTTGAAAACAGCTTATCAAGATGATGCTATGGGAAAAAGTCAAGTGTACCAGTGGTTTGCTCGGTTTAAAAATGGCGACATGTCGACTGATGACAAACCTCGTTCTGGGCGTCCATCAACTGCCCGAATCAACGAAAATATTGAAAAAATTAGAGAGCTTGTGCTCACAGACCGTCGACAGACAATTGATCAACTGTCAGAGATTAGTGGGTTATCTTGGAGCTCGGTTCAGCGGATTTTAACGGAAGATTTGGGAATGAAATGGGTTGCTGCCAAGTTTGTTCCTCGGGTTCTGACTGACAATCAAAAGGAACAGAGTTGAAACATGTCATGTTTTGAAACAACAGCTTGAAACTGATCCAGATTTTCTGTCAAAGGTCATTATAGATGATGAGTCATGGTGCTATGGTTACGACCCAGAAACAAAGCAACAGTCAAGCCAATGGAAGACGTCATCGTCACCCCGTCCAAAAAAATGTCGTCAAGTCAAATCAAACATCAAAACAATGCTGATGTGATTTGCTTTTTTGATGCCAAGGGGGTAGTTTATTCAGAGTTTGTTCCCCCAGGTCAGACCATCAATCAAACCTTTTATTTGGAAGTTTTAAGAAGATTGCGCAACAGTGTTCGTCAAAGACCCGATTTGTGGCAGACAGGAGACTGGTTCTTCCACCACGACAACGCACCTGCACACACAGCCATCTCTGTTAGACAGTTTTTGGCTAAAAATGGCAAGGTTCCGCTGCCCCACGCACCTTACTCGCCTGACCTGGCTCCGTGCGACTTTTTCTTATTTCCACGCATGAAAAGGGGCATGAAAGGACATCGATTTGACAACATTGAAGAAGTCAAGAAAAAAAGGAGGGAGGAGCTGTCAGCCATTTCTAAAGATGACTACAAAAAATGTTTCGAACAGTGGAAGCACCGGTTGGACAAATGTATCAGTTGTAATGGAGAGTATTTTGAAGGGGATAAGGTTGTTTTGTAAAGAATTTGAAATAAATAGCTTTAAAAAAATTCCTGGTTTTTTTGGGTACCCCCTCGTATAACTTGCTATACCGCTCTTTCTTATGTTCCTGTGTCTGTCTAAATATCCCAACTACACCTGCCTCTTCTGATGCCCATCGATTAATAGTTTCATTGAATACTGCTAACGTTGCGAGTATCCTATGTTATGTGATTGTTCTTTCGGAGGCAATTTCTCCAAATGGGTGAGTTTTGTGCCTACCATGACAGTCATGAGCCTCACTTCTAAGCCAGCATCGGTGCTGCCTTTAATGGTGCATCACTTGTACTGTGCTGACATTGTGAGGATCCTGTGGGTCAGGTGTTCTACCATGCAGCCTATGAGGTATATCATTAGTATTTGGTTTCCTCTGTACCATATTTCTGCAATGCTCTTGTGCTGTTTTAAAGCATACATTACCGACACGGAATCATATGATTGCTATTACTATCATACTATTGCCCATCTCCAAGTTTCTCACTGTTCTTAGAAACATAGAAATATGAAGACAGAAAAAGACCACATGGCCTATCTAGTCTGTCCTTCCATATCGACAACTACAACAGTCCCCTCTTTACCTTTAGAGATCCTGTGTTTGTCCCATGCTTTTTTGAATTCAGTTACTGTCCTCATCTCTACCACCTCCACTGGGAGACTATTCCACGGATCCACTACTCTTTCCGTAAAGAAATATTTCCGCATATCACTCCTAAATCTATCTCCCTTCACCCTCATCCCATGTCCCCTCGTAGCAGAACTTGCTTTCAATTGAAAGAGGCTCTCTCCCTGAACATTTATGCCACAGAGGTATTTAAACATCTCAATCATATCACCTCTATCCCGTCTTTCCTCTAAGGTGCACATATTAAGATCCTTCAGTCTGTCCACATATGCTTTATAATGAAGACCACTAATCATTTTAGTAGCCACCCTCTGCACCAACTCCATCCTGTTCACATCCTTTTGAAGGTGCGGTCTCCAGAATTGCACCTTCAAAAGATGCAATTCTTATGGTCTTATGCAATTCTTATGCAATTCTTATGGTCAATTCTTATGCAATTCTTATGGTCTCTTCTGCTGACGTGGGGTTTCTCTGCTATCGTTAAGCAATTTCTACAGTGTAAATGGTCTATGCCAAGCAATGCCTGGTTATACACCATCATGGCTGCATCTCTTCATAAATCCTAATAAATAAATATAGCCAGTGATGCTGAATTGGTGTGCGAGGTGGTCTTGTTCTGCTGCCGCAAATTGTAGATTTTTTTTTAACATTATTTATTTATGAATGATTTTACAGTAATATACAGCAAAATTCTTGATCAAAGAAACAAAATAACAAAATATCATACATATTTATCAAGAAATGAACAATAAGAACCAAGTCCACATTAATGGGGAGATAAGTCAGTCAAATTTAGGAAAACAAAAGGACAATCCAGGCCTACAGAACGAGCCTGTAGCCAACATTTAACCGGTACAATGAGACCCTCCCTTCTCAGGATCAATAACTACCTTAGACTGTTCCTTGTCCAGAACCCATTTTTCCAAATCAGAAGGTAGGAGAAAAATAAACTTAACATCAATCAATGATATACAGCATTTACAGAGGTATTTGAGAAAGAAAGTTGCTCCCAAGGCAAGTAATCTAGGCTTATAAGATAGAAAAACTTTCCTACGCAACTGAGTAGTACGGGAAACATCAGGAAACATCATCACTTTAGCCCCACAGAACTGTATCTCCTTTTTCCGGAAATAAAGCCTGAGAACATTGATCTTATCTTCCTCAGAAGAAAAGGACACCAACAATGTGGCCCAAGTGGAGATAAGGTCATGTGATTCCTCTAAAAATGCCGTCAAATTAAATTCTTCTAACTCTACTGAAGGAGTGTCGTCTGATTCCACCTTGCCGGGCAAAACACTAGAAGGCAAATAATAACATTTTAAAATTACACAAGAATCGGCATGGGGAAAAAGAAGGCTCTCCTTCAAGTATTTTCGAAATAATATCAAAGGAGAGAGCAAAGCAAAAATAGGAAAATTCAAAATCCGTAAGTTTCTAGAACGATTAACATTCTCTAAATTCTCAAGTTTTTGGTGCAGAAGTAAGCTATCTTTAGCATATGCAGTGGAAATTTCAGCAAAAGTAGTAATTTGAGGCTCCACTTTTGTTACCACAGAGCTCAAGGCCCCAACTTGAGATTCCAGAGATCTGAACTTTTTAACCACATCCCCAGTAAATTGACATAAAGAGGGAATAGTCTGAGAAAGGATGTTGTCCGTGCACGTCACTACGCACCATATATCCAAAAGGGAAACTTCAGATTCTGGACATTCAGTGGAGAGAGCAGAAGGGGGCTGCCAAACCACCGCCTTCAAGGACTCTGTACACTGAGAAGGATCGCCAGGTAAATGGTCAGAAGAAAATTCCAGGAAACCTGGAGGAAGGGGAGGGGTCCGCTCCAAAGAGCTTAAACTCACGCCCTCCACAGAGGGATCGAGCGGCACAGTACCTGGACTGATGTTCCGTGGAGTAGACACCAGATGTTTTTCAATAGCACCTGCCTGCGATGTTTCAGCCGTAGATTTTTTCTTGCGTTTCCCCGGCATGGCCAGATTAACGTTGGCTTGAGCTCCCAATGTGCTCCTAAGGGGCTCGTAAGGGGCGGAACCAGGCCCCTTTGGAACCGCCCCTTAGGAAACCGCGCCGACGGCTGAGCGCCGTAAAAAAGATCTAATAAATAGGCCTGTAGGATGACGTCAGCAGGGCTCCCGCTCGATTCACAGGCTTCCAGCCGGCCCCTCTCCCACACAGGGCACCGGAAACTGCAACAAACACTCCCCCGCAAATTGTAGATCTAAATGAAATGTATCAATTATCCAGTTAGTAGCCAAACAGAAACTGCCATTTATTTATCTAAGCTTATATACCGCTTTTCTACCAGTCAAAGCAGTGTACATTCAGGTACTGTATATTTTTCCCTTGTCCCTGAAGGGCTCACAATCTATGTTTTTGTACCTGAAGCAATGGAGGGTTAAGTGGCTTGCCCAAGGCCACAAGGAGCACCTATGGGACTAGAAATCCAGTCCTTCCAGCCCAAGGTTGCTGTCCTCGTGGGATTCAAACCCCCGGCCTGTTATCTAGATAACATTGCAGCTCTCTCTCTCTCGCTAACCTAAGTGTGTCTGTCCAGTTAGAGGAATTTTGAGCCTGACACTGCTTTGAAAATATACGGACAGTGGAGATATGCATTCACCGTATAACTCCATCTTGGATCATTGTAGGTTAACACTCAGGTAAGCCGAGCCAGCTCAATGGCTCAGGCAGCAAATGATGCTCATTATCATGAACAATCCAAGCCTTAAGTTCTCCCCAGTCTGGCTGGAGGAGAGGGAGAGGGTCACAGGCATTGCTTAAGGCTTGATCCCTGATGGCAAGATTCGAAAGCCATCATTGCAAGGATCCAGAAGGAGCCCAGAGCACAGTCACCCAGTCGAGTGCCATCACTGCAAAGACCTAACTAGGTAAGCTAGAGCAGAGGGATAGAAAACAGGATGGAAAAAACTACAAATGATGGCTACTGGCACCATATCCCAGTCCTGGTTCCAACAAACTGTCGAGACAAAAAAAAAAAATTCAGGTAAGCCTGAATTACTGTCTACTACACACAGAGCTGGTTTTATTGCCACAGGCAGAAACCAGAAGCAGAAATCTTTCGTAAGAAAGTCAGAGGCTGAATAGAAGCAGAAAATGCTGCTCTAATAATTTCCATGAGATTGGCTCAGAGGACTGTCTGCTTTAAAGCAGAGAAAGCCGAAGTCTTCCTTCTTAATTCCAATTTTCTCACAGGAGCTGTGACTGCTGTAATAAAAATGGAGAACATCACCACCCCCCCCTTATAAACACTGACAAGTGTGTTTATTTTCAGCAGATCACTCATCCTTTACTAAGCTACTCTGAGGCCTGAAGACAACAGATTTAGCACATAAAAGCTCCGTTACCACAAACTGGCTTTCCCTGGAAATCAAGCAGACCCCACAACTGTACAGCAACCGTTCATCATTAGAGGATGTTAGAACATTTTCACTGAAGCAAAGGACATCGGCACATCAACATCTGAGGGTCTATTCCACTAGTCCTACAGATTTGCCGAGGATCTTGAGAAGACAAAGTCGGCGCCAGAGATTGTTAGGTCTGACAATCATGCACACCACCGTCTTCTAGTCAAAATTTTTTTTTTTTTTTTAATAAATTATACACATTTTTGTGGAAATAAGGATCAAACTGTAAGTGATTTATTAGTTACTCCAATGAAATTGTATCTAAGCTTTTGAGTGTTTCATCCATGCAATTACACTGGGTTTAAATAGCACGGACCCATCCGCTTCTTAGACTGTCTATACATATTATAAATCTGTAAAAGGAGGTAAAGATTAGACAAAGGCTACTCAAATATATGTTATATGTCATGTCTATTATGACTGGTAAGCCTTCTTAATTTTTGGCCTTTTCTACTGATGTAGCTTCATGTGTCACATTTTCGCACGGGGTCATCCGCACATTCAGAAAGAAGCATGAATGTGACCGAGCTTTCTATTTGGAACATTTTTCCTAAGTGGTATGTGTTGGCATCACATCATAATATCCTACAGGGTTTTATAAGCCAAGATAGACTCAGAAGATATATGTTACAACTACTATACAAACGTGTCCTCCTGACAATTTAGTCACAGATAGTCTAATATAATATTTTATAAACCTATACAAAGGACTGATTGGGTTAGAAATTGGCTGAATGAGAGGTGACAAAGGGTACAGGTAAATGGAGCTCACTCTGAGGAGATGGAGGTTAACACTGGAGTGCCGCAGGGATCTGTCCTTGGTCTGATCCTTTTTCTCATCTTTGTTAGTGATATAACGGAAGGGCTATCAGGTAAGGTTTGACTCTTTGCGGATGATACCAAAATCTGCAATACAGTAAACACTCAGAAAGAAGTAGACAACATGAGGAGGGATCCAGCAAAGCTTGAAGAATAGTCAAGAATTTGGTAGCCGAGATTTAATGCTAAAAATTGAAGGGTCATGCATTTGGGCTGCAAAAATCCAAGGGAGCAAACCAAATTAGGGGTGAAGTACTTCTGTCCATGAAAGAAGAGCGGGACCAGGTTGTGATTATTTCTGATGATCTTAATGTGGCTGAACAGGTAGAAAAAGAGATGGCGAAAGCCAGAAAGATGCTTGGATGCATAGGAGGAGGAATAGTCAGCAGAAAAAAAAAGAGGAGGTGATAGTGCCTCTGTATCACTCTTTGGTAAGACCTAGCGCCGTAGGCAGACTAGGCGGTCGCCTAGGACAGCAACTTTTAGAGGGCAGCAAAAGCAAGACATTCAAAGCTAAATAACAGATTCTGACAGCAAAGGGGGGTTTTATAGCTTGAGGTTTGCTTAGGCACCAACACTTTAGGGCCGACCCTGGTGAGACTTCATTTGGAATATGGTGTGCAATTCTGGAGATCGTATCTTCAAAAGGACATGAACAGGATGGAGCCTGTTTAGAGGGTGGCTACTAAAATGGTCAGTGGTCTTCGTTATAAACAGTTATATGGAGATAGACTTAAAGATCTCAATATGTATACTTTAGAGGAAAGGCGGAATAGAGGAGATATGATAGAGAAGTTTAAATACATCCATGGCATAAATGCATTTAAAGGAGAGCCTCTTTTGATTGAAAGCAAGCTCTGCAATGAGGGGACATAGGATGAGGGTGAAAGGGGATAGACTCAAGAGTAATATATGGAAATATTTCTTGAAGGAAAGAGTGGTAGATGTGTTGCATAGTCTTCTCAGTGAAAGTAGTAGAGTTGAGGACAGTACTGTATCTGAATTCAAGAAAGCATGAGACGAACTCATATCTCTAAATGTAAAAAAAGGAACTATAGCAGTTGATATGGAAGAGCAGACTAGATAGGCCATATAGTCTTTTTCTGTCATCATGTTTCTATGGGTCATAAAAAAAAGCTTCTGAAGTACAAAAATAAACACTGAATTTTTAAATTCAAATTTTTAAATTCAGTATTTTCAATAGCATCTTTAAATAGATATATTTCTTATCTCGTTCAGCCATGGGGAAAAAAATACCAAAGGCTGCAGGCTGCATCGAGCCACAATTAAGCACAACCATGGCCAAAATAAGCCTGCCAAAAAAAATGAAAAGAACTTTGGCAAAAAGGAACCTTGAAAGGGTAATCCTAACACCTGCCAGGCCAGCCAGTGGAAACCTAAGAATAGAGGCCCCAGCCATGTCCGCAGGCCTGAGGCCTAGCTGCCAGAGGAGGGTTTTTTGGGGGTTATTTGTTTTTTTTTAATTTAAAGCTGCTTTATTGCACATGGCAGAGAACCAATTACAGCCCCACTAAAATCACGGGGAAAAAATGGAGATAGAAAAAAATACAAAGACAAAATTAGAAAGCAATTATAGGACTGGGAGAGGTCCTCTCACCAGGCTACTAAGCACTAGGATCCAGTGGATAGCAGCACTGAACACAGGGCAAGCTGTTGGCTCAAGGAGACAGGAGTGTGCCCAAGCTTCCAAAAACATTGGACCTACAAGTCTCAATCACACAGGCTATACGACAGGCCTATCTGGTATCACCATCACTACTGGCATCCTCATTATGGAACTCGCTACCAATGAGCCTGAGAGCTTTAGATGACCTCACAGACTTCCGCAAAGACCTCAAAACATTGTTATTTATAGAAACCTATGAGCATTCAGGCAATATCCCCTACCCAAACAGTAACACTACTACCTCCGCCAACTAAACACTCACCCATCCTATTCACACACACAAATTCTATCATACCACATTACTAAATACCTTTATGTTAAATGTTTCCTCACTTGTACTATCTAAATACTGTTAGGTAAATGTACTGTCTAAATGTTTACACGTACCCTAATGTTAAAAGTAACCCTCCAATTGTGATGTGATGTGACCACCTTGATCGAAGGAAAAGGTGGCATACAAATCTGTCTAAATAAAATAAGTAAATCTGCACTGCTGCACCAGTCCACATTCCTTGCCACCTGCTGGAGGCAGACAATATTGGCTTCTCTCAATGTTGCAGCAGCGATAAGCCTAGTGGTAACATCCCTGAAAGTCATTCAGTTTGATTCAATTCAATTCCACCTGCTAGCACGGATCATAACCCATATGTCTGGGTTTGTCTACCAGGAAGATAAGGAATACTTGTTTACATATTATGCAAATGTGGATGGCAGAACAGTGATTGATTATTAATAAAAGGCAAAGATATTATGGGTAGATGGACCACAGCTACAAAAGCCAAGAAAACAGCCCTGTATAAATCAAACTAATTCTAGTGTCTGGTTATAATGGCAGATTAGTCACAGCCAATGGACAGCCAAGTAGCACGGATTCTAAGGAAATCTTTTCTAAAATTACAGTTAGACAGACAAGGAATTATCTGACGGAAGAAAATTAGAAACTAATAGCTAATATGGACTACTGTAACCTGGTATATCCAGCCTTAACAGAAAAAGCAGCACACCAGGTTGCAGCCGGTTCAGACGACAACAGCAAAACGTATACTGAATGCTAAAAGGTCCCATAGGATAGGGCCATCCTTCTGTTGAATAATTCTTAGATGTATGGATAGCAAATGTAAAATTCTAATTGTTGACGACTGCTCATACAGCTATTAGGGGGCCAGAGGCTAGGGTATCCAAATAAGTGGCTTAAAATGTAATGTCCCAAAATGGGCGTTTTGTTAACAACGCCTTCCGCTGAGTTTTGTAGACTGGTAGCAATGCAAGTTTGGACATTAGCAGGTCAGCCGCTACTGGAGTAAATTACCAAAGATCTTAAGAAATGAAAGCTATTTTATTTTTAGAAAGAAAGGAAAATCTGTCTGCTGCCATGGAGTTAGGTTGCAGAAAAATTAAAATGGCATCCCTACATCTCTAGGATAAGTGTATAAACGTGTTTGATCTAGATAATAATGTTGAGGTCCATCACTTTGGATTTAGGAGTTTATATCCGATTAGCTAGTCAGGATTTTTATGATAGATCTGAAAATTATAGAATATTGCAATGAATATTGAATTGTGTATTTTATAGCAAGTTTTGTAATTCATTTTGAATCTTTCTGAAAGAGGTGGGATATAAATCTTATTCTAAATTAAACTGACTTAAAATATTTACATAGTAACAGTATATGAAGGCAGATAAAGACCAGTATGGTCCACCTAGTCTGCCCAGCAAGGTGGCAAGAGGTGGTGGCATCTGCCACTCCGTGCAGATCACCTCTCCCCATGCCTTTGTTTAGGGGTGAACCCCACCGCTTCGTGCAGGTGACCCCTATTTGTTGAGATATAAGAGATAGTTAAGTTTAATTTGATTTTATCCTGTTGCTATAAAGGGATCCACTCTGTCTGTCCCATGTCATTTTGAATTCTGTCACTGTATTTGCCCCCACCACTTCCATCAGCAGGGCATCCCAAACATCCACCACCCTATCAGTGAAAAAGTATTCCCTGACATTGCCTTTCAGTTTACCAGCTCACAGCTTTATGTTATGCCCTCTAGTTTTACAGCTTCCCTATCTTCGGAAGAGGTTTGTTTGTTCTTTAATATTTAAAGGTTTGTATTATATCTCCTTGGTCCCTCCTCTCCTCTACATATTTAGGTCTTCAAGTCTCTTCTCATTTGTCTTCTGGCGCAGGCTCCAAATCATTTTGGTTGCCTTCCTCTGAACCATTTCCAGTCTTTTTATATCCTTTGCGAGATATGGTCTCCAAAACTGAACATATTCCAAGTGAGGCCTCACCAGTGACTTGTACAGTGGCATTAGTACCTCTTCCTTTCTGCTGGTAATTTCTCTCTGTATGCAACCCAGCATCCTTCTGGCTTTTGCCACCGCCTTGTCACACTATTTCACCACCTTGAGATCCACAGAAAAAAAAGTCACTCCAAGGTCCTTCTCCTGGTCCGTGCACACTGACCTCTCGCCCCTTATCACATACATTTCCCTTGGATTTCTGCATCACAAATACACGACACTCCACTTCTTCACTTTAAAATCTTAATTGCCAAGCATTACATGTGAAACTAAATTAAGGCCTATAAAGAAAAGAGATTTAGGAATAAAACAAAAGAGTAAAATAGAATTAAAAAAAAAAAACAGGATAATCTGCAGACTAGCTAGCTAGCATTGTTAACTGAAGAGTGGACTGCAAGTAAGGACAGAAGGTCTTTATTGTCCTTAAATATTCCTCCAACATAGCCCCCACTTTAATTCATAACATTCATAATACAAAGGGACTAATAGACTGTAGTGATGGTGAATGCACACAATACCACCTCAGTTCATTTATATCCATAACAGCAATACTGACAACATAGAAGCTTTTTAAATATTTATTACACTTTCAACATCAAAGATAAACAGAAAGGATGTGTTGCTATTTGTATCCATTCCAAATGCTCACAGGATTAACAGCAAAGCAGACACATAAGAGGCTAATCATCCATCTCGTCCATTCTCTCTTAAATTATAAGAGCTGCTTTAAATAAAGACAGCACACTGAGCTATAGCAAACACCACAGGCACACTATCTGGAACACTGTCACTTTGAATAAAGAAATAATCTACGTGTTAGAATACTCCGAAAATGAATGTTCCAGAAAGACAAGTTTTCCCCAGGGAAGGCAAAATGGTAACATTTATTTACAGCCTATAATTCCTTTTCCTTTCGCTAGAAGCATGTCTGGCCTTTTCTATAAATCCCAGGCCCAAGTAGTTTACTGATCTATGAATTATGTAAGCTCTCAAGTTATCCATCCATACCCCACTGGCAGAGAATATGAAGAGGGCCAGAAGGCCTGCAGCTGTGGTCTAAACCAGTGATGCCTGCCAGCAGGTACACTCCCCCCCCCCCCCCACCCAATGGAGTAAGAGTGCGTGCAGGGCCGGCCCGTCCATTGAGCAAGAATGTTGTTGGCACAGGGCACCACGCTTCAGGGGGCCCCGCGCCAACAACATTCTGCACACTGCTCAACTTCTTTAGCGGCACCCGGCAGTTTTAGACCCCTCCACAGCCAATTTCAAGCCCAAGTCCCCCTCCCCAAAGAGCCCCACGGGCAGGCTTCAGCAGCTCCCAGCAGGCTCAGCACAGCTCATTATAGCCACCGAAGTGAAGAACGTTGTTCCCTTCACTTCGGCAGCTGTATTGTAATGAAGATCGCAGGTGCACTAAGAGCCGGGACACAGGAAGTGTACTTTGACCTCCAGCGTGCCTGTGATCTTCATTACAATACAGCTGCCGAAGTGAAGGGAACAACGCTCTTCACTTCGGTGGCTGTAACGAGCTGTGCTGAGTCTGCCGAGAGCCGCTGAAGCCTGCCACGGGGCTCTTTGGGGAAGGGGCTTGGGCTTGAAGTGGGCTGTGGATGGGTCTAAAACTGGAATTGGGCTGGGGGGGCTATAATTGGAAATGGGCTGAATGGGGGGGAGGCTAGGATTGGAAATGGGCTGGGGGGGCTATAAATGGAAATGGGCTGAATGGGGGGGAGGCTAAGATTGGAATTTGGCTGGGGGGCTAGGATTGGAAATGGGCTGAATGGGGGGAGGCTAGGATTGGAAATGCGCTGAGTGGGGGGTGGCTAGGACAGCAAATGGGCTTTTGGGGGGGTAGGATTGGAAATGGACTGATGTAGTTCTGGAATAGGATTGGAAATGTCCGATGAGGGGGGCTACTTTTAGAAATGGCTGATAGGGGCAGCTCAGACTGTAAATGAGTTGAGGGGGGGGATCGGACTGGAAATGGACTGAAGCTCCTCCACACTCGACCCAATTTCCAGTCCAAGCCCCCCCATTAGCTCACTGGAATAGGATTGGAATTGGTTTATAGGGGGGGCTAGTAATGGAAATAACTGATGGGGGGCCTAGGATTGGAAATGAGCTGATGGGCTGATGGGGGGGTGGAATAGGACTGGAAATGAGCTGATTGGGGGGGCTAGGACTGGAAATGGGCTGATGCGGGGGGGGGGGAGAATGCAATTAAAAGGGAGCGGATGCTGAGTGGGGCTGGAACTAGAAGGGAGCTGATTTGGGGGGAGGACTAGAAGGGGATGTGGCTGGGGGAATGAGGATGGAGGGGGAAAAGATATTTTGTGTGGGAGGGAAGAAAAATCTACAAATTGCTGGGTATTGGCAGAGTAAGTGGGGATTGAGAATGGAAGGGTGAAATTTGAGTGGATGATAAAGGAATAAAAAAGAAATTGGGGAAAGAACAAAAGGGGCAATATCAGTATGTTAAAGCAGATGTAGAAGATAGAATGGAAAAAATGTAGAAGACAGAAGAAAGGACAAATAGACAGCAGACAATGGAGAATTAGCAGAAGACAGAAGAGACCAGAAGAAAGTGACTGGAGCAATTGCAATTGAAAAATAAAACGCCCAAACAACAAAAGGTAGAAAAACACTTTTTGAATTTATTAACTGGAATATGTCAGCTCTGGGAAATGTGTATCATTAACGTCTTTGCATTTTTGTTTAGTACAAAAGGAAATTTATAGTGTTGTTGTACATTCCAAGTTTGGCTTTAGGGGTTCCCAGTTTAATTATTGTCTTCCGATTTCTAAATTGTGATTCCTTGTTCTTTGTTTGATGATGGTTTATGTTCTGCATGTGCAACTGAGCTGAGGTATTCTATTCTTGTAGTTTCTGTTTGACTTGTTCACTTGTTCTCTTTCCCTAGTAGGAGATGTATTGATTTCACATTTGCAGTGTTGCCTTTTTAATAGGTAGGATTTGGTGCTTTGTGAGTCCTGGTAGAGCTGTTATGATACGGCTGGTTTGCTATGGGTTCTAAATGGTCAGTGTTATAGTACTTCTTAATGTGCTTGGCAGTTGGCACTGGAGTACAGTAATGTAGAAATCTGGTAGTCTTTCTTTATCCAGACACTCATTAAAAGGTATGTTAACATTATGCTAATGTTTATGCAAATGAGACTTCTTATGCAAATGAGGCCCCGCAATGAGCCTCCACGCATGGCCCCGCACCCCCCTTGGTCCACCCCTGAGTGCGTGTGGCCATGGTCACCAGCAATGTCTGCCAGCGGGATACTGCGGCTGCGGCCTAAAATGGTTCCATGTCCCAGCAGAGGCCCCAACTCCCTTCTAGCAGAGCAGCAGTGCTGGAGACTGCAGCTTGAGGCTAAAGGGTGTCAAAATGTCATAGGGAAAAGAAATTTAGATGGAAAGAGAGAGGAAGTGGACCAAAATGCCTCTGTATGCCAACAGGAACACAAGACCCTCAGCATACTCCACTCCCATTTCCCCCTTGCACACCAAGCCCTGCACCCAACCCTCTCTCATGCGCATAACACACACCACAGCCCCCATGTCCATCCTTTCACATGCACACACACCCAGCCATTTACCTCGCTCTTCCCATCCCATTGCGCATGTGCACGCACACCCTCCCATCACCCATACCCTCCCCTGTCACTCATGTGCATACACAGCGCCCCTCATCTCACCCCACCTCTCATGCAAGCGCACACACACACACACCAGCCAGCCCCTCATCCCACCCCACCTCTCATGCAAGCGCACACACACACACACACCAGCCAGCCCCTCATCCCACCCCACCTCTCATGCAAGCGCACACACACACACACACACCAGCCAGCCCCTCATCCCACCCCACCTCTCATGCAAGCGCACACACACACACACACACCAGCCAGCCCCTCATCCCACTCCAACTCTCGTGCAAGCACACACACACACACAAAATCCCTCACACTACCTTCATTCATTCAAAAGACATTGTCAGTTCCTTAAGCCATCCTAACTTCTCAA